>JAWPNB010000003.1:33133333-34513750 GCA_033996785.1 Trichosanthes truncata
CAATGAAATGAAGATTTAGCAAAAGTTTTCAAATAATTTTTTTTTAAGGAGAAAATAAGGGTGCCATAAAGAAATAAGAGGGAATGGGTTCAATCCATAGTGGCTACCTTCCTAGGATTTAATATCTTATGTGTTTCCAGTCAATTAAATGTAGTAAGGTCAGACGGTTGACTGGCGAAATTAATTGAGATGTGCATAAACTAGTTCTGACACTCACCGATATATATATATATATATATCAACAAGTTATCACTATTGTTGTACCTAATATTAATAATAAGAAATTTAAACTTATTTTAAAATGGTGAAATACATATTTGTTAATTTAAATGTTTTTTATGAATTTTTTATATTTATAAAATTTTCAAAAATATCCATCGACATCGACATTTTAAATCTTGAGTGTGTTTGGTAAGTGATTTAAAAACATAAATTTAAAAACAAGGAATTTGTTTTCAGTGTTTTGTAGAAATTTAGAAACTAAACTCTAATTTATACAATCGTTTAAAATGTGTTAGATAATATAGTTATAAACCATAAAAATAGCTCTAGTTACCAACTAAATATTAGCTTGAATCTCAACTTTATTATAGATTAATTTATGAACATTTTTTATAAGTTATACTTTTTTTATAAATATTATTTTACAATATCAAATAACTTATAATATAATATATTATACATATTTAAATTTAACAAAAATTAAATAAGTTTATAACATGAAATATTATATTCATCAAATTTTTAATCTTTGTTAATATAATTATGCATTTTAAAAGTTAAAATGAACATAACTCAGCGATAATTGACATGTACTACCAACTAAAAGATCAGTGGTTCAAATTCTGCATTTTAAAAGTTTAAATTCAAGATCTGGAAACACTAAAAATATAAAATACTGTTTTTCATTATTTGGATTACATCCAGATCTTGAAATCTTAGTAAAATAAAAAAACAAAAAACAAAATGGTATTTTAACCTAAAATTTTATTAAGATTTCAAGTGCCTTTAAACATGAAAACCTAAACAAAGAAAATGTAAATGTAAAAAGTGTCTATGAGCAAAAAGAAAACCAAATAAAATTATTGCTAAATATATGTTTTGGTCTCCTAATATTCAAGTATTTTGATTTTTTTTTCAATTTGGTCTCTGTTTAAAAGATTTAAATTTAGTCTCTTATGTTTTAACATTTTTCAATTATACCCTCTTGGTTGGAAACTATTAAAATTGACTTGTAATAAACGTATATAACATGATACCAGTTGCATTTTTTAGAATTTTTGAAAAAAAATGGTCATTTAAACAAGAAAGGTTTCTAATAACACCTCCAAATTTTTAAAAAGTTGTAAAAATATTCAATTTTTCAAATTTTAGGAAACATAATTCATCCTCTAAATTTTAATAACGCACTAAGTATCATGTCATGTACGTTTATCACAAGTTAATTTTAACATTTCAAACTATTAGGGTATAATTGAAATTTTTTAAAACATAAGCGATTAAATTGAAACTTTTTAAGCATTAAGGACATAATTTAAAAACATCGAAACATTAGGGACTAAAACATAGATTTAGCCTAAACCTATGTTTGAGCAGAGTTTTTGCTTTCATTTTATTATGTATATTTTTTATTACCTTTTATTATTTTCTATAATTTCCTATAACATTATTATTGAAAATTATAGAAAATAAATTACTTCTACTTGTAATGGGTAGGAAATTTAAGGAAAAACAAATATCTCTCTAATTGTTCCACGTAATTTTGATAGATTTTAAATAATAATAGAAGTCAAATTACTTTATTGTTTAATATCTTTGAAAATAATTTTTTTTTGTCAAATGTGATTCGATTTTTAATTGCAATATCGACCAAAACAATTCTCCACCTGCTATTCTAACAAACCCCCCATAGACCAGTGTTATTTTCATATTATGTTTGATGAATTTCTTTAAAAAAAAATTAGTTTTTATTTTATTTTATTATTTTTTTGTTTTCTAACTTTTTTCCTAACTTCATATTTACTGTTTCATTTATGATAGAACAAAAAAAATTAAATAATGGAAAACAAAAGGGGAACATTTAAAACTTACATTTTTTTTTATATAGAGATTAGATACCTCATCTTCAGAAATTGTTAAAACTAATTACAAAGAATTTGTGATAGAACTAAATATTCAACCTCTAAAGTTCATAACTTCAAAAAGATAGTATAGTGATTTCCTTTTGTTAAGTTTTAATTTCTACTCTCATTCTAAGTAAAATAAACCAGAAATCTCAAATAAGCATGCAAAAACTCAAGTAGATTTTGAGATTAAAAATACTTTGGGAAAGAATATTCTTGGTTTGCATTGCAGAAATTTGATCTTCCTAGGTTGAATTAACTTTTTTATGTTAGCCAACAGAAATGAGACAAAATCGTCTACGACATATGTACTGATTTATGCATTTTCCATAATACAATTTTTTTTCCTAACAAAATGAAGAGTGGGGGATTTGAAACTCTAACCTTCTTAGTCTAGGGTATATAGTTTATGCCAATTGAACTATGCTCATATTGGGCTCCCATAAAACCGGTTGGTTAATGATAAATGAGTTCATTGAATATATATTACTGAAGTGAACTATATATTTAAAACTACTTGTGTATAACAACATGCAACTGCACGAAATTGTTTTTAACTTTTTATATTTTTATTGTAACTAACTTAATCATTATTTTTAGTTTTTTTTTTTTATAATTAATTAAATCTAATGAAATTAATTTACTAATTATATTTTATATACTAAATCAACATTATTATTATTTTTAGATGACAGATCAAATTTATTTTTAACCATGCGTATTTATATAATTTATTTTGATATATTTCTGAGTAGTATAATTTTAATTTTATAAAAAATTTGACAACAAAGTTAATTAAAAGTGAAAAAAAAAATGTAGCTCTTTAAAAAAAAAAGTGAAAAATGTAGGAAATATTTCCAAAAACTATTTTGAGTTTACCTATATAGTTTATATCTAAATATGAAATAATGCCATTTATATTAATTAAATATTTAAATTACTTTATATTTTGTTCAATTTGAAATATAATGCCAAGGTTTTCTGTCTATTATATAATTTTTTTTAATTATTTTGTAGATATAATCACTATATTTCTCGTAACGAAATATATTTTTCAAAAAAAATCCAATTTATACTAAAAAAATACCTTTCCAATTATGAAGATAATTTTTTTTTATGAAAGTTTACATTATGTTTAGTTAACTTTTGTTTATTTAATAGTTACTAAAAAGCTATTTAATATTCATTAAAAACATATATCTAAAATAAAGATGATAGTCTTTTCTTTCTTAGAAAATTAAGATATAATCAACCAATAATTAAATTATATTTAAATAAAATTAATAACATACTAAAAAATAAATTAACAAATTTCAAGGCAACATAAACCTTAAAAAAATCTTAAAATATTAAATCTAAAAGAATTTTAAAATAACAATAGCAAAATGAGAAAATCAATGTATATGTAATATATGTTTTCATGAAATAGTTTTACCCCTAGCCCGTGTTTGAGATCAAGGTGATGATAACTTCTCAAAATACTATGATCTAAAGTTGCTAAGAACAATATTGCTATCATAATAAATAAATAAATAAATAAGGACTATTGGGTCCCTCGTTAGCCACGTAGTTCATCTCCTTCCAAGTGTCTATTAGCCCAGTAACAAATTGTCCCTTGAGCTTCTTCCTCCCAATTGATGCACTAGTACAATTTTGAGATTTTATGTAATGCCCCCAAATTTTAACCTAACTCAAGAACATTACTAATCTTACAACCAATATGCCCCAAAAATTTCGACAGCATAATGACAAAACTACAAGATTTTCAAAATTTTCCTAGCACCTATTAGATAATAAAACAACACTTCAACCAACCAAGGTAACTAAGCACAACCTCCACATTTCCTGGCTACAGTTCAGCACACCCAAACTCCCAGAATAGACATAATCTTATCAACTCAAAACATTCTTAATTCAAATAAATTAGCAGGAACAAAAAGAAGTTTTTAACAACTAGGACTTTTAGTTCGTAACCTAGTTCTACCAAAAGAACCTATGTATAACTTCAGAAAACAAGAAATAAATTGTAAAGAATGGAAAGTAAAGTCTATACAAAGCATCTATTCAATTCAACTAGAGATCTAACTATGCATTTCAAGGAAAAATCTTACAACCATGCATCACTAATGGTGTCCTCTCATTAGGTCTCCTCGTTTGCATCATCAGTTTCGTAGAGCTCCTCCTCACCTACAAAATCTTTTGGTTGGGGGGGAGTCAGTACAAAAGTACTCAGTAAATAGCTCACATCTAGTGAGCCACCAAATATCAAACAGTAAACATGGTTATTCAAAGTAAAATCACCAACATCATACCATGCATACATAAACAAGTAAACTAAGCATAAGATTCACTTAACACATGAATTCTCACATCATGTCATGCAACTAACACATGAATTATCACATCTTGCCATGCTCGCTCGGTTCTACTCAACACTCATGTTTAGTCCTCACCAAAGCTCTCCAAGACTAACCATTCGAGAAGTATCGACCCTTGCCCAATGTTACCAGGGCCTCAATACTTCTCTACGGAGTTCGGTGTTCGACCCTTGACCAATGTTACCAAGGCCTCGAATTGTGCATCGCCCCTTGACCATTTGTACCCAAAGTGCACTGATGACTTAGCAATGCATTGACCATTTCCCAGGCACCCAACACATGCTTTTAAGACTCATCACACCGACCCTTGACCATTTGTAATCAAGGCCTCGATGCTCATCTTATTCCAATGGTGAAAATACCACCCCTTGACTATTTATACCCGAGGCACTGGTATCCACCCTACGATTCTTAACAAGCTCTTAAGGTCTGTTGACCTCCTCACAAACTTACCACATGTATGTTACTTAAGCATGCTACTAGACCATGTCCTATGCCCAAACATAACATGCTCATACATATAATCCAAGCTCTATGAACCAACATGCTAGCATCATGTAAACTTCACAAATCAACATCTAAACATGCTCATCAAAAGGTACAACAAAGCATAGAATATATATAACGGGCACAAATCAAATAAGAAACATAGAATATGCTGGACACAATCAAACAGACCCACCAAGTAGAAACTACTTACGTATAACGCTCCTAAAAGTGTCCAAAGAGTTCCTAAAACAAGGAATGATAGGATTTAGAAACTACACTTTGTCTGAAAACTTTAACCAAACCAAAACAAGAATTATCCAAGGATTAGAACCTAACTTCCAGCACCTTAATAAGGTGTAAAGCTTACCAAAATAGACTAACACACTTGTTGAAAAGTGTTTGAAGGGACTCCGAATTAGTTCGAACTACAAATAGCAACTATCCAATGGTTAGAGATTCATCCAAATTGCTTTAATCGAGTTCGAATGAGTTTAAAGTGTACTAAACTTACCAAAATAGGCCCAACACCTTGCTGGTTCTAGTTCAAGAGTGTTCGAATATGATCAAATTGGTTTGAAGCTGCAATCAAAAGACTCTCACACATTAGAACCTAAGCTATAACACCAAAAGTGATTTGCGAAAGGTCTAAAACATGCTAGAATTTACCAAACAACGCTAAAAGTACTTATAACAGATGTGTGGGTCACCTACCGACACGATTTCGAGGTCTAAAAAAATGAATCCTTACTGGAACTTACGGATCGACACCAACGGCCTCGAACACGTGCTAGTCGGCATTCAAACGAACCTAAAATCGCTATTTAAAGACTTTTAAGAAATGGGTAACGTGAGTCTAAAGTTGATTAGGCATGGGTATGCGACAAACCTTGTCGAATTAGAGAGAAATCGTCGCAACGTGGAGGAGAAGAAACGCGTTGGAGACATTGCTGTGTGGCACGTGGGTGCTTCGCCAGAGATGGGTATGAACGAAGAAGGAAGGGGCAGCGTGGCATGTTGTTCGTCGTTGGAAGAGGAAGAAGCCAAAGATGGTGGGTGAAGGGCGACTAATTTGTGCGTGAAGAAGAGGGAGAAGGAGAAAAGATAAAGGGCTAGGGTTTTGTCTTTAATTCTTCCCTTTCTTTTTATTGACCAAGACCCAAATAAGTTCCTATAAATAGAATGGAGGAGGGTTTATGGTTTTTCAAACAAAAACCCAACTTCTTTGGAAAATCTTCAAAGAAAATCTTTTGGGTTTTTAATTTGAAAACTAAACTATCTACCCAACAACAAAAATGAATAAATAAAATTTCAAAATTACTTACTCCAAGTAAAATAAACAAGCCAACACATCGAAAGTAAATTCAAAAGTTAAAAATTTTCGTACGTGAAACCGTGGGCGTCACATTTTATGACATTGAAAAATTTTCATAAGCACATGTTATGACTCTTTTTTTTTTTTTTTTTTCAGTCCTAGAAGCCTCCATCAAGGAAACTCTATACATGACGCATCAAAAAAATTATCATAATTAACTGTTTTATGATACTTAATTATTGTAAAAAAAAACGTATTCAGGACATCTATTAATCGTCATAGCAAATTTTTTATTGACAAGTAAACATTGTCAATAAATAACGTCTAAAAATCACGTTTCTATCAAGATATATTTATATTAACGACAATTTTTAAATGTCATAGAAATTCTATTGATGACAGTATTTTAGTGCCATGCATGTTGTTTATATGACCAACAAAAAAATGTTCATGATAGTAACCTGATGTCGAGCATTTTCTTTCTTTGATAGTTTGTAGTTGTCAACAAAAAAAAATGTCATGATAGTATTCTAGTGTCAAGCATTTGTTTTCTTCGATAGTTTGTAGTTGTCAACAAAAAAATATATCATGACAATATTCTGGTGTCAAGCATTTGTTTTCTTTGATAGTTTGTAGTTGTCAACAAAAAACATTTCATGACAGTTTTGAAATTCATAGAAATGCTTATAATGACAAGAAAAAATTGTCACCCAAGAAATTTTTGTCATTGATGAACCATCATGAATAGTGGTATATCACTATTTATTTATTCATCAAAACTATAGAAATCATATTGTCTGATACCTGTCAATACACATATTTCCAAAATAAAATCACTCCAATTTTGACACAAACTAAATGCATACATAAAGAACACTTTATATATCATTGAACCAAATTTGGTCAATCTTTTACAAACAAACTAAATATGATCAAATTTGTTCATTAGAACAATTTTTACACTAGCTAGTAACATGTGGGAGTGTACCAACAAAAAAGCTAATCCATCAACATGAGGCTTTTGCCACTAACAAAAAAACTAATCCATCAACTAGTTGCAATTTGACTGCTTCGCTTCATTGAGTTCCAACAAGATGGAAAAACAATATTCATTTAAGGTAGAACTCAATCTTTTCTTACATCAAAACAAGAGTAGTATCCATTTGAACAATATCCATGAGTTATACTATACATTCTAAATGTCGACAATATTCTGAACTCAATACATTGGATCTTGCTCAAACTATTGATCTCAAAAGCTACTCCTTCAAAATACGAATACTCACAACAATATATTAGAGAGAGTATACCCAAAACTAGACACATTGTGTTTTGTTTTTCTTTTTGGGAGAGGGGGTTGAGTTTATCTAAATGATGTAGTGCATCTATTTCATTAGCATCTCACACAACATATTATATATATTATAATCAATGCCCAGTTATATCAATGAAACAAGTAATTCTAAATTATACAACGTATCTTTTAGACACATAAGATACTTCTACTCACACAAGATTTTTGGAGAAATTTGATTCGTTGAATGAACTTGATTTTATTGATTTTTGTGAAATGTTACAATCTCTAATATTTATCCTATGATTCTTTCTCTCGAATATGTAAGCTTTGAGCTTTGACTTGTTGATTTTCGTGGATCGGCCTGTGGGCTTGTTGATCCTCTTGGATTGACTTGTTGGCTTGTTGATCTTGGATCGAATTGTTGTCTTGTTAATCTTAGATTGGCCTGTCGGTTTGATGATCTTGGATCGACTTGTCGGCTTGTTGATGTTGGATCGGCCTGCAGGCTTGTTGATCTTCTTGAAGTCTTTCAATCATCGAATTTTCTGAATTCTAAATCTTGGGTCTTTTGAATTATTTGGATTCTCTGACTGAACTTAAAGCTTAAGAATTCTAACTTTTGGAGCTCTGAATTCTCTGGCTGAGTGCTTTGAATTTTATCTCCTCTAAATCTCTTCTAATGGAGGGTGGTCTCATCTATTTATAGAGGGTGCTTTGAATTTTATTTCAAACTTACTCAAATTTTGATTTGGAAGAAAATTTGGAGTATAGCCAAATTTTGATTTGAGAATTTTTTTTTTTGCCAAAATTATATAGATCTTGACTTGAATTTGGAATAGAATTTGAATTTAAGACTTATTCAAATTTTGATTTGGGAGAAAATTTTGAGTATGCATAAATTTTGATTTGAGAAACTTTGCCAAAATTATATGGATTTTGGTTTGAATTTGGAATGAAATTTAGATTTGGGGCTTACTCAAATTTTTATTTGGGAGAAAATTTGGAGTATGGCCAAATTTTGATTTGAAAAATTTTGCCAAAATTATCCTGCTCTTAGCTTGCATTTGGAATGAATTTGAATTTGATACTTAATCAAATTTTGATTTGAGAAAAAATTTGGAGTATGCCAAATTTAAATTTGAGAAATCTACCCAATAAAAGTTGAGTTATATCAAATTTGGATAGAAATTTGAATGAACATAATTTTCGATTTTATTCAAAGGAGGAAAATTTAATTTGGAATCGAGATTCTCAAATCCAGTTTAAATTTAGTATGAAATCTTACAAAATTATCAATTTGATTGTATGAGAAAATCTTTTGGGATTCCAAATTCTTCTATATATATTAGGCAAAATGGGTATTCAATATTCAAGTTGGAGTTGCTTCGTGTCACGGTCGTATTTCTCCAACCGCGCGGCGCCATGATTTTTCGCCTCATCATGGCCAGCCTTAAGGGGAACTCAAGCCCCAATGCATTTTTCGCTCAGCTTTGTGGCTTAGTCGGACCTTAGGCGAGGTTATTCAACTTAACCAAGCTTCATTTAAGTTGCAGCGGAAGTATACTTGGCCATACACGTCGCCCGAACGTGTATGTTCACTCAAATGCGACTCTAGCCGACTTGCCTCTACTCTAGGCCAAGTCCTAAGGCTCAACCTTACCTCTTCAATAGGCCAAGGTCATCACAACGCAATGTCGCTTCTCGGGACATCGTCCCTCAAGTCTTAGACATGTCCACAATGTCTTTACATCAGTCTGGAACTTCACTGGGACTCATTCGGACCCTTCTTTGGGCCAAAACGGCCTTAAAACGCTCAACCGGAGCTTACCGGGTGATTCCGGCACTTATCGGGACTTACCGGGTGATTATAATGCTTACCGGGGGAAACCGATGCAAACCGGAGCTTTTCGGGGCATTATAACACAAACCGGGACATATCGGGCAAGTGCCATCCAAACCGGAAACTATCGGGTCCCACTGATGAATAGTGGTGCCATCCCGAGCCTCGGGAGGTCACCTGACTTAGCTGCTCGCTCGGACATGTTATCGAAATCCTTCCCATGGGTCGCCTTCATAATCGGGGCCTCTCGGACATCCATCCATCCGAGTCATATCGAGGCATGAACTCTTCCGAGCCCATGCCGAGCCATTCTCGTATCGCTGGCCGCTACCGGGTCCTATGGTCGAACCTCTAGCCCATGGGAAGGGGCGCAATGTCGGCACACTCGTGCCGCCCGACACTGTCTTAGGAAAACCCATTCCATAAGAAGACGCCCAAGACACTCGTCTTGCAGACGCTCGCCCACACCATGACACACGCATGTGCCATGGGGTAGCTCGCTTAGGCCCTGAGGCCCAGGGGTGGTGGAGAGCTGACACCATGCCTCCCCCTAAGGTAGCATATTGAGATTATTCCTCCTGGCACCCTTGCACGTCAATTTGGCGAGGGATCATACGCCAGCGTGGAGCGCTCGTCTGAACTCCGATCGACACGAAATCTGGCGAGCTTCTATCTTGTCCACATACGGACTTAACTCCAGAGCCGCACGTCAAAACTCATGACGGAACCCCGACTTTCGAGGATATGGCTCGGGGCCCCATCTGGCCCCCACTAAGCTTGTAGATGCCACCTTAGACGACATGGTTGTCTTCCTTTTTCCCCAAATCTCAACTTGGCATTCATGCCTACATATATTGGTGTGTTGGATGATGCACCGTCCTCCTCGGTCGCATCATGGCATTCTTCTTCTTTTGGCCCTCGCGTGGCCATATGGGCGACACTCGCGTGCCGCCTTGTTCTTGTCTGCGCCGTGGGGGTCACAACCTACTCTCTTCTTAGCATGGTTGTGACATCCTCCCCCACTTAAACTAGTCATCGTCCTCGATGACTCACTTGGGGGCACAATCCACTTCATCACACGATGGATTGTGACACTTCGCAGCTATTGTCGATTAGGTGTATGTTGGAGGAAGGTTCCATTGCTTCTCCAATTGCTTGTTTGTGCCAGTATTGAACGAATCACAATAGTATCTTTCGCCAGTACAACATCATGTTTTGCGTGGATTTGGCGTCATCGATCATTGGTCGTGGCTGAAGCGTTGTTGCTCTCAGATCTACAGTTGTTGGCATGGGTCTTATTGCATTGAGGAGGTCGTGCAGTAGCCGCAGTAGGTGCTGGAGCAAGGAGTAGAGCCTCGTTGGAGTTGGAAGTCATCGAGCCGCCACCGGTTGCTTGTCTAGTTGGGTGGTGGGTTTGGTTGAAGGAAGAAGTTGCAGATGTAAAAAAAATGATGAGGAGGAATATATATATATATATATTTCTTTCTTTTTTTTTTTAATGCTCACACGTCACATCACCTTCTTTCAAATTTTTTTTTAATATTTAACCACTATTCATTCTTTTCTTTTTTGCTATTGTTGTTTTTTTTTTTTCCTTTTCTTTTTCATTTTAAATCTGCAGCTAAGGTGCCCCATGACATTTATGAGGTAGGGCCAAATTTGGTGGATGTGTCTCTACAACTTTTACGAATTAAGTGAAGTAAACCCTAAACTTGCAAATGAAACCTTGAACTTGGAGCGAGTGCAACATCGAACTTTGAAGGTAAAGCAAAGCGGTGAACTCAAACTTTGAAGATGAAGCAAAGCCACCAGACTTTAAACATCAAGTGATGAAGCCTAACTTTGGAGATAAAATAAAGCAACAACTTCGACTTTGAAGATGAAGGGACAACTAGACTTTGGAGTTGAAGTGACGACAACCTCGACTTTGGAGATGAAGTGATGACAACCTCGACTCTGGAGTTAAAGTGACCACAACCTCGACTTTGAAGATGAAGTGACGACAACCTTGACTTTGAAGGTGATGCAATGATGAAGCCTCCACACTTGAAGCGTGGGCCACTATGAAGCCTTTAGACGTGAAGTGAGAGCAACAACAAAGCCTCCATAATTATATGGAGCGACAAACAAGCCTCTAGACGTAGATGGAGCGACGACGAAGCCTTCGAACTTGAAGTGAGAGCAACAACGAAACCTCTAGAATTGAAGAGAGAACGACGACAAAGCCTTCGAACTCGAAGATAGAGTGAAAACGAAGCCTCAGAACTTGAAGATAGAGTAACTACGAAGCTTCCGAACTTGAACGGCGAGGCCTCAGAACTTGAAGAGAGAGCAACGATGAACCTCCGAACTTGAAGATAGAGCGACGACGAAACTTTTGAACTTGAAGAGAGAGTGAGGACGAAACCTCTGAACATGAAAAAAGAGCGATGACGAAGCTTCTGGACTTAGATGAAGCAAAGCCTCCAAACTTGAAAATGAAGCGATGAAGCCTCCAGACTTGAAGCAATGAAACAACGCCCAAGCCGTCAAACAAAAAGTAACAACCTCGACTTTAAAGATGAAGAAACAACCTCAACTTTGGAGATGAAGCGACAAGCTCGACTTTGGGATAAAGAGCGGCAAGCTCGACTTTAGGAGAGAGAGCGGCAACCTTGACTTAGAAGAGAGAGCGACAATCTCGACTTTGGGGAGAGAGCGACAACCTTGACTTTTGGAGAGAGAGTGACAACCTCAACTTGTGAGAGAGAGTGGCAACCTCGACTTTGAAGAGAGAGCGACAACCTTGACTTTTGGAAAAGAGAGTGACAACCTCGACTTTTGGAAAGAGAGCGACAACCTCGACTTTGGAGAGAGAGCAACAATCTCGACTTTGAAGAGAGAGCAACCACCTCAAATTTGGAGCGAGAATAGCCACCTCAACTTTTGGAGAGAGAACGACAACCTCGACTTTTGGAGAAAGTGCGGTAACCACCACTTTTGAAGAGAGAGCGACAACATCGACTTTTAGAGAAAGAGCAACAACCTTGACTTTGGAGAGAGAGCAGCAACCTCGACTTTGAAGAGAAAGCGACAACCTTGACTTTTGAGCGGAGCGACCACCTCAACTTTTGAAGAGAGAGCAGCAACCTCAACTTTTGGAGAGAAAGACAACCTTCAAAGTTGAAGATGGAGCAACGACGAAGCCTCCAGACTTAAGAGTGGAGCGACGATTGAAGGAAGCCCTTTGTATGCATTCAGTTTGTAGCATCCCATTGACTTGTTGTGTCGTCACCTTGAATTGGGTTAAGCGTCTTCAATTTGCTGTGTTGCCCTAGTAGGGATGAACACCTTCAATTTGCAGTGTCGTGCTTCAATAGTCTTGACACATTTTTTTTATTTGGAGAGACTGAACTTAAAGTTTTCTTTAAGCTGCCTACGTACCCTTCAATAAAAGGTATCAAGTCATAACGTAGTTTGATGGTTTTTTTTCTTATTATTCTTATTATTATTTTTTTACCATTCACCTTAAGCTCATATGGGCTAGGAGCATCATGCAGTTTAGGCTCTTATGATAAGGATCATTTATTCTAAGATCCATTTTCCACTGATTGAGCTACTTCATCGAGATTCAACTCAATCTTCCCTTCCTGTGCCAACTTTAAAACAAGTTCTTTTAAGACAAAACACTTTTCCACCAAATGACTGATGACTCGGTGATACTTGTAATAGTTGGGATCATAAACTTTTTTCATATCTTTTGGTCGTCTACACTATGACAGTTCAATCAATTGCATCTTTAATAGTTGTTCCAACATATCAGGAATGTTAGAATCAGGAAAAGGATAAACTTTTTCTTGCCTTTCCCTCAAAGTTATGTGACGCTTCTAATTTCTTTGTTGCTTCTCAATCTGCTTGCATTGTCCTTTTTAAGATGATTTGAAAAGAATTGTATTGACAACCATAGAATCTTCTAAATGCAGCTAGATGTTATTTCTTTCTTCCCTTAAGTTAGGGACTAGAAGGTTTTTTTCTCCCCGACTAGAAATACTCAGCTCCATATCGTGGGCGCAAGTTGCTTGTTCTTCAAAAGTGCGATGTTTTATACCTTGGATGATGTAGAGTAGTCTCCAGTGCATGCCTTGGGTACACATCTCGATAGCAGATAGCTTAGTGAGTCGATCTTTACAATCAAGACTTAAAGCTCTCCATCGATTTATGTAGTCAGCAACTGGTTCACCTTTATGTTGTCTAATTTTGGTGAGTTCAAGCATGCTGACGATTCTTCTTGTGCTGTAGAAGCGGTTGAGGAACTCCTTTTCAAATTGCTCCCAACTGTCAATAGTCTCAGACTCTAAATCAGTGTACTAGTCGAAAGTGTTTTCTTTTAGTGTTCGAACGAACTGCTTGACTAGTAGATCTCCTCAGGTACCAGCATTTTCGCATGTCTCGATAAAGTGAGCAATGTGTTGCTTTGGGATTGCCCTTCTCGTCGAATTGTTGAAACTTTGTTGGCTGATATCCACTAGGTATCCTCAGATTGTTGATCCTCTTGGTATATGGCTTGGAATACAAAAGGTAGTTCTGAGTAGGTTCGCCATATTGTGCTCTAATAGAATCCATGATCATATCTTAGAGCTGTTGGACAGATAATGAAGTAGAATGTTGTAACTGATCTTCTTGTACAACTGTCTCTCCCTTGTCTTTGATGGCAGGGATCTGACTTGATTCAGTGGCATCTCAACTTTCAATTTGGTTCACTTCCAATATCTGACTTTTCACTTCGTTTGTATTCTCCGAGACCAATTGGCTCTACGCCTGATAAGAAATTGGTGCAAAAGTCTATAGCTTCTTCCACGATGTAACTTTCAGCCATACATCCTTCTGGTCTATGTCTATTTCTAAAATATCCTTTTAATATTTTCATATAACGTTCAAAAGGATACATCCATCGTAAATATACAGGTCCACATAATTTAACCTCTCTAACAAGATGAACTGTGAGATGAACCATTATTGTAAAAAATGATGGAGGAAAATATTTCTCCAGCAAACATAAAGTATGAAGAATATCATTTTGTAATGCATCTAACTGAGGTGTTGAGAAGATTTTGCTACATATTTTGTTGAAGAAGAAACACAACCGAGTGATTGCATATCTCACATGTTTTGGTAGAACTGAGTGTATAGCAACAGACATTAATTGTTGCATAAGTACATGACAATCATGAGTTTTAAGTCCCACAAGCTTCAAATCTTTAAGTGAAACAAGATTTCTAATATTAGAAGAGTAACCTTCTGGAACTTTAACTTCACTTAATGTTTTGCAAACCTAACGTTTTTCATCTCTAGATAACGTATAGCGTGCATGAGGGATATAAGCGTTCTTTTGTCCAACTTTAGGTGCTAGTTCTGGTCGAATTTTTAAATCAACCAAATCCCATCTTGTTGCTAACCCATCTTTTGTTTTTTCAAGCATATCGAGGAGTGTGCCAATATATTCTTGCATACATTTTCTTCAATATGCATCACATCTAAACAATGTCTAACATAAAGTTTTTTCTAATATTCGAGATCAAAAAATATTGATCTTTTATTCCAACACTGTTTGGATTTTTCTTGACTGAACTCCGTGAGACATTTTTCTTTCCTTTTTGATATTCAATCACTTGTTTTTCTGTTTTTTCCCCATGTTTTAAATAAATTGAACATGTATTTTCAGCACATATAGGACATGCATAATAACTTTTTGTACAACAACCACTCAAATTTTCGTAAGCAGGAAAATCATTAATGGTCCACAATAGTATTGCCTTTAAGGTAAATACCTCATTGCGATAGGCATCATAACATTCAACTCCTTTTTTCCAAAGCAATTTCAAATCGTCGATTAGTGGAGCCAAAAAAATATCAATGTCATTACCCAGTTGCTTTGGTACAGATTGTATATTACCATAACATAATAAATTTTCTTCTCAGCATAACCATGGTGGAAGATTGTATATTACCATAATCACTGGCTAACAACTGTACTTACTATTCATGTCACTATATGGATTCATTCCATCTGTGGATAAAGTAAGACGAAGATTTCGCGATTTCCTACCAAAATTAGGCCATAAATAATCAACTAATTTTCATGAAGGTGAATCAACTGGATGACGTAACAAGCCATCATTTTCTTTATCATCAACATGCCAAGTTAATCTCTTAGCATACTCATCATTTCTAAACATTCGTTTGAATCTAAGAATGGGAGGAAAGTACCATATGACTTTTGTAGGAACCCCAATTTTCTCTTCATTTGAATTTTTACGTTGTTTCCATCTTGATTCACCACATACCAGACATTTATTCATGTTCACATATTCTCTTCTATATAGACAAAAATCATTAGGACATGCATGAATCTTCTCATACTCCATCCCCAATGCACATAATATTTTTTTTGCTTCATACATTGATCGAGGGAGTACATTCTTTTATGGTAACATCTCATTTATAAGACTTAACAAATCTGAAAAACTCAGATTGCTCCACTCATATTTAACTTTTAAGTTGTACAACTTCACCAATGCTGATAACTAAGTAAAAGCTTTACAGCCTCTATATAGAGGTTTCTCAGCATTGTTAAGTAAAGTTTCAAAACTTTCTGCAAATTGAGAACAATCTTCATGTACTGTTTGTACCATCTCAATTGTCTCATTATCATGATACTCTTAATCGTTTTTGAATGTGTTGAGATTTTTTGCACTATCCTCATATGACTTTTCAGGAAGTTTTTCACCCTGCCAAAACCATATAGCTAAACTCAGGTCCATTCCATTTATAATTAATTGGTTTCTAATTTCTTTTCCATCATGCATATCAACATTTCCACATTTTAAACATGGACAACGAATTCTAGATGGGTCATCTGCATGACTTAGAGCGAATTCTATAAATCCTTTCACACCCAACTCATATTCTTTTGACAATTTATTTGTTCTCATCCAAGATTTATCCATATCCTCCAATATGTGAAATCTGTCAAATATAATAAAAAAATATTCAAATATTTATATTATTATAACTTAATATATATTCTCTAGTAGTCCTAACATATTGGAGGCTAAACAATGAATAAAATTAAATTGATTAAGACGATATACTTTGTTATTTTTTTGTGTTTAATCTATCACATTTACGGCAAAATATAATAGCTATGTGATAAAAAAAAACATAAAATCATAGCTAGGTTTAAAACTACAATAAAAATGATAGATCATGATTTGGTGTTTTGAAAAGAAGTTAATGAAAGAAGTTAATAAAAGAATTTTAAATATTCAAAATTAAAGATCATAATAAAAAAAAGTGAAGGATCAATGAAATAAGAGTATTTAGGAAAAGAAAATATAATATAAACTAATAAAATAAGAATAAAACTTGCCTAATGCCTTGGCAGTAGGGATTGCTTGCTGCTAAACATGTGTACTAATGAAAAGATGACATGACTTTATTAGACTTTGTAAATAAAAAAAAATTACTTTTATTTGTTCATTGTTTTGGTAACTTTATTTTTCTTTTCCTTTAAGTTTCCTTCCATTCCACTTCGTTCTTTATTTTTTTTTCTTTATGGTTTTTTTATTTATAGGTTTCCTGATTTTGATTTCTTATTTAAATTCTTATTTTTTTTCAAAATGTCAATTTTGTTTGTTACATTTATATGCCATGTATTTTTAAAATTATTATTCTATTTAAACTATCAATTTTATTTTTTTAAAAATTGCTTGGTTATTTTTTTTAATGCCTACAAACTAATTTTTTTTCTTTTAATCTATTAAAACATTTTCAGAGACTATAGTTAAAATTTTTAATTTTTTTTTATAATGGATTTGACATGAAAAAACTTTAATTGGTTAAGATACTAATAACTCTAAAAGTTCTAGGTTCAAATTCTCAAACTTTGTTTGAATTAAAAAAATCTATGAATTATAAATTAAAATTTAGATTGATTTTAAAAAAAAATTGGTATAAAATATTTGAATTAAAAATCTAAATGTCAATCAAAAGCAAATTCAAGTATTAAATTAGAATTTTTTAAGGATATTATATAGCTTTAAAAAATTTAGAAATAATTAATTAACAAACCTCTATATTTCAAAAATTTAGAATCAAAACGTATCTATTTATTTATGTGTGTGTGTGTTTGTATATATATATATATAGATAGATAGATAGATAGATAGATAGCACCAATAATTAAAAAAATTATAATATTATGAATTTAAATAAGAAATAGACAATTATTAGAAAATAAACCTTGGAAGGATGGGCAGACGACTAACCGAAGAAATAATAAAGTTACCAAAATATTAAACAAATAAGGTGTTTGTTTTATTTTGTTACAAAATCGAATAAAACCATCTGTCATTTATGTATTGGTACACATATATTTTCAACACTTACCATTTTTGTACTATCAAAATGTTCTCTTCTGATGCATTTACTTTGAAAAATAATAAGTATTTGATTCAGATTTTTTTATGGTTTTTGAGGCCAGTGGTTTAGATGTGAATTCAAAATAATAATAATAATACTAATAATATTTTCTTTATCTAAATTTCATAAACTTTATAGAAATTTTGAAAGTCTAAAGACCAAAAACTAAAATAGACATTTTGAAACTAAAAGCATAAATGAGATTTCTAACTTTTTTATTAAGAAAAAAAAGCTATAAGAATAAATTATTATATATTTGATCTTAGAATGCAAACCTCAATTTCACTTTCTATCTTTAAAATTTTGTATAACTAAAAATTTTAACCTTGACAGTCTTATGTCTTTATTCTTATCTTAAAGAAAAGTTATATGAACTTTTAGAGAAAGTACGATAAATAAGTGTAATGAACAAAAGAATATAATTCATATAATAAGGCAACTTTTTAAAGAAAAAGAATGTGTTTTCCTATTTTCATTATAAATTTCAATTTCTATAATCTAGATTGGCTCAAAATTAAATCTATTCGCTCCTACAATCACATGGAAAATTTCAAAATTTGTGCCAAAGAAAAATTTATTTGTTCTAGCAACACAAAACAACAAACACAAAGATGAGGGTGAGCTAGAGATATCGACCTTCAAGAATTTTCAATAGGGACATATCTACTGTACATATAACTATTAGGAAAAGGTAGCAAGAACAAAATACTTGTGATAGCATGAGAGAAGAAAAAACCACCTCTGAATCAATATCATGCAAAATAACTAAAGAAAGTTGTAAACAAACAGCTATACACTAGAGTTTATCCGAAAAAAAGTCATGCTTTAAAAATGTAATTACAAATCTTTGTCATATCCTTAAGCTAAAGCTCTTCGACTCAAAATTCATAAAGAATTTAATGAGGAAGGTAAACCACAAGAGCTAGAGGAAAAAAGAAATGTACCTCCAACGTAATCACTCACCCCCAACAACAATTCTCCAACCCTAAAATTTATTATTCTCACTTATCCATCACTAGTCCTCTTTTTAGAACAAAGATTTTGTTGTGCATCACTATCCCATTGGAAAATTTCTCTTCTTATTTTAGAATTGGTATCAAAGGAATTTAAAAAAAATGTTAAATTATCAAAAATACCCCTGAACTATGAGGTTGGTTTCAATCATACCCCTGAACTTTGAAAAGTTTCATTTTAACCCTCGAACTTTGAAGTTTGTTTCAAAAATACCCTTGAAGGCTTTTTTTCGTTAAATTCATGGATGGAAAATGATGTTTTTGCATTTGTATTGTTGCTTATGTGAACATGTTTGAACATATACGTTGAAAAAAAATCAAAACATATGCAAATACTGTTGTGATTTATGCCCTAAAGCCTCGTAATTAATTAATTAATTAATAATTAATAATAATTTTGATTATTTTATTTGCAATATAATATTATCCATTATATGAAAAATCCAAGGTTATTAGTGTAATCTTGAACAGTATGTGGTTGACATACAGGAGGATCGTGTTCAAGAAATAATCTAAAGAGTCATAGTATATGGATAAGGTTGGGTGCCTTATCCTGGTAACACTATTGATACGACCCACTTTGTAATAGTTACAAATGATTTGATCCAAATCATTCATGTGGAAACATGTGAGTGGGGGTATCTTATACAATGAGTTTGTATAAGACTGGACCACGAAATATTTAATCTCTCTTTATAAATCCGTTAATTGAGAAGATTAATATTTCATCAGGATGATCATATGTGACTCGATCTTAATCCTGAGTGAGTTATGAACGAGCCTATGAGGGATTGTCCTTTGATTTGCATGGGTGAGAGTGGCTTTTGTAGCCAATTCAATATGCCTACCATTTTGGGGACTTGACCAAATAGGGAGCTAGGAACATAATCTCACAAGATGGAATTCACTCATTCCCATATAGGGTAAGTAGATGAGTAGTTCCCTTAAGTGTTGATTTCGGGACTTGAACAATGGGGCCCTATGTAAACCCGGAGTTCCTCCTTGAAACTTCTTAAAAATTAAAAGGAAAGAAGGAAAGGAGGTTGGTATATTGTTTTGGGAAGGAAAAAGAAGAAAAAAAAAAAAGAAAGAAAAGAAAAATGAAAATGAGAGGAAAAGGGCCCCACCATCAAACTCTTTCTCTTTAATTATTGTCCATCCATTTTGCTACCCATTTTGGTGAAATAATTAGGGTTCTTCGTGGGAGAGAATAAGAGAAAGAAGAAAGGTGATGCTGGAGTTGTAATTGAAGAAGAAAAGGAGGGAAGATCAATCCAAGTTGCATGGAAGATTTTGCGTTCAACCCTGACTACCTTTGATATTTGGAACGTTTTGAGCTCCACAAGAGGTATTAAGAGGTGAGATTTGATTTCCTTGAAAGTTAACTCATTTTAGAACAATTTTCGTGAAGGAAGCTCGAGCAAAATCTGAATTTATGTTATGGGTTTTTGAAAGGGAAGTCAGAGGAGTGTTTTTGCTGTCAAATCCGGGGAACCTCTGGTTTTTGAGATGTGCTGATCTGTAGACTTCGAATTAGAAGCTGTATTAGGTATGGATGGAAAGCTGATTTAAATTACTATAACTTTCATGAATAAGTCGTGGTTAGAAATTGAATGGAAGTTGCCTTAAAATTCATGTTAAGTTCAGGGTGCAGCAGGAAAACGAGTCTGGAAAGTGCAGAAACCGATTTTGTAGGAAGTGGCTTTCGAGGTATTTACGGACATATCCTTTAGGAATTTAAATTTCATTCCTTCAGATAAGTTTTAGAGGGTTCAAAAAGGAAGAGTTTGGTATAAATTACATCATTTTTGAGCAAGTAATGGAAAAGTTATAGGTGTGTGAGTTTAAGGGATAAAATCTGTAAAGTGCAGGAAATTGATGGGGTGGTTTTTGCAACCCTAGGCCTTAAGTTCGTGAGGTCAAGATTCTAATGCTTGGTTTTGTTTTGTTTGACAGGCCAAGAAGAAATAGGACAAATTTACGGACCAAGAATCTATTATTAACGCTGTGAGTGACAAAATGAATTCTGAAAATAAATTCTATGCTTGAACTTGTGTTCATGAAAAGAAAAGACTTCCTAAGAATGATGTAGCTTAAAGATTTATGGTCTCTTGAACACATATTCATAAGCATATATGGTTTCCTAAAAATGATTTAAATTGTTTGTTGTGAGCATATGTTTACTGATTTTCTGAAATTAGAAGAAATACCTTAATTCCAAGTCTACATGTGTTAGCAAGAACTGTTAAAGGTTTTCATGTGTTTCTCTGAGACCTGAATGAGTTAATGGTTGAGATACTGAGCCCGAGGTTGTATAGTACCGTGTGCACACAGGTCATTTTCTGTTGTCGACGTTGAGTGTACTCCGTGACAACAATGCTGTCGTGAGTGCTGGGCGAGCCCCACTACGACAAAGACGATGGGAGTGCTGGACGGGCCCCACTACATCGTAGAATGAACATTGATTGTACTGAGCGTGTCTTAAACAACCTAGTTTATTATATGTTTTAGATGATGAATACTCTGGATATGCTAGCGAGATTTAAATGACATACTTGCTGGATTTCTGGAAGAAGCTATTGTCCTTATAAGTTTATATTTCACGCTTGTCTGACGACACATATGCTTGTAGTTTGCCAAATGTTATGATTTATGAGATAATTACTTTAAACTCAGTCACTCACTGAGCTTTCCAGCTCATTCTTTCAATGTTTTCCAACTTTCCAGGTAGAGATCGAGTTCCCGGTGCCTGAGATCCTGCCACAGCCTGCTGAACGCTCTACGAGTCTGATATTTTTGTACGTGGTTGGCGTAGTATAGCAAGTCTGCTAGTATTGTACATAACTTAATAGGGATGTGTAGTTATGTTGTATATGGAACTAGTGGTCTTGGGTGTATAAAGCACGTCTGGTCGTGTCTGGCTTGTTCAAGTTAAGTTTAACCAGAACCGCTCCGTATGTATGTGTAATAAGATTCCTAATTTCTTGCTGTGTGGTATGTATAGTATCTCGTATACAGGTATGGATTGTTTATCAGGAATTAAAAGGGTCATAGGTATCGTTAAGAAGTGAAACGATGCCTGTTGGCTTCACGCCTTCCTCCGGGCTAAGATAACAGGTAGTCGGGAGGGGGTGTGACACCCTACCCTCTCACTAGCCCAAGAGGGACTTAGTTTATAATTAGATTATAAACAGATTGTTAATTAGAGGATCAGTGGTACTTAAGGTGCAAAATGTAATTATAGGGGTAAAACGAACTTTTGACCCAGTTGTAATTACGAACAACTCGTGAAGGATCGACTTGTATGTAATGATTATTTCTTTGGACACAACTTGTCCTACAGTGCATAAGAGTGCAACTCTAGGTCTATAGTGGAGTGACCTATAATTAATGAATGAAAATTAATTAATTAAATAGTTTAATTAATTAATTCTATATCATTGGAGCTTATAATCTGTAGGTCCATAAGGTCCCCTTGCTAGCTCATAGTAACACTAAAATTTTGAAATGTTCAAATTTAATATTTAATTTGAAGTGTTCAAATTAATATTTAATATATTAGATATATTAAATATAAAAGAGGAAAATATATTTATTGTATTTGATACATTAAATATTAAAATAATTAATGTATATTAGATACATTAAATAAAAGATATTTATTAAATTTGAATTGGATTCAAATGAGGAAATAGATGTCGTAGGAGAATTTTAAACGGTTTGAATAAGATTCAAATTGGTTAGATAAATATATTTTAATATATTAGATATTAAAATATATTATTTAATTATTTTCTCTAGACCACTATAAATCGGACCCTAGGGGTGAGCCATTGTGCATTTTTTATACAACACACATCTCCTCAATAGAGAGAATTAGAGAATTCTCTCTAGACCCCTTCCTCTTTAATTCATTGTGGATTTTCTTTCAAGAGGCTCCCACAAGCCTTAATCCTGTGTTCGAGTCATAGCCAGGAAGACTTTGTGGAAAAGATAAAGATCCGCCAGAAGAATCTCCATATTTTTAAGGTATGTTATGCTTAACCATAATATTATTATTTAATTCTAAATAAACTCAGACCGATTCCTACGCTTCCGCTTGGGTTTAATTAGATTATTCCCTTCAAATACGTCATTTTTAGTCCATAAATTTAACGGAAAAAACCTTCAAAGGTTGTTTTGAAACAAACTTCAAAGTTCAAGGGTTAAAATGAAACTTTTCAAAATTTAGGGGTATAATTGAAACCAACCTCATAGTTCAGGGGTATTTTTGATAATTTAACCAAAAAAAAAATCAAACTTACAGTCGATGATGGCTCACAAACCCAATTGCGCAAAGGCGGCTCACAAATTGAGGAGACAAGTAGCTAAACAGAAGAGACGGTGGCTAGAGTTTTATATCACACGAATTTCTCTCTCACGATACAAACAATTTTTCTTAGGGCTACTACATGCGCAAACAATCACCCTCACGCAAGTTGAAATCTTCAAACCTCCCTCTCTCTCACGGTAAAGTTTGCAACAACAAATTGAGAAGTGGTTAGGGTTTTGATTTATATTTTAATTTTTAATAATGTTGGTTTTTCAAAAAAAAAATCTATTATTTAATTAATTAATAATTAATTTCCAATGTTTATTGTAAAAAAAAAAATTAACTTCGAATGTATATCGTTAGATTGTAAATATTTTAAATGATTTTATCAATATATATATAATGATTTGATTTGATTTTTAATTATTTGAATTCATTATTTTTTAAACTAAAAAAGGATTCATATGGAAATATTTAAATTTAGATTTAAGATATCAAACTTTTAAACTAAAATTGAGATATTAGGTTAAATTAAAACTTTAGCTCTCAATTTTCAAGTTTTTGTGTGTGTTTTTTTAGTACACAAGTTTGTGTCCAATAGATCTCCAAACTCATAAGATTATTTAGAATTATAGTTTATTAAATTAAAAAAAATATATTATTTAAATTAATTAACTTTTAATGTATATACGTTCATTAGTTTTCACTATATATATATATATATAATTTTACAAATATTTTAATATTTCAAATAATTTGATTTGATTTTTAATTATTTTTAATTCATTATTTTTAAATTAAAAACAGATACACATGAAAGTATTTAGATTTAGATTTAAGATATCATGTTTTTTAAAATTAAAATTGAGATATTATATTAAAAGTTTCGTATCTAATAGATTCTAAACTCTCAAAATTATTATTACTTTTTTTTATAATCTTCCAAAATTATTTAAAATTATAGTTTATTATTTTAAATTCGTTACGTTGAAATTTTTAAAAAAAAAAACATTCACATGGAAATATTTAAAATTAGATTTAAGATATACAATTTTAAATTAAAATTGAGATATTATATTAAATTACAAGTTTAGTATCTACATTTTCAAGTTTGTGTCTAATAGGTCTCTATTAAGAAGAATGGAATAGGTTGTAAGTTTTCACTTATGTGTTTAATAAGTCATTGAACTTTAAAAAATATCACATATGTTCTACTTTCAAGTTTGTGTCTCATAAGCCTTTAAAATTTCAATTTTGTATCTAATAGTTCTTTTATACATAATCAATATTTTATAAAATTCACAAAAGTTTAGAATTTTATTAGACAAAATTAAATTTTAATTATGTCTAATATATTCAGTAATATAATTGAAGAAATATGTCGCATTTGCCATTGGACCTATTAGATAAAAAATTGAAGGTTAATTTGCAAATTTGGTCTTTATGATTTGGAGAAAGTTAGAATTTAGTCCATATGGTTAGAAAAGTTAGAATTTCATTCTTATGGTTTGATAAAATCTCATAAATAGTCCCTAAAACCATCATAGGGACTATTTATGAGGGTTTTATCATACCATAAAGACTAAATCTAACATTTAAAATCAGTATGAACTAATTTCTAACTTTCTTAAACCATAGGGACCAAATTTGTAATTTAACCAAAATTGAAAGTTCACATAGACCAACACACGACTAAACTTGTAATTTAAACCAAGATATTAACATTTTAGAATTGAAAATTTTTAAATAATCCAACATTAAAATTGATTAGCTATAGTTTAAACCACAACATTTTATTAAACATGGTGTAAACTTTTCATTTATACCACTATTTTAACTAGTGACGGATCTAAAACTTTATGTCGGAGTAGTTTGATATATTTTAATATTAATTTCTTTAAAAAATAATATGATTCATTTTTTTCAAATATATATAAATATACAAGAAATAGAATGAATTTTAAATAATAAGTGGAATTGTTTGTTTTTATAAGAATAATTCATTTTTATACAATCAATTTTTAAAAAGTAATTTATTAAAATTTTACAATATATTTATTCATTTCCATTTAAATTTGGTGTAATTTTAATCTTTATACCACGGTTGTTAGAACTGAAATCTATTATTGGTTTTTAGACCACGGTTTTCAATGACTGATGCGAGCTTGTCGAGGGCTCGTCAAATTAAAATTTATAAACCGATCCTAAGCTACTTGTAGCATTGAGTGGACCGGGTCGATCTCAGGGAACCGGATATTAATTTCTCAAGTTAAATTTGCAAATGAGAAAGCAATTAAAAAGGGGGGTTTTGTATTTTTATAAATAAAATAAAACATAAATAATAAAGATAGAGATAGATCAAATCTTACCAAAATTCAATCCAAAGGTACGGTTCTACTCAATTGCAAACATTGATCATAGGCATTCAAAATATTTAATCTTAACCATGCAAGTACTCGGTCAACTTATTAAGAAACCCTAAAAAGTGCATGTTCCCTAAAATCATTAACTCTAACGAACGCCAAGTTAACGCTAATTACCTAAACAAATTTTTACGAAACCGCTTCGATTTATTTAAGTAAAGGCATTACGAACTTTGGAACGACCAAGACAATCGATCAGGTAAAACAACTTTCACCTAATTAACATGCTTCTTTAATTCCTAGAATTAAACATGCAAGCCATGTATCATGGAAACCCACAAACATACACATGTGATAATTCTAATGCTACCGGTTCATTCAACATGACAATTACGGATCATGATCGTGATTAGCAATAAAGCAAGTAAAGAGATTAAGGCGTCAATTTAATCAAAATACATACTTATAAAATTAACACGGGAATTAAAGAACACTTGCAATTGAAAGAAAACTACGTTAAGGTTCAAACCTCACAATATTGCAATTGATTACAACCGACCTCTGAATTGGGAACGCGAAGTTTAGCCGAGCATCATGATAAAATTTGATACCATTATTGTCTAAGGAGAAAAGAGAAAAGGAGTCTAAAAACTCTCTAAAAACGTCTAGGCCAAGAGGCCAAAAAAAGATCTCCCTTGCTGTCCATAAGAAGGCTTAAATAGCCTTCAAGTAGAAAACTTACACAAGTAAGAAACCCTAAATTCTAGAAAGATATTTTCCCAAAACAATTAGGGAATAATATTTAAAATACAATAAAATAAAGTAAATAATGTTCTCTCTTGTAAAATGCTGGAAAATACATCTAAAACTCGAAAATCCTTCCCTAAATTCTTAAAACAAACCTAGAATGTTGCAAATAAGGAAAGTTTCTGGATTGCGCAGTCTTCATTATTTTGCCCATAACTTCTTCTCCAAACCTTGTATCAACGTGATCTTTATATTGTTGGAAAGATAATTCCGAGATCTTTAAAATGATATCTAATTTGAATATATTCCAAAACGTGAGCAGCAAGATAATGGGAACGGAAGTTGGCACAAAATATTCTCGGGTACAACAGTTTTCCAGCAGGAGCAGTAATCACTCAAAATGCCATAACTTTCATAATACTTATTGGAATGCAATGAGTCTTATACCGTTAGAAAGATAATTCAATAAGCTTCGATTTGATACCAAATTTAAATATATTTTCATCTCTAAATATCATGATATGACTGGTCAAGTTTGGTATAGAAATTCAGTTGCTTGAATCACCTCCAATTTGGTCCGAATTAATTCCGAAATGGTGCAAACTCTTCAAAACATGTGAATTGCTTGAATCCCTAAAAAATAATAATAAAACACATAAAATCCTTCTAATTAACAAGAAATAAATGTAATTAAATAGGACTTTATAGGTCCTATCAATGACCATGGTGTAAGTTTAATTTATAGACCATGGTTCTATATACCTGAAGTCTATGGTATGGTTTTAGAACATGGTTTTTATGGACCGTGGTGTAAATATGCTACAAATTTAAAAACATGTAGTCTATCAAAACAACGATGCTTATTAAACATGGTATAAAGATACACTTTTGACCATGGGGTTAGCAAACCATTGTCTAACGTAAAAAAATTAATTTGACTATAGACCACAGTTAACGTTAGTCGTGGTGTAATTGTACTTTTTATACCACAGTTGTTAACACGGTAGTCTATAGTTGGCTTTTAAACCACAATTTTTATTGATAAGTTAAATTGTTAGACTATGGTTTTATATACCTGAAGTCTATAGTATACTTTTAGAACATGGTTTTTACTGACTGTGGTGTAAAGTAAAATTGAAGCCACAAACTAAAAAACCTGTAGTCTATAACAAAAACAGTTTTTATTAAGCTTGGTAAAAAGATACATTTTTGCCCATGGTGTTAAAAAACTGTGGTTTAAAGTAAAACAATAATTTGATTATAGACCACGATTAACCTTAGGCATAGTGTAATTGTAGTTTTAGACCATGGTTGTTAACATGCTTGTCTATAGTCAGCTTTTAGACTATGATTTTAATTGACCGTGGTGTAAATTTAATATTTAGACCATGGTTTTATATACATGTAGTCTATAGCATCCTTTTAGACCATGATTTTTATTGACCATAGTGTAAAGATAATATTTACACCACGGTTTTAAAAACTCGTAGTCCATAACATGCTTTTAGACCACAGTGTTTATTAAATGTAGTCTCTTAATGGGTGTATTTATTTTACGCCACGGCTAGTTCAATCTCTACAATATTATCTATGGTTTTTAAAAAAAAGCATGGTCTTAGATCTAAATTAAAGTGTAGTCTATACTAAATTTTGTAGTAGTGTTTATATATTGTACTGAATTAATTATTGGCTGAATTTAGTTGTTTAGGGGTTAAGAGCACATTTAGGATTGCTTTTTATGGTTTAATTGAATTTATTGCAATTAATTTACCTATTTGAATTCATTTGATTGAGTTGTGTTTAATGTCTCTAATTAATTGGCCATTAATTAGTTGATTTCAATCTTGAATTGAGCTCGGCAGAGGAAATTTAAGACCAAAGTAATTCAATCAACACCCTAATTTTTCCTAAGTGACATAGGAATAACAAATGATGGACGAGGCTGAGCAGACGTAATTCAATTCAATTAATCTAATTAACGCTAAGGACACTTAGGTTAATAATTAATTGAGCATGTTTGATTGAGACCAACAGGAGATTTCGATCGTTTTTGCTCGAGGTTTATGAATTCAATAGGATAAATTAATTGGCAATTCCAATTTACCATAACTGTGTTCGAATGTGTGTTTGATCCCCTAAACTCCCCTTTAATTGTTGTCTCCACTATTTTAAATTTCTTTATAATGTAGAATTTATTTCCAAGCATCCTTTTGTTTAAGCTTTCTACCTAAATAATTGTAATTTCAAGTATTCCTAATAATCAATTAAATCAAAAGAGCTCCATTTTCGCTTACCTGTGGGTTCGATACTCAGCAATACTTACCATTTTATATTACTTTATTTCTGGTTGTGTTGTTATCTGGTGTTGCATGTTAGCCCGTGTTTAATTCTTTATTGTTATTTTGATGGCTTCTGATAGATTTGGATGACTCTTTAGGGAATCTGAGCCCGAAGAACCAACACCACCATCTAAATCTTTTCCTTTTAGTTATCCCTCAGTTAATTATGAGCTTTTTACTGAGGATTATGAGTCTAATGGTTATCAAATGCCTAATTACTATCATACTGAATCTATGAGTTATGGAAATCTCATGTATGGTATGATGAGTGCATTTGGACACATGAACTATATCATAATCTTTATCAGAAAGCCTAAGTAGAGTAAGAATCATCCTTAGAGAGAATGTTGAAAGAGTATACAGAGGGGACTAGAGCTAGGAGTTTGCAACTAGATGATTTGCTTAAGAGTCTCCAAATCCAAAAGGAGGTTAATGAAGTGCAATTCACTTCCATAGGATGTCTAGTGAGTGATCACCTGATCATTGGTTCATCGATAGCCTATCATGAGCATGATTTTTTCAATTCTACTAAGTTTTGGGCAGTTGAAGGAGAGTTATCTTGAGAGTGGGGAGGAATTAGAGAGTTTAGAAACACGGCAGATTCGAGTAAGTGAGGAGGAAAAAGATGAGCCTAATTTTTTAGTTGAGGATGTTCAAGAGGTAGAGTTTGAGGCTACAAGGCATTTTTTTGTTTTATCTCCCGATTCTTCTCTTTACCCGAAGTGTTCTTTTTCTTGTTCTCACGAGTCCATGTCAAAGTCTTTGTTTTTCGATCTTTCGCCTTTTATGCTTTTCTTATAATGTCACACCCCTTCCCAGCTTACTTGCCTAACCTAGGAAGAGATGTAAAGACAGAGACAATCAACCCTCTTACTAGCTCTCCCTGACCATCCCAACATATACCTGAAAATGAAGGCAACACAACACGTTTGAACAAGTAAGTTTGAAACGCTCAAATACACATATGAGCAAGACACATTCACTTTCAGTACTATGTTCTTTAACAAGTCATAACATTTTATAGTTATTACAACCCCGCTAAAATGCTTTTACTACAAACTATATACATAAGAAAGTGTATATACAAGGAGCTAAAACGGCGTGGTGGCAAACAGGTCTTGTCAAGGCTAAGCACTTGGAACTCGTCTGCTACCTGGAAAGAGAAAACATAATGAAAACGTGAGCTGGGAAGCCCAGTGAGTGTCTATCTTAAAAACATTATAAGCTCAAAGGTGAAGCATAATGATGGACAAGCTACAAGTTAGAGATAACTTATCACTTATTTGTAAACATAATCAAACCATGCTACCCATTTACAGGTTTAAGTCACCACATTATGTATAGCATAGAAACTCATAATGTAGTACCATACTGAAGAATAGACATTTCAAAAGCGTAGAAGCTCATAACAATAAAACTCATAACATGATACCACTTTCGAACCTTAGCTGTGGTAGAGTCATCTTTATACCAACAACGTTCATACCTCTCTCACGTGCACGTGGAATGCCATTGAACACACTGGTCTTCCCTAATACCTTCTCTATGTCCTTCAGTATTGGGGTTAGACCAGTTACTACCCGAATACCTTCTCTTTGTCCTTCAGTATCGGAAATCATGATTCCTCCCTCCCAAGTACCTTCTCAATGTCCTTCAGTACTAGGGGTTAACAACATACCGGGGCATACTTTGATTACCTTGGAAATCATGTTTTGATAACACAAACAACAAATTCTCAACATTTGCACTTTTTCTTTCTAAACATGTTTCCAAGTGGATTTACACAAGGCATTTTCTAAAGGAAGTCATACTTCTATAATTTAGTTTCCATGCTTGAATGTGTAGTTACAACTAATTCAAATCATGCTTAAGTTTCATCAATGACATTCTATTAAAACCTCCATGAAAAATATACAAAAGTAAGTCAAGCATGTCTCAATGATCAACATTTATGCTTTTGAAGAAAAACAAAGGTCAAGCATAGTTCTAAAATAGAGTCACTCACAATCACCAAAAGGGTTCCAAGGATTATAAGCTATTCCTATCTCCGTTTTCCCTGAAAAAGAAAGTAATAACATTAATTCCTTTCCTTATACACCTTAAAAACATATCTAATTCAGTCCCATAACTCAATTCATAATAACCATACGCACTTGGGTGTAAGGTATATAGAAATGGAAGCACATCTCCTTCAATCTCTTGCTAGCAGTTTTTTTTTTCTTGCACCTAAAATTCCAGGTTCAACTTTCAGCTTGGGTTCCTCAAAATTTAGCAAAACAACCACCTAATATTTTTTGATAAACCTCAAGTACAACATCTTAACTTACTTACCTCAAAGTTTCAGCTTCTAATTCCTCCTCAAGAGCTCAAAAGAAACTGATTTCTTCATATTGTTCTGCTACCCGAGAACTGTGAACACCTCTCGGTTTTCTGCAATTTTCACCTCCTTCCTCTTCGTATTTTCAAAACAGCCGCCTACTGTCGTATTCTACACTCAATTTATGAGATTTTGACTTAAAAATCATCGAATTTGGTGCAGTAAATTAAGAGATATGGCTGTTTGAAGTTGATCCTCTTCCAAAAGCTTCCAGCTGGACAACACCTACTTGCCAAAGACAAATCCGTGGCTCCACAAATTTTTGCCAGCTCCTACTTCCTCATTTACATCTTAATCCCCTTTTTTAAAACACCAAAACAAGCCAATAAATTCACCTAACACATTTAGCCAACTTTACTTAAGTTTGTGAGAAATAAGAACTTTCATTCAATACATAATGCACCTAAAATTTACCCAACTTGTTAATGACCTTAACTTACTTCAATTCAACTCTTAATATGCTTATTCAATGGCTTACCTATCTCCTTATGAAGCTTTATACACATTATAGTTCACAATCCAAAAGATTCCCAAATCTCATCACGACATCTTTTAATGCAACCTATATCAATTTGCATATGTCAAAACATCATATATGAGCACAATATGATCAAAAGAGAGTTTAGGGCTTACATATAAACAATACAAAAAATATTTCTGCTTTAGGGTCTCATGAGAAGGTAGTAATCTTGCTAGCTATAGTGTGTTTTATTGATTCCAGGAAGAGGGGCCTAAAGAAAGGAGAGAATTTTTATGTGCCTTGAGAGCATGCACGAGCTCGTCAAGCTAATGACGCTAAATAAACACTTCTTAAGAGGCAACCCAAGGGTTTTTGAGTTGTTTTGTTGTTTTTGTTGCATTGTTAGTTGAATAAGTGGTTTTTTTTTCTGGATTTTGTGTGTTAAGGAGTTCGAGATCCGTTTTATAGTTCCCTATGAAGGTTGGAGTGAATTATGCTCATTGGTGGAGGTCTCTTAATTTTAGGGAAGTACCATTACCCTTAATTCTTTTATTTGTCCTTTTTGCATGTTTAATGAGCTTAGGTGTAAACATTGAAGACAATGTTATCAAAACCTTAAAAAAAAAAAAAAAAAAAAAGTTTAGGTCATGCTCAACCATTCATGGCCTTCAAAACATGAACAATTTTTCCAAAACCTTGAAGGATAATCCAATTTGGCTACTTACCTTTTTGAGCCAAAACAAGAATAATTAAAATTTTCTTCTCCTAGAAAAATCTTTTGCACCGCCTAAAACAAATTGCAAAAGAAAATTAATTAATTCCTGGCATCCCAAAACCTTTGAACCAAAATCTCCAAAGCTAATTTATAATTTTACTTTTAACAACTAATTCTTTTACCCTGCAAGGTCAAAGAAGATCACTCACACACTTACTAAATTAAAGCCACCTTAAATTCAATCGATCCAAAATTGCAATCTTCTAAAAAGTTCCTAAATTAGAAGTAAATCTAAAACCCGCCAATCTACATAATAATATTCCAAAAAGAAACTTAGGATTAAACTCTAGTATTTAACTAAAGATTTTCTTGGGTTTGAATGAAATTTCTCCTTGATTCTTACCAAAACAGAACCGAACCTTGCTGGTTTTGATAACAAATTGATTCAATTTAGACAATTCGGCCAACTAATGTTGCTTGTCATGTGTTTGCCTCAAATGAATGTTGATTGATGTCTGATATACTATTGATATACTCAAAATATTACTAAAAAGATACACCCATGTTTACCTCAAATGGATCCTGATTGATGTATGATATACTCGAAATAATAATAAAATGATACACCTAGGTTTTACCTCCAATGAGTATTCATTGATATATGATATATACTGTTGATATACTCAAAATATTACTAAAATGATACACTCACGTTCTACCTCAAATGAATGTTGATTGATGTATGATATACTTGAAATATTAATAAAATGATACACCCATGTTTTACCTCAAATGAATTTTGATTAATTTTTGATATGCTAGTGAATATTCAAAATATTACTAAAATGATACACTCATGCTTTATCTCAAATGAATCCTGATTAATGTCTGATATGCTGATGGTATACTAAAAATATTAATAAAATGACATGCTTATGTTTGGGGCAGTTGCATATATGACAATCTAACACAAAAGAGTAACAATCTAGCACAAGCTAAAAGTATTTCAAAATATGACATAATTTTAAGCCCAACAAGACTAAAGCATGTGAAAAGTAAAAAAAATTCATTAATATGTCTCAATGTCGTAAGTCTATCATTGATAGTTGACTATTACTTACTGGGGTCTATCAGTGATAGATGTATTACTAAATGAGGTGTATCAATGATTGGGTCTATTAGCGATGGACCTCTTACACTAACTGAGGTCTATCAATGGCAGGTGCCTATTATTGATTATTTGCATACTTGTTTCCTATTATATTTATTATTGATATACCATATCAACATATCTCAATGTCGTAAGTCTTTCAGTGATAGATTTATCACTTACTAAGGTCTATCATGTTGGGATTTATGCCCTAAAGCCTCGTAATTAATAATTTATTTAATAATAATAATAATTTTGATTATTTTATTTGCAATATAATATTATCCATTATATGAAAAATCCAAGGTTGTTAGTGTAATCTTGAACAGTATGTGGTTGACATACGAGAGGATAATGTTCAAGAAATAACCTAAAGGGTCATAGTATATGGATAAGGTTGGGTGCCTTATCCTGGTAACACTATTGATACGGCTCACTTTGTAACAGTTACAAATGATTTGATCTCAATCATTCATGTGGAGACATGTGAGTGGGGGTATCTTATACAATGAGTTTGTATAAGACTGGACCACGAAATATTTAATCTCTCTTTATAAATCCGTTAATTGAGAAGATTAATATTTCATCAGGATGATCATATGCGACTCGATTTTAATCATGAGTGAGTTATGAACTCCTGCCTGTGAGGGCTTGTCCTTTGATTTGCATGGGTGAGAGTGGCTTTTGTAGCCGATTCAATAAGCCTACCATTTTGGGGACTTGACCAAATAGGGAGCTGGGAACATAATCTCACAAGATGGAATTCACTCCTTCCCATATAGGGTAAGTAGATGAGTAGTTCCCTTAAGTGCTGATTTCGGGACTTGAACAATGGGGCCACACCCTCTCACTGGCCCGAGAGGGACTTAGTTTATAATTAGATTACAAACAGATTGTTCATTAGAGGATCAGTGGTACTTAAGGTGCAAGATGTAATTATAGGGGTAAAACGAACTTTTGACCTAGCTATAATTACGAACAACTCGTGAAGGATCGACTTGCATGTAATGATTATATCTATGGACACAACTTGTCCTACAGTGCATAAGAGTGCAACTCTAGGTCTATAGTGGAGTGACCTATAGTTAATGAATGAAAATTAATTAATTAAAGAGTTTAATTAATTAATTTTGTATCATTGGAGCTTATAACCTGTAGGTCCATAAGGTCCCCTTGCTAGCTCATAATAACACTAAAAAGATCAATTTAGTTGAAAGAAAAATTTGAAATGTTCAAATTAATATTTAATTTGAAATGTTCAAATTAATATTTAATTTGAAATGTTCAAATTAATATTTAATATATTAGATATATTAAATATAAAAGAGGAAAATATATTTATTGTATTTGATACATTGAATATTAAAAATAATTAATGTATATTAGATACATTAAAGAAAAGATATTTATTAAATTTGAATTGGATTCAAATTAGGAAATAGATGTCGTAGGAGAATTTTAAAGGTTTGAATAAGATTCAAATTGGTTAGATAAATATATTTTAATATATTAGATATTAAAATATATTATTTAATTATCTTCCCTAGACCACTATAAATAGGACCCTAGGGGTGAGTCATTGGGCATTCTACACAATACACATCTCCTAAAATAGAGAGAATTAGAGAATTCTCTCTAGATCTATTTCTCTCCAATCCCTTGTGGATTTTCTTTCAAGAGGCTCCCACAAGCCTTGATCTTTTGTTAGAGTCATAGCCAGGAAGACTTTGTGGAGGAGATAAAGACCCGCCAGAAGAATCTCGATATTTGGAAGGTATTTATTGCTTAACCTTGTATTTTAGTTTATTCTAAATAAATCAAAGACGATTCATATGCTTCCGCTGTGGGTTTAATTCGATTATTCTCTTCAGTTGGTATCAGAGCCTCTTTGAGTTTTATTTAGAATTAAATTTTTGTGATGGTGGGTATTTTAATTTATCATATATTTGATATATTTGTGGTTTGCAAATTGATTGTTTAGGCTATTTGGCATTAGATTTATTGTTTTGATTAGATCATTGTAAAACCCATAAGGGTTAGGATGTCTGTATTTTACTTGAAAGATTACCATTGCTGCAATTTTCGATCACCTGTGATGAAGAAGCCGACGACGAAGAGGTGCAAGAAAAAAAAAATAAAAAAAAAATAAACGGAAAAATCGAAGTCAATCATATTTGGCTGAAGCTTTATATTATTATTAAACATTCCAATATCTGAAAACAGTGTTTGGTTTAGTGGTAAAGAAGCCTTCTTGTTATACTCAAGGTCTTGGGTTCAACACTTGGGTAATGCAGTTTTTTCTTTTTAATTTTTGTGGCTGCTGGTACCATGATATGTCTTGGATTTAAATTATTGTAATTTAAATTATTTTCAATTTCTTAGGATATGCCAGTCAATTTTGCTATGTTTAATTTAATTATGCATGAGATGTATGTTTTAAATTATTTTATTGTTGCATAAAGTATGCCATTTAAATTTAAAATCCCATCATAGGTTAAGCATGATCATGCATCTTATCTTATTTTTGAATATAATTGTTATATTGGAAATTTTGATTAGGATGATTCCTAATAGAATTGAGATATTTTCTTAATATGCATATATTTTCCATATCTTTGAATATAATTGTTATATTTGAAAATTAAATTAGGATATTTTCTTTCATAAATGAAATCCATGTTTTCCTAATAGGATTAGGATATATCCTAATGAGATTAAGATTTTCTTAAAATAAAGATATTTCGAATTCATGTTTTAAATAGTTTAAAATTTGAATTTAATATATCTTTATTTGTTAGAATTTATGATAATCTTTTAATTTAGTTTTAAATGGTTTAAAATGGTAGAATTTCAAGATTATCCATAGTTTAAGTTTTGAATTTAATTTATCTTCTATTTTTCTAATAGAATTAGAATAAAATATCGAGGATTATATTTTAATTTGTTTTAAAGGGTTTAAAATGATGGATTTTTAAGACTATCCAAGTGAATTATTTTTTTAATAAGATTAAAAATATTTATGTTCGTTAATCTAATAATTAATAGTTAATTAAAGATTAATGAATTTGAAAATAAAAATTGACTATAACGGAACTCTGTCTATGGAAGGTTCTGTCTAGACTGAGGTATTTAAGCTGACCGAAAGGGAACACCTCTAATTGAGAACCGACCTGGTAGTTGAATTAGTCAAATTTTATTTATTTTAACTAAGCATGCTCATAATGTTATTATTATTTTTTAAATAGTTTAAAAACTTAGTAATTCACATTAAAATCAATCTAACAACATAAGGGTTATGAAAGGTAGATTGAGAAACTTAGATAAATGAGATTAGCCTAATTTTTCTAAGTAATAGAAAACCCTATTTCAAAATACTTAGTGGGAGAAGGACACATGTAAAAAATCCAACGGTCTCTATTATTGATTCACAACGTGAGATTCATGTGGGGCCTCGTGGCGGCTTTTGGACCGTCCTCCCTACGGAAGGTGTTTGCATGGATCAATATCAGGGTGAATCTTTTGAGAAAGTATTATAGTAAGTGGGAGAAGGAAATGTGTCAACATATCCTACGGTCTCCATCATTAGTTTACATCGTGAGATTCATGTGGGGCCTCGTGGCGGCTTTTGGACCGTCCCCCTACGGAAGGTGTTTGCATGAGTCAATATCAAGGTGAACTTCTGAGAAGGATAGGATTGTAGTTTTGTTTCCAATACTTGACCTACCCTACGGCGGCACTTGTTGGGATAAAACTACGGGATCTAAAATTATGGGTCACACTTACAAAGGGCTCATTAAAGTTGTTAATGATGTCTTTGACCAAACTAATGGTAACTAAATATTATAGGAATAAGAGTTATTCTGGTATAATACTTGTGTAACGACCCTATAGGCTCAACACGCTACCTAAGAGTCATTACTAAGTCACGTCGCTATATTACCAAGAATTTCGGCAACATAACGGCGTAACTACACGAAAACCAAAATCTGACCCTTCCTGATAAAACATAGAAAACACACTTCTAAGATTTTCAAACAACCTCCTAGCATCCAACAAACTTCTCAATATGATGCTAGGGTTCAAACAGCAGAAATCAAATACACGTGCACGATTTACAAGAAAGGTTTAAAAGATTTTGAAACATTCTCCTAAACATAAAAAAAAAACTTAACATGAGTTCTATATACATCTAGAAACATAAAAGAAGCGGAATAGCGATCGGTCGACTCCCATGACTCGAGTAGCTGATCTCCGGTCACGCGCTAGGGCCGATCTTAGCCTTACCTGAAAACATTTTAAAAAGGAAAAGGGTGAGTATTAACGAATAATACTCAGTAAGTCCATCATAGTTTTAAAATAAGAATTTCAATCACATGCAACATGTCATTTTAAATCATAAATCCATCGTAAACCATCGCTTTAGTAGGGGACCTAAAATTCCTTTTATAAACCATGTACTTTTCCTCGCGGCTCTTGTGAACGATTAAATTCTCCCGAGGGCCTCTGAATAGTCCGAAGACATAGTTTTTCTGTCGAATAGAGTCCTCCCTACCTCTGAGAGTTAAGCTCGAAAGCTAACATATATCATGGAGTCCGAAGACTCAGCCCGAAGGCTACCATCGTGGAGTCCGAAGACTCAAGCCCGTCGGCTACAGTCGTGGGGGCACTCTCGAACCCCGGGAGCATATAGAGTCCGAAGACTCGGGTTCCCTCAAAACCCACATAAAACTTTTGGGAGAATTATCGTCACAGCCTATATAAATCTTTTCATGAGCACACAACACATGCATGAGGTCCCATTCGTTTTAGAACATAGTTATGAATGCATAAATCATAGCAATCGCATTTCAAAGACATACATATAATACACTTTCTTTCTTAAATACTTAACATGAAAACATAAACTTTCAAAGTAATCATAGAGCTAGCTCAAGTTTTGAAAACTTCTTTCGTTGTGAGATCCCTTACCTTATGTCTTTACTTACTAAAATACTCTTTCTTCACTAGAAATGAGCTTCTCGAGTTCCCACTCCAAGTACGAACCAAGGTCCTCGACAATTCACCTAAAAAGTGTCCTAAACGTGTCTTAAACCATCCGATTTACGCTAGAACACATTCTAACATTAATAACTCGACGAAACGGACCTAATGGCAATTTTTACCCAACTCCGGCGAGCGGCGGCGCGTGACCGGAGCACGGCGGCGCGTGCAGCGGCGGACGGCGGTGCGTGGCCGGCGCGTGAGGCTTCCAAACGGCGCGTGAGGGCGCGTAGAGGCTCGTTTTCGTGCGAGGCTCGCGGATCTGGACAGATCTGGTGTTTTCCGGTGAGTTTCGAGGCGTTCACTGGCGTGGGTTGGGTGTTCGGCAACGAGCTGCGGCGGGGCCTCACCGGCGATCGAAATCGGTGGGTCTTCAACCCAGCGTGCAGCTTACGTGTTTTTCCGGCGAGACTTGCAGAAAAAATCGGTTTGCTGGGCGTGCGCCGGCGGCGGAGCTGCGCTCGCGTGAAGGAGTCGTTCGGCGAAGAAACTCACGGCGAGGAAGAAGAAGAAGCTTCGTTCGGCGATCTGAGGTTGGTCGGCGTGAGGAGCTTGCGGCGTGGGATGGAGCTCCGGCGTGAGCTCGAGAGGAAGGAGAAGAAGATGCTCGGAGAGAGAAAGAGATTGATCGGGAGGGAGAGTGATCGGAGAGGAAGAAAAGAAATCGCGAGCAGCGGCGGGCGGCGGGGTTCGTGCGGCGGGATTCGTGGCTGCCGGCGACAGCGTGCGGCGGCGCTGGAGCTTCGGCGAGAGAGAGAGAGAGAGAGAGAGAGAGAGAGAGAGAGAGAGAGAGAGTTTCGGGGAGAGAGAGGGCTGCGCGAGGGAGAAGATAAGGTTTTAGAAAAAAAAAAAAATAATAATAATAATTTTAATTTAATTAATTTTAATTTTAATTTTAATTTTTTTTTTTTTTTTTTTTTTTTTTTTTTTTTTTTTTTTTTTTTACAGAATGTTACAACTTGGTTGAGATTGTCTCAGTTTAGTGAAGGAATACTTGACCTACCCTACGGCGACACTTGTTCTAACTCACTAAAGTACCATAGCATTAGAAATGATTTATAGGGTTCATTTTTACAAAATGTTTGATTTCTATGCTAAAATTGAATGGATAATTGTTTGCATGATGTTAAATTATATATATATATTTCAATATTATGTCAGTTTCTCTCATAATTTTAATTTTATTACTGATAAGTCATATTGAGAAAATTTTATTACTTGGAAAAAAGTAACATTAACACTATAATGGTAGTGTAAAATTTTGAATTTGTCTTTATTGAGAAATGTTCTCAAAACCTGTTGCTAATGATATTCGAATTGTTCGTGGAGCACATGATTAATGAATCAAAAGTAAACGAGATAGCTTATACATATTCTTCTAGTTGACATGTTAGATGTCAAGTTTAGAAGATAAAGAAAATGACAACAACATATGAGATGTTGAAGTCAACATAAGCTAAATTTAGAAAAATGTCTAAATGATCTCGAAGATTAAATATTACAAAATTCCAAGAAAAGAAACCAAATGATTAAAGCTATATAAAAGGAAATAGTTCCTAAATTAGCTGGGACAATCATAATAAGGGGAATTTTTGAAATACCTCTAAGAAGAAAAATATAAATGAAAGTAAATTTGATTTACTAGATTTTTGGTGGAATATAAATAATGACACCTAGATAGTCGATAAAAGATCTACTATCAAGATTTATTCTTCATTACATTTAATATGTAATTCTTGGAAAATACTTAACATGTAGAATAGTTTCTACAAGTTAGCACCAGGAAGCCTATCTCAATTAGTGTAGTGGGAGACATTAAGATGTCATTAAGTAAAATTGTTACATAATGCTGAATATGGTGTTTTTAGTAACCATAAGAGAAATTCAATTTCTTGAACTTTATTACAAAAATGTTCATATAGTATGAATTACTTTAAAGTATGAAAGTTTATATTTTCAAAATTGTTTGAAAATACATTCAGCTGAAAATAAGAACAATTTGTATATGTTAAAAATGTTGACATATACAATACTACAAAATACTGAAATATTCAGGATTATAGAATCCAAAATAGAAAGACATTGTTTTCTCCTAAAAGATGATACTTGATTTTGGCTGTTAAGGTTGATTAACATCAACTTGAATAGAATGAAAAGACTAGTAAGCAGTAATTCTCTAAAAGTTAGTTAATTACTTTACCTGTCTGTAGATCTTGCCTTTCATGCAAGATAATCATTGGGCCTTTATTAGATAGGGCTAGAACGCCAAATAATACTTTGGGCTTACACATTCTGACCCAAGTGGTCTGGTGAATATAAAAGTCAAATAAAGTCATGAATATTTCATCACTCTAGTTGATGATCATTCAAGGTATAAGTATCTTTACCTAATACAACATAAGTCTGTATTTTTGAAAAGTTCAAGAAAATTAAGACTAAAGTTATAAAAAAAAAAAGAATCGATTAGGTAATTAAATCTATCAAGATATTATGATCAGATCATAATAGAAAGTACATGAACCTTACGTACTAAAACTAATTGATAGAAAATGGATTTTTATCCCAATTATCTTAATACCAAGTACAATTTTGTGAAATTGTGCTACAAGAGGAGAAACATGACCTTGTTAAACATGGTCACATCAGTAATGAGTTACACACCATTACCATACTTCAGTTAGGAAATGCAATAGAGATTGCATGGTGAACATGATTCCCTCTAAAAGTGTTTACGAGACAATTTTAAAGATTATAGAAGAGTAGTAAAGCTGGTTTACAACACTTCACCATTTGGGAATGTTAAGCTCATGTGTTGAAACAAACCTAAAAAGCTTGTATATGTTCAAAGATAAGCCTAAGTGTAGGCCACCCCTAAGGAGTATAAAGTAGTCTTTTATGTAGTCCTAAAACGAATAAGGTATTTTTATGACAAATATCATTTTTATAAGAAATGTCAAATAAAAGACTACAAACCTTTAATAAGGTGAGATAGTGTTAATAAATTGAAGCCACTAAATAGTTAACACAAGTTGTTAACAATTTAATTACATTTGCAAGTCAAGTGGATCATAGTCATGAATTGGATAAGCCTCATCGTAGTGGGAGAGTTATGAGATGACTCAACCTTTACAAGAACTTAATTGAAGCCCAAATTGTCATGTTAGATGACAAAACTGAAGGCTATTGGCCTCAAAGTGAGACTAATGGCAAAGGGTTAAACCTAATAGGAGAAAGTAGACTGTGAGTAAACTTTCTCACTTGTTTCCATATTGAAGTCTGTAACCATTATTTAATTCATTTTTGCATATGAGATATGAAAAATGAATGTTTAGAATTCTTTTATGAAAAGAAATCTTAGATAATGAATCTACACAAATTAATCGGAGAGGTTTATTTTCAAAGATCAAAAGCAAAAGGTTTGCGAAATAGTAAAGGTTCATTTATGAAATGAATATTACCATTAGATCTGTGAATATAAGGTTTGATAAAAGTATTAAAATCTATGACTTTGGATAAATATTAATGAAGCTTGTATAGACAAGAAAATCATTAATTGCTTAGTGGATTTTTCTCATGTTTTATGTTGGTGATATTTTTACCCATTATGAATGATGTAAGATGTCTAACATAAGACGTTGATTAACTAACCAATTTCAAATAAGTGATTTAAATGACTCAGTATATTTTACATGTCCAAAATAAAGATTTTAAGGACAAAATGTTAACATTGTCTCAAACATCTTATATTGACAAAAATGTTTTCAAATATTTGATATTTATGTCTAAGGAAGTGTATCCTAAGACACCTCAAATGTTGAGAGTATATGATATGCATAAATGAGACTAAACATTTAATATACAATTGATTAGCATATATCAATTACACGAATGGTATGACCATTGAGTAGAAAATTAAAAACTTTCTCAAATTATCTATGGATGATGAGAAATTTTTGTGTATAGAGTTAAAGATTTGATCTTTACAAGATATACTGGTTCTTACAAAGATTTAGGAAATCTATATAAGGATAAATTTTACCCTAGGTGGTGGAGTATGATATACAAGTTAAATTTTTTTGCTTGTGAAGTAACAAAAAGACTTGTATGGCTCAAATAGTTTCTTTAAGATCTGAAAGGTGTTTCAGATATGATTTAGTCTATCCTTTTTATTATGATAATAGTGGTGCAAAGACTAATATTAAAGAAATTAGAAAATACCAATACATAGGGAATCATATCGAGAGAATGAAAGCATTATGACAGTGACTAAGATGGATTTTAATGGCAATCCTTTGGATCTATATAAAGAGACTCTCCAGGCTAAAGTGTTTGAGAGTCACCTAGAATGTCTAGGATTACGAGACATGTCTCATCTTTGCTAGGGCAAGTGGGAGAACATGTTGGGTATAGAGTATGCCCTAGGATACATGTCTTGCCGGCTTTAGTGCAAGTGGGAGATTGTTGGGATTTATGCCCTAAAGCCTTGTAATTAATAATTTATTTAATAATACTAATAATTTTGATTATTTTATTTGTAATATAATATTATCCATTATATGAAAAATCCAAGGTTGTTAGTGTAATCTTGAACAGTATGTGGTTGACATACGAGAGGATCATGTTCAAGAAATAACCTAAAGGGTCATAGTATATGGATAAGGTTGGGTGCCTTATCCTGGTAACACTATTGATACGACCCACTTTGTAACTGTTACAAATGATTTGATCCAAATCATTCATGTGGAGACATGTGAGTGGGGTATCTTATACAATGAGTTTGTATAAGGCTGGACCACGAAATATTTAATCTCTCTTTATAAATCCGTTAATTGAGAAGATTAATATTTCATTAGGATGATCATATGCGACTCGATCTTAATCCTGAGTGAGTTATGAACTCCTGCCTGTGAGGGCTTGTCCTTTGATTTGCATGGGTGAGAGTGACTTTTGTAGCCGATTCAATATGCCTACCATTTTGGGGACTTGACCAAATAGGGAGCTGGGAACATAATCTCACAAGATGGAATTCACTCCTTCCCATATAGGGTAAGTAGATGAGTAGTTCCCTTAAGTGCTGATTTCGGGACTTGAACAATGGGGCCACACCCTCTCACTGGCCCGAGAGGGACTTAGTTTATAATTAGATTATAAACAGATTGTTCATTAGAGGATCAGTGGTACTTAAGGTGCAAGATGTAATTATAGGGGTAAAACGGACTTTTGACCCAGCTATAATTACGAACAACTCGTGAAGGATCGACTTGCATGTAATGATTATATCTATGGACACAACTTGTCCTACAATGCATAAGAGTGCAACTCTACGTCTATAGTGGAGTGACCTATAGTTAATGAATGAAAATTAATTAATTAAAGAGTTTAATTAATTAATTTTGTATCATTGGAGCTTATAACCTGTAGGTCCATAAGGTCCCCTTGCTAGCTCATAATAACACTAAAAAGATCAATTTAGTTGAAAGAAAAATTTGAAATGTTCAAATTAATATTTAATATATTAGATATATTAAATATAAAAGAGGAAAATATATTTATTGTATTTGATACATTGAATATTAAAAATAATTAATGTATATTAGATACATTAAAGAAAAGATATTTATTAAATTTGAATTGGATTCAAATTAGGAAATAAATGTCGTAGGAGAATTTTAAAGGTTTGAATAAGATTGAAATTGGTTAGATAAATATATTTTAATATATTAGATATTAAAATATATTATTTAATTATCTTCCCTAGACCACTATAAATAGGACCCTAGGGGTGAGCCATTGGGCATTCTACACAATACACATCTCCTAAAATAGAGAGAATTAGAGAATTCTCTCTAGACCTCTTTCTCTCCAATCCCTTGTGGATTTTCTTTCAAGAGGCTCCCACAAGTCTTGATCTTTTGTTAGAGTCATAGCCAGGAAGACTTTGTGGAGGAGATAAAGACCCGCCAGAAGAATCTCCATATTTGAAAGGTATTTATTGCTTAACCTTGTATTTTAGTTTAATTCTAAATAAATCAAAGACGATTCCTATGCTTCCACTGTGGGTTTAATTCGATTATTCCCTTCATATCAGTGATAGATCTCTCAATGACTGAGGTCTATCATTGATAGGTGTTTATCATTGATTGTTTGTAAATATATTTGCTATTAATTCTATCATTGATATATCATAATAATAGGATTAAAAAAAGTATATCAATGATAAGCCTTAGTATTGAGGCTTATTTAAATCCCAAATGCTTAAGTTATGCTTGATTTACTATAGAAATTATATGAAGAAGTTAGCAAATCTTGGAAAACAACAATAAATTTGTAGAAATTGTATTTGATAGGAAGATTGAGTAAAAAAAGGAAATACAGACTAAAAATGATGTTTGAATGCAAGACACTGGAACATTGTAATTTAGATTGCAAAATCTGAATTTGCAATTTGATTCAGCAATTAAGCAGCAGTAGAAAAGGAAAGTCTTCGACTGAAGCAAATATGGAAAGCACTCGATTCTCCTTAATCTCTGCACGATTTCCATGGGAGTTTGAATGAAATTAAGGAGATTGACCCTAATTCAAAGCAGATAAACAGGGGAGGAAGCTGTGGCCAAAAGAGATCAATTTTCTCCTTAGGCACAAATGGGTTTTCTAGGTTTTCTTCTTCGTGCATTTTGTCCAACTGCGTGGTTACATTTGTTAAGTCTTTTTGTTCTTCTTTAGCTTCGATCCAATCCAAACGAACGTTTGGATTGTAAAGATTCGTTCCTTCTTGACAAAGAATAGAATTGAATCGATTGAAATATAAAGAGAAACCGTGGGTTATCCAAATGTATACCTTATGTTGTTCTTAGTTGTTTTTGAGTTGAGACTCTATTTTAATTCAGTTTAGGTTGTAATTCTTTTGTGTTTTGTTTCTTTACTTCTTGTATCAAACACTTTGGAGTTGAGATTTACATTAAAGAAAGTATTTTTATTAATCAAAGTGATTTTTTTTTTTGAGAAATTGCTTATGGGTTTGATGTCCAGCAAATGGGTTTTTGAGTTAATGAAGTTTTGAATATTGTTTTCTTTCCATGTTTTGGTCCTTAAGTTTTTTTTTTTTTTTTTTTTATTACAGCAATAAACTTTTCATCCCTTTTATTTTAGACTAGTATAGTAGATTACTCCTTTTGTCATGGAAATTGTTTTCAAACTTTATTTAGAGACTTTTGAGTTAATTATGAGCTAAAACTTCTTAGGGGGTTCAAGGATGTGAATTCCCTAAGGAGTAAGTTGAGCTTAAATTGCAAGAACAACCGAGCCTACATTTCAATTGTTTGCTTGTGTTGAATTAAATGTCTTTGTGACTCTAGATTCATCAACTAGGGTTGCAAACTAAGCTTGGATCTAATACCGACGGGTTGATGAAAAGAGGATTTCACACAAGTAATGGAGACAAGAGCTTAGACATAAGCCAATCTTTACCCTAGACATAGGGCAAAAGACTCCAAAACCGCACAAAATTGTATGAGCCAATTGATCTAAGTTAGAGGGACTATAGACATATAAGTCACTCACTTAGTCTCCTAAGAACCTAATTGCAAGGTGAATAGGAGTAGAAATTTTGGTTTACAATTGCATGTAGGTTAGGTTTGAAATTGCAATTTGATTTGGCAATTTTCAACTTAGGGCAATGGCATTCTTGAGCCTCGTTCCTTTTCATTGAGCATATTCCCTTGCACTTTCTGTTCTTGCTATTTCGCACCATATTATAATTTAATTATGCAATTTAGCTTTAATCTCTTTGCTGGTTCGCAGATTGTGCAATCTGTTTTTGCATTTCGATTTTTATTTCCATTGTTGTTTCACACCAACTAAAATCTAATTTTGCATTTAGTTACCAAGTTCCAGTTTTGAATACACCTTTTTGCTTTTGCAATCTCTTTGTTACACTATTCCCTTGGGAGATGATATCTAGGGATATTTTCTTTACTACTTGTATTGGCAGTGTGCACTTGCACTAGGGCTAAACGTATTTTTTAACTTTTTGACCCAAAGTTCCACCCGACCAATCAATGATATTTGAGTTTTTTCTTTCTTACTTTTAAGTGATTGTTTGCATGATTATTTGGTCTATCATCCATATACCATATCAATAAATTAAAAATAGTAAATCAGTGATAACTTAAAATCAGTAAGAAAAAAAGTTGATAACAAATAACAATAATTTACTAATAGCAATGTATATCACTAATATACGACTTTTTTTTTTTAATGTCTATGAGCTATAGATGTATGTCATGATAGGAATGGACACTTCATTCCGCAATGGAAGACATAGTTTCTATACAATTTAGAAATCGATTCTAATTTTATTTAGAATATTAAAGAAAATAATTAAGGTTAAGCAAACATATATTGAAGTAAATGGAGAGGTTGTCGGAAGATGGTTTGTATGTGGATAGAGATGTGGAAAGATCAAGATGAATTCTGCAACGTCTTTTCTTACGTCAATAAAGTAGCTTCATTAAAGTTGTCTTGTCGTCTTCTTGCAATGGTAAAGCTTACCAACAGACTTACAACACTGCCTGGAACACTCCCCCGCAACAGTCTTCTGCGACAGTCCTCCGCAGCAGGTCCTTTCAAAGACTTGGCACTTGGATGAATTTGAAGTGGATGACGACATTTTCTTCGTGTGTCTTTTATTGCATAAATAATATTTAGCAAAGAATTTATAATATTTACAACGAATTCTTTGAAGCTGTACATGTGGATGATGGATTTACATAGAAATAAAATGTACAAGAGAAAGAATATACAATCACGTTTTTTTTAATGAACTAGTCCTAATCGACTTGGATAGTTTTCAGACGTGTCGGTCTATTTGATTACCATGTCTCATCTTTTAAAAAAGATAGGATTTGAGTAATTTTTAGTAATTTCATAGTTTATCGACAATTGCGGTCAAATCATAGTTTTAGGACTATTGCGGTCCATGGTAGTTTTACGACTATTCCGATTGGTCTTAGTGATATTATGGGTCACTAAGATTTATTTCTTCGTCTTCTTCTTCATCTATGATTGAAAGAGGTGGAGAGGACGATTTGTTTGAAGCCGAAGTTCTCTGAAGGAGAACTCGTTGAAGATCTGCTTCTAAAGCAGTTTGTGCAAGAGAAGCCATAAGGGCGGCTTTGTTTTTACAAAACTCTTGCTGGTTTCTTTTTGAAAGATCTTGGTAGTGCGGTGTTTTTGCAAACCAAGTCTTGATTTTTTGAAGAGAAACATGGGTTACATAATATTTTTTCCACCATTTTACCTTCAAGGTTTTGACTAAGTATTTGAAATTTGGTTCAAATGTTTGAGTAGTTTGATGCCAGCAAAAAATCCATGGAACCTGAAAATACAAGGAAAACCAAAAGCTTAAGGCAAACAAAGTCTTGTAAATATTTTGAGAAAAATAGTTGAAAGATTCTTGAACTGGAGTTGGGAAATTTTCCTTACAGAGGCCAAAGTTTTTCCACCAATTGATGACCAAATGGGGAAATGTTGTTTGTGAGAATTTCTGCAGAATTGAATAAACCATGAATGATTGAAAGCTTTGTACCAAAGGATGACTATCCAAGCTTTCACATAATCTTTGTATGAATAAGAAGGAGGGTTAAACTTGATTGAAAATTGTTTTTCTGTATAGATTTTATGGTTCCATTTCCTTAGAGTTAGAACTCTGAAAATCTTGAGTTTTGAGTAAGCCACGATCGATGGATTTTTTCGATCTGGAATATGAGAAATGTCGGCGGACTATGAGTCGATGAGAATCAACTCATAGAAAGTCCTGGTTTTGAGTAAGGAGTCAAGAGTCAAGCATGAAATTGAAATTTTCTAGGTAAACATTGGAAGTAATCTCAGCAAAACTTTCTGAATCCCATTCGAGTTCGATAGGGATTTCATGGATTACATGAGATTTTTGAAAATATCCATTGGTTACCGATTTTGGAGTAAAACGAGGTGAAGGAGCCACCGCGTCGTTAAAGGTTGACGAAGATCCGACAATCGATTGAGTAAGAAGTGTTACAGAAGGTAACACTTCTTTGAGACCGAGGGGTTCTCAAATTCTTACACTTGCAGATCGTCGTTGAGATCGAGTCTGCACTTGAGTAAATTCTTCTTTAGGAAGAGCATATTGCTCTAACCTCATAGGAGTTGAGACGGAAGAGGCAGAAGCCTTTCCTTTTGTGGAGGAGGAAGAGAAAGCCTTTGCTTTTCCTTTTCGAGAACTCGTTGTTTTCTCTCAAGAAAGAGGAAAGGTTTGAGAACTTTGAGAAATATGTTCTCTTGAGAGATAATCTGCAAGAGGGTTTTCAGTCCCTTTTATAGAGACGATTTGAAAATCAAAGCAAGATAAAATTGCTTGCCATTTGGCAAAAATTTGTTTGGAAACAAGATTTTTTTACATCTTTTTCTAAAAAAAATTTTGACGCTTGAGAATCGATTTTAATTAAAAATTTCTTATTAATTAAATCACCTTGAAATTTATTGACACACAAAACAATGGCCAAATTTTCTTTTTTGATTGTTGAGTAATTTTTCTGTGTATCATTCCATATCCCTGAGTGGAATCGTACTACAGATTCGTTGTTATCAAGACGTTGTTTCAGAATTCCTCCATATCCAATGTCTGACGCATCCGTCTCAACAATAAGATTTGTTTTTTCGTCGATAAGACTTAAGCATGGGATGCTTTTGACTAAATCTTTTATTTTTGGGACAGCTTGTGTTTGAGCTAGTCCCCAAGAAATAGTGTATTTCTTCAACTTTTGAAAAAGTGGTTTGCAAATAGGTCGAAGATCTTTGATGAAATCAAAAACATAATTTAGACAGCCCAAAAACCTTTGTAACTGGGTTTTGTCTAAAATTTCATCTGAAAATTTTTGAGTAAATTCTAAAGATCTCTGGATAGGTTTGATTAATCCTAAATGGATATCAAAACCAATAAATCTTACTTTTGTTTGAAAAAATTTAAGCTTTGCAACTGAAACCACTAAACCATTATACTTTATTGTTTGAATAAAGCTTTTTAAATGGCTAAAATATTTATCTATATTTGATGAAAATATTGAAACATCATCAATATAGATAATTGCAAATTCTTGAATAGGTTCCAAAATATCATTCATGATCTTTTGGAATTCGGATGGAGCATTCTTTAGCCCAAAGGGCATTACGTCCCATTCGTATTGACCAAAAGGTACATTGAATGTTGTTTTGTACCTATCCTTTTCGACAATCTGGATTTGCCAAATTTTCGATTTCATGTCGAATTTTGAATACAACTTTGCATTCAAAATTCTTTTGAGTAAATCATTTTTATTCGGAATTGGATACCTAATCCATTCCAAAACCTTGTTTAAAGGTTTATAGATAATTACCAGTCGTGGGACACCACGTTCCTTCTCGACCTAGTTATTGACATAGAATGTTTCACACGACCAAGGACTTTTGGATGGCATGATTAGCTTTCTTTTGAGGAGTTGATCGATCTCCTTTTGGCAATAACTTAATAATTCTGAATTCATCTGAATTGGTCTCGCCTTTGTTGGTATATCTGATTCTTTGAAATCTTTTTCATATGGTAGTGTTACCATATGTTTCTTTCTCTCCCAGAATGCATCTGGATTAGTGGAGCAGATTTGTGATTCAATCTGCTTTTGAATAATCTGGATTCTTTTTTGAACTCCAGTTTCTTGAAGCTGGTTTTCGATCTTCTTGAAGCTAACTTCTTCTTTTAAGAAATCAATCTGCTTCTCTTTGAGCTTTATTTTCTTGAAAACATTAAGGTGACTTTCCCTTAATGGATCAATAAATTTGAATAAAATCTTTTTATTCAGAACGGTTGAGACAATGCCTTTGTCTGTAACTTGTAAAGGATAAAGTTGAGTAATAAATGGTGTACCTAAAGTCACAGCTTGATTTAGGTTTTTGATGAGTAAAACCAAGGTCACAAAGCACACTCCTTTGTTGCATATGTGAACTTCAGGTAGCTTGTGCTTGATGAATAATGGTTGACCATTTGCTCCTCTCAATGTTTCGAGAACTTTCTTGAAATATTTTGAAGGAATGAGGTCTTCATGAATATAGTTTTGGTCTACTCCAGAATCGACAAAAGCTATTACAGTAAATTGGAAATCCTGTATCTTCAAGGATATCTTGATATACCACTTTTGGTATTGAACTCTTTGTAGAGTTGCCAAAAATGATGTTTCCTCCATCGAAGGTTCTAAAGATTCGTCTTCACCTTCTTCCTTGGGTTTTGAGGAAGGTGCTTGTTGAGATTTAATCAGAGCAACTTCTGTGGTTAATTGAGTAACATCCCTTGGATAATCAGAACGAAGTTTCTTTACTTCGTTCTTCAATTGATTTATCTCGAACTTTAAGTTCGAGACTTTGAATTCTTGCTTCTCTTTTCTGAAGAGTGCAAACACATCTTCAATATTCAGATATTGAGTAGTTAAAGAGGAATCATCTTCTTATCTCTTAAGATCCTTTTGAAGAGAAGTCTTCAACTTGTTGAGTATGTTCTTTTTGAGAGCGACATTAGTAATATTCCCTGTAGCTTCAAAAAGTAATTCCTGGTCTTTGGTTAAGACATTTATACAATCAATACAATTGCATAAATGTTCACCGTTGCAACTTGGTTTATGAATAACCTGTAATTCTCCTTCTGATGAAGAATAGGTGTCTGATTCTTCTGGGAGGTACAGGATTTGTCCTTCTTTTGAATCAAAGTCTGATTCTTCAGAATTTGTTCGGACAATATTGAGTAAATCATTCTTAATATCATCATCAATACTAAGCTCGTTGATCTTCTTCTTCATCGGACACTTTGGAGCATAATGTCTAAATCCTCTGCACTTGTAGCATTGGACTTTTGAAGAATATCTTCTGGCAAAGCTTTTACCCTTTTTAGGAGTTTTCTTACTGTAAGAATTTCTCTTGTAAGGGTATTGCATGTAGGACCTATAAGGTGTAGGTCTTTTTTGATAAGCATTTGAGTAGTAGGGTTTAGATTTACCAAGCCTTTTCTTTGCTTGGACTGAAGGAGGTTCAGTCTTATCTTGGTAAAAATACATTTTGCAGAATTAGCCAAACTCCTGTTTCTTTTCACGAGTTTTGTTCTGCTTCTCTAACTTTGCAGCTTTGAGACATTGCTTTCTAGCTTGGCTGATGACGAATTGGCAGATTTTGCCATAAGTAACGTCGTCCCAAGGAATATTATCTTTGTAATATTCTTTGAGATGGATCATCAACTCTGAGGCTGAATATTTTTTGTAGGCCTATTATGAATCTTTCTTTCCAGAAAGAACTATAGGCATCTGACCTTTTGTATACTTCTGTCAAGAAAGTATCTTTGTACCATTGGAAGTCTTGAAGCTTTGGGTAGGTCAATCTTTGGAGGTATTCTCCTGCTTGATCCATATAGTTCGTTTCACTTCCAACAAAATGCTTGACAAGAGCAAAGCATATGGTGACAACAACGTCATCCTTTATATCTCTGCTTGTTGGAATACTTGGTATCGCTGGGACACCAATTTGAGAGGTTGTTTCTTGTTCTCTTATGGGAGAGACTGTCGGATCTCTTTTAGGAGACTTTGAAGAGGGTTATCCAGAGTCTATAGGAGACCTATGAGTTACCAACCTTCTCCTTGCTTCCTCTGTGTATTCAGAGAGCCACCATCTTTTTAGTTGCCCTGTAAATTCTGCAACTATGAGGCGGACACATGAATGATCAGAGTGTCCTTTTGACGAATATGCTGCATTGGCAACAAATATTTCTTAAACGACTCCCATGATTAAATATCGAGAAAGACCGTCGATATTCCATTCATATATGGATTCTCCGTCGAATGATCTATTTGAAATAAAAGGACGATCTTCGAAAGACAAGTCCGGATGAGAAGTGTAACACCCGAGACGTTTTGGGTAAGTTTAAAATGTTGTTTTGGTAAAGATTTATTAAGAATTTAATTGCTTTGAGGGTATTTTGGTGATTTTTAGAAAAGGAAAGGGTATTATGGTCATTTATAGAGAAGAAGATATTTTTAATTTTATAATATTATTTTATTATTATTTTATTATTATTTATTATTATTTATTATTATTTTTATTTTATTATTATTTTTTATTATTATTTTTTTTCTTTTCCTTCTTCCCCTTCCCGAAATTTCTCTCTCTCTCTCTCTTTCTCTTCCCGCCGTCCTCCCTCCCTCTCCGATCACTCTCTCCCTCACGGTAACTCTCTCTCTCTCTCTCTCTCTCTCTCGCCGAAGCTCCAGCCCCGCCGCACGCCGTCGCCGACAGCCACGAACCCCGCGGCACGACCGCTGCCCGCCGCTGCTCCCGAGCAAGCTGCCGCTCGAAGCTTGTCGCCGCGTTTTCGTCTGTCTTCCGATCAACTCGCGCGAAGGCTCCGATAGACGAAAGCTCCTCCACGCGCACGCCGGTCGACGAGGGCCCTTACGCCTGCAATCGTCGGTGGTTTTGAACTCTAAGCTCGCCGGAAAACACCTTTTCAGCTGCGTTTTCAAGGTGGGTTTTCGTTTCCGTGAGAAGTTTGGCATTTTGAGCTCGAGTTTGATTGATTTTCAGCAAAACGACCTCGGATTCTTGTAGATCGGGCTGCAACACACCAGAAACGGACCTCCACGCGCCGATAGGTTGACCCACGCGCCGCCGCTCGCCGGAGTTGGGTAAAAATTGCCATTTGGTCCGTTTCGTCGAGTTATTAATGATAGAATGTGTTTTAGCGTAATTCGGATGGTTTAAGACACGTTTAGAACACTTTTTAGGTGAATTGTCGAGGACCTTGGTTTGTACTTGGAGTGGGAACTCGAGAAGCTCATTACTAGTGAAGAAAGGGTATTTTAGTAAGTAAAGACTTAAGGTAAGGGATCTCACAACGAAAGAAGTTTTCGAAACCTAAAGCTAGCTCTATATTTACTTTGAAGTTTATGTTTTCATGTTAAGTATTTAAGAAAGAAAGTGTTTTATATGTATATTCCTTTATACGCTAGTTCCATGAGTTCTATTTGAGTTTTCATGTTAAAAAGGAATGGAAATGATATGTATGTCTTTGAAATGCGATTGCCTTGAATCATGCATTCATAACTATGTTCTAAAACGAATGGGACCTCATGCATGTGTTGTGTGCTCATGAAAAGATTTATGTAAGGCCGTGACGATAATTCTCCCAAAAGTTTTATGTGGGTTATGAGGGAACCCGAGTCTTCGGACTCTCTATGCTCCTGGGGTTCGAGAGTGCCCCCACGATGGTAGCCGACGGGCTTGAGTCTTCGGACTCCACGATGGTAGCCTTCGGGCTTGAGTCTTCGGACTCCACGATGGTAGCCTTCGGGCTGAGTCTTCGGACTCCACGATGTATGTTAGCTTTCAAGCTCAACTCTCAGAGTTAGGGAGGACTCTATTCGATGGAAAAACTGTCTTCGGACTGTTCACGAGGCCCTTGGGAGAATTTAATCGTTCACGAGAGCCGCGAGGAAAAGTACATGGTTTATAAAATGAATTTTAGGTCCCCTACTAAAGTGATGGTTTACGATGGTTTTATGATTTAAAATGACATGTTGCATGTGATTGAAACTCTTATTTTGAAACTATGATTGACTTACTGAGTATTATTCGTTAATACTCACCCTTTTCCTTTTTAAAATGTTTTCAGGAAAGGCTAAGATCGGCCCTAGCGCGTGACCGGAGATCAGCTACTCGAGTCATGGGAGCCGAGCGATCGCTATTCCGCTTCTTTTATGTTTCTGGATGTACATAGAACTCATGTCGAGTTTTTAAATGTTTAGGAGAATGTTTCAAGGTCTTTTAACCTTTCTTTGTAAATCGTGCACGTATATTTGGTTTTCTGCTGTTTGAACCCTAGCATCATATTGAGAAGTTTGTTGGATGCTAGGAGGTTGTTTGAAAATCTTAGAAGTGCGTTTTTCTATGTCTTATCAGGTAAGGGTCAAATTTTTGGTTTTCGAGTAGTTACGTCGTTATGCTGTCGAAATTTTCGGTAATATAGCGACGTGACTTAGTAATGACTCTTAGGTAGCGTGTTGAGCCTATAGGGTCGTTACAGAAGCCCTTGGATAATATGTCCTTAGGTTACTCTTTGAGTAAGGTCCCATGATCCTATTTATCTCTTTAGAATATTCTTCTGAGATTGCAAACTTATTCATGGCTGAAATCAGATTAGAAATCTTAGTCATTGAGTACGTTTATTTGAGGTTCTTTCCTCTTTAATTTAGCAGGTTCTTCACAAATTTGCTCAAGCATCATATGCTCCTTGCTTTTGATTAAACGGATTGGTCCGTCTAATCCTCTACCAAAGATTGGTAAAGAATTATCTGTCTTCGGGACATTGGAGGTCTCAATGATGAGTCTTTTTTTGAGTATTTGGAGGAGTGAAAACCTTCTCCTCGATTATGCTCATTTGTTCTGCCATAGTAGACAAAATTTTGTTGGTATAGTTGTTTTGAATATGAACTCCTCTAATGCCATTGGAGGGGTTCTTTCCTTCTTCATCCAAGGATATCTATTTGAATTGAGAGGCAACAACTAAATTTCCATGAGAGCTTCTGAACTCTATCTACTCTAATGGTGGATGAGTACTTGAGACTTCTCCTCATTTTGAGGTTCTCCAAATAGTCTATTTGAGTGTGTTCACCTCTTGACTATAATCGTCACGTTTGACGAACCATTCGAAGAAAGGTATATTTTCTTCAAGAGCTTCCATGGTGGATATCCATGTTTCTTTGAATTCTTCCATTTCTTCTTCTCTGTATGCCTTGAAGAAAAGCTTTCTAGGCATCTTCCATTTGTTTTCAGGGAAATATTTTTTAAGCTATTCCATATTGACTTTGAATCCTTCCATTTGCCTCTATGAGTACAGTTGTGCCTTTAGAGGAAGCCCTTAAGGCTCTTGGCACTATCTGTGTCTTCATCAGATGATAGCAAATTCTGAAGATAACCACGAATACATGTGATTCTAGTTACATGTTCAGATCTTTGAAGTAGACGTCCAAAATTAAGGAATTCAATATCCTTGGATCTTGGAGCAAAAGAGAGTAATGCAGATAGTAATTGAAATAGGCTGGACCATTATCAAGATTGGTTTCTACCATTCCCAAAAGAGAATCTTAAAACGTGGTGAACCTCTTATCCCTAAGAGTTAGAAGGATAGGAGTATTTAGACCAGTTTTGAATAATGGCTTGATTGCAACTTGGTCTACTCCAAGGTGCAAGAATGAGTATTCCTCTCGATGCGTAAGGATTAAATCTTTAGTGAGGAGATTCAATGACTCAAGGTTGTCTTTGATGGCGATCCTATCTTCCACGATCTTGACTCCCCATTCTTGAGTAAAATTGAAAGTATTCTTAAAGTAGACCGTCTTTGGATCTAACTTCAAAATATTCTAATTTACCAGTTGTTCTTCAATCTTGGCAATTTGAAGTAATTCATTTGAGCCTTTAAGTTCATTGGCATTTTTCTCTGCCTTGTGAGCATCATCAAGTGTTGGAGTATGAGCCATTTGAGTAGTAGATTGAGAACTCTCTCCTTTGAGTAATTTCCTTGGAATCAAAGATTTGAGTAGCTTCGACATTAACTCATAAAAATCAAAATATTTTTAAAGATAAAAATTAATATTGCCTCAACGCAATATTATCCTTCAAACTTCTCTCTCTTCACCAACTGGTCGTCTGCAGATGGGAACACGAGGGTTACCAACGAACTTAAACTATTGCCTGGAACATCAATTGCTTACCAATGCCTACTGTCGGACGGCCTGACAGAAGGACCAAAGATAGAGAAGTGAGAAGAACAATATTGAATCAAATCAATATTGATAATTTTCTTTAAAGAATAAAAAGATTATTCAAAATTAATCTTGAAGAATGCAAAAATTTGAAACACTGGAAATTGCTTCAAAGTTTGGAGTATTATTCAGTAATGAGTAAGATGGCTCTGATACCAATTGCTCCCAAAACCCACAATCTTGTTCGCAAATTGCTAAAAGGTTAGGAGAATTAGGATCTTTGTGGATTACAAGTATTTGTGAATAGGAAAGCTTTAGAGAGTATGTGACTATTACAAAGTGGGAACCTCTTGAAAGAAAATTCATAGGAGAAAAGTTCGTAGAAAAATATGTGTGTAGGAGATTTCTCTCTTTGGTTCAACCCAAGGGTCCTATTTATAGGGACTTGGGGTAGAATCTTTTCCATAAAATCAAATAATATATTTTAATATCATTATATTAAAAAATATATATATATTTAGCATATTTGAATATCATTCAAATCTCCTACCATATATATTTACCTATTTCAATCACATGCAAATTTCATATATATTATTTCCTTTAATTTTATCTAACTTGAGTATATTATTCTCTTTAATATTTATTGTACCAAATACAATAAATATATTTTTCTTTATTTAATATATCCAATATATATTTTTACTTTAATTTGAACATTTCAAAATTTTCTTTTAACTAAATTGGTCCTTTTAGTGTTACTATGAATGGGATATTATGGACCTACAGATTATAAGCTCAAATGATACAAAATTAATTAATTAAACTCTTTAATTAATTAATTTACATTCATTAACTCTAGGTCACTCCATTATAGACTTAGAATTGCACTATTATGTATTGTAGGACAAGTTGAGTTCATGGATATAACTATTACATGCAAGTCGATCCTTCACGAGTTGTTCGTAATTACATATGGGTCAAAAGTCTATTTTACCCCTGTAATTACATCTTATACCTTAAGTACCACTGATGTAATGCCCCAGGCCCAAAATTTGGACCAGGATTTGGAATTCGGATTTGGCACCTGGTGGCCCCAGCATTCCCCTGCATCCCCTGCGACTTGGTTACGTCATCTTACTTGTCTTGAACTGCTTCTAGAAGCATGTGAGTGAGGACAAAGCATGCTGAAAGGACTTGTGTTGGTTTGTGAGGACAATCTTCACTCTTTGAAGCAGTTCAAGACAAGTAAGGTGACGTGGCCAGGTCGCAGGGGATGCAAGGGAATGCCGGGGTCATCAGTTGCCGAATCCAAATTCAAAATCATAGTCCGAATCTTGGGCCTAGGACATTACAACTGATTCTCTAAAGAACAATTTGTTTATGATCCAATCATAAACTAATTTCTTCTCAGGCTAGTTAGAGGGTGAGGTCCTATTGTTTAAGTCTCGAAATCAACACTTAAGAGAATTACTGTACTTTCCCTAGAAGAAGTGAATTCCATCTTGTGAAACTTATGTTCCTAGCTCCCTATTTGGTCAAGTCCTCAAAATTGTAGGCTTATTGAATCGGCTACAAAAGTCATTCTCACCCATGCAAATCAAAGGACAAGCCATCGTAGGTAGGAGTTCATAACTCACTCAGGATTAAGATTGAGTCACATATGATCATCCTGTTGAAATATTAATCTTCTCAATTAATGGATTTATAAAGAGAGATTAAATATTTCGTGGTCAAATCTTATACAAACTCATTGTATATGAGATACTCCCACTCACATGTCTCTAAGTGAATGATTTAGATCAAATCATTTGTAACTATTACTAAGTGGGTCATACTAATAATGTTACCAGGAGAAGGCACCTAACCTTATCCATATACTACAGATCCTTTAGGTTATTTTTTGAATATGATCCTCTTGTATGTCAACCATATATTGTTCAAGATTACACAATAACCTTGGATTTTTATGTAATGGATAATATAAATTACAAATTGCAAATAATAAAATAATTATCAAATAACTATTAAATATTAAATAAATAATTACGAGGCTTTAGGGCATAAATTCCAACATATCACTAATAGACATCTATCAGTAACAGACGTAGAAATAGTCTATCAATGATAACATGGAAATGTTTTGCTAGTGATAGATGCAAAAATAGTTTATCAAACATGTAGAAGTGGTCGATAATAGACATAAAAATAGTCTATCAGTAATAGAAAACTATCACTGATAGATATATTAATGGTCTATCAATAATAAGCACAAAAATTATTTATTAGCAATAGACAAGAAGATGGTCTATTAATGCTAGCATCTATCAGTGATAGACGTAGGATGATCTATCAGTGATAGAAATAAAAATGGTCTATCAGTGATAGATAGTGATAGAGGTCTATTGTTGATATCGATAGACTACTATTAGTGATTACATCCTCTCAGTGATCAATGGGGGTAAAAAAGGAATTACAAAAAATCATTTCAATACGTGAGCGAAAATTTGAAAAAAGTTGCAATATTTACAAATTATTTATTTTAGTGACATATTTGCAAATATGGCCAACAATTTTACTCCATTACAATTTTCGTTTAAATTAAGGGAACAATCTTTGATTTCAGTTTCAAATTGAAAAAAATTCCCTCCCCATTTTGTTTTAAATTTGGTGTTATTAAATTACATTTTATTATTCTTTGAGTGTTTGTATTGTGGAAGAAATGGAATACTCATGGTTGAGAATTACTTTCCATCAATGAAAGGCTTGTCTCTCTCTCTAACAAGTCTTTTACAGGTGCATAATATTCACTGAAAAATTTTCATACAACTTTTTGTTTTCTCCTAATTGTGTAAAACTGTTTCTTCATTTTGATTATTAGTTTAATATTTTCTATTTTGGTTTTTGTAAATGTTAAGTTTAGCTTCCAAGTGTAGTTCTATTTGACCTAAACATTTAACATTTTTCTTGTTTAAGGACTCCTTTGTTTACTTGAAATATCTACTTTGTTGTTAAATTAGCAATTTGGGTTGCGTTTTGTTTTATGATTCTAATTTTAGTTTTGTTTTTGAATTCTGATTGGAACAAAAGAAAGTTCAAATTAAAATTAAAAAAAATAAAAAAGGAAAGAGTGAAAGTTTAAGATTCAACTTGTCAATCAGAATATAAAATTTCAAATTTAATTCAAGATAAACTCTACAAATGTAACAATTAAAATTTTTAGAACAACAATCAAAATTTCTAATTATATAAAAACGAACATTAATAACAATGGTAAATAAGAATGTCCAAAAGAAAATGGTAGAAAAACAATTGCGACTGTATAAGATATTCTCGAAGATGTGACTATATTTAAATTAGTAGATTAAAATGGCTATCCCTTGTTGAAAGATTAGAAAAAAAGTTGAACTCTAAAATTGCAAAATAATTCTTTTAAAAAAAATGCAAAATAACAAATTATTAGAAAAAAAGAAAGAAATGTATTAGAAAAAATGTAAGCCAAACATAATAGGTGGGTCGTAAGAGTTTGTCCAATATTGATAATTCACAAAGAAAGTGGTTAGAAAGAAAAGATTCTTAAGTCCAAAGTTTGTCCAATTGGGATTTAGATGTGGTGGATGGAGTTTCGCTTTCATGTCTCAATAATTTGTACTGGCAGCGGTAAACCAAGATGTCTCATTGTAATGACAAAAATGTCTCCCAATCATCAATAGTTGAAAAATGTCTGTCGGGATGGAACCATTGCTAGTACTTCGGTAATATATACTCCTTCCATTAATAATTTGGCAAGTCATTTAATAGTATATTATTTTATAATTTCATGGCCCACAATATTTTTAAACGTTTCTGTTACGATATAAAATGAATGAAGATAGTATCAAAAAAAATTTCATACTACCATAGTAGGCAAAGGACACTACTCTTCAAGTTCAAAAAGCTATCAGGTCATTTGGAATTGTAAAAATAACTGGAAACCATTGGTGTATACTTGCCAAAATACAAGTAAAAGGAGAAAATGGAATAGTATTAGTTTAAGTGTTTAGCAATCATCTGCTGGGTTAGATGAATAAATAGAATTTGAAATCACACGAACAACTCCTAACTATATTCATTCTCTTAACTAAATATCCGATACAAAGGTAAACAATAATTTCTAATGGTTTATCTTAACACCCCCTAGAAGTCCAATGTCTAAAGATTTTCATGGCATTTCAATCCATGAACATTCTAACAAAAAAATTTCATGGCATCCGGTGAGGTTGCGATCAAGGTTGCATCCAAACCTTTGTTAGTATCACCATTAATTCAATTTCCATCCCTCGAACAAATCTTTGATAGGAATGAATACTTCACCCCGCACCCGAAGACATGATTTCTAAACAATTTAGAAATCAATTTGGGATCGTATTTGATTTATTTATAATTGAACAAAAAATTAGGATAAGCAAACATACCTTATGAACTACATGGAGAATAATTCTAGCGGATCTTTACTTCTTGTGCTCTAATTCTAGTGAGGTTGAATCTTCACCACAAGATCTTACTTGCTAGACTCGAACACAAGATGAATGCTTGTGCGAGCCTCTTTAACTGAAAGAAAGAGAGGAAAATTTCAAAGAGCTTCTTTTTATGTAGAGAGTTTGCACTTTAGCTCAATCCAAGAGTCCTATTTATAGGGACTTAGGATAGAATATAATAATATCTAATATATTATCTTATATATTTAATATATTTGAATCTCATTTAAATATCTCCTACAACGTTGTATCTATTGTAGTAATATATTATTCAAATATATAATGTATAATGTATGGAGTAACATATAATGTATCTAGTAATATATTATTCTCTTTAATATTTAATGTATCAAATACAATAAATATATATTTTTCTCATTTAATATATCAAATATATTAAATATTCATTTGAACATTTCAAAATTTTCTTTAAAACTAAATTGATCATTTTAGTGTTCCTATGAGTCTGTAAGGGAACCTTATGGGCCTACAGATTATAAACTCCAATGATACAAAATTAATGAACTAAACTATTTAATCAATTAATTTTCATTCATCAACTCTAGGTCACTCCACTATAAACCTAGAGTTGCACTTTTATGTACTATAAGACAAGTTGTGTCCATGGATGTTGTAAATCCGGAGTTCCTCCTTGAAACTTCTTAAAAATTAAAGGGGGAAAGAAGGAAAGTAGGTTGGTATATTGTTTTGGGAAGGAAAGAAAAGAAAAACAAAAGAGAAATGGAATGACTATATGTTGTTTTTTTTAAAAAAAAAAGAAAAAGAAAAAAGAAAAAGCAAGTGGGTTGTCCACCACCGTCAAACTCCTTCTCCTTAAATTATGTCCATCCATTTTGCTACCCATTTGGTGAAATAAAATAGGGTTCTTCGTGGGAGAGAGTAAGAGAAAGAAGAAAGGTGATGCTGGAGTTGTAATTGAAGAAGAAAAGGAGGGAAGATCAATCCAAGTTGCATGGAAGATTTTGTGTTCAACCCTGACTACCTCTGATATTTGGAACGTTTTGAGCTCCACAAGAGGTATTAAGAGGTGAGATTTATTTTCCTTGAAAGTTAACTCATTTTGGAACAATTTTTGTGAAGGAAGCTCGAGCAAAATCTGAATTTTTGTTATGGGTTTTTGAAGGGGACGAAGTCAGAGGAGTGTTTTTGCTGTCAAATCCTGGGAACCTCTGGTTTTTGGGATATGATGATCTGTAGACTTCGAATTAGAAGCTGTATTAGGTATGGATGGAAAGCTGATTTAATTTCCTATAACTTTCATGAAGAAGTCGTGGTTAGAATTTGTTTGGAAGTTGCTTTAAATTCCAGGTTAGTTTCGGGTTGCAGCAGGAAAACAGTTCTGGTTTAGCAGAAACGTGTTTGGGGAAAATAGATTTCAAGGTAGTTACAAACACATCCTTTAAGAATTTCGATTTCATTCCTTCAGATAAGTTTTAGAGGGTTCAAAAAGGAAGGGTTGGTATAAAGAACATAAATTTTGACCAAGTAATGGAAAAGTTATGAGTGTGTGAGTTTCGGGTGTTAATCATGTGAAATGCTAGGAATTGATGGGGTGATTTTTGCAACCCTAGGCCTTAAGTTCGTGAGGTCAAGATTCTAATGCTTGGTTTTGTTCATTTGGCAGGCCCAGAAGAAATAGGACAAATTTACGGACCGAGAATCTAATATTAACGCTGTGAGTGACAAAATGAATTCTGAAAATAAATTCTATGCTTGAACTTGTGTTCATGAAAAGAAAAGACTTCCTAAGAATGATGTAGCTTAAAGATTTATGGTCTCTTGAACACGTATTCATAAGCATATATGGTTTCCTAAAAATGATTTAAATTGTTCGTTGTGAGCATATGTTTACTGATTTTCTGAAACTAGAAGAAATACCTTAATTCCAAGTCTACATGTGTTAGCAAGAACTGTTAAAGGTTTTCATGTGTTTCTCTGAGACCTGAATGAGTTAATGGTTGAGATACTGAGCCCGAGGTTGTATAGTACCGTGTGCACACAGGTCATTTTCTGTTGTCGACGTTGAGTGTACTCCGTGACAACAATGCTGTCGTGAGTGCTGGGCGAGCCCCACTACGACAAAGACGATGGGAGTGCTGGGCGGGCCCCACTACATCATAGAATGAACATTGTTTGTACCGGGCGAGTCTTACACAACTAATTTGTCATATGTTTAAAATGGTTAATACTTTTGACACGCTTGCTGGACTTCTGTAAAAGCTATTGATGTTATATGTTATGATTTACGAGTTAATAGTTTTAAACTCAGTCACTCACTGAGCTTCCCAGCTCATACTTTCAATGTTTTCCAACTTTTCAGGTAGAGATCGAGCTCCCAGTGCCTGAGATCCTGCCATCTCCGCCGAGGGTTCTCAGAGTTAGATACTTTGTACGTGGGTGGTATTATATAGCGAGTCTGCTCGTAGTGTAGATAACTTAAAAGGGACGTGTAGTTATGTTCATGTATGAAACTAGTGGTCTTGTTTGTGTAAACAACGAGTGGTTGTGTTTTGATTGTTCAAGTGAGGTTTTAACTAAAACTGCTCCGTGTGCACATGTAGAAATTTTCTAGGGTTCCGCTGTGTAATATGTAAAATATTTCATTTACAGGTATGGTTTGTTTATCAGGAATTAAAAGGGTCATAGGTATCGTTAAGTAGTGAAACGATGCCTGTTGGCTTCACGCCATCTTCCGGGCTAAGTTAGCAGGTGGTTCGGGAGGGGGTGTGACAGATATAACCACTACGTGCAAGTCTATTCTTCACGAGTTGTTCCTAATTATAGTTGGGTCAAAAGCCTATTTTACCTATGTAATTAAATATTACCTTAAGTACCACTGATCTTCTAATGAACGATTTGTTTATAATCTAATTATAAACTAAGTCCCTCTTGGGCCAGTGAGAGGGTAGTACCCCATTGTTCAAGTCCTGAAATCAGCACTAAAGGGAAGTATTCATCTACTTTACCTATATGGGAAGGAGTGAATTCCATATTGTGAAACTTATAATCCTAGCTCTCTATTTAGTCAAGTCGCCAAAATAGTAGGCTTATTGAATTGGCTACAAAAGTTACTCTTGCCCATGCAAATCAAAGGATAAACCCTCACAGGTAGAAGTTCACGATAACTCACTCAGGATTAAGATTGAGTCGCATATGATCAACCTGTTGAAATATTAATATTCTCAATTAACAGATTTATAAAAAGAGGTTAAATATTTAGTGGTATAGTCTTATATAAACTCGTTGTATATGATACCCCCACTCACATGTTTCCACATTAACGATTTGAATCAAATCATTTGTAACTGTTACATAGGTGGGTTATATCAATAGTGTTACCAAGATAAGGCATTTAATCTTATCCATATACTATAGACCTTAGGTTATTTCTTGAACATGATGCTCCTGTATGTCAACCACATACTGTTCAAGATTTCATCGATAACCTAAGATTTTTCATGTAATGGATACTTTAATATTACAAATAAAGTAATTATCAAATAATAAAATATTAATTACGAAACTTTAGGAAATAAATCCCAACAATCTCCCACTAGCACTAAAGCCGGTGAGACACGTATTCTAGGGCATACTCTATACTCAGCATGCTCTCCCACTTGCCCTAGAGAAAATTAAACATGTGTTGTAATCCAAGACATTTTAGGTAACCCTCAGCCTGGATAGTCTTTGTGTATAATTCAAAATAAATGTCATTAAAGCTATCTTGGTCACCACCATGATGTTTTCTCTCAATATGCTTTACCATATATGGGTATTTTCTAAGTTCCTTAATTTTAGCCGTTGCACCACCATTATCATATTAATGTAACACCCGAGATTCTTTGGGTAAGTTTAAAATGTTGTTTTGGTAAAGTTTTATTATGAATTTAATTATTTTGAGGGTAATTTGGTGATTTTTGGAAAAGGAAAGGGCATTTTGGTCTTTTACAGAAGATATTTTGATTTTTATTATTATTATTATTATTATTATTAAATTAAAAAAAAAAAAATTCACTCTCTCTCTCCCTCGCGCAGCTCTTCTTCTCTCTCGCGCAGTTCTCTCTCTCTTTCTCTTTCTCTTCCCGCCGATCACTCCTTCCCTCTCCGATCTCTCTCTCTCTCTCTCTCTCTCTCCGACCGAACACCCATCCATAGTCGTTTTCTTTTTCTTCTTCAGCCTCGCCGGAGCTCACGAACGCCGGTCTGCGTCAGCCCCGCCGGTGTCGGATCCGCAGGTGTCATCTCGCCGGAATTCGCTAGCTACGTCTCGCCTGAAGCCGTCGACCTGCACGCCTAGCCTCGCCGAACAGAGCAACTCGCTGCCGTGGAGTGTTTGAAGCCGCCACAGCACTGAACATTGCCGGAAAACACCTTTTCTGCCGCGATTTCAAGGTGGGTTTTCGTTCCGTGAGAAGTTTGGCATTTTGAGCTCGAGTTTGATCGATTTTCAGCAAAATAACCTCGGATTATTGTAGATCGGGCTGCAACACACCAGAAGCGAACCTCCACGCGCCGTTTGGAAGCCCCACGCGCCGCCGTCCGCCGCTGCACGCGCCGCCGTGCTCCGGTCATGCGCCGCCGCTCGCCGGAGTTGGGTAAAAATTGCCATTTGGTTCGTTTCGTCGAGTTATGAATGTTAGAATGTGTTTTAGCGTAATTCGGATGGTTTAAGACACGTTTAGAACACTTTTTAGGTGAATTGTCGAGGACCTTGGTTCGTACTTAGAGTGGGAACTCGAGAAGCTCATTACTAGTGAAGAAAGGGTATCTTAGTAAGTAAAGACTTAAGGTAAGGGATCTCACAACGAAAGAAGTTTTCAAAACTTGAGCTAGCTCTATGTTTACTTTGAAAGTATATGTTTTTCATGTTAAGTATTTAAGAAAGAAAGAGTATTATATGTATGTCTTTGAAATGCGATTGTTATGACTTATGCATTCATAACTATGTTCTAAAACGAATGGGACCTCATGCATGTGTTGTGTGCTCATGAAAAGATTTATGTAGGCCGTGACGATAATTCTCCCAAAAGTTTTATGTGGGTTTTGAGGGAACCCGAGTCTTCGGACTCTCTATGCTCCCGGGGTTCGAGAGTGCCCCCACGATGGTAGCCGACGGGCTTGAGTCTTCGGACTCCACGATGGTAGCCTTCGGGCTTGAGTCTTCGGACTCTACGATGGTAGCCTTCGGGCTGAGTCTTCGGACTCCATGATATATGTTAGCTTTCGAGCTTAACTCTCAGAGGTAGGGAGGACTCTATTCGATGGAAAAACTGTCTTCGGACTGATCACGAGGCCCTCGGGAGAATTTAATCGTTCACGAGAGCCGCGAGGAAAAGTAGATGGTTTATAAAAGGAATTTTAGGTCCCTTACTAAAGCGATGGTTTACGATGGTTTTATGATTTAAAATGACATATTGCATGTGATTGAAACTCTTATTTTGAAACTATGATGGACTTACTGAGTATTATTCGTTAATACTCACCCTTTTCCTTTTTAAAATGTTTTCAGGTAAGGCTAAGATCGGCCCTAGCGCTTGACCGGAGATCAGCTACTCGAGTCATGGGAGCCGACCAATCGCTATTCCGCTTCTTTTATGTTTCTAGATGTACATAGAACTCATGTCAAGTTTTTAAATGTTTAGGAGAATGTTTCAAAGTCTTTTAACCTTTCTTTGTAAATCGTGCACGTGTATTTGATTTTCTAAGTTTGAATTCACTTGGTTTTCTGCTGTTTGAACCCTAGCATCATATTGAGAAGTTTGTTGGATGCTAGGAGGTTGTTTGAAAATCTTAGAAGTGCGTTTTTCTATGTCTTATCAGGTGAGGGTCAAATTTTTGGTTTTCGTGTAGTTACGCCGTTATGTTGCCGAAATTTTCGGTAATATAGCGACGTGACTTAGTAATGACTCTTAGGTAGCGTGTTGAGCCTATAGGGTCGTTACAGTTGGTATCAGAGCACTAGGTTATAGGTTCTGTAGACTAGCTTACTTCGTAAGCATCAGGTATCCCATGACTAAGTAGTGATTTCCAGTCATCGCGCAGGTACGCCTCTGAAGTAAACTTTTAATTCGTTTGTTGAAAAGCATGTTATTTTTATGAAATGATTCATATGTGAAATGTATTTTAAGTTAAGGAAAGTTTAAGAAAAGTTGAAAAGTGTGATCCCTTTTGATGTGGAGGTTAAACTTGTTTATGTTTGTTTGTTAAGTATGCCGCCTAGAAGGAGAGGCAGAGGACGGGGTAGAGGACGTGGTGCTGGTAGAACACATGACTTACCTCCTGAGATGCCAGTGGAACAGGAGGTGAATTCTGGGGCAAATTCCCCTGTTGCTCAGGATCAACCTGATCCAGTTATGGAGCCTGCAAATCCTACGGTTGCGTCATTGATGTTAGAGGCGATGCAGAACTTAGTACAAGCGACCGTGACGACCCAGTTAGCGCAGATGGGTCAAGTTTCTACGCCAGCTTCACTACAAGCCCGTCACTTGAAAGATTTTAGAAAGTATGATCCAAGGGCGTTTGACGGATCCTCTGGGGATCCTCCAGTGGCGGAGTTATGGTTGTTCTCTATGGAGAACATTTTTCAGTTGATGAGTTGCCCGGATGAATATAATGTTTCTTGCGCCACATTTATGTTGAGGGATGATGCGTACCTATGGTGGGAATCTGCTCAGAGGACCATAGGTACAGGAGGAGGAGTAGTGATGTGGCCGATGTTCAGAGAGGCTTTCTGGAACAAATATTATCCTGCGACTGCACGATACAAGAAACAAGAAGAATTTCTACAACTTAAACAGAATCGACGTCCAGTGGACGCCTATGAGAGGGAATTCACAAGGTTATCTCGTTTTGCTCCCGAGCTGGTAGATACTGAGGCCAAGAAAACGGAGCGTTTTGTAATGGGTTTGGATCCTCAGGTTAAAGGCGTGGTGCAGGCTGTAGCACTTCACGACTATGCTGCTGCGGTAAGGACAGCAGAGTTTATTGTTGCAGGCCAACAGAGTGAGATTCCTATGGCCCAAAACCCGAGTCAGTCATCCTCTGATCACAAGAGGAGATGGAGTCAGGCGAACTCGAATCCCCAGCGTTCTCAACAGTCTTCACAGTCGTCCATGAGATATCAGGCCGCTTTTAGCCAGAGGCAGCAAGTGAATAGGCCGGGACCTAACACTGGGGAGAAACCTCGTTGTAATGAATGTGGAAAGTTTCATTGGGGTCAGTGCCTGATGCGGTCTGGGTTGTGCTTTCGATGTAAAAAGGAGGGACACAGAGCTGAAAATTGTCCTACCTTCCCAAACAGGAGAGGCCAGTCTTCGGGTTCAGGTGGAGTAGGACTTAATAGGCCCACACTTCAGCAAGGGAGAGTTTTTGCTAGTACCAGCAGGGAGGCTGGTAACTCAGATGCTGTAGTTACAGGTACGCTTCCCGTTTTGGGATATCTTGCGTTTGTGTTATTTGATTCAGGTTCTACACATTCCTTTATTTCTGCGTCTTTTGTGAGACAAGCTGAGTTAGAACTTGAGCCATTGCCCTCTGCTTTGTCTGTTGCTACTCCGATGGGGTTGAATCTATTAGCTACTGAGGGGATTAAGAATGGTAAGATGATAGTTTCCGACCACGAGCTGGATGTGAATTTGATAGTCCTCGAGATGGAAGGGTTCGATGTTATTCTAGGCATGGATTGGTTGGCTTTGAACCATGCTAATATTGATTGTTTTCGTAAAGAAGTGGTGTTCACGCCGCCAAAACAGGCCAGTTATAAGTTTAAGGGGACTAGAACTGGAGTTAATCCAAGAGTGATATATGCTTTTAAAGCGAGAAAGCTAATTTTTAAGGGATCATGGGGTATCTTAGCTAGCGTTGTGGAAGTAAGACACACCGAGGTTCACGCATCGTCTGTGCCTGTGGTGAATGAATTTCTAGATGTGTTTCCTGAAGATCTTTCAGGGTTGCCTCCCGTGAGAGAAATAGACTTCACCATAGAACTTGAACCAGGGACCACTCCTATCTCTAAAGCTCCTTATAGAATGGCACCAGCAGAATTGAAGGAGCTGAAGTTGCAACTGCAGGACCTATTGGATAAAGGTTTTATTCGACCTAGCGTGTCTCCTTGGGGAGCACCGGTCTTGTTCGTAAAGAAGAAAGATGGAACCATGCGACTGTGCATCGATTACAGGGAATTGAACAAAGTTACGATTAAGAATAAGTACCCTCTTCCTCGTATCGACGACCTCTTTGATCAGTTACAGGGAGCGTCGGTGTTTTCAAAGATTGATTTGAGGTCAGGGTACCATCAGTTGAGGGTCAGAGAAAGAGACATCCCTAAGACGGCATTTAGATCACGATATGGACATTTTGAATTCACGGTGATGTCTTTTGGTTTGACTAACGCCCCTGCAGTTTTTATGGACTTAATGAATAGAGTATTCAAGGAGTTCCTAGATGCTTTCGTGATTGTATTCATTGATGACGTCCTTGTATACTCTAAAACTGAGAAAGAACATGAAGAGCATTTGAGAAGAGTGTTGACGACTTTGAAGGAGAACCAGTTGTACGCGAAATTCTCCAAGTGCGAGTTTTGGCTTAAAAAGGTGTCTTTCTTAGGACACGTAGTGTCAAGGGCAGGGATTTCCGTGGATCCAGCGAAAGTAGAGGCTGTAACGCTATGGCCTCGTCCGACTACAGTTACCGAAGTACGGAGTTTCTTGGGTTTAGCAGGTTACTATAGACGGTTCATCCAGGATTTCTCTAAGATAGCTACGCCTTTGACTCAACTAACTCGCAAGAGCAAGTCATTCGTCTGGACTGACGAGTGTGAAGCAAGTTTCCAGACACTTAAACATAGATTGGTATTAGCCCCTGTTCTTTCTGTGCCTGAGGGAACAGGTGGATTTGTAGTTTTCACTGATGCATCGAGGAAAGGGCTAGGAGCAGTGTTGATGCAACGTGGAAAGGTTATAGCCTATGCGTCTCGCCAGTTAAAAAGTCACGAGCAAAACTATCCAACCCATGATTTGGAGTTGGCTGCAGTTGTCTTCGCCTTGAAGATCTGGAGGCATTATTTGTATGGTGAAAAGATTCAGATCTTCACAGACCATAAGAGTTTGAAGTACTTGTTTACACAAAAAGAGTTGAACATGCGACAACGTAGATGGTTAGAGCTGGTAAAAGACTACGAACTAGAAATTCTTTATCATCCTGGTAAGGCAAACGTTGTCGCATATGCTCTTAGTAGAAAGACTGTACATACTTCAGCTCAGATCACTAGTCAGGATGAGCTACAGGCAGAGATGGAGAATGCTGAAATTGCAGTTTTGATAGGTGAAGCGACTACACGCTTAGCTCAGTTGACTGTGCAACCAACTTTGAGGCAACGTATTATAGTCTCTCAGCGATTGGATCCTAATTTAATGGAAAAGCTACAACAAATCGGCACTGAGCAAGCTCAAGAGTTTTCTGTGTCTTCAGATGGTGGACTTCTATATCAAGGGCGATTATGTGTACCTAATATTGATGAATTGAAGAATGAGATTTTGACTGAAGCGCATAGTTCGCCATTTTCGATGCATCCTGGTAGTACCAAGATGTATCAAGACTTAAAACAGATTTTCTGGTGGCACAGTATGAGAAAGGATGTAGCGGAGTTTGTCAGTAAGTGCTTAGTATGTCAACAGGTTAAAGCGCCGAGACAGAGGCCGGCAGGATTGTTGCAACCATTGAATGTGCCTTTGTGGAAATGGGATGAGATCTCTATGGATTTCATTGTTGGGTTGCCCAGAACGATGAAAGGTTACACGGTGATTTGGGTCATCGTGGATAGGCTTACCAAATCGGCGCATTTTCTTTCGGGTAAGTCTACCTATTCTACAGAGAAATGGGCGCAAATCTATGTGCAGGAGATAGTGCGACTGCACGGAGTTCCTGCTAGAATTGTCTCGGACAGGGATGCCCATTTTACTTCTAACTTTTGGAGAGGCTTACAGAAAGCTCTGGGTACTCAGCTGGATTTTAGCACTTCTTTTCATCCCCAAACGGACGGACAGACCGAGCGATTGAATCAAGTTTTGGAGGATATGTTACGTGCATGTGCGTTGGATTTCCCAGGTAGTTGGGATACTTACTTGCACCTGATGGAGTTTGCCTATAACAATAGTTATCAGGCTACTATAGGAATGGCACCGTTTGAAGCTTTGTATGGTAAGAGATGTAGGACCCCAATATATTGGGATGAGGTCGGTGAACGACAGCTTTTGGGGCCAAAGTTAGTTCAAGTCACGAACAATGCTATTCAGAAAATCAGGGTAAGAATGCAGACTGCACAGAGTAGACAGAAGAGCTACGCTGACACAAGACGAAGGGATCTAGAATTCGAAGTAGGCGACCATGTGTTTCTTAAAGTGGCTCCGATGAAAGGAGTGTTGAGGTTCGGCCGGAAAGGAAAGTTAAGTCCGCGGTTTATAGGGCCGTTCGAGATTCTTGAGCGAATAGGCCCTGTGGCTTATAGATTGGCATTACCGCCATCTCTCTCTGCGGTCCATGATGTATTCCATGTCTCGATGTTAAGAAAGTACGTGCCGGACCCTTCGCATGTAATTGACTACGAGCCATTACAGTTTAATGAAAATATGAGTTATGAAGAACGGCCGACTCGAATTCTAGCAAGAGATCGTAAGACCCTTCGTAACCGAGAGATTAATTTTGTTAAAGTGCTCTGGCAGAACCATCGGATGGAAGAGGCTACTTGGGAACGTGAAGATGAAATGCGAGCCAAGTATCCTGAACTATTCCAAGCCTAGGAACTTTCGGGGACAAAAGTTCTTAAGGGGGGAAGAATGTAACACCCGAGATTCTTTGGGTAAGTTTAAAATGTTGTTTTGGTAAAGTTTTATTATGAATTTAATTATTTTGAGGGTAATTTGGTGATTTTTGGAAAAGGAAAGGGCATTTTGGTCTTTTAGAGAAGATATTTTGATTTTTATTATTATTATTATTATTATTATTAAATTAAAAAAAAAAATTCACTCTCTCTCTCCCTCGCGCAGCTCTTCTTCTCTCTCGCGCAGTTCTCTCTCTCTCTCTCTTTCTCTTCCCGCCGATCACTCCTTCCCTCTCCGATCTCTCTCTCTCTCTCTCTCTCTCTCTCTCTCTCTCTTCGACCGAACACCCATCCATAGTCGTTTTCTTTTTCTTCTTCAGCCTCGCCGGAGCTCACGAACGCCGGTCTGCGTTAGCCCCGCCGGTGTCGGATCCGCAGGTGTCATCTCGCCGGAATTCGCGAGCTACGTCTCGCCTGAAGCCTTCGACCTGCACGCCTAGCCTCGCCGAACAGAGCAACTCGCTGCCGTGGAGTGTTTGAAGCCGCCACAGCACTGAACATCGCCGGAAAACACCATTTCCGCCGCGATTTCAAGGTGGGTTTTCGTTCCGTGAGAAGTTTGGCATTTTGAGCTCGAGTTTGATCGATTTTCAGCAAAATAACCTCGGATTATTGTAGATCGGGCTGCAACACACCAGAAGCAAACCTCCACGCGCCGTTTGGAAGCCCCACGCGCCGCCGTCCGCCGCTGCACGCGCCGCCGCTCGCCGGAGTTGGGTAAAAATTGCCATTTGGTCCGTTTCGTCGAGTTATGAATGTTAGAATGTGTTTTAGCGTAATTCGGATGGTTTAAGACACGTTTAGAACACTTTTTAGGTGAATTGTCGAGGACCTTGGTTCGTACTTAGAGTGGGAACTCGAGAAGCTCATTACTAGTGAAGAAAGGGTATCTTAGTAAGTAAAGACTTAAGGTAAGGGATCTCACAACGAAAGAAGTTTTCAAAACTTGAGCTAGCTCTATGTTTACTTTGAAAGTATATGTTTTTCATGTTAAGTATTTAAGAAAGAAAGTGTATTATATGTATGTCTTTGAAATGCGATTGTTATGACTTATGCATTCATAACTATGTTCTAAAACGAATGGGACCTCATGCATGTGTTGTGTGCTCATGAAAAGATTTATGTAGGCCGTGACGATAATTCTCCCAAAAGTTTTATGTGGGTTTTGAGGGAACCCGAGTCTTCGGACTCTCTATGCTCCCGGGGTTCGAGAGTGCCCCCACGATGGTAGCCGACGGGCTTGAGTCTTCGGACTCCACGATGGTAGCCTTCGGGCTTGAGTCTTCGGACTCTATGATGGTAGCCTTCGGGCTGAGTCTTCGGACTCCATGATATATGTTAGCTTTCGAGCTTAACTCTCAGAGGTAGGGAGGACTCTATTCGATGGAAAAACTGTCTTCGGACTGATCACGAGGCCCTCGGGAGAATTTAATCGTTCACGAGAGCCGCGAGGAAAAGTACATGGTTTATAAAAGGAATTTTAGGTCCCTTACTAAAGCGATGGTTTACGATGGTTTTATGATTTAAAATGACATATTGCATGTGATTGAAACTCTTATTTTGAAACTATGATGGACTTACTGAGTATTATTCGTTAATACTCACCCTTTTCCTTTTTAAAATGTTTTCAGGTAAGGCTAAGATCGGCCCTAGCGCGTGACCGGAGATCAGCTACTCGAGTCATGGGAGCCGACCAATCGCTATTCCGCTTCTTTTATGTTTCTAGATGTACATAGAACTCATGTCAAGTTTTTAAATGTTTAGGAGAATGTTTCAAAGTCTTTTAACCTTTCTTTGTAAATCGTGCACGTGTATTTGATTTTCTAAGTTTGAATTCACTTGGTTTTCTGCTGTTTGAACCCTAGCATCATATTGAGAAGTTTGTTGGATGCTAGGAGGTTGTTTGAAAATCTTAGAAGTGCGTTTTTCTATGTCTTATCAGGTGAGGGTCAAATTTTTGGTTTTCGTGTAGTTACGCCGTTATGTTGCCGAAATTTTCGGTAATATAGCGACGTGACTTAGTAATGACTCTTAGGTAGCGTGTTGAGCCTATAGGGTCGTTACAATTAAAGTGTGATAGGCTTAATCATATCTAAAACACCTTTAAGATGAAACTCTTTGAGGCATACAAGTTCTTTTCCTGCTTCACAAGCAAGAATATTTAACTTGTATACATACTCCACCACTTAGGATAAACTTGATCTTGATATAGATTTTCCTAAATCTTTGTAAGGAACAATGTATCTTATAAAGATCAAATTTTAACCTCATACACAACAATATAATTTTTCATTCAATGGTCGAACCATTGGTTTAATTGATATGTGCTGACAAACTTTACGATATATTAAATGTTAAGTTTCAATAGATTGTCTCCTACTCTACCGTAGATAATCAATTTTCTGTTCTCAGTATTTGAGGTGTCTTAGGATACTCTTCCTTAGACAAAAGCATCTTCATTTTAGAATGAGAGAAAGTTATCATTCTTAGAAGTTGACTTAAATATTTGACAACAATTTTGTCAATATAAGATGTATGAGACAAAGTTAACATTTTGTCATTGAAATTTCTATTTTGGACATACAAACATATCGAGTCATTTCGAATCATTCATTTGGAATTGGTTACGTAGTCAACTTTTTATGTTAGATAAAAATCTCACATCATTCATAATGAGTAAAATCTTATCAACATAAAACATGAGAAAAATCCACTAAGTATTTAATTATTTTCTTGCCAATACAAGTTTCATTAATATTTATTCAAAGTCATAGGTTTTGATACTTTTATCAAACCTTACATTCAAAAATATAAAGGTAAAATTATTCATTTCATAAATAAACAGTTACAATTTGTAACTTTTTTTTTAATCTTTGAAAATGAACCTCTTTGTTTTATTTGTGTAGATGCACTCTTTAAGGTTTCTTTTCATAGAACAATCTCACCATTCATTTGACATATGTCATATACAACAATGAGGCTTATTCAATGGTCAAACCATTGGTTTAATTGGATAGGCCTCAACACAATATTAATTAAACTAAAATATGCCAATCCCCGACAATGTCGCCAATTTGATAAAAGGGCTGGTCGAAAGCTTTTATCAAATTAATTTATAAATCGGACCTCAAAATATTTTGCAATAATAGTGGCCAGGGTCATCCACATGGATTGGAGTTCTTAGATTTAATTAAGTACCATAGTTAATTATGCACAATTTTATTTAGAGAAACAAACTCTTGGAATTAAGGGAAAATAAAACCTAAACTATATGTACATGCTTTGGAGTCCAATTTTGAGAAACATGCATGGTTGATTACCTTAAACCCAACTTGAATTGATTAATAACTTGATTTTATACTAACAATCTTAAACCAAGAATTACTACATTATCAATTGAACTCATGCCTAGAAATAAATTAACCTCTCGGTCTATTTCTATTACTAAACAGGGCATTAGGTGATTCTCTTAAGGCTTCTAGAATTAATCTACTCACTCTCATGCAATAGATTAAACCTAGTCATGCATCTAGTGTTCTACAACTAAACTTACTCTCTCAAGCTAAATTTAGTTAAACATACAAAACCATGGCCAAAGGTTAAGACAATATAAAGAGATGCATAAAAAATGTCAATATATAAATTAAACTAAAAATCAACCAAATGTTCAACAACTACAACCAAGCAAGGGTCTAAACATAGATTTACAACATAAGTACAGCCCACAAAAACTCCTAAATTCAAGAGAAAAAGAAACGAAATAGAGAAGAAACTTAGGTCGCATGCCAACAATTGTCTCCGACGTGATGTCCACGATCTCGAGCTTTGAGTTTTCTCCTTGGCTCTCCAAATGTCTCTTCTATGTCCTTAGACAGTGCTTGAATCAAGTTTAGGGTTTTTTGTCTCTCAAAACAGCTCCCTTTGCTCGAATAAAAAAGTTCCTTAAATAGAGTTGAGATAGTATTGCAATGCTAGGGGCAGCGTTGCAACGTTGTCCTTAGCATTTTGCAAAGAAGGAAAAAATCTTCTTCGGCCTGCGTTGTAACGATGTGCCCTCGAGTCTTCAAAGTTGATAAGCTTCTCAAATGGCGTTGCAACGCTATAAGAAGCGTTGCAACACTATACCCTCGGGTCCAATTGTCTTGTCCTTCCTCTTCAACACTCGAAACCTCAAATATATCATTAAGTTGCTCAAATTTGTCCAAATATCTCACAATTCTTTGGTTTTGCTCCAAATGCTCGTTTTCTGAGAAATATACATAAAAACACAGGAAAGCACACATAATCATAGCAAAACTAGCATAAAACTAAGCTATGAAATAACACTATTTTGCCCACTATCAAATACCCCCAAACTTAGATTTTTGCTAGTCCTCGAGCAAAACAAAACTAAAATAACAAATTCACAAGATTTCAATACAAGATTCATGATTCAAGCCTCAGTTTTCTAATTGATATAAAATAATAGACTGAAGCCTTAACATGTTCTTCCTTAAGCAATTTAAATTCTATCTATCTCATTCATTGCGTGTGTGTGTGTTTAACTTCCTTTCTATTAGTTTCTACTAACTTTAGATACTCTTCCAAGGGCTTTCCTTCGTTTTCTCCCTACACTGGCCCTAAGTTCCAATTTCAAGCTTCCTCACATTATAGAGAGCAATCTACTTAAGCATTCCTTCTTTTTTTTCTTTTATTTCTCTTCACAAGGGCTAACCACCAAACTTATCTTTTTCCTTATTTCGGAGACCCTAGCTTTCACATTTCCACTATAGGGACCCTTATCCAGAGCACTCGCTCAATGGATGGCCTAACTGATCACAATGGAGATAGCTCTTTTGATCCTCACACATTAAGCACACATTATTAATGGAACCTGCTTTCAATTTCTTTTCATCAAACATGCGAAACATCAATAAAGATAAAATTTTCTCTTTTTTTTTTTCCTTCATATTTCAATTACTAACTTTCCTGCAAGTCAACTATCGATCAATTCTTAAGCCTATCGAGGTGACAACAACCTCTAGACTCAACAGAAGCATCTTAGCATTTGAACGTAATAAAAGTAAGTTATGTGCTCATGTGTTGCAAGAAAATCAAAGATAAGATTTAAATAAACTCAATTCAGCCTATGCTTCATAAATCATTCTATTGCAAAAAAAATTCACTTAGATTACTTCCTAGGTTGTCCTAATCAGTCATCATGCATTATAAATCATTCAATCATTCTTAAGATCGAAAACAAAAATTTGCTCAGAATTATCAGGACGACAAAGTATTATCCACCCCCAAACTTAAAGTTTACATTGTCCTCAATGTAACATACTCAATAAACTAAATAAGGACAAAGATAGAATGAGTGAATGATACTTGCCTGATAAGATGAGAGACTGTTCCATGGGAGTTTCTTGAATTGGCTAGGAGGTTACTGCATACAATCGAGGTCCTGTAAAACGGGAACGAGATTAACTTGGCACTCTCAAAACAACTTATACTAAGAAAGAAAAACAAACAATAAAAGTAAATAAGGGAAACAAACAATAAAAGTAAATAAGGGAAATAAATTATCACTAAATAAATTTATAAATTCTTACATGATCACACATGATTGAGGCTCCTCTAAATGACATATTATTCATCAAAACCATCATGGAAACTATCCATCAATCTAACCATGCAGGTATTTCATACTTGTGATTTAAATTGGATCACGTGTCCTAAACTCAAGACATTTTGAGAGTTAGACCACTTACCTTGATAGTGATTAGAAGAACACTAATAACTTCGCCTACAAGAGTTCTTGGCCTAAACCTAAAACAATGTCTAAAATTAATGACCTAACCATAACAAAAATTTGGGATCCAAGTTGAAGGCAATAATTTACCCAAAAGATGTATAGAAAGATTATCCAAAAGGTTTTTCACTTAAAGTCAACCTTAGACTTTGAACTATCAGTCTAAAACTACACACAAGAAGGTTTCCCAGGATTAGAATCTAAATTGCAACATTTAAATAGAGTCCAAAAAAGGTTTAGAGTGAATGTTACCTCTTGAAGTTTACTAAAACATCACTAAACGTTATTGGAAAATGTCAAGAGCATTCAAGCTCATAAATCTAGAGTCAAAACGTGGGTACTTGGATCTATGTGTCGATAGACGTGTGGGTCTACAAATTGAAGAAGATTGGAAATATGGAGGTTGTTGTTCATAAAGCGCTGCCACCATTAAGCACCGGTCACCACACAGAGTCATTGCCATCAAGCATGTTGGGGAAAAGACACACAACCACTAGAACTCGCCACTGAAGACATGGGTCTTGATTGAGAGGGGTTGTAGAAACGTCATCATTCTCATGCCTACCGTCGTCATTGTATGCGTTTGGGTGGGAGCGAACACATGTAGTCATTAGAAACGTGGCTGAGGAAGGTGAAGTATATTGTAGTTGGATCAACAGAGAAGATGATGAAGTGCTAATATGTACAATTTACCTTACCGCAAGCACACGGGTCAAGTAATAAAATGGTAAGTATTTACCAAATATTGTATCCATAGAGATTGGTTTTAATTCAATTAATTATCGCAAATATTTTCACTTAGCTTTATTTAGAGACAGAAAACCGAAAGCAGAGAAAATAAAACTAAACTAAGCAATAGAAAATAAAAGCATAAATAAATGGGAGACGCAATCCTTTGCGATAAACTTGGGAAGAGGACCAATTACTTAATTAAATAGACAATTAAAACCAAATTGACAGTGAATTCATAAGTCTAGAAGTTCTAAGGGCATAAAATCTCCTATTGGTCTCAACCAATCTCAAACACTAACTAGCTAACCTACATGTCTGTAACCTTAGCTAATTAATACAAGGCATTAAGACTCTTTGATAGAACCTATAAAGTCCTATTTAATCACATTTATTTCTTGTCAGTTAGAAGATTTTATGATTATTATTTTTTAAGGATTCGAGCAAGTCGCATGTTTTGGAGAGTTTGCAACATTTTGGGATTAATTCGGACAAAATCGGAGGTGATTCGAGCAACTGAATTTCTATACCAACTTTGAACGACTATATTATAATGTTTTGAGATGCAAATATATTCAGATTTAGTGTCAAATTTAAGCTTATTGAAATGGTATAAGATTCAGTATGTTCTACAGAGTATTATGAAAGTTATGATATTTTGAGTGATCACTGCTCTTGTTGGAAAACTATTGTACCTGAGAATACTTTGTACCAACTTCCATTCCTATTACCTTAATGATCACATTTGGAAATATAGCCAAATTAGATACCATTTTAAAGCTCTATGAAAGATCTTTGTAGCCATATAAAAATCACATATATCAAAATTTTTGAGACGTTATTGGTAAAATACTGAAGACTGTACAATCTATGAATTTAGGAAATGATTTTTTATTTTTGGATGTTTTTTCCAGCAATTTGCAAGATAGGAAATTATTTACTTTATTTTATTTTATTTTTAATATTATTCCCTAATTATTTTGGAAAAATATCTTTCTAAAATTTAGGGTTTCTTGTGCAAGTTGTCTACTTCGAGGCTATTTAAGCATTCTTCTAGATAGCTGCAAAAGGGGGTCTCCTAGTGTAGTCTTTCTAGACAATAGTTTTTAGAGTTTTTTTTCTCCTTTTCTTTTACTTTTCTTTTGGCACTATATCAAACCAATGACGAACCTTGGTTACATCATCACAATGAGCGGCTAAGGTCAGTGTTCTAATTCATAGATCGGTGAAGTTCAGTTGCAATGTTGTGAGACTTTGAGTTGTATTAAATTTTATTCTCTTAATCTAACACTACTACAAACAAGGAATTAATGACAGTCAGAAAAAAATGCACCTAGGAAACGATGACGGACTAAATGAAAAAGCGCGGAAATTTTTTTAAAAAAAATTTAACATCTACAATGTCGGGCATTGCCCGACATTGTAGATTCCCCTATGATGTCGGGCAAAGCCCGACATCATATATCTTTTTTTTTAAAAAAATTCCGTTTCTTTTATTTATTCGTACAATAGAAAAAAGAAAGCAGATCTGTGAGATTCTCTCTCCCGACCCTCATCTCTTCCCTCATCTCTTCTCTCACTTTCAATCTCACCGACCCTCATCTCTTCGCCGTTCTCCTTTCGCCGTTCGGAGTTCTCCGTGCAGCAGGCCATTCTTCAGCTCGTCCGTACTTCGTCCGACTGTCTTTGCTTTGCTCTTGGGTTGAGTTTTCATTCAGATCTAGACTAAGGTTGTTCGCCGTTCGTCTCGAAGTTTCGTCTCCCCGTCAGTTTGCCGAGTACATCTTCACCGGAGTTTCGTGTGGGTACCGTATTTGACTGAAAATCTTCAGATCTATAGTCATGGGTACCGTCTTTTTCCCTTATTTTTATTGATTTTGTTGCTGAAAAAATGTATGAAAAATGAAAAATCTTCAGATCTATAGCAGTGGGTACCGTCTTTTTTCCTTTTTTTTATTGATTTTGTTGCTAAAAAAATGTAAGGAAAATGAAGAAAATTTAGAAATTTGTTGTGGGTACCATCATTAGGATGTTTATGTACTTTGATTTTGTGGGTATTGACTGTTTTTGTGTAGATCTAGAAATCGTGTGCACTAGATTGACTAAGGAAAAATTCAATTTTGTTCTAGGAGTTTGATTTTGTTTGTTTAGATTGTTTTTAAAGTTCACTAAGATATTTTGTTATATTTCTAAATTTTGCTTAATTTTAATAGTTGGTTTATGTTAATTGTTTATAAGTTTAGATTTGATAAGTTTAAATTTTGTGTTTGTTTAATGAGTATAGTTGTGTGTGGTGGGGGGAGGTTGAGAATGTGGGAGAGGGGGTTGAGAACTTTTAGCTATTAAGTTTGTTATATTCTTAAATTTTGCTTAATTTTAATTTTTGGTTTATGTTAATTTTTTTTGAGTTTTGATTTCATAAGTTTATATTTGTGTTAGTTTAATTTGATGAGTTTAGTTGTGATGGAGGAGGGATTGAGAACTTTTGGTTATTAAGTTTGGTTAGATTCTTAAGTTTTGCTTAATTTTAATAGTTAGTTTATGTTAATTTTTGTTTTAGTGTAATGAGTATAGTTGTTGGGGGAGGGGGTTGAGAACTTGAATTATGATGTGATGGGGGAGGAGTTGAGAACTTTCTATGTTTTGCTTAATTTTAATTGTTGGTTTATGTTAATTTTTGTGTTAAGTTTAATGAGTATAGTTATTGGGAGAGAGGGGGATTGAGAACTTGAATTATGATGTGATGAGGGAGGGGTTGAGAACTTCCTATGTTTTGCTTAATGATGGAGGAGGGGTTGAAAACTTTTGGTTAATAAGTTTAGTAAATTTTATTTAATTTAATGGTTGGTTTATGTTAATTTTTTTATGAGTTTAGATTGGATAAGTTTAGTTTTTTTTTTTGTTTGTTTAATGAGTATAGGGGGGAGGGAGGGGTTAAGAACTTGTATTATGAAGTGATGGGGGGGAAGGGTTGAGAACTTCCTAACTCTTGCTTAATTTTAAATATTGGTTTATGTTAATTTTTGATGAGTTTAAATTTTATAAGTTTATTTTTGTATTAGTTTAATTTGATGAGTTTAGTTGTTTTGTTTAATTTAATGATGGAGGGGGGGTTGAAAACTTTTGGTTATTAAGTTTAGTGAGTTTTGTCTAATTTAATGGTTGGTTTATGTTAATTTTTTTATGAGTTTAGATTGAATAAGTTTAGTTTTTTTTTTGTTTAATGAGTATAGGGGGGGAGGGGTTAAAATTTTGTATTTTGATGTGATGGGGGGAAGGGTTGAGAACTTCCTAACTTTTGCTTAAATTTAAATGTTGGTTTATGTTAATTTTTGATGAGTTTAGATTTTATAAGTTTATTTTTGTGTTAGTTTAATTTGACGAGTTTAGTTGTGATGGAGGAGGGGTTGAAAAGTTTTTGTTATTAAGTTTAGTAAGTTTTGTTATATTCCTAAGTTTTACTTAATTTGAATAGTTGGTTTATGTTATTTTTTTATGAGTTTTGATTTGATAAGTTTAATTAACTTTTGTGTTAGTTTAATGAATATAGATTAAACTTTAAAGCCACCAATTTTATAGCTATGGATAAGTCGTGGATCTCAAAGAATCGGATGTCACCAGAATATAGTTCAGGAGTTGAGATGTTCATCGAAAATGGTCTACGACATTCAAATAGGTCAGATGTCATTTGTTGTCCATGTTTGAAATGTGTGAATGCAAAGTCTCAAAATGTGAATGTAGTAAGAGACCATTTATTCATTTATGGTATTGATCAAAGCTATAAAACATGGATTTGGCATGGTGAATCACTACTGATTAAGAGAAACAATGAAAACGTCTCTAGTAGTGAAAAGGAGGAAGTTGAAGATGAAGATGTTGATGACACAATAGGAATGTTTGAGGTTGCACATAGTTATTTTAATGACAAGTCCCCAATTTTTGAGGAAGTACTAGATGATGCCAAGAAACCATTATACTCAAATTGTAAGAAGTTTACTAAAATATCTGCATTGGTAAAGTTATATAATTTGAAAGCAAAATTTGGATGGAGCGATAAAAGTTTCACTGAGTTGTTAGCATTAGTTTGTGACATCTTACCAAGTCCTAATGAAATTCCGAGTTCTACGTATCAAGCAAAAAAGATCTTATGTACTCTTTGAATGAAGTATGAAAAGATTCATGCATGTAGCAACGATTGTTGTTTGTTTAGAAAAGAGCTTTCAGATGCAGAAGTATGCCCCACTTGTGGAACATCAAGATGGAAGCTTCGTAAAAATTCAAAGGATGTGATGAAAAACATTCCAGCGAAAGTCATGTGGTATTTCTCTCCTATCCCAAGATTTGAACGAATGTTTCGTAGTAAAGAAATATCGAGTTTGTTGACTTGACATGCCGAAAAACGAGTAATTGATGGGTACATACGACATCCTGCGGATACAATATCGTGGAAACAAGTAGACAATTTGTGGCCAGAGTTTGGTTTAGAACCTAGAAATCTTCGTCTTGCTCTTTCAACTGATGGGGTCAATCCACACGGTGATCTTAGTAGTAGATATAGTTGTTGGCCAGTTATGTTGGTGACATACAATCTACCCCCATGGTTGGGCATGAAGCGAAAATTTTTGATGTTAAATGCATTAATATCTGGGCCTAAACAACCAGGAAATGACATAAATGTTTATTTAGCTCCATTAGTTGATGATCTGAAACAACTTTGGAATGATGGAGTTGAATGTTATGATGTATATCAAGAATGTTTCACACTCAAGGCTATTTTATTGTGGACTATTAATGATTTTCCTGCTTATGGCAATTTATGTGGTTGTACAATAAAAGGATATCATGCATGTCCAATTTGTGGGGAGAAAACGTCATCCACTTATTTGCCAAAAGAAAAAAAGATAGCGTATCTTGGACATCGAAAACATTTACCTCGTTATCATCCATATAAAAGACAAAAGAAAGCCTTTAATGGTGAACAAGAATTGGAATTCGCTCCTAAACCATTAAGTGGAGAGGAGATTCTTGCAAAAACAAGTAGACTTCAATATTCGTTTGGTAAGAAATCAAGAAAGGAAAAAAATAATGGAGATCTTTCAAACACTTATTGGAAGAAGTCTATTTTATTTGAGTTATAATATTGGAAACATTTTCACGTGCGACATTGTTTAGATGTTATGCATATTGAAAAGAATGTGTGTGCAAATATTATTGGCACGTTACTTGATATTCCTGGCAAGACAAAAGATGGATTAAAAACTCGTTTAGATTTGGTTGAATTGAACATTAGATCAGAGTTGGCCCCTCAAGTGGGAGAGAAAAGAATCTTCTTACCTCCAGCATGTTATACATTATCGCGAATGGAGAAGTTGAATTTGTGTAAGACACTATCAGAAATCAAAGTACCGGAAGGTTATTCATCGAACATACAAAGTTTAGTGTCACTCACATATTTGAAACTTTACGGGCTTAAGTCGCATGACCACCACGTTCTTATGCAACAATTATTACCTGTGGCAATACGTGGTATTGTACCCAAACATGTTAGATATGCAATTATTCGCCTATGTTTTTTGTTCAATGCTATATGTAGTAAGTGATCGATTCATCTAAGTTAAAAGGCTTGCAAGAGGATGTAGTAGTCACTTTATGCTTGTTAGAGAAATATTTTCCACCGGCATTCTTCACGATAATGGTACATCTTGTGGTCCATCTTGTAAGAGAGATAGAATTTTTTGGACCGGTTTATTTGACGTGGATGTATCCTTTTGAACGATATATGAAAGTCCTAAAAGGTTATGTGCGAAATAGAAATCGACCAGAAGGATGCATTGGAGAAAATTATATTGTAGAGGAGGCTGTAGAGTTTTGTTCTGAATTTCTCTCTGGAATTGAGTCTATTGGGTTACGCTCATCGACAAGGAAAGAGAATTCAGACATTGATAGACCATTATCTGTTGCTCATTATATCAATCCCAGTAAGGAACAGTTGGATCAAGCTCATCTTTATGTTCTACAAAATGTAAATGACATGCTTCCATATGTAGGGTACGTAAATCTCAAACATTTTCACGTAATTTTCTAATTATGTGATGATCTAATAACTTTGACATTTTCGTATGTTATATGAATTCAACAGGAAACACATGGAAACTTTATCTAAACTCAATCCCAGTAGATCCAAAAACAAAAAGTGGCTTCAAGATGAGCATAATCGCACATTTAGCAGTTGGTTGCATGATCGGGTAATCTTAAAAGCCATAGTTTTTAATGAGTGGGTGTAATGTTAATTCCAACGTAATTTAAAACTTAATTTCAGGTTGGACTTGCTCTCGAGGTGCCAAACAACTTCATATCATCTTCTTTAAGATGGATAGCTCATGGGCCTCGTGTAGATGTGGCCACATATAGTGGTTATGTGGTTAATGGTATTCATTATCATACGAAGAAATACGATAATATTAGGAATGTCCAAAACAGTGGAATCATTATAACAGCTAATACAATGCAAGTTTCCAGTGCTAAGGACAAAAATCCTATTATGTCGGACATGACCTTTTATGGTGTAATACAGGAAATATGGGAGCTTGATTACCATAAATTAACTTTTATTTTATTAAAAGGTGACTGGGTTGAGAATAATAATGGAGTTAAAATAGACGAGCTTGGGTTTACAACTGTAGATCTTAATCGCATTGGGCATAAATCAGACTCATTTATTTTAGCCTCTCAAGCCAAACAAGTATTCTACGTGAAATATCCTCTTGATCCTCGATGGTCAGTGGTTTTAACCCCTCCTCCAAGAATAGTTGAAGAGGATTTTTACGAAGATGAAATGGTAGATATTGTTCAAGATTGTGGATATGGGGTCTTGGAAACAATGCTGAATATTGACGTATCTCATGAAATCGACGAAATGTCATCTACATATCTTAGAAATGATTGTGAGGGTACATGGATTGATAAATAATGTATTAAATATGGTATGTCATTTAGTAATTTAGTCACATTGTTGAGTTAATGTATCTTACGAGTTATTATATCTTATGTTGTATTTTATGATGTTTTTTCTTGTAGATTGTTACAATGAGTGATTCGAGTAGCAGCAGCGATGACGGAGTGAACTGAGCTATTCATATAAAGGCTAGACAGACTGCTCGATGAGGCCTCACTACTATGCGTGAATTGGCACGCATAAGAAATACAGGAGAACGCTTAGTCATCCAATACAATAATCAAGGTCAGGCTGTAGGTGAAAATGCAAATAAAATGCAAAGCTATATCAGAGTTTGTGTTAGACAACAAATTTCATTGATCTACAACAATTGGAAAGAGGTTCCACAAGAATTGAAAGAAAATTTTTTTGATTGTGTAGAGGTAAGTATTAATTAATTTTAAGGTAAATAATTTTTATTATGTAGAGGTACTTAATTTTTATGGTGATTTTCATATGCAGATGTCGTTTGTGGTGGACTCTAGGTCCAAACGTGCTATTCTTCAATCGGCGTCAACGAAGTTTTAGACATTTAGATATACATTGACTCAGAAGTACATTCTTCCCTTCAAGAATGAACCATCTTTATTGAAAAGTCCTCTTGAAAAGTATTCACACATTGATCAAGAACAATGGGAGACATTTGTTAATGCAAGAATATCTGAAGAGTAGGAGGTAACTACATTATACTAACAAATTTTTTAAATATTAGTGAAATTGTTTCGAAGATTTAAATCAATGGTCTTATGTTATACAGGAGCTTAGTCGTGTCCAGAAAGAATGAAGAGAAAAATGTAAATATAATCACCATATATCTCGTAAGGGTTATGCAAACTTGGCTGAAGAACTAGTGAGTAACATTAATTAAATTATTTCTTATGATTATATGTTAATGAGAATTAATAATGTGTATGTTCATATAGGAATTGTCAGACGATCCTTCCAATCGTGCAACTTTATGGAAGGAAGCCCAAAAAGGAAAGAATAGTGAATACTTCTGTAACGACCCTATAGGCTCAACACGCTACCTAAGAGTCATTACTAAGTCACGTCGCTATATTACCAAAAATTTCGGCAACATAACAGCGTAACTACACGAAAAACCATAATTTTGACCCTGATAAGACATAGAAAAACACACTTCTAAGATTTCAAACAACCTCCTAGCATCCAACAAACTTCTCAATATGATGCTAGGGTTCAAACAGCAGAAATCAAATACACGTGCACGATTTACAAGAAAGGTTTAAAAGATTTTGAAACATTCTCCTAAACATTTAAAACTTAACATGAGTTCTATATACATCTAGAAACATAAAAGAAGCGGAATAGCAATCGGTCGGCTCCCCATGACTCAAGTAGCTGATCTCCGGTCACGCGCTAGGGCCGATCTTAGCCTTACCTGAAAACATTTTAAAAAGGAAAAGGGTGAGTATTAACGAATAATACTCAGTAAGTCCATCATAGTTTTAAAATAAGAGTTTCAATCACATGCAATATATCATTTTTAAATCATAAAACCATCGTAAACCATCGCTTTAGTAGGGGACCTAAAATTCCTTTTATAAACCATGTACTTTTCCTCGCGGCTCTTGTGAACGATTAAATTCTCCCGAGGGCCTCTGAATAGTCCGAAGACATAGTTTTTCTGTCTAATAGAGTCCTCCCTACCTCTGAGAGTTAAGCTCGAAAGCTAACATATATCATGGAGTCCGAAGACTCAGCCCGAAGGCTACCATCGTGGAGTCCGAAGACTCAAGCCCGTCGGCTACAGTCGTGGGGGCACTCTCGAACCCTGGGAGCATATAGAGTCCGAAGACTCGGGTTCCCTCAAAACCCACATAAAACTTTTGGGAGAATTATCGTCACAGCCTATATAAATCTTTTCATGAACACAACACATGCATGAGGTCCCATTCGTTTTAGAACATAGTTATGAATGCATCAGTCATAGCAATCGCATTTCAAAGACATACATATAATACACTTTCTTTCTTAAATACTTAACATGAAAAACATATACTTTCAAAGTAAACATAGAGCTAGCTTTAAGTTTCGAAAACTTCTTTCGTTGTGAGATCCCTTACCTTAAATCTTTACTTATTACAATACCCTTTCTTCACTTAGTAATTAAGCTTCTTGAGTTTCCACTCCAAGTACGATCCTCGATCCTCGACAATTCACCTAAAAAGTGTTCTAAACGTGTCTTAAACCATCCGAATTACGCTAAAACACCTTCTATCATTAATAACTCGACGAAACGGACCTAATGGCAATTTTACCCAACTCCGGCGAGCGGCGGCGCGTGACCGGAGCACGGCGGCGCGTGCGGCGGCGGACTGCGGCGCGTGGAGCTTCCGATCGGCGCGTGAGGGCGCGTGGAGCCTCGTTTTCGTGCGAGACTCACGGATCTGGGCTTTCCGGTCGGATCTGAGTTCTGTTCGATGGAGGAGAAGAAGAAGAAGTCCGGCGAAGCTACTGTCGTCCGGCGAAGAAGCTCACGGCGAGATTGGGTGTTCGGTTCAAAGCTTCTCCGGCGATCAAGACTGTGTGGGTCCTCGATTTAGAGCTCCGACGGTCGTTGCTCGCGAGTTTCCGGCGAGGCGTTGGTGTTCGGCTGAACGTTCGTGCGGCGAAGCTCTCGATCGGCGGCGAGAATCCGAGGAAGAAGAAGAAGCAGCCGGCGACTGGAACTTCGACGAGAGAGAGAGAGTTGCCGTGAGGGAGACGATCGAGTGAGAGAGAGATCGGAGAGAGAGCGGCGGGAAGGAGCTTCGGCGAGAGAGAGAGAGAGAGAGAAGAAGAAAAAAAAATCGAGAGAGGCTGCGGGAAGAAGAAGATTTTTTTTTTTTTTTTTAAATAATAATAATAATAATAATAATAATAATAATAATAATAAAATCAAAATATCTTCTCCAAAAGACCAAAATGCCCTTTTTCTCATTCCAAATTGCAAATTAACCTTAAAAATTTAAATTATCCCATGAAAATCATTCCACTTAATTCAAAAAAAAATTAAAAATTTAAATTCCTAAATAAGCCGGGCGTTACATTCTACCCACCTTAAGAAAACTTTCGTCCTCGAAAGTGGCTAGTCTTGGAATAGTTCAGGATACTTGGCTTGCATTTCGTCTTCACGCTCCCAAGTAGCCTCTTCCATCCGATGGTTCTGCCAGAGCACTTTAACCAAATTAATCTCTCGGTTACGAAGGGTCTTACGATCCCTTGCTAGAATTCGAGTCGGCCGTTCTTCATAACTCATATTTTCATTCAACTGTAATGGCTCGTAGTCAATCACATGCGAAGGGTCCGGCACGTACTTTCTTAACATCGAGACATGGAATACATCATGGACCGCAGAGAGAGATGGCGGTAATGCCAATCTATAAGCCACAGGGCCTATTCGCTCAAGAATCTCGAACGGCCCTATAAACCGCGGACTTAACTTTCCTTTCCGGCCGAACCTCAACACTCCTTTCATCGGAGCCACTTTAAGAAACACATGGTCGCCTACTTCGAATTCTAGATCCCTTCGTCTTGTGTCAGCATAGCTCTTCTGTCTACTCTGTGCAGTCTGCATTCTTACCCTGATTTTCTGAATAGCATTGTTCGTGACTTGAACTAACTCTGGCCCCAAAAGCTGTCGTTCACCGACCTCATCCCAATATATTGGAGTCCTACATCTTTTACCATACAAAGCTTCAAACGGTGCCATTCCTATAGTAGCCTGATAACTATTGTTATAGGCAAACTCCATCAGGTGCAAGTAAGTATCCCAACTTCCTGGGAAATCCAACGCACATGCACGTAACATATCCTCCAAAACTTGATTCAATCGCTCAGTCTGTCCGTCCGTTTGGGGATGAAAAGAAGTGCTAAAATCCAGCTGAGTACCCATAGCTTTCTGTAAGCCTCTCCAAAAGTTAGAAGTAAAACGGGCATCCCTATCCGATACAATTCTAGTAGGAACTCCGTGTAATCGCACTATCTCCTGCATATAAATTTGCGCCCATTTTTCTGTAGAATATGTAGACTTACCCGAAAGAAAATGCGCTGATTTGGTAAGCCTGTCGACGATGACCCAAATCACCGTGTAACCTCTCATCGTCCTGGGTAACCCAACAATGAAATCCTTAGAGATTTCATCCCATTTCCACAAAGGCACATTCAATGGTTGCAACAATCCTGCCGGCCTCTGTCTCGGCGCTTTAACCTGTTGACAAACTAAGCACTTACTGACAAACTCCGCTACATCCTTTCTCATACTGTGCCACCAGAAAATCTGTTTTAGGTCTTGATACATCTTGGTACTACCAGGATGCATCGAAAATGGCGAACTATGCGCTTCAGTCAAAATCTCACTCTTCAATTCATCAATATTAGGTACACATAATCGCCCTTGATATAGAAGTCCACCATCTGAGGACATAGAAAACTCTTGAGCTTGCTCAGTGCCAATTTGTCGTAGTTTTTCCATTAAACTAAGATCCAATCGCTGAGAGACTATAATACGTTGCCTCAAAGTTGGTTGCACAGTCAACTGAGCTAAGCGTGTAGTCGCTTCACCTATCAAAACTGCAATTTCAGCATTCTCCATCTCTGTCTGTAGCTCATCCTGACTAGTGATCTGAGCTGAAGTATGTACAGTCTTTCTACTGAGAGCATCTGCGACAACATTTGCCTTACCGGGATGATAAAGAATTTCTAGTTCGTAGTCTTTTACCAGCTCTAACCATCTACGTTGCCGCATGTTCAACTCTTTTTGTGTAAACAAGTACTTCAAACTCTTATGGTCCGTGAAGATTTGAATCTTCTCACCATACAAATAATGCCTCCAGATCTTCAAGGCGAAGACAACTGCGGCCAACTCCATATCATGGGTTGGATAGTTTTGCTCGTGACTTTTCAACTGGCGAGACGCATAGGCTATAACCTTTCCACTTTGCATCAACACTGCTCCTAGCCCTTTCCTCGATGCATCAGTGAAAACTACAAATCCACCTGTTCCCTCAGGCACAGAAAGAACAGGGGCTAATACCAGTCTCTGTTTAAGTGTCTGGAAACTTGCTTCACACTCATCAGTCCAGACAAATAACTTGCTTTTGCGAGTTAGTTGAGTCAAAGGCGTAGCTATCTTAGAGAAATCCTGGATGAACCGTCTATAGTAACCTGCTAGACCCAGGAAACTCCATACTTCGGTAACTGTAGTCGGACGAGGCCATAGCGTTACAGCCTCTACTTTCGCTGGATCTACTGAAATCCCTGCCCTTGACACTACGTGTCCTAAGAAAGACACCTTTGTAAGCCAAAACTCGCACTTGGAAAATTTCGCGTACAACTGGTTCTCCTTCAAAGTCGTCAACACTCTTCTCAAATGCTCTTCATGTTCTTTCTCAGTTTTAGAGTATACAAGGACGTCATCAATGAATACAATCACGAAAGCATCTAGGAACTCCTTGAATACTCTATTCATCAAGTCCATAAAAATTGCAGGGGCGTTAGTCAACCCAAAAGACATCACCGTGAATTCAAAATGTCCATATCGTGATCTAAATGCCGTCTTAGGGATGTCTCTTTCTCTGACCCTCAACTGATGGTACCCTGACCTCAGATCAATCTTTGAAAACACCGACGCTCCCTGTAACTGATCAAAGAGGTCGTCGATACGAGGAAGAGGGTACCTATTCTTAATCGTAACTTTGTTCAACTCCCTGTAATCAATGCACAATCGCATGGTTCCATCTTTCTTCTTTACAAACAAGACCGGTGCTCCCCAAGGAGATACGCTAGGTCGAATAAAACCTTTATCCAATAGGTCCTGCAGTTGCAACTTCAGCTCCTTCAATTCCGCTGGTGCCATTCTATAAGGAGCTTTAGAGATAGGAGCGGTTCCTGGTTCAAGCTCTATGGTGAAGTCTATTTCTCTCACAGGAGGCAACCCTGAAAGATCTTCAGGAAACACATCTAGAAATTCATTCACCACAGGCACAGACGATGCGTGAACCTCGGTGTGTCTCACTTCCACAACGCTAGCTAAGATACCCCATGATCCCTTAAGAACTAGCTTTCTCGCTTTAAGAGCAGATATCACTCTTGGATTAACTCCAGTTCTAGTCCCCTTAAACTTATAACTGGCCTGTTTTGGTGGCGTAAACACCACTTCTTTATGGAAACAATCAATATTAGCATGGTTCAAAGCCAGCCAATCCATGCCTAGAATAACATCGAACCCTTCCATCTCGAGGACTATTAAATTCACATCCAGCTCGTGGTCGGAAACTATCATCTTACCATTCTTAATCCCCTCAGTAGCTAATAAACTCAACCCCATCGGAGTAGCAACAGACAAAGCAGAGGGTAATGGCTCAAGTTCTAACTCAGCTTGTCTCCCGAAAGACGCAGAAATAAAGGAATGTGTAGAACCTGAATCAAATAATACGAATGCAAGGTATCCCAAAACGGGAAGCGTACCTGTAACTGCAGCATCTGAGTTACCAGCCTCCCTGCCGGTACTAGCAAAAACTCTCCCTTGCTGAAGTGTGGGCCTATTAAGTCCTACTCCACCTGAACCCGAAGACTGGCCTCTCCTGTCTGGGAGGGTAGGACAATTTTCAGCTCTATGTCCCTCCTTTTTACATCGAAAACACAACCCATACCGCATCAGGCACTGACCCCAATGAAACTTTCCACATTCATTACAACGAGGTTTCTCCCCAGTGTTAGGTCCCGATCTATTCACTTACTGTCTCTGGCTAGAAGCGGCCTGTGACCTCATGGACGACTGTGAAGACTGTTGAGAACGCTGGGGATTCAAGTTCGCCTGACTCCATCTCCTCTTGTGACCAGAGGATGACTGACTCGGGTTTTGGACCATAGGAATCTCACTCTGTTGGCCTGCAACAATAAACTCTGTTGTCCTTACCGCAGCAGCATAGTCGTGAAGTGCTACAGCCTGCACCACGCCTTTAACCTGAGGATCCAAACCCATTACAAAACGCTCTATTTTCTTGGCCTCAGTATCTACCAGCTCGGGAGCAAAACGAGATAACCTTGTGAATTCCCTCTCATAGACATCCACTGGACGTCGATTCTGTTTAAGTTGTAGAAACTCTTCTTGTTTCTTATATCGTGCAGTCGCAGGATAATATTTATTCCAGAAAGCCTCTCTGAACATCGGCCACGTCACTACACCTCCTCCTGTACCTATGGTCCTCTAAGCAGATTCCCACCATAGGTACGCATCATCCCTCAACATAAATGTGGCGCAAGAAACCTTATATTCATCCGGGCAACTCATCAACTGAAAAATGTTCTCCATAGAGAACAACCATAACTCTGCCACTGTAGGATCCCCAGAGGATCCATCAAACGCCCTTGGATCATACTTTCTAAAATCTTTCAAGTGACGGGCTTGTAATGAAGCTGGCGTAGAAACTTGACCCATCTGCGCTAACTGGGTCGTCACGGTCGCTTGTACTAAGTTCTGCATCGCCTCTAACATCAACGACGCAACCGTAGGATTTGCAGGCTCCATAACTGGATCAGGTTGAGCCTGAGCAACAGGGGAACTTGCCCCAGAATTCACCTCCTGTTCCACTGGCATCTCAGGAGGTAAGTCATGTGTTCTACCAGCACCACGTCCTCTACCCCGTCCTCTGCCTCTCCTTCAAGGCGGCATACTTAACAAACAAACATAAACAAGTTAACCTCCACATCAAAAGGGATCACACTTTTCAACTTTTCTTAAACTTTCCTTAACTTAAAATACATTTCACATATGAATCATTTCATAAAAATAACATGCTTTTCAACAAACGAATTAAAAGTTTACTTCAGAGGCGTACCTGCGCGATGACTGGAAATCACTACTTAGTCATGGGATACCTGATGCTTACGAAGTAAGCTAGTCTACAGAACCTATAACCTAGTGCTCTGATACCAACTGTAACGACCCTATAGGCTCAACACGCTACCTAAGAGTCATTACTAAGTCACGTCGCTATATTACCAAAAATTTCGGCAACATAACAGCGTAACTACACGAAAAACCATAATTTTGACCCTGATAAGACATAGAAAAACACACTTCTAAGATTTCAAACAACCTCCTAGCATCCAACAAACTTCTCAATATGATGCTAGGGTTCAAACAGCAGAAATCAAATACACGTGCACGATTTACAAGAAAGGTTTAAAAGATTTTGAAACATTCTCCTAAACATTTAGAACTTAACATGAGTTCTATATACATCTAGAAACATAAAAGAAGCGGAATAGCAATCGGTCGGCTCCCCATGACTCAAGTAGCTGATCTCCGGTCACGCGCTAGGGCCGATCTTAGCCTTACCTGAAAACATTTTAAAAAGGAAAAGGGTGAGTATTAACGAATAATACTCAGTAAGTCCATCATAGTTTTAAAATAAGAGTTTCAATCACATGCAATATATCATTTTTAAATCATAAAACCATCGTAAACCATCGCTTTAGTAGGGGACCTAAAATTCCTTTTATAAACCATGTACTTTTCCTCGCGGCTCTTGTGAACGATTAAATTCTCCCGAGGGCCTCTGAATAGTCCGAAGACATAGTTTTTCTGTCTAATAGAGTCCTCCCTACCTCTGAGAGTTAAGCTCGAAAGCTAACATATATCATGGAGTCCGAAGACTCAGCCCGAAGGCTACCATCGTGGAGTCCGAAGACTCAAGCCCGTCGGCTACAGTCGTGGGGGCACTCTCGAACCCCGGGAGCATATAGAGTCCGAAGACTCGGGTTCCCTCAAAACCCACATAAAACTTTTGGGAGAATTATCGTCACAGCCTATATAAATCTTTTCATGAACACAACACATGCATGAGGTCCCATTCGTTTTAGAACATAGTTATGAATGCATCAGTCATAGCAATCGCATTTCAAAGACATACATATAATACACTTTCTTTCTTAAATACTTAACATGAAAAACATATACTTTCAAAGTAAACATAGAGCTAGCTTTAAGTTTCGAAAACTTCTTTCGTTGTGAGATCCCTTACCTTAAATCTTTACTTATTACAATACCCTTTCTTCACTTAGTAATTAAGCTTCTTGAGTTTCCACTCCAAGTACGATCCTCGATCCTCGACAATTCACCTAAAAAGTGTTCTAAACGTGTCTTAAACCATCCGAATTACGCTAAAACACCTTCTATCATTAATAACTCGACGAAACGGACCTAATGGCAATTTTACCCAACTCCGGCGAGCGGCGGCGCGTGACCGGAGCACGGCGGCGCGTGCGGCGGCGGACTGCGGCGCGTGGAGCTTCCGATCGGCGCGTGAGGGCGCGTGGAGCCTCGTTTTCGTGCGAGACTCACGGATCTGGGCTTTCCGGTCGGATCTGAGTTCTGTTCGATGGAGGAGAAGAAGAAGAAGTCCGGCGAAGCTACTGTCGTCCGGCGAAGAAGCTCACGGCGAGATTGGGTGTTCGGTTCAAAGCTTCTCCGGCGATCAAGACTGTGTGGGTCCTCGATTTAGAGCTCCGACGGTCGTTGCTCGCGAGTTTCCGGCGAGGCGTTGGTGTTCGGCTGAACGTTCGTGCGGCGAAGCTCTCGATCGGCGGCGAGAATCCGAGGAAGAAGAAGAAGCAGCCGGCGACTGGAACTTCGACGAGAGAGAGAGTTGCCGTGAGGGAGACGGTCGAGTGAGAGAGAGATCGGAGAGAGAGCGGCGGGAAGGAGCTTCGGCGAGAGAGAGAGAGAGAGAGAGAAGAAGAAAAAAAAATCGAGAGAGGCTGCGGGAAGAAGAAGATTTTTTTTTTTTTTTTTTTTTAAATAATAATAATAATAATAATAATAATAATAATAATAATAATAATAAAATCAAAATATCTTCTCCAAAAGACCAAAATGCCCTTTTTCTCATTCCAAATTGCAAATTAACCTTAAAAATTTAAATTATCCCATGAAAATCATTCCACTTAATTCAAAAAAAAATTAAAAATTTAAATTCCTAAATAAGCCGGGCGTTACAACTTCGATGACGACACTAAACAATGTGTTAGTCGAATTGTAAGTTTAAATATTTTTATTTTAAGCATATGTAGATATGATTCTTAGATTAAATGTCATATGATTATGTGTTCCTTTGATGATTGAAATGTGTAAATCTAAATGGTTGTGACAGGACGAGTTATCTATGACACATCAGGGTAAAGATATTTTGACAGAAGCACTGGGCACGCCAGAACATAGGGGGCGTGTTAGGGGAGTGGGTAAGTTTGTTAAACCATCATTTTACTTTAATGTCGTTAGAGGACAATCAAAACTGGGTGAAGAGTCTGGCAACAAAGGTGCAACTCGAGGCTCGCAATCAAATAAGGGTTCAAGTGTAGGAAGTAATGTTTCAAATACGAAGTCAAAAGGAAAAGAGATCATTGACGATCTAGAAGAAATTTTAGAGGTAACTTTTATTTATATTGTGTAACTTAACCATATGGCGTGACACTTAACTTCTTTCTTTTAAATTTTTGAAGGGAACACCATGCCACCTGGCTATAGGATCAGTGGATAACATTGTTGCTGTAGGCACAATGTATGAGTCTGATGTTCAATTTCCAACTATTCATGGAGTTCCACTATGAGCCAATAATGTCAGAGTGGTGGTAGATATGATCATGGGCGAAGATGTTACCATACCAATTCCTTTAATGGGAGAAGTAGAAACTTTAAGTCAAGCGATGGGTAACTTCGTGGCATGGCCTCATGAACTTGTAATTTTGAATATGGCTAAAAAGGTATGTCTTTTGCCAACTTAAATGTTTTTGTTATTCTTCGTTTATAATTTCAATTTTGTTTGTGATAGGTTTCTTCTTCGGCCAAACCTAAGAAAGATGTTTCTGTCAATGTCCCTGTTTCACAATCTTCTAACTACACGGATATCCACGTTACTATCAAGCTCTTGAATCGATATGCTATGCTCTCTATGCAAGAGGGCGATACAATTCAAATCAACTTGAGCGAGCACATTTTCGGAAAGGAGAAAATAATTTATCTACATCGTGACGACATCATGCATTATTGTGGGATGGTGGAGATAGGCTATTCATGTATAGTCACATACATTGCGTAAGTATACAAAATCTATCACATTTTTTGATTTATGGACTATGTTTTTTTAATGTTTTATGATAATTTTAATTTTCTTTAGGTATCTTTGGACTGTATGTGACTACGAAATAATCAGTAAGTTCATGTTAGTTGATCAAATAACAATTTCAAATTACGTGAAGTGTCAAGAAACTCGTTGCAGAAATCTAGCCAACAGATTAGACATGGTTAATTTAGATTTGGATCAACGAGTACTCATCCCATATAACACTGGGTAAGTAATGACAATTTAAATTACTTTAACTTAATTATAGTTTTGTTTTATTCTTAAACAATGATATTAGAATATTCATTACTAATAGTTATCATTGGATGTTGATCGTTATCCATCCGCGAGAGAACACTGTTTATGTATTGAACTCTTTACGCAATAAAATCGAAGAAAGTTTTCAAGGAACCATAAATACGTAAGTGTTTTAAACTTCTATAGTTGTTGATTTCTACATTTATATTATTCTAATGTTTCAAGTTATTTATGTTGGGATTTATGCCTTAAAGCCTCGCAATTAATAATTTATTTAATAATTAATAATAATTTTGCTTATTTTATTTGCAAAATAATATTATCCATTATATGAAAAATCCAAGGTTATTAGTGTAATCTTGAACAGTATGTGGTTGACATACGAGAGGATCATGTTCAAGAAATAACCTAAAGGGTCATAGTATATGGATAAGGTTGGGTGCCTTATCCTGGTAACGCTATTGATACGGCCCACTTTATAATAGTTACAAATGATTTGATCCAAATCATTCATGTGGAGACATGTGAGTGGGGGTATCTTATACAATGAGTTTGTATAAGACTGGACCACGAAATATTTAATCTCTCTCTATAAATCCGTTAATTGAGAAGATTAATATTTCATCAGGATGATCATATGTGACTCGATCTTAATCTTGAGTGAGTTATGAACTCCTGCCTGTGAGGGCTTGTCCTTTGATTTGCATGGGTGAGAGTGGCTTTTGTAGCCGATTCAATATGCCTACCATTTTAGGGACTTGACCAAATAGGGAGCTGGGAACATAATCTCACAAGATGGAATTCACTCCTTCCCATACAGGGTAAGTAGATGAGTAGTTCCCTTAAGTGCTGATTTCGGGACTTGAACAATGGGGCCCCACCCTCTCACTGGCCCGAGAGGGACTTAGTTTATAATTAGATTATAAACATATTGTTCATTAGAGAATCAGTGGTACTTAAGGTGCAAGATGTAATTATAGGGGTAAAACGAACTTTTGACCCAACTGTAATTACGAACAACTCGTGAAGGATCGACTTGCATGTAATGATTATATCTATGGACACAACTTGTCCTACAATACATAAGAGTGCAACTTTGAGTCTATAGTGGAGTGACCTATAGTTAATGAATGAAAATTAATTAATTAAAGAGTTTAATTAATTAATTTTGTATCATTGGAGCTTATAATCTGTAGGTCCATAAGGTCCACTTGCTAGCTCATAGTAACACTAAAAGATCAATTTAGTTGAAAGAAAATTTTGAAATGTTCAAATTAATATTAATTTGAAGTGTTCAAATTAATATTTAATATAAAAGAGGAAAATATATTTATTGTATTTGTACATTAAATATTAAAATTTGAAATGTTCAAATTTAATATTTATTTTGAAGTGTTCAAATTAATATTTAATATATTAGATATATTAAATATAAAAGAGGAAAATATATTTATTGTATTTGATACATTAAAATAATTAATGTATATTTGATATATTAAATAAAAGATATTTATAGCATTTGAATAAGATTCAAATAAATAAATATCGTAGGAGATTTGAATGAGATTCAAATAAATACAAGATATATTTTAATATATTAGATATTAAAATATAATATTTTAATCATGGCAAAGATTTTCCCTTGGTCACTATAAATAGGACCCTTGGGTTGAGCCATTCTTAAAAAAAACACACTTCTCCTCAATAGAGAGAATTATAGAATTCTCTCTAGACCTCTTCCTCTCCAATCCCTTGGGGATTTTCTTTCAATAGGCTCCCACAAGCCTTGGTCCTGTGTTCGAGTCATAGCCAGGAAGACTTTGTGGAAGAGATAAAGATTCGCCAGAATATTCTCCATGATATTATTTTCAAGGTATTTATTGCTTAACCCTTGTATTTTAGTTTAATTCTAAATAAATCAAAGACGATTACTATGCTTCCGCTATGGGTTTAATTCGATTATTCCCTTCAATTTAGATCATTGAGAATGTGGCAAGCTAAACATTCACTCCCACAATATCGCTCTAATATCATTTGGAAACTTGTAAAGGTAAATTTACATTGATTATATTATTTATTTGAACTCTTTGGAAAATAAATCTTATATGTATAACTTAAGTATGTTGTTTTTCAATTATTTTACATGTAGTGCCCTCGCCAATTGGGTTCTGTAGAGTGTGGATACTATGTGCAAAAGTATATATGAGAAATAGTGCACAACTCTAGTATCTCCATAAGTAACCTTGTACGTATTATTCATTTATCTTTTAAGTATTTATAACTATATGATTTATTCTCATGTTATATGTATATTTATTTTTCTTTGTAGTTTAACAGCAAAAGTGCATATAAACAAGAAGAAATTGATGAGATTCGAATATAATGGACAGATTTTGTTGGAAGATTTGTGTAGAGCTATTTGTGGACGTTAAGTAGAGATTTGATGTAAGTAGTAGATTTACTTTCTATCTTTGTTAGATGTAGAATGAAAATATTTGTTTATAAAAATACTAGAAGTGTGTACATTTGGATCTTGTTGAATGTAGTTTGTGGAGGGATGGGTGGTCCCATTGTTTGAAGTTTAGATGTATATATGCATTCTCTGAAACTAGTACTGGATCTTGTTGGCTGTAGTTTGTGGAGGAAATGTAGTTTGTGGAGGGACGGGTGGTCCCATTGTTTGAAGTTTAGATGTACATATGCATTTTTCTGAAACTAGTACTGGATCTTGTTAGTTTTTGGTAGTTTTAGTAGAGGTCATGCTGAAATTTTCAGTTTTTGGTTCTTGTTAAGTTTTAGGAATGATCAACTATGGTTTGTTTGTTGTGTAAATTGCATGTATAAAGAAAGTTGTTTAGATGTACATATTCATTCTTTTGAAATTGTTGTTGGATCTTGTTGAATGTAGTTTTTGGAGGGACGGGTGGTCCCATATATGTGTATAATATAGAAGTGAATTGCATTATTTCAGGTTAGTTTTTGGTAGTTTTAGTAGAGGTCATGCCAAAATTTCCGCTAGGTTTGATTCAGTTTTGGTAAATGAATGCTAAAGAATCTTCTTAGTGAATAGGTATGTTAGTTTTATCTTAATGTATTAATGCATTATGATATAGAAGTGAATTACATGTGCACTATTTCAGGTTAGTTTTTGGTAGTTTTAGTAGAGGTCATGCCGAAATTTTCAGTTTTTGGTTTCATTCAATTTTAGTGAATGAATATTAAAGAACCTTCCTTAAGCATTTTAACTTATTTTAGGTTAGTTTTGTTAAATCTTAGCAAATTAGATCCATAACCTCTTTTATAATCGATTTAGTTTTTGTGTGCATATGTATAACATTATAAAATCTTTGTAGTGAATAAGTTGATTGTTGTGTTTGTAATAAGTTTTATCTTTGTTAAGTCATAACATACAAATAAAATTGTATATTATGCAGAGGTTTGACGAAATGATATTGTTGGTTAGCCACCCGGGCAACCAACAATTTTTTTTTATTAAATTATGCACAAAACGATGAAGGGCATTGCCTGTCATTAAATCTTTCAAAAATGGACATTTAATGACGAAGATTTCACGACGCACATATAACATTTAATGACAGACATGAATTTTTAATGACTGACATTAAAACCCTTTCATGACGGTTACAGACAGTCATCTATATACCTAACATGACGGGCATTACCCGTCATTATATATTGACTGCATTAAATGCACTCATCATGGGGTCGACATTCCATGACGGGCAATGCCCGTTATTATATAGTCACCGTCATCGTAACATACAACAAGCTTCGGCTTTTAATGACGGTCAGTTGGTTTTCATGTCATACTATGCCTGTCATGAAAGGTGTCCGTCATTATAGCCTACGATGACGCGCACTGTTTAATGACGGGCAATGCCCGTCATTAAAAGACGCCCGTCATCGTAGGCTATAATGACACGCGTATTGATGACGGTCGCATGTCCGTCATTGTTTGCCTATAATGATGGGCATTGCCCGTCATTAAAACCCAATTTTGTACTAGTGTAAGTATTATTGTTTCTTGGTTTAATCCTTATATGTATGCATTATCGAATTGACATTAAGTAGCAATAGGATTGGTTCATGTGTGTGTATCTAAGGCTTTTCCTAAAGTACATAGCTTACATGATAGATCCTAGGATAGAAAAATTGATTGGTTTGTGCTATCTCAATTGGTTAATATATTTTAGTCCTTCCATCATTCTTAATGCTATTGCTTTATTTATGTGGAACGCTATCTTACCCAATAAATTAAGTAATAAGTTTAATCGCAATGCTTTGTTGAGATTAATAGACTTAGAGGAATAAAATCTAATTTGGCTTTTCTAATTAGGTTGACTATGTACTTAGATTAAAAGGATTAATTTATTTGTGTAAGTCTATGATCGATATTGCAATTGAATGAACTGCACCTATGGATTGGATATTGGTAAGATTTGATCTATCTTTGTTTTTATCTGCATATGTTTTGTTTTATTTACAAAAAAAAAAAAAAAAAAAAAAAAACAACACAAAACCCCAATTTTATTTTCTTTTACAAATTTAATTTGAGAATTGATATTTGGTTCCCTAATATTTGACTCGGTTAACTCAATGCTACAAGTATCTTAGGATCGGTTTATAAATTGTAATTTGATGAACCCTCGACAAGCTTGCGTCACTCTTCATTATAGACCTCTAATAATTGCCCTTATCACTGTCATGTCCAAGCGATTATCAGTTATGCATTCATGATCTAATTCAAGTTCCCTCCGTCAAGTGCTAAACTTAAATCATCACAACAATTAATTCTTTAGTCAAAGAAATTAAAGGCATTAAACAAGCAATCGATAAATGAAATCAAAAGCCAAATAACATTAACAATCTAATTAAGAAATCAATCCAACATACCCAACAATTAAGCAATTAATCCAATTAATACAGAAATCTCAACTATTAGGAACAAAGCTGCTCAAAATCATTCAATTAAACCTCTAAGTCCCTAATTTACAGCCACTACAGTAACTAATAATAAAGGAAAGAGGAAGAAATATGCAAATGAAAGTCGATCCCACATTCGCATTGCGATCTCCTCAGTCCTCGAGCTCCAAATCTACAATTTCACTCCAAATTTACTCACAATTGCTCCCAAAAACTCTAAAAATCAATTAGGAATCGAGATTAGGGTAGTCTCCTACAGATTGGCCTCCCTTTCCTCGAAGAGAAAATGATGATTATATACTTCTTATCGACACTGCATCTTGACGCTTCGGACAACATCGAGACGCTATCCAAAACACAGTCGTTTTACTCCTGCGAGGCTGAGCATCGAGATGCCATAAGTAGCATCTCGACGCTAAGGACGAAAATTGTTGAGCGCACCTTTTGTAGCATTGAGATGCCACAAAATAAGGTATCGACATTTGCTCTCGGGTTTGTCACTCCAAATATGGAGTCTTGACACTTTTTTTAGAGTTACTAGTGCAATCTTCAATAGTATGTGGTTGACAAACGGGGGGATCATGTTCAAGAAATAACCTAAAGGGTCTATAGTATATGGATAAGATTGGATGCCTTATCCTTGTAAAACTATTGATATTGGCCACTTTGTAATGGTTACAAATGATTTGATCCAAATCATTCATGTGGAGACATGTGAGTGGGGGTATCCTATACAATGAGTTTGTATAAGTTGGACCACGAAATATTTAATCTTTCTTTATAAATCCGTTAATTGAGAAGATTAATATTTCACAAGATGACCATATGCAACTCGATCTTAATCTTGAGGGAGTTATGCATTGCCTGTGAGGATTTGTCCTTTGATTTGTATTGGTGAGAGTGCCTTTTGTACCCTATTCAATAAGCTTACCATTTTAGAGACTTGACAAAATAAGGAGTTGAAAACATAATCTTACAAGATGGAATTCACTCATTCCCATATAGGGTAAGTAGATGAGCTCTTAAGTGCTGATTTCAGGACTTTAACAATGGGACTCCACCCTCTCATTGGCTTGAGAGTGGCTTAGTTTATGATTGGATCATAAACAGATTGTTCATTAGAGGAGCAGTGGTACTTAAGGTGCAATATTACAGGGGTAAAACAGACTTTTGACCCAATTGTAATTACAAACAACTCATGAAGGATTGACTTGCATGTAATGATTAGATCAATGGACACAACTTTTTCTCTTCTTGGATCTTCAAAATGGCTCAAATGAGGTCCAAAATTACTAAAATACCCTCAAACACTCAATTTTGCTTCTCAAACTTGGTTTCTACAAAATAAGCATAAATGTACATAAAAGCTCATCCATTCATAAAAAAACTAGCATAAACATAAGGAATAAGATAACACTAAATGAGTGTTATGAGACGCCGCCACTCGTGTTGTTTGTGGGTCTTGAATGAAACACATCAATTAGTTCATCACTAGCGCACCTATTCGTCAGAGAAAGGCTTCTCTAGTAAGAAGAAAACGTATAGCTGGGTTACAAATAGAGAGGAAGAGAGGAAAAGAGAGGAAGAGAACTTTAGGGTTTGTTTAATTTATTTTTTTTTTCCTTTTTCTTAGTTCTTCTTTTTTATTTCCTTTTCCTTTTCTTTTTTCTTTTCTATTTCCTTTTCTATTTCCTTTTCTCCTTCCTTTTATTTTCCCTTTCCCCATTAAAACATCAATTAAACTTCAAATTATTTGGGTAAAAAATCAAATTAACCCACCTAAGCCTAATTCTTTTGAATTAAACTTCAAATAAACTCAAATAAAACTAAATTAATTCAAAGTCAACTAGATGAGAATTAAATCCCAAAATATACTCCAAAAGTGATAAAATAGACTTACATGAAATTCATGTGGTGTAACATAAAAACCAAGTTCAAATATGATGAACCAAAAGTGTATTTTTTCCCTTTTGTTTTCTATAATAATCAAGCTAAAAACTAAGAAAATAACATAAACCGTTATGAAACAATTTTAGGAGATGTTTTATGTAAATTTTAATTCAATTTTTTATCCTAAAAATCTACATATTTTGGATCTAATTAGCACATAAGAAAATTTTACTAACAATAATTACTAAAGGAATTTAAATATTAGAGAAAATGATCTGCACTATTTGCATGTTTTCCTCTCTACTAAAAATGATAAATGAAGACCGATTTCTAGCAACTAAGAAAGCTTAAAATTGATAGCAATGAACATTCTACCTCGCAACAGAAGACTATGATTTTTAAACAATTTGGAAATCAAATTGAGATAAGCTTTGAATTATTTATAATTAAACAAAAATACAGGATAAGGAAATAAATACCTAGAAAAATACAAAGATAATTCTGGTAGGTCTTTAGTAGTTCTTGGTGTTCCAGTGAATCAACTCCAATCTCCACAAAATCTTCCTTGCTATGACTTGAACACAAGACCAAGGTTTGTGAGAACCTCTTGAAAGAAAAACCATAAGGGATTGGGAGAGGCGAAATTCAAAGAGAATTCTCTAATTTCTTTGTGGAGGAGAGGTGTGTTTTGGCTCAACCCAAAGTTCTATTTATAGGGACTAGGGTAGAATCTTGCCAAAATCAAATAATATATTTTAATATTCAATATATTAATATATTAATATATATTACTTTATTTGAATCTTATTTAAATGTATCTAATACATTATTTCCTTTAATATTTGATGTATCAAATACAATACATATATTTTTCCCTTTTATATTTAATATATCTAATAAATTAAATATCAATTTGAACATTTCAAATTTTAATTTATTTTTCTCCTTTATATTTAATATATCAAATATATTAAAAATTGATTTGAACATTTCAAATTTTTCTTTCAACCAAATTGATCCTTTTAGTATTACTATGAGCTAGCAAGGGAACGTTATGGACCTACAGATTATAAACTCCAATAATATGAAACTAATTAATTAAACTTTTTAATCAATTAATTTTCATTTATTAACTCTAAGTCAATCTACTATAAACCTAGAGTTACACTCTTATGCGCAAGTTGACCATTATACACAAGTTGATCATTCATGAGTTGTTTGTAAGTACAGTTGGGTCAAAAGTTCAATTTACCGTTGTAATTACATTTATACCTTAAGTACTACTAATCATGTAATGAACAATCTGTTTAGGATCCAATCATAAACTAAGTCTCTTTCTGGCTAATGAGAGGGTAGAACCCTATTGTTCAAATCTCAGAATCAACACTTAAAGAAACTACTCATTTACTTTCCCTATGTAGGAAGGAGTAAATTCTAACTTGTGAAACTTATGTTTCTAACTTCCCATTTGATCAAGTCCCCAAGCAAATCAAAGGACAAGCCCCCACACGCAGAAGTTCATAACTCACTTAGGATTAAATCGAGTTGCATATGATCAACATGTGAAATATTAATCTGCTAAATTAACGAATTTATAACGAGAGATTAAATATTTCGCGGTTCAGGTCTTATATATACAAACTCATTCCATATGCTACCCCCACTCACATGTCGCTATGTGAATTATTTGGATCAAATCATTTGTAACTATTACAAAGTGGGTCGTATCAGTAGTGTTAATAGGATAAGATACCCAACCTTATCCATATACTATAGATCACTTTTGGGTTGTTTTTTGAATATGATCATCCAGTATGTCAACTATATATTGTTCAAGATTACATTAATAATCTAAGATTTTTACATAATGGATATTATAAGTTGCAAATAAAAATAATGAAATAATTATTAAATCATAAACACATCAAATACGAGGTTTTAGAGCATAAATTCCAATAGAAATTATGTAGGAAGACCTTATAAAAATAGATATAGACATTGTTAGGTTATATAAAGATTACTAGGAAAAGATCCAGTACGAAAATAGATTGAAAAGAAACGATTTTTTACTAAATTGGTACAACTGCTGAACGATCTCGTAAAATCTAAGAAAATCCCTTAAAGAAACTTGGAAAACAAATTCTCCCCTCGAAAAGGTGTGATTTACGACATTAATTTAGAAACTCGAGAAGAAATTTGTAACATTCTTTAAGCTCTCTTAGACGATAAATAAAAGGGATACGCACCACACTCTGGAAAACATAAAAGCTTGGAATATGAAACAGACTCTGCTTCTCTCTCTTCCTTTTATCCACGACCAAGGGGTGTTAAAATGAAATTTTCGGCTCTTCAATTCACCGACATAAACTCCAAATGACACCCTTGCGCTTGAAAGCCCAAAAACGTTGGGTTATGTAAACCTAACTATGGTTAGAGTACAGGAGTGAGTAAAATCGCTCAGTATTCCCTATTGGCTCTCTTTGTTGTTATTAAATATTGACAAATGATCATGTGTGAATTTGAAAATAACATCGTGCAAAAGAAAAAACAATTAAAAACAACATTTTATAGTGAATGTAATACCATTATTCATGGATTAACAACCGATTTTGAGTTAAATTACTATAGGCTAGATTATATGACCGTGAGTATATATGTATTTCATAAATTAAAATAATATTTTCATCTCAATTTTAACCATGATTGAAAACAAGAGATCAAAATATATATTTAGTCTTCCATTTACTAAAATGGTTATATTATTTGAAGTATTACTTCGGTAAAATAAGTGGGATCATAACAAACTTTTTATTGATAATTTCATGGTGATATCACCGCAATCATCTCACAAATTCTCAATTGAAGTTGATGGGATATTTAAGCTGCTTGTTCGGAAAGAACAAACCAAAATGTTTCTCCACCTCAGGATTCTTCATATTTTCATCAAACATTGCGAAAATGTAAGTTTCAATTGGCTTGTTGAGCCGCTTCGGAGTTCCTTTCTTAACGTGTTGAATTAGATTGTTAATGTAAGCGTTTGCATTATCAACTGATGCCGCTGTGTCACCGGCCGTCGGCCAACCACTCTCCGATACCACAATCTCCAAATCTCCTCCGCCAGACTTCTCCAATGCAGAATAAACCGTATCCAAAATAGCATCAAACAAGTTTTGGTAACCAAACGGGCCATCGTTGACGACCACTGATGGAGCAGTGAAGAGAGCGTAGTCAAGGCGAATGTCTCCTTGGTTATTAATGTAGCTGAAGTAAGGGTACAAGTTGACGAGTAGTGGCGAGCGGTTGTCCACAAGGAAGCGAACGATCGGGTCAATGAGTGGTCTAACGTCACCCTTGAAGACGCCATTGGAAGGAGGAAAGGAGGATTGGTCGAGGACGGTGGTGTCGATGGCGGTGGAGACTTTGATTTGGTTGCCCAAGCCAGCGGAAGAAAGTGCTTTTTGGATGTTCTGCATGGCCGGAACGAGGAATCTGGCAGCGGAATCAGAGGTTTTAACCTCATTCCCAACAGCGATGTACTTGAATCTGACATTAGGGAAGTTTAGGACATTGTTTTGGATCCATGAATTGGCTTCGGCTGGATTGGAAGCGATTCTTTCAAGGTCGGGATTGGGAAGGCCAAGGATGAGCTCGATGTTGGAGCCTCTTAGAGCCTCGAGCGAGTCTCTATTTGGATCGTAGAGTCTCGTTCGTTGGATGTTATTTTGGTTCAATAGAGCCACAGCTTCTCCTTTTGATGGGAGGTCATTCCCTATCTGTCCATAACAAACGCCAATTTGTGCACCTGTGAGTTGAAAGTATGCTAAACATTAGAATACACAACATAGTACTATTCTCACCTACATACACTTAACTACAGAGTCTTCTAATAAGATCTCTGGTATATTAGTGTTCATATGATTAAACACAACAAGGGAGTAAAAATGGGAGTACATACATTTGAGTTTTAAACTTAGGCAGGTGTTGCAATTTTTATACTTTGTTTTACTTCTTTACATTAATCCACTAATTTGAATAAGCAACAACCTATAAATCTCTAAAAACTTACAGATTCCAATGAAATTCAAGTCATAATAATCAACCTGCAAAATTAAGTCGGAGAAAATGTACAGAAGATGCCATTGATTTATGTAAAGCAATAACCCATAAATTAATGCATATAAATTACCATTATTAAAGTTAATCAGCAAATATTTTGGTAGTTACTTTTATTAAAAATATATAGGACATAAATTTTATCGCTTTTGGTTCCTTGAATTTGAACTTGATTGCTTTAAAAAAAAAAAAAGGTTTGAATTTGATTTCTATTTAGTTCATAAGATTTTAAAAGTAATACTTTCCGATCGAGTAAAGATAATAGTTGTAAATGGTCTTTTGTCCCCAAGTTGAGTTGAAACCAAGGAAAAAGTTCAAATTTTAGGATAAAAATTATAATTTAGAAAAAAAAAAGTATGAAAGTAATTTCAAATATAGTATATTTCTTTTCAAAAAAATAATTACAAATATAACATTTACTAGTTTGATATTTGTTATATAACACGAGAAAAAGAAAATGTGGGGCATTCTAATAGCTATTTTCCAATTATTTTTTTAAAAATAAAAATAAAAAACAAGTAATTTAGGCCTTGTTTGATAATTATTTGATTTTTAGTTTTTGATTTTTGAAAATTAAGTCTATAAATATTACTTCCACCTATGAGTTTCTTTGTTTTGTTATATAGTTTTCACAAATGTTTTAAAGAATCAAGCAAAGTTTTGAAAACTAAAGAACCGTAATTTTCAAAAACTTGTTTTTATTTTTGGAATTTGGTTAAAAATTCTAATGTTTTCTTAAGATAGATGGAACCTATTATAGAGAAATGATGAGAAAACAAGCGCAATTTTCAAAAATCAAAAACGAAAAATCAAATGGTTATCAAACAGAGTCTTATTTGTCTTACCTAGTTTCAAAAAACGATTCTTAAAAAATATTATTGTAAAAATGATAAAAAGTAGTTTAATATATATATACACACACACATATAGATAGATGATATTGTTTAGATCTGACTAATTGTTTTTTTTAAAAAAAAGACTTTAACAAGTGTAACACAAAACAAATAAAGTGTTCCATAAGTTAAAAATAAAGTGTTCCACAGGTTAAAAACTAAAAGCGAAATTATGTGTAGATTGGGAAGGAGGGCAAATTTTAGAAGCATTTTTTGAAAAACAAAAACTAGAAATTAATGAAGAACAATACGAGACAAGCAGATATTTTATCACAAAAGGGAAAGAAGAATGAGAAGCAAATTGGTTACAGAATTATACTAGAGAGAAAGAGAGACTTATTAAGTGTAGATTTGCAAGGAGGGCAAGAAGGCATAAGGAATAATAGAAGCTGGCCATGGACATGGGGAATATCAAATGAAAATTTAGAAAAAAAAAGATGGCTTTTGTGCAATGCTTCTTAGCTTCACTTTATATAGGAACAAAAGGGGGGTTTGTTTCTAGATCAAGATTTAATATATATATATATATATATATATAAGCGAAATTAGCTCGAGACTTTGGAGGAGACTTGGAATGGTCAATAACGTATACAATAAATAGAGTTGGTAAACTATAACTTCAATTATCTTTTTTCCAAAATAAATCCATCGACTTTTCTATGTTCAAATTATTATAATTGATCATATTTGACCCCACTTCTATGGAAAAATTTCAAGAGTATATCAAAGAAAAGTAGGTGAAATTATCAATTTAGTCTTTATAGTTTGAACTTTTTTTTTTATAAATTCAACAACATGTACGGTAGGGGATACAAACCTCTAACCCTCTAGGTCAATGTTTTAATTAGTTGAGCTAAGCTCATGTTGGCCTCTATGGTTTGGACTTCATTTCAATTTGATCCCTATAGTTCTAAAATTTTCAATCCAATTCCTAGTTTTAGTTTCTTTTTTTTTTTTTTTTTAAACAAAGACAAAAAGCTTTACTGTAAATCATAAGATAAAGCCCCATGGGCTACATCAACAATAGACTCATTCTCTACCAAATTCAAAATCCAAGATGGAAAAGGTTGAGTTCATAATACTGGTGTTCAACAAGACCACGACGAGCTAACATATCTGAAATAACATTGTATACCCTAGGAATATGAGCAAAAGATATACAATTAAAATCAGATGTAACAGTACGATTATCCTGGATGACTGTTGCAACATCATATAACACACCAATATGTCCATTGAGCATATCAATGTTTGGTTGTGAATTAGAAATTTTTTTGACAGTTTGAGTATTCATTCGACCAGCCAATCTAAGATCATCAAGGATAGCATATGCTTCAGTGCATAAGGGAGTGATAGTGAGATGGAAAGAACTTTGTAAAGATACAATTATACATCCTCTCGGATTCCTAACAACAACCCCGATTTCAATGTTTTGACTATCCTTTTTCCAGGCTGCATCAACTGCAGCTGTCCAATGAAGTTGTTCAGTTGGATTGATCTGACATTGAATACCACTATATGGTATTAAGAGTTTCAATTTGATTATTATAGTTTGACCAAATCTCACAAATGCTCCTACCGTAATAAATCGTTATAATTTTAAATATGTGATAAACTTCTATGTACATGGCAATGCGCTATTATTTTTTATTTGGTTGATTGTATTAGCTAATTGTCTTAGGGTTTATAGGGTCAAGTAAAAAATAAGGTAAAAATAGTAAGTTTTCAGGTGGAAAAATATTTTAGGGCCATTTGTAATGTTCAATCATACCAGTGATTAAATTAGAACTTTTTTAAACCATATGGATTTTAAATTGAAACTAAATCCAAACATATAGATCATTAAATTAAAACTTTTAAAATATATGGACTAAATTGAAATTAAGCTTAAGCTATATAGATCAAATTGGTAATTTAACATAAAATTTATTATTTTTGATTTATTTGATGATGAATTTTTTAATGATATTTTTTAATCTATTTTAAAAAATAGTTGAGAATACTCGTCACACATGGTTAAAATAAATTTATAAACCAACCACAATTTGTAGTAAAAAGTGGTCGAGTCGAACACAAGGAGGTGAAACTTTGGTTATTTTGCTTTCTTTCTTTGATTTTGAGAACCAAGAGGGGAAATTTTCATGCAAGGGAAAATAAATGACGAGAAAATTAAATAAAACAAGAGCGAAGATTAAACAGGTTAAAACTGAACATGCAAACAAAATTAGGGACAAAGGAAACTCACAATTTAAAGGGAATGTTAGCTCAATGTAAATTGAGATTCGTTTTGCAATATTGGGTCACAAGATTACTCAAAATATAAATTAATGCATGGTTTTAAGACAGATAGGTTCCTTGAAACCTCGAAGGAGCTCTCTAAAGAACTGGAGTTCTAAGTTACAAGAAAGGTCAAAATGCAACAGGTTAACACAACTGGCCCTTCGAATTAAACTATCACATGCATACTAACTCTAGAGCCTACCTCGTTCTCGCAATTAAGTAGTCCTACTTAACTTGATTGACGACAGCTATCAGCCCCTTTACTATTACAATTAAGCTACAAATTGGAGTTTCTCACAAAAAACCAAAGATAGCAAAGCAAGACTAATTAATACGAGTCGTCAATTCCATTAACAAAGAGCATGCTAAGAATTAAACCCATGAGCTAATAAACGATAAATTCCATACATTAAAACTAAAATAATTACAAAATCCTCATAATGTTGCAAAACTTTCCCTAATTACCCCAAACTAGCCGAGAACTCCTAGTTAAAACATGCTTCCATTAACCTTGGGGCAAAAATTCAAGCCTAAAATACCCAAAGTATGAAGGAAAGTGTCTCAAAATTGATAAGGGGAGAGGAGAAATTGAGATTGGGGGCTGAAAATCGGAGCTCTTTAACCCTAAAACGAAAAAAATGCTTATATAGAAAAAGTAAGAGCGTCTCGATGCATGCAACATTGAGCAGGGCTCGCTGCAGCGTCAAGCGAGGCTTGCGTGCACGAGTCTTGTGACAGCGTCTCGACGCCATTGGGCAGTGTCTCAATGTTGTCCTGCATTTGAGGCTTTTGTCTTTCAGTGTTGAGCGAGGCCTCCACCTAGCATCTCGATGTTGCTTCAGGGGCAGAATGTTCAATCATTCATATCTTTTCGCTCGGGTGTCCGATTAACCTCTAGTTTGGCTTGTTTTCACCCTAATTTCGCGTACTTTCCAAAAACTACCAATTTCCTACAAAATATTCAATTATTTCCATAGAAAGGAGAGGAAAAAGAATAATTTAGGCATGAAAAGACATGTTCAAATTAGGTCTCATCAATAGTCATAATTGTTGATGCACAAATTCGGGCAAAGGAAACACACCTGATTTGCACCCGTAGCCAACAGTAAATTTATGTTTTGGGGGACCGAGGTGTCTTTCAAAATAGAGAAAACATGCACACTGGTGTGGTGCTTGCCAAAATTATTTGATGGTTAAGTCATAGAGGAAAAGTGTAGCAAGCTAGTAGAGAGTTAAGACTGAGAATGAGTTACCTCAATTGGAATCATAACAAGGTATTTATATGATGGACATTTCCCTAAACCTAATTGGATTAAGTTTTAGGATAGAGATGAGGTCCAATCGTGCTTGGCATGCAAGACCAAGCGGAGAGGGACCGAGCCGGTCGAATCGGTTTTACTCGGCTTGGTCTGGGTCTAGCCGAGCATTTGAGCCTTATTGCCCGTTTCCTTGCTTTTTCCAGCCCGATTCTATAATGGATCTCAAATTTTACCTGTATTTGGCCTAATAGTCTTCTGTTTCTTGGATTTAACCCGGTTATCCAAATTTACCCATAACATTAAGCCTCCATTCCCATGTTGGGATTGTGGTTTAGCTCATTTTTGGGTTGGACATTCAAAGTTCAATTTCGGAGTATTGATTTGTAAATTTATCCTCGAAGAATAATATGTAACACAAGTACAAGGCGTCCCTTGTATTCTTTTGAGTTTTGGCTTTGGAATAACCTATCAAGCACTTTGGGCTGATTTTCTGGTTTTCCTTATATTTATAATGAAAATATTTGGGGTTGGCCCCAAGTCCAATTTTGGAATAAGCTATCAAGCCTATTGGGCTGATTTTCTGGTTTTCTAATATTTATAATGAAACGATTTGGGGTGGGCCCCAAGTCTGATTTTTGAATAACCTATCAAGCCTATTGGGCTGTTTTTTTTTGTTTTCCAATATTTATAATGAAAAGAATTGGGGTTGGCTCCAAGTCTGATTTTGGAATGATCCATCAAGCCCATTGGGTTGATTTTTTTGGCTTTCCAATATTTATAAGAAAAATATTTGATGTTGGCCCCAAGTCCAATTTTGGAATGACTGATGACTGCTAATGTAAAGAGCACAAGTGCACGCTATCCAACAAGAAATATATGGAAGTATTCCAAGTATCGAACCCAAGGAAATGGTTAACAAAGAGCTTTTCTATTAACTCAAGTACTTTCAAGTTGGAACCGAAGGTAACCAATTAAATAGGATGTTTTTGGGGGTTTTGTGCAATGAAAATAAATGAAACTAAAGAAAAGATAACAAAATAGTAATGAGAAGCAGGGGGTTCAAATTTGTTTCAACTCTAAGGTAATGCGCCCGCAAACTTGTTTAACTAGGTCCGGCTATTTCAGAGATTCTGCCTCTTGCGCCTGCATACTGCCTCTTTGAAGTTCTGTGCGATTCAAACAAAATGCTACTGAAATGTGCCTGCAACCTATCCTAACCGACACTTAACACCATGAATCGAGTTCAACACATATTCAACCCTTTTCTAAGTGCTTTTAGGAGACTAAGCAATTAAACACATATATCTATGGCTAATTTTAACTTAGATAAATAATGAACACAACTCAATGATTCTAAAGGTTTTTGTCCTATGTCTAGGTACAAAAAGCGAAGTTCTATGTCTAGACTATTCTCCTAGATTACTTTTATGAAAATGTATGTTTGATCCAACCCTTTCAGTATTGAATCTCACACAAACTATGCTAACTCAAGTGATCAGTTTAAGCAAATAATGAAGTTTAAACTCAATAAAAGCAAATGATGCTAAATGTTAAGCAAAATTACTATAATCACATGGTGGGGCATGTCTCCTTTTTAGGGTATCCACTTCATTGAATCCCCTCCAAGGAGTTTAGCTACTCATTGAAAAGAAAACTAAAGTGGAGAAAATAAAAAGAAAACTTGATTGAAATAAACGTGCGGAATTGAAACGATAATAACTTGAAAGAAAACTTGAATTACAACTTAAAGAATTGAAATTTAATAGATAAAACAGAAACTTACAACTTGATGGAACAATAAAACAACAAAAAAACTTTAAAGGAAAATAGAACGTACAAAACTTAAATGAAAGCGATAAATAACCCAAAGTTTGTTCCTTCTTTCTAACTTTGTTCAACCTCTTTCGAGGAGAACAAGTGCTTACACTCCCTTCTTTTGAAGTTCGTGTCTCAATGAAGTATGAAAGAACTTGGGGGAGACTTGATATGGCGACTGAAAAGAAAAGAAAACTGCAGAATTTGGAGAAGAAGATAGAAATATGAGCTCCCTTAAAAATGAAGCCTGAGTCGCCTTTTATAGACCTCAAGGCTTAGGGTTTGCTGCTGAGATCACTGTGGAGAGAATTGTTGGATCATATTCCTTTATCCTTGGAGATTTGATTGAGAATATTTGATTTTATTTGCAAATCTCGCAAATCTGGGAGAATCTGCTAAAAAGATCAAGATGCGGCTGCATAGTTAAGAACAATTGTGCTGTTGTCGAAATGGCCTAAATGCGGCCGCATAGTTGGGTGCATTTTGAGCTCTTCCTGCAACATTTGGAATTTGGCTTCTGCTCTTAATTGTTAGTGCATCTTTGTCGCATATCTCTTGAATCATCTTTCTTTTGCCTCAGTTGCGGCCAGAATGTGGGCGCATTTGGGTCCTTTTCAGCCTCTACACAAAACCAACAAAAATTAATACTTTCTTAAGAAAAATGACTCTAAATACACCGAAAAACTTATTTTTACCAAATTAAGACTTCAGACACATGCAAAACTGGTTTTTACTTAAATTTTTCCTAAACGACATGAATTATAACATTAAACACTCGCTTTCTAAGCAAATAGCTTAGTTTTTAGAGCCAAATAACACTCATAAATGAGCGTTTTCACACCCCAAAACTTAGCTTACTGCTTGTCCTCAAGCAATTTTAAGCAAAAACAACAAGCAAGAAAACAAGTAACAATATGCATTCTAAGGAAATTTTAAAAAAAATGCCTTTCAGGAGAGATTTCAACTTTTAGTACTTACACAAACTTGGAGTCTCAGCCCATGAGACTTTATCTTTTACTTTTCAAGACAAACCATTCGCATGCAAATCCGCCTACTTTGTTTATTCTATCTAAGGCTTAGTCATAAAGTCTAGGGTAATTTCTTTGTCTAACAAGCTAAGTCTTCACTCTTCTTAGTACAAAAGATGATAACTTCCCACAAACTTATTCAATGTTACTGCTAGGTTCTTTTTCTTTCGTTTCTTTTTTTTTTTCTTTTTTTTATCTAAGGAGAGTCTTTTTGTCACATTGTACCTTCGCTCCAACTTACTAACACTTTGTGGTGAAAGTAGCTGACTACGAGCACAAGTCACTACTAAGACTGTTTTCACATACTCACTTCCTAAGTCAACCTTTCATGCAAAGGAAATCATGGGTATCATGACCGCCCTTGGTTACTTGGTTAACTCTAGAAGGAGGAGTATCTCCTTTTCTTTTTCTGTTTCTGTTTCTCTCTCTCTCTTTTTTTTTTCTGAGTCATTATCAGTAGTGTAGTACATGATACATCAATATTTTGGCATTACAACTCACAAATACAATACAACTCACCCCCCCCCCCCCCCCAAACTTAAATGGGTCAATGTCCCTATTGATTAAAAAGATAAGGCATAAGAGGGGTTGGGGTACAAATTTTCTTGTGACTAGATTTGTTAATCATTGAACTAAACTCTCCTAAGCATACTAAGTAGTATAAGCACAAGGAGAATTCAAATTTGAATGGTTTATGAAGAAAAGTGATTGATAAGGTACATGAAACTTAAACCTAAATTTGCATAAAGTAAGGGGAAGTTGAAAGAGCTCTAGGTACCATCATAAAGGACTTTTTAACTCCACAACTAAAGAAAGAAAATTGAAAACTTTTTTTTGAATTTTGATTTTTATTCATGCATGTGCAAGGTGTAAGGAAAATCATTTAAGTAAGAAGTATTTTTTTTTAACAAAAGCAAATAAAAAATAATAATTCAACCTATACCAGAAAGCATCAAATCTATCATAAGAAAGGAAGTAAACTAACTTAAAACAAAAGCAAGTAAACTAAGTATGAAAGCAATAAAGATAGAGTAGAGAAATAATGCTCCCCTAAGAGCTAGAGGATGAATAATCTCTCTGTGGGCCCACAAATTCCAAGAGGATAGCAGGGAAGTTAGGTAGTTGTCCTTAGTCAGCTTTGCAAGGGCCTTTCGAATGGCCTCGTCCCTCTCTCTTGCATAAGCCTAATAGACCTTCCTTTCCTCCTAAATCTATGTATCTGAGCTTGGATGTCGTCTTGTGGTGGCTCAGATGTTCCTGGTGTTGCTTGATGCGATGGAGATGCGACCGCAAAGTGTGGAGTAGAAGGAGTGGTGGGCTGCTTCTTTGGAGAAGTAAGTTTCTGTGCATGCAAGGCCTTCAATTTGTTGATAACCATTAGATCCAGGGTTCCCTTGCACTTGTCGATCTCTTCTCTGCTTTCTAGGTACAGTCCCGCCGTCCTATAGAGTTTAGTAATTAAGGCGGGAAAGAAAAGACATCCCATGTTCCTTCGAGCGCAGGCCACAATGTCCTCTCTCAAGATTCTGCCTAGATTGATGTCCAGGCACTTGTAAATGTTATACAATAGCATGATCCTTTTTTAATAGATAGTGGTGTCATGTGTTGTGGGAAAAATCCTGTTCATCAGGAAGTGGAGCCAAACATACGACTTTGTCTTGATGTTGGCAGGCACCAAGGTCCTTACTCCTGTGGCGAGACTCTCCATTCTGTGCCTTCGTGTGCAACGAACTCTAGGGCCTCCTGTAGCTGCTCCTCAATCGGATTTTCCATTACTTTGTTACCTGCAGGATTCCTCAAAGAGGGGAGCATATATACCATGTTGATGTCTAGTGCGGAGAATCGCACTGCCTTCCCTCTGAGTTAGAGTTCGTTCCTAGTTTCATCCCCCAGGTGGGCATAAAACTCCCGAACTAGTTGTACCGTGGCTTTATTGAGCTACTCGCAAAACCGCACCCATCCCAACATGCGAATAACATCTGTAATGAATTATGGGATGGTGCCTGTTTTATTGGTGAAGCCCTTCTCGCACATAAGCGCTCTTTCCCCCATGATGATTTTTCGTTTGTTCAGGTCGAATGGGGTAGAGCATTCTGCCACGGACTCTCTATAGTGGCGTGGCGAATCTTGGGCCTAGGAGTAGTGTAAGACCTACTTCTCTTTTTCTTCTCAATCCTCCTCTTGAAGGATTTAGGTACCTCGCTCTCTGAGATTTCCTGCAAATCATCCTCAGATAGGGGAGCTTCAAATTTCCCCCTGCATTCTTCTTCTTCAATTCTTCCGAGGCTTTGATTAGGAGTGAGCCCCATTATCTCATATTCGAATAGGTCATCAAATTCAGCTTGTCTCTGCCCCTATTCGTCAGGATGCCCCCTAGATGTGGTCGCATCTACAATATTGGCCTCAGATGGCCTTTGATGGTTTCTTGGTGGTGGTGGTGGTGTCTAATTCAAATGTGGTCTGAATGCGGCCGCATTTGCTTCATGCACAAAGTTTTGATTTGCAGCCGCAATCCTGGCCGCATTCTCTTCTTCTTCTTAATTTCTTATTCTCTCAGCCTTTTCTTGGAGCTTCTCAGCAAGCTCCATAGCCTTGGCCTTTTTAGCAGCAACCATGGCTACCCACTCAGGTGTGGGGATGTCCTCTTGAGCCACATGTTCATCAGTTTGTGGTGGTCTTGGCTTTGCAGCATCCTCTCCCTCTTCATTTGGTGAGATATCCCACCTTGACTTCTTTCTATATGTGTAGAGCATCGTAATCCTGCATTTTCGAGTGAAGGGCTTGAGGTAGATACCTGAGTAGTGGTTGATGTGATAGACTTCGTTGGCATGGGCACCTCCCAATGCACCATAGATGCGGTCGCATCTCCTCCTTCAGTAGTTGGAGGATTCTCAGTTTGTTGGACCAAATATGCTGCAGATGTGGGTGCATTTAGCCTTTCTTTGATAGGGTTGGCCCTGGACTGATTTGCAAGTGTTGCGGCTGCATTGTTCTTTCTTACATCAGTCTTGGCAGATTCCTGAGGCTTCTCTAGATGCGACGTAGATGTAGTCGCAACTGGGCTTTTTGACTTGTCCTTGCCACATGGCGCAATCGTCTTCTCCAACTTCTTCTTCTTCACATACACGACCATGCAAGGCCGTTAGCTTCCTTCTCCAGTGCTAGCTTCTCTTGCCTTCTGCATGCCCTTGGATCGTTTCACTATTTTCCGCAAAAGAGGGGTTAACTCATCTTCTTCATCCTCCAAATGCATCTTCAGACTCTCGATGGCCTCCCTGCTCAACTGAGCTATCTCCCTCACATCCTCCTCCCACTCCCTCGATCGTTTTGGCAATGGCCAACCAATGGGTTGAGTTCGTGCAATCGTTTGGCCTTCTGCTTCCTTGCGCAGCGCTATTCGTCTAGGACTGGTGCGAGTGGCCCGTGTTACAAATTTTTTCGGTGGCAAGGGATGCTTCCTTGTGAGTCTCTTGCATTTGTAGGTGACTTTTTTGTGCTCCATTGCTTTCGAATGTACCTGCAAAAAAAATAGAGTAGAGGCAATCGGTCCTTTCTGTGAAGAAAGGAGGGATTTTTATAATGGGTTTGGTAGGAGAAGATGATCGAAATCTCACTGGAGATGGAGCTTCAGCTGTAAGAAAACGACAAGGAGTGGGAGTTTGAAAGTTTGAAACGTGTTGACCTAGGTCAACTAACAGGCTCTTTTATACGTTTCGAACCTTCCAAAAATGACCCCCTTTTTCCTTTTCCAATTTTAATTGACGTCATTGACTGCCCAGCGATACATATGGTCCATATGCGACCACAAATCTGGCCGCAACTCTCCTTCAGCTCATAGTTCTTGCAAAACAAAGATTTAAGGCCAAATGTGACATGTGTACATCCTCAATTATGCGACCACAATTCCAAACGCATTTTTCTGAACTGAAAACTGGCAATAAACATTAAGCATTTGGAATGCTGTCACATTTGGATCTTCATTTCTCATTTTCTCCTTAACCCTTAAAAATTTCACAAATCCTTCAAACTTCCGTGCACACTAACTCAAGATATCAAAAAGTTCGCACATTAAACATAAAAAAAGAATCGAATAAGATACAGGGTGATAATGACTTAGACTTAAAAGTTTGATTAATTCAACTCTCAAGTAGGTCCCCAGGTAGAGATGTTTCCTTACGGTCAGTTTAAGTACCTCAGCCTAGACAGGACCCTCCTAAGACAGAGTCCCTCTTAATCAAAACCTTATAGATCTAATGCATTAAATCCAAATGCACCACTTACACCAAACTTATTTTTAGTTTTTTTTTAGTTTTTTTAAAAAAAAAAATCAAAATGAAACACAAAAACAAAAGCAATATTTATATATTTACAACAAATTACCTGATGTTCTTAACCTAGCTCCACTAGGGAGACTGAGGCTCTGTTCCTACTTAGGTCTTCTCCCTAGTATGTTTTGATTCTCTGTCTGTTTACTTTAAAAATGATCCCCTTGCTATCCTATAAATCAATTACTCCGAATGGATATACTTTAGCAATCGTGAATGATCCGGACCATCTAGATCTCAGCTTCCCTGAAAAAAGTTCTAATCTCGAATTGAACAACAACACCTATTGTCCTTCATGCAGTTGTTTGTCAAAAATCTTCTTGTCATGCCATTTCTTTACCTTTTCCTTATAAAGTTTAGAATTATCGTAGGAGAAGTGCCTTAGTTCTTCAAGCTCGTTCAACTGCATCTTCCTTAATACACCCGCATCATTCAAATTAAAATTCAACCTTTTTAGAGCCCAATAGGCTTTGTGCTCCAATTCCAAGAGTAAGTGGCAAGCTTTCCCAAAGACAATCCTGTATGGAGACATTCCCAATGGAGCCTTAAAAGCTGTCATGTGTTCCCATAGTGCATCATTGAGCCAGAGAGACCAATCCCTTCGCGATGGATCAACTATCTTTTCTAGGATTGTGTTGATCTCTATGTTCAATAATTTTGCCTGTCCATTTGTATGTGGATGATATGTAGTCGCAATTCTGTGCCTTATGTTGTACCTTGCAAGCAAATTTCCTATGACCATGTTAACAAAATGAGTTCCCTCGTCGCTAATCAACGCCCTTGGTGTACCAAAACGAGTAAATATGTTCCTATGAAGAAACTTCTTCACTGTCTTAGCATCATTAGCAAGTGTTGCCACAACCTCGATCCAGTTAGACACATAGTCTACTGCAAGTTAGATATACACATTTCCAAAGGATGGCGGGAAATTTCCCATGAAATCTATGCCCCATACGTCAATGATTTCCACCTCTAACATGTAGTGCATTTGCCCTTCATGTATCACTGTTAAGCTCCCCGTTCTCTTGCATTGGTCGCATCCTTTAGCAAACAAATGTGCAACCCTGAAAAGAGTTGGCCAAAAGTATCCACATTGGAGTACTTTAGCTGTTGTCTTTGTGCCTACAAAATGACCTCCATATGGGGCTGTATGACAAGCTTCTAATATTTTCAGGAAATCCTCCACCGCAACACATCTTTTGAGTGCCTGGTCTGGTCCCACCCTGTAAAGATAAGGTTCATCCCAACGGTAGTACTTATTGTCATGATAGAATTTCTTCAATTGCTGTACTGTTGCATCTGGTGGAGTAAGCCCACTAACTAAGTAGTTATCTATATCAGCATACCATGGCAACTCAATTGCTTTGATTGCCATCAGCTGCTCGTCTGCAAAAGTATCATGTATCTCCTTTGAATCGTCCTTCTGAGCCTCCAACCCTAATCTTGACAAGTGGTTTGCAACCTAATTTTCTATTCCTTTCATGTCTAAGATTTCCATATCGAATTCTTGCAAAAGTAAAATCCATCTGTTGAGTCGGGGATTAGCATCTTTCTTTGTCAGAAGATACTCGAGTGCGTGAATGGTCTGTGTGGACAATCACTTTTGTCTAGACCAGATATGATCTAAATTTGTCGAATGCAAATACGACTGCAAGCAACTCCTTCTCCGTTGTGGCGTAGTTAACCCGTGCGTCATTCATGGACTTGTTGGCATAGTAAATGTGATGTATTATCTTGTTTCTTCTCTGTTCTAGCACTACACGTACAGCAAAATCACTTGCGTCGTACATAAGCTCAAACGACTGACTCCAGTTAGGTTCAATCATTATGGGGGCCGAGCTTAGTGCATTCTTCAACCTGTTAAAAGCAATTAAACAATCCTGGTCGAACACAAATGGTCTGTCATTCTCTAGCATCCTGCATAAAGGGTTAGAAATGTGGGAGAAATCTTTGATGAGTCGTCTGTAGAACCCTGCATGATCTAAAAAGCTCCTGATCTCCTTTACTGAAGTAGGTGAAGGTAGTTTTACAATCAATTATACTTTTTTCCTATCCACCTCGTTCTTTTCCATGAGATATTGTGCCCTAGGACAATGCCTTATTGCACCATAAAGTGACATTTCTCCTAGTTGAGCACTAGATTGGTGTCTTCATAGCGCAGAAAAACCTGTTCGAGATTCATAAGACAATGATTGAATGATTCTCCAAAAATAGAGAAATCATGTATGAAAATTTCCACGGTTCTCTCCACCATTTTCGAGAAAATGGCCATCACACATCTCTAGAAGGTTGCTGGAGCATTGCATAGTCCAAATGGAATCCTTCTGAAAGCAAAGGTTCCATAGGGACATGTGAATGTCGTGTTCTCCTGATCTTCTAGAGCTATTGTGATCTGATTGTAACCTGAATATTCATCCAGAATGCAGTAATACTCTTTCTCTGCAAGACGATCCAACATTTGATCAATAAAAGGCAATGGAAAGTGGTCCGTCTGTATGGGCTTGTTAAGGCGACGGTAGTCCATACACACTCTCCACCCTGTAATAGTCCTGGTTGGAATAAGCTCATTTTTCTCGTTTGTTACAACAGTCATCCCCCTTTTCTTTGGCACGCACTACACTGGGCTAACCCAGCTACTATCTACTATGAGGTAGATTACTCCTGCATCAATCCACTTCAAAATTTCCTTGCGAACCACCTCATTCATCACCGAATTCAATCTCCTCTAGTTTTCTATCGACTTCTTGGCTCCCTCCTCTAGATTGATCTTGTGTGTGCAAAAATAAGGGTTAATTCCTCGTATGTCTGCTATTGTCCATCCTAGCACCTTCTTGTGTTTGGAGAGTACCTGTAATAAAGAAAATTCATCCTTATCAGTGAGGTTTGCGGAGAATATAACAAGGAGAGTTTCATCCTTTCCCAGAAATATGTATTTTAGGTGAGATGGAAGTGGCTTGAGCTCTAACATTGGTGGTTCAATCACTGAAGTTTTCAGTGGTACTGTTTTATCATTTCTTGGTCTCAATGCACTTGATTCTTTATATAAGATCACAATTGCGGCTGTAATCTGCTGCTCTGACGCTCCTTCAAACTTGTTTGCTACAAAACTTTCTCCTGTGAAGCTGTCCTTCTGCAAATCATAAAATTCAAACGGATCACAGAGATCAAAACTCGAGCATTCCTCTAATTCCTCTGGGTAGCGTATTGCCTTCATCACATTCAATGTGATGTATTGGTCAATTACTCGCATAGTTAGCTCCCCTTTTTAGACATCTATGATCATTCTTCTTGTGGCTAGAAAAGGTCGTCCCATGGAACTGCCCTGTCCACCTCGCAATCTAGGATTATGAAATTTGTAGGAAAAACAAATTTGTCCACCTTAACGAGGACATCTTCAATCTTCCCGATGGGCCTAGCTATTGACCTGTCTGCCAATTGCAAAGTCACCGTCGTGGGTCTAGCTTCTTCAATTCCTAGCTGCTTGAAAACCGCAGAGGCATCAAGTTGATGTTGGCTCCTAAATCGCATAATGCTAGTCCAACGTTCTGCCGTCCTATCATGCATGTGATAGTAAAGCTGTCTGGATCCTGTAATTTGGGTGGCACTTTTCTTTTTATGAGAGCACAACAGTTCTCAGTGAGAGCTACAGTCTCATATTCACCTAGTCTTCACTTTTTAGTCAATATGTCCTTTAAGAACTTGACATAGTTGGGCATCTGCTCAAGAGCTTCCACCAACGGAATGTTGATGTGAAACTACTTGAGTATGTCCAAGAACTTATTAAACTCGTCCTGGTTCTTCTTCTGGAATCTCTGTGGGAATGGTGGTGGAGGCCTAAGACCTTGATATAAATTTTCCTGTTTCTTCATTGGTGTCTCCTTCTTCTTAAGTTCAACTTCTTGGTGCTTTGCTACTGCATCCTTGGCCGCATTTCCCGCAAAATTTTCATTCAAAGGAATGTCCTTTCGTCCTTCAAGCTGCTTTGGGGTCACCATAGTGGTATCATCACCTACAATTTCTTCGTTTAAGTCCTTTACTTCATTGTCAACAGCACTTTCCTACAAACTTTCCTGCAAATAGGAGTCAAAAGAAACTTGTGGAGATTTGCACTCCACTAGCATTTCGGGCTCAGCATACTTGAGTCCACTCCTAAGAGTGATCGCTTTGCAATGCTCCTTTCCTTCTCTATGCAGATTCTCCATATTGCTTGGTTATGCTCCTTGAGGTATGTTCTTTATCTCGCTAGCTAATTGTCCAATCTACAGTTCAAGATTTCGCAATGACGCAGCTTGACTTTGAATGATGGCATCATTCTTAGCAATGAACTCCTTCATCAGGGTTTCTAATGACGAGCTCTGAGTTAATGATTGATAACGCTCATTTATGAGTGTTATTTGGCTCTAAAAACTAAGCTATTTGCTTAGAAAGAGAGTGTTTAATGTTATAATTCATGTCATTTAGGGAAAATTTAAGTAAAAACAAGTTTTGCATGTGTCTGAAGTCTTAATTTGGTAAAAATAAGTTTTTAGGTGTATTTAGAGTAATTTTTCTTAAGAAAGTGTTGATTTTTGTTGGTTTTGTGTAGAGGTTGAAAAAGGACCCAAATGCACCCACATTATAGCCGCAACTGAGGCAAAAGAAAGATGATTCAAGAGATATGTGACCAGGATGCACCAGCAATTGAGAACAGAAGCCAAATTCCAACTCTTGCAGGAAAAACTCAAAATGTGCCCAACTATGCGGCCGCATTTTGGCCATTTCGACAACAACACAATTGCGCTCAACTATACGACTGCATCTTGATCTTTTAGGCAGATTCTCCCAGATTTGCGAGATTTGCAAATAAAATCAAATATTCTCAATCAAATCTTCAAGGATCAAGGGATATGATCGGTCAAGCTTCTCCACATTGATCTCGGCAGCATACCCTAGGCCTTGAGCTCTATAAAAGGTGACTCAAGCTTCAGTTTCAAAAAGGGAGCTTGGATTTTTATCTTCTTTTCCAAATTCTTCAATTTCTTTTCTTTTCAGCTGCCATATCGAGTCTCCCCCAAGTTCTATTCATACTTCATTCGGACATGAGCTTCGAAAGAAGGGAGTGTAAGTACTTGTTTTCCCCGAAAGAGGTTGAACAAAGTCAGAAAGAAAGAACAAACTTCGGGTTCTTTATCGCTTTTATTTAAGTTTTGTACGTTATGTTTTTCTTTAAAGTTTGTTGTTGTTTTATTCTTCTATCAAGTTGTAAGTTACTGTTTTATCTATTACATTTCAATTCTTTAAGTTTTAATTCAAGTTTTGTTTCTACTGTTTCAATTATGCACTTTTATTTCAATGAAGTTTATATTTTATCAATCAAGTTTTCTCTTTATTTTTTGCACTTTAGTTTTCTCTTCAATGAGTAGCTAAATCCCTGGACGTGATTCAATGAAGTGGATACCCTAAAAAGGAGATAATCCTTGCCATTTGATTCGAGTAACTTTGCTTAACATTTAGCATTGTTTACTTTTATTGAGTATAAGTTTCATTGTTAGCTTAAACTGATCACTTGAGTTAGCATGCGTTTTCATAAAAGCAATCTAGGAGAAGAGTCTAGACATAGAACTTCGCTTTTTGTACCTAGACATAGAATCATTGAGTTGTGTTCATTATTTATCTAAGTTAAAATTAGCCATAGATATATGTGTTTAATTGCTTAGTCTCCTAAAAGCACTTAGAAAAGGGCATAATAGGTGTTAAACTCAATTCATGGTGTTAAGTGTCAGTTAGGATAAGTTGTGGACGCATTTCAATAGCATTTTGTTTGAATCGCACAGAACTTGAAAGAGGCAGTATGCGGGCGCAAGAGGTAGAATCTCTTAAATAGCCAGACTTAGTTAAGCAAGTTTGCGAGTGCATGGTGGGCACATTTCCTCAGGGTTGAAACAAAATTGAACTCCCTACTTCTCATTACTATTTTCTTATTTTTTGTTTTAGTTTACTTTATTTCCATTTCTCAAAACCCCCAAAAACATCTTATTTAATTGGTTACCTTTGGTTGCATCTTGAAAGTACTCGTGTTGTTAACTGAATAGCTCTTTGTTAACTGTTCCCTTGGGTTCGATACTTGGAATACTTCCATATATTACTTGTTGGATAGCGTGCGCTTGCTCTTCTTTGCTTCAGCAATCCTTATCAAGTTTTTGGCATCATTGCCAGGGAACAACTTTTTAACAAACATTTTTCAGTTTTGCAGCAGAATTGCGATCGATTTTCGATCGCATTTAGACTATGTCCCAAGGACCTGATTCTATTTTGCAGGTTAGAGTTGGTGCATGCGCATAAGGTCTTGCCCTTGTTATTTTGATCCTGAGATAGAGCGAACTTTTTGCCAGCGCCGTAAGAAGCATAGGAGGAAAATAAAAGATCTACAACAGTTGAGCGCACAGGAGAATCTAGAAGGACCTGTTTTGCAGAAATCTGTTTTGCAGGAACTTACGGTGGATCCACTTGGAGTCGATCATTTTGGTGAGCAACAAAGAAGAGCACAACCCAGTAATGTGCCACAACCACAACAACGACAACAGCGAGCGGAGCAGCAAAATCCCATTTTTATTGCAGATGAATGAGATAGAGCTATAAGGGATTATGCGGCCCCAACTTTCCATAATCTTAATGCATGAATCATGGAACCAAACATTGAGGCCGATCATTTTGAGTTAAAATCAATAATGCTTTAGATACTCCAGACTATAGGGCAATTTGCAGGATTACCAAACGAGGATCTTCACAAACACATGAAGCAATTCTTGAGGATATGCAACTCGTTCAAACTGAATGGAGCATCAAGTGAGACATTGAGGTTGAAACTTTTTCGTTCTTCCTTGTAGGGTAATGCAGATGCATGGCTAGATTCTTTCCCACCAGACTCGATCACTTCTTGGGATGACTTGTCGAAAAATTTTCTTTTGAAATATTTCCCTCCAACCAAGAATGCTCAGATTCGAGGGGAAATTATCACTTTTAAACAAGGTCCGAACGAAGGCGTGGATACAACATGGGAATGATTGAAGAACTTAGGAATTCGAGTAATTAACAACGGAATTAAGAATTCGGAGTAAAATGGTGAAGATGGAGCTATTTTAGAGCTTTTTGAGGAGCTAAGGACAAGAGGAGATGTTGCATAAGTTGTTGGGGCCAAGAGCACGACGTTGCAATGCCATAATTTGGTGTACAAACCCGAGAGCTAGCTTTGCAACGTTGCCCTGTGGCGTTGCAACGCTAGAAATGCGATGGAATGTGAAGCTCCATCCAAAGCGTTGCAACGCTGTACATGTGAACCTACAGAAACACCATCATTTGGGACAACGTTGCAATGCTGTCCCTAGCGTTGCAACGCTGCCTCAAGTGATAGTATAAAGTCATCATTTTCTTTACTGAAAAGGGGAGACCATTTTGGGAGTTTTTAGCCCTAATTTCGATAACTTACCTCCTTGGGACCTGTGGAGCTACGATAGGGTGTTTCGTATTGGTGTTCGAGGCTCGAGGATAGGAGAATTCAAGGTGAAAGTAGAGGATTTTGGCGTCGACGATCTTTTTCCCATTTCTAACTCTCTATTTATAATTTTATTAGTGTTTAGAAGGTTGTTTGACTCTGTTTTAGTGATGTATATGGGATGAATATTATAGTTTAGGGTTTCAAGCACATTTAGACTTAAATTCATGGTTTAATTGTTGTAATTGAAGTTTAATTACTCGTTTTAATGCATTTGATTGGATTGTTCTTAATGCTCTGTATTAATTGGCCATTAGTACACTGTTTTAGTACTAAATTGAGCTTGACAGAGGATGTTTAGGTTAGACTTAGTCCAATTAATGCCCCTAGATTGCCGAGGTGACATAGGATCAACAATCGACGGGTGAGGCTAATCATGAGCGAACTTAATTAAACTAATTAATCAATTAGCACTAAGGACAGTTAAGCAAGCAATTAGTTAAATGTGTTCGAATGAGACCGACAGGAGATTCCAACCCCTTTTAAATGCTTTTAACTTGAATTTTGTCCCCATTATTTTGTTCCTTAAATAATTCTAAACTTGAGTATTCTCGGTAATTAGTTAGCATTAAAAATAATTTCCATATCCGCTTCTCTTCGGATTCGATACTTGGTACTCACATACCATTTTATATTACTTCGATTGTGTGTGCTTGCATGTACTCTGATAAAGTTTTTAGCGCCGTTGTCTGGGAAGCGGCGAAATTCTTTTTTCTGATTTAATTAATATTGAGAAGAAATTAAGAAGGATTAGTTTAAGGGTTTTTACTTTGAGTTTGTATATATGTTTGCTCATTTTAGTTTTTTTTGGGTAGTTTTTATTAAGTTTGTTTAATTTTTTTTGGAGGAGGCTGAGTTGTTTTATGCGTAGTGATAAGGGGGCTAATCTTTTACCTTTTGATTCAAAAACTGAAAGAACTTATAGGAAATTAAAGATAGACACCCACATCACTATGGCAGAACACAATGAGGAAGAAAGGAAGGCCATCCGTGACTACTTTTAGCCCATATTCTAGACGGACCATTCTGGGATCGTGCAAGTGCCTATCACTGTGAGTAACTTCGAGCTAATGACAGAGTTAATACAAATGGTGCGGGACAACTCTTTCAAGGGGCATCCGTCAAAAGACCCACATTCTCATCTCAAATCTTTCTTAAAGATCTGTGGAACGATAAAGTTAATTGGGATTTCTCCTGATGCCATTAGACTGGGAATTTTTCCTTTCTCGTTGCAGGATAAAGCGAAGGACTGACTCGAATCCCTAAAGTCGGGTAGCATATCTTCATGGGATGAGCTGGCGCAAGCCTTCTTGATGAAATTCTTTCCCCCAGCAAAAACGGAGATTGGTATATTTCGTCAGCTTGATGGAGAATAACTTTATGAAAGCTGGGAAAGATACAAGGAGATGTTGAGGAAGTGCCCTCAACATGGTTATCCAGACTGGTTACAGGTACAATTATTTTATAATGGTTTATCTGCGAGTACTAAAACCATTATTGATACGAGTGCAAGAGAAAATTTCTTGGTGAAGCCTGTTGAGGAGGCATGTGTTCTTTTGGAGGAAATGGCTGCCACGAGTTATGAATGGCCATCAGATAGAACCACGTCTACATCGAGGATGACTACAGACATCTATGAACTTGATGCGGTAAGTGCTCTCAAGGCACAAATGGCTTCTCTTACTAATGCATGGAGTAAATTGTCCACTGCAGGAGCCACACAATCGCTGCCTTGAACTCGAGAGGAGTGGAGGACTCATCGATCGAGCAATGCCAATATGTGTAGAATAGAGGATTTGGATTTTAGGGCCAACAGGATCAGAACTTACCGAACAACTACCATCCAGGTTTGCGTATTCATGAAAATTTTTCTTACGCTAACCAAAAGAATGTTTTGCAGCCACCTGGGTTTGCAAGTGAATCTAATAAATAGAAGAAATTGAATTTGGAGGTTATGATGGAGAACTTCATGAAAAGACAAGAAGTAATGAGCCAACAGATGAAGACAGATATTTCGTCTCTTACCACGATAGTGGGTGGTCACAATACTGCAATAAAGAACATGGAGAGCTAGCCAGTGTAGTGAATACTCTTCAAAGGGGTAAGTTCCCCAGTGACACTGAGGTGAACCCAAGAGAGCAATGCAAAGCTATAACATTAAGGAGCAGGACTCAGTTACACGGGAGGCCATGGAGGGATGAAATTGAAGAAGAGATAGAGAGTCAAGGGCTTATGGCAGAAAAAACTACACAAAGTAAGCTTTCTGACCCATCTCTTTAGTTTAAGTTTGATGTCTATGGTTTCAGGAATGAGAAGAAAGATGAAGTTGAGAAAAGAAGAATGAAGAAATTTGAAAGGAAGAATGAAGAGGAGAACGAGAAAATTAAGAAGACTTTCATAGACTTGGTGGCAAAGGAGTCCAAGGAATTGGCAAGGGATGTTGAGGTTTCTAAGTCCCGACATGTTGATAGAGGTGCTTACATCAGTTCTTGGAGACGCGGAGAGTGTGCCACTTTCAATTATAGGGAGTTACCTTATCCTGAGCGCTATAAAGATTCTATGTTAGATGAACAATTTTATGAATTTTTAAATATGTTTAGAAAATTTCAAATTAACATACCTTTTGTAGAGGCCCTTACCAACATGCCTGACTATGTGAGGTTCATGAAAGAGATGCTTTCGAAAAAGAGGAGGCTTGAGGTAAATGCAGTGCTTAGTCTATATAAGACAAGCACTGGCATCCTGAAGAAGAAAATGCCTCAGAAGCTGAAGGATCCAGGGAGTATCACTATTCCTTGTGAAATAGGAAATTTAATTGTTGATAGGGCACTTTGTGACTTAGGTGCAAGTATTAACCTCATTTATTCCTTATTCATTATTCAAGAAACTTGGATTATAGGAAATGCAAGCTACTGACATTAGCCTTCAACTAGCAGATCGGCTGGTTGCATAACCGAAAGGTATTGTGGAGGATGTGCTTGTTAAAATTAACAAGTTTATTTTTCCTCTCGATTTTGTTGTGCTAGAGATGGAGGAAGATGAGGAAATCCCAATCATTTTGGGAAGGCCATTCTTAGCCACGAGTAGAGCCGAGATCAGTATGTCGAGAGGTAAGCTCACTCTACAGGTAGACGATGAGAATGTAATCTATCACATTTTCGATCCTATTCATGCTTTTGTTAGTGAAGATAAAAAAATATAGGGTTGATTTATTGGAAGTTAGACCTATGATCTGATTAATAGGGATAGGCCTAGAGAATTGGAAATGCTGAGCATGGCTAGTTCTTCCTTTATTTCATCTCTTGGGTTGTCTTTTTTACTTGATTCTTCTTCTTTTAGTCCTAATCATTTGGATGCGGATAGTTCTGACTTGTTGATGAATCCTTTGTCTGAGAAGAAAATCTGTTGTGATGATAGTTTGAGTTTGTTGAGAAAAAATGATGATGTTAATGTTTTTCTGCCTGATCGCCCTGATTGCATGGTCATTGAGTGTGTTACCAGTGAATCTATATTTCTTGCAAATAGATTGAGTGAGGGTGTTCAAAGATTCTTGAATTTAGGGCATGGAATGGATGACTTTTTGTTGAACAATGATTTCTTTAATTACTACGAATCCATGTCAAATAAAACTTTAAATTTTGAAAAAGATGAATTTGATTTGTTGTTGAAAAAAAATTGGAATGTTGATTGTTTGGAGCATGATGTTGTTATGCATCCTCGTTCAAGTCTTGTCTTGAATGGGAATCATGAGGAGAGAATTGTTATAGGTGCTTTGGATTTTTCTGTCACCTATTCTGTTAATCATGATTCTTTTTCCCCATGTTTAATCAATTATTTTTCTAATTCTATAGGAGGATGCATACCTAACCTTCATAATGCAAGTAAGAGGGAGGATGTTAATTTCTTTATATTTGAGCCACCTTGAAAGAAGCATGTGGGCAACGTCAAGCTAATGACGCTAAACAAGCGCTTCTTGGGAGGCAACCCAAGGGTTGTTTGAGTTTTCAGTTTTTGTTTGTTTGTGTTTGCTGTTTGTGGAATAAAGTGCACTGTGGTTATTTTGCAATTCCTAAATGTGGGTTTGCAATCAAATGCCTTTGGGTGATTTGAAAAATAAATTAATATTTAGTGTGTTGGTCGACCAATGAATTCATGCATCCTAGTTTATTTTTAACTTCGATTTGTGTGAGTTCGTTGGATGATTAAATCTTAGGGCCAATGTAGGGGGGAGATAAATGGAGGATAGCATAATGTTACTATGAGTTAGTAAACGAGCCAGTACTTAGGCTTTGCACACACACGCGCAAACAATTCAGAGCTTCTTTTAAATTGCTCGTGATTTAAGCATGTTCTAGTTCCATTGTCCTTGTTATCTTATTCCACTCTTGAGTGCTTTGAGGATAGAGTCACTTGAGCATGCATGATTCTGAAGCATTTATTGTTTTAGTAGGAGTTTGATGTTGTTTTGCTCGGGACTAGCAAAAGCTTAAGTGTGGGGGTATTTGATAGCACTAATTTAGTGCTATATTTATGTCTTATTTTAGCTAGTTTTACGCTTTAAATGTGAGCTTTTATGTCGATTATTTGTTAATTGCAGGAATCTGAGTAATGAACAGCAGAATTAAGAATTTGGAGTAAAATGGTGAAGATGGAGCTATTTTAGAGCTTTTTAAGGAGCTAAGGACAAGAAGAGTTGTTTCACAAGCTTTTGGGGCTGAGAGGACGGCGTTGCAACGATTGAAATGGCATTGCAATGCCATAATTTGGTGTGTAAACCTGAGAGCTAGTGTTGCAACGCTGCCCTGTGGTGTTGCAACGCTAGAAACGCGTTGGAATGTGAGCTCCGTCTGAAGCGTTCCAATGCTGCATCTGCGAACCTTTTGGGATATTGTTGCAATGCTATCCTTAGCATTGCAACGCTGCCTCGAGTGATAGTATAAAGTCATCATTTTCTTTACGAAAAAGGAGAGACCATTTTGGGGGCTTTTAGCCCTAATTTCGATAACTTACCTCCGTGGGACCTATGGAGCTACGACAGGGTATTTGGGATTGGTGTTCGAGGCTTGGAGATGGTAGAATTTGAGGCCAAAGTCAAGGATTTTGGCGTCGACAGTCTTTTTCCCATTTCTAACTCTTTGTTTATGCTTTTATTAGTGTTTAGAAGGATGTTTGGCTCTGTTTTAGTTATGTATATGGGCTGAATATTATAGTTTAGGGGTTTCGAGCACATTTAGACTTAAATTCATGATTTAATCGTTGTAATTGACGTTTAATTACTCGTTTTAATGCATTTGATTGGATTGTTCTTAATGCTCTGTATTAATTGGCCATTAGTACACTGTTTTAGTCCTAAATTGAGCTCGATGGAGGATGTTTAGGTTAGACTTAGTCCAATTAACGCCCCTAGATTGCCGAAGTGACATAGGATCAACAATTGACGGGTGAGGATAATCATGAGCGAACTTAATTAAACTAATTAATCAATTAGCGCTAAGGACATTGAGGCAAGTCATTAGTTAAGCGTGTTCGAATGAGACTGAAAGGAGGTTTCGACTGGTTTAGCTCTAGGTTTATGTGTTATAGCAAGATAATTAATCGCCGTTCGCAATTATCATGTATTAATCTAAAACGTGCTCGCCCCCTAAACTTCCCTTTAATTTGGTATCTCCAACCCTTTTTAATTGCTTTTAACTTGAATTTTATTCCCATTATTTTGTTCCTTAAATAATTCTAAATTTGAGTATTCTCGGTAATTAGTTAGCATTAAAAAGAATTTCCATATCCGTTTCTCTTGGGATTGAAACTTGGTACTCACATACCATTTTATATTACTTCGATCGCGTGCGCTTGCATGTACTCCGATCAAAAGTCAGTGGGGGAGATGAAGACACACATTCTACTAAAATATTGCATGTGTGTACGAGGTAGATGCAATAGCAGCACTAAATGCGCAGATCTCAGCAAGGAACAACACTCTGAAGAATTTCACTATGTGGAACTAGGCCCTTATTTCTACTTTGAATCAAATTTCAACACCTACTTGTGTTTATTGCAGTGGGGGCCATCTATATGATAATTGTCCTTACAATCCTAGCTCTGTGTGTTTTATAGGGCAAAACATGTCAAACCCTTACTCGAATACGTAAAACCCAAATTGGAGACAACATCCTAACTTCTCTTAGGGAGGACAGAATGCAAGCACATCAAATCAGTACGTGAAGCAAGGATTAGCACCAGGTTTCAATAATCAAGCACAACAACCATACACACAGAATAATGCTACGCAAATGCCACCGCAATCATCAACTCAAAACTCTTCATTAGAAACCCTGATGAAGGAGTTCATGGCTAAGAATGATGCCATCATTCAAAGTCAAGCTACGTCATTGCGAAATCTTGAATTGCAGGTTGGACAATTAGCAAGCGAGATGAAGAATAGGACTCAAGGAGCATTACCAAGAAATACGGAGAATCTGCATAGAGAAAGAAATGAGCATTGCAAAGCGATCACTCTTAGGAGTGGACTCAAGTATGCTGAGCTCGAGATGCCAGTGGAGTGTAAACCTCCACAAGTTTCTTTTGACTACTATTTGCAGGAAAGTGCTGTTGACAATAAAATGAAGAAGGACTTAAATGAAGAAATTGCAGGTGATGCTACCACTATTGCGACCGCAAAGCAGCATGATGAGCAAAAGAACATTCCTTTGAATTAAAATTTTGCAGGAAATGTGGCCAAGGATGCGGCAACACAGCACCAGGAAACTGAACTCGAGAATAAGGTGATACCAATGAAGAAATAGGAAAATTTATATCAAGGTGTCAGACCTCCACCACCATTCTTATAGAGATTCTAGAAGAAGAACTAGGACGAGCAGTTTAATAAGTTCTTGAACATACTCAAGTAGTTACATATCAACATTCTGTTGGTGGAAGCTCTTGAGTAGATGCCCAACTATGTCAAGTTCTTAAAGGACATATTAACTAAAAAGAGAAGGCTAGGAGAATACGAAACTATAACTCTCACTGAGAACTGCAGTGCTCTCATAAAAAGAAAAGTGCCACCTAAATTGCAAGATCCAGGCAGCTTTACTATCCCATGCATGATAGGAGGGCAGGACGTTGGGCTGGCATTATGTGATTTAGGAGCCAGCATCAACTTGATGCCTCTGTCAGTTTTCAAGCAACTAGGAATTGGAGAAGCTGGACCCACAACAGTAACTTTGCAGTTGGCAGAAAAGTCATAGCTAGGCCCATCGGAAAGATTGAAGATGTCCTCGTTAAAGTGGACAAATTTGTTTTTCCTACAGATTTCATAATCCTAGATTGCGAGGCGAACAAGGAGTGCCTATCATCTTGAGAAGACATTTTTTAACCACAAGAAGAACGATCATAGATGTCCAAAAAGTGGAGTTGACTATGCGAGTAAATGACCCATACATCACATTCAATGTGATGAAGGCGATGCGCTACCTAGGGGAATCGGAGGAATGCTCAAGTTTAGAACTATGTGATCCATTTGAACTTTATGATTTGCAAGAAGACAGCTTCACATGTGAAAGTTTTGTAGTAGACAAGTTTGAACAAGCATCGGAGCAGCAGATTGTGGCCGCATATGCGCCTGCATTTGAAGAATCAAGTGCTTTGAGACCAATAGATGACAAAACAGTGCCATTGAAACCTTCAGTGGTTGAACCACCAGTGTTGGAACTCAAGCCACTACCATCTCACCTAAAATATAGATTTCTAGGAAAAGATTGGACTCTACCAATTATCATCTCTGCAAACCTCACTGATGAGGATGAATTTTCTTTATTGCAAGTACTCTCCAAGCACAAGAAGGTGCTAGGATGGACAATAGCAAACATACGGGGAATTAGCCCTTTTTTTTTATGCACAAGATCAATCTGGAGGAGGGAGCCAAGAAGTCGATAAAGAATCATAGGAGATTGAATTCAGTGATGAAGGAGGTGGTTTGCAAGGAAATTTTAAAGTGGATTGATGCAGGAGTAATTTACCCCATAGCAGATAGCAGCTGGGTTAGCCCAATACAGTGCATGCGAAAGAAAGGGGGGATGACCGTTGTAACAAACAAAAATAATGAGCTTATTCCAACCAGGAGTATTACAGGGTGGAGAATGTGTATGAACTACCGCCACCTCAACAAGGCCACAAAGAAGGCCACTTTCCATTGTCTTTTATTGATCAAATGTTGGATCGTCTTGCAGGGAAGAAGTATTACTACTTTCTGGACGAATATTCAGGTTACAACCAGATCACAATTGCTCTAGAAGATCATGAGAAGATAACATTCACATGTCCATATGGAACCTTTGCTTTCAAAAGGATGACATTTGGACTGTGCAATGCCCCAGCGACCTTCTAAAGATGCATGATGGCCATTTTCTCAGAAATGGTGGAGAGAACCGTGAAAATTTTCATGGATCATTTCTCTGTCTCTAGAGAATCATTTAATCATTGTCTTATGAATCTTGAACAGGTTTTGCAGTGTTGAGAAGACACCAACCTAGTGCTCAACTGGGAGAAATGCCACTTTATGGTGTAGGAAGGCATTGTCCTAAGGCACAAGATCTCACGTAAAGGAATCGGGTTGGACATGGAAAAAGTGGAATTGATTACAAAACTACCTCCACCTACATCAGTAAAGTAGGTCAGGAGCTTTTTAGGACATGTAGGGTTCTACAGACGATTCATCAAAGATTTCCCACACATTCTAAACCTTTATGCAAGTTGCTAGAGAATGACAGACCATTTGTGTTCGACCAGGATTGTTTACTTGCTTTTAATAGGTTGAAGGATGCATTAAGCTCATCCCCCATAATGATGGAAACTGACTGGAGTCAGTCCTTCAAGCTTATGTGCGATGCAAGTGATTTTGCTGTAGGTGTAGTGCTGGCACAAAGAAGGAACAAGATAATACATCCCATTTACTATGCCAGCAAAACCATGAATGACGCACAGGTTAACTACACCACAACGAAGAATGAGTTGTTTGTAGTTGTATTCACATTCAATAATTTTAGATCATATCTAGTCAGGACGAAAGTGATTGTCCACACAGACCACTCGGCGCTCAAGTATCTTCTTACAAAGAAGGATGCTAAGCCCCGACTCATCAGATGGATTTTTCTATTGCAGGAATTCGATCTGAAAATCTTAGACAAGAAAGGAACATAAAATCAGGTTGCAGACCCCTTGTCAAGATTATGGTTGGAGGCTCAGAAGGATGATTCAAAGGAGATACAAGATACTTTTGCACACGAGCAACTGTTGGCAGTCCAAGCAATTGAGTTACCATGGAAAGCCGATATACCTAACTACTTAGTTAGTGGGCTAACTCCACCAGATGCAACATCACAACAATTGAAGAATTTCTATCATGATAGTAAGTACTACTGTTGGAATGAACCTTACCTTTACAGGATGAGACCAGATCAGGTACTCAGAAGATGTGTTGCAGAGGAGGATGTTCCAAAGATACTAAAAGTTTGTCACATAACCCCATATGGAGTTCTTGCAGGTACAAAAACAACAGCTAAAGTGAACAGGATCATAGGAAATTTTCTTGCAAGGTACAACATAAGGCACAAAATTGCGAATGCATATCATCCACAGATGAATGGACAGGCAGAATTATCGAACAGAGAGATCAAGACAATCCTAAAAAAGACAGCTGATCCATCGCGAAGGGATTGGTTTCTTAGACTCGATGATGCATTATGCCACAGGACAACTTTTAAGGCTCCATTGGGAATGTCTCCATACAGAATTGTCTTTGGAAAAGCTTGCCATTTACCCTTAGAATTGGAGCACAAAGCTTATTGGGCTCTAAAAAAGTTGAATTTTAATTTGAATGATGCAGGTGTATTAAGGAAGATGCAGTTAAATGAGCTTGAAGAACTAAGACACTTCTCCTATGAAATGCTAAACTTTATAAGAATTCGGTACAGAAATGGCATGATAAGAAGATTTTCTACAAATGACTGCATGAAGGACAACATGTGTTGCTGTTCAATTCGAGATTGAAACTTTTTCCAACGAAGCTGAGATCCAGATGGTCCGGACCATTCACGATTGCTAAAGCATATCCATACGAAGCAATTGATTTACAGGATAGCAAGGGGACCATTTTTAAAGTAAACGGACATAGAGTTAAACCATATTGGGGAAAGAGCCTAAGTAGGAACATGGCATCAGTCTCCCTAATGGAGCCAGATTAAGAACATCATCTGATGTGTTGTAAATATGTAAATATTGTTTTTGTTTTCTTTATAAAAAATAAAAATAAAAATTTTGGTGTAAATGGTGCACAGGTGACTTAATGCATTAGAACTATAAGTTCGTGATTAAGAGGGAACTCTGTCTTAGGAGGGTCCTGTCTTGGCTGAGGTACTTAAGCTGACCGTAAGGGAACACCTCTACCTGGAGACCTACTTGGGAGTTGAATTAATCAAACTTTTAAGTCTAAGTCATTACCACCACGTATCTTATTCGATTCTTCTTTTATGTTTAATGTGTGAACTTTTTGATACCTTGAGTTAGTGTGCAGGGAACTTTGAAGGACTTGTGAAATTTTGAGGCTTAAAGTGAAAATTGGAAGTAAAAGTCCAAATGTGACCACAGTCCAAATGCATTATGTTATTGCAGGTTTCAGCTAAGAGAAATGCGTTTGGAATTGCGGTCACATAATTAAGGATGCACACAAGGCAAATGCAGCCTGAATGCAGGCACATTTGACCCTAAATCTTTGTTTTGTAAGAACCCAGTGTCGAAGGAGAATTGCGGCCAGATTTGCAGTCGCATATGGACCTCAAGTTGGATAGGGCAGTAGATGACGTCAATTAAAATTCGAAAAAGGAAAGAGGGGGTCGTTTTGGAAAGTTCGAAATGTATAAAAGAGTCTGTTAGTTGACCTAGGTCAACACATTTCAAACTTTCAAACTCCCACTCCTTCTTGCCGTTTTCTTACAGGCCAAGCTCCACCTTAGGTGAGATTTCGATCATCGTCTCCGACCAAACCCACTAATAAAAGACCTTCCTTTCTTCACAAAAAGGACCGACTGCCTCTACTCTTTCTTTAGCAGGTACTTTTGAAAACAATGGAGCATGAAAAAGTTACCTACAAGAGACGAAGGCTCACAAAGAAAAATTCCTCGCCGCTGGAAATTTCTGTAACTTAAGCCACCCGTACTAGTCCTAGAAGACACACAATTCAAGGAAGCGAGGGCCCACGCAACTGCACGAACTCTCCCCACTGGTTTTCCACTGCCAAAATGATTGAGGGAGTGGGAGGAGGACGTGCAAGAGATAGCTCGGTTGAGTAGGGAAGCCATTGAGAGTTTGAGGATGCACTCGGAGGATGAAAAAGAGGAGTTAACCCCTCTTTTGAGGAAAACAAGGAAATGACCCATGCCGAGGACTGGTGAAATTGGCGCTGAAGAAGGAGGTTCATGACCTTACATGGCCGTATATGTGAAGGAGAGGAAATTGGAAAAGAAGTTCGCGCCAAGCGACAAGGAAAAGGCGAATGGCCCAAATGCAATCGCATCTGCGGTGCAATCGGTCCACCCTCAAGAGCCTGCGAAGCCTGAGGCAAGAAAAGACGATGCACCTGCAACCTTGGCACATCTACACAAATCTGGTCTTGTCAAAGAAAAGGTAAATGCACCGGCATCTGCGGTGCATTTAACCTAACAAACTGACTATCCTTCAGCTGCTGAAGGAGGAATTGCGCCCCGCATCTGCGGCACATCTAGAGGCGCCCATGCCAACTCATGCCATCCAACCAAATCAATAACATCAGCCACTACTCAGGTATCCACCTTAAGCCCTTCACCTAGAAAACACAAGGTCAAGATGCTCTCCACACACAAAAGGAAATCAAGGTGGGACATCTCACCAACTGAAGAAAGAGAGGATGCTGCAGAGTAAAGACCACCACAAAATAATGAACAGGTGGCTCAAGAGGACATCCCCACACCTAAGTGGGCAGTCATGGTCGCTATTGGAAAGGCCAAGGCTCTGGAGCTTGCTGAGAAGCTCTGTGAAGAGGTTGAGAGAAGAAGGAAAGAAGAAGAAGAAAATGCAGCTAGGATTGCAGCTGCAAACCAAAAATTTATGCAGGAAATAGATGCGGCCGCATCCAGACCGCATTTGGACCAGACACCACAACCACCACCAAAGGACTAGTAAAAGCTAGCTAAGGCCGATGCTGCAGATGTGACCGCATCCATGAGGCATCCTAAAGAACAGGGGCAGAGAGAAGCTAAATTTGACGACCTGTTCGAGTATGAAACAAGGGTTTCACTCTTAATCAGAGCCCCATAAGAGATGAAGAAGAATAAGGCTAGGAGCAATATGAAGCTCCCCTGTCTGAGGATGATTTGCAGAAAATCTCAGAGAGCGAGATGCCTAAATCCTCCAAGAGGAGGACTGAGAAGAAGAAGAGGAGTAGGCCTCAAACTACTCCTAGACCCTGGACTCGCCACACCACTGCAGAGAGTCTTGTGGCTGAACTCTCTAGCCCATTCGACCTCAAGAAACAAAAAATCATCATGGTGGATAAAGCACTTATGTGCGAGAAAGGCTTCACTAACAAAACAGGCCCCATCCCAGAGTTCATTACACATATTATTTGCAGGTTGGGATGGGAGAGGTTTTGTGAACAGCCCAATAAAGTCGCGGTGCAACTAGTTCAACAGTTTTATGCCTACCTGGGGGATGAAACTAGGAACGAACTCGAACTCAGAGGGAAGACGGTGCGATTCTCCGCACTAGACATCAACAGGGTATATATGCTCCCCTCTTTAAGGAATTCTGCAGGGAACAAAGCAATGGACAATCCGACTAAGGAGTAGCTGCAGGAGGCCTTAGAGTTTGTTGCACACGAGGGCACATAATGGAGAGTCTCGCCATAGGGAGTAAGAACCTTGGTGCCTACCAACATCAAGACAGAGCCGTATGTTTGGCTCTACTTCCTGAAGAACAGGATTCTGTCCACAACACATGACACCACTATCTCTCAGAAGAGGGTCATGTTGTTGTATAGCCTTTACAAGGGCCTGGACATCAATTTAGGCAAAATCGTGAGAGAGGAATTGTGGCCTGCGCTCGAAGGAACGTGGGATGCCTTTTCTTTCCTGCCCTGATTACTAAACTCTACAAGAGGGCGGGACTGTACCCAGAATGCGAAGAAGAGATTGACAGGTGCAAGGGAACCCTGGATCTGATGGCTATCAACAAATTAAAGGCCTTGCATGCATAGAAGCTCACTTCTCCATAGAAGCAACCCACCACTCCTTCTACTCCACACTTTGCAGTCGCATCTCCACCACATCAAGCAACATCAGGACCATATGAGCCACAACAAGACGACATCCAAGCTCAGATGCATAGACTTCAGGAGTAGAGCAGGGCCTATTGGGCTTATGCAAGAGAGATGGATGAGGCCATTCAAAAGGCCCTCGCAGAGCTAACCAAGGGTAAGGCCCCGATACGACCTGACTTCCCTGCTATTCTCCTAGAGTTTGTGGATCCACAGAGAGATGATTCATCCTCTACCTCTTAGGGGAGTACTATTTCTCTAATCTATCTTTATTGCTCTCATAGTTAGTTTTACTTGCTTTTGTTCTAGGATAATTTACTTGCTTTCATAGGATAGATTTGATGCTTTCTAGTATAGGTTGAATTGTTTTTGTTTATTTTCTTTTGTCCAAAACACTTTTTTCTTAAATGATTTTCCTTACCCTTGCACATACATGAATAAAAATCAAATTTCAAAAACAAGTTTTCAATTTGTTTTCTCTGGTTGTGGAGTTAAAAAGTCCTTTATGATGATACTTAGAGCTCGCTCAACTTCCACATACTGTATGCAAAATTAAGTTTAAGTTTCATGTACCTTACCAAAATTTAAAAAATTTTGTAGATGATCTAATTGATGATACCTTTTAATACATTAAGAGTAAAATTAGGATTTTAAAAATATTAAAGATGGAATTTAGATTGGGTTGGCCTCCTTTAAAATCTAGCTGATAAAGGACTTGTTGAAGGTCCTATCAAGATTAAATTTATAAAAATCGGACCTCTAAATATTTTGCAATAATAGTGGCTAGGGTCATCCATAGGGATTGGAGTTCTTAGATTTATTTAAATACCATAGTTAATTATGCCCAATTTTATTTAGAGAAATATAACTTTGGTATCAAGGAGAAATAAAATCTAAACTAATACGTACATGCTTTGGAGTCCAATTTTGAGAAACACGCATGGTTGATTACCTTAAGCCCAACTTGAATTGATTAATTTGATTTTATACTAACAATCTTAAACCAAAAATTACCAAGTTATCAATATCCTCTCTCGAGCTCAATTGAACTCATGCCTAGCAATAAATCAAACTCTCGATCTATTTCCATTACTAAATAGGGAATTAAGCGATTCTCTTAAGGCTTCTAGAATCAATCTACTCACTCTCGTGCAATAGATTAAACCTAGTCATGCATCTACTATTCTACAACTAAACTTACTCTCTCAAGCTTAATTTAGTTAAATATGCAAAACCGTGGCCAAAGGTTAAGACAATATAAATGATAGCATGCATAAGTGTGCTATTTATAGGCTTGATTTTATGCTAGTTTTGCTATGATCGTGTGTGCTTTCATGTGTTTTTATGTATATTTCTTAGAAATCGAGCATTTGGAGCAAAATCGGAGAATGGAGAAGTATTTGGATGAATATAGAGCAAATTGGAGTTATAATTGAAGATTCAAGTGTTGAAGAGAAGGAAACAAGCTTGTGAACCCGAGAGTATAGCGTTGCAACGCCACTTCAGCAGCCTTTCAGTCTTGGAGACTACCAGACATAGGGTTGCAACGCTACTCAGCAAATTTTTTTCCTTTTGTATAAAATTCGAAGGGATAGTGTTGCAACGCTGCCCTAGCGTTGCAACGCTGTCTCGACTCTATAAAAAGGAAGTTTTGCTATTCGAAAAAGGGAGCCGTTTTGAGAGACCAAAAACCCTAAACTCGATTCAAGCACTGTCTAAGGACATAGAGGAGACCTTTGGAGAGCCGAGGAGGAGACTCAAAGCTCAAGATCGTGGACATCACATCGAAGACGAGTGTTGGCACGCGACCGAAGTTTCTTCTCTGTTTCTTTTACTTTTCTTTTAGATTTTGGGGTTTTTGTTGGCTATACTTATGTTGTAACTATGTGTTTAGACCCTTGCTTGGTTGTAGTTGTTGAATATTTGGTTGATTTTTAGTTTAATTTATATATTGACTTCTTTTATGCATCTTGCTATATTGTCTTAACCTTTGGCCATGGTTTTGCATGTTTAACTAAATTTAGCTTGAGAGAGTAAGTTTAGTTATAGAACATTAGATGCATGACTAGATTTAATTTATTGCACGAGAGTGAGTAGATTAATTCTAGAAGCCTTAAGAGAATAACATAATGCCATGTTTAGTAATGAAAATAGATCGAGAGGTTGATTTGTTGCTAGGCATGAGTTCAATTGAGCTCGAGAGAGGATATTGATTATTTAGGACTTCTTGGCTTAAGATTGTTAGTATAAAATCAAGTTATTAATCAATTCAAATTGGGCTTAAGCTAATCAATTGTGCATGTTTCTCAAAATTGGACTCCAAAGCATGTACATAGTAGTTTAGATTTTATTTTTCTTTTGATCACTTCAAAGTTTGTTTCTCTAAATGAAATTAGGCATAATTAACTGTGGTACTTAATTAATCTAAGAACTCCAATCCCTGTGGATGACCCTGGCAACTATTATTATTATTATTATTTAATTCAAGCAAGAAGAAGCACAAAAAAAATGAAAAGATGACCAATATGTTTCTTTTCTTATTTTTTCAAATTCAAGCAATATAATTTTTTAAGAAAATAATACGATATAATTCTTTTAACAAAAGAACGGGATGTTTTTTCACATATAGTAAAAGGAATGACTAAAATTAAAAAAAAAAAAAAAAAAACCAAAATTGATATCCTTATTTTCTGAATTAAAACGGAAATGAATTTTATATTCAACATGTTCTTTTTGAATTAGAGCAACAAATTAAAGAATATTGCATGCTTTCTTTCAATTACTAGTGAAAATGATATTTATATGGCATCCAACCTTAGAATAATAGTTATATTCCCAAAGTGTTGTATTAAAAAATAATTTTTCCTAAACCAAACCCTAAATCTATAAACTGAACCCTAGACCCTAAACCAAACCCCAAACTCTAACCACAAACCAAACCCTAAACCCATAAACCAAACTCCAAACCCTAAACCCAACCACAAACCAAACCCTAAACCCCTAAACCAAACCCCAAACCCTGAAGCTAGCCACAAATCAAACCCTAAACCCATAAACTAAACCATAGACCACAAACACTAGACCCTTACATAAACTTAAAAAGCCTAAACACAAAACTTAATAGTAAGTGATTTCTTTTAATAGTAAGTGATTCTCGTGTGACCTATAATTATGGATGGAAGTAAATATTGTATCAGAAGTTTGTCTTTCAGGAACCAACCTAAATCTGTTCTTATATTATAGACCCACAGAAACTAGAAGCCATATTGACAACATTCACCCTATCACAACACCATTTACTTCTAATATTAGAATTGCATATGAATGACCATAGGAGAATAGAACGCCAGTCACCCTACCTCATACATCACATTTGGCAACTAGCATTCTTCTAACTCATCCATGAGTTTGACTTATGTTGTCATGAGAGTACAAGGATGGACATAAGATGTTTCACCATACTTTGTACCTTACTTAAGACAACAGGCGATATAGTTAGAATAGAAGTCGCAGATGTAAAGGAGATGGTCACCATGTTCTTGCATATCTTAGCCCATGACATTAAAAATCGAGTAGTTCATAGACAATTTGCAAGGTCTAGTTAGACTGTTTCTAGGCATTTCAACTACGTCTTTAATGCATTGTTGTGACTACACAATATAATGTTGAAAAAACTAGAGTCGATCACAAACTCTTGTACGAATGAGAAATAGAAATGGTTTGAGGTAGAAATCATTTTTAAATACAACAATAATATGATGTGGGGTCACTTAGGGTTATCTACGTAAATGAGTATTCCATTTATTGTGTCAATGCAAAATTGTCTAGGTACGTTAGATGGTACGTACATCAAGGTCAATGTCAGTGCCATTGAACACCCAAGGTATATGACAAGGAAGGGTGACATTGCAACAAATGAGCTTGTTGTTTGCGATACGAATGTAGAATTCATATTCGTCCTACAAGGGTGGGAAGGGTATGTTGCTGATTCTTTGGTTCTTAAGGATGTAGTAGCACAACCTAATGGTCTGACGGTTCCGAAGGGTAAATAAGCACATATTCATTGTTAACCATCCTACTATAAGGACAATAGATTAAACAGTTCTATGTTGTACATGATATCATTATCTATGTGATGCTGGGTACCTTAATGTAGATAGATTTTTGGCACCATATCTGAATAGCATGGACGAGGGAATGCACCAACTACTATGAGGTTTCAAGATTCGGCACACCTCCTTCAAATTGAAGAGTAACCACAAAGCTGACAATCAACAACAATATATTCATGATGCACGAAAAAAAATTGCCTTTACTCTCTGTCGATGGCGGCGATGAAGTGACTATTATTGTTATGGGTAAAATTGGACCAAAAGGATAGGCCTAAGATAGAAGGAAAAAAGTCCAATACGAGACGAAGTTGGGCTAACACAAAAAGACTGGGTCACATAATAAATATGAAAAGAAGCAATTGGGTCGAAGCAAACCCAATTTCATTCCTCGACCACAACAAGAGGTTGAGGCCAAGAACACACACTGCCTCACTGATAGCACTAAGTTAGTGCTATATTTATCTTCATTTTTAGGCTAGTTTTGCACTTAAATTGTGAGGTTTTGATGTGTTTTTATCTTGATTTTCAAAAAACTGAGAAATTCAAGGAGAATTGATGAATTCGAGAGTTTATATCCATTTTGGAGTAAGAAACAAGACATTTTTAAAGCCAATGATGGAATGAAGGAAAAAAGAGAAGATTTGGGTCGAGAGTTAGGTGTTGAGATGCTAATGGTCGAGACGATGTCCCTAGCGTCTTGACGCTGTCTTGATGCCTACTATATATACTTTGCATTCTTGCTCGAAATAATGGAGGCAATAAGTGTTTTTTAGGTCCCTTTTACGATTCATACCATTTTGGGAGGATGAGGTGACATTTTAAAGTGGTTTTGGAGCGTGGATCGAGGCTCAAAAATAACGAATTTTGAGGCAAACGTCACGGTATCGGGTTATTCGAGTTTTCTTTTTTATCTTTTACCTTTTTAAAATCTGTATAGGGCTTGTTTTATGGATTATTGTAATGATTTGATCGATATTTGTGTCTAAACCCAAAGTTGATGGGTTTCAGTGAGCTTTAGGACCTTGTATTAATGTTTATTTGACTCTATTGCAATCATATTGCTCTTTGTGATTTATTTGTATGGAATGGGCTCAAGGCTTCTAATTTCTCAGCCATAGATTAATTGTTTTATTTTCCTAATTTGAGCTTGAAAGAGGATAATTAGGTAGAATTAATTCCATGCAACATTTAGAATTCACCTAAGTGACATAAGAGTAATGGGTTCTAAGCAAGGCTAGTTATGACCGGGCTTAATTGGCCAATTAATCATTTAGCGCTAAAGACATTTAGGTTAATAGATTAATTATGTGTAATTGAATGAGGCCGAAAGGGAATGTAAACCTTAGATACTCTAGGCTTATGAATTAGGAGAGTTAATAAATAGTATAATCAATTAACCATTGGTACGGTCCAATTAGCAAGCTCAATACCCCTAAATCCCTATTGTTTTCAAATTTATTTGCATGCTTTATAGTTTTAATTCTGTTCAAAGTGTCATTTTAATTGTTTCCCTAAATAATTCTAGACACAATTACTCTTAATAATCAATGTAATCAAAAGTAAAACTCCCCATGGATAAGATACTCGGTAGGAATACTATCTAATTACTACTTGAATGTGTGCACTTGTGTACTATTCACATCACTCACTAGGAGCACACGTCCTGCATGACCCCAGTTTGTGATATCCTAGTTTAATCTAGTCCGATCCATGTTTTGACCTAATTCGAAGAGGGAAGGAGAAAATTCTAAAGGAGTCATATAAATATCCTTCTTGACCTCAAGAAGGTAAGCTCTTCCTCATTCTCTAAACCCTTGCTACACCTAAATTCTTTGTGCTAACTTAAGCATTAGAGCCTATGTGGCAAGCATCGCACCGATGTGAAGATTTTCCTCGTTTTGAAGGCTTCGTTCTTCCCCCTCAAACAAATTTTACCCTTGCTGTCATGGGAAGGCCAGGTGATTTTCTTGCCCAGATTTTGGCAATAGCAGTTGGCACTGTCTTTGGGGAAGAAAAGTTTGGCCTGCGAAATCTGCACATTAGATTCAAGGATAAGCAAACGGATGAAAAAGATAAATGAAGTTTCATAAATTCTCCCTCTAGTTATGAGGTCACCTAAGCCTCATCCGGAGGAGGGAAGATCTGAGGATCACGACCAAGGAAGACCTCATGGACAAACTGATAACACTCATTTATGAGTGTTATTTAGCTATAAAAAACTAAACTTATTGTTAAGAAAGCAAGTGATTATTGTTATATTTGATGGTATTTAGAGTGATTTTGAGTAAAAATAAGTTTTTCATATATTTAAAGGCATGATTTATGAAAAGTAAAGCAATAGGTGTAAATAGAGTTAATTTTGTTAAGAAAGTATTAAGTTTCGTTGTTTTTGTGTAGAGGTTGGAACTGGGTAAAAATGCACCAGGGTTGCAACTACAATCTGAGAACCAATGTAGAAATTTTTCTAAGTGTTAAAGTAGAAAGATTGCACCAGCCTTGCGGCCGCTACTGGACCCAATTAGACAAAACTTCCCAGATTTGCAGAATTGACAAATTTTCAGTAGATTTTCGAGTAAATCTCTTCAAATCAAAGAATTTTGTCATCCAAGCCTTATCACACCGATCTCAGCAGCAAACCTTAGGCCTTGAGGTTTATAAAAGGCGGCTCAAGTTTCATTTTTAAGGGAGCTTGGATCCCTATACTTCCCAACATTCTGCCATATTTTCATTCTTTTCAGCTGCCATTCTGAGTTCCTCCTAGGTTTTGTTCACACTCCATTCAGACACCAACTTCAAAAGAATAAGGTGTAAAGTTTTGTTCACCTTGAACAAGATTGAACAAGATAGAAAGGAAGAACAAATCTAGGATCTGTTGTTCTTTCATCTGCCGTATTTTCTGTTTTTGGTATACTTTTAGTTGTTGCCTTTTATTTTCAGTTAAAGTTTTAGTTTATGTTTTAGTTTTCTCATTCAAAGTTTAAGTTGTGCTTTTACTTTTGTTCTTCATTCTAGTTGTTCTTTTTATTTACAAACGTTAAGTTGTACTTTCATTCTTTATTATCAATGAAGTACTGTTCCTTATTGTCAAGTCCCTTTTCTCTATTTTCTACTTTTATTTTCCTTATCACTATGAGCTAAACTCCTTGAAGGGGATTTAATGGCGTGGATAGCCTAAAAAGGATGAAAGCCCCAACATATGTTTAAGTAGTTTTGCTCAACACTTAGCATAGTTTACTTTTATTGAGTTTAAGTTTCATTATTAACTTAAACTGACCATATGAGTTAGCACAGTTTGTGTGAGATTCAATATTGAAAAGGTTGCCTTAAACACGCATTTTTATAAAAGTAATCTAGGAAAATAGTCTATAAATTGAACTTTGCTTTTTGTACCTAGACATAGGGCAAAAACTTTTAGAGTCTTAATGTTGTGTTCCTAATTTACCTAAGTCAATTCAGCCATAGACATATGTGTTTGTAGTACTTAGTCTCCTAAAAGCTCTTAGAAAAGGGGACAAATAGGTGTTGAACTTGATTCACTATGCTAAGGGTCGAGTAGGGTACCTTGCAGGTGCAATTCAGTAGCATTCTGCTTGAACCGTATTGAGCTCGAAAGAAACTGATGCAGGTGCATATAGGCAGAAATCTCTGAACAAACCGAGTTTAATTGAGCAAGTTGTGGGCAAATGGTGGGTGCATATTCCTTGGGGTTAAACCAAAATTGAATCCCTCATTTCTCATCAGTGTTTTTATCATCTTTTTATTATTTCATCAGTTTTTTACCTTTTCACTCACCTCACAAAATTATCAATTTTGGTTATCTTCGGTTGCAAGTTAGAAGAGGTCTTTGTTGCTTTAATTGAAAATTTTGATAACTGTTCTCTTGGGTTCGATAGTTGGGGTACTTCCATATATTACTTGTTTTGACAGCATGCACTTGCGCTCTTTTGTGTCAGTAGTCATCACAAACCTTCCATGTATTAACGATCCTCCTTCTCGTGATGAGATCACCTATGTCTCATGATTGGTGTATACACAAGCGCACGTGATCGAAGTAATAATAAAACGCCATAAGAGTACCGAGTATCGTATCACACAAGGAAATGGAAATGGAAGCTTTTTCCTTAGTTAATTAATTACTAAGAATACTCACACTTGGAATTATTTAAGGCAAAAATAGAGTAAAAGATGCTTGAAATGAAATTGTAAACTAGAAAGCAGATAAAAAGGCTAGAGATACAAAATTAAGGGGTAGTTTAGGGGATCAAGCACTAATATGTTGTAATTATGGGAAATAGACGTGACATTTAATTGATCTTGTTAAATCCATAAACCTAGAGCTAACCGGTCCAAATCTCCTATCGGTCTCATTCAAACATGCTAATTAACCGTTAGCCTAAGTGTCCTTATCGCTAATTGATTAATTACTTAGGATTAAACCCACTCATATTAAGCCTCACCCGTCAATTGTTATTCCTATGTCACGTAGGAAATTTTAGGGCATTAATTGAATTAATTTGGTCTTTAACTCTCTCTGTCGAGCTCAATTAAAGACTCTTATTAACTGCCAATTAATAAGCTATTGGGATTTATGCCCTAAAGCCTCGTAGTTAATAATTTATTTAATAATTAATAATAATTTTGATTATTTTATTTGCAATATAATATTGTCCATTATATGAAAAATCCAAGGTTATTATTGGAATCTTGAATAGTATGTGGTTGACATACGAGAGGATCATGTTGAAGAAATAACCTAAAGGGTCATAGTATATGGATAAGGTTGGGTGCCTTATCCTGGTAACACTATTGATACGACAAACTTTGTAATAGTTACAAATGATTTGATCCAAATGATTCATGTGAAGACATGTTAGTGGGGGTATCTTATACAATGAGTTTGTATAAGACTGGACCACGAAATATTTAATCTCTCCTTATAAATCCGTTAATTGAGAAGATTAATATTTCATCAAGATGATCATATGCGACTCGATCTTAATCCTGAGTGAGTTATGAACTCCTGCCTGTGACGGCTTGTCCTTTGATTTGCATGGGTGAGAGTGGCTTTTGTAGCCAATTCAATATGCCTACCATTTTGATGACTTGACCAAATAGGGAGCTGGGAACATAATTTCACAAGATAGAATTCACTCATTCCCATATAGGGTAAGTAGATGAGTAGTTCCCTTAAGTGCTGATTTCGAGACTTGAACAATGGGGCCCCACCCTCTCACTAGCCCAAGAGGGACTTAGTTTATAATTAGATTATAAACAGATTGTTCATTAGAGGATCAGTGGTACTTAAAGTGCAAGATGTAATTATAGGGGTAAAACGAACTTTTGACCCAGCTGTAATTTTGAACAACTCGTGAAGGATCGACTTGCATTTAGTGATTATATCCATGGACATAACTTGTCCTACAATGCATAAGAGTGCAACTCTAGGTCTATAGTGGAGTGACCTATAGTTAATGAATGAAAATTAATTAATTAAAGAGCTTAATTAATTAATTTTGTATCATTGGAGCTTATAATCTGTAGATCCATAAGGTCTCCTTGCTAGCTCATAGTAACACTAAAAACATCAATTTAGTTGAAAGAAAAATTTGAAATGTTTAAATTAATATTTAATTCGAAGTGTTCAAATTAATATTTAATATATTAGATATATTAAATATAAAAGAGGAAAATATATTTATTGTATTTGATACATTAAATATTAAAATTTGAAATGTTCAAATTAATATTTAATATATCAGATATAATAAATATAAAAGAGAAAAATATATTTATTGTATTTGATACATTAAATATTAAAATAATTAATGTATATTAGATACATTAAATAAAAGATATTTATTAAATTTGAATTGGATTCAAATTAGGAAATAGATGTCGTAGGAGAATTTTAAACGGTTTGAATAAGATTCAAATTGATTAGATAAATGTATTTTAATATATTAGATATTAAAATATATTATTTAATTATTTTCCCTAAACCACTATAAATAGGACCCTGGGGGTGAGCCATTGTGCATTCTCACAGCACACACCTCCTCAATCGAGAGAATTAGAGAATTCTCTCTTGACCTATTCCTCTCCAATCCCTTGTGGATTTTCTTTCAAGAGGCTCCCACAAGCCTTGGTCTTGTGTTCGAGTCATAGCTAGGAAGACTTTGTGGAGGAGATAAAGATCCGCCAGAATATTCTCCATAATATTATTTTCAAGGTATATTTTTCTTAACCTTAATTTTTATTGTTTAATTCTAAATAAAATCAAAGACGATCCAATGCTTCTGTTGTGGAGTGAAACGTTCATTCCTTTCAATTGGTATTAGAGAAATCTTCGATTTTTATTTAGAATTAAAGTTTTATGATGGTGGGTATTTTAATTTATTATATATGTGATAAATTGTGATTTGCAAATTGATTGTTTAGGCTATTTGGCATTAGATTTATTGCTTTGATTAGATCATTGTAAAACTCATAAGCGTTAGGATTTCATGTATTTTACTTGAATGACTACCATTGCTACAATTTTTGATTACCTGCGCTGAAAAAGCCGATGACGAAGAGGTGCACGAAAAGAAAAAAAAAAAGGAAAATTTGAAGTAAAACAGATTCGGCTGGAGCTTTATATTATTATTAAACATTCCAATATTAGAAAATAGTGTTTGGTTCTATGGTGAAGGAGGTTTCTTGTTATACTCAAGGTTCAACACTTGGGTAATGTAGTTTTTGTTTTTAATTTTTTCGACTGCTGGTGCTATAGTTGGAAGACAAGATTTAGGTTTCTAAACCTTAAATTTGTAATAGTTCAAACAAGAAAGGTATTGAAGACCAGGATATGTTTTGGATTTAAAATATTGTAATTTAAATTGTTTTCAATTTCTTAGCATATGCCTGTCAATTTTGCTAGTTTTAATTTAATTATACATGAGATATATGTTTTAAATTTTTTGTTGTTGCATAAAATATGCCATTTAAATTAAAATCCCACCATAGGTTAAGCATGATCATGCATCTTAATTACTTTTAAATATAATTGTTATATTTGGAAATTTTGATTAGGATGTTTCCTAATAGAATTAAGATTTTTTTTTTTCCTAATAAGTTTATATTTTCCATATCTTTGATTATAATTGTTATATTTGGAAAATTAAATTAGGATATTTTCTTTCATAAATGAAATCCATGTTTTCCTAATAGGATTAGGATATATCCTATTGAGATTAAAATTTTCTTAAAATAAAGATATTTTGAATTCATGCTTTAAATAGTTTAAAATTTGAATTTAATATATCTTTATTGGTTAGAATTTAGGATAATCTTTTAATTTAGTTTTAAAGGGTTTAAAATGGTAGAATTTCAAGATTATCCATAGCTTAAAAATTGAATTTAATTCATATTTATTTGTTTCCTAATAAGATTAAATTCTTTTAAATAAGATTAGATCTTTCAATTTCAAAATAAGATGAGATCTTTTAATTTCCTAATAAGATTAGGTCTTCCATAAATAAAGATAATTTAATTCAAAGATAAAATAGTTTAAGTTTTGAATTTAATTTATCTTTTTTTTCTAATAGGATTAGAATAAAATATCCATGATTATTTTTTAATTTGTTTTAAAGGGTTTAAAATGATCGATTTTTAAGACTATCCAAGTGAATTATTTTTCAATAGGATTAAAAATATTTTTGTTCATTAATCTAATAATTAATAGTTAAGTAAAGATTAATGAATTTGAAATACAAATTGACTATAAGGGAATTTTGTCTATGGAAGGTTTTATCTAGACTGAGGTATTTACGCTGACCGAAAGGAAACACCTCTAACTGGGAACCGACTTGGGAGTTGAATTAGTCAAATTTTATTTATTTTCACTAAGCATGCTCATAATGTGATTATTTTTTAAAAAAAAAAACTTAGTAATTCATATTAAAATCAATCTAACAATATAAAGGGTTATGAAAGGTAGATTGAGGAACTTAGATAAATGAAATTAGTCTAATTTGTCTAAGTAAGAGAAAACTCTATTTCAAAATAGTAAGTGGGAGAAGGAAACTTGTCAACATATCCTATGGTCTCCATCATTGGTTCACATCGTGAGATTCATGCGGGCCTCGTGGCCGCTTTTGGACCGTCCCCCTACGAAAGGTGTTTGTATGGGTCAATATCAGGTTGAACTCCAGAGAATGATAGGATTGTAGTTTTGTTTACAATACTTGCCTACCCTACAGTGGCACTTGTTGGAATAAAACTACGAGATCTAAAATTATGAGTCACACTTAAAAATGGCTCATTAAAGTTGTTAATGATGTCATTGACCAAACTAATGGTAACTAAATATTATAGGAATAAGAGTTATTCTGGTATAATACTTGGTTGAGATTGTCTCAGTTTAGTGAAGGAATACTTAACCTACTCTACAACGGCACTTGTTCTAACTCATTAAAGTACCATAGCATTAGAAATGATTTATAGGGTTCATTTTTCAAATTGTTTGATTTCTATGCTAAAATTGAATGGATAATTGTTTGCATGATGTTAAATTATATATTTTATATATTTCAATATTATGTCAGTTTCTCTCATAATTTTTAATTTTATTATTGATAAGTCAAAATTGAGAAATTTTATTACTTGGAAAAGTAACATTAACACTATAATGATAGTGTAAAATTTTGAATTTGTCTCTATTGAAAAATGTTCTCAAAACTTGTTGCTAATGCTATTCGAATTGTTCGTGAAGCACATGATTAATGAATCAAAAGTAAACGAGATAGCCTGTACGTATTCTCCTAATTGACATGTTAGAAGTCAAATTTAGAAGATAAAGAAAATGACAACAACATATGAGATGTTGAAGTCAACATAAGCTAAATTTAGAAAATTGTCTAAATGATCTCAAAACTAAGTATTAAAAAAATCCAAGTAAAAAAAAAATCAAATGATTGAAGCTATATAAAAGGAAATAGTTCCTAAATTAGCTAGGATAGTCATAATAAGAGGAAATTTTGAAATACCTCTAGGAAGAAAAATATAAATGAAAGTAAATTTGATTTACTAGGTTTTTGGTGGAATATAAATAATGTCACCTAGATAGTTGATATAAGATCTACTATCAAGATTTATTCTTCATTACATTTAATATGTAATTCTTGGAAAATACTTAATATGTAGAATAGTTTCTACAAGTTAGCACCAGGAAGCCTATCTCAGTTAGTGTAGTGGGAGACATTAAGATGTCATTAAGTAAAAATTGTTACATAATATTGAATATGGTGTTTTTAGTAACCATAAGAGAAATTCAATTTCTCGAACTTTATTACAAAAATGTTCATATAGTATGAATTACTTTGAAGTATGAAAGTTTATATTTTCAAAATTATTTGAAAATACATTCAGCTAAAAATAAGAACAATTTGTATATGTTAAAAATGTTGGCATATACTATACTACAAAATACTGAGATATTCAGAATTATAGAATCCAAAATAGAAAGATATTGTTTTCTCCTAAAAGATGATACTTGACTTTGATTGTTAAGATTGATTAACATCAACTTGAATAGAATGAAAAGACTAGTAAGAGGTAATTCTCTAAAAAGTTAGTTAATTACTTTACCTGTCTATAGATCTTGCCTTTCATGCAAGATAATCACTAGGCCTTTATTACATAGGGCTAGAACGCCAAAGAATACTTTGAGCTTACACACTCTGACCCAAGTGGTCTAGTGAATGTAAAGGTCAAATAAAGTCATGAATATTTCATAACTCTAGTTGATGATCATTCAAGGTACAAGTATCTTTACCTAATACAACATAAGTCTAAATTTTTGAAAAGTTCAAGAAAATTAAGACTAAAGTTAAAAAAAAAAAATCGATTATGTAATTAAATCTATCAAGATATTATGATCAGATCATAATAGAATGTACAAGAACCTTACATACTAAAACTAATTGATAGAAAATCAGTTTTCATCCCAATTATCTTAATACCAAGCGCAATTTTGTGAAATTATGCTACAAAAGAAGAAACATGGCCTTGTTAGACATGGTCACATCAGTAATGAGTTACACACCATTACCATACTCCAGTTCGGAAATGCAATAGAGATTGCATGGTGAACATGATTCCCTCCAAAAATGTCCACGAATCAATTTTAAGACTATAGAAGAGTAGTGAAGCTGGTTTACAACAATTCACCATTTGGGAATGTTAAGCTCATGTGCTGAAACAAGCCGAAAAAGCTTGTATATGTTCAAAGATAAACCTAAGTGTAGGCCACCCCTAAGGAGTATAAAGTGGTATTTTATGTAGTCCTAAAACGAATAAGGTATTTGTATGACAAATATCATTTTTATCATAAATGTTAAATAAAAGACTACAAACCTTTAATAAGGTGAGATAGTGTTAATAAATTGGTTACAAGTGAAGCAACTAAATAGTTAACAAAAGTTGTTAACAATTTAATTATATTTGAAAGTCAAATGGATCCTAGCATGAATTGGACAAGCCTCATCGTAGTGGGAGAGTTATGAGATGACTCAACCTTTACAAGAACTTAATTGAAGCTAAAATTTTTCATGTTAGATGACAAAGTTGAAGGTTTATTACCTGCAAAGCGAGACTAATGGCAAAGGGTTAAACCTAAGAGGAGAAAGTAGACTGCGAGTAAATTTTCTCACTTGTTTCCATACTAAAGTCTATAAGCACTATTTAATTCATTGTTGTATATGTGATATAAAAAAATGAATGTTTAGAATTCTTTTATGAAAAGAAATCTTAGATAATGCATCTACACAAATTAATCAGATATGTTTATTTTCAAAGATCAAAAGCAAAAAGTTTGCAAAATAGTAAAGGTTCATTTATGAAATGAATTTTACCATTAGATTTATGAATATAAGGTTTGATAAAAGTATCAAAATCTATGACTTTGGATAAATATTAATGAAGCTTGTATAGACAAGAAAATCATTAATTGCTTAGTGGATTTTTCTCATGTTGTATGTTGGTGATATTTTTACCCATTATGAATGATGTAAGATGTCTAACATAAAACGTTGATTAAGTAACCAATTCCAAATAAGTGATTTGGAATGACTTAGTATATTTTATATGTCCAAAATGAAGATTTTAAGGACAAAATGTTAACTTTGTCTCAAACATTTTATATTGACAAAATTGTTGTCAAATATTTGATATTTATGTCTAAGGAAGTGTATCCTAAGACACCTCAAATGTTGAGAGTATATGATATGCATAAATGAGACTGAACATTTAATATACAATTGGTTAGCATATATCAGTCAAACGAATGGTATATAAGTTAAATTAATTTGCTTGTGAAGCAACAAAATGACTTGTATGACTCAAATAGTTCCTTGAAGATCTGAAAGGTGTTTAAGATATGATTTAGTCTATCCTTTTTATTATGATAATAGTGATGCAAAGACTAATATTAAAAATATTAGAAAACACCAATTTATAGGGAATCATATCGAGAGAGAGAAAGCATCATGGTAGTGACCAAAATGACTCTTAATGACAGTTCTTTGGATTTATATAAAGAGACTATCCAGGCTAAAGTGTTTGAGGGTCACCTAGAATGTCTAGGATTACGAGACATGTCTCATCTTTGCTAGGACAAGTGGGAGAACATGTTGGGTATAGAGTATGCCCTAGGATACATGTGTTGCCGGTTTTAGTGCAAGTGGGAGATTGTTGGGATTTATGCCCTAAAGCCTCGTAATTAATAATTTATTTAATAATTAATAATAATTTTGATTATTTTATTTACAATATAATATTATCCATTATATGAAAAATCCAAGGTTATTATTATAATCTTGAACAGTATGTGGTTGACATACGAGAGGATCATGTTCAAGAAATAACCTAAAGGGTCATAGTATATTGATAAGGTTGGGTGCCTTATCCTGGTAACACTATTGATACGACTCACTTTGTAATAGTTACAAATGATTTGATCCAAATCATTCATGTGGAGACATGTGAGTGGGGGTATCTTATACAATGAGTTTGTATAAGACTGGACCATGAAATATTTAATCTGTCCTTATAAATCCATTAATTGAGAAGACTAATATTTCATCGGGATGATCATATGCGACTCGATCTTAATCCTGAGTGAGTTATGAACTCCTGCCTGCGACGGCTTGTCCTTTGATTTGCATGAGTGAGAGTGGCTTTTGTAGCCAATTCAATATGCCTACCATTTTGGGGACTTGCCAAATAGGGAGTTGGGAACATAATTACACAAGATGAAATTCACTCATTCTCATATAGGGTAAGCAGATGAGTAGTTTCCTTAAGTGTTGATTTCAAGACTTGAACAATAGGACCTCACCCTCTCACTGATCTGAGAGGGACTTAGTTTATAATTAGATTATAAACAGATTGTTCATTAAAGGATCAGTGGTACTTAAAGTGCAAGATGTAATTATAAGGGTAAAACGGACTTTTGACCCAACTGTAATTACGAACAACTCGTGAAGGATCGAATTGCATGTTGTGATTATATCCATAGACATAACTTGTTCTACAATGCATAAGAGTGTAACTCTAGGTCTATAGTGAAGTGACCTATAGTTAATAAATGAAGAATAATTAATTAATTAATTTTGTATCATTGGAGCTTATAATCTGTAGGTCCATAAGGTCCCCTTGCTAGCTCATAGTAACACTAAAAAAATCAATTTAGTTGAAAGAAAAATTTGAAATGTTTAAATTAATATTTAATTTGAAGTGTTCAAATTAATATTTTATATATTAGATATATTAAATATAAAAGAGGAAAATATATTTATTGTATTTGATACGTTAAATATTAAAATTTGAAAATTTCAAATTAATATTTAATTTGAAGTGTTCAAATTAATATTTAATATATCAGATATATTAAATATAAAAGATGAAACTATATTTATTGTATTTCATACATTAAATATTAAAATAATTAATGTATATTAGATACATTAAATAAAAGATATTTATTAAATTTGAATTAGATTCAAATTAGGAAATAGATGTCGTAGGAGAATTTTAAACGGTTTGAATAAGATTCAAATTGATTAGATAAATGTATTTTAATATATTAGATATTAAAATATATTATTTAATTATTTTCCCTAGCCCACTATAAATAGGACCCTAGGGGTGAGACATTGTGCATTCTCATAGCACACACCTCCTCAATAGAGAGAATTAGAGAATTCTCTCTTGACTTCTTCCTCTCCAATCACTTGTGAATTTTCTTTCAAGAGGCTCCCACAAGCCTTGGTCTTGTGTTCATTGTGTTCGAGTCATAGCTAGGAAGACTTTGTGAAGGAGATAAAGATCCACCATAATATTCTCCATAATATTATTTTCAATGTATATTTTTCTTAACCTTAATTTTTATTGTTTAATTCTAAATAAAATCAAAGACGATCCAATGCTTCTGCTATGGAGTGAAACGTTCATTCCTTTTAGAAGCAGTAAGTACAACTCAATTAAATGGAAATTAATAAGCAATTAAACATCAAAAGTCATCATTAAACCATAATTCCATTCTTAATTGTGCTCTTAACCCCTAAACAACTAAATTTAGCCCATAAAGATCAATGTACAACACAGTAAACTCATCCCTACAACCCTGAAATACATAAAACAGAGGAAGAAAGCGATAAAGAAGACCGTCGTCGTTGAATTCTCGACTCCTGCCTCAAATTCCACAATCTCGAACCTTGATCACTGCTCCCGAACACTTCATTTCGTGCTCCACATGTCTCAAGAGGTGAGAATTCGTAAAAAAAAGTCTAAAAATCCTAAAGTGGTCTTTCCAAAATTATTCCCGAAATGATGAATTTATAGTAGGCCTCGACAAAGCATCAAGACACTAGGCACACCGTCGGAATGCACTGTTTAACTAACCCGCACGTTAGACGTTGAAGGCAGCGTCTCGACGCTCCAGATGCTAGCTCTCGAGTTTTCAACATAATAGACAACGTTTCAATGCTATTTTGAGTGTTGAGACGCCTTCCCCTCGGCCAAACAAGCTTGTGAAGCTCCTCTTCTCCATACTTAGCTCCATTTTAAGTCATTTTAAGCTCCACAAATAACCCGAAGCTCAAAATTTATCAATTTCATTCTCAAATTCTCGATTTCCTGAAATATGCAAAATATCGACATAAAAGCTGACAATTATATGCAAAACTAGCAATTAAATAGGAATAAATATAGCACTAAATTAGTGTTACATCTCATCCAAGGGAGGGAGAATTCAAGGATAAATTGGAGGCCAGGCCAAGCCGACCAGTATCCCTTGGGTGAGGTCGACCCCACTATTTTTACTAAGGAACAAGTATACAACATTCATGCAATCCAACCTCTAGTGTGAGATATCCTTGGCCTCATCCGATGGAGGGACAATTCGAGAACTTGGAAGCAACAAATTAAAGATCACATTGGGAACCAGAGTGAGGCCAACAAGCCTGTTGGACGAGGCCGACCAAGGTACTTTAGCAGAAAGACAGCTTGAACAAGAACAAGCTCCCGACGGTACAACGACAAACTGAAATCAGGATGGAGACAATTCAGATGGAGACCACCATCCACAAAGAAAACGTGAAGGAATACCTCTTCGGCCTCATCCTTAATAAGGTCGATCCGAGGCTTAACTTGAAGCCATGAAAAAGCAAGTATGCGACATAGACCGCAATCGCACTCACGTTCTGGAGTTATTGATAATCAGAACCCTCTAGTAAAGACTCAAGAAGAAAGACTTGTTCGACATCCTACAAAGGTAAAAACGGCAATAGTTGAGGATATGGGTGAAACCAATGCTAAAATCCAAAAACCAAAGGAAAGACTGATCCTCGGTGGGAACTAGTCAAAGAGGCAACAAATAGACGAGCGCACTGATCGCTATGCTTTTCGCTACAACATGCAAGTGCATGTGATCAAAGTAATAAAGAAACTGGAAGTACTCCAGAGTATAGTACCCAAGGGAACGGGTTTTAACAAAATCTACTAAGATGACACCGAATTTGTTTGCAAAATGCAATTGCAGTAACCAAATATGTAAAAGTGCTTGGGAGGTGGTTTTTGCTAAAGAAAATAAATGAAAAGTCAATAATTAAGAAAAATGGGATCCAACTTGCTTATGCCCCTTTGGAAAGAAATGCCACTTAAAATGCAATTGCAATCATAGTTAATACAAGAGACTGAGTAAACCGAATTCAACTCCTATTCAATTTTGCTTCAAAATCTTTAGGAGACTAAGTGATTAAAACTATATGTCTATGGCAAATCTAACTTAGATAATTTAGCTCACAATTCTAGCAGTTTTGGAGTCTCGCCCTATGTCTAGGGTCGATGTTTAGGACTTATGTCTAAGTCTTTTCCTCCATTGCTTTTGTGACATCCGCTTTCTCTTAATCCTTTCGGTATTAAGTTCAAGCTTCACAAGCAATCACTAGTTGGCCAGCTAGGTTTACCCACATTATTTCAACAAAAACAAACAAAGTCTCGAGTATTAACTAGATTGAATATGCTTTAAGCTTTACATCTCTCCTCTAGGGCATTCACTAACTTGAATCCCTAAGGAGAAATTAGCTCATTATGTGAAAAATGAAAACCCACAGTTAAATGCTAATAAACTCATATTTAATAAGTCGAATAAAAGAAAATAAATTACAGAGTTATAAGACAATAAATCTAAATTATTCAAGAATATATATATATATATATATATATATATATATATTAAATTAAATTAAACTAATCCTACAACACTAAACATTCAAAAAGGAATTATAAAATAAAACTTCCAAGAGCATGCTTTAATAATTAAGCCCAGAAAGTCAAAACTGAAGCTACGAGAGAAGAAAAACAATGTGGAAATTCAAATTCAAGAAATCAACAAACTTATGATTCGATGAAGGAAATTGAAACCTAGGATGTAATAGTTCATACAAGAAAAGTGGATAAAACATAGAAGATCTTATGACTAAACTCAAGCAGAAAATGAAAGATTAAAACATAATGAAAATGAACAAAACATAGTACAAACTCAAAGAAATTCCTTGCTTTGATTGATCCAAATACCCATTCTAGGGCAAATGGATCTTCAACTTCTCTAAATTTTGTTGAGGAGGGATCAACCTCGGAAGGTACAGAGCGAAGATGAAGAGAAAAATTGCTGTAAATTGACAGAAAACGAAGAACAAAACTGCTGTCCGAAAATGAAAAATAGCAGAAAAATAAACCAGAAAACAGAGTATGAAAAATTGATCATTTTCTTCTTCATCCTTCCTCCCTTTTATAGAGATTCCGAGGCTTCTTCTTCCATCTTGGGCTCCTTATTTCGTGGGTAAATGTTTGAGCATGAGATTTGGATGTAAATTCTCCCATAAATCAAGTAATTTCCATTAATTGAGGTGATTTCCCATGATTTTTGTCATAATTGAAAATTCCAAAAAATGCAATTGCATTTCAATTACAATTTCCCTCTTGTTCACAACCTTGCCTTCCCAAGGAAATGCAATTGCATTTTATTTGCAATTTTCTTCATTTCTTCAAATCTGCACAAAAACCACCATTTTAGCCGACTTTCTTCTCTCTTTTCAACTTAATTCTTCTTTTACCCTATTCCAACAAGCTTGCATGAATTAATCTTATAAACACCATCTTTAGCTTGCTCGGTAATCAATAAAGCAAGCAAAAATGGCAAGAACAACTTAGTTTTAGGGTTAAATAATCCTCATAAATGAGAATTATCACACCCCCAAACTTGAGTTATTGCTTGTCCTCAAGCAAGTATCAAAATCACAGTTATTCAGGTATGAAATTCAACAACTAACCCAAATTCTTGACAGAACAAATATCCTCTCAGGAGACATCTCAAGCTCATAACACATGTTTATCACAACCAACTTTAATCCCACCTTAGTCTTGACTTTAGCACTTTTCACCCATACTTCCCTATAATTGTATCCCTATTCTTCTAGTTTCATTTTGCTTGCTTCCTACATAGGCCATCTTTTGAGAAACAACTTGACTAAACAAAAGAAAAGCTCCCCCAAACTTATTTCGTTTTACTGCCAAGCTATTCAATTTTTTTTTGGAGGGGGTTCCTTAGTCAATTGTACCTTCGTTCCAACTTACCGACATTTTGTGGTGAAGATAGTTGACTACGAGCACACATCACTATTTGAAACCGTTTTTAACCTACTCATTTCCTGAATCAACCTTTCATGCAAAGGCAATCATGGGTGTCATGACTTTCCCTGGTTACTTGGTTAAGTCATGGAAAGAGGAGTATCCCTCTTTTTTTCTTTTTTTCTTTTTTTTCAACTTGGCAGCCTTCATACAACAACTCACAACATGTTTACATTTCATGAATTGCAAAAAATGAATATAAAACGATGTGGGGTCAACAAAAGTAATGTAAGGTGTCTATCCCCCCCAAACTTAAGATGTGGCAATGTCCTCATTGACTAGTTCGCTTTTGGGTGGTTGAAATGGCCATATATATTAACAAGCTTAATAACCCTAGAATTATAGAAACACAAGCTAGGGTGAATAGGTGGTGGGGTGCTAAGGAGAATAAAGAAGTTATAAAGTTGGGTGGATAACTAAGAAGTATTTAATGAGTTGAGCCTATTCCAAATATCATCATCAAGGATTTTTAAACTTTGAGACATATTTGGGAGACATACAAAAACAAGAGATCAAACTTAACTGACACTGAAATTCAAACAACTTGGAAGTCAATCAAAACAACATTCCAAAATTCGATGAACAGAGACAAGCACAAAAATTTAAGAAAATAACATCACAATCTAACTACTACAAACTTGATGAGTAAAATTTAAGGTGTAAAGAATAACTCCCCTAATCATTTGAGGCTGACTCATCATCTTCTTGGCGTGTTGGATGTTTTGCTTCATTTTGCAATTGCATTCCATTTGCATTCTTGTCCCTCAACTCTGCCTCATTTTTCGCGAATGCAATTGTGTTGCAATTGCACTTCCCTTTGATTTGCATTTGATTTTTCCTTCTCCTTTTCACCTGAACTCAAAGGTAAATCATTAAAAAGTTCTTGCAAGCTCGAAAAGGAATTATGTCTTTTTTTTTTCTCATTTCTTTTTGAATTTCCAAGTTCTTAAGCAATTTCCCAGGTAGGTCCCCAGGTAGAGGTGTTCCCTAAACGGTCAACTTAAATACCTCAGTCTAGATAGGATTATGCCTTAGATAGAAATTGCTTAGTCATTTCAGAATTCATAGAAATAAGTTTTTTTTTAATAATAAAAAGAAAATGATAGAAATAAGTTTTTTTTTTTAATAAAAAGAAAATGAATGAAAAGATAAACTTATCCTATTCCAGTAGGCAGCTGCAACCGTGTTCCTTCATTTTGCACCTAGGTCTCGAGGTTGGACGAGATTTCAGTCGTAGTTGAGGTACTTTGATCACAATAGGACTCGCATGCTCAAGAGATTTACATATGTTTTTGAAAGAAGATATTGCAGTTACAATTTGTGTCACATACTGCATATTGTCATCCTTCATGCTCTCATTTCTACATTCTTCTTGATTTATCATTGTCTGCAAACTGCAATAGGCGAAAACAGGATATTCTAGTATCGGGAGCACCTTAGATGTCAATTGCGATAACATTGCAACTGTATGGCTCACTACAATGTTCTTTTGTTGTTCATTCTCTTCTTTAGGTGGTTCTTCTTTGATCTCTTCTCTCCCTTTTGGATCCTTAATGTCATCAAGTGTTGGAGCGTTTTTTGCTTCTACTGGGAGTTCACGGTCTTCATGTTCCAATTTCGTTCTAAGTGACACCACCTCACATTCTTTTTCTTCTTGTTCTTGTTTTGAAGTCTCTCTGTTCTCGAGAAAAATTCCTTGCGACCTGTTCTGCAATTCATCTGTTCCACATGGATTTCCAAACTCCGTAGAGATGTGGCTTGACTTTGCATTACAACATCGTTCTTTGCTTTATATTCCCTCGCGAGTTCTTTTATGCTTGGCTCTTTTGGAATCATCTTCCCTTGTTGGAAGCACTGGTACTGATGTTGATTTGCAAAGCTGGGTAGAAATCCATAACAACAAAGAATCAGGATTATAAGGACAATTATCAAATGAATGACTTCCTTTACAATAAATACAAGAAATAGAAGGGATAGGATTAGTAGGAGCTATGGAATTTCTCATCATCAAAGTTTCCATCACGTAGCTTAATGATGAAGCTTATGCGCTCAATGTTGCAATGATGTCTTCCCTCTTGTTGATTATCTTAAGCAATTCAATCATAAGTTGTGTCTTTCTCCTCTTGCAATTTCTCTCCCTCAACCTGCAAAATAATGTGAACAAGAATTTGGGCGTTCTGCAATAGAAGAATTGCAATTCAATTGCAATCTACTCACAATTTGTATGTCTAAAATAAATTTTATTAGAAATGTCGTTCCCCGGCAACGGCGCAAAAAACTTGATCGCTATGCTTTTCGCTACAACAAGCAAGTGCACCTGATCGAAGTAATAAAGAAACTGGAAGTACTCCAGAGTATCGTACCCAAGGGAACGGGTTTTAACAAAATCTACTAAGATGACACAGAATTTGTTTGCAAAATGCAATTGTAGTAACCAAAGATGTAAAAGTTCTTGGGATGTGGTTTTTGCTAAAGAAAATAAATGAAAAGTCAATAATTAAGAAAAATGGGATCCAAGTTGTTTCTGCCCCTTTGGAAAGAAATGCCACTTAAAATGCAATTGCAATCATAGTTAATACAAGAGACTGAGTAAACCGAATTCAACTCCTATTCAATTTTGCTTCAAAATCTTTAGTAGACTAAGTGATTAAACATATATGTCTATGGCTAATCTAACTTAGATAATTTAGCACACAATTCTAGCAGTTTTGGAGTCTCGCCCTATGTCTAGGGTCGATGTTTAGGACTTATGCCTAAGTCTTTTCCTCCATTGCTTTTGTGACATCCAGTTTCTCTTAATCCTTTCGGTATTAAGTTCAAGCTTGACAAGCAATCTGTAAACCCGAGATTTTTCCTTGAAATTTCTTTACAAAAAAAAAAAAAAACAAGAAGAGAAAGGGATAAGGGAAAACAATAAGGAGCTAGGTGTTTGGTATGTTTGGTTTTAAAAAAAAAAAAGAAAAGGAAAAAGAAATGTAGGAATGGATAAACTTTGGAGCACTCACCACCAAAAAAAAATAATTAAATAAGTTTTCTAACCCATTTTCTCCCATTTGCTTCTTTTTTATTAAAGAAAAACAGGGCATTTCGTGGGAGAAGGTGGAAGAAAGCGGAAAAGAGAGCTTGCTAGGGTTGGAAGTTGAAGAAGAAGGGGGAAAACTCAGCGCAAGCCTCCATGGCAACTAGGTGATCAACTCTACTCACTACTGATGTTTAGAACGTTTTGAACTCCACAAGAAGAGTTAAGAGGTGAGGTTTGATTTTCTTGAAATTTAACCCATTTTCGAATAAATTTCGTGAAGGAAGCTCGAGCAAAATCGGACTTTAAATTATTGATTTGTGAAGGGGAAGTCATAGGAGAGATTTTGCTATCAAATCTGAGAAACCTCTGGTGTTTGAGACATACTGATCTGTAGGACTGAATCAGAAGCTCCATTAGGTATGGTTGGAAAGCTTATTTAATTTCCTATAACTTTCATGAAGAAGTCGTGAGTAAAACATGATTGGAAGTGGCTTTAAAATTCAGGTCAAGTGTGGTGTGCAGCAGAAAAACGATTCTGGAAATTTCAGAAGCTTAATTTTAGGGAAGTCGCTTTCGAGGTATTTACGGACACATCCTTTGGGAATTTCGATTCCACTCCTTCAGATAAGTTTTAGAGGGTTCAAAAAGGAAGAGTTTGGTATAAAGTACATCATTTTTAGCTAAGTAATGAAGAAGTTATGAGTATGTGAAGTTAGAGTATGAAATATGCAGAATGCTGGGAAATAGATGGAGTGATATTTGTAATCTTAAGTTTGAAAGTCTTGAGATTGAAGTTCTAATGCTTGGTTGTGGTTTATTTTTTTTACAGGCCAGGAGGAAGTAGGTCAAGTTTACGGGCCGAGGATCTAGTTTTAACACTGTGAGTGACAAAACGAATTTCGAAAACGATTTCTATGCCTGAATTTATGTTTATGGAAATATAAGACTTCCTAAGAAGGAATTAGTTTAAATGCTTTATGTTTTTTTTTAAACATTAAACACATCCTTATGAGCATACATGGTTTCCTAGGAAATGATTAAGATATTGAGCCCGAGGCTGTATAATACCGTGTGCACACAGGTCATTTTCTGTTGTCGACGTTGAGTGTACTCCGTGACAACAATGCTGTCGTGAGTGTTGGGCGGGGCCCACTACGACAAAGACGATGGGAGTGCTGGGCGGGCCCCACTACATCGTAGAATGAATGTTGGTTGTACTGGGCGTGCCCTACACAACATAGATTGTCATATGGTTTTTCCTTAAATGGTTAATATTCTTGATATGCATTGTGAGTTTTTAATGACATACCTGCTGATGTGCTGAAAGGAAAAACTATTGTGACTATACATTTATATTTAACGCTTGAATACAGATTCATATGCTCATAGATTATCAGGTTTTATGATTTGCGAGTTAGTAGCTTAAACTAAGTCACTCGCTGAGCCTTATAGCTCATTCTTTCAATGTTTTCCAACTTTTCAGGTAGAGATCGAGCTCCCGGTGCCTGAGATCCTGCCATAGTCTGTCGAGCACTCTCTAAGTTTGATATTTTGTACGTGGGTGGGGTTTTGTAGCGAGTCCGTATATACATTGTAGATATTTTGGAAGGAACGTATAGTCATATTCATGTATGCACTAGTGGTGGTGGTTGTGTAAATCATGGTTGGGTATATTTTGGGTTGTAGTGCTCTCTACCCGTTCTAATTTTCAAGTGAGGTTTAAGTAGAGCTGCTCCTTATGTACATATAGTAATTTACAAGTTTCGTTGTGTTGTGTTTAAAGTATTTCATATGCCAGCATAGTATGTTTATCAGATGTTACAAAGTCACAGGTATCGTTAGAAAGGTAAACGATGTCTGATGGCTTCACGCTATCTTTCGGGCTAAGTTAGCGATTAGTTCGGGAGGGGGTGTGACACAATCACTAGTTGGCCAGCTAGGTTTACCCACATTATTTCAACAAAAACAAACAAAGTCTCGAGTAATAACTAGATTGAATATGCTTTAAGCTTTACATCTCTCCTCTAGGGCATTTACTAACTTGAATCCCTAGGGAGAAATTAGCTCATTATGTGAAAAATACAGTTTAAATGCTAATAAACTCATATTTAATAAGTCGAATAAAAGAAAATAAATTACAGAGTTATAAGACAACAAATCTAAATTATTCAAGAATATATATATATATATATATATATATATATATATATATATATATATATATTAAAATTAAACTAATCCTACAACACTAAACATTCAAAAAGGAATTATAAAATAAAACTTCCAAGAACATGCTTTAATAATTAAGCCCAGAAAGTCAAAACTGAAGCTACGAGAGAAGAAAAACTATGTGGAAATTCAAATTCAAGAAATCAACAAACTTATGATTAGATGAAGGAAATTGAAACCTAGGATGTAATAGTTCATACAAGAAAAGTGGATAAAATAGAGAAGATCTTATGAATAAACTCGAGCAGAAAATGAAAGATTAAAACAGAATAAAAATGAACAAAACAGAGTACAAACTCAAAGAAATTCCTTGCTTTGATCGATCCAAATACCCATTCAAGGGCAAATGGATCTTCACCTTCTCTAACTTTTGTTGAGGAGGGATCAACCTCAGAAGTTACAGAGCGAAGATGAAGAGAAAAATTGTTGTAAATTGACAGAAAATGAAGAACAAAACTGCTGTCCGAAAATGAAAAATAGCAGAAAAATAAATCAGAAAACAGAGTATGAAAAATTGATCTTTTTCTTCTTCGTTCTTCCTCCCTTTTATAGAGATTTCGACGCTTCTTCTTCCATCTTGGGCTCCTTATTTCGTGGGTAAATGATTGAGCATGAAATTTGGCTGTAAATTCTCCCATAAATCAAGTAATTTCCATTAATTGTAGTGATTTCCCGTGATTTTTGTCATAATTGAAAATTCCAAAAAATGAAATTCCATTTCAATTGCAATTTCCCTCTTGTTCACAACCTTGCCTTCCCAAGGAAATGCAATTGCATTTCATTTGCAATTTTCTTCATTTCTTCAAATCTGCACAAAAACCACGATTTTAGCCGACTTTCTTCTATCTTTTCAACTTAATTCTTCTTTTACCCTATTCCAACAAGCGTGCATGAATTCATCTTATAAACACTATCTTTAGCTTGCTCAATAATCAATAAAGAATGCAAAAATGGCAAGAACAACTTAGTTTTAGGGTTAAATAATCCTCATAAATGAGAATTATCACGCACCAAAACTAGTAAGTTAAGCGGATTGAAGTCTATGGTACAAACAATCCTGAAAAGTCCATGTCGAGGCTACGATCATCCATCAACTGCAAACCACGAGATAATAGGGTCAGACTTACGAAGCTTGATCAAAGAGAAGCAAAAGTTGAAAGCAAAGACTGTGGCCAAGGCTGAGGCTGCAAGTCCTCTATGGAAAGCAAAACTCCTGAAGATCCAAAAGGAGATAGGTAATATCAAGGGTAATATTCATAAGGCATGAGAGGTCGAAGGACTAGATCTTCAAGCCCTTATTGAGTAGATAGATCCTCCATTCTCTGACGAAATAGTGGAAGTAAAAGTACTTCCAAAATTTAAAATGTCAACCATCAAGCCCTATGATTGCAAAAAAGATCTCGTAGAGCACCTGGATACTTATTGATCTTCGATGGAACTTCATAGAGTGTCTGATGCCATACAATGCATAGCCTTTTATTTTACCTTGTCAGGTGGAGCCAAATAGTGGTTCAGAAATTTGATGAGAAGGTCGATCAGTTCCACTAGAGAATTGACTCAAGTTTTCATCACCCAATTCTTGAGAGGAAGAGATCAGCACAAGCCTCAGATGCACATATTGACAGTCAAGCAAGGTCTAAAAAAGGAAAGTTTGCGAGAATATATTCCACGTTTCAATGATGAAGCTCTTCAGATTGAAGGATACACTGATGACGCAGCTTTCATTGCCATAGCAGTTGTACTGCAGGATAAAAGGCTTATTCGATCTATTGGTAATAAAGAACCAACCTCCTATGTAGAATTCATAATAAGAAAATAAAAGTACGTGAGTACCGAGGCCAAGGTTGAGGAGACTAGAGATAGCTGAGGTCGACCAAACATGGTCTCTTCTACCAAGATCATGAACATTCAACATGTAATTTATGATAAAAGATGACTGAGGTCAACCAGGGAAGGCCGAGGCCAAGGAAATTTATTGCTCAAGAAACTTGGCGAGAACCTAAATTTAAAGATATGTGATAGCACTCATTTAGTGCTATCTATTTCCTATTATTTTAGCTAGTTTTGTTATGATTTGGTGTGCTTTGATACTATTTCTGTTGATTTTGCAGAAATTGGGCTTAACAAGTATAACTGGAGTGTTTGAGAGCATTTAGATGATTTTGGAGCTTAAACGATGATATTTTGGAGATTCAAGGATGAAGAGATGGAGTTTTGGAAAAAGAACTTGATGGGAGAGCGTCTAGACCCTTAAAATGGCGTCTAGACGCCATATTTGAAGTGCCAAACTTGAGAGCAAATGTGTCGATTCTTAAACCACATGCATTAGTGGAGTTTCGTCCGAAGCGTCTAGATGCTTCCTTCAGCTTCTCGACATTGGACACGCGGACACAAGGAGAATGTCGTCATTTAGGTGCAGTGTCGAGACATTATCCCTGGCGTCTTGACACTGTGTCGACATACATTACTTATTCTTCGTTTTCTCTTCATCCAAAAGGGGAGGCCATTTCGAAGATGAAGTCCTAATCTCAATTCCAGATCATAATTGAGGGTATTGGGAATGTTTGTGACATTTTGGAGCGGATTTGAAGACCTTGAAGCTGAGGTTCGAGATTGATCACCTTAAAAACACGAGATCGTCCTTCCTTTGCATTTTATTTCCCTTTTCCTTTCAATTGTAGTTACTTTAGTGGCTATAATTAGGGATTTTTGAGTTGTAATTGTTGAATATGTTTAGTTAAATCGCTAAATTTTATGGGTTGTTGTAAATTCTTGGACCATTGCACTTTATTTGAATAAGATTCAAATAAGAAAATAAATGTCGTAGGAGAATTTAAAAAGATTTGAATAAGATTCAAATTGGTTAGATAAATGTATTTTAATATATTATATATTAAAATATATTATTTAATTAGGCCACTATAAATAAGATCCTAGGGATGAGCCAATGTTAGTATAAGGGACAAGAGAAAAGAACTCCAGAAATTCTCCTCTTATTCTCTCTTTCTATTTTTCAAGAAGGTTCTCACAAACCCCTAGCTTTAGTCATTTGATCGAGCCATAGCTAGGAAGGTTTTGTGGAAGAGATCAAGAATATCAGAGGAATCTCCATATTTTCAAGGTATGGTTTATGTTTAACCTTATTATTATTATTTAATTATAAATAAATTCAAATCGCTTCTACTAGGGTTTAATTAGATTATTATTCTCTTCATAAATCATGAGAAATTTTAAAAGGAACTTTGAACTCTGTGCATAGCCTAATGATGACTCATTTACTAAATCAGAGTAATTTTATGCATTCCTCTATTCATCTTCCCCCTACACTGGCTCAGAAGACTCAATTCAGCTCCCTCACAATCAAGAAAGTAATAAAAAGCTAGGTGCCCAAACTCACTACGAGGTAGTACTCCCCCATACTTGCTTTTTACCACAATCAGGGGCACTAGCTTTCACACAACTATCATAGGGACCCTTAACCAGAGCAATCGCTTGATGGATGGCCTAACTGATCAAATAGAGGCAACACTTTTTACCCAAAACACTTAAACTCATGCAAGACACTTTTTCTTTCTCTTTTCTTCTAACGCATTTTTTTGAGCTCCAGATTTTTCTTTCTTATTTTTTGTTTGTAGGCAAAACACATGCCTTTTCTCACCCCTAAGCTTAACATTACAAACTATCTTGCAAGTTCACTTACAAACAAAACCTAAACCTATCGGAGTGACAAAGGCCTTACAGCCTCAAACTCTACCTCCTAAACTAACTCTTCTAACAAATAAGGCTCATCTGCATAGATTCGATCCTGGTGTATGTTACAATACTCTAATTCATCCACAATATCAATGATCCACTCCCTCGACTACCCAACCTTAGTAGAATCAAAAGAATTAGGCTTATGATAGGCTACAAATATATCTGTGACCAAGTGACTATTGGAATTTATGTCCTAAAGCCTCGTAATTAATGATTTATTTAATAATTAATAACTGTTTTAATTATTTTATTCACAATATAATATTATACATTATATGAAAAATCCAAGGTTATTAGTGTAATCTTGAACAGTATGTGGTTGACATACGATAGGATCATGTTCAAGAAATAACCTAAAGAGTCGTAGTATACGGATAAGGTTGGGTGCCTTATCCTAGTAACACTATTGATACGGCCCACTTTGTAATAGTTACAAATGATTTGATCCAAATCGTTTGGGGGTATCTTATACAATGAGTTTGTATAAGACTGGTCCACAAAATATTTAATCTCTCTTTATAAATCCATTAATCGAGAAGATTAATATTTTATCATGATCATCATATGCAACTTGATCTTAATCTTGAGTGAATTATGAACTGTCTACCTATGAGGGCTTGTCCTTTGATTTTCTTGGGTGAGAGTGGCTTTTGTAGCCGATTCAATATGCTTACCATTTTGGGGACTTGACCAATAGGAAGTTGGGAACATAATCTCACAAGATGTGATTCACTCCTTCCCTTATAGGGTAAGTAGAAGAGTAGTTCCCTTAAGTGCTGATTTTGAGACTTGAACAATTGAGACCCACCATCTCACAGGCTCGAGAGTGACTTATTTATGGTTGGATCATAAACAAATTGTTCATTAGTGTATCAGTGGTACTTTAGGTTCAAGATGTAATTATAGGGGTAAAACGAACTTTTGAATTAGTTATAATTACGATCAACTCGTGAAGGATCGACTTGCATGTAGTGATTATAGCCATAGACACAACTTGTATTACAATGCATAAGAGTGCAACTCTAGGCCTACAGTGAAGTGACTCTATAGTTTAGGAATGAAAATTAACGAGTGTAATTAATTAATTTTGTATCATTGGAGCTTATAATCTGTAGGTTCATAAGGTCCCTTGGAATGAGGGAAAGCATATTTGATAGAGATCAATTTCATTGAGAGATAATTTTGAAATGTTCATATTAAAATTTAAAATATTTGATATATTAAACGAGAGAAAACATATTTAATGTATGTGATACATTAAATACCAAAGAAATTATTAATGTATTATGATACATTAAGGAAAAGATATTTATTAAATTTTAATAAGATTCAAATTAGGAAATAGATGTCGTAGGAGAATTTAAAAAGGTTTCAATAAGATTCAAATTTGTTAGATAAATATATTTTAATATATTAGATTCAAATTTAATATATTAGATATTAAAATATATTATTTAATTATTTGCCCTAGGCCACTATAAATAGGACCTTAGGGGTGAGCCATTGTGTGCATTATTCAGAAGAGAAAATAACTCTTGAAATTCTCCTCTCATTCCCTCTCTCTATTTTCAAGAAGGTTCCTGTAAACCTCTTTGGTCCTTTGTTCGAGTCATAGCAAGGAAGACTTTGTGGAAGTCTTAGAGTCAACCTCATTAGAGTTGGAGTACAAGGAGAAAAAGACCCTCCAAAATATTCTCTATGCTATTTTCAAGGTATGTTTTGCTTAGCCTAAAATTATTTTTCGTTTAATTCTAAAATAAAATCAAAGTCAATTCCAACGTTTACGTTGTGGGTTTAATTTAATTATTCCCTTCAGTGACTCACTGGATATCCTAAAGAACTGCATCTCACTTCACGAACCTCCTTTAATGTCTGGAGTCTCTTCTCTACCTCATCTAATTGCACACTCAATGCTCTAGACTCCTATAAAAACTCTCTTGATACTGCCTATTTAAAGGGAATTCTTCATTTACTTGGGCTTCTTGAAAATAATTAGGACATGGTTCATGGGTCAAAATGCACTCATCATTACCATACATGGGATTTCCATAACTCGTCGATTCAATATGATAATAATTAGGCAATTGATAACCATAAAGCCCATCATTCTCACAAAAAGGCTCATAATTGACTGCGGGATAACTATACATAAAAGAATTATAAGATGTTTGTTCACCGGGCTCATATTCCCTAAAGGACCTCCCAAATCTATTAGAAGCCATCTAAATAAATCAAGAAAATAACCATAGGATCTCAATCAAACACACGATGTAACACTGCCAGAAACAAAGAACCAGGACTCAAAATAAAAAACCAAAAGCAAGCAAGATAAAGCAAAAATAAACCTCTAAATTAAAGCATGCAATTTCTCCACAATATTAATCAAATTAAAATACACCAATCTCTGGTAACGACACCTAAAACTTGATATGTGTACACCAAGCGCACATAATCAAAGTAATAATAAAACGACACAAGAGTATCGAGTATCATATCCCACAGATATTGGTTTTTTAATTTAATTAAGTACCGTAAATATTATCGCTTAGTTTTATTTAGAGAACAAAAATAGAAGAAAACAGGGAAATAAATATCTAAACCTAGAAAGCAAGATAAATAGGAGACACAAATCGATAGTTAATTCTATGGGTGTTGATTGCATTCTTGGACCTTAACTTACTTAATTAAGCTAGTAATTTAGGCACAATCAAGTGTTCAATTCATAAATCTAGAAGCTTAAGATCATGTAATCTTCTATCGGTTTCCTCCAAATCTCAAGTATTATTAACTAACCTAGGTGTCCCTCAACGCTAGCTAAGCCATACAAGGCATTACGTTCCTTCGTCACTGATCTCTATAGATTAATTATTTCTCATGTTGTCACTCAGCTAATTAACCTATAGTCATGCATCCAATTCTAATCTAAGCTTTCTCTGTCGAGCTCCACTTATTAACTAATCAATTAGACAATGCCCAATTAATTAATCGTCAGCACTATCTACAATCAATTAACCTTTTATCCCGTTGCTACTCGGGTAGCTGACTAATTGTGCATTAATCTAATTAGGAATCCTTCGTTGAGCCCAACCTACTTCTATCTCAATTAATTAACAAACACAATCTAAAAGCATTAAGCCTAAAATACATAAATGAACATGAACACTAATTAAGCCACAAATACTAATTAATTAAGCAAATAAAGTGCAATGGTCGAAGAATTTACAACAACCCATAGAATTTAGGGATTTAACTAAACATATTCAACAATTACAACTCAAAAATTCCTAATTACAGCCACTAAAGTAACTACAATTGAAAGGAAAAGGGAAAGAAAATGCAAATGAAGGACGATCTCATGTTCCCAAGGTGATCAATCTCGAACCTGAGCTCTAAGGTCTTCAAATTCGCTCCAAAATGCTCATAAATGCTCCTACTACCCTCGATTATGGTTTGGAATTGAGATTAGGGATTCAACTGTCGAAATGGTCTCGAAGAGAAAACAAAGCATAAGTAATGTCTGTCAACACTACACCTTAATGACGGCGTTCTCCTTGCGAGCGCGCTTCCAGTGTCTCGACGCTGAAGGTAGTGTCTCGACGCTCAGGACGAAACTCCACTGATGTGTGTGTTTTTAGCGTCGAGACACTACAGGATAGCGTCTCGATGCTTGCTCTTGGGTTTGGCACTTCAAATGTGACGTCTAGACACCATTTTAAGGGTCTAGACGCTCTCCCCTCAGAATCTTTTGCCAAAACTCTATCTCTTTAACCTTGAATCTCTAATATATCATCATTTAAGCTCCCAAATCATCTAAATGCTCTCGAACACTCTGGTTGTACTCATTAAGCCTAATTTATTCAAAATCAACAGAAATATGCATCAAAGCACAACAAATCATAACAAAACTAGCTAAAATAATAGGAAATAGATATCACTAAATGAGTGTTATCACATACCTTTAAATTTAGGTTCACGCCAAGTTTCTTTCCTTGGCCTCGACCTTCTCTGGTCGGCCTCAGTCATCTTTTATCAGCAATCACATCTTGAATGTCCATGATCTTGGTGGAAGAGACCATCTTTGGTAGACCTCAGCGATCTCTGGTCTCCTCGACCTCGGCTTCAATACTCACGTACGTTTATTTTCTGGTTATGAATTCTACATAGGAAGTTAGCTCTTTCTTACTAGGCAAAAAGTATCGTGGCCAAGACTATGGTCATACCTTAGTTATTAGAAGCACTTTCTTAAAATCAAATTCATGATCATTATGAAATGAAGTAGATCATAAAAGAAAACATTAGAGCCGCATAGATCAAAAGTCATAACACGCCAAAAAATACACTTAAGCAAACAAAAGGCAACAAGAAAAATACCATTTGATGGTCAAACATTTTCTCTAAGAAATTGATATTCATATTTCTAAAGGAGAATCTAAAATATATGGAAGACCAGAGTCATCCCTACGAGGTTTGATGGGTAATCCTAAGGATAGTCCAAGGACTAGCTTGGAGCACTTAACATTTTCTCCAATAAATTGATATTCATCTTTCTACAGGAGAATCTTAAACCTATTGAAGATTGAAATCATCCCCACAGGATTTGATAGGCAATCCTAAGGATAATGAAAAGATCACCTTGGAGCAATCAAGATTTTCTCCAAGAAATCGATATTCATCTTTCTAGAGGAGAATCTAAAATCCATGGAAGTCTGGTTCGATGGGCAATCATAAGGATAATCCAAGGACTACCTTGGAGCACTTAACATTTTCTCTGGAAATTTGATATTCATCTTTCTAGAGGAGAATCTTAAATCTATGGAAGACCGGAGTCATTCCCACGGGGTTTGATGGACAATCCTATGGATAATCCAAGGATCACCTTGAAGCAATCAATATTTTCTCCAAGAAATCAATATTCATCTTTCTAGAAGAGAATCTTAAACCTATGGAAGACCAGAGTAATCCCTACAGGTTTTGATGGGCAATCCTAAGGATAATTCATGGATCACATTGGAACACTCAACATTTTGTTCAAGAAGTTGATATTCATCTTTATAGAGGAAAATCTTAAACCTATGGAAGACCAAAGTCATCCTTACGAGGTTTGATGGAAAATCTTAAGGATAATCCAAGATCTTCCTTGGAGCACTTAAACATAAGGAAAAAAAACTCAATAAGAATAAATAAATAATGTTTTAGAAAAGACATTCAAAATTAAAAATGGTTCCACTCCAAAATTGAGCTCCATACAGTCAGCCTATAATAACAAAGCCAAACTATGAATCCCAATTAGGGAGTGAGGGCTAATGTTATGGATGAAATTGGACCTAAAGGATAAGCCCAAGATAGAAGGAAAAAAGCCCAACACGTGACAAAATCGTGCCAACACAGAAGGACTGGGTCACAAAAACATTAAAAAAACAAGCAATTGGGCTGAAGCCCAGATGCATGTCCTTGGCCTCAACGAGAGGCCGAGGCCGACACAATGGTTGGCCTCATTAAGAGGCCAGGGGGCATGTGCCCTGCATGACCCCGATTTGTGGTATCTTAGTTCATTCCCAATTTGGTCCATTTTGTTTACCTAATCGCAAAGGGAAGGTGAAAAACCCTAAAGGGGACATACAAATATCCTTCTTGAACCTCATAAAGGAAAGCTCTTCCTCGTTCTCTACACCCTTGCTACACCTAAATTTTCTATGCAAACTTAAGCATCAAAGCCTCAGTGGCAAGCACCACACTGGTGTGCAGATGTTTTTTGTTTTCCAGGCCACGTTCTTCTACACTCAAACAAATTTTACTATTGTTGTCACATGTGAAGCCCAGTTGTGTTTCTCTATTCGGATTTTGGCAACAAAAGTTACAAAGAATTTTCTTCAGCGATCTCTTCTATTTACAAGGCTCAGAAGATCAAATCACAACTATTTGGAATCAAAATCAATTAAAATATTGGGATATAAAAATTGCTTGGTCCTTCAAATCAATTTTGTATCTTAAATCAAAATTTGGTTACCATTCAAATTCTATGCCAAATTCAAGTCAAATTGTGATAAGATTGTATCTCAAATCAAAATTTTGGTAAAATCCAAATTTTATCTCAAAATTAAAATTTGACTGAAATTCATATTTAAATTTTATTCCAAATCCAAACTAAATTTGGGTAGAATTTCACCTCTCAAAATTTGTCATCAAATATAAATTGAGCAAGTAGAATTTGAATTATATTCAACGCCAAAAGTTCGTAAAATTTCATTCCAAGTCAAAATTTAGGCATAATCTAAAATTTTGACTAAAATTCAAATTCAAATTCTATCCTAATTGAAGTCAACATTTGGATAAAATTCCAAATTCTATTTCAAATTTTGGGCAGAAATTAAACTTTGCCTCCAATCAAAATTCGGGCCTCCAAAATTTATCCCAAACCAGCATTTGAGTGAAATTCAAAGTCCAATTCTACTCCAAATTTATGTCAAAAATTGGATACTCATAAATTCTACCCCAAATTCAAGTAAAATATTTTGGGTACGATTTGAATCTGACTCTAATATCAAATTGGAATTAAGATAGAGTACACGTATTACTGAAATTCAAATCAAAGTTTGCAGCCAAATAAGAAAATCAAATTTTTTACCAAAATTCATATTTTAATTAATTGACATAAAAAGTGTGTCAAGTAAAAAAAAAAAAATCAAAATTATAAACAAAATCCATATTTTGATTAAATTGGCACATCAAATTGAGTCAAAATTAGGAACAAACATCTTAAATTTTAATTTCAAATTATCATTTTTCAAGATTTACTCACATACTTATACTTGTGCATAAATCTCGAAAAATGGCATTTATTGAATGATAAATTTTGGCCAATCACAAAATTTCCACGTCATTATTTGTAAATTAATGACAAAATCATAAATTATTAAATTTGTGATTAATTATAAATTGACATGTGTCCCAAATTTATTTTGAAAATAAAAGTTGATAAATCCTAAATTTTAAGGTCATATCGGGCCATATGGGTCATAATGGTATTTGGTTTAAACTTAAACGAAGCTTAGAGGTAAGCCTTAATCCAACAAAGTCTAAGCCCAAAGGGCTAGGCCCAAAGTTAACAAAGCCGAAGTCCAATCGTTGGCCCAAAAGCCATTAAAGCTCAAGTCCACATGCCCATGGAAAGGTCTATAAATAGAAAAGTTCTCCTTCATTTGAAGGGTTCATAAATCAAACTCTCCAAGAAGACAAGAGAACCTAAAGCATTCAGTTAGAAAACTCTCTTGAAGAATGAAAACTCTCTAAACTCTCGAAGATTGAAGATTCTTTAAAGACCAAAGACGCTTTGAAGGGCCAATCCAACGATCAACAAGCTAAAGGCCGATCCAACAAGATTAACAAGCCCAAGGGCTGATCCAAGCATATCAATAAGCTAGAAGATCGATAAAAAAAATATCAATAAGTTGTGTGACTCTCAAGACATTTGTACATTTGAAAGAAATAATCAAAGGAACACATTAAATATTGCACTCCACCCACACAAATCAATATAAGTTAAGTTCATTACATGTGTCAAATTTCTTTGTTGAAATCTCATGTTAATAGATACCCATCAATCTCGTGTTAACAAATACCCACTATTTCTTGGCCACCACTTAATTAGTTTGTATTTATACCATGGGGCGAATGACCTAACTGCTTTTAATGTTTAACAATTTCTGCCCCCAAATTTTCCATGAAATTGTACGAGTCACATGGTGGGTGCTTAGATCTTCAAAAATATTGTTGAACTTTCAACGTTGCCGTCCATTTCAACGTTGATGACCATTCGTATTCCTTTCTTGTCCACCATTCATTTAATTTCTCTAATATCATGCAATCAATTACCTAACTTTTTCAATGTTCATAATTTAAATATACTATATATATATATATACATATATATATATTTATTTATTTATTGTGGCGATTTATTATCTGATCAAGTTTCAATATTGCGGTTGCCTTACTATCTTGCTTAAGTTTGAATAACAATCTATTTGTTTAAAAAGATATACTAAATTGTTGCATTATACACTAAGCTATGTTCAAATTAGCAAATATATATATCTATTTGCTTATTCATTGGTCGTGTTAGAAAATTAATAAATTCTAATTCATGATTATTAAAAAATAAAAGTTCTATGCTAACCTGAGTGTAGTTCAATTGGTTTAGACATATGCTCTCGACTAAGAGATCAAAGATTCGAATATGCCTACCTCTAAATGTTGTGTTGAACTCAAAATAATAATAATAATAATAATAGCATAAAAGCTATATAATTCAAGAACAATCAAAGCTATATAATTCAAGAACAATCCTGATAAGATCCATATAAAAGATGTAAGCATGGAAGAAAACAAAATCTATGAGAAGATCTTGAATTATCAAAAACCACTAGATAGATTGATCATGACTTGCAAGAATTTGTAGTTTACAGTCTTCCTCAACTATGTCACTGAAATCGAATATAGGCAATCCTCTTTGCTCATGGGGATTAAGAGGTTCAAGCGACATAGTACGTTGAGACCATAACTATGATTATATACGTTGATCTGTGTTTACAAATATAGGCAATCATCTGTGTTTCTACTTATCAAGCTAAACCACTATAATCCACATCATTCATCATACCCAATAAATAACCCAAATTTAATTGTCCTTTAATTTATTACCCCATGTATATAATTATAATAATTTATTCTTTAGTGCACAATTTAATGCTATTTTTTTAAAATCTCTTTAATCATAATTCAGTCCATTTTATATACTGATGTGGGACCAAGAAGACTTTTGCCACATTTATAGTCGAGACTTTATTTTCAATGATCAGTACCCAAATATACTCAATAACATGGACCATGGAACAAATGTGGAAGAGCAGCATGTTACATACGATGTGTGATATGAATTCCCTTGACAATCAAGATCACATCACAAAAGTCAAAGTCAACCAAAATGATAAGGATCATGGAGATCAAACCATTATCATGGAGATCAAACCTTTATGGCTTTAGTATTCAAATAGGGTTTCCATTTTGTATTCATTAAAAGTCCAAACCAAATCTTGTAATCCATTTAATTAGGTTGTTAGACTACTTTAATGAAGTAGTTGGGAAACTCATTAATTAGGTGGTTGGGAAGTTCAATTAATGAGGGTAGTTGGGAAGCCCATTTAATGAGGTGGTTGGGTTGTTAATGTACTCATTCCTTGCCTATAAAAGGAAGTTGTATTGCTTGTAAAAAGAACAACTTAGAAAATGTAGTAAAAAGAGCATTTGTGCTTTCTTTTAGCCTAGAGCTATGTTGCTTTGCAATTCTATGTAGTTTAGGTTGCATGCTTAGAATCATTCAAGCTTGAATTGATCAATCTTGCTTGTGGAGCGATTCGAATCTCAAACAAGTTTTCTTGCCTTGAGATATTTGATCAGCAAGGTAAATCCGGTTCTATCTTCTTCCTTGGGATGAAATCATCTTGATTTTGGGGTTTTTGGGTTTTAGATCTAAAGGTCTTGTTTGTTAGCAAGGTTGTTATGTCAATTCCTAAGAGTTACTTATCATTTGTTGGATAAGTAACTCTTAGGAATTGACCTAACAACCTTGCTAACAAACAAGACCTTTAGATCTAAAACCCAAAAACCCCAAAATCAAGATGATTTCATCCCAAGGAAGAAGATAGAACCGGATTTACCTTGCTGATCAAATATCTCAAGGCAAGAAAACTTGTTTGAGATTCGAATCGCTCCACAAGCAAGATTGATCAATTCAAGCTTGAATGATTCTAAGCATGCAACCTAAACTACATAGAATTGCAAAGAAACATAGCTCTAGGCTAAAAGAAAGCACAAATGCTCTTTTTACTACATTTTCCAAGTTGTTCTTTTTACAAGCAATACAACTTCCTTTTATAGGCAAGGAATGAGTACATTAACTACCCAACCACCTCATTAAATGGGCTTCCCAACTACCCTCATTAATTGAACTTCCCAACCACCTAATTAATGAGTTTCCCAACTACTTCATTAAAGTAGTCTAACAACCTAATTAAATGGATTACAAGATTTGGTTTGGACTTTTAATGAATACAAAATGGAAACCCCATTTGAATACTAAAGCCATAAAGGTTTGATCTCCATGATAATGGTTTGATCTCCATGATCCTTATCATTTTGGTTGACTTTGACTTTTGTGATGTGATTTTGATTGTCAAGGGAATTCATATCAGTGTGATTTAAACATGTCTATTCCAAACGAGTCTAATTTCATTATCTAGAGAGCTCAATTTCTATGCTTTCTAGCTTTAAATTACACTGCAACTACAAAGAAAATTTAAGGAGGCTCGTCACACTCGTCAAATAAATCTATAAACCAGACTATGAATATTTGTAGTCTAAGTGGTTAGGATCAATCACAGGGAGGCAAAACTATGATTATCTATTTTTCTAACTTTGGGTAATAAACAAACCAACATGGGGGGTTTTCATGCTTGAAATTAAAATCATGCAAGTAAAATTAAAAGTGGAAAATAAAGGATGAGATTAACAAACTTACTGATACACTGATCCAAGGTATGTTGGGGTATTTATATTGTAAAATTAATCATAGAATTTAACTAAACATGGACAATTACAGAGTTTTAAGACCAACCGGTCTCACCGGAATCCCACGAGAGCCTAGCCTAAGACAGTCAAGATTACAAACGCCTAAATCGACTCTAAACTAGCTACTAGCTGGGGTCGAACGTTCCATACTAGCTAATTAGAAGCATTAAAAGGTTGGGACAGGTCAAAACATAATAATCTAGCCTGATTGGCCCTTGGAATTAAACAATTATGTGTCAATTGGTTATAAAGTCTACTACATGCAAAGTAATGAAGTCCAATACTTTTAATTACTAATGTTGTTGTCAGCTAATCACTACTCAAATTAAGCTAGAGACCGATGACCCCTAGAATTAGCTAATTAAAGCAAACCAATTAGAGAACTACTAAGGTTAAAAAAAGAACCAAAATCCATAAAACATACCATAATTAATAAAAAAAAATTAAGCTAAAATTCTCATAATGTTGAAATAATAATCCCTACATTACCTTGAATCAGTGATTACACTTAGCCGAACATCATTTGTATGAATCCCGAGGCCATAATACAAGCCAAAATGAAGTAAAAAGCCTAAAGTATCCCTAAACAGTGAAAGAGAGGGGAGAAATCAAGAATGAGTTGTCTAAAACGGAATCAAGTTACCCTAAAATGGAAAATAACGAATTTATAGTACTCGCAGTAGCGTCGAGGGAGGCTCGTTGCAGCGTCGCGGGATGCTTGGTGCGTGGAGACTTGTGATAGCGTCGAGACGCAGTCCTGCATCCGATGCTTCTACCTTCCAGCATCAAGTAGGGGCTCCTCTTGGGGTCGAAATGCTGCTTCAGGGGCATTTTGGTGGATCTAAAGTTTCTCTTCGCTTGAGTGCTCAATTGATCTCCAGTTTAGCTCGTTTTCACCTTGATTTCACGTATAGTTTCCAAATTGTGTCTTGAGCTTGAATTCCTACGAAATACACAATAAATCTCATAAAATTCACAAAACTAACATGATTTAGGTAAGATAAAATATGGACTTTCTAAGTCCCATCAAAATTATTTAGAGTAATACAAGATAATTCATATTCTTTATTTTACAAAAAATGGAATTTTGTGTCTACTTTAAAAAGAAAAACACACACACACACACAAAAACTCCCTCAAATAACATACCATAATTTCCACGTCTAAATGAGCATTATGCTCATAAAAAATTGTTTGAAAGTTTTTAACAAGTGGATTTGCGATGATGGAGTTCTATTTTTTTAGACGTAAGAAATACTCAAAATTTCTTTTATCAACTGAAACTTAAAATACATGTACAATAACTTTCGTTACTATAATATGGAAAAACTAAATTCATGTCAAGACTGCGTAATATAGCTACAAATGATTCTATAATATTACTAATGTGATCACGTTGGACACCAAGCACATCAAGCCAAGAGGACAAGAGGAAAAGGCTCAACTACCTCGCATGGAGGTTCCCAACTGCGCCTAAGACCCTTGCAAACCTCACAATGCAAGATGCTATCCTCACAAAGCATGTGTCGCTAACATTGCAAGATGCCCACTACAAGAGTTTTGAGCTATGTCAATGCTATTTCTCTGGACGAACCTATTTGTGTCGGCATAGTCACACTTTCGCCGACACATATGGCTTACATCAATAGTTATACAACTAAAATAGTGACTTGGATGTATAACTACCAAGATAAGCCATTTGCGTTGCCCAAAACACGACTATGTGGACACAAATAGCTACGTCAGGAGCAATACTTTGGTGCACAAGCCCGCCATGTGGCAGAAAGAATGTGGAGAGGATATGATAATTGATGGTGCTCTAGGATAGGTGTGTTTTAATTGAAACACTCGTTTTATGTTCACCAACATTGGTGTTACTTTTCTCGACGCACCATTGTATCGATCTGAGTCAATTCACCAAGTCCAGAAACGTCGCTGTTTTTCCTTGTGCATAGGGCAGCATTGCAACGCTACAGACGGAGCCTTCCTTTCACACGCATTTCTAGCGTTGCAATGCCACAGGGCAACGTTGTTGGTGTGCAGTGAACCACTATGTAAAGTAAATGCTAGCAAGGGAGATAAATGGTGTAATGAATAAATAATGGCTCATTCTAATTTTTTGTCACCCAGTGTAATGGCATAATTATACACCAGATGCGCTCATGAGCAGTACCTGGAGTATTCCAAGGTCGAGATCCACAGGGAAGGAAAATCAAATTAAAATACACAAGCAAACTTAGTAACGCGCTCACAACAAAAGGTAGGGTAACCAGTTATAGGAATGATAGATTGGATTGAGGTGCATGAACATAACATTGCAGAAATGTAAAATGCACTGAGGGTGATAAATTTCGAAAAAGTAAAATAACAATCCAAGTAGCATGAAATGTGTCAAATGATTAAGAAGACAAGACCTGACCGAGGCAACCTAATGTTTACGTTGTTTCCATGCACGTACATGAGTAAATGATAAAGCTACTTATGAATCTAGGCAAGGAAACTTACAAATGCCTCCCTCCCAATATTGCATTCCCATTTAACTCGGGTTAGATTCCTATGTGCCATTTTTAAACAAATATTCACCGCCCCTTTTTAGCATACAAGTGTTTGAGATATTACTAAAACAACCTAGTAAAATATGTTATTGTTCTCCTTAAGCCTTTCCACATGCTTTGGCCTTTATGGTGCCTAAAACATGCTACTACTTAAAGTCGGATGGCCAATCGAACCTAAGCAATTAAAATAAGCTCTCTTAAGGAGAAGGTTCATGAATAAACTTCATCGATTAAACATTTAGTATGTGAGAAACATTGTCAGCAAAAGGGCAGTAGGCCAAGTCTTGAGGGTGAACTTGCTCAGTATGAAAACAAAAGACATGAATACAATAGAAGAAAACATAAAGCAAATGAAAATAAAACTAAGTAAGGCAGGTTGGAGTGTTGGCGCGGTGAGATCCTTCACTGGGGAGTCACTCCTCGTCCCTGGACTTCACTGGAAAGCTTCTCTCCGATCATCTTCTTCAATTTCTCCCTCCCCTGTATATATCTATGTCCCCCATTTTAAATGGAAAAGGGCTGCTATTTATATGAGAGGACACCAGACGAATGGGCAGGACCACAAAGGTCAAAATATCTCCTGCAATGTACATTTAATTTGAATGCGCGTCGGTTAGTGGTCGCTCCCTAACATTCTACTTTTTTATCGACTATGCGCCTGAGCATTGTACGAATGTGCCGCTCCATGACCCATCTCTAACAACTGCAGGTAGGCAGCTCTCGCAAAGAATAAGAAAGGAAGGGGAATGAATTAGGGTTAAGGTCTTAAGCATTAAAGCATGGGTAAGCATTGAGGGGAAGTGGAAAGGTTGCCTCATGCAGTTACAAGCATTATGGCTCTTCAGTAAATGCTTAACTGATGTGAAACAACTACTGTTCAGTCGTCTTAATGGCTTTTTGCATGCAAAATTTTGAATTTCTTTCAATGCATGCCTTGTTGAATGCAAGCTAGCTTTCGTGCAAGATTCCCGAAAGGCTCTAAGCTACTATTTTTTCCTTCACAAAATAAGATTTCACCTAAATTTTAAGAACTTCAATAAAAACTTAGAAAAGCAATAAACTTAAGAACAAGACAAGAAAAAGCAAAGGTAAATAAGCAAGAAAAGGGGATAGAAGGCATCCCTAATGCGATGGCCATAAAAAAATGACTTTGAAAGCATGGTCGTCCTTCAGCTCTTTCAACATTCAGTGAGATTGATGGAGGTCTTAAGTCTGTCCACTTCCATTCCATGTTACAGCTTCACTCGCTAGCTATTAACTTTGAAGCTTCCTTTTCCATATTCACCTTGCAGCTCCATGTGGATATACTTTGAGTGCTTTGAATGGCCTCGACTATCATGATTTTAGCTTTCTTGGGAACAAACGAAGGTAGGAGTTAAATAACAATACTTGTTTACCTTCGTATAAACATTTCTTACAGATCATTTGATCATGCCAACGTTTGGTCTTCTCCTTGTATATCTTTGCATTCTCGTAAAAAGAGAATCTAAATTCATCAAGCTCGTTCAGTTGGATCTTCCTTGCGTTGTCTACTAGATTCAAATCTAGGTTAAGCTTCTTTAGTGTCCTTGTGCCTTATACTCTAGTTCTAGTTAAAGGTTACAAGCTTTTCCACAAACTAACGCATAAGGTGACATGCTAATGGTAGTCTTGAATGCAATTTTGTAGGTCCATAAAGTTTCATCCAACTGTTGTGCCCAGTGCTTCCTACTCATATTCACCATTTTCTATAGGATGCTCTTGATTTCTCTTTTTGACACTTTAGCTTGACCGTTTGATTGAGGGTGGTAGGCTGTTGTTAATCTGTGTTTGACATTGTATTTGAGCAACAACGTCTCTATGGTTTTATTCACAAAGTGACTTCCCTCATCACTAATCAATATTGTGGGTGTTCCAAATCTTGAGAAAATATTATTGTTCATAAATTTTGAGACTGTCATCTGATCGTTTTTAGTGCATGATATTGAAGGGAATAATCTAATTAAATCCAAGCGGAAATGTAGGAATCAGTTTGAGTTTATTTAGAATTAAATAATAATATTATGGTTAAGCATAACATACCTTGAAAATATGGAGATTCTTCTGGTAGATCTTCATCTCTTTCACAAAGTCTTCCTAGCTATGACTCGAACACATGACTAAGGCTTATGGGAACCCCTTGAAAGAAAATCCACAAAGGATTGGAGAGGAAGAGGTCTAGAGAGAATTCTCTAATTCTCTATATTGAAGAGATGTGTGTTGTGAAGAATTCCCCATGACTTACCCCTAGGGTCCTATGTATAGTGGTCTAGGGAAGATAATTAAATAATATATTTTAATATCTAATATATTAAAATATATTTATCTAACCAATTTGAACCTTATTCAAACCATTTAAAATTCTCCTACGATATCTATTTCTTAATTTGAATCCAATTCAAATTTAATAAATATCGTTTCCTTAATGTATCTAATATACATTAATTGTTTTAATATTTAATGTATCAAATACAATAAATATATTTTCTTCTTTTATATTTAATATATCTAATATATTAAATATTAATTTAAACACTTCAAATTAAATATTAATTTGAACATTTCAAATTTTTTCTTTCAACTAAATTGATCTTTTAGTGTTACGATGAGCTAGCAAAGAGGCCTTATGGACCTACGGATTATAAGCTCCAATGATACAAAATTAATTAATTAAACTCTTTAATTAATCAATTTTCATTCATTAACTCTAGGGTCACTCTACTATAGACCTAAAGGTGCACTCTTATGCACTGTAGGACAAGTTGTGTGCATTGATATAATCACTACATGGAAGTCGATCCTTCACGAGTTGTTCGTAATTATAGCTGGGTCAAAAGTTCGTTTTACCCCTGTAATTACATCTTGCACCTTAAGTACCACTGATCCTCTAATGAACAATTTGTTTATGATCCAACCATAAACTAAATCCCTCTCGGGCTAGTGAGAGGGTGGGGCCCCATTGTTCAAATCCCGAAATCAACACTTAAGAGAACTACTCATCTACTTACCCTATAAGGGAATGAGTGAATTCCATCTTGTGTAATTATGTTCCCAACTCCCTATTTGGTCAAGTCTCAAAACGGTAGGCTTATTAAATCGGCAACAAAAGCCACTCCCACCCATGCAAATCAAAGGACAAGCCCTCACAGGCAGGAGTTCATAACTCATTCATGATTAAGATCGAGTCACATATGATCATCCTGATGAAATATTAATCTTCTCAATTAACGGATTTATAAAGAGACATTAAATATTTCATGGTCCAGTCTTATACAAACTCATTGTATAAGATACGCGCACTCACATGTCTCCACATGAACGATTTTGATCAAATCATTTGTAACTATTACAAAGTGGGCCGTATCAATAGTGTTACCAGGATAAGGCACCCAACCTTATTCATATACTATGACTCTTTAGGTTATTTCTTGAACACGATCCTCCTATATGTCAAACACATACTGTTCAAGATTACACTAATAACCTTGGATTTTTCATATAATGGATAATATTATATTACAAATAAAATAATCAAAATTATTATTAATTATTAAATATATAATTAATTACGAGGCTTTAGGGCATAAATCCCAACAATCTCCCACTTGCACTAAAGCCGACGAGACATGTATCCTAGGGCATACTCTATACCCAACATGTTCTCCCACTTGCCCTAGCAAAGATGAGACATGCTCGTAATCCTAGACATTCTAGGTGACCCTCAAACACTTTAGCCTGGAGAGTCTCTTTGTATAGATTCAAAGGACTGCCATTAAAAGTCATCTTAGTCACCACTATGATACTTTCTTTCTCTTGATATGATTCCCTATACATTGGTGTTTTCTAATTTCCTTAATATTAGTCTTTGCACCACTATTATCATAATAAAGAGGATAGACTAAATCATATTTGAAATACCTTTCAAATCTTCAAGGAACTATTTGAATCATACAAGTCTTTTTGTTGCTTCACAAGCAAAACAACTTAACTTGTATATCGTACTCCACCATTTAGGGTAAAATTTATCTTTACATAGATTTCCTAAATCTTTGTAAGAACCAGTGTATCTTGTAAAGATCAAATCTTTAACTCCATGCACAAAAATTTCTCATCATCCACAGATAATTTGAGAAAGTTTGTAATTTTCTATTCAATGGTCATACCATTAGTTTAGTTGATATATGTTAACCAATTGTATATTAATTGTTCAGTCTCATTTATGCATATCATATACTCTCAACATTTGAGGTGTCTTAGAACACACTTCCTTAGACATAAATATCAAATATTTGACAACAATTTTGTCAATATAAGATGTTTGAGACAAAGTTAACATTTTGTCCTTAAAATCTTCATTTTGGACATGTAAAATATACTAAGTCATTCCAAATCACTTATTTGGAATTGGTTACTTAATCAACGTTTTATGTTAGACATCTTACATCATTCATAGTGGGTAAAAATATCACCAACATAAAACATGAGAAAAATCCACTAAGCAATTAATAATTTTCTTGTCTATACAAGCTTCTTTAATATTTATCCAAAGTCATAGATTTTGATACTTTTATCAAACCTTATATTCACAGATCTAATGGTAAAATTCATTTCATAAATGAACCTCTACTATTTCGCAAACTTTTTGCTTTTGATCTTTGAAAATAAACATATCTAATTGATTTGTGTAGATGCATTATCTAAGATTTCTTTTCATAAAAGAATTCTAAACATTCTTTTTTTTTTTTATATCACATATACAACAATGAATTAAATAATGCTTACAAACTTCAGTATGGCAACAAGTGAGAAAATTTACTTGCAGTCTACTTTCTCCTATTAGGTTTAACCATTTGCCATTAGTCTCACTTTGCAAGTAATAAGCCTTCGACTTTGTAATCTAACATGACAATTTGGGCTTCAATTAAGTCCTTGTAAAGGTTGAGTCATCTCATAACTCTCCCACTACGATGAAGCTTATCCAATTAATGACTAGGATCCATTTGACTTTCAAATATAATTAAATTGTTAACAACTTTTGTTAACTATTTAGTGGCTTCACTTGGAACCAATTTATTAACACTATCTCACCTTATTAAAGGTTTGTAGTCTTTTATTTGACATTTCTTATAAAAATGGTATTTATCATACAAATACCTTATTCGTTTTAGGACTACATAAAAAGACCACTTTATACTCCTTAGGGGTGGCCTACACTTAGGCATATCTTTGAACATATACAAGCTTTTTAGGCTTGTGTTCAACATGTGAGCTTAACATTCCCAAATGGTGAAGTGTTGTAAACCAGCTTTACTACTTTTCTATAATCTTTAAAATTGTCTCATAGACACTTTTAGAGGGAAACATGTTCACCATGCAATCTCTATTGCATTTCCTAACCGGAGTATGGTAATGGTGTGTAACTCATTACTGATACGACCATGTCTAACAAAGTTCTGTTTATCCTCTTGCAGCATAATTTCACAAAATTGCACTTGGTATATATTAAGATAATTGGAATAAAAGCCATTTTCTATCAATTAGTTTTAGTACGTAAGATTCCTGTACTTTCTATTATGATCTGATCATAATATCTTGATAGATTTAATTACCTAATTGATTTTTAAACTTTAGTCTTAATTTTCTTGAACATTTCAAAAATTTAGACTTATGTTGTATTAGGTAAAGATACTTGTACCTTGAATGATCATCAACTAGAGTGACGAAATATTCATGACTTTATTTGACCTTTACATTCACCAGACCACTTGGGTCAGAATGTGTAAGCCCAAAGTATTCTTTAGCGTTCTAGCCCTATCTAATAAAGGCCTAATGATTATCTTGCATGAAAGGCAAGATCTACAGACAGGTAAAGTAATTAACTGACTTTTTAGAGAATTACCTCTTACCAGTCTTTTCATTCTATTCAAGTTGATGTTAATCAACCTTAACAGTCAAAATCAAGTATCATCTTTTAGGAGAAAATAATGTTTTTATATTTTGGATTCTATAATCCTGAATATCTCAATATTTTGTAGTATAGTATATGTCAACATTTTTAACATATACAAATTATTCTTATTTCCAGCTGAATGTATTTTCAAATAATTTTGAAAATATAAACTTTCATACTTCAAAGTAATTCATACTATATGAACATTTTTGTAATAAAGTTCGAGAAATTGAATTTCTCTTATGGTTACTAAAAACACCATATTCAGCATTATGTAACAGTTTTTACTTAATGACATCTTAATGTCTCCCACTATACTAACTGAGATAGGCTTCCTGATGCTAACTTGTAGAAACTATTCTACATGTTAAGATTTTTTCAAGAATTACATATTAAATGTAATGAAGAATAAATCTTGAAAGTAGATCTTATATCGACTATCTAAGTGGCATTATTTATATTCCACCAAAAATCTAGTAAATCAAATTTACTTTCATTTATATTTTTCTTCTTAGAGGTATTTCAAAAATTCCTCTTATTATGAATTTCCTAGCTAATTTAGGAACTATTTCCTTTTATATAGCTTCAATCATTTGGTTTCTTTTCTTGAAATTTTGTAATACTTAAATTTGAGATCATTTAGACGATTTTCTAAATCTAGCTTATGTTAACTTCAATATCTCATACGTTGTTGTCATTTTCTTTATCTTCTATACTTGACATCTATCATGTCAACTAGGAGAATACGTACATGCCATCTCGTTTACTTTTGATTCATTAATCATGTGCTTCACGAACAATTCGAATGACATTAGCAACAATTTTTGAGAACATTTCTCAGTAAAGACAAATTCAAAATTTTACACCACCATTATAGTGTTAACATTATTTTTCCAAGTAATAAAATTTCTCAATTTTGACTTATCAGTAATAAAATTAAAAATTATGAGAGAAACTGACATAATCTTGAAATATTTATATAATTTAACATCATGCAAATAATTATCCATTCAATTTGAGCATATAAATCAAACAATTTAAAAAATGAACCCTATAAATCATTTCTAATGTTATGGTACTTTAGTGAGTTAGAACAAGTGCCGCCATAGGGTAGGTCAAGTGTTTATTCACTAAACTGAGACAATGTCAACCAAATATTATACCAGAATAACTCTTATTCCAATAATATTTAGTTACCATTAGTTTGGTCAAGGACATCATTAACAACCTTAATAAGCCCTTTGTAAGTGTGACCCATCATTTTAGATCCCGTAGTTTTATCCCAACAAGTGTCGCCGTAGGGTAGGTCAAGTATTGGAAATAAAACTACAATCCTATCCTTTTTAGGAGTTCACCCTGATATTGACCGATGTAAACACCTTCCGTAGGGGGACGATCCAAAAGCCGCCACGAGGCGAGGCCCTACATGAATCTCACGATGTGAACCAATTATGGAGACCATAGGATATGTTGACACATTTCCTTCTTCTACTTACTATTTTGAAATAGGGTTTTCTCTTAGACAAATTAGGCTAATCTCATTTATCTAAGTTCCTTAATCTATCTTTTATAACCCTTATGTTGTTAGATTGATTTTAAATTATGAGCATGCTTAGTGAAAATAAATAAAATTTTACTAATTCAACTCCCAGGTCGGTTTCCAGTTAGAGGTGTTCCCTTTTGGTCAGCTTAAATACCTCAGTCTAGACAGAACCTTCCATATACAGAGTTTCCTTATAGTCAACTTTTATTTCAAATTCATTAATATTTGATTAACTATTAATTATTAGATTAATGAACATAAATTTTTTTAATCCTATTAAAAAATAATTCACTTGGATAGTCTTAAAAATCCATCATTTTAAACCCTCTAAAACAAATTAAAAGATAATTCTAGATATTTTATTCTAATTCCATTAGAAAAATAGAAGATAGATTAAATTCAAAACTTAAACTATGGATAATCTTGAAATTCTACCATTTTAAACAATTTAAAACTAAATTAAAAGATTATCCTAAATTCTAACAAATAAAGATATATTAAATTAAAATTTTAAACTATTTAAAGCATGAATTCGAAATATCTTTATTTTAAGAAAAACATAATCTCATTAGAATATATCCTAATCCTATTAGGAAAACGTGAATTTCATTTATGAAAAAAAAATATCCTAATTTAATTTTCTAAATATAACAATTAGATCCAAAGATATGGAAAATATAAGCATATTAAGAAAATATCTCAATTCTATTAGGAAACATCCTAATCAAATTTTCCAATATAACAATTATATTAAAAAATTAATCCTAATTCTATTTAGGAAACAACCTAATCAAAATTTTCAAATATAACAATTATATTCAAAAATAGATAAGATGCATGATCATGCTTAATCTATGGTGGGATTTTAAATTTAAATGGCATACTTTATGCAACAATCAAACAATTTAAAATATACATCTCATGCATAATTAAATTAAAAATAGAAAAATTGACCGGCATATTTGGCATATCCTAAGAAATTGAAAATAATTTAAATCCAAGACATATCTTGGTCTTCAATATCTTCCTTGTTTGAACCATTCCAATTTTAGGATTTAGAAATCCTAAATTTTGAATTGTAGAAGCTGACTTTAATTCATGTTTTTTTTTCACGAACATTTTTCGCTGTTGACTTTTTCAGCCCATATAATCGAAATTTGCAGCTATCGTAGTCATTCAAGTACAATACATGAAATCCTAACCCTTATGGGTTTTACAATGGTCTAATCAATGCAATAAATCTAATGCCAAATAGCCTAAACAATCAATTTACAAACCACAATATATCAAATATATGATAAATTAAAATACCCACAATCACAAAACTTTATTTCTAAATAAAATTCAACGATCGCTCTGATACCAATTGAAGGGAATAATCTAATTAAACCCAAACAGAAGCGTAGGAATCGGTTTGAGTTTAATTAGAATTACATAATAATATTATGGTTAAGCATAACATACCTTGAAAATATGGAGATTCTTCTAGCGGATCTTTATCTCTTCCACAAAGTCTTCTTGGCTATGACTCGAACACAAGACCAAGGCTTGTGGGAGCCTCTTGAAAGAAAATCTACAAGGAATTGGAGAGGAAGAAATCTAGAGAGAATTATCTAATTCTCTCTATTGAAGAGATGTGTGTTGTGAAGAATGCCCAATGTCGTACCCCTAGGGTCCTATTTATAGTGGTCTAGGGAAGATAATTAAATGATATATTTTAATATCTAATATATTAAAATATATTTATCTAACCAATTTGAATCTTATTCAAACCTTTTAAAATTCTCCTACGACATCTATTTCCTAATTTGAATCCAATTCAAATTTAATAAATATCGTTTATTTAATGTATCTAATATACATTAATTGTTTTAATATTTAATGTATCAAATACAATAAATATATCTTTCTCTTTTATATTTAATCTATATAATATATTAAATATTAATTTGAACACTTCAAATTAAATATTATTTTGAACACTTCAAATTAAATATTAATTTGAACATTTCAAATTTTTTCTTTCAACTAAATTGATCTTTTAGTGTTACTATGAGCTAGCAAGGGGACCTTATGGACCTACAGATTCTAAGTTCCAATGATACAAAATTAATTAATTAAACTCTTTAATTAATCAATTTTCATTCATTAACTCTAGGGTCACTCCATTGTAGACCTAAAGTTGCACTCTTATGCACTGTAGGACAAGTTGTGTCCATTAATATAATCACTACATGGAAGTCGATCCTTCACGAGTTGTTCGTAATTACAGTTGGGTCAAAAGTCCGTTTTACCCCTGTAATTACATCTTGCACCTTGAGTACAATTGATCCTCTAATGAACAGCTTGTTTATGATCCAACCATAAACTAAATCCTTCTCGGGCCAGTGAGAGGGTGGGGCCCTATTGTTCAAGTCTCGAAATCAGTACTTAAGAGACCTACTCATCCACGTATCCTATGAGGGAATGAGTGAATTCCATCTTGTGAGTTTATGTTCCCAACTCCCTATTTGGTCAAGTCCCCAAAATGGTAGGCTTATTGAATCGGCAACAAAAGTCACTCTCACCCATGCAAATCAAAGGACAAGCCCTCACAGGCAGGAGTTCATAACTCACTCAGGATTAAGATCGAGTCGCATATGATTATCCTGATGAAATATTAATCTTCTCAATTAACGGATTTATAAAGAGACATTAAATATTTCATGGTCCAGTCTTATACAAACTCATTGTATAAGATACGCCCACTCACATGTCTCCACATGAATGATTTTGATCAAATCATTTGTAACTATTACAAAGTGGGCCGTATGAATAGTGTTACCAGGATAAGGCACCCAACCTTATCCATATACTATGACTCTTTAGGTTATTTCTTGAACACGATCCTCCTGTATGTCAACCACATACTGTTGAAGATTACACTAATAACCTTGGATTCTTCATATAATGGACAATATTATATTGCAAATAAAATAATCAAAATTATTATTAATTATTAAATAATTAATTAATTACGAGGCTTTAGGGCATAAATCCCAACAGATATAGCCTCACCCACTTGAAAACATAATCCAGCGCTAGCAAGATATACTTATGCCCATTGGATGAAGGAAAAGAACCCATGAAGTAAATGTCCCAGACATCGAATTATTCAACTTCAAGAATGCATGTCATTGGCATTGTGTGGCGCTTCGAATTGTTACCTGTGTGCTGGCAACAGTCACATTTCATGGTGTATTCCCTTGCATCTTTGTAGAGAGTAGGCCAGAAGTACCCACTCTATATAACTTTTGCAGCCATGGACTGACTAACAAAATCCCCCCCCATATGGTGCATCATGACATTGTCTCAAAATCTCAAGGGTTTCGTCTTCTCTAAAGTATCTTCTTAAAATATGTTCAGGTCCCGACTTGTAGAGAAATTGGTCATCCCAATAATATAATTTTGAGTTATGGAAAGGCGCTTGCATTGCTAAATTGTAAACTCTGCATGTTATTCGTCCACATACAAGGTAGTTGACAATATTAGCAAACCAAGGTTCCGAAGTTTTTATAGCGAGAAGTTGTTCATCAGGAAAGTGTTCTTGGATCTCATTATCATTCTTGGTCACTGTCGGGTTTTCTAAACCTGAAATATGGCTAGCCACTTGGTTCTTTATCCCCTTACGGTCAACTTCTAGGTCGAACTCTTGCAGTAGTAGGATCCATCTTATTAATCTCAGTTTTGCGTTTTTCTTGGTGATTAGATACTTGATGGCTGCATGCTTTATGTCGACTATAACTTTAGTACCCACCAAGTAAGCTATAAATTTTTCAAATGCAAATACTACAGCAAGCAATTCCTTCTCTATACTTGTGTTGTTGCCCTATGCTTCATTTAAGGTTATGCTAGCATAGTAGATGGGGTGCATTACTTTTTCCTTTCTTTGGCCTAGTATTGTGCCCACTACTACGTCAGTAGCATCACATATCAACTCGAAGGGAAAACTCTAATATGGTGCTATTAAAATGGTAGAAGAAGTCAACGCATCTTTATGTTTTTCAAATGTATCTAAGAAATTTTTGTCAAACAAGAACTATCGGTCTTGTTCAAGCAAACAACAAAGAGGTTTCATGATTTACGAGAACCCCATGATGAATCTTCGGTAGAAATCAACATGGCCCAAAAAGGTTCTTACTGAATTAACATTTGTTGGACGTGGTAATTTTCAATTACCTCTAGCTTTGCCTTGTTGACTTCTATTCCTGCTCTTGAGACATGATGGCACAACACTATTCCTTTCTCACCATAAGGTGGCATTTTTCCCAATTAAGAATTAGGTTGGTCACTTCGCACCTGGTCAAAAAAGCTTCTATGTTTTTTAAGCAATCTTCATATAAATTTTTAGTGATGGAGAAATCATTCATAAACACTTCCATACACTCTGCCAGTAGGTCAGAAAAAATAGCCATCATGCAGCATTGGGATGTCCTTGGCACATTGCATAGGCTAGAAGGCATTCTCCTAAATGCATGAATCCTATAGGTGTTGATCAAACTAATTTAGTTCTATATTTATTTCTATTATTTAGCTAGTTTTGGTTCAAATTGGTATTCTTTTATGCCATTTTCTCTTGTATTTTAGGAAACTGAGCAATTGGATAAGATTGTGATTTTTGAGTGAAATATATCTGAATGGAGCTTAAAGAAATGCTAATTGAAGTCAAGGATGAGAAATGAAGCTTCCAAAGACATTTGGAACGAGAGGATTGCGTCAAGACGCCATAATTGACATCAAAATGCCAAAGTTGTAGTTGCAAACTTGAGAGCCAGCGTTGAGACGATGCATTGCTGCTTCACAACATTGGAATCATGCAAAGGAGGCTTGATAGCATGCATAAGTGTGCTATTTTTAGGCTTATTTTCATGCTAGTTTCACATTGATTTTTTGTGCTTTCATGTTTTTTTATGTATATTTCTCAGAAATCGAGCATTTGGAGCAACACAGGAGAATGGAGAAGTATTTGGATGAATATGGAACAAATTGGAGCTATAATTGAAGATCCAAATGTTGAAGAGAAGGAAACAAGCTTGTGAACCCAAAAGTATAGCATTGCAACGCCGTTTGTAGTGTTGCAATGCCACTTCAACAGCCTTTTAGCCTTGGAGACCAGCAGACATAGGGGGTTGCAACGCTATATATAGCGTTGCAACGCTACTCAACAAATTATTTCCTTTTGTATAAAATTGAAAGGAACAGCGTTGCAACGTTGACCCTAGCGTTGCAACGCTGTCTCTACTCTATAAAAATGAAGTTTCAATTCAAAAAGGAGAGCCGTTTTGGAGAGACCTAAATCCTAATTTCAATAGTAGCATTCAAGGCTCGGGATCGCAGGACATCACATCAAGAACGAGTGTTGGCACGCGTCGTCCAGTTTTTCTCTTTTTTCCTTTCTTTTGCACTCTTAATTTTAGGATTTAGTGGACTGAAATTGCATGTATTTGAGTGTTTTAGACTTTCTAGTTATTTTCTTGATTGTATAAAACTGTGTTGATTGATTGAATGTCATTGAAACGTTTTTTATGCATTTTGATTTAATCTTCTAAGCTCCTGGTCATAGCTTTGTATGTTAAGTTAAATTTAGCTCGAGAAAGTAAGATTAACTAAGAGCCTAGATGCATAACTAAGATTAATCTATTGCATGAGAATGAATAGGTTAATACTAGAAGTTATTAAGAGAATTTCATAATGTCGTGCCTAGTCGTAAAACAGACTGAAAGGTTGATTTACTTCTTGCACGAGTTCAATTGGGCTCGAGAGAGTCAATTGAATATTTTAGTAATTCTTGACTTAGAACTGTTGCATGATTCACAATTCGGTAGTCAATTTCATAGTCGGGCTTCATGAATGGCAATTAACGAATGTCTCTCTAAAATTGGACTCCAACTTTGTATATAATAGGATAAGTTTTATGTTTTTATATAAAGAACCAATTCCAAATTAGTTTTCTCTAAGTAAAATTAGGCATAGATAACTATGGTAATTAATTAAATCTAAGAAACCCAATCCCCGTGGATGACCCTGGCCACTATTATTGCAAAATATTTAGAGGTCTGGTTTTATAAATGTAATCTTGATAGGACCCTTGACAAGTCCTTTATCAAGGCTCGTTCCGTTCGAAGCGTCAAGACACTACTCTTAGCGTATGGATGTTGGATGCATGTGTTATTTAATGAAACGGTGCGTCGCAACACCTGTTATAAAAGCATCCATTTGAGACTATTTTTGGAGAGACCAGTTTGATTTTGGCCAATTCTCGATTTCATACAACTATGAGTCCTGGGGAGCTCGATTGGGAGTGCTCAGAGGGATTCTATAGGCTCAAGATCATGGAATTCGAGGCGAAAGTCAAAGATTCGGGGTCAACATTCTTTTTACTATTTTTCTTACTCTTTTCGAGGTTCTCTAGAGTTGTAATTAGGGGAGTTATGTACTGTTTGATTGGTATGATAGGCTGAATTTATTTGTTTAGGGGTTGAGAGCACTTTTGGACTTGTAATTATGTTTCCTACTAATTGCTTTTCATGGATTCATTTGAATGAGTTGTGCTTAATGCTTCTAGTTATTTGGCTATTAATTAGTTTATGCTTGCAATAAATTGAGCTTGCAAGAGAGAATTTAGGATACAAATAATTCATTCAATGCCTATAATTTTCCTAAGTGATATAGGATTAACAAATAATAGACAAGGCTAATGATGAGTGGGCTTCGTTTAATTAATTAATTAATTAGCGCTAAGGACACTTAGGTTAATGGTCAATTAAGTGGGTTTGAATGAGACCAACACGAGATTTCAATCGTTTTAGCTCTAGGCCTATGAATTAATGAGAGTTAATGAATTGGCATAATTAGTTAAGCACACTTACGGTCCAAAGTGTGCTCGATCCCCTAAACATTACCTAAATCTTGTTGTCTCCATAACTTTATTTTCATGTTTTTGAGTTTATTTTCCTTCCAAAACATCTTTTGGTTATTTTTCCTAAATAATCTTAATCATCAATATTTTTAATAATTATTCAATTCAAAAGCATTTTTACACTCCCTGAGGTTTTGATACTCAGTATGAATACCATTTTATACTACTTGCCATGTGCGCTTGCATGTATTCTGCGAAAAGGGGCATGTGCAAATTGTTTTATCTTGGTTTTCTGGCGCAATGGTTATTTGGTTGCACCTCGAATATGAAGGGAATAATCTAATTAAACCCAAGCGAAAGCATAGGAATTGGTTTGAGTTTATTTAGAATTAAATAATAATATTAGGGTTAAGCATAACATACCTTGAAAATATAGAGATTCTTCTGGTGTTGTTGATTTCTTCCACAAAGCCTTTGATAGCACTCAAAAGTGTGCTAATTCTAGGCTTAGATTTGTGTTAGTTTTGTATGGTTATAGTGAGCTTTCATGCATTTATTTATTTATTTTGTAGATTTCGAGCAATTGGAGCCAAACCGGACTTTTGAAGCTACTTGGAGCTTAATTAGAGCTTAAAGACACACTTTGGCACAAAGAAGATAAGTAGAAGACGTATTACGAGTGAGAAAACTTGAGGGTATAGCGTCGAGACGCTATAATACAGCGTTGAGACGCTATAGATTGAAAAACAATTTTTTTTACTGTTACAGGGTTGAAACGCTACTGTAGCAGCATCGCGACGCTATGCAGCGTTGAGACGCTACTATTACAGCGTTGAGACGCTATCTCGATTCTATAAAAAGAAAATTTGACCTACGGATTAAGAGAGCCGTTTTTGAGAGCCTAGAACCCTAATTTCGACAAAAAGCATTGTTTTGGGACCTATATAGCACTTTGGAGAGCTAAGGAGGAGACTCAAAGCTCGAGATCGCGGGACATCACAACGGGAACGAGTGTTGGCACGCGACGTCTAGTTTTTTCTCTTTTCCCTTTACTTTGTTTCTTGAACTTTAGGATTTATTGGACTGAATATCTAATGTAATTTTAAGTATCTTAGACTCTTTGATGATTGTACTTTTAAACTTTGTTTGGTGTTTTTTTGAATTGTATTATATCGTAATGCCTTCTATGCATCTCGAATCAATTTTCTAAGCTTTTGGCCATAGCTTTGCATGTTAGGTTAAATTTAGCTTGAGAAAGTAAATTTAACTAAAGAACTTAGATGCATGACTAGAATTAATCTATTGCATGAGAATGAATAGGTTAATATTAGAAGCCATTAAAAGAATTTCATAATGCCATGTTTAGGTGTAGAAATAGACCGAGAGGATGATTTACCACTTTACATGAGTTCATTGGGCTTGAGAGAGTCAATTGCATATTTTAGTAATTCTTGGCTTAAGGTTGTTGCATATTCTACAATTCTTTAATCAAATTCATAGTTGCACTTCATGTAATGCAATCTTCACTAGTCTCTCTAAATGGTCTCCAACCTTTGTAAATAGTTAATTTAGTTTAATCTTGTTCCAATCTAAAGTTAGGTTCTCTATATAAAATTGAGCATTGGTAATTGTAGTACTTAATTAAGCTAAGAAATCTAATCCCTGAGATCGACCCTGGCCATTACTACTACAAATTGTAAAGGTCTGGTTAATAATTTTATTTGATAGAGCCTTCGACAAGCTCTTTATCAGCCTTCCTAGCTCTGACTCGAACAAATGATCAAAGAGATTTGTGGGAACCTTCTTGAAAATAGAGAGAGAGGGAGTTAGAGGAGAATTTCAAGAGTTATTTTATCTTATTTGTGATTTACAATGGCTCACCCCTAGGGTCCTATTTACAATAGCCAGGGAAAATAATTAAATAATATATTTTAATATCTAATATATTAAAATACACTTATCTAACCGATTTGAATCAAATACAAACCTTTCCAAATTCTCCTACGACATCTATTTCCTTATTCGAATCTAATTCAAATTTAATAAATATATTTTCTTTAATGTATCTTAATACATTAATAATTTATTTGATATTTAATGTATCATATACAATAAATATATTTTTCCTCGTTTAATATATATCATATATTAAATTTTAATTTGAACATTTCAAAAGATTATCTCAATGAAATTTATCCCTATTTGTTCATACGAGCTAGCAAGGGGACCTTATGGACCTACAGATTATAAGCTCCAATGATATAAAATCAATTAATTAAACTCTTTAATTAATTAATTTTCATTCATTAACTATAGGTCATTCTCCACTATAGATTTAGAGTTGCACTTTTATGCAGTGTAAGACAAGTTGTTTCCATTGATCTAATCATTACAAGCAAGTCAATCCTCCACAAGTTGTTCGTAATTATAGTTGGGTCAAAAGTCTGTTTTACCCCTATAATTACATCTTATACCATAAGTACCACTAATCCTCTAATGAACAATCTGTTTATGATCCAACCATAAACTAGGTCCCTCTCAGGAAAGTGAGAGGGTGGGGCCCCATTGTTCAAGTCCCGAAATCAGCACTTATGAGAACTACTCATCTACTTACCCTATAAAGGAATGAGTGAATTTCATCTTGTGAGATTATGTTCCCAGCTCTCAATTTGGTCAAGTCCCCAAAATTGCAGGCTTATTGAATCGGATACAAAAGCCATTCTCACCCATGAAAATCAAAGGACGAGCCCTCATAGGAAGGAGTTCATAACTCACGCAGGATTAAGATCGAGTCGCATATGATCATCTTGTGAAATATCAATCTTCTCAATTAACAGATTTATAAAGAAATATTAAATATTTATTGGTCGAGTCTTATACAAACTCATTGTATAGAATACCCCCACTCACATGTCTCAACATGAATGATTTGGATCAAATCATTTGTAACAATTACAAAGTGGGCCGTATCAATAGTGTTACTAGGATAAGACACCCAATCTTTCCATATACTATAGACTCTTTTAGGTTATTTCTTGAATACAATCCTCTTGTATGTCAACTACATACTGTTCAAGATTACAATAATAACCTTGGATTTTACACAATATTGGATAATGTTATACACAATGTAAAATAATAAATTATTTTATTAATAAATGAGAAAATGATTAATTACAAAAAAAAAACGAGCTTTAGGGCACAAATCCTAACAGAATACCCATCCAAAAAGCAATAGTATGCACATCCAGCTAGTTTGTTTAACATTTGATTAATGAATGGTAAGGGTAAGCGGTCCTTCTTTATTTTGTTTCGTTGAGGTTTCGATAATAAGGCAAGCGCGCCAACCAGTCATTATACGTGTTGGAATAAACTCATTCTTGATGTTGGTTACCATGTCATGCCTCTCTTTTTTGGCACGCCCTGGCCCTAACTTGCCCAGTTGCTGTCTGAAATGGGGTAGATCATCCCTGCGTCTAGCCACTTTATGAATTTTTTCTTTACAACCTCTTTCATGACGGGGGACATTGATGTTCAATGGAACTATTTTTTTCTTCCATCAATGTGACTTTGTGCATATAGTATGATGGACTTATTCCCCTTATATCTGTCAGGGTCCATCTGATTGCTCGTTTATGCCTTTGTAAAAGTTGTAAGAGTAAAAGTTCATGCTCAACATTCAAAGAAGATGAAATGATAACAGGTAAAGTATTATTTTGTCCAAGAAAGTGTATTTAATCATCATTGGATAAGGCTTCATCTCCACGATGGGTTGCTGTTCTAGAGAAGACTTGAGCACTTAAGTGGTGCAGTTAGACAACTTGAGGGTCTCAAATTTGCTCACAATTGCGCTGATCAACTTAGTCTCTGCTTCTTTTTTTTTTCATGCGTTTCGTTTTGGTTCTCCTCTTTATACTTTCTTCATCAAATTATTCTACACTTTCCCACTAGATTTCACTAAGGTTGAGACTTTTGACATATTACAATACTCCACTTCTTCCAAAAATTTCAGCGCATAAAAAATGTTGAATTCCATTTTCTAATCATTCACACGCATGGTCAATAATCCTTTTGGAACATCGATTAGCGGTTGTTTAGTTGTAAGGAAAGACCTTCCAAGTATGATTGGAAAGTCCTTGTCTGCTTCGTATCTCACGATGATAAAGTCAGCTGGGAAAATGAACTTATCCACTTTGACTAGTACATCCTCAATCTTGCCCTTTGGGTGTGTGATTTATCTGTCTGCCAACTGAAGGGTGATTATTGTCAGTATGGCTTACCCAATCCTAAGTTTCTTAAAAAGAGATAATTACATCAGGTTGATGCTTGCGTCGAGATAATACAAGATGTGTCCTACAATAACTCCTATTCAACACGAAATTTTGAAGCTTCCAAAATCCTTAAATTTCTTTGGAATCTTACTTTTGACGACTGTGCTACATTCCTCTGTTAAAGCAATTGTTTCAAATTTAGCTATTCATCTTTCAAAAAATTTACGTAGCTTGAATTTCAACCAAAGGAATCTTGATATGTAATTGTTTTAACACGTCTAAAATTTTTTGAAATTGTGTCTCATCATTTTTCGTCTCCAACTTCTAAGGAAATGGTGGTTTTGGTTTGTCTGCCTGCTGTTGATCTAGAATCGAGATTATCTTTGGTGTATTCTCTCGCTCTTCTTAGTCAGCACATCCTTGCTGCTCTCAACTGCCTTGTCTATCTATCCCTCTATTATGGGTTTAACACCATCATATTTTTCCTCTTGTACTGGAGTCCTTGGGGCTTATTTCTCTTGTGCTAGTAAGTTGGGTGCATGAGTTACTTGCATTATCATCTTGCCACTTTTTAAGGTGATCACCTGGTATTACTCCTTTTTTCCCTCTTAGGAGCTTTAGTCGTGCTTGGCAATGCACCAAGTGGTTAATTCTTTAACTCTGTGGCCTACTGTCCTATCTGTACTTCTAAATTTCTGATTGAGGAAACTTGACTTTGTATCAACACATCATTTTTTTCATGCATTCATTCATCAACGCTTCCACAGAGTTTGATGTTGATGATGCTGCATTGTTTTGTTGATTGCATTGATATTGGTTTTAGTTCTGCACATGAGAAATTTTTTGATTATTATGAAATCCTTGAGGAATAAGAGGTTTACTTACATTATTGGTGTCAGCATTGGTCTGTTGCTACTGACCACCCCACAAAAAATTTAGGTGGTTTCTCCAACCTAGATTGTATGTATTTGAATAGGTTTTATTTCTTCTATCTCCTTGTTGTTGACCAATGTAAAAAATAAATGAGGGGGCAACAATTAAATACGTGGTTCTCTTCACACCCGAAGCATGTGTTATCTGTATTGACTTGATCTATGACTTGTGTTGCTGAGCTAGTTAACTTACAACACCTATCGACAACGTTTTTAGCATGTATGACATGGTTGCTACTTGTGTTGTTAATGTTGTCAAGGCGTCAGACTCACTAATTCTACTTGTTTTCTTTCTGCTTAATGTTTTTAATATGAAGCCATCGTTAGACCATTCATTGTTATTTTTGGCGATTTTATCCAAAATTTCATAAGCTGCACTAAAGGTCTTAGACATCAATGTGTCGTTCGCTAAAGCATCTACTGCATTATGGGAAGCTCTGTTCAAACTCCCATAGAATGTTTGCAATTGAATGCAACTAGGGAGACCATTATGTGGACATTTCCTCAACAATTTCTTGATTCTCACCCACGCATCATTGAGTAATTCGTTTTCACCTTACTAGAGTGTCACTATCTTCTTGCAATAGCGTGTGTTGATCTTTGGTGGGTAGTACTTCAACAAAAATTCTTTCGCTAGCTCATCCCATGTAGTAATTGAGCCCACTGGAAATGAGTTTAGCAAGTCCTTAGCCTCATCGCAAAATGAGTATGGTAATAATATCAGCCTTGATTCTTCTATTGACACTCTTGGGATAATGAACTTATCATAAGTTTCTAGGAAACTCTTCAGATGGGAGTGTTGGTCTTCTTCTAATTCTCTTGTTCTAAGGTAGATATCATTTGAAACATTACAGGTTTCAGTTCAAATTGCAGTGAGATGATGATCGGCCTAACTATACCATGGCTTAAGTCAATAAAGGTGGGGGCAATGTGTTCTCAAATGGCTTGATTCCTAACATCGGCCATATGGACATGATTATTTACTGCCACAAAAGCATTTTGTGCTTCTCTAAGTTCATTTTTTTCTCCCAATGGTGGATCACGAGCTTCATTCTGTGGATTTTCCATGTTCCTCTTATGAGCTCAGTGCTGGTTTGCTCTCTTTCTTTCTTGAAAGGTTCTTTCGGTCCCTTGGTCAAGGTCAAACTTAGGATTTTCTCATTTGCTCATGCACATGGTTCACATACACGAGCTTACAGTACAAGTGATACTCCAAACACTGAAAGGTCTACAATCACAAATTTGTAGATTAAAAAATATGTGTAAGAATCAAGTCCCCAACAACAGTGCCAAAAACTTGCTTGGACTTGGTTAGAAGGGGTACCATAAAACTTGGATAATAAGTGCAAATGTGTGAGCATGCATAGAAATTGAGAGTAAGAAATGTTTGTTTTGTCATACATGCACAACGCAACTAGATCTACCCTATGCTGAGCATAAGTGCACACTTAACGCAAGCAAGTAGTAATTGGAGGTATTCCAAGGTCAAATCCAAAGGAATTGGATGTTATACACTTTTTGTCTACAACTTGCGAAAACATAGGTGGTAATAGAATAAAACAAATAGCCATGAGACAGAACAAAATTACTAACGCAAAGAGATAATAGTAATAGGCTAATGCACTAAAGTAGGTAAATAGGATTGCGATGAATAGTCAACTAGAGTAAAACTAAAACAATGATGGAAAAATAGGGTTTGGCTCGAGAATCTCTACTATGCACTACTTCCAGTTTCAAATGGCATACATGTCTTCATTCTCAAGTAAGCATGGGTTCCTACTTATCCTAATTCTCTCGAGAATGATGCTAAGTACACTATACCTTCATATGTCTATGTTTGATACAGTTATCTCTCACCAGACCCATTTAAGCCTACAAGTGGTTGTTTTATTTCTAAAACCCCCCAGTGAAAGATACACTTGCTCATCTTGGACGTTCCACACATTTTAACCCTCTGAGTGTTCAAACGTGCTAATGTCTCACTTTAGTTGGCCAAACAGAAAAAGATAATGGAAGAATGATACTAGCCAAGAAGAAGTTGAGATTCAACATGCATTCCAAACAATAACGTAAAAGTTACATACTAGATTCCTCCTTAAGGAAACCCTTAATGATTTAGCTACTCATGAATGTAAAGAAAAATAAAAGCACAGAGAAAGACATAAATTTCATAATATATTTACTGGTAAAAAGATGACGAGATACAACAATATGCTCATTACAAAGAAAATACAAAAGAAGAACGAAGGGAACATTATGTCTTAGCATTATGTTTGGAAAAATTCCTCTCAAATTCTCCAACCATTCTCCATATTCTTCCTCATTCCTTCATGGTTTCACAAGGGGTGGAGTAATAGTCCACCATTATAGACTTCATCATAGTTTTTTTTACTTGCTTATTTAAGCTTTTAGTTATCTATTGTATTTCTTAGCATTATGTCTTCATTTCAAGTTGTTGTATCTTTTATTTCTAGTATGAGCTAAACTTCTTCTCAAGACTTGGCTTAGGCCCTCTTGTTGCATCTATTTTCATTGCTTAAACATATTATGTAATGAAGTGCATTTTATGAATCTTCTTCTTGAAGGTGCTTTTTTAAATTGTTTGTGTCCGTTTGGCTAACCGATAACAAGTAGTAGCATGCTTTAGGCATCGGAAGGGTCAAGGTGTGTGGAAAAAATCAAGAGGAGCGAGAGTGAGCATAAACACTAAGTTTTTTAGGGATAACTCGTCCACTTACAAGCTAAAAAAGGGGGCAGTGACTTTTATTGAACAAGTTTAGCATGTAGGAATATAACTAGGTTTGTTTGCAAGGTGTGGCACTTGAAGGGTAACGTACGTTGGTCTCCCTGCTGGATTCAAATACATGTTTCATTTTATCTTATGTGATGCATGGAGATAGATGTAGCATTAGGCAGCCAAAAGCTAAGTCTTGACCTTATCTTTATCATCTTCTCTATTCATTGCATCACTATTATTTATTTTCGTAGTACTATTTTGCCGTTCATTTCAAAACCTCAACATATCTTTGAATGCCTTGGTTACCAGATATCGTATCTTGAGTAGTTGCATTTATTTTGAGCACATCATTCATAAACAAATATCTATGTGGGTTCGACCCTGGAATACTCTAGGTATTACTTGCTAGTGTATTGACTTATACTTGGGTTAGTGAACTAGGTGGCTTATATAATTTGTGTGAACGTTATTTCATCACCTTATTTAAACATCATTTCATCTAGATTTTCCATATTCCATCAATTTCACTTATATAATCTTACTTATAGAATATCAAAATCTAAGTCACCAAACAAATTATGTGTACAATTTATGTTACTATAGGCGCATGGGTCAAGTAATACATAGATTTAGAGTATAGAGTATCGTCTCCATAGGGATTGGTTCTTAATTCATTTAATTACTGTGATGACTATCATTTAGCTTTATTTAGAGAACAAAATCAGAAGTAGAGCAAACAAAACATTACTAATCAATAGAAAATAAAAGCATAAAATAAATAGGAGACACAATTACAAGAGGTAGATCTAAAAAATTGATTCTATTAACTGAACCAATACTTAATTAATCAGACAATTAAAACCAATTTGACAATTAATTCATAAGTCTAGAAGGTCAAAGGTCATGGAATCTCCTGTCAGTCTCAACCAAGCTCATGCAATAATTAACTAACTTACATGTCTGTAACCTTAGTTGATTAATACAGCGCATTAAGACTCTTCATTATGGACTTCTAATAGTCACTCTTATCAATATCGTGTCCAAACAATTATCAATTATGCATTTATGATCTAATTCTAGTCCCCCCCATCAAGTGCTAAACTTAAATCATCATAGCAATTAATTCCTTGATCAGAGAAATTAAAAATATTAAACGAACAATGCATAAATGAAATTAAAGGTCAATTTAGTAATAAACATCTATCAATTAAGTAATTAATCCAACATAATACAAAAATCCCAAGAATTTAGGAACCTAGCTACTCAAAATCACTAAAGTAAACCTCTAGGTCTCTAATTACAATCACAACAGTAGCTAAGAGTAAAGGAAAAGGAAGAAATTGGCAAATAATGGTCGATCCCATGTTTTTGTTGTGGTCTCTTTTGACCTCTGGATCTTCATTTTTGCTTCAATTTTGCTCTACAATTGCTCCCAAAACTACAAATTTAGCTAGAAATTTAGATAAAGGCTTTTAACCTCATATTGGCCTTCTAAAAATATGTCTAGGACATATGAATATATACCCTTTATTGATGTAGCGTCGAAATGCTAGAGACAACGTCGAGATGTTGCCCAAACGACAGTGTTTTTCCTACAGCACGCGCCTCTAGTGTCGAGACGCTACAGACAGAAGGCTTCTTGTGAGCGCATTTTGAGCTCTAGACGCTACAAGACAGCATCTTGAGGCTTGCTCTCGAGTTTGGCATCCAAAATATAGCTTCTTAACGCCCTAATTGATGTTAAGACACCCTCCTCCTGGGTTCTTCTCCTCAAACATCATTTCTTGGCCACTTGATCTTCAATATAGCTCAAAAAACCTCCAAATTCAACATAAAACCCTCTAACACTCCGATTTTGCTTCTTCAGCTAAGTTTTTGTAAAATCAACATTAAACAACGTCAAAACTCACAAATTAAGTATAAAACTAGCTAAATTAGTAGGATTAAGTTAGGCAAATTAAGTTCTATCAACAGATCACACCAAAGCTAAATATTAGAGGTTGTTAAAAGATGAGTCTTAATGCATTGCATGTTATTAAAATCTAAACAATAGTGTTAGTTTTATAATATTGCAAGAGAATTACTTGTCCTCGTTAGAGTTGTTTATGATATATGACTTCTTGACTTATGGAATGTTTCCATGATCAATCTGGGTTGTTTGATTAATTGAATCGTCTGTATAATCAGTGAAATCAACTCTTCATGATACTTTCTCTTTATTTGTCTCAATCTTTATTTTCAGTTATTGCTTTAGTTTAGTTTTGACTTCATTACTCGATTCCTTTCTCTAAATAATGGGTGATTGAGTTTGTAGAATTTAAGTGAATTAGAACCCCAATCTTGAAGATGATACTCGTACACTCTGATCACTATCTTAAAACTTGACACATACACTTGTGGTATTGCATAAAATCATGCAACACATTGGCAGCTTTTAAGACACTTCGGTAGCTTGAGGGGTGGGTTATGTTCTCATTAGGCTGGCTTAGGGCACGTTCAAATTCGTCTTGGCCTCCCCAGGACACCTAGACACCTTTTTTTTAGGCTTTTAGGCTACTTTGAACTTTCTGAAGGGATGGATAAATGTTTTGACGACATTTCTAGTTAGGTTTTGACCTCCAAGAGCACATATGCACCTTTTAAGACACTTGGGTAGCTTCGCAAGATGGGTTATGTGCACGTTAGGCTCACTTAGGGCACGCTCAAGTTTGCCTCGGCCTCCATAGAAAACATAGTCACTTTTCTGACACTTTTAGGCCAATTTGAAGTTTTCTAGGGGTGGAGTAGATGCTTTGGAGTCATTTCTAACTAGGTTGTGGCCTCCAAGGAAATCAAATCACCTTTAGGAAAGTTGGGTAGCTTCGAGAGTGGGTTATGTGTGCTAGGCTCACCTAAGGCACATACAAGTCCCTTTTAGCCTCCATAGAACACTTGGAAACTTTTTATATACACATAAGACACTTCTTAGCCACTTTCAAGGTTTCGAAGAGCAAACTAGATGTTTTAAGGTCAAAGACCACTTAAGAACATTTTTCTTTCCCTTCTCTTATTATTATTATTTTTTGTTTATGCTTAAACATTTTTCATATTATTTAATTATTTTCTTTCGGGTCTATAATTGTGTAATCTTCAATGTTGCTTTTGAAAAATATATGGAAAATAAGAAAATAGGTGTGATAGCACCTAAAATGTGCTATCTGTATGCCTTAATTAATGCTAGTTATATTACATTCACATGCACATTTGTCTATTTTATAGATATTAAGCAATTTGGAGCTAATCAAATTGTTTCAAAATAATTGGGGTAAAAAAAAGAGTTGTTTGGACTCAACCAAGTCAAGAGAAGATTTTTTATTTGTTGAACGATTTTTGGAAGATAATGTGTACTCGTAAATTGGCTTGGATTCCTATTTAATTAGATTTTTGAATCCTAATATAATTAAATCATAGATTCCTAATTAACTTAGGACTTAGATTGTTCCACTATAAATACCCTCATTCCCTTCAGTCAAAGGTATCATTCAATCATTCAGTTCAATTCAACTTGGGAGATCAACTTGGAAGACCATGATGAGCGACTAAGTTTATCATTTCTAATTTAAGGTTCAGCTTAATTCCAATTGTAATGTTCTGAGGCCTTGGACTATTTTGTTATTGTTCCAACACAAGTATTCTTTATTTTCTTGTCCATAGTTTATAAGCATGCAATTTCAATTAAATTGATGCCTTGATTGTTATTGTATGTTTATCTGCTATGCATGATTTTATGATTCGCAACTATCATGATTGAATGAATCAAGTAGTGAAAGGTTTGGCTCATGTGTGTGGATTTATGACTTTTTAATATAAGGATGAAATTAGTTTAATTTAGTTAATATTAGTCTAGTTGTTAATTTTAGTTTAATTAGTATGTTTCATCATTCATCACCTTTCCATATTACATAGCTTGCATGATAGACTCTAGGAAATAAAAGAAGCAAAATTGGTCATGGTCGATCACAGAGAAGCGAGGCTTCAGTTATATATTTTTCTAACTTTGGATGTAAAAGAACCCAGACAAAAAGGGAGGGGGGTTTCGTGCTCAAATTTTAATTGGCTGAAAATTAAATCAAAATTTAAATCATGCGAGAAAAGTAAAAGCAGGAAAATAAAGTTCAAGATTCGCAGACTTACCAAAACGCTAATCCAAGGTACATTAGGATATTTAATTGCAACATTAATCACTGAATTCTACTAAGCATGCTAAATTACAGTGTTTTAAGACCAACTGAACTCCTCAGAATATTGTGGGAGCCTCCCCTAAACAAGTCGATATTTTACTGCCTAAATCGACTCTAAACTAACTCACTAGCTAGGAGCGAACGTTCCATAGTAGCTAATTAGAAGCATTAAGCGATTGGGATAGGTTGAAACATAACAATTTAACTCAACAGGCCCACCAAATTAAACTACCACATGCCAATTGATTTTAAAACCTACCACATGCAAAGCAATGAAGCAATTCACTCCTAATTACAAATGTTGTTGTCAACTTACTGCTACTAAAATTAAGCAAGAAACCAAGGACCTGAACAGTTTGTCAAGCATAGCTATGAACCTACTAACTTAGTCAATTTGTCAGAACAACCAAATTAGAGAATTACTAAGTATCAAAACAAGAATCAAAGGCCATAAAACATGTTGTGATTAATAAAGAAATTGAAACCAAATCCTCATAACGTTGCAACAAAAATCCCTACAATAACTCGAATTAGTGAAATCTACTAGCCGAACATCGTCTTCACGAATTCAGATACCATAATATAAGCCAAAATGAAAGAAAAAGTCTAAAAACTACTAAAACTGTGAAAATGGGTGGAGAAATCGAGAATGGGGTTGTCTAGAAGTAGAGTGATGAACCCTAAAATGGAAAATGATGCATTTATACTATTCGTGGTAGCGTTGAGACGCTGAGGACAACGTCAAGGGGGCTTGTTCAACGTCGTGGAATGCTTGGTGGGAGGAGATGTTGTCTGGCATCCATAGCTTTTGTCTTGCAGGGTCGAGCAGGGCCTGTGCTGAGACGCTACTTCAGGGCCATTTTGGTCAATCTAAATTTTCTCTTCACTCGGGCTCTCGGTTGACCTCCGGTTTGACTTGTTTTAACCCTGATTTGTCGTAAAGTCTCCAAAATCCACCTTAAACTTTAATTCATACAAAATACATAATGATGCTCATAAAATCCATTTTACTATCATGATTTAGGCATGATAAAGATGGATTTTCTAAGTCCTATCAAATAGCCCCAACCTAAATCTTGTTAGTCCTCAAGCAAGGAAAAAACATGCACATAAAGGATCATGGAAGCAACATTCATGAGTCCATCCTTAATGCTCTCCTAGCTAATTGAAAATGCATGAACAAGAAGCACTAAACAACAAACTGTTCATCTATGAGCAAATTTAAAAACTTTTTTTACAATCGTTGAGCATGTGTTTTCAATTAGCCATTCTAGCATGCTTCCTACAAACGCGAAGTAGGTTTATAAGGACATCAAATTTGCCTCCCCTCTACACTAGCCAAATAACTAGCAGAAGAGCATGAAACAATTAAACAAGTAATACTATGCTTAGGTGCCTAAAATTCAAACAAACTTGGGCTAAACTTGCATTCTTTTACCTCAGAGGTGCTAGCTTTCACATACCTGTTGTAAGGACCCTTATCCAGATAACTTGCTCGATGGATGGCCTAACTAATCACAATAGGGGTAGCTCTTTTCACCAATGATCCTTATGCACACAATAAGTTTATTTTGCTTTTCTTTTTTTCTTTATCTTTCTTTTTTCAACAATTTTTTTCCTTTAAGCCCACTTTTTTTTCTTTTCAAACTAGGCAAACAACACATTTTTTTAAGCGATGCATTACAATTCCTCATGCAAAAACTACTCACAATCTAGCGTAAGGCTTATATTGAGGTGACAACAGACATCTAGCTCCTATAAATCTACTCTAGGCCTTTGAAAACATGCAAGAAGGGTTAATACATGCTCTCTAAAGTGTTCAAGAAATGCAAGAAATTATTTTACAGAGGCTTAAATTAAAACAACATGTTCAACTTCTCAAAAGATGCATGGAATTAGCTAAATGAGCAAATCCTTGGATGTCATGATCATGCACAAAGCAACCACTTCATCCAACAATGAAGCTCAAATTTTTTCAATTTTTTTTTCAAAATTTTCAGATTTTCAACATGCTAAAAAACATTCAACCCAACTATCAAAACGTCACCAGAATCATCCTTAGCAGAATCAATCAAAAGTCCGAACTCAAGTGCTCAAGGACTGAACTTTAACACCCAATAACAAACCAACTAAAAAACCAACAGATGCTCTAAGACTCAATCAATCATGCTAAACACTGCAACATCAAAGCTAAATAATCAACAGACTCCACACTTAACCTAAAACTATACATCGTCATCAATGTATTCAAAATAAAGCAAGGACAAATGAAAGGAATAAGAATACTACCCTGGCATTCCAAAGCTTTTAGGTGGGTGTGGGGTAGGTAACTCATCTTTTCCAAGATAAACTTCTTCACTCTTTGGGTCAACATCCACAACTTCAAAATTAAGCCACAGCTAAGTAAACAAAAACAAGCAAACTAATTGAAAAGACAAGAAAGCAAGTAAATTTAAAGCCTGGCTGCCTCCAGGAAGCGCAAATTTTTAACATTGACTGCTTGAAGGGCCATGTGGCATTCCAAATCAACCAGGATCCTCGAAGCTTGATCCTGCGCTATCCTCCATTCCAAACCTTCCTGATGGATCAACCTACAACTCAAGATCTAATTCACATAGAGAATCGAAAGAATGAAAATATTCAACAAGGTTCACAACCTTAACCTCTACCACCTTCCCATTAAAACCAACATACAATGTCCCTCCATCCACATCAATATTGGTCTTTGTTATTTTCATGAAAGGCCTACCCAAAATAATGGATGTCGATGCATTCTTAGACCTATCGTCCATATCTATCACATAAAAGTTTGCAAGAAACAGAAAATCATTCACTTTCACAAGTAGATTTTCAACTATGCCTAAAGGTTTAACAGTAGAACGATCAACCAACTGAATCATGATGCCACTATCATGCAATCCATTAAGTCCTAACTTCTGATAAACAAGCAAAGACATAACATTTAAAGATGCACCTAAGTCTAACATGGCATGCTTAATTTCTTTTTCTTCTATAATGCACAATAAAGTAAACGTGCCAGGATTAGGGCATTTCTCAGGCATCGATTTCAATGAAATGGCAGATACGTTATGTTCTTACTCATCTCTTTCTTACCCTTCCCACCCAAGGTCCTCTGTGGTTCACTAATTTTTCAAGAATTTAGCGAATTTAGGGATCTCCTTTACGGCTTCTAGAAGCGATATTTTCACCTCCAGTTTGCAAAGAGCTCGAGCACCTCCTTTTCCTACTCCTCTTTTCTCTTAATCTTCTCTTCTCTCGAAGGAGCCAACTTAGATGGAGAAGGTGAACAATGAACGTCAAAATGTAAATCACAAGGCGGATCAAATACATTACCTCTCATAGGGTCTGGGGTGGGTTCATTATCTTTCTTCTCAAATTTATTCTCAAATTTTTTCCTATCAACAACAACAGGAATGGGTCGTCCAAAAACCTCTATGCCACTACATAAGGTAATCACACTCACGTTCTCTTTCCTCTACACATCGTCGGGCTGTGTAGGCAGATTTCTTAAGCTCTAGTTTGCCTCAAGTTTGCTCACCGTCGTAGCGAGCTGCATGATTTGGTTGCCTAAGTTTTGCATCCCTACACGAATTTCCTTATGAAATTTCATTGAGTCCTACAACAATTTATGTGTGCTGTCAGCTAAACTTTTGACTATGCGTTTGGAAGACATACCTGAGCTCGAAGCTTGATTATGAGATTATTGTACGGGTCACTGAAAGTTTTGGTTGTAGCTGAAGTTCTGGTGGTCTCGCCAGCCTGGCATATACGTGTTGTTGTATGGGTCGCACTTCCTCTAGTTCTAAAAATTATTGCTCGTATATCCTCCTATGGCATTCGCCTCAGGCATGTCCCCCACTAAAATTGTAGGCACGCGTCTATGGTGTGGACCACAGTCAAACACAGGCCACATGCCTTTGTCATTTGAGCTTGACCTACAATCAACTGTTTAACCAAGTTAGTAAGTTCAGAAATTTGGGATTTAAGATCACGTACCTCTTTCATCTGGGCGAGTCCTTCTGAAGCTGCAGTCCTTTAGTTCTAAATTGCAGGGAATTCTTGACCATGTTCGAGATGAGTTGCTTCACCTTGATTAGAGTTTTATTCACGAGAGCTCCTATACTCACTGCATTCACCATGCTCTTGTCTGCTAAAAGCAACCCCTCATAGAAATACTTAATTAACAGCTGGTCATATATTTGATGAAGCAGGAAGATCACACGTAGACTTTTAATCCGATCCCCATACTTGTACAGAGTCTCCTCAGTCATCTGGGTGATCCCATAAATGTCTTTCCTTAGGTTCATCGCTCCAGATGTAGGGAAGAACTTATCCAGAAAGAGTCATTTCATATCGCTCCAAGTCGTGATTGTCCCAGGCAATAAGTAATACAACCAATCTTTGACCTCCTCTTCTTGTTTTTCCTCTTCTCGTGGTTCCTTGCCAAGAATATCAAAGATTTCTACATTACGTTTTACGTCACTTTCCAACGCATGTCTCCATATGTGCCTTTCTTCTCTCGCGATTTCAGGAAAAAATTAAAGTCCAACGTTCTGTGAGGATCGAGTATTCCTGCACAACCAAAGGAGAGCGATCAATCAAACACAAAATCCAAAGAAAGAAAGAAAAGTAACCAAAAAGTTGCCTCCCCGGCAACGACCCCAATTTGATCAAGCTCGTTAGACCCGTCAAATAAATTTATGAACTGGACCACTGATATTTGTAGTAAAAATGGTCAGGGTCGATCACAAGGAGGCTAGGCTTTTCTTATTTATTTTTTTAACTTTTGATGTAAAACAATCTAGACAAAAATGGGGGGTTTCGTGCTCGAAATTTAATTGGCTAAACATTAAATAAAAATTAAAATCATGCAAGAAAAGTAAAAGAAAAAAAATAAAGGTCGAGATTTGCAGACTTACCAAAACCCTAATCCAAGGTACATTGAGATATTTAATTGTAACAATAATCACTGGATTCTACTAAACATGCTAAATTACAGCATTTTAGGACCAACTGGACTACTAGAAATACCGTGGGAGCCTCCCCTAAACAAGTTGAGATTTCAACGCCTAAATCAAATCTAAACTAACTCACTAACTAGGGCCGAACGTTCCATACTATTAGAAGCGTTAAGTGCTTGGGATATGTCAAAATGTAACATTTTAACTTGACAGGCCCACCAAATTAAACTACTGCATGTCAATTGATTCTAAAGCCTACCACATGCGAAGTAATGAAGGAATTCACTCCTAATTGCTAATGTTGTCAGCTTAATACTACTAAAATTAAGCAAGAGACTGTGGATCCCATCATTTACTCAAGCATAGTTATGAACAAGCTAACTTAGTCAATTTATCAAATCAACCAAATTAGAGAATTACTAAGTATCAAACAAGAAAAAAAGGCCACAAAACATGTTGTGATTAGTAAATAAATTAAACCCAAATCCTTATAATGTTGCAATACAAATCCCTGCAAGGTCAAACTTTTACTCTATTAAAAATAGTTTATTGCTTTGTGTTGAAATTTCGTAACCCTTTACTAGATTTACTTCCAATATTTATCAAAGATTAATAAAATAGGTTCAATCTTGCATCTTCCTTTTATCTAGCCATAAATTCATCATGTTCAGATCTTCATTTTAGTCACATGGAAAATTTTCTAGTCTAATTATGCCTCCGCTCTGCTGTGAAATCTTCTATGTTATAACTTCAGAACTATTTGCTCTCATCATCCTAACCCTCAAATTATTGACTACTTTGGACATTGTCATTCTTTTCCATACATTTTTTTTTTGTTGATATTTTCTGTTTAAAATTAATTTCTCTAGGGGTTGACTGAATGAAAATTGCATGCAAGAGTGCACCACATTTGGAAACCATGTATAAGTACAAGCACTATGACAGGTTTGAGTCTTCTTAATTTTAGTACGAAGTTCTAAAGTTATTCAACTCATCCCTATTCTTGAAACTCACTTCTCAATATTTCTCATGTATTGTTTTTCATGCGTATGATAAGGTGATATTGATAACATGCATAAGTGTGTTTTTTTAGGCTTATTTTCATGTTAGTTTCACAATGATTTTATGTGCTTTCATGTATTTTTATGTTTATTTCTTAGAAACCTAGCATTTTGAGCAAAACTGGAAAATTGTGAGATAATTGAATAAATTTGAGCAACTTAAGGCTACATTTGAAGATTCAAGTGTTGAGGAAGAAGGACAAAGCAATTGGACCTGAGAGTATAGTGTTGCAATGCTAAAGAATAAGCCTTTCAACCTTGAAGACTCGAGGGCACAACGTTGCAATGCTGTTTATAGCGTTGTAATGCTGGCTGAAGAAGATTTTTCTTTTTTTTGAAAAATGCTAAGGACATCGTTGCAACGATGCCCCTAGCGTTGCAATGCTGTCTTGATGTCTATAAAAAGAAATTATTCATTCGAGCAAAGGGAGCCATTTTTTAGAGACCAAAACCCTAAATCGATTCATACACTGTCTAAGGGCTTAGAGGAGAACTTTGGAGAGCTAAGGAGGAGACTCAAGGCTCGAGATTGTGGACTTCACGTTGGGAACGAGTGTTGGCAAGCGACCTTAGTTCATCTCTTTTCCCTTTACTTTTCTTTTGGTTTTTAGGAGTTTTGTTATGGACTATAGTGTTGCTTATCTCTGTATATAGACAAGAATGGTTGTATGTTTTAGACTTTTGTTGATTTTGTAATTGAATGATTGTAATTACATCTTTTATGCACCTCGATTTTTAATGCTTAAACCTTTGGCCATGGTTTTGCATGTTAGGCTAGATTTAGCTCGAGAGAGTAAATTTATCCATAGAACAATAGATGCATGACTAGATTTAGCTTATTGCACGAAAGTGAGTAAATTAATTCTAGAAGCCTTAAGAGAATCGCCTAATGCCATGTTTAGCAATAGAAATAGACCGAGAGGTTGATTTATTGCTAGGCATGAGTTCAATTGAGCTCGAGAGAGGATATTGATCACCTAGTAATTCTTGGCTCAAGATTAATTGCATGAAATCAATTCTTTGTCTACAAAGATGTGCTTAATTTATTCAACCATTGTGTTTCTCAAAAATTGGACTCCAACCTTGTATATAGTAGTTTAGATTTTATTTGTCTTTTTTATCACTCCAAAGTTTTTTTGTCTAAATAAAATTAGGCATAATTAACTGTGGTAGTTAATTGAATCTAAGAAACTCAATCCCTGTGGATGACCCTGGCCACAATTATTGCAAAATACTTAGAGGTCTGATTTTTATAAATTCAATCTTGATAGGACATTCGACAAGTCGTCTATTAGATACATACACACTTTTTGTAGATCAAATTTTATTGCTTGCATAGTGCATGCTATCTAAATAATTTACTGTTAGAAAGTTGTAATTACCTGCACAATTTCTATGGGATGCTGAAGTGTTTTTCATTTATGCATGATTAATTATTATAAATTCAAATGAATTATGTTTAACAAAAAGGTGTGCTTAAGAGAAAAGCCTCAATCTAAGATATTTACATCTAATATCATACGATGCAAATGTTCTGTAACTATCTAAATGTTTTGTAGCTTATTGATTACTTCAAGTATAAAGCTAAAAATTTGTAGGACCTAAGCTCTAGAATGTACATATGTTTAGAGAAAAGATCTACAATTTTGTATTGATGTATTTGTTACAACTTTTGAGGCTTCTCTCCTTATAGCTGTAAAGGGAGGCAAAGATATTTTTGTAGTTTAACACATTGGAAGGAGTGAACTCTTAAGGTTACCGAGGTTTGCAGTATAATTTTTGTATTTAACATTTACAATTTGGTATTGATGTAATTTGTTACTCAATGGCAAGCTTGGGCAGGATTAGTAACAGATGGAAGAAAAATCGTTGAGCCAAATCTTAGTCGAGTACTACTATTAATGCTTTTTTATGAATTCACTCAAGTTATTTCTATATGTGGGGTTGTTAGTTCTTGTATTTTTTGAAATTGTTCATATGAGATTGATAGTTCTTGTAATTTTGAAAATTTTCATATGATAGATAGTTTGATAATATTGAAGATATGGACTTGTTAATATTATTGGTGGATATTGGGTTGATAGACCTTAATTTGTATTGTATGTTTGATTGATGAAATTTTCTCTTCTTCATGATATCAAGTTTTTGGAACACAATGTAGGAAATTCAAGATAGTAGGGATTATTTATTAAAACTGAAAATGAAAAAGACACAAACATGACATGTAAAATGCGTCAAGAACTAATTGACTCGACATTCGATATTTAAAACTTGTTCTTCTCTCGATGTTAAGATAACAATAAATTTGACAAACAAAAAATGTCAAGTTCTAACAGAGATGATACGTTAATAAGTGTCAAGAATTGATATACTCACTTTAGACATGTATATGATTTCAATATCCTTGAGATTTGAAAAATATCAAGGAAAATGTACCTTGACACTTTTTTTTTTTGTCAAGTTTTAGAAACCTTGTTCTTGATGGTGACTTACTTGACACTCAAGAAAGTGTCAAGTTTGTTAGAATTCTAAAAATGTAAAGTAATACTATTTTTTCTTGTAGTGATTGTAGGTGAATGCCAAAAACAAACGCAATATCTATTTGTGCGGTTGAAGATGAAGATTGGCGACAACCTATTATAGATTACCTCCAACATGGAAAATTTCCATGGCCGAAGTACAAAAGAGGAATGCTTGATTTATCTACTTGCAAAGATATTCTTCACTATTGTTCATATGAAGGCCTTTTTCTTTCGATGCTTGGTGAAAGAAGATACTGCAAAAGCATTGAAGAAGCACATGTAGGTGTTTATGATGTTCCTCAAGCTAAACCAACGCTACATTTTCAATTAAAAAGAATAGACAATATAGTCAATGATTCGATGGAATATGCAAAGAGGTCTGAAGCATGTAAATTTCGTGCCAATTTAATACATCAACCACAAGAGCCCTCTTCATCCAACCGTAGCTTCATGGTCTTTTGAAGCTTGGGGACTTGATCATATTGATCCAATAAAACCTAAATCATCTACGAGGCGCTCTTAACATCCTTATAGGGCCTAGCTAGTTTTCAAGATGGGTTGAAGTTGTCGCATTGAAATAAGCAAAGAAAGAGAATGTTGTAGATTTTTATTCCAACTCACATTATTTATTATTATGACATTCCTCATTGCCACATGAAAAATAATGGCCCGCAGTTCTCAAATAACTTGATAGACATACCATACAAACCATCCATGTATAATGCTGCAACAAACGTGTTAGCTAAAGTATTCAACAAAACATTGTGAAACTTGATGAAGAAAGTAGGTATCTAAGACAAAAAGACATTGCCAATAGAAAATTGGTGAAGTATTATGGCTTACTGAACTACACATTGTACTCATATATGGGTGATAACTCCTCAAATGAGAGTTATTAGTTGTATTTTTAGAGCTTAAAGTTTCAGCACTTTGACTTTGTGAACATGAACTGTGCCCAAAAGATGTTAGAATTGTTGAAAATTAATTTAGGTCGTCTACTTTGCATAAGATTGGATTTGTTGGATATTTTAAAACATTTGGCAATATTTATTAGTGTAGGTTGGCAGCTAAATTCATTAGAAGTATAAGTATTGTTGGAACATTGATAATACTAAGTTCTACTCTCGAGTAGAACTATTGATTGAGCATTATTTTTGCAAGGATTTCCCAAACTAGCACATGAGAATAGGATTTTAATTGAGCTGGATGTTTTTGACAGCTTAGCTAGTCCCAACTAATAGAAAAGCTTCTTGAGGTCTTATACAGCCTAATCAGCCGTGGATTTGAGGGGTGAGACATCTTTATGGGAGAATTAGAATACAAAGCAGAAAAGAGAGCTAGAAGAAGGAGAGCTGTTGCAATTTCCTATTTCGGCAATAATTTCTTCTATGCTATTCTCTATTTTGTTCTTAGTTTATATAATGGCATTCTATAGAAGTTTGTTTTTAGGTTGTAATATGAGATAAGTCACCTTTTGGGTGAGGATTAAGAGTGTTTTTATCAATCTAAGAAGGGGTTATGGCCCCTTGGCTTTGCTCATTCTAGTTGTTTGTGTTTCTATTGATTAATGCTTGGAGTCTATCTAATCAGCACACACCAATACTGTTCTTTTATATTTTGGGATAAATATAGGGAACTAATTGCTTCCAACCACATTAGATCATCGATTGGGTTAGTGTCTAACTAAGTGGGTATGTTAGGGATAGTGACCTACCTAATGCATGAAATCAACATGTTTAATTACGGTGGGTTAATGGGAATTAAACCACTAAAATCTGGAAATCTGGGCGGATTCTATGTTTAATGCTGAACGGTTTGAGGGAACAAAGTTCTTGCTGAAGCATCCTTTTTAGAATGATAAAAATCATTCTTAATTCGAGCCCAATTTTATTATCTAGTTGCCATTCATTTTATAATCGCATTTAGTCTTGCTTGCTCATTCGATTAGCAATTTAAGTTTTTTTAGCAAAGTTAATGTTCTTGCATTTAAGTTAGTATGCTTAACTTAGTTGAAAATCCCAACTATATTTTTTGGTTACCCATTTGAATTTGGTAGTAATTAAGTTAAGAAACAAAGATCTCTATCACTAATCTCTGTGGAGACGATAAATACTTATCACTTGTTGCTGAATATGTACACTTACATAGCCAATATTGAGAATTATTGATTGTTTATCAATAACATTTTGGAGGCAACAAGTTTTTGGCATTGTTGTTGGAAATTAGTTGAAGTTAATTTTTTTTAGGTTAACTGGTAGTGAATTAGTGCATAAGTGTTTTGAATAAGTTTGCTTTTATCTTAGGTGATTGATAGTTGTGTATGAACGAATTCCCTGAGTGGGAGTTTAAATTGGATCTAGATCCTAAAAGAGCATTTCATAGGAGAAGAATAGAGCAAAGAGAAGCGAAAGCCAACAATATGAATCAGCTTCCTCCTATTGAACTAGGGGACCCAATAAATCAGCAACAAGAACCTGACATGAATTAGCAAGTTGGGGCAGAAAATCAAGCTGACAACCCTGTTCTTTTTGCTAATGACAAGGAAATAGCTATTCGAGACTATGCAATACCAATGCTTGATGAGCTTAATCCAAGAATAGTCAAGCCAACTATAGATGCAGTTAATTTTGAGATTAAAACAATTATGCTACAGATGATACAGACAGTAGGACAGTTTCATGGTTTGGGTTATGAAGATCCACATCTTCATTTGAAAACATTTTTGGAGATAATTGATTCATTTAAATTTCAAGGAGTACCTGCTGATGCAATCAGACTGATATTATTTCCATATTCTCTTCGAGATGGAGAAAGGGCATGGCTTGATACAATACCCCCAGGTTTCATTACCTCATGCAATGATTTGGCAGAAAAATTCCTAATCGAGTATTTTCCTGCCATCAAAAATGCTAAACTAAGGGTCGAGATATTATCATTCTGGAATTTTGAAGATGAAACGTTCAATGAAACATGGGAGAGGTTCAAGGAGTTGCTAAGAAAATGTCCTTACCATGGTCTTCCACACTGCATACAGATTGAAACATTCTACAATGGTTTGAACTTAGCCACTCGGAACATGGTTAATGCTTCAGCAAACAGAACATTGCTTGCAAAGACTTATAATGAAGATTTTGAAATTCTAGTGAGAATTTGCACAAACAGATGCTAGTGGTTTGATGTGCGAGATAATTCAAGGAATAAGGGTAATAGCAAAGGAATGTTAGAAGTGGATGCCTTATCCTCTTTAGGTGCACAAATTGAAGGAATGAACGTTTCACTTCCCAATGGAAGCATTGGATTGTCTTTGATTTATTTAAAATTAAAGTAAAAATTAAGGTTAAGCAAACTTACTTGGAGTAAATATGGAGATATTTCTGGCAGATCTTTATCTCCTACACTAAGTCTTCCTAATTATGACTCGAACACATGACCAAGGCTTGTGGGAGCCTTTTGAAAGAAAATCCACAAGGGATTGGAGAGGAAGATATCTAGAGAGAATTTTCTAATTCTTTATTGAGAAGATATGTGTTATGTCTAATGGCTCAACCCAAGAGTCCTATTTATAGAGACCAAGGAAAAATCTTTGCTATAATTAAAATATTATATTTTAATATCTAATATATTAAAATATATCTTATATTTATTTGAATCTCATTCAAATCTCCTATGATATTTATTTATTTGAATCTTATTCAAATTCTATAAATATCTTTTATTTGATATATATAATATATTTAATGTATCAAATACAATAAATATATTTTTCTCTTATTATTTAATATATCTAATATATTAAATATTAATTTGAACATTTCAAAATTTTCTTTCAACTAAATTGATCTTTTAGTGTTATTATGAGCTAGTAAGAGGACCTTATGGACCTACAGATTAAAAGCTTCAATGATACAAAATCAATTAATTAAACTCTTTAATTAATCAATTTTCATTCATTAACTATAGGTCACTCCACTATAGACCTAGAGTTACACTCTTATGCACATTAGGACAAGTTGTGTCCATAGATATAATCATTACATGCAAGTCGATTCTTCATGAGTAGTTCGTAATTACAGCTGGGTCAAAAGTCTGTTTTACCCCAGTAACTACATTTTGTACCTTAAGTACCGATGGTCCTCTAATGAACAATTTGTTTATGATCCAACCATAAACTAAGTCCCTCTCGAGCCAGTGAGAGGGTGGGGCCCCATTGTTCAAGTCCCAAAATCAGCACTTAAAGGAACTACTCATCTACTTACCCAATAAGGGAAAATGAATTCCATCTTGTGAGATTATGTTCCCAGCTCCCTATTTGGTCAAGTCTCCAAAATGGTAGGCATATTGAATCGGCTACAAAAGCCACTCTCACCCATGCAAATCAAGGACAAGCCCTCACAGGAAGGAATCATAACTCACTTAGGATTAAGACCGAGTCGAATATGATCATCCTAATGAAATATTAATCTTCTCAATTAACAGATTTATAAGGAAAGATTAAATATTTCGTGGTCCAGTCATTTATACAAACTCATTGTATAAGATACCCCCACTCACATGTCTCCACATGAACAATTTTGATCAAATCATTTGTAACTATTACAAAGTGGGCCGTATCAATAGTGTTGCCAAGATAAGGCACCCAACCTTATCCATATACTTTGACCCTTTAAGTTATTTTTTGAACATGATCTTCCCATATGTCAACCACATACTATACAAGATTACACTAATAACCTTGGATTTTTCATATAATGGATAATATTATATTACAAATAAAATAATCAAAATTATTATAAATTATTAAATAAATCATTAATTACGAGGCTTTAGTGCATAAATCCCAACAATCTCCCACTTACACTAAAGCCAGCAAGACATGTATCCTAGGGCATACTCTATACCCAACATGTTATCCCATGCCCTAGTAAAGATGAGACATGTCTCTTAATCCTAGACATTCTAGGTGACCCTCAAACACTTTAGCCTTAAGAGTCTCTTTATATAGATCCAAAGGATTGCCGTTAAAAGCCATCTTGATCACTACATAATGCTTTCTCTCTCTCGATATGATTCCCTATACATTGGTGTGTAATAATTTCCTTAATATTAGTCTTTGCACCACTATTATCATAATAAAGAAAATAAACTAAACCATATCTGAAACACCTTTCAGTTCTTTAAAGAACTATTTGAGTCATACAAGTCTTTTTGTTGCTTCACAAGCAAAACAATTTAACTTGTATACCATACTCCACCACCTAGGTTAAAATTTATCTTTACATAGATTTCCTAAATCTTTGTAAGAACCAGTGTATATTGTAAAGATCAAATCTTTAACTCCATACACAAAAATTTCTCATTATCCATAGATAATTTGATAAAGTTTTTAATTTTCTACTCAATGGTCAAACCATTTGTTTAACTGATATATGCTAACCAATTGTATATTAAATGTTCAGTCTCATTTATGCATATCATATACTTTCAACATTTGAGTTGTCTTAAGATACTCTTCCTTAGACATAAATATCAAATATTTGACAACAATTTTGTCAATATAAGATATTTGACACAAAGTTAACATTTTGTCCTTAAATCTCCATTTTGGACATGTAAAATATACTAAGTTATTCCAAATCACTTATTTGGAATTGGTTATATAATCAACTTTTTATGTTAGACATCTTACATCATTCATAATGGGTAAAAATATCATCAACATAAAACATGAGAAAAATCCACAAAGGAATTAATGATTTTCTTGCCTATAAGCTTCATTAATATTTATCCAAAGTCATAGATTTTGATACTTTTATCAAACCTTATATTCACAGATCTAATGGTAGAATTCATTTCATAAATGAACCTTTACTATTTTACAAACCTTTTGCTTTTGATCTTTGAAAATAAACATATCTGATTGATTTGTGTAGCTGCATTATCTAAGATTTATTTTCATAAAAGAATTATAAACATTCATTTTTTTTATATATCACATATGCAACAATGAATTAAATAATTCTTATAGACTTCAGTATGGCAACAAGTGAGAAAATTTACTCGCAGTCTACTTTCTCCTTTTAGGTTTCTTTGCCATTAGTCTCACTTTGCATGTAATAAGCCTTCAACTTTGTCATCTAACATGAAAATTTGGGCTTCAATTAAGTCCTTGTAAAGGTTGAGTCATCTCATAACTCTCCCACTAATAGAGGGCTTTTCGATAGCCCTATCAAGATTAAATTTATAAAAATCTAACCTCTAAGTATTTTGCAATAATAGTGGCCAGGGTCATCCAAGGGATTGGAGTTCTTAGATTAATTAAGTACCACAGTTAATTATGCCTAAATTTATTTAGAGAAATAAAATTTTGGAATCAAGGGGAAGTAAAACCTAAACTAATATGTAAATGCTTTGGAGTCCAATTTTGAGAAACATGCATGATTGATTACCTTAAGCCCGACTTGAATTCATTAATAACTTGATTTTATACTGACAATCTTAAGCCAAGAATTTCTAAATAATCAATATTCTCTCTCGAACTCAATTGAACTCATGCCTAGCAACAAATTAACCTCTCGGTCTATTTTCATTACTAAACATGGCATTAAGTATTCTCTTAAGGCTTCTAGAATTAATCTACTCACTCTCGTGCAATAAATTAAATCTAGTCATGCATCTAATGTTCTATAACTAAACTTACTCTCTCAAGCTAAATTTAGTTAAACATGCAAAACCATGGTCAAAAGTTAAGACAGTATAAAGAGATACATAAAAGACTGATATATATAAATTAAACTAAAAATCAACTATATATTCAACAACTACAACCAAGTAAGGGTCTAAACACAGATTTGCAACATGAGTACAGCCCACAAAAACTCCTAAATCTAAAAGAAAAGTAAAAGAAATAGAGAAGAAATTTAGGTCGCGTGCCAACACTCGTCTCCGACGTGATGTCCACGATCTCGAGCTTTGAGTCTCCTCCTCGACTCTCCAAAGATCTCCTATGTGTCCTTAGACAGTGCTTGAATCGAGTTTAGGGTTTTTTGCTATCTCAAAACGACTCCCTTTTCTCGAAACACAACTTTCCCTTTTATAGAACCAGGACAGTGTTGCAACGCTGTGCATAGCATTTTTTAAAAAAAGGAAAAATCTTTTTCAGCCAGCATTGCAACGCTATAACTAGCATTGCAGCATTGTGCCCTCAGGTCTTCAAGGTAAAAAGGTTTCTTCTTTGGCATTGCAACGCTATGCTCTCGGGTCCAATAGCATTGTTCCTTTTATTCCATGCTTGAATCTTCAATTATGGATTTAAATTGCCTAAATTTGTCCAAATATCTCACTATTCTCATGTTTTGCCCAAATTGCTCGGTTCTGAGAAATAAACATAAAAATACATGAAAGCATACAAAATCATAGCAAAACTAGCCAAAAGTTAAGCTTAAAAATAGCACAGTCATGCATGCTATTAAATAACTCTAAACTTAGATTTTTGCTAGTCCTCAAGCAAAACAAAACCAAAATGACAGTTTCATAATATCTCTAACACATGATTCATGACTCAAGCCTCAGTGATCTAATTGATATGAAACAACAGAATAAAGACTTAACATGCTCTTCACTAAGCAATTTAAATTCTATCTATCTCATTCCTTGCATGTGCGTGTGTGTAACTTCCTTTCTATTAGTTTCTACTAGCTTAAGACACTTTTACCAAGGCTTTCCTTTGTCTCCCCCCTACACTGGCCATAAGGTCCAATTTTCAAGCTTTCTTACATTATAGAGAGCAATCTACTTACACTTTTTTTTTCTTAAGCATTCGAACGGTTACTAATCCCCAAACTTATTTTTTTCCTTCTCACAGAGATCATAGCTTTCACACATCCACTGTAGGCACCTTTATCCAGAGCACTCGCTCAATGGATGGCCTAACTGATCACAATGGAGGTAGTTCTTTTGATCCGCACACATTAAGCACACAATATTGATGGAACATGTTTTCAATTTTTGTTAAACATGCTAAAAAATCAATAAAGATCAAATTCTCTTAACTCAACAAATCTCAATCACTAACTTTCATGTAAGTCAACTATTAATTAGTTCTCAAGCCTATCAGGGTGACAACAACCTCTAGACTCAACAAAAGCATCATAGCATTTGAAAATAATAGAAAGTCAATTATGTCCTCATGTGTTGCAAGGGAATTATAGATAGAATTTAAATGCACTCACTTCAGGATATGCTTTAGAGATCATTCTATTGCAAAAAAAAATCACTTAGATTACTTCCTAGGCTATCCTAATCAATCATCATGCATTACAATTCATTCAAACATGCTTAAGATGGAAAAAAAATTCTCAAAATTTCCTCAGAATTATCAGGACTGCACAATACTACCCACCTCCAAACTTAAAACTTACATTGCTCTCAATGTAACATGCTCAATAAAATAAATAAGGAGAAAGATAAAGTGAGTGAATGATACTGGCCTGATAAGATAAGAGACTGTTCCCTGAGAATTCCTTGAATTGCCTAGGGAGCTACTCAACACGATCGAGGTCCTATAAAAAGAGAATGAGATTTACTTGGCACTCATTTTCTAAAACAACCTAAACTAGGAAAGGAAAACAAACAAGAAAAGTAAATGAGGGAAGCAAAAAGCTTAGGTTGCCTCCCAAGAAGCGCTTTCTTTAACGTCTTCGGCTAGACTGAACTCATGTGGCCTCTTAAGGTACATAGAAGTTCTCCCATTTCTTCGGGCCCATTTTCCTTGAATCTAAAAAATAGACCAAAGCTAGTAGAAACTCTAGCTTTTCGTGAGACCATGAAGCATACATATTTTTAGTATTTTTAAATAAGAAAAGCATAAAAGGAGAAAGATCAAAATAAACAGACTCTGACACAGACTCGTGAGAATAAGAAGCACACTCAAGTATAAGAGATGAATCAGAAGATAAAACAGACAAAGGCCTTATAGCCTCAAACTCTACCTCATAAACCTCCTCAACCAAGATAGGCTCGTCCTCTCTCTCATCCTGACTGACTCAATCCTGGTGTGTGTCTAAATTTTCTAATTCTTCTCCAATATTAATAATCCACTCCCTCGATTGCCCAACCTCAGTAGAATTGAAAGAATTATTCTCATAATAGGCTATCAGTGAATTAGAGATCAATTGACTCATTGGACATCCTATGGAAGTGGGTTTCACTTCACTAACCTCCCTAGGGGTCTGGAGACTATTAAACCTCTCATCAAACTGTAACCTCCTAAGTCTAGTCTCCTCTATAAATTCTCTCAACATTCTCTCTAAGGAGGATTCTTCTTCAGCTTCTTGCAGGAAGGAAGGATATTGTTCATGGGTCCAAACGCATTCATCATTACCATACATGGGATTTTCATAACTCATAGATTCGGTATGATAATAACTAGGCATTTGATAACCATAAAACACATAATCTTCACTAACAGGTTCATGATCAAAAGAGGGATAACTAATGGAAAAAGAACTAAAAAGTGGTGTTGGTTCTTCGAGCTCAAATTCCCTAAAGGGCCACCCAAATCAATCAAAGGCCATTAGACAAAATAACAAATAATCACAAGCTCTCAAGCAACACAAAATAATCACACAACCAGAAAACAATGAACTATGACTCAAAAGAAAACAAAACAAGCAAGATAAAAACAAAACAAAGATAAACCTCTAAATGAAGCAAAAATAAGGAAACTAAAAATATATGCTATTTACGCTCTAAATTAAGATCAACCACTTTCACCACGATATTAATTAAACTAAAATATGTCAATCCCTGGCAACGACGCCAAATTTGATAGAGGGCTTGTTGAAGGCCCTATCAAGATTAAATTTATAAAAACCGGACCTCTAAGTATTTTGCAATAATAGTGGCCAGGGTCATCCACAAGGATTGGAGTTCTTATATTAATTAAGTACCACAGTTAATTATGCCTAATTTTATTTAGAGAAATAAAACTTTGGAATCAAGGGGAAATAAAATCTAAACTAATATGTACATACTTTGGAGTCCAATTTTGAGAAACATGCATGATTGATTACCTTAAGCCCAACTTGAATAGATTAATAACTTGATTTTATACTAACAGTCTTAAGCCAAGAATTTCTAAATAATCAATATCCTCTCTCGAGCTCAATTGAACTCATGCCTAGCAACAAATCAACCTCTCGGTCTATTTTCATTACTAAACATGGCATTATGATATTCTCTTAAGGCTTCTAGAATTAATCTTCTCACTCTCGTGCAATAAATTACATCTAGTCATGTATCTAATGTTCTATAACTAAACTTACTCTCTCGAGCTAAATTTAGTTAAACATGCAAAACCATGGCCAAAGGTTAACACAATATAAAGAGATACATAAAAGATGTCAATCTATAAATTAAGCTAAAAATCAATCAAATGTTCAACAACTACAACCAAGCAAGGGTCTAAACACAAATTTGCAACATGAGTACAAGCCACAAAAACTCCTAAATCTAAAAGAAAAGTAAAAGAATTAGAGAAGAAACTTAGGCCGCATGCCAACACTCGTCTCCAACATGATCTCCACGATCTCGAGCTTTGAGTCTCCTCCTCGACTCTCCAAAGATCTCCTATATGTCCTTAGACAGTGCTTGAATCGGGTTTAGGATATTTTGGTCTCTCAAAACGGCTCCCTTTTCTCGTAACACAACTTTTCCTTTTATAGAATCGGGACAACATTACAGCGCTAGGGGCAACATTGCAACGCTGTCCATAGCATTTTTTAAAAAAGGGAAAAATATTTTTCAGCCAGCGTTGCAACGTTATAACCAACTTTGCAACGTTGTGCCCTTGGGTCTTCAAAGTAAAAAGGCTTCTTCTTTGACATTGCAATGCTATGCTCTCGGGTCCAATAGCCTTGTTCCTCTTCTTCCATGCTTGAATCTTCAATTATGGCTTTAAATTGCCCAAATTTGTCCAATTATCTCATGATTCTCCTATTTTGCCCACATTGCTCGGTTTCTGAGAAATAAACATAGAAATACATGAAAGAATACAAAATCATAGCAAAACTAGCCAAAAACTAAGAATAAAAATAGCACATGTCATGCATGCTATCACCCACTACGATGAGGCTTATCCAATATATGACTAAGATCCCTTTGACTTTCAAATGTAATTAAATTATTAACAACTTTTGTTAACTATTTAGTGGCTTTAGTTGGGACCAATTTATTAATACTATCTCACCTTGTTAAAGGTTTGTGGTCTTTTATTTGATATTCCTTATAAAAAATAACATTTGTCATACAAATACCTTATTCCTTTTAGGGCTAGATAAAAGATCATTTTATACTTCTTAGGGATGGCCTACACTTAAGCATATCTTTGAAAATATACAGCCTTTTTAGGCTTGTTTCAGCATGTAAGCTTAACATTACCAAATAGTGAAGTGTTGTATACTAGTTTTACTACTCTTCTATAATCTCAAAATTGTCTGGTAGACTTTTTGGAGGGAATAATGTTTACTATGCAATCTCTATTGCATATCCTAACCAGATTTTGTAATGGCGTGTAACTCACTATTGATGTGACCATGTCCAACAAGGTTTTGTTTCTCCTCTTGTAGTACAATTTCACATAAATGTACTTGGTATTTTAAATAATTAGGATAAAAACTCATTTTTTATCAATTAGTCTTAGTACGTAAGGTTCTTGTACTTTACAATATGATCTTATCATGCTATCTCGATAGATTTACCTAATCAATTTTCAACTTTAGCCTTAATTTTCTTGAACTTTTCAAAAATTTAGACTTATGTTGTATTAGGTAGAGACACTTGTACTTGAATGGTTATCAACTAGAGTGATGAAATATTCATGGTTTTATTTGGCATATACATTCATCAAACCACTTGGGTTAGAATGTGTAAGCCCAAAGTATTCTTTGGCCTTGTAGCCTTATCTAATAAAGGTCCAATGATTATCTTACATGAAAGGTAAGATCTACAGATAGGTAAAGTAATTAACTAACTTTTTAGATAATTACCTCTTACTAGTCTTTTTATTCTATTCAAATTGATGTTAATCAACATTAACTGCCAAAGTCAAGTATCATCTTTTAGGAGAAAACAATGTCGTTCCATTCTGGATTCTATATTTAGGATTCTATAATCATAAATATATCAGCCAATTCTAGGAACTTCTCTAGAGAGTCTTGTGAAAGAAGACATGACCAAGAATGATGTTGTCATACATAGTCAACATGCTTCTCTAAGGAATCTTGAGATCCAGATGGGGCAATTGGCAAGTGAACTCAGAGTAAGACTAGCAAGCCAACCACCATCTGATATAGAAAATCCGAAAAGAGAAAGCAAAGAACAAGTTCAAGCAATAGAACTTAGAAGTGGTAAGCCTTTGGTTCCAGTAGAGAATGTGATGAAGCAAAAACAGAAGGTCAAAGAAGTGGCAATACAAGCTAAAATTCAAGAAAATGTAGAAGATGTGAATTCAAAGGAAGCAAAGAATGAAGAAAGTGAGGAGATAGTCAGAGCAGTACTTGATAAGTCAACCAAATGTAGACCTATCTCCATTCCACCATTTAAACCGTCCCCACCTTCCTACCCTCAGAGGTTAAAGAAAAGGAATCAAGATAGGGATGTCCATTTAACCTGCGGGGTCGGGGAAGTGAGCGGGGAGAATTTTCTCCCCGTTGGCTAAACGAGGATGGGGACGGTGATTATAGTCCCCGTCTGGCTTCCCTGCCCCGCCCCGTGTATATATATATATATATATATATAGTTTAACCTAATTTCACAATCACGGACGCAACACTGGTCTCCCATCCCACTGTATCTCTTATTAGCCAAGCAACCAATAGACCAAGCTCTCCTCTCACAGATTGTCAGCACACCCACTGCAAGTCAGCAACTCCTAGCCAAGTCACAACCTCACGGCTCAATGCTCACCTCTTAGATTCCCCCTCTCTCTTAGATTCTCTACTTCCCGTCGGCAGTCGTAGCCCCCAACGACTTCACCTTTCTGATTCCATCTATCTTTTGGATCATATGCTTTCTATCGGCCGCCCAGACCCCAAGGCCTGACTTCTTCGATTCCCTCTCTCTCTTAGATCCTCTGCTTCCCGCCTACGGCCGCAGCCCCCAAAGCATAGGTCTCATATCTGATTATTCTATCCGTCCAAGCCTCTGCTTCATCCGTCCTCCCGTCTGTCCAAGCCTCTATTTTGTCCATCCGTTCATCTAAGCCTCAACCTATGTTCGTTCGTCATTGCCTCTAAAAGGATTTAGAATCCGTTCGGCCATCTCTAGCAGGTGAGTTTCTTCCCTCAAGTTTTAGTTAAAATAGGTGGGACTTGGCCCATTTCAGTTCTATTTTTATTAAAATAGTGGATATTTGGCTGCTGTTTTAGTTAAAATAATGGGAACTTGGCCTCTTTTAGTTTTGTTTTAGTTAAATTAGGGGGAATTTTTCTTTTATAAGGAATTTGAAAACTATTATTGCCAATACATTCTGATTGTTGTAGCTAAATTTGAACCATTTTGATTTTAAAGCATTAGTTTTGTAGTTGAAACTAAATTTGAACCATTATAATTATAAAGCATTAGTCTTGTGGTTTGGGAACTATTAGTCTTGTGATTTGAGAACTATTTGAGAACCATTCTATCTCTTTGTCTGTTGTAGGCTTGTAGCTAAATTTGTGTTCAAAATGGGCTTTGAGTTATATAATGTTTCTTGAATATGTGCTAAATAAAGTTAATATATTAATTCTACAATTTATTTATTATTGTAGGTTAAAAGGACTTTATTGGGAAATAATGAGTCACAACAAGTTGATTCAACTCAAAATCCAACTTCTAATAACTTGAGCGAAGCAACACCGATCATAATTGTGATAGTCATAATACATCTTCACCTATTACCTTAGATAGTGATGATAATGAAGATGGAGGAAAACGTAGGTTAACATTGGTAGTGTGGAATCATTACAAAAGACAAAAAATAAATGATACCATGAAAGCTATTTGTAACTATTGTGGGAAAAAGTTAGGAGGAGAATCAAAAAATGGGACAAGACATTTACACAATCATTTAAAAATATGTCCTTTAAGGAAACAAAGAGACATTAGGAAATCATGTTTGAGACCAAACAAAACTAATGATGGAAAGGTTGTGCTAAATACATATGTTTTTTATTATGAAGCTTCTAGAAGAGACCTTGTTTGTATGATAATTTTACATGAATATCCTATTAACATGGTTGAACACAAAGGATTTAGAAAGTTTATGAGTGGCGTTAAACCTTTGTTTAAGATGGTTTCTAGAAGTATGATGAGGAGAGATATTTTAAAAATTTATGAAGAAGAGAGAATTAAAACAATGAAGTTTTTGAAAAATAATTGAAGTATAGTTGCTATTACTACTGACATGTGGACTGCTAGTAACCAAAAGAAGGGATACATGGCGATCACTGCACATTTCATTGATGAATCTTGGGTCTTACAAAGCAGACTTTCCATGTATTTCTTTTATTATAATTTGTTTAACATATAAGTTCAATTTTAACATGATATCACTCAATACTAGGTTTGTATATGTGCCACATCCACACACCGGAGAATTACTTTCTAATGCATTGTTAGAGTGTTTATTGGATTGGAACATAGATCGCAAATTATCCACTTTAACAGTAGATAATTGTTCGACAAATGATGCTTGGTTGAGATTCTATTAGATAAGTTAGAGTTGAGGACATTGTTGTAACATGGAAGTTTGTTTCACATGCGTTGTTGTGCACATATTTTAAATTTGATAGTGAAGGATGGACTAGCTATAATTGGTGATGAATAGAGAAAATTAAATACACTGTTCATTTTTGGACTACATCTGCAAAAAGAGTGGAAAATTTTGAAGAAGCTGCTCGTCAATTGCAAATTCCTTGCACTAAAAAGCTTTGTCTTGATTGTGCGACAAGATGGAATTCAACATTTTTTATGCTCAAAACCACATTGGTATACAAACATGTTTTTCCTCATTTAAAACAACATGAACCACAATATAAATGTCTTCCTTCAAAAAGTGATTGGACTTTTGCAAGAGAAATGTGTGATAGATTAGAGCCCTTCTACACTATGACTGAGTTGTTTTTTGGATCAAGTTATCCAACTACCAATGTGTTTTTTTTAGAAATTTGTGAGATTAGGTTGGAACTTTCCAAGTGGCTTAATTCGGATCATGAGGAGATAAAAGTAATGGCATTAAGAATGATTGCTAAGTTTGAAAAATATTGGAGTGTGATTCATGGTGTCTTGACAGTAACTACAGTATTAGATCCTAGATTTAAGATGAGATTGATCGAGTTTTATTTTCCTCAAATCTATGGATCTCACTATATTGTTGAAATTCAACGTGTTCGAGATATGTGCAAGGATTTAATGAAGTACTATATATCAAATTCAAGTACAGAACCAGAATCTTCATGTTCTACAATTAATTCTTCAAGTTCAAGGCAAGATGTGAGTTTTAGTTCTATTGTTCAAAAGAAAGATTGATTTCTCAAGTTTGATGAGTTTATGAATAGTGCTGTAAATGTTGATAATGTCAAATCAGAGCTAGATCTTTATTTAGAGGAAAGTCTTTTAACACGATCATATGATTTTGAAATTTTGGGTTGGTGGAAGTTAAATGGGGTAAAGTATCCTATTTTGTATCAAATTGCCAAAGATATTTTAGCCATTTCGATCACTACTGTTGCTTCAGAGTCTACATTTAGTATTGGTGGTAGATATGTAGGTCCACATCGTTGCAGACTCATGCTGTGTTACTAGAAGCCTTGATGTGTGCTCAAGATTGGCTATGGGCTGAAGGTATGAGTAAATTTTATTACTTAGTTTATTTAAAAAGTCCTGCTATTAATATTTAAGAAGTTTATTTGTACTTGTCATGAATAGATACACATACTACAATAGATGCCAAAGTGTTGAAAATTGTTCTCAAGGATCAAGATCCAGATGATGAGGTAAGTAATTAGTTTGTGCATTCTAATTAACCTTTTTAATTATTGATTTAAAATAACATTTTTCAATTTTTTTTCAGGAATCATGTGTTACGAATCTTCATGACTAAAGAATGAAATTGATGGCCTTGTGCTATTGTTGCAATGTTTAAATCGAAGACTTTTTTTTTTTTTTTTGAAGCCTTTGTTATATTTGAGACTATGTTGTAGTTGTTGTATTATTTCAATTGAAGACTACATTGAATGTTGTTGTAATGTTTAAATTTGAAGACTACGTTGAATGTTGTTGTAATGTTTATATTTGAAGACTATGTTGAATGTTGTTGTAATGTTTAAATTTGAACTTCTAGATATTATAATTGAGGTTTTTAATTATCATGTAGTATTTTAGTTTTTGTTATGACATTTTAGATTTTTTTTTTTTTTTTTTTTTTTGTAAATAGAAAATAAATAATTTGAAAGAATTGCTTTTTGGTTGCAAAAAAAAAAAAAAAACAAACGGGGAATAATTCCTCGCCGGCAACCTATTCCCTGTAAATTCCCCGTGGGGAATCCCCGCCCCATTCCCCACGAAGTTAAATGGGGATTTTCGTGAGGACGGGGATTAATATGGGGGGCGGGGATAGAGACGGGGAAGCCTTCCCCGTCCCCGCCCCATGAACATCCCTAAATCAAGATGTCCAATTCAAAAAAGTTATTTGACATCTTTAAGCAGCTTCACATAAACATTCCTTTGGTTGAAGCTTTTGAGCAGATGCCAAAGTATGTGAAGTACCTTAAAGATATGTTAATAAAGAAGAATAAAACAATTGAGCATGAGATTGTTACTTTAACTGCCGAGTGTAGTGTTATTTTTACAAGAAAAATTCTCCCAAAAATGAAAGACCCAAGATCATTCTCATTTCCAATATCTATAGGAGGTTAGTATATGGGAAGAGCACTTTGTGACCTTGGGGCTAGGGTTAACCTTATGCCACTTTCTATTTTTAATAAATTGGACATAGGTGAGGCTAGACCAACTACAGTAACTCTTCAGCTTTGATAAAGGACTTGTCGAAGGTCCTATCAAGATTAAAATTATAAAAATCGAACCTCTAAATATTTTACAATAATAGTGACCAAGGTCATCCATAGGGATTGAAGTTCTTAGCTTAATTAACTACCACAATTAATTATACCTAATTTTATTTAGAGAAATCTAACTTTGATTTGATTTTTTTGACAAATACATAAAACCTAAACTATTATTTACAAAGTTGGAGTCCAATTTTTGACAAACATTCGTTAATTGAAATTCATGAAGCACAACTATGAATTGACTAAAGAATAATGAAGGTTGCAACAGCTCTAAGCCAATAATTACTAAAATATTCAATTGACTCTCTCGAGCCCAATTGAACTCATGCAAGAAATAAATCAACCTCTCGGTCTATTCCTACAACTAGACATGGCATTATGAAATTCTCTTAATGACTTCTAGCATTAACCTATTCATTCTCATGTAATAGATTAATCATAGTTATTCATCTAAGTCCTTAGTTAAATTTACCTTCTCAAGCTAAACTTAACTTCACATACAAAGCTATGGCCAAGAGCTTAGAAGATTAATTCAAGATGCATAAAAGATGTTACAAACACATTCAATAAATCAAACATAGTCTTATAACAATAATGCAATCAACTATGAGTCTATCATGCTCGAATACATTCAAATACAGTCTGCTAAATGCTAAAATTTAAAGACACAAAGTAAAGATAATAGAGAAAAACTAGATGACGCGTGCCAACACTCATTCCCGACGTGGTATCCCACGATCTCGAGCTTTGAGTCTCCTACTTAGCTCTTCAATATGCTCTCTAGACCTCCAACCAGCGCTTCTATAGAAAATAGGGTTTAGGTCTCTCCAAAACGTCTCTCTTCGCCGGAATGAAAAGGTTCCTTAAATAGAGTCGAGACAGTGTTGTAACACTAGGGGTAGCATAGCAACGTTGTCCCTTCGAATTTTATAAAGAAGGAAAATATTTGTTTGAGTAGCATTGCAATGCTATACATAGCGTTGCAACGCTATGCCTGTAGTTTTTCAAGGTTTGAAAGGCTCTTCAAATGGCGTTGCAACCCTATAAGGGGCTATGCCCTCGGGTCCAAATGCCTTGTTGTTCTTCTTCAACACTTGAATCCTCAAATATAGCCTTAAGTTACTAAAATTTGTCCAAATATCTTACAATTATCCGGTTTTGCCCCAAATGCTCGGTTTTTGCAAAATATACATAAAAATACATGAAAGCACACACAATCATAACAAAACTAGCATAAAACTAAGCCTAAAAATAGCACATTTATGCATGCTATCAAATACCCCCAAACTTAGATTTTTTCTAGTCCTCGAGCAAAACAAAACCAAAATAATAATTTCATAAGATTTTAATTGAAGAATCATGACTCAAGCCTCAGTTATCTAATTGACATAAAAGAACATAATAAGTCTTAACATACCCTTCATTAAGCAATTTAAATTCTATCTCATTCCTTTCGTGTGTGTGTGTTTAACTTCCTTTCTATCATTTTCTACTAGCTTAAGATACTCTTACCAAGACTTTCCTTTGTTTTCCCCCTAAACTGGCCCTATGTTCCAATTTTCAAGCTTTCTCACACTACAGAGAGAAATCTACTTAAGCATTCATTTTCTTTCTCATTTTACAAGGGTTACTACTCCCAAACTTATCTTTTTTCCTTCTTATGGAGACCTTAGCTTTCACACTTCCACTATAGAGACCCTTATCCAAAGCACTCCCTCAATGGATGGCCTAACTGATCACAATGGAGGTAGCTCTTTTGATCCCCACACATTAAGCACAAAATTATTGATGGAACATGTTTTCAATTTCTTTGAACATGATAAAAAATCAATAACGATAAAAAAAATCTTATTATAACAAATTTCAATCACTATCTTTCATGCAAGTCACTATCAATCAGTTCTTAAGCCTATCGGGGTGACAACAAACTCTAGACTCAACAAAAGCATCCTAGTGTTCAAACATAATAGAAAGTTAGTTATGTGCACATGTGTTGCAAGGAAATTATAGATAAAGTTTAAATGCACTCAATTCAGGACATGCTTCAGAGATAATTCTATTGCAAAAAAACAAAATCACTTAGATTATTTCCTAGGCTATCCTAATCAATCATCATGCATTACAAATCATTCAAACATGCTTAAGATCGAAAAAAAATTGCAAAAAATTTTGCTCAAAATTTACTTAGCATTATCAGGACTACAAAGTACTACCCACCCCCAAACTTAAAGCTTACATTGCCCTCAATGTAACATAATTAATGAAATAAATAAGGATAAGGATAGAATGAGTGAATAATACTGGCTTGATAAGATAAGAGATGGTTCCGTGAGAATTCCTTGAATTGACTAGGAGGATACTCAGTACGATTGAGGTCCTGCAAAATGGGAACGAGATTTACTTGGCACTCCTTTTCAAAACAACTTATATTAATAAATAAAAACAAACAAGACAAGTAAATAAGGGAAAGAAAACTTGGGTTGCCTCCCAAGAAGTGCTCTCTTTAACGTCTTTAGCTCGACTAGACTCATGTGGTCTCTCAAGGTACATAGAAATTCTTCCATTTCTTTGGGCCCCTCTTCCTGGAATCAACAAAATAGACCAAAGCTAGTAGAAGCACTAGCTTCTCATGAGACCCTGAAGCATAAATATTTTTGGTATTTTTAAATGAAAAAAATATAAAAGGTGAAAGATCAAAATACAAAGACTCAGACACGAACTTATGAAAATAAGAACACTTGGGAATAAGAGACGAAGCAGAAGATAAAATAGACGAAGGCCTTATAGCCTCAAACTCTACCTCTTGAATCTCCTCAATTAAGATAGGCTCATCGTCTCTCTCGTCCTCATTGACTCAATCCTGGTGTGCATCTAAACTTTCTAATTCCTTCCTATTCTCAACACAACTCTCCCTCAATTGCCCAAACTCAGTAGAATCGAAAGAATCATGCTCATGATATGCTGTTAGTGAATCAGTGATCATGGCTCACTGGACATCCTATGGAAGTGGGTTTCACTTTACTAACCTCCCTAGGGGTCTGGAGACTCTTGAACCTCTCATCAAACTATAACCTCCTAAGTTTAATCTCCTCTATAAATTCTCTCAACATTTCTCTAAGAGGAATTCTTCCTCTAATTGGGTTTCTTGAAAGCAATTAGGATGTGATTCATGGGTCCAAATGCATTCATCATTACCATACATGGGATTTCCATAACTCATAGATTCGGTATGACAATAACTAGGCATTTGATAACCATGAAACACATAATCTGCACTAACAGGCTCATGGTCAAAAGAGGGATAACTAATGGAAAAAGAACTAGAAAGTGGTGTTGGTTCTTTGGGCTCAGATTCCCTGAAGGCCATCCAAATATATTAGAAGCCATTAAATAAAATAACAAATAATCACTGGCTCTCAAGCAACACCAAATAATCACACAACCAGAAACAATGGACTAAGACTCAAAAGAAAACAAAACAAGCAAGACAAAAATAAAACAAAGATAAACTTCTAATTGAAAGCAAGAAGAAGGAACTACTAATATACACTATTTACGCTCTAAATTAAGATCAAACACTTTCACCACGACATTAATTAAACTAAAATATGACAATCCCAGACAACGATGCCAAATTTAATAAAGGACTTGTCGAAGGTCGTATCAAGATTAAATTTATAAAAATCGGACCTCTAAATATTTTGCAATAATAGTGGCCAGGATCATCCATAGGGATTGGTGTTCTTAGATTAATTAAGTACTACAATTAATTATACCCATTTTTATTTGGAGAAATCTAAGTTTGATTTGATTCTTTTGACAAATACATAAAACCTAATCTATTATGTACAAAGTTGGAGTCCAATTTTAGAGAGACATTCGTTACTTGCAATTCATGAAGCACAACTATGAAATTGACTAAGAATTATGAAGGTTGCAACAGTTCTAAGCCAAGAATTACTAAAATATTCAATTGACTCTCTCGAGCCCAATTGAACTCATGCAAGAAATAAATCAACCTCTCGGTCTATTCCTACAACTAGACATGGCATTATGAAATTCTCTTAATGACTTCTAGCATTAACCCATTCATTCTCATGTAATAGATTAATCATAGTTATGCATCTAAGTCCTTAGTTAAATTTGCTTTCTCAAGCTAAACTTAACTTAACATACAAAGCTATGGTCGAGAGCTTAGAAGATTAATTCAAGATGCATAAAAGATGTTACAAACACATTCAATAAATCAAACATAGTCTTATAACAATAATGCAACAACTATGAGTCTATCATGCTCGAATACAGTCTGCTAAATCCTAAGATTTAAAGACACAGAGTAAAGAAAATGGAGAAAAACTGGATGACGTGTGCCAACACTCATTCCCGACGTGGTATCCCACGATCTCAAGCCTTGAGTCTCCTCCTTAACTCTTCAATATGCTCTCTAGACCTCCAAACAGTGTTTCTATCGAAAATAAGATTTAAGTCTCTCAAAAACGACTCTCTTTGCACGAATTAAAAAGTTTCTTAAATAGAGTGAGACAGCTTTGCAACGCTAGGGGCAACGTTGAAATGATGTCCCTTCAAATTTTATAAAGAAGGAAAATATTTGTTTGGCTACAGGAGGGATTGTGATCAATGTTCCAAAAGGGGAGATTATGCTGCAATTTGATGATCAGGACGTTAAGTACAATATTTTTGAAGTAATGAAATATCTAGATGATATGGAGGAATGCTCGATGATTTAAGATTTGGATAATGCAGTAGAGGAAAATTTTGAGTTGGTAATGTTGGAGCAACGCAATCAAGCATTTGGAAAAATTACAGTAGATGATTTGGGAATTAATAGTGTGAAACAAGAGATGGAATCTGTTTTGGAGGTTTCAAGTTTTGCTAGAGCATTTGACTCTTTAGATTTAGTTGAGAGAAAGCTCTCACCCATGCAGGCTTCCATTAAAGAGCCACCCAAATTGGATTTGAAACCTTTACCGACCCATTTGAAATATGCCTACTTAGGAGATAAGGAAACTTTTCCAAAAATCGTTTCAACAAGTTTGTTGCCTGATGATGATGTTTTGTTGTTGCAGTTGCCTCATCAACTGAGATTTGAAATTCTTTCATTTATGAGCAGTTATTTACAGCAGCTTGCCTCAAGGAAGTGGAAACAGCTTGGTATCCCAACCTTTCCAATTACCTTGGTAGTGGAACTTTTCCCCCTGGTTTATCACAGGCTACTGAAATAACTATAAATGAAAGGAAAAAGGAAAGAAAGTGCAAACGAAGGACGATCTCACGTTCCCGAGGTGAACAATCTCGAAACTGAGCTCCAAGATCTTCAATTCCTTTCCAAAATGCTCACAAATCCTCCTCAAAACTCTTAAGAACAACTCTGAATCGAGATTAGGGCTTTCCCTGTTGAAATGGCCTCCTCTTGGACGAAGATGAAGTGATGAATATATACTGCCCATCGTGATAGTGTTGCAACGCTAGTGACAGCGTTGAATCGCTGTCCAAAACACTGTCATTTTGATGTTGTGCATAGGGGTAGCGTTGCAACGCTATGAACGAAAATCTTCACATCAGCATGTTTCTAGCATTACAAAGCCACAGGGCAGCGTTGCAGCGCTAGCTCTCGAGTTTGCACGATATAATTGGGCGTTGCAATGCCATTTCAAGCGTTGTAACGCCGTCCTCTCAGCCCCAAATGCTAACTTCTTCAACTCTTCTCTTCTTGACTCACCAAATTGGCCGAAAATAGCTCCAAAATGACCATATTACCCTTGAACACTCTGTTTTTGCTCTTTAGCTCGGTTTCTGCAAATTAAACACAAATAGGCATCAAAGCACAAAAAATCATAGCAAAATTAGCCAAAATAACAGGAAATAAGATAGCATAATTGCATGCTATCAATATCCCACGATGAAGCGGAAAGGGAGTCTCTCAAATTAATTAATTATTAAGAATACTTGTTACTGGAATTATATAGGGAACAAAAATAAGCAAGGGAAAGCTTGAATTAAAATTCTACACTAGAAAGTAATGTAAAATAGTGGAGATGACAGTTTTAGGGGAGTTTAGGGGATGAAGCACAATTTAGGTCGTAATTATGGATAACTGAACATGCCAATTAATTAAATCTTGCTAATTTCATACGCCTATAGCTAACTGGTCAAAATTGCATGTTGCTCTCATTCAAACACGCATAATTAGACAATGATCTAAGTGTCCTTAGCGTTAACTGACTAATTAATTGAAATTAAGTTCGCTCATCTTAAGCCTCAATCGTCATTTGTTAATCTTATGTCACATTGGCAAATTCGAGGTGCTGATTGAATTCCCTCTATCAAAAATTCTCTCTTTGATAGAAGGCTTGTCGAAGGACCTATCAAGATTAAATTTATAAAAATCGGACCTCTAAGTATTTTGCAATAATAGTGGCCATGGTCATCCACAAGGAATGGAGTTCTTAGATGAATTAAGTACCACAGTAAATTATGCGTAATTTTATTTAGAGAAACAAACTTTGAAGTGATCAAAAGAATAATAAAATCTAAACTACTATGTACATGCATGATTGATTACCTTAATCCCAACTTTAATTGATTAATAACTTGATTTTATACTAACAATCTTAAGCTAAGAATTTCTAAATAATCAATATCCTCTCTCGAGCTCAATTGAACTCATGCCTAGCAACAAATCAACCTCTCGGTCTATTTTCATTACTAAACATGGCATTAAGTTATTATCTTAAGGCTTCTAGAATTAATCTACTCACTCTCATGCAATAAATTAAATCTCGTCATGCATCTAATGTTCTATAACTAAACTTACTCTCTCAAGCTAAATTTAGTTAAACATGCAAAACAATGACCAAAGGTTAAGACAACATAAGTCTCCTCTATGTCCTTAGACAGTGCTTGAATCGAGTTTAGGGTTTTTGGTCTCTCAAAACGACTCCCTCTTCTCGAAACTCAACATTTCCTTTTATAGAATTGGGACAACGTTGCAACGCTAGGGGCAGCATTACAACGCTGTCCATAGCATTTGTTTTTAAATGGGAAAAATCTTTTTCAACCAGCGTTGCAACGCTATGCTCTCGGGTCCAATAGCCTTGTTCCTCTTCTTCCATGCTTGAATCTTCAATTATGGCTTTAAATTGTCCAAATTTGTCCAATTATCTCATGATTCACTAGTTTTGCCCAAATTGCTCGATTTTTTAGAAATAAACATAGAAATACGTGAAATCATATAAAATCATAGCAAAACTAGCCTAAAACTAAGCCTAAAAATATCACATTTATGCATGCTATCAAATACCCTCAAACTTATATTTTTGCTAGTCCTCGAGCAAAACAAAACCAAAATGATAGTTTCATGAGATCTCTAACACACGATTCATGACTCAAGCCTCAGTGATCTAATTGATATAAAACAACAGAATAAAGTCTTAACATGCACTTCACTAAGCAATTTAAATTATATATATCTCATTCCTTGCGTGTGTGTGTGTGTAACTTCCATTTTATTAGTTTCTACTAGCTTAAGACGCTTTTACCAAGGCTTTCCTTCGTTTTTCCCATACACTAGCCCTAAGTTCCAATTTTCAAGCTTTCTTACATTACAGAGAGCAATCTACTTAATCATTCATTTTCTTAAGCATTCGATGAGTTACTAACCCCCAAACTTATCTTTTTCCTTCTTATGGAGATCATAGCTTTCACACTTCCACTGTAGGGACCCTTGTCCAGAGCACTCGCTCAATGGATGGCCTAACTGATCACAATGGAGGTAGCTCTTTTGATCCCGACACATTAAGCACACAATTATTGATAAAAACATGTTTTCAAATTCTTTAGACATGCTAAAAATCAATAAGGATAAAAATTCTTTTTTTTTCAACATATTTCAATCACTAACTTTCATGCAAGTCAACTGTCAATTAGTTCTTAAGCCGATCAGGGTGACAACAACCTCTAGACTCAACAAAAGCATCTTCATGTTCGAACATAATAAAAAATCAGTTATGTGCTCATGGTGTTGCAAGGAAGTCAAAGATAAAATTCAGATATACTCAATTTAGAACATGCTTCAGAAGTCATTCTATTGTAAAAAAAATCACTTAGATTACTTCCTAGGCTATCTTAATCAATCATGATCATAAAGTTTACAAAAATTTTACTCAGAATTTGTTCAGAATTATCAGGATTGCACAGTATTACTCACCCCCAAACTTAAAGTTTACGTCCTCAATGTAACATAATCAATAAAATAAATGAGGACAAAGATAAAGTGAGTGAACGATACTGACCTTATAACATGAGAGATTGTTCCAGGAGAATTTTTTGAATTGGCTAGGAGGTTTCTCAATGCGATCGATGTCCTGCAAAAAAAAGGAACGAGATTTACTTGGCACTCTTTTTCAAGACAACCTATACTAGAAAAGAAAAACAAACAAGAAAAGTAAATTAAAGAAGGAGAACTTGGGTTGCCTCCCAAGAAGCGCTTTCTTTAACGTCTTCAGCTATACTAGACTCATGTGGTCTCTCAAGGTACATAGAAATTCTCCCATTTCTTCGGGCCTCTCTTCCTGGAATCTACAAAACAAACCAAAGCTAGTAGGAAACACTAGCTTCTCGTGAGACCCTAAAGTAGAAATATTTTTGGTATTTTTGAATAAGAAAATCATTAAAGGAGAAAGATCAAAATAAAAAGACTCTGACATGGACTCGTGAGAATAAGAAGAACACTCAAGTATAAGAGATGAATCAGAAGATAAACAGACAAAGGCCTTATAGCCTCAAACTCTACCTCCTGAACCTCCTCAATTAAGAAAGGCTCATCCTCCCTTTAATCCTCACTAACTCGATCATGGTGTGCATCTAAACTTTCTAATTCCACCCTATTCTCAACACAACTCTCCCTCAATTGCCCAAATTCAGTAAAATTGGAAGAATTATGCTCTTGAAAGGCTATCAGTGAATCAGTGATCAAGTGGCTCACTGGATATCCTATGGAAGTGGGTTTCACTTCTCTAACCTCCCTTGGAGTCTGGAGACTCTTCAACTTCTCATCAAACTGTAACCTCCCAAATCTAGTCTTCTCTATAAATTCTCTCAACATTCTCTCTAAGGGGGATTCTTCCTCCATTTGGGCTTCTTGAAAGAATTTAGGATATGGTTCATGGGTCCAAATGCATTCATCATTACCATACATGGGATTTTCGTAACTCATAGATTCAGTATGATAATAACTAGGCATTTGATAACCTTGAAACACATAATCTTCACTAACATGCTCGTGATAAAAAAAGGGATAACTAATGGAAAAAGAACTAGAAGGTGGTGTTGGTTCTTCGGGCTTAGATTCCATAAAGGGCCACCAAAATCTATTAGAAGCCATTAAAAAAAACAACAAATAATCACAGGCTCTCAAACAACACCAAATAATCACACAACCAGAAACAATAGACTAGAACTCAAAAGAAAACAAAAACGAACAAGATAAAAACAAAACAAAGACAAACCTCTAAATTACAGCAAAAAGAAGGAACTACAATTATAAACTATTTACGCTCTAAATTAAAATCTAGCACTTTTACCTCGATATTAATTAAACTAAAATATGCCAATCCCCAACAATGGGGCCAAATTTGATAGAAGCCTTTTCGAAGGCCCCATCAAGATTACATTTATAAAAACCGGACCTCTAAGTATTTTGCAATAATAATGGCCAGGGTCATCCACATGAATTGGAGTTCTTAGATTAATTAAGTACCACAGTTAATTATGCCTAATTTTATTTAGGGAAACAAACTTTGAAGTGATCAAAAGAAAAATAAAATCTAAACTACTATGTACATGCTTTGAAGTCCAATTTTGAGAAACATGCATGATTGATTACCTTAAGCCCAACTGGAATTGATTAATTTTGATTTTATACTAACAATCTTAAGCTAAGAATTTCTAAATAATCAATATCCTGTCTCAAGCTCAATTGAACTCATGCCTAGCAACAAATCAATCTCTCAGTCTTTTTTCATTACTAAACATGGCATTAAGTTATTCTCTTAAGGCTTCTAGAATTAATCTACTCACTCTCATGCAATAAATTAAATCTAGTCATGCATCTAATGTTCTATAACTAAACTTACTCTCTCAAGCTAAATTTAGTTAAACATGCAAAACCATGACCAAAGGTTAAGACAACATAGCAAGATGCATAAAAGACGTCAATATATAAATTAAACAAAAAATCAACCAAATGTTCAACAACTACAACAAAGCAAGGGTCTAAACACATAGTTACAACATAAGTACAGCCCACAAAAACTCCTAAATTCAAGAGAAAAATAAAAGAAATAGAGAAGAAACTTAGGTCGTGTGCTAACACTCGTCTTATGTCCACGATCTTGAGCTTTGAGTCTCCTCTATGTCCTTAGACAGTGCTTGAATCGAGTTTAGGGTTTTGGTCTATTAAAACGGCTTATTCTTCTCAAAACTCAACTTTCCCTTTTATAGAATTGGGACAACGTTGAAACGCTATGGGCAGCGTTACAACGCTGTCCATAGCATTTTTTTAAAAAGGGAAAAATCTTTTTCAGCCAGTGTTGCAACACTATAACCAGTGTTGCAACGTTGTGCCCTCGGGTCTTCAAGGTAAAAAGGATTATTCTTTGGCGTTGCAACTCTATGCTCTCGGGTCCAATAGCCTTGTTCCTCTTCTTCCATGCTTGAATTTTCAATTATGGCTTTAAATTGCCCAAATTTGTCCAATTATCTCATGATTCTTCAGTTTTGCCCAAATTGCTCTGTTTCTGAGAAATAAACATGGAAATACATGAAAGCATAGAAAATCATAGCAAAACTAGCCTAAAACTAAGCCTAAAAATAGCACATCTATGCATTCTATCACTCTTTCAAGCTCAATTCAGAAATGAAATCGACTCATTAATGGCTAGTTACAGCCCTGGAATACATAGAAAAGAGATAGAAAACATAACAAAACTTGTTGAAGCCGTAATCCAAACTCTCACCTCGATTTCTATGCTCTCGAGCCTCAAAATTTTCTCTGGAACACCTCAATTCTTCACCCTCCAGTCCCAAAGAGGTAAGAAATTGAAAATGGGGGCTAAAACCCTAAAAGCATCTCCCCAAATTCGCCAAAACAATGATTTATAGCTGCTATCGACACATCGTCTCGACGCTATGCAAATTGCTCACTTCAATAATGTGCGCACCTTCAAGGTCGAGAAGCTGAGGGCAGCTTTGCAACATTCCAAACGGAGAACATTGTGCACGCGCCTTTCTAGCATCTAAACGTCACTAGGCAGCATCTCGACGCTAGCTCTCAGGTTTGCATTAATAAGGATTGCCTCTTGATGCCATTTTGGGCATCTCGACGCTGTCCCCTCGATTCTGATAGCTAGTGCAATGCCATTATTCATATTTAGCCTCCAAAAATAATGCATTTATGCTCCATATCTCATACAAAGCTCCAAATCCGTTCATTTCGCTCCCAATTGCTCGGTTTCTTGAAATACACAAAATATCCACATAAACGATCTCGATAGTGGAATTAGAGAACAAGGAACAATGGATGAGAAAATGCCTACATCACAAGCAATTTAAATGACACTCTGAACTCCTTGCATATGTGTGTGCATAGCCTAAATATTGACTCGTTACTAGTCCAAATTAGCATTACGAATTCCTCCATTCATCTTCCATACACTGGCTCGAAAGACCCAATTTAGCTCCCTCACAATCAAGAAAGTAATAAAAACTAGGTGCCTTACTCACTACGGGGTAGTACTGATAGCACTAATTTAGTGCTATATTTATGCCCATTTATTCGCCAGTTTTGTGTTGAATTAGTAAACTTTGATGTGCATTTCTTTTGATTTTCTAGAAACCAAGCTTGGGAAGCAAAACCAAGTATTCGAGAGTATTTTGGTAATTATTGGAGCTAATTGGGCCATTTTGGAGAGCCAAGAAGAGAAGAGGTGAAGAATTAAGCAATTGCGGCCGATAGGGTATCGTTGTAACACTAGAAATGGCATTGAGACACTTTATTTAGTATTGCACACTCGAGCTAGCTTGCAACGCTGCCCTGTGGCATTGCAATGCTAGAAACACAAGGAGGAGAGCTATTTCGTCCTAGTGTTGCAACGTTACCTCTGCCGCACATGAAAACGACTGCGTTTTGGGACAATGTTGCAACACTATTGCAATAGGCAGTATAAAATCATCACTTCTTGATTCCAACTTGATTTTTTGAGATTTTGGGAGCAATTGGGGAGCGAAATTGTGTGAAATTCACGATCCAGAACTTAAGAAATGTGGAGATCACGACGGGAACGCATGATTGACCTAGTTTGCTAATTTCTTTCCTTTTTCTTTATTTTCAGTACTGTAGAGGCTGTAATTTAGGGATTAATGTGTTGTATTGACTGATTAAGTAGTGTTTAATCCTTAAATACTTGGGATTTATTGGTTTGTAGTGAATTTATGCTTAATTGTTGAATGATTTGGTTTAATTACTTATTTGTATGGATGTTTGTGATTAATTAGGCTTTGAATCATTCATGCATTTAGGGTATAAGGCTTTTAAATAGTGTTCTTTAGTTAATTGAGGTAGACCTAGGTTGAGCTCGACAAAGGATACGTAATTAACTTAATGCATGATTAGTTAGCTACCCGAGTGACAGCGAGTTAAAGGTTAATTAATTGTAGTTGGTGCTGAAGTTTAATTAATTGGACACTAATTAATTGATTTGTTACTAAGTGGAAACTCGACGGAGAGAAGCTTACGCGAGAACCAAATGCAAGACTGTTGATTAATTACCTGAGTGATAGCATGGTCAATGATAGCACTAATTTAGTGTTATATTTATGCCCAATTATTGGCTAGTTTTGTATTGAATTAGTGAACTTTGATGTGTATTTCTCTTGATTTTGTAGAAATGGAGCTAACGGAGCAAAATTGGGTGTTCGAGATTACTTTGATGAATGTTGGAGCCTTTTACAGCTTTGTTGAGAATTCAAGAAGAGAGGAGAAAATTAATAAAATGTTAAGTAATAAAGTTTTCATTTTGAAAGTCCAAGTTTAAGACTTTCAAGTTGAAAGCTTAAAAAAAATAAAAATAATAAAAAAAACGGCGCCCAAACCGACACCCGAAACAAAGGAGTTGGACAGAGAGGCAACGCCTAGGTGCTGTTTTGGGCACCTAGGCACTGCGATTATAACAGAAAGCGCGTTTTTCAGATCTGGGTCGATCTTTGCTATAAAACACACATTTTCTCTTCGATTTTGAGGAGGCCAAACTGAGGGGTTTTTCCCTAAACACAACTCCATGCTATTTTGAGAGGTTTGGGGAGCATTTGTGAGCAGATTGGAGCGGTATTAAAGATTTGGAGCTCAGATTCTTGGGATAACACCTCATAAACACGAAAATTTCCCTTTGTTTGCAATTTCTTCCCTTTTTCTTTCATTTATAGTTAATTTAGTGGCTATATAATTAGGGATTTATGGGTTGTTTGAACTGAATTTGTATATCCTTGTCCCTAATTACTTGGGTTTGTTGTATTTGATTGTTTGGGTGCTTAATTGTTGGAATTGTTGGACAAATTGCTTAGTTTATGGATGTTTATGATTAATAGGCCTTTCAATCATTTATGAAATTGTTGCTTAATGTCTTTAATCATTGTTCCTCTAATTAATTGAGGTGTTTCTAAGTTGAGCTCGAGAGAGGATACTTAGTTTAGCTTAATACGCAATTAAAATTAACTACTCGAGTGACAACGAGATTAATAGCTAATTAATTGTAGTTGGTGATGAAGGTTAATTAGTTGGACATTGGTTAACTGACTAGTTTTCTAAATGGAAACTCGAGGAGAGAAGCTTAGACAACAACCCAATTGCATAACTAGTGTTTATTTACCTGAGTGACAGTCAGGGTTAATAAATAGACATTAGAAGTTCATAATGAAGAGTCTTAATGCGTTGTATGAGTTAGCTAGCGCTAGGGAGACATAGGTTAGTTAATTAGTACTTGAGAGTGGAGGAGACCGAGAAAAGATTCCACGTCTTTAGAGCTTCTAGACTTATGAGTTCACTGTCCATTGGTTTATAATTATCTGTTAGCTTAGTCATTGATCCTCTCCCAAGTTATCCCTCATGTTTGTGCCTCCCATTTATTTTGTGCATTTAATTTCTTTTGTTAGTTAGTTTATCTTCTTTTGACTTCGGTTCTCTAAATAAAGTTAGTGAGAGTATTCGTGGTAATTAATTGAATTAAAAGCCAATCTCTATGGATTTGATACTCGGTAGGAATACTGGTTTATATTACTTGACCCCTGTGCTTGCAGAAACGTATTTGTACGACCACCAGTCAATAATTAATCAATAGAGGTCTGTAATGAAGACTCTTAATGCCTTGTACGAGTTAGCTAGAGCTAGGGACATTTAGGTGAGTTTAAATACTTGAGAGTGGAGGAGACCGACAGGAGATTCTGTGTCCATAGACTTCTAGACTTATGAGTTCACTATTGAGTGAGTCATATTTGTTTGTTTAATTAGTAACTAATCCCTATTCCCAAGTCTATCCCTTAGGTTTGAGTCTCCCATTTATTTTTCTTATTTTATTTATGTTGCTTAGGTTAGTTTATCTTTCTCTAGTTGTTTTCTCTAAATAAAGCTAAGTGAGATTATTCGTGGTAATTAATTGAATTAAAACCAAGCTTTTTGGTATGATACTCAGTAGGAATACCGTTTTATTATTACTTCGATCGTGTGTGCTTGCGTGTACACCCTGATTAAGTACTCCCCCACACTTGCTTTTAACAATCAATCAAGAGCACCAGCTTTCCACAAAAAATGTAGGAACCCTTATCTAGACCACTTGCTCAATGGATGACTTGATTGGTCACGATAGAGGTAGTTCTTTTTACCCCCGAACACTTAGCTCCAAAAATATATTATTTTCTTTTTCTTTTTCACTAACATTTTTTTTAGCTCCAAAATTTATTTTTCTCACAGGCATAAAACAAGCTTTTTCTTACCCCTAAGCTTAACATTACAACCTATCTTGCAAGTTCACTTACAAACCAAGCCTTAAAGCCTATCGGAGTGACAACAAATTTCTAGAAAACATAATACTTCTCTAAATGTTCCTCAATGTTTGAAAAGAATAAGGGTAATGGTACTTCCCTGAAATGAAGAGATCTCTAATGTTGAGCATAATCGACTCTAACATCCATAGGGAACTGTAAAGCAGCATGGACCTCGAACTCTAAACATAGAAAACAACACAAGAGCCACTTTATTCAACAACAGCGCAACAAAACAAAACAAACAACTAACAAACCCTTGGGTTGCCTCCCAAGAAGTACTTGTTTAGCGTCATTAGCTCGACGTTCCCTAAACACTTCTCAAGGTGGCTTAAAGATACAGAATCAAACATCCATCCTCCTTCCTGCATTCTCAATACTAATACAAAAATCTCTCATATATTTATCATTAGCAAAGTCATTCAAACACAAAGAGAAAGAAATATTATTGATAGGAAAAGTAACAGAGAATTCTTGAGCGCCCAAAGCATTCATTGCTTCATGATTTCCATCCAGGACAAGACTCGAACGAGGAGGCATAACAATATCATGCTCATCATTGATTTCAAACAAATCCCTTTTCAACATATTTTCAAATTAATTTTTCTCAAAATTCACTTTCTTATCAAGCATGGCATTATGGCAATTAAAGAAATCACTATTCTCTAAAAAATCATCCAACACATGCTCGATAGTCAAAACATGTTGAACAACCTCACTGAAACGATTAGCATAAAAAATTGATTCACTCAAAGCACAGTCGGTCATCATACAGTAGGGAGATCAAACAAACAAACATCCACATCTCTATTCTCAAATAATAAACAAAACTCATCTGCAAAGACATTGTCAACAACCATAGAATCAGCACACATGTCATCAGAACCAATCTTATTAATAACTCCAAAATTTTCAGAAAAAATATACAAAAGAAAAAATAGAAGAAGACATATTGATATGAGCCTGATGCAAACTTCCGTCAACCGGCCTAACAAATTGTTTCTCCACAACAGGAGGAGAAACCTCAACAAGATCAACCCTAAATCATTTATCTCTATTTTCTAAAGCATCTAAAGGGTAAAAAAATGTAGAACCTTACATTTTCATCGTCAACTTGTAAAGTCAACGTATCTACTGGTAGCTAATAATGGCCTTCCCAAAATAATGGGGATCTCCTCATTTTCTTCCATCTTCAGGACTACAAAATCAACAGGATATATAAACGTGTTATCTCTAACAAGGATGTCTTCAACTATACCTTTCGATTTTGTAATTGACCGATCAACTAACTAAAGTGATATCATGACAGTCTAAATTTCCTGTAATCCACTTCTCCTATAGACAGAATAAGGTAGTAAATTGATACTCGACCCTAAATCACATCAAATTGCCAATAAAATAGGGAATAGTAATACTCCCTGGATTACTTAGTTTCAGTGGCATCTTCTTCTTCAAAATCGTAGTGCTCATTTCAGACACACTGAGCACTACATTTACCTCGAACTTCTTCTTCTTTGAGAGCATATCCTTCATAAATATACCATAGTTTAGCATATTCGCAAGAGCACCTGCAAGAGGGATGTTAATATGCACATTTTTTAACATTTCTAAAAAATCAACAAATTGCGCATCTAATTTAACATCATTATAACATTGAGGACAAGGAAACTCCCTGTAGTCAAATGTTGGTCATCTACCCTCCCTCCTAAGAGGACTCATGTGAGCTTTCAGATCCACTACTCTGCACCTCGGTGCCTCTCTATCCTCTCCTCTCGACAGCTCTTGGAAATTCTTTTCTTTCAACTTCTCATCTTTTTTCTCAAATTTCTTCTCAGATCTTTTCTCCTCACCTTCATTTTTCCTCTCTTTCCTTAAACCACAACACCCATTATCAGAACTAAAATGAAAAGACTGGTCAGAAAGCTTACGTTGTGTGGTTTTTTTTGCCACAGCCCCTGGACTCTCAATGTCTTCATCATCAACGCACTTCTTTGACACCCCTCGTAATTGGGTCCCATACTCCTCCATGTGATAGCTATGCACTGCTCCCGCAAGTTCACCTCAGTGTCACTGGGGAACTTACCCTTTTGAAGGGCATTCATTTTGCTAGCAATCTGCCCAATCTGAACCTCCATGTTCATGAGCGTAGTGTTGTGGCCACTCACTGTCGTGGAAAAGACATGATGGTCATTTGCAAATGTTGGTTCACTCCTCTTTTCTCCTTTGTGAAGTTTCCTATCATCTTCTCCAGGTTCGATTTCTTCTATTGGCTCAATGTTCTTGCAAATCAAGGTGGCTGCAAAACATTTTTTTTGGTTAGCATAAGAGAATTTCTCATGATTACGCAAACCTGGATGGTAAAAATTTTTAAGATTTTGGTTCTGGTGTCCCTAATAGCCATATCCTTTATTCTACACGTACTGGCACTGCTCAACAGACTGCTCTTTCACTCCTTCATGTTCAATGCTGCTAGCGAGGCAATTGACTAGGTGGCTCCTAAAGTAGACAAATTATTTAAAGCGTTAGTTAAGGAAGCCATTTGAACTTTTAATGTACTAACCTCATCAAGTTCATAAATGCTTGTAACAAATCTCGATGTGGAGGTGGAACAATCTGATGGCCATTTATAGCTCGTTGTGACCATTTCCTCCAACCGAGTATGTGCCTCATCCACCGTCTTTGCTAGGAAGTTTTCCCTTGCACTGGTATCAAGAATGATCTTAGTACTAGCAAATAACTCATTATAAAATAATTCCACCTGCAACAAATCGGGATAGCCATGCTGGGGGAACTTCCTCAACATCTCCTTGTATCTCTCCCCGTCGAGCTGGCAGAATGTATCAATCTCTATTTTCAGCTTCGTCATCTTTGCTGGGGGAAAGAACTTCGTCAGGAAGGCCTAGGCTAACCTGTTCCATGAAGATATGCTACCTGTCACACCCCCTCCCGACTACCTGTTATCTTAGCCCGGAGGAAGGCGTGAAGCCAACAGGCATCGTTTCACTTCTTAACGATACCTATGACCCTTTTAATTCCTGATAAACAATCCATACCTGTATACGATATACTATACATACCACACAGCAGGAAATTAGGACTCTTATTACACATACATACGGAGCGGTTCTGGTTAAACTTAACTTGAACAAGCCAGACACGACCAGACGTGCTTTATACACCCAAGACCACTAGTTCCATATACAACATAACTACACATCCCTATTAAGTTATGTACAATACTAGCAGACTTGCTATACTACGCCAACCACGTACAAAAATATCAGACTCGTAGAGCGTTCAGCAGGCTGTGGCAGGATCTCAGGCACCGGGAACTCGATCTCTACCTGGAAAGTTGGAAAACATTGAAAGAATGAGCTGGAAAGCTCAGTGAGTGACTGAGTTTAAAGTAATTATCTCATAAATCATAACATTTGGCAAACTACAAGCATATGTGTCGTCAGACAAGCGTGAAATATAAACTTATAAGGACAATAGCTTCTTCCAGAAATCCAGCAAGTATGTCATTTAAATCTCGCTAGCATATCCAGAGTATTCATCATCTAAAACATATAATAAACTAGGTTGTTTAAGACACGCTCAGTACAATCAATGTTCATTCTACGATGTAGTGGGGCCCGCCCAGCACTCCCATCGTCTTTGTCGTAGTGGGGCTCGCCCAGCACTCACGACAGCATTGTTGTCACGGAGTACACTCAACGTCGACAACAGAAAATGACCTGTGTGCACACGGTACTATACAACCTCGGGCTCAGTATCTCAACCATTAACTCATTCAGGTCTCAGAGAAACACATGAAAACCTTTAACAGTTCTTGCTAACACATGTAGACTTGGAATTAAGGTATTTCTTCTAATTTCAGAAAATCAGTAAACATATGCTCACAACAAACAATTTAAATCATTTTTAGGAAACCATATATGCTTATGAATATGTGTTCAAGAGACCATAAATCTTTAAGCTACATTATTCTTAGGAAGTCTTTTCTTTTCATGAACACAAGTTCAAGCATAGAATTTATTTTCAGAATTCATTTTGTCACTCACAGCGTTAATAATAGATTCTTGGTCCGTAAATTTGTCCTATTTCTTCTTGGCCTGTCAAACAAAACAAAACCAAGCATTAGAATCTTGACCTCACGAACTTAAGGCCTAGGGTTGCAAAAACCACCCCATCAATTTCCTGCACTTTACAGATTTTATACCTTAAACTCACACACCTATAACTTTTCCATTACTTGCTCAAAAATGATGTACTTTATACCAAACTCTTCCTTTTGGAACCCTCTAAAACTTATCTGAAGGAATGAAATTGAAATTCCTAAAGGATATGTCCGTAAATACCTCGTAAGCCACTTCCTACAAAATCGGTTTCTGCACTTTCCAGACTCGTTTTCCTGCTGCACCCTGAACTTAACATGAATTTTAAGGCAACTTCCATTCAATTTCTAACCACTACTTATTCATGAAAGTTATAGTAAATTAAATCATCTTTCCATCCATACCTAATACAGCTTCTAATTCGAAGTCTACAGATCAGCACATCTCAAAAACCAGAGGTTCCCCGGATTTGACAGCAAAAACACTCCTCTGACTTCCCTTTCAAAAAACCATAACATAAATTCAGATTTTGCTCGAGCTTCCTTCACGAAAATTGTTCTAAAATGAGTTAAATTTCAAGGAAATCAAATCTCACCTCTTAATACCTCTTGTGGAGCTCAAAACGTTCCAAATATCAGAGGTAGTCAGGGTTGAACGCAAAATCTTCCATGCAACTTGGATTGATCTTCCCTCCTTTTCTTCTTCAATTACAACTCCAGCATCACCCTTATTCTTTCTCTTATTCTCTCCCACGAAGAACCCTAATTATTTCACCCAAAATGGGTAGCAAAATGGATGGACAATAATTAAAGAGAAAGAGTTTGATGGTGGGGCCCTTTTCCTCTCATTTTCATTTTTCTTTTCTTTTTTTTTTTCTTCTTTTTCCTTCCCAAAACAATATACCAACCTCCTTTCCTTCTTTCCTTTTAATTTTTAAGAAGTTTCAAGGAGGAACTCCGGGTTTACACTACCTAGCTACAGGGATTCGAAACAGTCCTTTGCATTATCTTGCAACAAAAAAGGAAAAAGCCTAAGTCTAATAGCATTAGTAGAAACTTCATTCAACTTTACTGTGCCACAAATCTGGAAAAAAATATGAAATGCGAATGCGGATCCTCCGATGGATGCCCTTTGAATGAGTTGTCCTGTGCCATTTGAATCAACCCCATCATTAGATCAAAATTATTCTCCTGGATGGGCGCAACACAATCTCGAATGGTCCATGGGAATATGGGCTAGAAATAGTCTCGTTTCGGTTTATTCTCCTCCTCGTTGCATTGTTCTGCCATAGTGATTGATAGCATGTATTTATCCTATCTTATTTCCTATTATTTATGCTAGTTTTGTGATTATTTTGTGAGCTTTTATGCCTATTTCTTTTAATTTTGTAGAAACCGAACTTGAGGATAAAAACCAAGTATTTGAGAATATTTTGGTGGATATTGGAGCATTTTGAAGCATAATTGAAAATTCAAGAAGATTAAAGATGTTATTTGAGTATAAGAAACGTTCTGAGAGATTCTACATCGAATCATGGTTCCAACGCATCAAATCGGAGGTCATTCGGACACCCGAGCGAAGAGATATAGCAAAAATGGCCAGTGTTGTCTGCAGCGTAGCGTCGAGACGCTGTATATAGCGTCGCGACGCTACAAAAACTCAAAAAACGTCGTTTTTCGCCCAAAAACCCGTGGAAATAATTTTTTGCAGCGTCTCGACGCTGCCTCAAGATTTTCTATAAAAACATCATTTTTTGCACTGTTTTGGGAGGCCAATCCAAGAGTTGGAGCCCTAATCTCGATTCCAAGCTAAAATTGAAGGTTTAGGGAGCAATTGGGAGCGTTTGTGGAGCATTTTGAAGATCCAAAGCTCGAGGGACATGGAGATCACGACGGGAACGTGGGATCGACCATTGTTTGCTAATTTCTTCCTTTTCCTTTAGTTTTAGTTTTTGTTTTGTGGCTGTAAATTAGGAACTTAGATGTTTAATTGTATGAATATTATTAGTATCTTTGTTTCTAATACTTGGAGTTTTGATGTAGCCATTAGACTTGAGTTTTTTAATTGATTAAATACCTTGATTTAATGCTTTTTGTTTCATTCATGCTTTTATGTATTTAATGCTTGTAATTTCTTGATCAAAGATTATTTGCTTTATTAGTCTGAATTTGTGCTTGAAAAAGTATGGTTTAGGCTAGAACTTAATTGCATGACTAGTTGTAAATTCTTGCATGAAAGTGGAGAATTCTCTTAGAAGCCCTTAAAAGAAGTTGCTTAAAGCCTTGCATGTTATTAAAATCTCAATAGAGATATTAGGTTTATAACATTGCATGAGAGTTAATTGTGCTTGAAAGAGTCAGTTAATACCCTCACTTCTTGGCTTATGGAATATTTGCATGACAAACTTGGTATTTTTCGTTGTAAGTCTAATTGGTGAAATTGATTCCCTAGGATATCTCTCTCCTATTGTATCTCCATTTATCTTTTGCTTTCTAGGTTAGCTCTTTAGTTTGGCTTGTTTGCATTTGATTTCTTTCTCTCAATAAAGTTAAGTGAGAGTAATTACGGAAATGAACTAAGAAATCTAATCCCTGTAATCGACCTTGGCCACTATTATTACAAATTTTAGAGGTTTAGGTTTATAAATATATTTGATAGAGCCTTCAACAAGCTCTTTATCAGTGACTCGGGGATTCTTCTCCTTCTTTAACCTTCTACAAGTCCTGTCAATTTCCAAATCCAAAGGCAAAAGATTAACTTTTTTATCACTACGCATAAACCAACATCCTCCTGAGAAAAGCAAATCCAAACAGAAACAACAAAAAGAACGAAACTAAAAAAAATAAGCAAACACAAACAATATATAAAAAAATCACACAAAACACCTAAACTAACTCCTCCTATTGTTTTTCTAATATCAATCAAGTCAAAAGAACTCGCTGCTTCCCCGGCAACGATGCCAAAAACATGTTCACACTAACACGCAAGTGCACATGATTGAAGTAATAATAAAACGGCACAAGAGTATCGAGTATCGTATCCCATGAGGAAGTAGAAAGGGAGTCTCTCGAATTAATTAATTATGAAGAACACTTGTGCTTGAAATTATTTAGGGAACAAAAATAAGCAAGGGAATGCTTGAATTAAAATTCTACACTAGAAAGTGATGTAAAATAGTGGAGATGACAATTTTAGGGGAGTTTAGTGGATCGAAAAAAATTTAGGTTGTAATTATGGATAACTGAATATGCAAGTGAATTGAATCTTGCTAATTTCATAAGCCTAGAGCTAACCGGTGGAAATCTCCTGTCGGTCTAATTCGAACACCTTAATTAAACACTAACCTAAGTATCCTTAGCATTAATTGATTAATTAATTAAAATTAAGTACGCTCATATTAAGCCTCACCCGTCATTTGTTAATCCTATGTCACATTGGCAAATTTGAATTCCTTCTATTCTTAATTCTTTCTTTCAAGCTCAATTCAAAACTGAAATCAACTCATTAATGGCCAATTAATAAGAAACATTAAGCACAACTCAACCAAATAAAATTACATAAGGCAATTAATTGTAATAGTATCTAATTAACCCATAATCACAAGTCTAAATGTGCTCTCACTCCTAAAAAACTAAATTTAGCCCAACATACTAATAAAACAGTACATAAACCTCTGAATTACAACCCTAGTCATAGAAAAGATATGAAAACAGAACAAAGGCTCACATTTATAACATAAAACTAACTAAATTAGTGCTATCACATCTCAAGCTTCATTTACTACAAGGCTAGCATGAAGTACTGGAACTACACTTCAAGCTGTTTCAACGGGAGTTTCATTTATTGATAGAAGGTTACAAATGCTTTGGAAGTTGACCACGACTTCAAATATTGGATTTATGGTGTCCCTTATGTAACTTTTCAATTTTAAACCTTTGTTTTCAATATATTATGTTACTTTTGAAGGGAATAATCAAATTAAACCCATAGCGGAAGCGTTGGAATCAACTTTGATTTTATTTTTTAATTAAATATAAACTTAAGGTTAAACATAAACCATACCTTGAAAATAATATGGAGAATATTTTGACGGATCTTTTTCTCCTTGTGCTCCAATTTCAATGATGTTGAATTCCAAGACTTCCACAAAAGTCTTTCTTACTATGACTCGAATAAAGGACCAAAGAGGTTTGTGGAAACCTTCTTGAAATAGATAGAGGAAATGAGAGGAGAATTTCAAGAGTTATTTTCTCTTGTGAAGAATGCACACAATGGCTCACCCCTAGGATCCTATTTATAGTGGTCTAGGGAAAATAATTAAATAATATATTTTAATATCTAATATATTAAAATATATTTATCTAACCAATTTGAATCTTATTCAAATTTTCCAAATTCTCCTCCGACATTTATTTCCTTATTTGAATCTAATTCAAATTTAATAAATATCTTTTCTTTAATGTATCTTAATACATTAATAATTTATTTGATATTTAATGTATCATAAACAATAAATATGCTTTCCCTCATTTAATATATCAAATATATTAAATTTTAATTTGAACATTTCATAATTTTCTTTCAACGAAATCGATCTCTATTTGTTCATATGAGCTAGCAAGGGGACCTTATGGACGTACAGATTATTAGCTCCAATGATCAAAATTAATTAATTAAACTCTTTCATCAATTAATTTTCATTCATTAACACTATGTCACTCTACTATAGACCTAAAGATTCACTCTTATACACTTAGGACAAGTTGTGTCCATGGATGTAACCACTACATGCAAGTCGATCATTCACGAGTTTTTCATAATTACCGTTGGGTCAAAAGTCCATTCTACCCCTGTAATTTTATCTTGCACCTTAAGTACAATTGATCCTCTAATGAACAATTTGTTTATGATCAAATCATAAACTAAGTCCCTCTTGGGCCAACGAGAGGGTGGGGCCCATTGTTCAAGTCCATAAATCAGCACTTAAGTGAACTACTCACCTACCTACCTTATATGGGAAAGAGTGAATTTCATCTTGTGAGATTATGTTCCCAGCTCCCTATTTGGTCAAGTTCCCAAAATGGTAGACTTATTGATTCGGCTACAAAAGCCTCTCTCCTCTCATCCATGCAAATCAAAAGACAAGCCATCACATGCAGGAATTCATAACTCACTCAGTATTAAGATCGAGTCGCATATGATCATCTTGATGAAATATTAATCTTCTCAATTAACGAATTTGTACAGAGAGATTAAATATTTCGTGGTCCAATCTTATACAAACTCATTGTATAAGATACCCCCACTTACATGTCTCCATATGAACGATTTAGATCAAATCATTTGTAACTATTACAAAGTGGGCCATATCAATAATGTTACCAGGATGAGGCACCCAACCTTATCCATATACTATGACCTTTTAGGTTATTTTTTGAACATGATCCTCCCATATATCAACCACATACTGTTCAAAATTATACTAATAACTTTGGATTTTTCATATAATGGATAATATTATATTGTAAATAAAATAATCAAAATTATTATTAAATATTAAATAAATCATTAATTACGAGGCTTTAGGGCATAAATCCCAACAACTTTTTAGCAAGTGGCCATTATGGTATTGACGTGCATGAGAGTTACAACCCTTCAACTAACCATGAATTACTTTACAATTTCTATTTTAGACTATCTATAGCCATCAATGTTTCTTCGAGATTGGAGATTTGGAAATGTAGTAAAATAAGCATTTGACCTATATTTTAGCCTAGAGCTAATGTACGGAATCTTGTGATAGTTTGTATGTTTAGGATCATTCAAATGAGGTTTGATCTATCTTGCTCGTGGAGTGATTCAGATCCCAAACAAGAAACGTGTAATAGCCCGTATCCAATACGGTCATTCTAATGATAAATTCGGAAACGATTAAATAGATATTAAAAAAAAAATAGGAAATCAAACGTAAAATACTTTCACTTAACTGAAAAACAAGGCTTTAAAAAAATAAAGCCAAATCCAATACTTAAAAAAAAAAAAAAAAAAAAAAAAAAAAAAAAAAAACCAACTAGAAGTACTTTGAACATACGGCAAGTCCAACAAAAAAAACTAAATGCTAAAAACCTAAAGACAAAAATAACTCCTCAACAGTTCTGCCATAACGCTAGACTTAAAATCACTGTTAGAACTATCACCTGCTCCTTCATCTGAAAACATTTTAGGAAAACAAAAATGAGTACAAAAATACTCAATAAGCAATCTTAACATCAAGTTCAGAAATTCATTTATTAAAACGTTCAGTCAAAACTTTCAAAAAATAAAAATCTTCCAATTGAACAAAACTTTCATTTAACCAAACTTTCAATTCAAGCAGTACTTTCAATCAATCATTACTTTCAAATATCAGAGTGGGAATATGCATTATTTTGGTAGCCTTCATAACATATATGATGATTACCCGTCGGTAACACCAATCAATCAATCAGAATATTCAATCAGAACATTCAATTCAATTACTTAATTGTGAGGCCATGTGAGTGAAACACACACATGAATCTTCATTCCAAAGGAATGCCAAACCACAAATTGTGCCTTCCCACAAATAAGCTTCAATCAGTCAGAGATGTCGATAAAATCGACAAGAACAATCAATATAATTACTTAAGTGTGAGGCCATGTGAGTGAAACACACACATGAATCTTCATTCCAAAGGAATGTCAAACCATAAATGTGCCTTACCACAAATGTGTCTTCTCAGAAATAAGCCAGAACAATTCCATCAATTCCAATTTAGGCTACTACCACAAATAAGCAAAGCATTCCCAAAACAGAAAATTGGCATATTCGAATAGCCCTTATCAAAACGATCAAAAATTCTTTCGTAAACATTTGAACAAAACATGTAGTTTCAAATAACAATTTCAATAAAGATTCATCAAATCAACCATTCAAACTCAGAACCAAAACAAACTTACTTTCACTTTGAAATCAATCAAAAATTCTTTCGTAAACATTTGAAACAAAACATATAGTTTCAAATAACAATTTTTGTTTTTCCAAAATGTTTTCAAAAAGGTAAAAAAAAAATGAATAAAACAAATAAAAATATAAACATATAAAATAAAATAAAATAATTTTTTTTTTCCGATTGTTGCAAAACGAGTTTTCTTGCCTTGAGATAATTGATCAACAACAAATTCATGATTACGAACACATGCTTAACTTGTTTTTATTTAAATTTACTCTAAATAACATGAATTATGACAATAAATACTCACTTTCTAAACAATAAGCTGAGTTTTTATAGCTAAATAACCGTCATAAATTAGCGTTATCACTTGTCCTCACACACCTCAACAAAATTGGGTAGTCCTCACACACCTCAACAAAATTGGGTGGCTAAAAGAAAACATAAGCACATAATTGAAACCGGTTTAACTCTTTTATTTGAATCTCACCTGTCTCTCAAGAATTAGGTTGATGCTTTTCTAATAGCTACGTCCGTAATAAATAAAATGTCTGCTAAGCCTCTTGACATGAAATCCCCTTTTGAATGTCTTTTTTAAAAGAAACTTGACTATTCTTGTTTAAAGATTTTTGGTTTCAGATGCTATCCCTATCTAAAGTCTCAAGCCAAGGATAAGTTTGCTAAGATAACCTATCCGTGCATTTTTGTTTTGTCATAGCACTTCTCACTAGAGATATAGATGTTTAAATCCTCATACTAATCGCATCTACACGTTATTTTTTTATCAATCTAATATGCCTTTCACTAACATTTCAAAGACACACTGCACATGTTATGAATTGTTTAGATTTTTCATAATTTGAAGATGTAACAAGTTGGGAATCACCAAATCCATGGAGTTAAGATGACAAAATTAACAAAGGACCCCACATAATCAATGCCCACTTTTACACAACCAAGCCTGCGACACTCCAATCCACATGAAACATCACCGACACTACTAATGAAGCTGCTAAATCAAATCTTGAGTGTGGGGAGAATGCAATTAATGAAGTTGCTACATCAAACCTTGGAGCTAAGCAACCACATGTTCCAACACAAGAGCAACCACAAATTCAAGATGTCGTAGTTGCAGATTCAACGCCCACTTCTTCCACACTTCCCTGACCAACAACATCAACAATCAGTCTCAAAACATACAAAATGAGCACCTTCAACTTTCTGATCACTTAAATATGCTAGATATTAGTGATTTTCTGTTTATAGACTTACCTATTGGGGATTCTGCAAGTCCTTCCATCTCTAGAACAGACAATTCAATTTTCTCATGAAGAACCTCACAAACTAGGTGCAATCACTAAAGCACAACCGACAATCAGCACCTTCAGCTCGAGAACGAAGCTTAGTGAATAACATCTAGCCACGCAACCTGATCCACCAGCTTCCGTGGGCTCCTTACACCATATGATCACCAGACAAAAATCACGGGCGCTAACTATCCCAGCCACAGATGAACAATGACAATTAACAACCTTCTTCGCAACCACACTGCCTAATGAAATAGAACCAAAAACCTTCAAAAGTGCACTCAAGAATCCAATATGGAAACAAGCCATGGAAGATGAGATCCAAGCCTTAAAATACAACTATACTTGGGACCTCATCTCTAGACTCCAAACAGTAATATAGTGGGTTCCAAGTGAATATTTAAGACCAATGCTATGGTGTAGCAGAGTTACTTTTACATATTAGGCCTTGTTTCCTTTCTCTTGGGAATTCACATATTCGAATCCCAAAGATAGGATTAGCTCATATTAAAAGAAGAAAATAACAACACTTGCAGTAATGAAAACTTCATAATAAACTTAAAAGAAATGATTACACGCTGTTTAACAAAAGAATGAAGAAAAACTAGGCTTTAGTAAATAAACCTGCTTGACTTAAACTTGGATGCCAACTTTATAAAATCAAATACTGTAAAGTAAAGAATGGATTACAAACAACTTGAAGTCTGGAATAAAAGACAGAAAAACTAAAAGATTCAAGTGCAGTAACAAAACGAACTGAAAACCGAAACGAGAAAACTAAAGTGCAGTGAACAAAACTGGAACTTGACTTTTGAAGACAATAGAGAATACTGAGGGTTGAAGAAAAACTTCTGGACCTAATCTCGATCTAACCCGATTCAACTTTTGTTAAGGAGAATCAGGTTGTAACAATCAAAGACTTTCGATTGGACTGGATCAGTATAAGTGCAACAACTTGAACCTCATTCAATCGACCAAGAGAAACATGAAGTAGAAATTTAAAGCAGGGAATCAAACTACGGCTCCTTGGTGTGTTCCTTCTCTATTTATAACCTCAAAAAACTAGGATTTATGCTGCAATATGTATAACGAATGATTCGAGCCTCCAGGGGACATGATTCCAGGAGCAAATCTTCAAAATATATCTTTAAAATTGAATCTCCAAATTGAAGGGAATAATCGAATTAAACCCACAGCGGAAGCATAGGAATCGTTTTTGATTTATTTAGAATTAAACTAAATTACAAGGGTTAAGCAATAAATACCTTCAAATATGGAGAATATTGATCTGGCGGGTTTTTATCTCCTTCACAAAGTCTTCCTGGCTATGACTCGAACACAGGACCAAGGCTTATGAGAGCCTCTTGAAATAAAATCCACAAGGGATTGGAGAGGAAGAGGTCTAGCGAGAATTCTCTAATTCTCTCTATTGAGGAGATGTGTGTTGTGTAGAATGGCTCAACCCAAGGGTACTATTTATAGTGACCAAGGGAAAATCTTTGCCATAATTAAAATATTATATTTTAATATCTAATGTATTTAAATATATCTTGTATTTATTTAAATCTCATTCAAATCTCCTACGATATTTATTTATTTGAATCTTATTCAAATTCTATAAATATCTTTTATTTAATATATCAAATATACATTAATTATTTTAATATTTAATGTATCAAATACAATAAATATATTTTCCTCTTTTATATTTAATATATCTAATATATTAAATATTAATTTGAACACTGCAAATTAAATATCAAATTTGAACATTTCAATTTTTAATATTTAATGTATCAAATACAATAAATACATTTTCCTCTTTTATATTAAATATTAATTTGAACACTTCAAATTAATATTAATTTGAACATTTCAAAATTTTCTTTCAACTAAGTTGATCTTTTAGTGTTACTATGAGCTAGCAAGGAGATTTTATGGACCTACAGATTATAAGCTCCAATAGTACAAAATTAATTAATTAAACTCTTTAATTAATTAATTTTCATTCATTAACTATAGGTCACTCCACTATAGACCTAGAGTTGCACTCTTATATACTGTAGGACAAGTTGTGTCCATAGATATAATCATTACATGCAAGTCGATCCTTCACAAGTTGTTCGTAATTACAGCTGGGTCAAAAGTCTGTTTTACCCCTATAATTACATCTTGCACCTTAAGTACCATTGATTCTCTAATGAACAATATGTCTATAATCTAATTATAAACTAAGTCCCTCTCGGGCCAATGAGAGGGTGGGGCCCCATTGTTCAAGTCCCGAAATCAACACTTAAGGGACCTACTCATCTACTTACCCTATATGGGAATGAGTGAATTCCATCTTGTGAGATTATGTTCCCACTCCCTATTTGGTCAAGTCTCCAAAATGGTAGGCATATTAAATCGGCTATAAAAGCCACTCTCACCCATGCAAATCAAAGGACAAGCCCTCACAGGCAGGAGTTCATAACTCACTCAAGATTAAGATCGAGTCGCATATGATCATCCTGATGAAATATAAATCTTCTCAATTAATGGATTTATAAAGAGATATTAAATATTTCGTGGTTCAGTCTTATACAAACTCATTGTATAAGATACCCCCACTCACATGTCTCCACATGAATGATTTGGATCAAATCATTTGTAACTATTACAAAGTGGGCCATATCAATAGCGTTACCAGGATAAGGCACCCAACCTTATCCATATACTATGACCCTTTAGGTTATTTCTTGAACATGATCCTCTTGTATGTCAACCACATACTGTTCAAGATTACACTAATAACCTTTGATTTTTCGTATAATGGATAATATTATATTGCAAATAAAATAATCAAAATTATTATTTATTATTAAATAAATTATTAATTACGAGGCTTTAGGGCATAAATCCCAACAATCTCTCACTTGCACTGAAGCCGACGAGACATGTATCCTAGGGCATACTCTATACCCAACATGTTCTCCCACTTGCCCTAGCAAAGATGAGACATGTCTCGTAATCCTAGACATTCTAGATGACCCTCAAACACTTTAGCCTGGAAAGTCTTTTTATATAGATCCAAAGGACTGCCATTAAAAAGCCATCTTAGTCACTACCATGATGCTTTCTCTCTCACGATATGATTCCCTATACATTGGTGTTTTGTAATTTCCTTAATATTAGTCTTTGCACTGCTATTATCATAATAAAGAGGATAGACTAAATCATATCTGAAACACCTTTCAGATCTTCAAGGAACTATTTGAGTCAGACAAGTCTTTTTGTTGCTTCACAAGCAAAACAATTTAACTTGTATATCATACTCCACCACTTAGGGTAAAATTTATCCTTACATAGATTTCCTAAATCTTTGTAACAACCAGTGTATCTTGTAAAGATCAAATCTTTAACTCTATACACAAAAATTTCTCATCATCCATAGATAATTTGAGAAAGTTTTTAATTTTCTACTCAATGGTCATACCATTCGTGTAACTGATATATGCTAACCAATTGTATATTAAATGTTTAGTCTCATTTATGCATATCATATACTCTTAACATTTGAGGTGTCTTAGGATACACTTCCTTAGACATAAATATCAAATATTTGACAACAATTTTGTCAATATAAGATGTTTGAGACAAAGTTAACATTTTGTCCTTAAAATCTTCATTTTGGACATGTAAAATATACTAAGTCATTCAAATCACTTATTTGAAATTGGTTACTTAATCAACGTTTTATGTTAGACATCTTACATCATTCATAATGGGTAAAAATATCACCAACATAAAACATGAGAAAAATCCACTAAGCAATTAATGATTTTCTTGTCTATGCAAGCTTCATTAATATTTATCCAAAGTCATAGATTTTGACACTTTTATCAAACCTTACATTCACAGATCTAATGGTAAAATTCATTTCATAAATGAACCTTTACTATTTCGCAAACCTTTTGCTTTTGATCTGTGAAAATAAACATATCTGATTGATTTGTGTAGAAGCATTATCTAAGATTTCTTTTCATAAAAGAATTCTAAACATTCATTTTTATATCCCATATGCAACAATGAATTAAATAATACTTACAAACTTTAGTATGACAACAAGTGAGAAAATTTACTCGCAGTCTACTTTCTCCTATTAGGTTTAACCCTTTGCCATTAGTCTCACTTTGCAGGTAATAAGCCTTCAACTTTGTCATCTAACATGAAAAATTTGGCTTCAATTAAGTCCTTGTAAAGGTCGAGTCATCTCATAACTCTTCCACTACGATGAGGCTTATCCAATTCATGACTAGGATCCATTTGACTTTCAAATATAATTAAATTGTTAACAACTTTTGTTAACTATTTAGTGGCTTCACTTGGAACCAATTTATTAACACTATCTCACCTTATTAAAGGTTTGTAGTCTTTTATTTGACATTTCTTATAAAATTGATATTTGTCATACAAATACTTTTAGGACTACATAAAAGACCATTTTATACTCCTTAGAGGTGACCACACTTAGGCTTATCTTTGAACATATACAAGCTTTTTAGGCTTGTTTCAACACGTGAGCTTAACATTCCCAAATGGTGAAGTGTTGTAAACCAGCTTTACTACTCTTCTATAATATTTAAAATTGTCTCGTAGACACTTTTAGAGGGAATCATGTTCACCATGCAATCTCTATTGCATTTCCTAACTGGAGTATGGTAATGGTGTGTAACTCATTACTGATGTGACCATGTCTAACAAGGTCCTGTTTCTCTTCTTGTAGCACAATTTCACAAAATTGTACTTGGTATTAAGATAATTGGGATAAAAATCCATTTTCTATCAATTAGTTTTAGTACGTAAGGTTCATGTACTTTCTATTATGATCTAATCATAATATCTTGATAGATTTAATTACCTAATCGATTTTTTTTTTTTAAACTTTAGTCTTAATTTTCTTGAACGTTTCAAAACTTTAGACTTAAGTTGTATTAGGTAAAGATACTTATACCTTGAATGATCATCAACTAGAGTGATGAAATATTCATGACTTTATTTGACTTTTACATTCACCAGACCACTTGGGTCAGAATGTGTAAGCCCTAAGTATTCTTTGGCGTTCTAGCCCTATCTAATAAAGGCTCAATGATTATCTTGCATGAAAGGCAAGATCTACAGACATGTAAAGTAATTAACTAACTTTTTAGAGAATTACCTCTTACTAGTCTTTTCATTCTATTCAAGTTGATGTTAATCAACCTTAATACCCAAAGTCAAGTATCATCTTTTAGGAAAAAATAATGTCTTTCTATTTTGGATTCTATAATCCTGAGTATTTTGTAGCATGATAACATTTGTAACATATACAAATTGTTCTTATTTTCAGCTGAATGTATTTTCAAACAATTTTGAAAATATAAACTTTCATATTTCAAAGTAATTCATACTATATGAACATTTTTGTAATAAAGTTCGAGAAATTGAATTTCTCTTATGGTTACTAAAAACACCATATTCAGCATTATGTAACAATTTTTACTTAATGACATCTTAATGTCTCCCACTACACTAACTGAGATAGGCTTCCTGGTGCTAACTTGTAGAAACTATTCTACTTGTTAATTATTTTCCAAGAATTACATATTAAATGTAATGAAGAATAAATCTTGATAGTAGATCTTATATCGACTATCTAGGTGACATTATTTATATTCCACCAAAAATCTAGTAAATCAAATTTACTTTCATTTATATTTTTCTTCCTAGAGGTATTTCAAAAATTCCTCTTATTATATTGTCCTAGCTAATTTAGGAACTATTTCCTTTTATATAGCTTCAATCATTTGGTTTATTTACTTGGATTTTTGTAATACTTAGTTTGGAGATCATTTAGATAACTTTCTAAATTTAGCTTATGTTGATTTCAACATCTCATATGTTGTTGTCATTTTCTTTATCTTCTAAATTTTGACATCTAACATGTCAACTAGGAGAATACGTACAAGCTATCTCGTTTACTTTTGATTCATTAATCATGTGCTTCACGAACAATTCGAATAGCATTAGCAACAGGTTTTGAGAACATTTCTCAATAAAGACAAATAAATATTTTACACCATCATTATAGTGTTAATGTTACTTTTTCCAAGTAATAAATTTTTCTCAATTTTGACTTATCAGTAATAAAATTAAAATTATGAGAGAAACTGACATAATATAGAAATATATATATAATTTAACATCATGCAAACAATTATCCATTTAATTTTAGCATAGAAATCAAACAATTTGAAAAATGAACCCTATAAATCATTTCTAATGCTATGGTACTTTAGTGAGTTAGAACAAGTGCCGCCGTAGGGTAGGTCAAGTATTCCTTCACTAAACTGAGACAATCTCAACCGAGTATTACACCAGAATAACTCTTATTCCTATAATATTTAGTTACCATTAGTTTGGTCAATGACATCATTAACAACTTTAATGAGCCATTTGTAAGTGTGACCCATAATTTTAGATCCCGTAGTTTTATCCCAACAAGTGTCGTCGTAGGGTAGGTCAATTATTGGAAACAAAGCTACAATCCTATCCTTCTCAGGAGTTCACCCTGATATTGACTCATGCAAACAACTTCCGTAGGGGGACGGTCCAAAAGTCACCATGAGGCCCCGCATGAATCTCACGATGTAAACTAATGATGGAGACCGTAGGATATGTTGACACATTTCCTTCTCCCACTTACTATAATACTTTCTCAAAAGATTCACTCTGATATTGATCCATGCAAACACCTTCCGTAGGGAGAACGGTCCAAAAGCCGCCACGAGGCCCCACATGAATCTCACGTTGTGAATCAATAATAGAGACCATTGGATTTTTGACATGTGTCCTTCTCCCACTAAGTATTTTGAAATAGGGTTTTCTATTACTTAGAAAAATTAGGCTAATCTCATTTATCTAAGTTCATCAATCTACCTTTCATAACCCTTATGTTGTTATATTGATTTTAATGTGAATTACTAAGTTTTTAAACTATTTAAAAAATAATAATAACATTATGAGCATGCTTAGTGAAAATAAAATAAAATTTGACTAATTCAACTCCCAGGTCGGTTCCCAGTTAGAGGTGTTCCCTTTCGGTCAGCTTAAATACCCCAGTCTAGACAGAACCTTCCACAGACAGAGTTCCCTTATAGTCAATTTTTATTTTCAAATTCATTAATCTTTAATTAACTATTAATTATTAGATTAATGAACATGAGTGAATTTTAAACAATGTTTTTAATCCTATTAAAAACTAATTCACTTCATGAATAATCTTGAAATTCTACCGTTTTAAACCCTTTAAAACTAAATTAAAGATTATCCTAAATTCTAATCTTATTAGAAATATATAAAGATAAATTAAATTTAAACTATTTTAAACAATAATCAAGAATATCTTTAATAATAGGAAACTCTAATCTCATTAGGAAAACATGCATTCCATTTAAGAGAGAAAATATCCTAATTAAATTTTCCAATCAATTTTCAAATATAACAATTATAGTCAAAGATATGGAAAATTTAAACTAATTAGGAAAACATTTTATCTCTGTTAGGAAACAACCTAATCAAAATTTTTAAATATAACAATTATATTAAAAAATAAAATAAAATGCATGATCATGCTTAACCTATGGTGGGATTTTAAATTTAAATGGCATACTTTATGCAACAATCAAACATTTTAAAACATACATCTCATGCATAATTAAATTAAAAATAGCAAAATTGACCGGCGTATTTGGCATATCCTAAGAAATTGAAAAACAATTTAAATTACATTAATTCAAATCCAAGACATATCTTGGTCTTCACTACCTTTTCTTTTAGCCCATTGAAATTAGGATACAGAAAACCCTAATGTTTTTCCTCTTCAATAAGCACCAGCCGCTACCTTAAAAAAATTTCATCGTAGGAAGAATTGAAGATTTATCACCGTCAGCCACACATTCTTCAGCCAAGTATGCTCACCGTCAATCTCATTTGAGGTAAAACGCACCGGTTGACTTTGTGGAGGTGTATACAATTGAGTTTAATGAAGAGAGAGAAGTCTCTTTGGAGGAGTCCTCACGTGGGAAAGGCAATTTGGGATGAAGGAATAACAATTTATTAAAGAAATAAATAGTTTATGATGAGAGAAAAAAAAAACTTGAATTTAATTGGAAGTAAAGAACAAATGCTACTCAATGCTTGTAAGAAGATGAAAGAGAAAGGAGAAATGGCTAATTTGGTGTTTGGATTAAAAGAAATGAATTGGAAGTTGGATTAAATAAATGTTGTTAAGGTGTTATGGTTTTCTAATTTTATGGTTTACAAATTAATTTGTGATATGGTTATTGAAATTTTAGGTTGGATAGAAATTGGACTAGCTTATGATTTGAGGAGCCAACAATAATAGTTTAGTGAGTGGTTATTTTTACCGAGTAGTTTTATTATTTAGTTAACATTATTGAATTTCAAGAACTCTATAATTACATATGATTTTAGAGAAACGGTTATGAATTTCAAGTAATCTTATTATATTAGCCGAAAGCCTCGTTTTAGAAATGTTTGAGTTGCTTTATGATCATTTAAGAATTTACAAGTATTTTGTGCCTATTTGAGAATTTAGTAATCGTTATGTTTATTGAGAATCTCTAATGATCTGAAATGTTATAGATAAAACATGTTTATTGGAATGATTTGACGTCTGTAAAATGTTGTTCGAGGAAGAGTATGACTTTTAGAACTCCTTTATATTTATTGAGAGATCTTGGAAGGTTTTAGAGAAAGTATGAATTTTAGAATGATTCAGAATTATGAGAAAATTTGATTTCGAAATTGATTGAGAATTTAAGAGTTTTATGTTGGAAGTAGTTTAATTTCAAACCACTAGATCTTTGTACCCATGGTGATTATCTAGTATACTATGTGAATGTGTTTCCATATAATACTAGAGAGGGAGAGATTTTCTCTCCGTACACTATGGCAGAGATTTGCTCTGCTATGTACCTAGAGATTACTCAATACATAGTATGATAGAGATTTGCTCTACTATGTATTTAGAGATTACTCGATACATAGTATGACAGAGATTGTTCTGCTGTGTGTATTGAAATTACTTTGTGCTAGTATGACAAAGATTTGAGTATAGGATTGGTGTTTAAAGCTTGTGCTTATATTTTCAAGAGTTACTCTTATATATTTCACTGTGTTTGGATTATCTCGAGAGTTTCTAAATTGTTCTGGATTTACATTATTTTTCAGAGCTTTGAACTTTTTCTTAATCTAAGACCAGTTTTCGTATGAATTACCACTCACTGGACTTTATTAGCTCATTCTTTTCATAAATTTTTCTACCAGGTAGCACTGGAGTATCCAATAAGAGGTTGAGATCTGCCATCATTCTCATGCATATTACCTTTCATTTTACATGTATATTTAGAATTTTATTTGTCTGTAACTAGAGTGGTTAGCGTTATTTTGACGATGTTGTACAATTTTTTTTTTATTTTATGATGATTTGCAAATTGAACCATTTATGCTTTTTCATTATTGGTTTGTGGTTATGCAGTGGTTGTTGGATTCTGAATTGATTACTTCCACTACATACAACTTCCATTTCTCCCTTATCAATTCAAAACTTTTTTCACGCATATCCTCACCTTGGGTTTATACTACCTATTGCCTTTAGTTGAGTTACCCTCATTTGACAAGCAAGCTAACTTTACAAGATTTTCTCAACTCACACCATCCCCTCCTCCTCCAAACTTATTCTTCACTACTACGGTATACATTTTTCTTTTCTTCAATTTTTTTCAAGAGTGGGCCTTTTTGCCATTTCTACCTTCGTTTTAGATTACTAATGCTTTTTGTTGAAAGTATCTAGTTACTAGCACAACTCACATCAAGGACCTTTTTTGCATACTTTTTCCTTGAGCTTGCTTTTTATTTAGCTTGATCAAGGAGTATTCCTAGGTTTTCCCTTTTTTTTCTTTTTTTTTTTTCAGATTTTTGAAAAGAAAAAAAAACCCTAGAAGTGGTAGTACAACGGATTACACATCATACAAAATATTACAACAGCTCATAACCCGCGAACTATCAAAAGATAACATCTTCCCCCAAACTCAATGTTGGTCAATTTCCCCATTGAACGAAAATAGAACAAGGGATAAAGGGGGTTGGCTTGCAAAACATCTAAGCTAGACTCTCTTAAAGAAATTCAGTGTAAAAACTTAGGTGAGTTTGAGCTTTGGGTGTTTTGTAAAGATAAAGAATCATGAAGTTGTTTATTTCGAAAGCATTTAAGTAATGCTTCTAAGCATTTAATCAACCGAGCACAATCTAGTTGTCATCATTGAGGATATTTAACAAGAAATACTAAAAGAAATATTTCAAGAACTGTGTTGGACATTACAATCATGTATAAAACAATGAATATTGTTTTTAGTCAGAATTCTTAAAGACAACTAGACTAAAGAAACATAAAAATGTCTCACTAAACCTTAAACAAAAGAAGCTTAAAACAGTACAACAAAACAAAAACAGAAAAGGAAAGCTTTTAAAAATAGTTTTTAAAAAGAAATTCTCATATACAAAGAAGGTGTCATCGTGCCCTTTGTTGTCTTGGAGTCTTAAAGGAGAATGGGTGGCCTTTTCCTTTGGAGAGCAAAGATAGTGTTTGCTTGAGTGCTTCATCTCTCTCCTTGGCGTACTTCCAATATGCCCTGAGTTGTTTTTTAATGAGGGCTTCATCATCTTGGCTTGAAGGGTTAGGGTAGAATTGTGAAGAAGATGCAGTTGCAATTCCAGGTTGAGCATGATCGAGCTCGTCAGACCCATCAAATAAATGTATAAACTGGACTAACTAATATTTGTAGTACCAGTGGCAGGTCGATCCACAAGGAGTCTAAATTCAATTATTAACTTTTTAAAATTGGATTCTCATACACTTGGGGGTTTGTGAAATTAAAAACGTGCTGAAATTAAATTGTATAAATAAAAGAAATAAAAGTACAAGGTAAATGAACAATCTTACCAGAACACTAATTCGAGGAAATCATTAGATATATTATGTAACATTGATCATTGAAACACGTGAAACATGCATCAATTATGCTTTAGCCCCTAACTGACCTTGACGGAAAAGCCTCCAAAGCCTTAATCTCTTAAAAGACTAATTCAACCTAGCATCGTTTTAGTGCTAAATCAACTCTAAGGACTGGGCACGATAGCGTTCCATACCACCTAAATGGATTGCATTAAGCATAGGATTGGTCAGAACTAATTAATTAATTGGATCCTAATTAATCAAATAGCTACTTTGTCCTAAATCCTATCATGCCAACTACATGGAGAGGTAGCTCCCTACCATCACACACAACGTGGCCTATTTGCTACTTAAATGTGTAGGAAGTCGATACGATAGCGTTAACGAATTCTAGCTAGTAGAGAACCATCCAACATGTTAGAGTTGTCAATTCTAATCATGCATTCACATTCATACATGTAACAAAGCATGACAAAACAGTAATCAATATATAAATGAAATCAAATCTCACAAAATTTACATAGATCAAACCCAAATCCAGCCTAGATTGGCATTACAATCTAGTCAACAATCACCAATTGGACTACCGACTCCATAAATTGAGGTAAAATGGTCTCCAAAGGTAAAAATGTCTAAAAACAGTAGAAGGGGTAAAAAAACGAGAGGAAATAATTGTTGGTTTGAAGATGGAACCCTAAAATGGCAAAAATAAGCTTTTATATCATCGCGGCAACATAGAGATGTTGTGGATAGCGTCTAGACACTACCCAGTGTCATAGGATCTCGTTGCAGTGTCAAACAAGGCTTTTAGGGATTTGCGACAACATCTAAACGTTGCTTCCTAGACAACACTAGTCATTTTTTCTTTAACTCTTCGTTCGGGTGTCTGAATGACCTCTTGTTTGGCTCTTTGGAACTGTGATTCTACATAGATTCTCTGGAAAGTGATTTTTGCTCAATTTCCCACAAAACAATCAATAAATCACATTAAAACCTCTAAACTAACACGATTTATGCTAGATAAAATAGGAGTTTCTAAGTCCTATCAAAATACCCCCAACCTAAATCTTGCTAGTCCTCAAGCAAGGCATAAACAAAACAATAAGGTGGAGCGCTGAGTGGGTAATAACTTGGGTTATAATAGTCTGTGGAGTTATATAATCGGTGTTTATGATGCAGAGTTATTTAGTCTGGGTTATAAAATAGTCTATGTTTGGGATGCAGAGTATTCCACAGACTATTATAACCCATGGCCCAAAAAATCCCTTAATGAATCAATGATTGCAAGCACGCGGCTCTAATTTCAATGAATAGGCATATCACAACAATTACAAAAGGGAAGCATGCTGACACTATCCAAAATTTGAGACACTTTTTTACAAACTCTTCCTATCCTTTCCTGCGTGTGTGTGTGGCCTCCCTAAAGCAATATCTACAAGCCAAAGGAAGGTTTATATGGCTCTCATCCATCTTCTTCTACACTGGCACTAGAAACTAGACATCAAGCAATAAAACAATCAAGCAAGTAATAGGTTACTAGGCGCCCGAACTACTATGGGGTAACGCTCCCCCAAACCTGCATCACTTTGAAAACCAAAGGGTACTAGCTTTCACACACATGGTTCACTCACTCAATGGATGGCCTAACTGATCAAAATAGGGGTAGTTCTTTCTACCACACTAAACACATTACAAGTTTATTTTCACTTTTCTTCTCTTTTCTTTCTCAAGAATAATTTTTTTGTTCTTTCTAAGCCCAATTTCCTTTTTCTTTCTTTCACAGGAAAATGACATACTTTTTATCTTCCTATGCAACTCATTACAAGCTATCATGCAAAAAATCAACTCAACAACCAGCCTTACGTCTATCGGGGTGACAATAGACATATAAGCCCAATAACTCGACCCTGAGCCTTTAAGACTACTAAAGAATATGCTAGCGTGCTCACAACATGTCGAAAAGTCTAGAAAATTTTGAAGATTAGGCACAAAAGGAGCTCAAAACAGGATAGCATTCACACACTCCAACTGATGCGATTGAAGCAACATACTCAGCATGTCATCAATTGTCCTTATCAAGGAACAAGCAATCAAATCATCAAGCATTCAAGCTCATAATTCACAAAAAAATTTGAAAAACAAAATTACACAAGAATCATGTTTAACATAATCGATCAATAGTCTGAGCTCATATGCTCAAGGACAACATATAAGCGCAACTATCAAACCAAAAGATAGGTCCGAGCTCAGATGCTCAAGGACTCAACCAATCATGCTAAACATTCTATATAGCCCAAAATAAAAGAAAACCTCCACCCTCAACCTAAATCATACATTGTCTCCAATGTATTTCGAAAATAAAGCATAAGGACAAAGTAAGGGAACAGAAACTTCCCTAAAATTCCAAGCATGTAGGTGGGAGCGGTAGGTCAAACTTCCTTCAAGAATGATCAATCTTCGCCAAGATAGGGGTCAACAAGCTCCTACAAAGAAACAACCAACTAAGCTAACAAACTAACAACAGCTAAAGACTAAAAACAAACTAAGAAAGCAATAAATTTTTAATGCCCGATTGCCTCTAGGAAGTGCAAATTTTTAATGTCAATTGCTCGACGGAGTCCTTTCTCTCATCCTCCTGAATCCAATTTCTTAAAGACCACAACCCTATTCTTGGACTTCTTCTTTTTTAGCACATCTTGCAAAAATAAGCTTGCATCTCGCACAAGGAGTGCACCTTATGAATATGATCAAAGTCCTTAAAAACATGAAATTCAAGCTTATTACACTTAAATGCAACAGAAAGAACACCCCCCATCGACATCATATTCGTTCTACCAGTTTTCATGAAAGACCTACCTAATAAGATATATGCAGATGAATGTCTAGGCCTATTTTCCATGTCTAACACAAAGAAATCTATTGGGAACATAAAGTTCTCTACTTTGACTAGGACATTTTCAACTATTCCCTTGGGGTGTACAAAAGAACGATCAATACCTAAATCAAGCCTAGCGTTCTCTACTTTCTACTCCCTATAGTGCAAGGCAAAGTAAATATACCAAGATCCTTACACTTTTCTGGCATTGACTTATTTGACGCGACTGACATATCCTTTATTTCTTTCTAAGAAGACTTCACCTTCCTCCTATTCGAACACCAGCTCTTCAGAAATTTGGCAAACTTCGAGACTTGTTTCACTACATCCATGAACGAATACTCATCACACACCGCCAAATAAATTTATAACCAATCACTAATTTGCAGTAATAGTGATCATGTCGAACATAGAGAGGCGAAACTTTAGTTATTTAATTCTCTCTTTGTATTTAAAAATCGATTGGGGGGTGTTTTGATGTAAAGAGTCCTAAAATTGCTGGAAAAAAAATCATGAAAGAATTAAAATGAGTTGGATTGGAAAGAGTGTGCAAGCGAAATTGAAAACAGAGGAAACAAAACATGATGCTCACAAATTAATTGAAGCGATAATTCAAGGTGAATCAGGATTCGTTTTGCAACATTGATCATCAAATTACTTTAAACATGCGTTATTACAAAATTTTAACATCGACCAACCTCCTCAAGACACAGTAGGGGCCTCTCCAAAGAACTGAGATTCTAAGACTCGGGATAGGTCAGAATGCAATGGAATAAAACGGCGGGCCCTTCAAATTAAACTATTGCATGTGAATTGACTCTAAGGCCAATCATATACAGGCAATTAAGCAATTCTACTTAACTGGCCGATGTAGCCACCGACCCTTTTACTACTCTAACTAAGCTAGAGACCGAGGACACGTACGAGTACATCTAGCATAGCTAAGTAAACTCTAAATAAATTGATTTGTCAGTTCAATCAAAGAAGAACAAGCTAGGATTAATCATAAGGGTCAACAAGCCATAAAATTACTGTAATAAACTGAAATTAATAATAAAAATCTCCCAAGTGCTGCAAAACTAGTCACTAATTACCTCAAATTAGCCAAAAAGCCTAGCTGAATATCATTCTCATCAATCTCAGGGCCAAAATACAAGCCCAAAATGAAATATCGAGCTAAGAAATGTCTAAAACAGTGAAAAGGGAGGAGAGAAATCGAAAAGTGAAGGCTAGAGTCAAAAGAAGATTAACCTTAAATTTGAAAAGAATGAATTTGTACAAATTGGGACAGCATTGCATGCGCGCATCTGGGACTTGCGACAGCGTCGCAACACTATAGGTAGCATTGTGATGCTACTCTCTGAACTACACATGTTATTTTTGCTTTAACTCTTTGCTTGGGTGTCAGAATGACCTTCGGTTTGTCTTGTTAGAACCGTTATTCATCATAGAATCTCCCGGAACATGATGCTACAATTCCTAAAAAATAATCAATTAACCACATAAAAATCCCAAGTCAACCTACTATCTCAAAAATGTGTCTTGCACTCAATTTACCAATGAAATACGTAATATACTCACAAAACCAATGGAACAAGCATAATTTAGGCAAGAAATAATAGGGACTTTTTAGGTCTCATCAAATACCCCCAACCTTAATCTTGCTAGTCCTCGAGCAAGACACAAACTAAACATTAAAGATATGAATCAAGGATTGCATGTAGGAGACTTTAATTTCAATACTTAGGAATATCGCAATAACCACAAAAGAGAAACAAGCAAAAGTTATCCATGCATTGACAGATTTTTAAAAAATCTTTCTATTCTTTCCCATAAGTGTGTGTGCTTATCTTCCCTCAAGCAGTCTTTACAGGCTCAGGGAAAGTTTATACAGTTCTCAATCCATCTTCACCCTACACTAGCACTAGAGCTAGCTACCAAGCTTCCAAACCATCAAGCAAGTAACTGGTTACTAGGTGCTTGAAACAAATACTGTGGGGCTAAACTTGCATCACTTTGAAACCAATAGGCACTAACTTTCGCACATCCGTCGCAGAGACCCATATCAAGAGCACTCACTCGATGGATGACCTAACTAATCACGACAGAAGCAACTCTTTTTACTTGTTGATTCATCTTTAACTATTACAAGCTTATTTGTTTTCTTTCTTTCCTTTTCTTTCTTCTTTTCCTTCAAGAATGACCTTCTTTTAAAGCTCACTTCTTTTCTTTTCTTTTTTACTTTTATGGGTGAATGATCACATTTTTTTTTCCTTTTTTCTAAGCAACATATTACAAGCTATCAAATCTTCCACTCGACAATCAGCTCTACACCTATCGAGGTGACAATATAGATATGAGCCCTATAATCCTACCATCACTTTCGAGACTACTAAAGGAAAGGCTAATATGCTCAGATCTTGCACGAAAGTCCATAAAATTTTGAAAATTTTCGCACAAAACAGGCTCAACTTAGGATGGCAATTACATGTTTCAACTAGACCAATTAACATAACATTCATAAGTATGTCATCAATTGTCCTCATCAAGCATAAAGCAAGCACATCATCAATCAATCATGCTCAGAATTCACTCAAAATTTAAAAAAAAAATCACACCAAAATCATGCTTAGCTCAGTCAATCAAAAGTCTGAGCTCAGGTTCTTAAGGACTACACAATTAAGGCACAATCATCAAACCTAAAGATAAGGTCCGAGCTCAGATGCTCAAGGACTTAATCAACCAATGCTTTACACTTCAACAACATTCAAAGCTCAAACATAAACCTCCACCCCCAACCTAATTCATACATTGTCCCCAATGTATCTACAAATGAAAAACAGAGACAAGCAAAGGAAGAAATATACTCCCCTACACTCTAAAGCACGTAGGCGAGGGGAGGTAAAGCAGCTCATCCTTCTCAAAGATAATCCTTTCCAAATTAAGGTCAAACCATCCATCTACAAACTCAACAAACAACTAAGAAAAGCAACAAATGAAGCAAGCAACAAACAAACTAAAGGAAACACAAGCAAGCAAGTAAAAAAATTTAACGCCTAGCTGCCTCTAGGAAGCGCAAATTTTTAACGTCGATTGCTCAATGGGCCTTATGGCACACGTTAGGGCACATAAAAATTATTGTATTTCTTATGCCCCTTCTTGCTTTAACATATATATTCCGCTAAAACAAACAAGGCCATTAGTATTGCGTGGGCTCCCGAAGCAGAAATAGAATGATATGTTGTGAGCTCCTTTGAGGTAATGATAGGAAAAATCTCCACATCACATACTAAAGGTGATAAGGTAAGGCCTTCAGTTCCAACTTAGGCGCTTGCACAACTAATGGAAGCATTTTATTAGTCTCCTCATTTCTATCAGCAAAAGTCTCAACATTAAAGTAAATAGAACATGATATAGGGGATATAGGAAACTTTCCTAACTCAATCTCCTCATCCATGTCAACTGAGTCATGCTCAAAATTAAAATCGTAATCATCTAAGAGGTCTCTTGCACCAACGTATCAACCACATCTACTTGACACACAGAATGGACTTCACAGGGGCACTTCATGGCATTAAGCATCGACAGGTTAATCTTGACCCTCTTAAAGATGTCTAAAGCGTCTCTCTTTTTGTCTTAAATGTTCTCTCACAATCTTTCTAACATGCTTGGAAAGGGAGCCTTAGGCACATAACCATTCAAATTTAATGAAGAATAAAAAATTACCCCTGTAATAGATGGCGGAGCTCGCGACTCTGAATAAATGCTCCCTTGAGGCTCCAAAGAGTTTCTAGATGCTCTTGGTAGTGTGGGGGTGTTTTCTTCGAGTGGGTCTCTCAGCTTAATGACATTGATGCTCTCTGACTTGCAGACCCTTTCCTCATTGGTAGGTTGGTCAAATTTGTCTGTAAGCTTTTTCAACTGAGCTTGGGTTTCCTGTTAAAACCTCTCAATGTTAGTAATCACAATTTGAACCAATTCTTCTAACTTACCTGAGCCTGATGCATGTGTTTCCACCACTTTGATAACATCCATCCTGCTTGCCATTTGACGTTGCCCATCAATGAATCCCTACACCAAGAAGGTAAGATAGTTAATTGAGATTTGAGCTCACTTACTTCCTTATCCTTACTCGAAGCTCACCCAAACTGTTCATATTTTCAGCCATATTAGAAATATGCTCCCTTGCTTATGTAGCAGTCTTGTTGAGTAATGATCAGCATCAATAAGACTCCTATCAGCTGAGAGTAAGCCCTCGTAGAAATACTTGGACGAGCTGATGATCTAAGAACTGATGGTGGGGGTAGCTAGCACACAAACGCTAATATCATCCCCAATACTCGTATAAGTTCTCATTGTTTCCCTACGTGATCTCCTAATTGCCTTAGATGCTAGGAAGCACTTCTCCCAATTTGAATGGGAATGCTCTCAAGTGGATTTGATCCTCTATGACATAACTATGCTTCATTCCCACGTAGACCATATGGAAGTCATTAATGTGTTCATGAGGATCGTCTCCTGCATAGCCATGAAAAACAGGAAGTAAGTTAATTAAACAAGATTTTCGTTCGAAATTACCTTTAGTGGGAGGGTAGGAGATGCAAAGTGGCTACCAATCCAAATTAGGGGCTATCAACTCTTTAATCGTGCACTCGGCCATCGTGTTGACTCTGGATGTCTCACTAAGGTTGAGATAAATTATGTGTTCAGCTCATTGTCACCTTTCAGAGCTTGTCTCCTTATGCGCCTCTCTTTTCTTGCGATTGAAAAAGTTGAAGTCCAACTTCTCGCGAGGGTCGAGTATTCATGCACAAGCAAAGGAAACTGGTCAATCAAAAACAAAATCTAAAGAGATAAAAAAGAAATAACCAAAAAGTTGTCTCCCAGTGTTCGACTCGACCACTTTTTACTACAAAGTTTGGTTGAAGTGAATAATGGATGTCCACTTCAACCTTGTTGAACACCTCCAGGATTTCCTTCCCCTTTTCCTCCTTAGTGATATTCTATGGTTTCGCTAACCTGCTCGAAAATGGAGCATTAGGAATAGAAGGATTTCCCTCTCGCTCTTTTCCATCTTTAGAATCATTATAAACTCCTTTTGCAAGCCTGCACGGGAAAGGAGATTTAGGGACATATGAATTTAGATTTAACGGATGATTAAAAATTGCCCCTTTTTGGCGCGATGGAGATCTACTAACTTCTTCTCGAACTACAGGAGCTGGGCTTTCTTTTTCAGGAGGAGTCTCTATAGGTGGGGTTATGGACAAGATTTTCTTGCCCCTCTGCATGGTAATGCACTGACACTCTCGCATGGGCTCGTCTTAGCTTTCATCTCTTCGACCAACATCTTTAGTATAGGACCAATCTATACCATTGTTTCCTCCACATCCTTGAGCATTGCAAATGTGGCTTGAGTGGACTATGTGGTGCTCTGTTTAAGCTGAACGACATAAGTAGCTAAGGTTTTTATAATATCATAAATGAATGTACCTGAATTCGAACTCAATCCCTGCAGTCTTGTGCATCCTCCTACTGCATTCACCTAGTCAATCTTTTGGGTTTGAGAGCTAACACTGGCAGCTTTCTCTTTAACCAATTTCTGCACAAGAGAAGTAAGGTTAGATATTTGAGATTTTAATTCGCTTACCTCTTTCTCAACTCTTGTTGTGGCTCCAAATTTGCAGGCGTTCGCTGCCATATTGGAGATGATTTCCTTTACTTCAACAACTGTCTTATCTACCAAAGATCCTCCATTGGCTGCATCAATAAAGCTTCTGTCAGTTGGAAGAAGGCCCTTGTAGAAGTATTGGATCAGGAGGAAGTCAAAGATCTTGTGGTAGGGAAAATTGTCTCTCAGGCACACGTAGTGCTCCCAGTAGTAATGTGAAGACTCTTCATCTTTTTGCGTAATCCTACATATCTTCTAGCTTTAGTAGCCGGGAAGTACTCCCAAAATACTCTCTTCATCTCAATCCATGTAGTAATGGAGCCCGATGAAAGGTGATATAACTAGTCTCTAACTTGGTTCTTCAAAGTGAATAGAAATGCTCTCAAACTGATATGCTCATCAGTTACACTCGTGGGTTTCATCCTTGAGCAGACTGTATAGAAGTCCTTCAAGTGCTTGTAAGGATCATCACCTGCATCACCACTAAAAATAGGTAATAAGCGAATCAAACCAGATTTAAGCTCGAAGTCACTTGAAGTTTCTAGGTAAACTATGCAGAGGGGTTGTTGATTGAGATCTGGAGTGGCAAATTCTTTTAAAGTGCACTCGACAATAATTTTCTTCGTTTAAGCTCTGTCGGGGTTATGAAAAGATTTTTATTCTCAGGTCACCTTCACTCTCCTTTTGCTTCTTATTGTTGAAAATCAAATGAAAATGCAAAGCAAAAGGGAGGGGATTAAATTTCTGAAAATGAAAGAAAATGACTAAAAAATGCCTCAGCAACAACGCCAATTTGATCGGGCTCGTCAGACATGTCAAATAAATTTATAAACTGGACCAACTAATATTCGTTGTATCAGTCGCCAAGTCGATCTGCAAGGTTAATTTCTAAAATTTGATTATCACGCGGCACAGTGGGGTTTGTGAAATTAAAAACGCACTGAAATTAAATTGCATAAATAAAATAAATAAAAGTACAAGGTAAAGGAACAATCTTACCAAAACACCAATTTGGGGAAATATCGGATTGAGACCCATGAAACATGCATCAATTATGGTTTAGCCCCTAACCGACCTTGACAGAAAGCCGCCTAAAGCATTAATCTCTTAAAAGACTAATTCAACCTAGCATCATTTTAGTCCTAAATCGACTCTAAGGGTTGGGCACAATAGAATTCCAAGCCCCCTAAACGTATCGTATTAAGCACATGATTTGTCAAAACTAATTAATTAATTGGATCCTAATTAATCAATTAGCTACTCTATCCTAAAGCCTATCATGCCAACTACATGGGGAGGTAGCTCCCTACTATGCACACACGGCGTGGCCTATTTGCTACTTAAACGTGCAAGAAGTCGATACGATAGCGTTAACGAATTCTAGCTAGCATAGAACAATCCAACACGTGAGCGTTGTCAATTCTAATCATGCATTCACATTCATACATCAAAGCAAGTAAGAAAACATGCCAAAATAGTAATCAATATATAAATAAACTCAAATCTCACAAGGTTTACATAGATCCAATTTGAATGAAGTCCGAATTAGCATTACAATCTAGTCGAGGATCAACAATCAGACTCCTTACTCCATAAATTGAGGTAAAATGGTCTCCAAATGTATCAAAATTTCTAAAAATATTAGAAGGGTGATAACACTCATCTAGTGTTATCTATTTCCTATTATTTTAGCTACTTTTGCTATGATTTTGTGTGCTTTGATGTCTATTTGTGTTTAATTTGCAGAATCCGAGCTAAAGAAGAACACCTGGAGTGTTCGAGAATAATATGGTGAATATTAGAGCCTTTTGGAACCATATTGAAGATCAAAGAGAAGATGTGGTGTTTTGGCAAAAGAACCCGAGGGAAAAGTGCCTAGACCCTTCAAATCGTGTATAGACACCACATTTGAATTATCAAACCCTAGAGCAAGTATCAAGACGCTGTCCTACAACGTCAAGACGCTCAAAAGGTGTGCCCCAGTAATTTTTGTCTTGAGCATCTCGACGATGCTCAGCCGCAAGCACATAAAACGCCATCGTTTTGGTGCAGCGTCAAGATGATGTCCCTAATTGTTTTAATAACAATATTTTTCTCAAAGAAATTCTTTCTTGGAGTATTTTTCAATTTGAAACAATTAGGTCTAATATGACCTTTAACTCCACAAAAATGGCATGTAGACACAAATCTTGTTTTTTCATACAAATCTCTAGCATTTTCATGCTTATGCTCGAATTTCACATTATGAACACATTTTGATCTAGCATGAAATTATCTAGGCACAAATTTTAAATTTTCATGAATATTTCTAACTTTTTCGTGCGTTGACACAAAATTAGAATTAACAAGATTAGGCACATTGGATAAAGCATCTTTAGACATACTAGGAGTAGCTTTAACAAAAATAGTCTTAGAACTAGATGAAGAATTTTCATCAACATAGCCTAATCCCCTTTTTTCATTAAAAGATTTACCCATATCATTAAAAGAATTTTCATCAACTAGATGTATTGCTAGTTTCCAAGTCAATAATTTTATCTTCAAGCTAGCAATTTCATCTTTTAATTTCAATGAACAAGATTCAATTTCCTCATTTTTATTCCTTAAATCACTCGATTCAATTTTTAATTCACATGATAAAGATTTGAGCTCATCATTTTCTTTTTCAAGAAACTTGATTCTATCATTCAAGACAATTTTCTTATCACAACAATCATCAATCTCATTATGCAATAATACATTATTAGCTCCATTTTTCAATCATGCATTTTCATCTATCAAAGATTTATTCTCAATAGACAAGGTTTTATACTTCTTTGATAGTTTGACATATTTAGAACCAAGTTGTAACGCCCCTCATTTTCAGGTTAAACTAATCTTAATATTTTTTAGATTAATTTGGATTTGATTGGACTAATTGGAATTGTTATTTAAATCTAATTTGAGTAAATTAGATTTCAAATTAGTTTTTAAGTGGATTATATCAAGATAATTAAATTTTCGAATTTTGGATGAGAGTTTTTTTCAAAATTTTAATTCAAGTCTCAAATTCAAAATTTCGAGAATTTAATCATTCGTTGGATTTTTAATCCAAAATTGAAAAGCCCAAAATTCTATCTCCAAAATTGTCCCCTAAGATTCTTACCCCAAACATTTTTGGGGATTTAATTAGAAGTTCTAATTAAAGGGGAAAAAAAGAAAAAGAAAGGAAAATGAGGAAAAGGAAAGAAAAAAAAAGGGAAATTCAAAGAATTTGGGAAAAGAAAACCCTAATTTCTTTATCCCACTCTTCCTCCATCTCTTTTGCTCTCCCATTCCTTCCATTTCGTGAAACACAAGTAGCCCCCACCCCCCACTACAAGAATCTGCCCTTTTACCAACGCTTTTTTTCCCGTGCTCTTTAAAACGATCGAGAAAAATAGGAAATACCAACGGTATCATGCACCATCGGCCAATACAGTCAAAAAGGCCGACGGTTTTCTGAACCGTTGGCCATTTGTATATACACGCCGACAGTAGGCTGAACTGTCAGCCATTACTGTCAAAACGGCGGATGGTTCGCAATCGTCGGCCAATTATATATCAATGGGCGATGGTTCACTGAACCATCGGCCATTACTGTCAAAATGGGCGACGGTTGAACAAACCATAGGCCAATTATACACAAATGGCCGACGGTGCACTGAACCGTCGGCCATTTGTATATAATAAAACCGACGATTCAAAGAATCGTCGACCATTACTGTCACAAAGGCCGACGATTAGCTGACCAATTGGCCATTGACATAAAAAAGCTGACGGTTCCATGAACCATCGGCGAAGGGGAGAAAAAACCGATGGTTCAATGAACCGTTGGTTTTTATAAGCTTGAACCGCCGACGGTTTTCTTGAACCGTCGACGGTTCAGTTTTAAAGGGGGCTTTTCTTTTCGAAGAGCCCCCATTTTCCCCCTCTTTTTTTATTTTTCCCCCCATTTTCTCTCCTCTCTTTCTCCCATTTTCTCTCCTCCCTTTCCCTACCACTTACAGCCACCCCCCACTTGCCCTACCGCCTGCCGCCCGCCATTCTCCCTTTCCCCTCTCTTTTCTTTCTCCCTTTCCCTCTCTTTTCTTTCTCACTTCCTATACCGCCAACCGTCACGCACCTCCTACACCACCAGCTGCCGCCCAGCTTTCGCCGCGACCCACCCCCGTCGCCCCCCTCTCCTCCATTTTCTCCCTTTTCCCTTTCCTCTCCTTTTTTCTCCTCCATTCTTTTACCTCAAAAATCCCAACTACCCACCTCCCACGTCTCAAATGCCCATTGTCGTCGGCGACTTCCCATCTCCTCTTGCATTTTGGTAATTTCTTTTTTCTAATCTATTGAGTTATATATAGTTAGATTGAAGATTATTTAGTAAATCTATTTTAGTTTGTTGTATTTTGATTTGTGTAACCTTAGATTTGCTAGAGAATATTTTCCAATACAAACAAATTGTCTAGCTTGGTTAAGAAATGTATATAGAAACCCATTTCGAACTTGAACAAAGTATGATAGATTATTCTCTAAGGTTTGGAATGTATTTTTTTGTAGTTTGGAACTCATTCGAACACTTTCGAACTCTTGCGAACACTTTTCAGCAAAGATTAAGTACGGTTTAATCAATTTTAGGAAATTTTTGTTTAGGAGTTTTCGAACTTAGTTAAAATAATTTAGATTGGTAACTAACCTTTGAATTATTTTGTTTTAGGATTTGGGTTCGTTTCAGGGTGTTCAAACAAAATTTTAAGGTGGATTTGAGTTGATTTCGGTGGTGAAAGAAGAATTTAAGGTGAGTTTAACTCTTCTTTTCTCTATTTTGAGTTTGTAGTTCATAGTTTATTGTGAAGAAGTGTATGTAACGACCCAGGCCCAGGATTCGGACCAGGATTTGGAATCCAGATTCGGCACCTAACGGCCCCAGCATTCCCCTGCATCCCCTGCGACCTAGCCACGTCACCTTACTTGTCTTGAACTACTTCTAAGAGTGAAAACTGTCCCCACAAACCAACACGAGTCTTTTCAGCATGCTTTGTTCTCACTCACATGCTTCCTAGGAAAATTCTCAGGAGGTCACCCAACATAGGATTGCTCCAAGTCAAACACACTTAACTTTGAAGTTCCTATGATTAAGCCACTGAAAAGGAAGGTGCACCTTGTTGGTATAGGTAGTAGCTATCAATTCTTTTAAGCATTTCTTAACCATGCCTTGCATAGCCTCAGGATCCCTCTCATTCGAATGTGGTCTCGGTTCATTCATGTACCCCTCCTAACCCCGGGCGTTACAGTGTATATGTATGTATTTGATTTATTTGTACTTAAAATTTAGTTTGAGTTAATTTGTAATGTTGATTATTCTTATTCATGGGTATGGAGTTGAAAATATATATTGTTTATATGGCCCGTTTGGTAGTGTTCTCGTTTCTTGTTTATAGTGGCAGCAGCGGTGGTCTTTGCCTTGAAGATTTGGAGACATTATTTATATGGAGAGAAAATCTAAATCTTTACAGACCACAAGAGCTTAAAATACTTCTTCACCCAGAAGGAGTTAAATATGAGGCAACGCAGATGGCTGGAGTTAGTGAAGGATTACGATGTTGAGATTTTGTATCACCCAGGCAAAGCAAATGTAGTTGCTGATGCTCTTAGCAGAAAGACAGTGCACACTTCGGCTCTGATTTTAGAGCGTGCAGAGATAGCAGTGTTAGTGGGGGAAGCTATAGCACAGTTAGAACAGTTGACAGTGTAGCCAACCCTGAGGCAACGTATTATAGATTCCCAACGGGGGGATCCCGATCTAGAGGGCATGTTTCGTATAGTGGAAACAGACCAGACGAATGAGTTTTCTGTATCTTCTGATGGCGATCTCCTGTGTCGGAGACGCTTGTGTTTGCCAGAGATTGATGAACTTAAGAATGAGATTTTGACTGAGGCGCACTGTTCTCCATTTTCGATGCATCCAGGCAGCACAAAGATGTATCAAGATCTAAAACAGTTTTATTGGTGGCGAGGAATGAAGAGGGACGTGGCGGATTATGTTACCAAGTGCTTAGTTTGCCAGCAAGTGAAGGCACCAAGACAGAAGCCAGCAGGCTTGTTACAACCATTAAGCGTGCCACAGTGGAAGTGGGATGAAATCTCTATGGACTTCGTGGTAGGGCTACCCAAAACAATTAGAGGCTACACAGTGATTTGGGTTATTGTGGATAGACTTACTAAGTCAGCGCACTTTCTTCCAGGGAAACCTACTTACTCCGCAGAGAAGTGGGAACAATTGTACATGGAGGAGATAGTTAGATTGCATGGAGTTCCTGCGAGGATTGTCTCGGACAGAGATTCTCGGTTTACATCTAACTTCTGGAAAAGTTTGCAAAAGGCTCTGGGTACTCAGTTGGATTTCAACACGTCTTTTCATCCCCAGACAGATGGTATCAGAGCAGAACCTCTCCTAGTAAGATGTGGTTCGGGGACGAACCAAGGCAGAAGCTGGTGGTCATGTAACGCTCGAATTCATGAGGGGTACATGAATGAACCAAGATCACATCCGAATAAGAGGGATCTTGAGGCTATGTAAGGCATGGTTAAGAAAAGGCTTAAAAGAATTGATAGCTACTACCTATACCAATAAGGTGCACCTTCTTTTTCGGTGGCTTAATCATAGGAACTTCAAAGTTAAGTGTGCTTGGCTTGGAGCAATCCTATGTTGGGTGACCTCTTGGAAATTTTCCTAGGAAGCATGTGAGTGAGGACAAAGCATACTGAAAGGACCCGTGTTGGTTTATGGGGACAGTCTTCACTCTTAGAAGCAGTTCAAGACAAGTAAGGTGACGTGGTCAGGTCGCACGGGATGCAGGGGAATGTCGGGGCCGTTAGGTGCCAAATCCAGATTCCAAATCCTGGTCTGAATCCTGGGCCTGGGGTGTTACAGTAGCTATAGATTTTTATGCGATGGATTTTTGTTGAAGATGATCATCTAGTTATTGAACGTCTTGTTATTGGGTTGAAATAGTTGTTAACACTATGAGAGTGCTTTCAAATATTGTGATTTGGGATTTCTTTCAATTGAACATTAGTCTAGTCTAGTCTATTTCTGCAGACTTTCTAAAAAGTTATTAGTCATTTTCTTCTATAAGTTAGATAACTAGTTAAGACATATAGTCTCAAGGAAAAGGTTAGATGTTCAAATCTCCCCCTCCATATCTGGTTAAACTCAAATTAGGAAAAAGAAATTGTCCTTTCCTTCTTTTAGTTACTTGATTTCCATTCATCTTCAATGAGTGTCTGCAAGTCTTACATAGGTTATTGATGCACTGGCCTTTGCTGTGGCTGAAAATTGAATCCTTGGTGCTAATGGGTCTGCCAAAGTCTGTGAACTTCGGTTCCCCATGTGGATGTTGTTTGGATGTAAAGTTTGATGCATTATTGATTAGGTGTTCAATTTTTTTTACAGTGAGGAATGGTTTTGTTTTGGACAAGTTTGATGTGGTATGGCATTGTTTATTGGTCAAAACTCCATCATAGATAATGGAATGATGTTTCAAATGCCTGATTTATAACAAGCATGAAAAGGTGTTTGACTTGTGAGTTATAGTGTAATTTAAGTTTAAGGAGTTAAACTTGTGTTTAGTCCCTATGTGCTTGGAAATTAAATGTGTCCTGGGTTGATTATATTGAGTTTAATCCTAATTAGTTTCTTATTTGCTTATCTTTTATAAGGTTCAGTTCGTTTCATTTTATCTTTCAAAATATTTGATTCTATCCTTTTCTTTTTTAGAATGTCCAAGGATATAACTCTTAGTGATGAAAAAGAGAAGCAAACAAAGGCTGTTTGAGATGATGTTACTCTTAATTCATTCATACAAGTGTGTGTTGCTGAGACTTTAAATGGGAATAAACCTAACTGTCATTTTAGTAAAATTGGATGGAGGAATGTGATTAAGAACTTCAAAGAAAATACTGGAAGAAATTGTGGATATAGACAGCTGAAGAACAAATGGACATCACTCAAGAAAGATTGGAAATTTTAGAATAAATGGGTTGGAAGTGCAACAGAATTAGTATGAGACCATTTAAGACAAATAATTTATGCAATTAGTGAATGGTCGGATGACCAAATTGTTGGCTTTTTGGCCCTTAATCTCAAATTAATTAATTTTAATTAATTAATTAATTAATATTTTGATGATAACAAACTTGATTTTGTTTATTAACAATTTTAATGTTTTGAAGTTTCCATTGTGAAGAGCTCGGAATAATGATTCCAACGCATCTTGAATCATTCGAATCGGAGCTCAAACGAAGAAGTTATGGGCAAAACAAAATCAAAGAAAAAATCCTACATGGCATGACACGTGGCATATATGGATGACGTGGACGATGACGTGGCATTTCAAACTGTCATAATTGCTGACGTGGAAGATGACGTGGACGATGACGTGGCACACGTGGACCAATAGAAACACGACACGTGGCATTTTGTTTTTAAATAAAAAGAAAAAGAATTTAATTTTTTAAAAAAAGGAATTGGTCCAACGGTCAAATTTTGATTTTAATATTATTTTAATATTTTAATATTTTAATACTATTTTAATATTATAATATTATTTTATTATTTTATTATTAATTTTGAATTATTTTATTTCAGCCAATCAGAAGCTGCCACGTGGCAGCCAACGGCTACTTTCTTCTTCCTCCCTCTATTTAAGGCTCGAAAAAAATTGAAAAAAATGTGGAAAAATTCTGAAAAATACTACTTCTCTTGGAGAGAATTTCTAATATTTTTGAGCAATTTTTGAGCTTCAATTTCTTTAATTTTCATAGCCACTTGACGGCTTTTACTTGTAAGAAATCCATTCTTACATAGTTGTGAGCTTTGATTTGTGTATCTACTCTTTGAGAGAGTTTCTTCATCTTGTTCTTCATCTTCCAATCCATTGTAAGGGTTTCTCTTGATCCCAAAAAAGAGAGGTTGTAACCAGTTTGATCCTAAACCGTGGAAAGGATTGGGTTTGTTCTTGCGCCCGGAAAAGGAACGTTATAACGGTTAGACTCTAAGCCGTGGAAAGAGTCATTTTTCTAGTGAAATACCGAAGAGGAGCTTGGGGAGTGGAGTAGGCAGGGTTGTGAAGAACCACTATAAATTTACGGTGTCAATTTCTCTATCCCTATCTTATTTCATTTTTGCAATTAATTTGTTATTATATTATATTGCATAAAATTAAGTGTTCTTGGATGTCTATCTTGGTTGGTATAATTTTACTTTTACATATTTTTTACCAATCTTGTTTTTAGAATTAAATAGGGTGTTTGAAATTGTTAATGTTAAATTTATTGTTTAATTTGAGGTGAATTTATTTGCATGATTTCTTGTTTAAATTAATTGTTGCAAAAAGTGTGTTAATTTGTTTAATTGGGCCCACATTAGTAAAAAGTTTTATAAAGTTTGAAGAAACCCTATTCACCCCCCCCCTCTAGGGTTGCCATATGGATCCTACACAAATAAAGGTGATTATCATAGATTTTTTTAAAAAAATTTTAATTTTCAATGCAACTAGTTAATGGTAGAGTCAATAGTGTGATGACAATACTATTACTATTGTATAGGTTGTTCCTGAGACAGCGAAATGTCATGCAAAAGGGTTACAAAATGTGGAGCAATTAAACATTGTTTTCAAAGATGTTGCAATAACTGGAGAAGGAGCATAGCCCCATCTCAAGGTTTTGTATCTAAAACTGCAGGTGATAAGGTTTTGTATCTAAGACTGCAAGATGTTGCAGTAACTGGAGAACGGGCATGGGTCCCATCTCAAAGTGAAACTTCTTGTCATAGAAGGGAGATGGAAGCGGAGCGGGAGAAAAATGCAGAACTTCTCATGTCACGTTAATGTTTTTATTATATAGTTTGTGTTTCAATAGATAATATCTAATTTAAGTATTTGTAATGATACAAACATTTCTACATTTAATGAGATATATGACCTTTGAATTTTTATTTTGATATGTATTATACGTATTTTTCTTATTTAACATATTAATCATTGATACAAAAATATAACAATAAAATAAATAAATAATAAATTAATAAAAATAGATATTTATCCTAATTTTTAGTTAAATAATTTCTCAAATATAAAAATATGTCCTTTTTAGTAATTTGTTAATTCTAAAATCACTTTTGAAACCAAACATAAATAATTAAAAATCACTTTTAAATATATGAAAATCACTTTTAAAAGTTTGGAACCAAACATCAATATGATTGTATGAAAATCAATTTTACAAAATCAATTACACCTAAATCTCTTTTTCTAAAATCACTAATTCAATCATCACTCCCAAACATGCCCAAAATCACTTTAAGTGATTACTAGTCAATTACTTGAGATGTGATTCCCAAGTGATTTTTGGTAAGTGATTGTGAGAGAATTGTTTTTAAAATGACTATTATTTCAAATTAAAAAATCTTCTCCTATTTCACTTTATTTTGTTCTAAAATTATGTGAAAACTTTAAAAAAAAAATTCTTTTAAAATTCTTGTCTCTATCATTAATTATCTCTAATTTTTCCAACTCTTTCTCTAATGTTTTTATAATCTTTATTTCTAACTTCACTTTGTCTCAAATTTTTTCTCTCCTTGAACGACATCCTAGAAGGAAAAAGAAGAAAGCTATGTGCACGAATGTTCTTTCTAAAATTTGTGTATATTTCTCTAACTATTTCTCTATCTTTGAATTTTTCTCCCTCGATTAAAATTTTCTCTTTAATTTTTTTGTTTTATTCTAAAATTTTTGTCCCTCTCTGTCTCTAACCATTTTTTCCTCTTTGAAATTTTTCTTTAGCTCTCTATTTTTTCTCTTTTAAATTTTTATTTCTCTCCTTATATTTTCCTCTCTCTATAACTTTTGCTTTCCACCCTCGAACTTTTGTTTCTCTCAAATGTAATACCCTTACTAGTAATATGATAGTTCTAAAATCACTTTTGAAAATAAATATTAGTCATAAACAATACTTTTAATTAAATCAAAATCTCGTTTACAAGTGTAGAATCAAATATTAAAATAATTCATAATTAAATACTTTTACAAAAAAAAATTATAATCAAATCATTTAGGATTAAAACACTTATTTTAAAGTCACTTTCAAACATACCCTCAATCATTCCAAATCACTCATGATTGTATGAAAACCATTTTTAAAAATGTAGAACCAAACATTAAAATGATTATGTGAAAATCAATTTTAATAAATCACTTATAAACAAACCATTTTTGCTAAAATCACTATTTCTAAATTCACTCCCAAACATATGCCCTAACACTTTTCCAAAATTCCCTATCTATTGTCAAACATCATCATTTTTAAATTGAAGTGATTTTGACAAAATGGAAATGCGAAAATCACTTTAAAATTAAACATGTTTGACAATCCTATTTCAACTATTTTGGATTACCTTTTTCTCAATAGAGAATGGTTAACACTTTGAAGTTGCACCTTGCTTCTAGGAACTTTTTTTCCCTTTGTAAAATTCACCTTGGTAAAAGTATAGTGTAGAAATTTGGAAGCCTTTAGTCATTATCAAGGAGCATGTGGTGAGTATCCAATGATTTTGGTTTGACAACTATTCTTCTAAGTAATATTATCTATCTTTAGTATATTGCGAACGTGTTCGTTCAACTTGATATTATAAACACAGTTGAATGTTCTTTTATAAACAACCTGAATTTTTTGCTAGTTTGGATTTAAAGTGGAATGCCATCATCATTTGTAATGTAAATTAGAGAACAAATCTCAATTTAGAGTTATATGGGCTAAATGCAAATTTTCAATTACTTTCTTTTTCACATGGCTTGATAATGTAAATCTCGTCGACATGACAAACCAGTCAAATCATCTATAATTAGATTCACCTTAAGACACTTCTGTTATTTTTATTATCTTTTTTAGCTTTATAAAACGGTAGCTTTTTGCAACTATAATGTGATAATGGAAATATTAACATCTTGCTTATTTCTTCCCTTTTGTGATTTTACCTTTGAAAAATTCTTTTGTCGAGATTTTAATTAACCTTTTCATTTGACATTCAATGCAAACCAAAAAGTAGATCCCTCATTGTAATGTTTCTTGTAGATGTTCTTTTGATTTAAAAGTTTTTTTAAAAAAAAACAATACAATAACAAAAATGGGAAAAAATCAATTTATACCATTAAATTTTGGAGATTGTATCAATTTATCACTTGAATAAAATTATTCTTCCCCTAAAATTCTACCATAGTAGAGTAAGAAAAATTATTACATAATTCTTTCTAAATAAGTAGAGAAAAGTAGAGGAAGACAAAAAGATGAAAAACCACTCATATGAGTGAAAAGCTGCTAGTATTCATTTGATTTAACATTTATCTCTAATATTATTAATCTCAACATTTAAGAAGTCTTATATACATGTGAAAATTATGTATTAACAGTTTTAAAACGGAATTTTAACAGATGGTCTAAAGTAATTCACTCTTGAAAGTTTAGGGTTTAAATTGATACAATTATTAATTTGGGATTTTAAGTGATACAACTTCAAAGTTTAGAGTATACTTTGATTTTTTCCAAAAAATATTATTTAAAAAAACCTCTAATGCCTCCCACTCCTTAAAGAGTACTTAGATATAACAGTCTTTATGGGTATTCTAACTACCAAGTAAATATAAAGCTAATAAAATAAGACCATATGTTATCATTATGCAAAATGTTCAACAAATCATCTTCAAATTGAGGAGCTTCTTATAAGATGAATTTTGTTGTTGAAGAGTTTTTTATGCATTATAGTTAGTTAGGACTTCTCTAGTGCTTGTTTTGTTGTCGTCCCCATGTTCATATTGTCAATCATGTTTCTTGATAATATCAAATTAAATTATCACTCCTAATGTGTCTAGCTTTCAATATTCTTCCTTTACGCATTTTGAACTTTTTTTTGCAATTATGTATCCAATTTTTCATTGTATAGATAGTCTTCTATATGCACTAGAATGCAAAATCTATCCCATTAAACTTTACAAATCGAATAAATAAATTTTAATCCTATTTAGGGTCCATTTAGTTTAACTCTTCAATGGTTTAATTTTAAGAAAAATCATTTTAATAAAAATTGTAATATTTGGCAATTACTTAAAATGACTTTTTAAAAAGTGAGTTTGAGAAATAAGTTATTTTAAGTCAAGCACTTGAAACTAAATTTTAGAAAAAGAGTTTTTCGATGTTTAACTTGGAATGTCTCTCAAATTTTTATGATATATAAAAATGACCAAAATACTCTTACACTTCCCCTTCACTTCCACCATGGCCACCGCCACCCACCACCCACCTCTGGCAACCACCGTCCCCTACCACTCCTGCAACAACCGCCACCACCACCGCTGGCGACCACCACCAACCGCCCACCTCCGAAAACCACTGCCTACTGCCCACCTCCGACGAACACCATCGCCTAACACTCCAATGACCACCACTCGTTACTACTCTGATGACCCCATGGTGGCCGGCATGTAGTCGGCCGATTATAGTGTTTTAAATACAAATTTGAACTTATTAGTTCATAGTGTTTAATAGTCATCATTTATAGTAATTTGACATTAGTATAAGCATTTTGAATGTAGAGAAAACAAACAAACTTGTATATAAAAACACTTTTGAGAAAATGTAACTAAATATATGAGTGTTTTAATTTTAAAAGACTTTTATAAAAAAAATACTTAAAAAGAAGATGCATTTTTGAAAAATACTTAAATTAAAAGGTAATCCAAACGAGTCCTTATTACTTTTGTGGAATATATTATATGAACACATAAGGCCAAGTGCCATGAACTAATGATAATCTTGAAGAGTAGTCTACTGTATTATATGCGCTTCTATATATAGTACTTGAGTTTCAAATAACTCCAAAATAATCTTAGGTAAAAAGAATTATCTAAGATTTAAATCTTAGTCTAGCCCTTAAACTTGCATATTAGTACTATTTTAGTTCTTAAATTTTTAAACGTTTTCTTTTAGATTTTGAACTTTACATAAGATATGAGGATCATTTTAGATATTGATATTAGTTTTTCATAAATCACTTAATAGAAACATAGTGTGGATTTGATTAGGTAATGCATTGGATTGCAAAAGATCAAGATCTGTATTAAATAATTAGTTGAAAATTAACAAGGAAAAAAACAAACTAAATATAAAAAATTTAGAAACACAAATAAGATTTTTATATTATTGTACTATTTGATGCCAATCTCTTATAAAACTGTAAAAACCTTCATCGTAATGAGAGTTAATTTTCCATAGTTGATTTGTTTAATTCAAATCTATTGTAACATTATCAAAGTTCATCTGCTCTATTTTCCTTTGGCGTTTTGTTATTATTTATTAAGTTAAATATCAAATTTAGTCTCTCAATTTTGAGGTTTGTGTCTATTTGATCTCTAAACATTCAAAATTACAAATTTAGTCCTTGAACTTTTGAAACTTTTAAAATTCACAAATCTACTAGACACAAAATTGAAATTTTAAAGTTCCATTAGACATAAAATTTAAATTTAAATTTAATAGATCAATTAATTTTTAAAAATTTAGGATTTTCAAAGACCTATTAGCCACAAAAATGAAAGTTCAGTGACTTATTAGACACAAAATTAAAAGTTTAAAAATTTATTAAAAATTTTTAAAAATTCAATGACCAAATAGACAAAAAACCTGATAGCTTGAGGACTAAACATGTAATTTAACCTATTTATTATTATAATTTTTTGTTCGGTATGTGTTAGCTTTATTATAATAGTCAACTTTATTGTATCGCAACTAGAATTATTCTAGGAATGTTACAACCTTTTTGTATAGAGACATTTGTGCTTACTTTCTCCCTTTTTACTTTCCCTTGGTTTGACAAAAACGGGGGGAGAAAAGTGCTGCCACATTTTTTTTTGTGGCAGAATATTTTAAGAAATGAATGTTTTTTTCATTTATTACTCTTGGACAATAATTCTATTTCACTTAATCAAAAATTCTAATTTTGTTTTGTTCATAAAATTTAATCCATCCAACGTTTTCAAACTCTATTGTCGCATAATAGAAACTAAAAAAAGTTTAAATTACATTTTTAGTTTTTTTTTTTTTTAACTCTCTCTTTTTACATTTTTTGTTCTTTCTATTTTGATTAAAGCTTATTCCCTTCCATTTATAAGAAATAAAATAAATCTAACGTGATAAATTAATGTAGGTTGCACTCTATAAAAGGATGCTACAAGATGAGAACATGTTTATTGCAAGATTATTTTATTAGTTACACTCTAAAATAGGATTAATGAGTCTTCTTTCCATTTTTCAATTAAAAATAATAGTTTAATACTTTTACTAAATTTATGTTTTTCAATTAATATCTAATATGACTTGTCAAACCTTTATGTCATAAAGTTCATTTGTCATATCTACAAATATCTACAAATAACCATCACACATTCGTTAACCTTTAATAAAAGCATAAATATGAAAATAAAATTTATAAAAGCACAGAGACTCAAATTCATTTTTAATTTTTAAAATTTGGCTATATGATTTCATAACTATTTAAAAAAACCCAAATTAATAGTAAACAAAATTAATATTTAAAATATAGAAAACTAAAATCAAAATTCTTACCAGATCTAAACTTTAATAATATTTTATAATGCCGTTTCCACAAATCAATAACTTTTAATTTTCTTTTCATAATGACAATATATAAGTATAATCCAACATTAAGATATATTACCAAGTCAAAAAAAAAAAGCATTAAGATATATTAAAAAATATGAAAAATATAAAATATAAAAAAATAAAGAAGCCTTTTATATTTAGATTTATATAGGAATTAGGAGCTTTTACACTATATGCCAATGCAATATTTTTATTGCAAAAAGCTTACAAAGGAAACCCATGATAATACTCCATTGGTAGTGTTTGCCTCATCAGACACACATAAACCTTCTTCAATAACATTACATATAATAATACCAAGTACACCCACCCACTAAACTTTCCATCCAACAATATGTGTCCTTTTTATTCTCAACTTTGCTATTTTTTTTCTTTTGCTTTTTCCTTCCTTTGGTAAGAAGATATGGGATTGTATCATTCATGATTTTAATAAGTTTAGAGCTATGAAATTTGAAATTAAAAATTCTGAATTTAAGTAAAGGTGAAATTTGAAATTCAAAAGTTTGAATTTGTGCCATCTATATTTATGTCGTAAACTAAAAAATGAAAATAAATAAATAAAAAAAAACATGAATTTGAATAATATGCATTTGGTTAATTGACATTGTAAAAGCTAGCATACAGTAAAAGAATTAAGTTCCAAAAAACTGGAGTTTATGAAATAAATATTTGTTTATAATTCATGGAATTAACACACATTTCAAATATGAAGTACTTGACTTCTTAATTTTAGATTATACTATATTTTTCAACTTGCTAAATCATTACTGCTGTTGAAAAGATTTTTATTTTTTATTTTTCCTCTTCCTTCTTCTAAAGTAAGAATTGCAAATTTCAAATAGGACTCTCTTCCAATATCACTTTGAGAAAATAAGGTAGAACTGGCCCCATCCCTGGCTATCCAAAAGGCCATCAAAACCCCAACAACTCTTTGTTTATTCAATTGTGTTCTTTGTGTACATTATGGATCCATCACCAAAATTTAAAATCTTAGCCATTGTGATCTTAAAGATTTCATATGTTCCCCACAATCTTCATAAATTTGCATAGTGCATGCATATATATGCTTTGCTCCCTCTTAGCTAATTTGAGCAGAATGGACAACCAAACAAAGACCACAAATAGATGAGAAGATAAGTTTAATATTGTCAAAAAGTAATCAAAAAAGTATTTGAGATTATCCCAATGGATTTTTTAAAATGTTAAAAAGAGATAGATATCTATTACATAAATCCATCATTCAAAGCTGGGTATAGTTATCGGTCTAATATTTCTTATATGTAAATGAGATTTTTATCATTCTAAATCCAAACCGATCGAAAATGAAGAGTGCCGCTATGTAATGAGATTTTGTGTTTTGATTCTATTAATTTTGTGGAGTAGTAATGGTTTATTGTATCTTGGATAAGTATTAATAAAACTTTAGAATGAATAAAAACAAGCTTAATTCCTTGCATATTGATATAGTAATAATAATCAAAACTACTCTTGATTCTAATAAAGATTATTTTGATCAAAACTCATTTCATTTGCTAAATCATATTAAAGTTGATCAAAAAGTGGCATGCTTAATAATTAATTTCACGTTTCGATTGTCAACTTAAAGGAATAATGGCATAAAAAGTTGTCCTTTTCAAAATCTTGAAATGGAGAGCCACAATGTATCGCCCTCCCCCAATAATTTTTCCTTAAAATGTGCCTAATCTTTCCACAACTTATCCTAAAGGATCACAATGGTAGGATCCCATGATCACAACCAAGTCTCACAAAGCTTTTAATTTTTCTACTTTAGACGTTCAAGTAAAATTTTGGTCTTTATATATATATTTTGGGGAAAAAATAAATTTACACTCCTAAACTTTGGAGTTATATCAATTAAAACTCTAAACTAATAATTGTATCAATTTAGACTCTAAATTTTCATAAGTGAATTAATTTAGATCCCGAGTTAGTGATTTATTACTATTTTCACTTAATTCCATCTAATCAACTCAAAATCACCTAATAAAATTATTTTTCTTCCAAAATTCTACCAAAGCAACGAGAAAAATTATCACGTAATTCTTCCTAAATAGGTAGAAAAAATAGAAGAAGACGAGAAGATGAAAAACTACTCATATTATGTTAATCCATTTGATTCCAACATTTCTATCTAATATTACGTTAGTCCATGCATTCAAAAAAGTATTATACACGTGTAAAAATTACGAATTAACAATTTTAAAAAGGAATCCTAACAGAAGGTCTAACTTGATTCACTCATGAAAGTTTATGATCTTAATTTATACAAATATTAGTTTGGAGTTTTAAGTGATTATAACTTCCAAAGTTTATGAGTGTAAATTGATTTTTTTTTTCCTATTCGTAATAACAGTTTAGTGGCTTTATATTTTTAGAAACGTAATGAATATGTCTTTGACGTTAAAATTTGTGTTCTATTTAGATCATATAAATGAATACGTAAGTAATTAAATCATGTTCCTTTTGAAATGGAAGCAAGTTCATTTACTTCATTGCTTTTTTTTTTTCAAGTATCCATTTCTGTCATTCACTTGATCTAATTTCATATACCTAGATGGCCCAACTATTCTTTTATCCATTAGTTTTTATAGTATAAAAATAAAAACTAGACCAAACCAAATTGGCCTTATCTATATTAGAGTAGATTGTCAAATTTAATAGGGAAAGCTTTAATTGACATGTGTAAATGGGAAATCAAAGACGTCTGTTTTCGAAAGTCAAAATGAATTAGCTGCACTTTCTATGGTTGCAAATGGCCATTCTTGAATTGACTTCCAATGCTAATGAAGTGGAAACACAAGCTTTCATGACAGTGAAATTTGTGTTGTGTGTATTTAGTGGGGTTGTGATTTTTGCATTCTCTAAAATTCTCTTTTTGTAATCATAACTTACACGATATATTCTCATAATTTTTCGATTTCATTCTATCTAAATTACATATTAGCAAAACTTGCATATTCAAATAGCTTTAGAATTAAGCTACGTCTCCCTAACCATGTTTATATATTTATCAAAAGAAATATTTTAAAAGATCGAAAATTAATATTTTTATGGTCTCTAAAGTTTCACAAATAATTTTATGTGTTGCTTTGATTTCAAAATCTTACAATTTAACTCTTGAGATGTTTAAAATACTTTAAAATGATTGAGGCAAAAGCAAAAACAAACTGCTAGCAATTGAGAATAGAGAGACTAAAAATAAAGAAAGAGATAGAAATGCTTATAGGGTGGAGTTGTAGATGTTGAGGATCCCACATTGGAAAGATGAGAAGACCTCACATTCTTAATAAGATACATGAGCTACTACTCTCATTGCCAATTGGTTTTGAGATGGAACCCCATGTAATCTAATATGGCTTCAGAGCCTATGAATCCCAAACGTGTATTCGATTCAAGAATTGGGATCCAGCCCAAGAATGGTGAACCCAAAGAGGCACCATACAATTGGTTTCCATGTAATCTAATATTTTAAATCTCTACCCTACTTCCATCCCTAGTTTTGGGTAATCGGGAGAGTTCTCTAAGGATTCTTGGAAAAATTCCTATCATTTTTTTTGTTCATTTTAAGTTAAAATTTAGAGAAAATTATAATTTACTATATTATTTATTCTTTTTCATCATTTTCTAGAATATTATTGTTTTTAACCATTAAACTTTGTAGAAATATTTAATAAATTTTTCATAAAATAAATATAATAAAAATTATTAATATTTTTGGAAACGAAGACAATGTGGGAAATTGTAATGACCGACATTTTCAGGTATTAATTAAAGTTTAGTTTTGAAATTTAAATTAATTGTAAGGCCAATTTCATGTTTAAAGTTGTGTTGAAATTTAATTTTAGAGTTTTGCATAATTGAAATTGGAGAAATTGGACGGTAAATTGGGAAGAAAGAAAGAAGAAAAGGGAATTAATTGGTTTGGGGGCATTTTTGTTATTTAAGAGACTTTGAGCCAAGCCCAAGCCCAAGCCCATGAATAAGTCAAGCACTAATTTCCCTCTCATATATTTTAATCTGCACGCAGCCCTAGGTTCAAGCCAAGCCTTCAAGCCAAACTTCCAAAGCTAGCCATCATCTTCCTCACTCTCTTCTTCTTCTTCCTCTTTGATTTTCGACAGCCATTGAAGCAAGAAGAAAAAAAATTCTTCAGATCTGCACTTGTTGCACGAGATCCACCGCAGCCGCAGACACGTTACCGTCGTCACACAGCCAACCGCAGACCTCAGGCTGCCGCCGTGCAGACCGCCCTGCGCCACAGATCTGCGCAAATCAGCTCGAACCGCCGCCCCTGTTCGCACGCCATCGCCCGCGAACCACCACTGCAACTCGCGCCTCAGACCCTCTCTCCGTGAACGACGCCACGAACCGCTCACCACACACCCAGAACCCGACCACGGCTAGTTCAACGAACCGCTGCTCACTCTCACGCGCCAATCCACGAACCGACGCCTAGTCCGCCCCGTCCCGATCGCCCGCCGTCGCCGCTGTTTCCTGCTGGTTCGTGTACTTGATCCGATCAATCCTTTTGAGCCTTCAATTGTGGGTAAGCAATTGGTTTCCACATAGTTCTTTGATGATCTTGGTTGAGTAAGATTTAATTCATGAATCTTGATTTTTGCTTCAAAGATACCCACTCCGTTCCGGCATCAAAATCACAAGCGTGTCGTTGTCCAGTAGAATTTGGGACTGTTGGAGTGAAATTTTCGGTAAGTCACGAAGATCCTTGGGCTGTATGGTAGATCAAATTGAAAATAAGATTAATCATTTGAGATTAAGTTAAATGTTAAGAAATTAATTCTAATTTTGGAACTTTAGTTTGGTGGGAGGAACTTTGGGATTAATTATGAATTTAGCAATTGTTTCTAACCTTAGGGATGGTTTGAATTAGGCTCTTGACTGAGGTTCAAGGCGGTGGAATTTTGGTGAGCCTTTGGGTGATTTGGATTATTGAACTTAACCAAGGTAAGGGACTTTATGTCGGTATGCTTAAATACAAGTTAGGTACTGAATTGAAAAAAAAAATTGAAATGAAAAGCTTTTATAAATATTTTATTATGGATTTTTGATGAATTTCAAAATACTTGATATATATATATATAAATGGATTTTTACTTGTTGATTGCCAAATACTCCCATGAACGTTATGCATGATTTATGATTTTGATTTATGATAAATGATATGTGTATGTTGCTTGTGTTGCATCATGGAATGAAAAGTTTAAAATGCTTTAGGACCTCATGCATACATGTATGTTTTTCATGATAAAGGATTTCGAAGGCTGTGGCAATTATCCCCTAAACTATAGATGTACATTTAATTGAAAAGGAACCTGAAAATGTTATTTGAAAATGAACCTGAGAAGGTTAATTGAAAAGATTAATTGAAAAGGAACCTGAAAGGGTTAAATGAAAAGGAAATGTTAGGTTGGGTTAATTGTCCACATCAAGCCGAAGAGAAAAGGAAAAGAAAGATTTCCACGATGATAATGTTTTAGGTCCCACTAGAGAAAAAGTTTTAAAAATCACTTTATATGTGTTTGCAAATCTTGACCCGGTAGTGAGGTCACTTACTGAGTATTTTAAATACTCACCCTTTTTAAAAATGTTTTTCTTTTCAGGTAAAGGCAAGGCATCCTAGGCGAATGACATGATAGTTGCTGCAAGAGGCCATGGGTGACCTAAAGAAGTTCTATTTCTGAAATCCTTTAGTTGTTAGCATGTTTTTTTTATGACTTTTTAATTGTTGTGTTCTACAAATCATTTCAGTTGTTAAATGTTTTAGTTTATTCTTTTGCTTTCAAATTTAGAGGGATCCCGAGTTAAAGGTTTTTGATTGTTTTTTTTAAAGGTTTATTTCTTTTTGAAAGGTTATTTAAGTTTGATTTTTATTTTATTAGCATGCATCTAGTAATGCCCTCGAAAGTCTAATAGGAAAAGTAGGGTCCTTACATAAATACACTTGTAGCACCGAAAAGAGAAACAAAAAATCAAAATCCACCCTCAATTGATCAGAATTAGGAATTGGGGCAAGGTCTCATCCCCACGGATAATTACAATTCCTAGTGAGGAAAATTATTCAATGAGTCTGCTACAATATAGTTGTCTCTTAATAACTGTAGAATATGAATTTGGAGATCGATCTTCATGACTTCTAATAATCACTTGATACGAGATCGAAATACTTTTGCAGTTTTTTTCTTACATTTAACGATGTAAAATTGTCAGCCACAATGTTATACCTTCTTGAATAATTTGTGGAGGAGACAATGAGAAAAAAAAAAAGGAGGGAGAGAAGGAGATATTAGAACTAGAAAATGAGAGAAAGAGAGATAAAAATGGTGGTTACATGACGGGCCAAGAATGCCTTCCCTTCCCCCACCCCGTGGGAGATTTTAATTTTCATCCCCACCTCCATCTCTAATTTTGGGAAATCAGAGCAAGTTCCAAGATTCCCTACAACAAAAGAATTCTTACTGCTTTTCTTTTTCTTGATTTTTTTTTGGGTTAATTAAATGCTAAATGATAGGAAGATACACATCTTTTAAGTTAAATTTCAAAGAAAATTAATTTGTTATACTATTATTGTTTTAATCTTTCTTTTAGAATATTATTAAATTGTTATTATTATTATTTTGCAAAGCAATATTATTGTTTAATCATTTCTTTTTTTTTTTCCAAATATTTAATCAACTTTATTAGCTAAATTATAAGTTTAGTCATTAAACTTTTAGGGTTGTGTCTAATTTGTACTTGAGCTTTAAAAAGTGTTATTAGGTCCTTGAACTTTTAATTTTGTGTCTAATAAATCTTTGAACTTTAAAAAATATGACTAATAGCTAGGTTCTTAGACTTTTAATTTTGTGGCCAATAAGTACCTAAACATTTGATTTATGTCTACTAAGTTATCATTTATTTGTCATTTTTTAAAATTCACGAACATATTAAACATATAATTTTGGAAAAAAACAATTTATACCCCTAAACTTGGGAGGTTGTATCAATTAAAACTTCAAACTAATAATTGTATTAATTTGAACCCTAAGCTTTTATAAGTGAATCAATTTAGACCCTCCATTAGGACTCCGTTTTAAAACTGTTAATGTATAATTTTTGCACGTGTATAAGACTTCTTTAAATGCATTGGTTAATGTAATTATTAGAGAATGCTAAAGTAAAATGGATAGTAGTGATTTTTCATTTATATATTGGTGGTTTTACATCTCTGCATCTTCCTCTATTTTACTATGCTATTTTTGAAGGATTACGTGATAATTTTTTCTTGCCATTTTGGTAGGATTTTAAGAGAAGAATAATTTTATTTAGATGATTTTGAGTTGATTTTAGATGGAACTAAGTGAAAATAGTTATAAATCGCTCAGGGATCTAGAATTAAGAGAATGCAGGGGCCAAATATAATTCAATAAATATATATTTAATATTAAAAAATAAACTAATAGTATTGTATAAAAAAAATATCAAAAAAAATTTTTTGATGACAATTATAAAATATCAAAAATAACATTTTGATGACTGAATTATAATTTAAACTTTTTGAAGTTTCGAGAAGAATCAGTGGCGGAGCCACGAAAGGCCCGCCCCCCCTGAACTTTTTAGAATTTTTAAATTAGTATTTAACGCCGCGATAAAGAAATGAGATTGCTTCATGGTGTGGTGGCGCCAGCCCCCCTTGCCATTCTCTTATTCATGAGTTCGAACCTTAATGGCAGCAAGCTGATGTGAATTTTTTTCTTTAATTTTTTGTTAAATTTTAACAGCGTGATTTTCAAGCAAGTGTACGTGATTCACGAATTCTGGTGTTCAATTCTCTTAAACAGCATGTTTTGAAAATTATTTTCATCTTTAATATGTATAAACAAACAAGACACATAATTATTTAATTTATTTGAGAATATATAAAAACTCTAAAAAAAAATTAGACTTTTTTATTTTATTCTCTTCTTTTTATTATCATTATTTTTTATTTTATTCAAACCTTAATTTTTTAAAATTATTTTTATTAATGCTTATGTTGAGAAATATTTATTTCATAAGATAGAAAATGAAGTTATGATCGATTTCATAATGTAAAAATTTATAGAAGACAATTGCAATGTATAAAATTCATAGTTTAGCTTTATTTATGAATTTTTTGGATTGTTTACATATAATTTACTTTTACAAAATTTTAAGTGAAGCTCTCCCTAAACAAAAGTTCTATATCCGCCAAGAAGATAGTTAAGTAATTAAAAGAATCTACTTGATTATAATTATTTACAATTTTGTATATTTAAATATTAGAGAGTAATAATAAGATAATGTTCAATTTCTTTTCTTCCAATAATATGAAGACTATTAAGATTAAATATTTATTTAAAAATAAATTTAAGTAAAATTTAGAGAAAAAATCAATGTTTATCCCTACATTTGTCAACTTGTATTACTTATTACTCTAAATCTTCAATTTCATCAAATTAGACCCTAGACTTAATTAAGTGTTGCAATTTCTACCCTATGTTTAAATTTTGTCCAAAACAAAAAACAAGGCACAAATTTCCACAAACTCACTAATTTTAATAATATCAAGTTTTGTATAAATTTTTGTTTGACTAAGGTATAAATTAACAATTAAATAACTATGTCAAAACTCACCAATTTGAACAAAAATTTAACTCTAATGTTTAGGGTTAAATTGATATATATATATTAATTATTGTAAGAAAGCAACATTATTTTTTAATATTTATGTAAGCATATTTTATAGGTCATTTATTTAAGCCGCACGTGTGAAAGCTAATTAAGATTGGTAAAGAGGCAATAGGGTGACCAAAGCCTCGACGATCTGATAGAGAGAGAGAAAGAGAGAAAGTCAACTTCTAGGGTTAGACGGCCAGCCCTAACCCATTACATTTGGAGTTACCAATAGGACAAAAATATATAATTCTCTTTCTTCCTCATATACCACAAGGCTTCTCACTATTGTCAAACTTTGTTTTCATTACACACTCTCTCTCTCTAAAAGGAAAACATTAAAATTATTGGTCTTTGTTTTTTTTTTTTGTTAAATATATTAAATGGTTGATCTGGTGATTCTCAATTTAGACTTCAATCTTTTTAAATCTCAATATATATCTTTAATATACCTAAACTTCTCGACTAGGTCTATCTGAAAAAATTCTATTAAAATCTAAGTTGATAGAAGTTAATTTTGTTGGTGGACAAATTGAATTTTGCTAATAGTCAAATTGAATTTTTGGTGTTAAGTAGCATTTGAATGACATATTCATGTGTCTAAATTGTATCTAAATATGATAATAAAACACAATAAAATGACAATTATCGAGCACAACTAAGTAGATAAGATATCTTGTATAAAAAAAAAAGATAAGATATCAATTACCATTGCAAAGGTCGATGGTTTGATCCCTTACCTCTCCAATTGTTAAACTCAAAAAAATAAAAACACAATAATTTAATGATATATCAACTTTCTGTATTTGTTAAAAAAAAAAAAAAACTTTCCGTATACAAAATTTAACAAACGAAACGATCTCATTGATCATTTTTAATACATTTGGAGTAGAATTTAGAATTTTAAAAATCTAATGACTAAATTGAGAATTATCAAAAAAATAAGGGTTTATTTTGTATATTTTGTTTTTTTTTTTCACAATACTACATTATAAATGAAAAAAAGTGAATTTAAACTTACACCTCATGAGAAGAAACAATGATATTTGAACACTCGAGCTATTATAAAGTTGGCATTTTATATGTCAACCTGAACATAACTTAAACAACCTATCTACAAATTGAAGGTTCAAATCTTTATCACTCTCACATTTACAGTGTTGTATTTTAAAAAAATATTTATATAATAAATGATTGAGCTAAATATTTATTGATTATTATCACACTCTTTTATGTGTCTACGAATTTGCTTCATATTTGTAGTCTTTTCAAAAAATAATATATTATATAGTATGGAATAATTATGAATATTTTATATTTTCTCTCTCTAATATAGAGCTAAAGCGAAGAAATTGTCACCGGAAATTTCTAGAATTAAAAAGTTACATATATTAAAAAGTTGGGACATAAAACTTGTAACGCTCTGATGCGATTTATATTACTGCAAATGCACGGGCCAAGTAATATAGTGATTTGAATAAATCGAGTATCGTCTCCTCAGATATTAGAATTGTAAATTTATTTAATTACCAAAATACTCTTACTTAGCTTTATTTAGAGAATGAAATCTAAAGTAAACAAGAAAAACTAAACAGCTGACGTAGAAAACAAAGATAAATGGAGACACAAATGAGAGTAATTTTATGGGCATCGATTTCAATTCTTTGAACCTTAATTTACTTAATCAATTAGGCAATTAGGCAAAATTAGATGCATCAATTCATAAGTTTAGAAGCCTAAAATTATGGAATCTTATGTCTCCTCCAATTCTCATGCTAAGTGAATTAACCTATGTGTCTGTAGCCTTAATTAACTACAACATGGCATTAAGGACCTTCATTTCTGATCTCTAATGTCTATATATTAGTTTCACTACCACTCAGGTAAATATACCCTAGCTAGCATTTGGGCTCTCATATAATTTCCCTCCGTCAAGTTTCCATTAGAAAACAATTCATTTGATCAGTGATCAATTAGACTTCACACAATCTACAATTAACTAATCATTAATCTTGTTGTCACTTAGGTAATTAATTAATTGTTATTGCATTAGTGCTAAACTAAGTTGAGCTTGACTCTTATCTCAAACTCAACTTAGACATACCTCAGTTAACCAAAGACGATCACTAATTAAAAGCATTAAACACTAAATACATAAATATTAATTAAGCCATAATGTGAAATTAATTAAGTAAAGGTCCAATAAACTACCTCAAACCCATAGAATTTAGAGTCTAGGTACTCATAATCTCCAAATAATCCTCTAAACTCTAATTACAACCTTAAATCAAAACTATAAATTTAAGGAAAAAGAGAGAAAAATAATCAAACTCGTGTCGACCCTGCATTCCCGAAGTGATCTCCACAAATTTGAGCTCCAAGATCTTTAATACCAGCCCCAATTTCTGCTCCAAGACCCCTAAAATTTGCTAAGAATTGAATTAGGGTTGAAAATCCTCGGAATGGCCTCCCCAAAATTAGTCCTAAAAGGATAAATAAATGCCCTTTATCGATGCAGCATCGAGATGATGCTACCCAAACGACGACGTTTTTCCTTCAATGTGCACCTCCAGCGTGAGACGCTATGGACGGAAATCCTCTTCCATGTGCCTTTCTAGCATTGAAATGCCACAAAACAGTGTCTCAACTCTAGCTCTCGGGTTTGAAACTTGAAATGTAACGTCTTCATGCCCAGATTGGGGTTGAGATGCCCTCCTCTTAGGTTCTTCTCCTTAAATGCCATATTGTCTTGGCTTGGATCTTCAATTAAGCTCTAAATGGTTGCAAATTCGTCCAAATTACTCCCAAACTCTAGTATTGCTCCATTTTTCTCTATTTCTACAAAATCAACATAAGATGACATCAAAGCTCACAAATCAAGCACAAAACTAACTAAATAATGGACCCTAAAATAGCACTATTTAAGTGCTATCACACCCTAGGCCCAGGATTCAGAATTCGAATTTGGCACTTGATGGCCCTAGCATTCCCTTGCATCCCCTGCAACCTAGCCACATCTTACTTGTCTTGAAATGCTTTTAAGAGTGAAGACTGTCCCCACAGACCGACACGGGGTCCTTTCAACATGCTTTGTCCTCACTCACATGATTCTTAGGAAAATTTTCAGGAGGTCACCCAACTTAGGATTGCTCTAAGCTAAGCACGCTTAACTTTGAAGTTTCTACCATTGGGTCATTGAAAAGGAAGATGCATCTTCTACATAGGTAGTAACTATCAATTCTTTTAAGTTTATCTTAACCATGCTTGCATAGTCTCAGGGTCCCCTCTCATTCGGATGTGGCCACGATTCATTCATGTACCCCAACTGAACTTGAGTGTCACATGTCCATCAGCTTTCGTCTTGGTTCGTCGCCGAACCACATCGTACTAGGAGAAGTTTCACTTTGATACCATCTGTAACCCCATCAGGTGCCGGATCCAAATTTCAAATCTTAGGCCTAGAGTGTTACAAAACTTTACCACTTTTTTTTTAGTTCAACAACATTTGAACATGGAAAGATTTGAACCTCTGATCTCTTGGTCGATGGTACATGGTAATTACCGCTGAGCTAAACTCACTTTGGCACAAAACTTTGCCACTTAAACGATCAAAATAGCATTTTTTCCTATATAATTTGAGATTAATTATCTTTTAAGTTTATGTACTTTTAAATATGTAAATTGTTAATAGATCTTAAAGATAGACCTACCATTAGTTTGAGGTTTTTTTTTTTATAATATTATTATTATTTACCCTAAATTAACAATGAAAACTATTTTAAAAACTTAGTAAGAGTACATAGATCCACAATAATATTTTTTAAGGTTAAAAAAGTTTCTAGATTTCTCAGTCTGTTTATATATATATATATTATTCTGAGAAGAAGATTGGGGTCCACATCCATTCAAAAGATTGAATAATGTTGATATTTGATGGTTTTACGATGGAATGTGATGGCCATAAATCCCTTTGTATTCAAACCAAACGACAAACCAAACTTAATCAGTATCTGACGGACACGTGTTGCCTGATATGACACGACACCATATTCTTTTGTTATTTGGCTACATTTATCATCTGTGATATTTTTAACTTTCCTTCATTTTTAAATTCGTGACCAACCATTCTTTTAATTCGTTTAAAAATAAAAGAAGAAATAACATAAAATGCTCGTGAGCTAGGCTACTTGCCATCCCATTCGTTATAATTTCAAAAGTTTAATTTTAATCTAAATTGAAAAACTACTTAAGAGTCTCTATACTTTCTTTGAAATAATGATGATTCTAACTCTAAACTTTAGTTCTAATGATTTATAGTGTATCTGGCATAACTTTTGGAAAAAATATTTTTTAAATAAAATAATTTTTTCTTGAAGCACCTTTGAAAAAAATTTAATAATTTAAAGTAGGTTTAGTATAGATTTTTTCAAATTTAAAGTAGGTTTAGTATAGTTTCTTGAATGATTGTAATTAGAGGATCAAAAGCTTAATTTTTAAAAACCAAAAACTAAAAATTAATATCCTATTTGATAATCATTTGATTTTTTTTTTTGAAAATTAAAACTATAAATACTACCCTTGATCTTTTATTCTTTCAAAAGTTGCAATATTACCTTGAACTTTTATAAAAGTTTCAAAATTACTCTTGGAGTAGAAATCTGTTAAAATGTTGGACGAAAAAACAATGTGGCTGTTCACACATAATTTTAAAATATAAAGAAATGAGACATGTTAATGAACTTGTATTTGTATTAATTTGAATATAGTGGGTGTAATACAATCTCTAATATATGATCATTTGATTCTTTCTCTCATATGTATACTTGACTTGAAGGCTGAAACGCTTGTTCTCGAGGTTGAATTGTCAACTTTGAACTTTTGAGAAATCTTCCACTTTGAGCTTGTTGAAGGTCTTCAACTTGTAGCTTCTTGAAGGTTTTCAGCTTGTAGCTTCTTGAAGATCTTCAGTTTGTAGCTTCTTGAAGATCTTCAGCTTGTAGCTTCTTGAATGTCTTAAGCTTGTAGCTTCATGAAGGTCTTAAGCTTGTAGCTTCCTAAAGGTCTATAGCTTGTAGCTTTCTGAACGTTTTCGGCTTGTAGCTTTTTGAAGGTCATCGATTTGTGTTATCTTCTTGGATGATCGGCCTTTAGCTTGTTGATCTGCTTGATGATCGGCCTCTGACTTGTTGATTTTCTTGGATGATCAGTCTCCGACTTGTTGATCTTCTTGGATGATCGATCTTTGGCTTGTTGATCTACTTGGATGATCGGCCTCTAGCTTGTTGATCTACTTGGATGATTGGCCTCTGGCTTGTTGATCTTCTTGGATGATCGGTCTCCAGCTTGTTGATATTCTTGGATGATCGACCTTTGGCTTGTTGATCTTCTTGGATGATCGGCCTCTGGCTTGTTGATTTGCTTGGATAATCAGCCTCTGGCTTGTTGATCTGCTTGATGATCGGCCTCTGGCTTCTTGATTTGCTTGGATGGTCGACCTCTAACTTGTTGATCTTCTTGGATGATCGGTCTCCGGCTTGTTGATCTTCTTAGATGATCGACCTCTAGCTTGTTGTTCGTTGGATGATCGGCCTCTGGCTTGTTGATCATTGGATCGTTCTTGATCTTTGAGAAGTGTTTTACGTTCAGGCAATATTTGACCTCATGAGCTTCTGAAGACTTCACAGCTTTGTTTCTGAATTCTCTTTGAGCTTTTTTAGTTCTGAACCCTTGAAATGGAAGAGGGAGTTCTCTATTTATAGAGTTCCTGAAGGCCTCCAGGTGGGCTTAGGCTTGTCAGTTGGACTGGGGCTGGTTGACTTTTGGCCTAGCTTTTGGACTAGGTCTGGTTGACTTTGGGCTTAACCTTTAGACTGGGCTTGGCTGACTTTAGGGCTTAGCCCTTTGGACTTTTGTCTAAAATTAGCTCAAATTTCACATAACCCAATTGTATATTGGGATTTGCCATAATTTTATTTAGGAATCCTTGCCAATTTAATTAATCTCTAATTAAATATAATTACGTCATCAATGTTGGGTAATGATGTGGCAATTTTTGATTGGCCAAAATTTCTATTCCAACAGTGGCGATGACTTGAAACGACGTGAGGGTGACTAGAATGCTTGTTTAGATTAAGTTTGAAAGAATGACATTCAGACACGTTAACTTTTCATTCAACATTCTAATAGTTCCAATGGTAGTTTTGAAACATTTATGACATATCAAAGGTAAGATTGCAAAATTTGAAAGAATATGAGTATTTTTAAAACAAAGAACAAAGTTCAAGGGTATTTTTTATACTTTAACCTAAAAATAAAAAGAATATAGAATTGAAAATTTAAATGAGAAACAATAAAAAATGATAGTTGAAAGACTAAGTTCAATCTTTCAAAAAATTAGAAATGAAAATAAAGTAAAAAACAATTAAATCAATTTTTACCCCAAACTTGCTAGGTTTAGTTTAGTCAACCTATACTCTAAATTTTCAATTTCATCAAACTACAACTTAGACTTGTATAAATATTGTTCTGTTAGACTTCTATATGAAGTATCATTAAAAGATATTCTTACATGTCCTCACTACATTACAAACAGAGTCTAGTATGGAATTGATGGAGCTCCAAAGATAAATCATATTAAGACTTTTTTTTTAATTGAAATTAATGAAGTTTAGAAGAATTGTTTAATGACAGATCATTTCATCCATTAATTTATAAGTTTAGTTGCTAAACTTTTAAGGTTGTATCTAATAAGTCTCTAAATTTTAAAAAATATTTAATAAGTCTATGAACTTCAATTTTTTTAAGTTTAATAGATCCATGAAGTTTTAAAGATGACAAATATGTCTTTAAAATTTCAATTTTGTGTCGAATAGATCCCTATCATATTCAACATTTTTTAAAAAAAATTGAACCTATTAAATATAAAATTAAAAGGTCATGGTCGTGTAAGAAACAAAATTTAATTTTTGTGTCTAGTAGTTTTTATGAATTTTTAAGAATATTGAATATATGACATAGACACAAATTAAAATTGAAAGTGGAAGAAACTTATTAAACACTTATAATCTTCAATGAACTTTTAGACACAAAATTGAAAGTTAAGGCTCCATTTGATAACTAATTTGATTTTTGGTTTTTGAAAATTAAGCTTAAAAACACTACTTTTTTAGTCATCTTATGAATTTCTTTGTTTTGTTATCTACTTTTTACAAATATTTTCAAATTCCAATCTAAATTTTGAAAACTAAAGCTCCGTTTGATAACCAATTAGTTTTTGGTTTTTGACTTTTAAAAATCAAAAGCTTCTTAACATTATTTCCACTAATGAATTTCTTTGATTTGTTATATATACTTTTGACAAGTGAATTTTAAAAAATTTATGGAATTTAACTAAAAATTCAAATATTTTCGTAAAAAAAAAGATAAAAACTATGGTAAGAAAGTGAGAAAACAAGCATAATCTTCAAAAATCAAATAGTTATCACACGAACTTTAAAAAATTTAGAGTTTGTTTAGAATAACTTTCAATTAAAATCTATTTTTTTAAGTACTTAGAAAAGTTATTCTAAATGGGTATTTAGTAGAAACTAGACTTCTATTTGAACTAAAAAAATATATATATATATAATATATATATGAAGTTGACTTTGGCAAAAGGCACCGGTGGTTTTAATTATTTTTCGAATGGCCAAAAACTGGAGAGTGGTTTTTTCTGACTTTTTTGTTTATATAAATCATCTCTCTCACATGGGTCTTTCTTGCCAAACTACTATCGTCCTTCCCCTTTCTCTGCAGATCTATTCTGTTTGTTTCCCGAGAAAACATGGGTCAGAAAGCTCTCCTCTATCTCAGGTTGCTGATTCTCTTTCTGGGTTTCTCATTTCTCATTTCTTCTACTGCTGTTCCCACCACAAGTAAGCCACTTTGATTTTCCTCTTTCTCTTTCTCTCTCCTCTTTTTTCTTTTTTATTTATTTATTTTTTAATTTTTCTTTCTTTCAATTTCTAGTAATGTTCTCGAATGAATCTGTGAATTTTCTTGCCTACCAGGAATCCTCAAATCAACTTTTGATCACCCATCTGCCCAAGATTTCGTTTTTCAGGTCTCTTTCTCTCTCTGTTTTTCTCGAGAAAGTTTCTTTCTTTTCTTTTCTTTTTTCTGTGAAATTTTCTCAGCAACCAAACAGCTGTGATTGAGAAATTGAAGTGTGTTTTTCATTTACTATTTTTGTAGGATGCAAGAGATCATTTGGAGATAAGTGGTGGAGCTTCATTTGAGTTGGTGGAGGAAAGATTGTTTGAAGGAAGAATGGTTTTGGAGAACAATGACTATCCTGGCACAGGGGCAAACAATCACCATGATCCAAAGTCTCCAGCTGCAAAACCATAGTTTTCTCAAAGAATAACGATTTTGTTTTTAGTTTTTTTCTGTTTAAATCTTAAATATGCATTTTGAATCTTGACCAAATTTTAGAAATAAAGAGGTTAATTTTTGAAAATTTAATTCTTTTTATTTCTATAAATTTGGTTAAGAATCAAACAAAGAATTGAAAACATAATCGTTATGGGGATGATTTGCAAAGATTAAAAAAAAAAGGGCAAAAAGTAAGAAGTTTATTAGTAAATTGAAGGAACGAAGCAAAAAAGGAAAAAAAACAAAGCCAAGCAAAGGGCAATTCTGTCTTTTTACTCGCTTGCTTTTAGTCTCCTAATAAATGAGTGGAATGCTTCACTTTTGTGCAGAAAAATTGGTATTTGTTTGGACTTTTTTCCTTTGTAATATATATAGTTTATTGGCTTAATTATTGTATATCCTATTCAAGTCACTAGTTTGGGTTGTAAGTTTGTTTAGTAGTAGTTGTTTTAATTAAAATTATAATTTTAATCTCTATACTTTTAACCTTTAGTTTCACTTTTAATCTATTTACCATTATAAGTTTGATGATTGTTTTTATGCTTTGATTAAAACATGATACCCAACGTTCTTACCGAGAGATAATAGAAATTCAATATTTTATTTTAATCATGTGAAAATTTGATAAGTCATATTGGGTGGTATATTTGATTCTAAATTTTAAGACATTATTTTGAATGAAATGTAGAAATGATAACTAGGATTAATTTTGTTTTAAAGTACAATGAAGGAGTTTTTTAGACTTCTTTCAAAGTGTAACCACAATTTTTTTTTTTTTTTATAGTGCAATTGCAAATAACTTGACATGTTTAGATCTCTATTACTTTTCATTAACAATAGGGCCTCCTATAAGTAAGTTTTAATAAATTGATATAGACATTAATAGAACTTTTCAAAAAAGTATAGAGATTAAATTGAAATTGAAATTTAGAATATAAGATCTAAGTATGTAATTTAATCTAATTCTTTTTAGTTAAAAAAATTATTTAACTAAAATTTCAAAAGCAAAGAAAAAAAGGTAGTTTTTTTTTTTTAAGTTCAACAACATGTTGAGGTGGTGGGAAGATTTGAATGTCTGACATCTTGGGTACATGCTAATTACTGCTAAGTTATATTCACTTTGATGATTTTTTTTTCCTTTTAAAGAATCAAAATTTTAGTCCAAAAGACACCTGTTAGGTAATTTCTGGAAGTAATTTTCAGAATTGAATAATTAGTAGAGGACGCGAACAACATTGTGCTGTTTTCTGAAATAATTGTTTATATTCAATTATAAGTGATACAAGTTGACTTAAATTAATAATAGTTCAAATTAATATATAAACAAAAACTTGTACATAGAAATCATTTCGATAGTTTTTAGATTAAAAAAAATCATATAGACATCAGGATTAAAAAATTAATATAAGAACTAAGTGCTTGTTTTCCAACTCTCTTCAAAATAATTTTCTATTTTTATAGAATGAGAATATAGTTAAGGCAAGTTTGGATTACTATTACTTTAAGATTTTTTTTTTTTTTTTTTTTTTTTTTTTTTTTGTGTGTGTGTGTGTGTTTTCTTTCGTGTATTCTAACATAGTGCCTATTATTTTTTTTTAAAATGCAAATTGTTTGTGCCAACCAATATTTGAAATGTTGATATCGATAGAAATGTCGAGGCCTAGATTTTACGGAAATGTCGATACAAATTTTGGAAAAATTTATGGAAATTGTGCAAATTGATGGAAATTATTTGAATTAGTCAATGAAACTTTGATTGTGGCTTATTTAGACTTTGATTGACCATTTTTAAGCATCATATCTAAAAACTAAGACAATTGTTCACATGAGATTTCAACAAAGAAATAAGAACATGTGTAATGAACGTATATATTTGTATTAATTTCAGTATAATAAGTACAATCTCTAATATTTGATCCCTTGATTCTCTCTCCTGCTTGTATGCTTTACTCGAGTGAAACTTCAATGGATTCTTGGAGCGTTCTTGATCTCTGTAAAGTGTTCTTAGTTAAGACAGTGTTTGATCTTCAAGAGCTTTTGGAGACTTCACAACTTTGTTTCTGAATTCCCTCTGAGCTAGCTTCTTTTCAGAATTCCCTCTGAGCTTTTTCTTTTCTAAACCCTTGAAATGAAGGAGGGAGCTGATAAGGCTTAGAATTAAGGCTTATTTAACTCCTAATTACTTAAAATATTCTTGTTTTGTCTTAAGATCATTTGAAAATAGTTGAAAGTTGCTTGAAAATAAGAAAGGAATAAGAATGAAGGCAATTAGATAAGATTCTAAAAAAAGTTAAGTTTGTTTGCAGTGAATGTGGAAATTGCAAAATCAAACTGCAAATTCGTGATTCTGCAATTGTTTATGGAGCAGGGAATGTAGAAATTGCAAAATCAAATTGCAAAATCACAATTCTGCAATCTGGAGCAGTAGAAAAGTTCAAAAAAGGAAAAAAAAACTGCATTTAACCCATTCCAAAAATCTTCAATTACAACATGATTTAAGGGAATTTGAGCACGAAATGAGGAGCAACACATTTAGTTTTTGGAGGACGTTTTGGAGTCATTTTTTGTTTTTTTTTTTTTTTTTTCTGCAATTTTCTGGAGTTTTCTGTTTCTATTTTTTTTTTACCGAGACTACTGCAAGTATTCTTCTATTTTTTCCTCAATTTATTCAATCCTATTAAAGTGAAGAAGAGTAGGGCGTTGTGGAGGCGAATTTCAGTAGAAATTTCTTGGGTTTCCAATTCGAAACACTCTGTTTTTCTGCACATTTTTCCTCTGTTTTTGCCCAATTTTCTTCCTCAAGTTTTCTGTTTTCTATTAAGTTTAGTTATGTTTTCTATATTATCTAAATTTTCAAGTTTAGTTTCTGTTTTAATACAGTGGAGTGATGTTCTTTTCAAGCTTTATTCATGAGTTGTATTATGTCTTATGTTGAATAAAAACACTTGGATTATGGGTTTTTTTTTTTGTCTCTGTCTTTTAAGGTTATGTTTTTCTTTTTAGTGTAGCAAAACAACTACCAATTCCTTTCAAGTTGGCAAACCAAATTTTGTTTACTTTGAGTTTAATTTCAAGAATAATACATTAATCAATTTATTTTACATGGAGTTTGTTGTAAATTTTTGCTTAGTTTTTTTTTTTTTTTTATAGATTTATTATGAGCTAAAACTTCTTAGGGGGTTCAAGGATGTGAATTCCCTAAGAAGTAATTGTAGACAAATTTCAATAAAAACCAAGCCTACATCTCAATTGTCTGCTTGTGTTGAACAAATGTCCGTTGAGATCCTAGATTGATCAACTAGGGTAGCAACTCAAGCTTAGATCTAATACCGACGGGGTTAGTGATAAGCGAATTTCACACAAGTGATGGAGAAAAAGATCTTAGACATAAGTCATTCCTTACCCTAGACTTAGGGATTAAGGACTCCAAAACCCAATAAATTGTTGAACCAAATAATCTAAGATAAAGAGACTATAGACATATAAGTCACTCACTTAGCCTCCTAAAACCCTAAATTCAAGATGAATAGCAGAAGCAATTTTTGTTTACAATTGAGTGTAGAATAGGTTGAAATTGTAATTTTGGCTTGCAATTACAACTTAGGGCAATGATACTCTTGAGCCCCATCTTTATCCAAATTTCCTTTGAATTTTCATTCACTAAGTCTATCTAATTTTCTTTCAATTATTGCCAATTATAGATTCTGCAATTCAATTATTCAATTTTTCTTTATTCCAATATTGTCATTTCTTGATTCTGCAATTAGATTCTGCAATTTTTCCAACACACCAACCCAACATTATTTTTGCAATTTTAATTTTCAAGTTGCAATTTCCCTTACACTTTGCTTACAATATTTTTGTTACTCAATTCCCTTGGGATTCGATACTTGGTGCCTTTTGGACTGGGCCTAGTTGTCTTTGGGCCTAACCCTTTTGGATTGGGCCTGATTGACTTTGGGACTAGCTTCTGGACTTTGTTAATTGAGGCCTTCAATTTCGGCTTTGTCTAGAATCAGTCCAAATTTCAAAGAACCTAATTGTGTACTTGTATTTGCCATAATTTAATTTAGGGATCCTTGCATATTTAATTAATCCTTAATTAAATATAATTTCGTCATTAATATTGGGTAATGATGTGGCGATTTTTGGTTGGTCGAAATTTCTATTCCAACAAATGCCTGTTGGAATCAAAACTTAAGATGTTTGTATTAAATTAAATGAGGTTCCATCTCAAAACCAATTGGTAATGAGAGGAGTAGCTCATGTATCTTATAAATTGTGAGGTATTTCTTCATCTTTCCGATGTGGGATCTTCAACAGTTTGCTCCTAATTTAGACTCCATTTGATGTATCAATTTAATAAAAATATGAATTTTACTCATACTTTTGATTTTTTTTAACACACTTTTTTTTGCCAATTTATCAAAATATGAATTTGAGTCAATATTTTAATTTTCTTTTATGGCATAAAATTTCGATTTGAATTTAGTAGAAATTTATGTCCTACCTAATTCAAAATCTAAAATGGGGGCAAGGTTAAATTCTACCCCAAATTTTATTTGAAATTGGATTAGGACTTGGAATTCTATCCAATTTTTTGTTTTGAATTTGGCATAAAATTTGACGCCTGCTCCAATTTGGATTTTGGATAAAATTTAGATTATTCATAAATGTTGATTTAATTTGAAAATTGGCAAGAATTTAGTTTGGGACAAAAATTGTTGTGCCCAAACTTCAATTTGGGGGACTTAACTTGAAATTTGGTGTTTTGGACAAAAATTTGAGTTATGCCCAAAACTTTGATTTGAGAAATTTTGATTTTACCCCACTTGAGCTTGAATTTGGAATAGGGTTTGAATATAAATTTTAATTTGAAGAAGAATCATTCTCAATTTGAAACAGAAATAATCATAAGCCTTAAATTTCATCCAATTTTTGGTATTTTTGGCATTTAGAGTATAATTTCAAATTCCTACCAAAATTTAATTTTAAAGCAACATTGGAGAGTTTATTCAAATTCAGTTCAACTGAACACGTATTTTGGATTTTCAAAATTCCATTTCGAAATCACTCTTCAATTTCAGTTTGAGATTTTTTTTAATCTAACTTTAGTTTAGATTTGATGTAAAATGCAACCAAAAAACAAAAAATCTCGATTCCAAATCTTCCCTATAAATGCCGATGCAATGTGGGTGTTCATGGAATAGAGCTTTTAGCTTTCGAGTTTTTCCGCAGCAAGACTGGGCTGTTCATTTTTTTAAGTCCTCATTGATTGGACAACCAGTGGCTGAAGAAGAAAGTCGCCTGCTCGTTGGAGCTATCGCCGCCGGTGCGTGGGTCTCCGCCAAATCGTCGAGTCACCGTCTGTTCAAGCTACCGTGGAATGCCTGGAGCCGTGGCGCCGGTGTATGCCCAAGACGGTTGCCGCTGGATCTGCGTGGGAGTGAACCGCCGTCACCTATAGTAGCTCGCTGCAGCTTACTGGAGGTCGCCGCCGCGAAGGGTAAGGTCGACCCTTTCTAGTCGAATCTGCGTGGGAGTGAACTGCTGTCACCTGTAGCAGCTCGTCGGAGGGGAGAGATTGATGGGTTGTGAGAGAAGATGGAAAGGGAGAGATGGAGAGATTCGGGGGAGAGAGAAAGAGAGTTTAGGAAGAGAGAGAGAGCTTGAATAAGGGTGGTTTCGGTGAGGGAAGGAGAGAGAGAGAAAAAGGTTTGGGGGAGAGAAAAAAAGAAAAGAAAAGAAGAAATTGTACCTTTGTTTTAATCATTTAATTAATTTTATTTTTTTATTTTACGATTTTTTTTTACATATATTTTTTCATATTCTTTTTTTTTTTTACAAATTTTTTTCTTTGTTTGTTTTCTTATTTCCTTTTTTTAATATTATTTCTGAAATTTACGAATACTCAATTAAAGTGAGTAAACAGAATTTCGTACTCGATGTCATATCTCGATATAGAATTATGTGGAAAGTCATATTCAATGAAAGTCGTATGTACGACTTGGAGGGAGATCTTGAAAGTCCGACTCGAATTTCTAACTCTTTCTTAAAGAAAAACATTTATCAATGTTGTTGGTAAAACACCAACTTTCGAAGAGAAATGTTACGACTTGGCTTCTGAAAAGAGAGATTTTACTCTGATTCACCAGCGTCCACTACCGGAAGGAATTTCTTCATTTACGGCCAGCTCTTATTCCCCTTATTCCCATAGTACATGGAACGGATAATCAAAAATTATTTTCAAATTGCAATTTCGGTAATCAAGGTTATAAAAATATATGATGTTGGTTTGTTATCGAAAAATAGGTGAAAAATCAATGAGTGAAAATAAGAGATTTCAAGTGGTTCAAGCACCTCTTAGAAAAATGCTATAAAAAATGCAATTGCAATCGTAGCTAACATGTGAAAACTAAGTAAACCGAATTCGACTCCTATTCAATTTTGATTCAAAATCTTTAGGAGGCTAAGTGATTAAACCTATATGTCTATGGCTAATCTAACTTAGATATTTTTGCACACAATTCTAGTAGTTTTGGAGTCTCGCCCTATGTCTAGGGCCGATATTCAGAACTTATTTCTAAGCCTTTTCCTTCATTGCTTTTGTGACATCTGCTTTCCCTTAATCCTTTCGGTATGAAGTTTAAGCTTGATAAGTAACACTAGTTGGCTGACTAGGTTTACCAAAATCTAAACTCAACAAAAACAAAACCAAGTTCACATGCTAGCTAGATTGGTCATGCTTTAGAGCTTTTACATTTTTCCTTAGGGCTTTCACCAACTTGAACCCCTAAAGAGAATTTAGCTCATTATGATGGGGATGAAAAACAGTAAATTAAAGTGTAGAAAATCCATAACAATCTTAGATAAAGAGAAATTGAGAGATCAACTAAATTAAATGAAAATTCAACAAATGAAATTTCTATTAAAAAAAAATCAATTTAGTTCAAAAACTTACAAGAAGCTTACCAACTACAGCACCAAAACCTAAATGAACAAAGTAAACAAAAATAACAGTACTGGAATTTGATGAGAATAACAGCAATACAACTCTAAATGAGGAAATTCAACAATCGAACTGAAGCTAACATGTTCCTTTTTACACCCGTAGCTCAATCGAACTCAATTCTTTCTTTTTCAAGAAGAATTGGTTCTTCACAACTTTCACTTTCATGAGGAAGGATCGAGATTTAGAATGTTGAAAGTACTGAAAAGAGAAGGTACAAAAACAAAAAAAAAAATAGCAGCACAACCTCGTAAAAAAAATAAAACAGAAGAACAAAAATAACACAACTTTAAACCAGTGAATTCCTCGCTTTGATTGAACCACTGCACTTTCAAAGGCGATTAGCTTTTCACCTCCTCTAACTTTCATTGAGGAGGGATCAATCTCAAAATTTTCAAAGCAAAATGAAAAGCAAACTGCTGTAAAAATGACAGAAAAAACGTGAACTACGAACTGTGGGCGAGTAGAAATACCCAGCCACCTTTTGCATCTTTTCTTCCTCTATTTATAAGCTTCTTGGCTAGTGTTTCGATATATAATAATCTCAATCCATGGGCTGACTTGTAGGAATCAAATTGGGATGAGAATCTTCCAAAATCGTGCAAAAATCCCATAAATCGCGTGATTTCCGTCATTTTCACAACTTCTAGATTTTCCAGAAAATGTAATTGCATTTTCATCAGCATTTCTGGGCTTGCTCAATATCATGCTCTTGCAAAGGAATACTATTCAGAATGCAATTGCATTTTTCATTTTTGCTCCAAATCTACACAAAAACAACAAATTAGTTTAAATTCCATTCTTTTTTCAACTTCTTTCCTTTTTTTCATTACTCCAACGAGCTTTTATGAATTTAACCAATAAACGCCATTTTTAGCTTGCTCGTCATTCAACAAAACACACAAAAATGACAAGAACAACCTACTTTAGGGTCAAATAATCCTCATAAATGAGAATTATCATAATGCAGACTTTGATGAGGATCAAATGGCTGTTCATGTACCTTTATCTTTGGAGGTTCAAGCAGAGGCGCGTTTACTTTTTTATTCCTTTTTTTTTGCAATTTTTCTTTTACCATTTTTTTCTTCTTTATTTTTTTTTCCAAATTTCTTCCTTTATTCCACACTTTTGTTTTCCAATTTTCCTTTTTCATTTTTTTAGATGCAAATTTTTTATTTTGGCAAACTTTTTCTCTTTCTTTTTGTAATTTTTTTAATTCCCCTACTTTTGCTAACTTTTTTCAAAGTTTTTTTTTTGTTTTCAATTTTCTAACTTTTTCACCCTTTTTTTATACGATCTTTTTTTGCTAATTCTTTTCCCTTTCTCTTACTCATACTTTCTCTTTACTTTCTTTTTTTTTTTCAAATTTTTCTAACTTTTTTTTTTAATTCTTATTCAATTGCCTTTTTTTTTTCCCTTTTCTTTTCTTTTTTTTTTTCTTTCAGGTATTTGCATTTACAAGGCCTACAAACATCTTTTCGGCCAAAAGAAAGGTACAAACTTTATGTAAAAGTTCCATATGCCCCATTGTTATGTTTTTTTTTTTTTTTTTTTGCAGCCAAGATGCCCCCTTTCGTGGTGTTTCACCTCTGGAGGTGACCCATTGGTTGGTGAAATGGTTGTTTCAACTTTGGAGGTGACCAAACTCCTGGCTTAAGCTAAAGATGGCTCACCTTCACGACTGCTTCAACACTAGAGGTGACCAAACTCATGGCTTAGGCTAATCTCATTTATCTAAGTTCCCAATCTACTCTTTCATAGCTCTTATGTTGGTTAGATTGATTTTAATGTGAATTACCAAGTTTATTAAACTATTTAAAAACTCATCACATTTTGTTAATGAAATAAAATAAAATTTGACTAATTCAACTCCTATGTCAATTCCCAGTTAGAGGTGTTCCCTTTCAGTCAGCTTAAATACTCCAGTCTAGACAGAACCTTTCATAGACAGAGTTATCTTATAGTCAATTTTTATTTTAAATTCATTAATCTTTAATTAACTATTAATTATTAGATTAATGAACCTAAGTGAACTCAAGTCATGTTTTTAATCCTATTAAAAAACTAATTCACTTATTGGATAATTTTAAAATTCTATCATTTTAAACTATTTAAAACAAATTAAAATATCATCCTGGATATTTTATTCTAATCCTATTAAAAAAAAGATAAATTAAATTCAAAACTTAAACTATTTTATCTTTTAATTAAATTATCTTTATTTATGGAAGACCTAATCTTATTAAGAAATTAAAAGAACTCATCTTATTTTGAAATTAAAAGATCTAATCTTATTTTAAAAAGAATCTAATCTTATTAGGAAACAAATAAAGATGAATTAAATTCAAAATTTAAATTATGGATAATCTTGAAATTCTACCATTTTAAACCATTTAAAACTAAATTAAAAGATTATCCTAAATTCTAATCTTATTAGAAACAAATAAAGATATATTAAATTCAAATTTTAAACTATTTAAAGTATGAATTAGAAATATCTTTATTTTAAGGAAATCCTAATCCCATTAGGAAATATCCTAATCCTATTAGAAAAACATAGATTTCATTTATGAAAGAACATATCCTAATTTAATTTTTCAAATATAACAATTATATTCAAAGATATAGAAAATATAAACTTATTAGGAAAATATCTCAATTCTATTAGGAAACATCGTAATCAAATTAGCCTATTTTGGAGTAATTAGGCTCAATTATTCGTTACAGTTCTAATTTGGGAAAAAAAAAATAGATTATTGAGGTTTGCCTTTAAGTTGGTAAATGAAATTTCTAATAATTTTAAGGAAAAGAGATTTTTAGTTAAATCTTTAATTCCTAAAGTTTGGAAGTTTAGTTTTAGATTCTATCTCCAAAATTCAAGAGAAAACCAAATCCTCAATCAATTAGGATTTTCCAAATCTTTAAGAGTTTAAAATTGGAAATTTCTAAAGTTATAAAATGTTTTCTTGTTTCTTATGGGCATTTTCATTTAGGAGATAATTTAGGAGTTTTTATGAACTTTATTTGGGCTTTATGTTGGTCAATTAAAGAGTAAAAATAAATTTAAAAGAAAAGGAAAGTAAAAGAGAGACAAAAGAGGAAAACAATTCGTAGCCTTCAACTTCATCTTCTTCCTCTCTCCCTCTCACGTTTTTTTGAGCAACCACCTAACCCATCTTCTTCTTCTTCTTCTTCTTCTTTGACCACGCCGAAACCACCTTATCCCTCTCTCCTGTGACGACACACGACAAGCACCACGACGCCGACGACTTCTTCGGCTGCCAACGAACTCACAGACGTGAGACCCACGCGTTCTCCTTCGTTTCAACAAGGTATGTCTCATACCCATGCCAAATCAATCTTGGTTTTGGATTACCCATACCTTAAACACCTTTGATTTGTAATTTTAGCTTGTTTGGACTCAAAACAACCCACATTCGAAGCCGTTTACTGCAAAAAACGAGATTTCCAGCAGACCAACGTGAATTCCTTCTTGTTTGACGAGGTTTGTCACTTACCCATGCCTAATTGAATTTAGTTTTGGATTATCCATGCCTTAAACAACTTTGGTTTGTAATTTTAGCCTGTTTGGACTCCAAACAACCCACATTCGAGGTCGTTCATGACCAAAAATGGGATTTCCAGCAAAGTTTTGGTTTGTTTGGCACTGTTGGGTAAGTTTTAACATGTTATGGACATTTCGCAAACCCATTTAAGTATTGTAGCATTAGTTCTAACATGTAGGAACCTTTAGTTTGTAGTTTGGGATCGATTTGAACACCTTTGGACAACAAACAACAAGTATAAGGGCTCTTTTGGTATGTTTTAATGCGTTTTAAGCCCTTTGCAAATCACTTTAGGTGTTATAGCTTAGGTTCTGACGCGTGAGAGCCTTCTGTTTGCAGATTCAAACCAATTTGATCTCATTCGAACACTCTCGAACTCAACCAGCAAGGTGCAATGCTTGTTCTGGTAAGTTTAGAGTGTTTAGCATTTCAAAATCCTTTATTAAGTGCTATAAAATAGTGCCTAATCTTGGAAAGCTTTTAAATGTAGTTTGAACACTCCAAATAATTGCCCACGCTATTCTTGGTAAGGATTAGGTGGTAAGGATTTACCTAGACCCTTTTAATTGAGTTTGAGGTGTTGTAAGGCAGTTGTTTAATCTTGGAATTTCTGCTTGTAGTTCGGTTGGATTCTGGAGCATTCGCTTTACCATTTAAGGTTAAAATCTAAGTAAGTATACCCCGTTTGATCATATTTTAGTTTTCTCAAAGGTTTTCGAACTAAGCTTAACCCCTAAAAGCTTGTCTCTTTGTTTATGAGCCTTTTGGATTATTTTTAGGAACGCTTTAGGTTAGTAGTTTCTACTTGGTGGGTCTGTTTGATTGTGTGCAGCATGTTCTATGTTTCTTATTTGATTGGTGCGTGTTATATATTATGTGCTTTGTTATACCTTTGGATGAGCATGTTTATGTATGGATTTGTGAAGTTTACATGATGTTAGTGCTGGGTTTTATGTCCTAAAACTCGTAGTTTGTAATGTGTAAACAAATCCTATTTTCAATGAAATTGTTATTAAGGTTTATTCAGTCAAGATGTTATTGAATAATAAGTGAATTGCACATTATATAACCCAAATCCAATAAACTAAGAACCCTAGGCTATAGTATGTATACTTGAACTTTATGTGGAGACATAAACATGGATCAAGTTCGAGTAATAGCCAGAATGGTCTATAGTATAAGGATAGGGCTGGGTACCTTATCCTGGGTACACTATGGATGCGGCCCACTTTGTAAGTACAAACGATGTGGTTCTAAATCGTTCATGTGGAGACATGTGAGTGGGGGTGTCCTATGAAATGAGTTTGCATAAGACCGGACCGCGAAATAGTCACTTAGATTTTTTTTTAACTTCGTTTACTGTCATAACTAACTATTTCAAAGGATGACCTAGGTAACTCGATCTTAATCCTGAGCACGCTATGAACTCCTATTTATTCGAGATTATCCTTTGATTTGCATGGGTGAGAGTGGCCCGAGATTGCCGACTTAATAAGCCTCCCATTTTGGGGATAAGACCGGGTAGATAGTTGGGGACATAGTCCTGCGAGAAAGAATTCACTCCTACCCGTTTTAGGGTTTAGTAGAGAAGTTGTTCCCTTAAGTGCTGACTCCGGGTCTTGAACAAGGGGCCCCACCCTCTCATTGGCCCGAGAGGGATTCGGTTTGAACCAATTGTTCATTAGAGGATCAGTGGGACTTGAGGAATAAGAAGTAATTACAGGGGTAAAACGATTTATTAGACCCAACTGTAATTACGAACAACTTGTGAAGGGTCGACTTACTAATTATGGTTATATCAAGTGGATAGAAATATATCAACGGTGAGGAGAGTGCAGCCGTTGGGCTTTAGTGGAGTGTCCCGGCGGTTAACGAATGTTGATTAGCTTGGCTGAAGAGTTTGGCTGGTTAGTCTCATATCGTTGGAGCTCATGATCTGTAGGTCCATTAGGTCCTCCTTGCTAGCTTTGACTAAGCCTTGTAACAGTATGAGAGAAAAGAATTTGAATTGTTCGATTCGTTTTTTGGGAGTAAACGTTAATTATATGCGATATATTTAACGTATCATAGTTTAATTATGAATTAAACTATGAGGAAGAGAGATGGACATATTTAAAATGATTTAAATATGAGTTCGGTCTAATATATGAATAGGAATTCAAGTTCGAGAGGTCGATTTTGAGATCGAGATTTGATCCGATTATTTAATTAATATTTGATATTAAATTAATTAATTAATTATTACATAATCAATTTTGTTTAAAATTAATTTAGAATTAATTTTAAATTACAAAATTGATTTTCAAAGTGGGAAATTTTGATGTTTATGGTGGCTTGATGACTAATCTCTCTTAAACTCAAAATTCACCAAAATTGGACACCTCTTTGATGATTAACCTCCTTGCTTATGTGTTGTCAAGTTTAGCAAGCTTGATGAAGCTTGTTAATGACTTTAATTAGTAAAGAAACACAAGGGAATAGAGAGGTTTTAAAGAAGAAGAAGAAAAAAACTGCTGTTTTTTTTTCCAGACCTTTGCTCCCTCTCTCTAAAAATTCTTTCAAACTAGGATCCCACAATCCGTTCCAAGGCCTGAGGATAGTAGGGAAGACACTAGAGGTGGTCCACGAAGTGTTCGTGTTTAGAAATTTTCAGCAGGTTTGGAGAATTTGAGCTTCAAAGGTAAACTTTCTTATACTCTGTTTTTTTTTTCGATTTTGAGCATGCTGTTTGTTTGATCAAATTGATATAATTTGAGTGCCTAAAATCCAAAATTGCTTCCTCTTTTGTGATATTAACTCTTTCAGTTAGCATGTTGATTAATTGAGCTTGAAAGTATGTATGAGCATGTGTGGTTTGGCATGAGACATGGTTTAGTAGCATGCTTAGGTAACATGCATTTAGTGAGTTTGTAAGAAGGTTAGCGAACCTTGTGAGCTTGCTAAGGATTGTAGGGTGAGTACCAGTGCACCTCGAGTACAAATAGTCGAGGGGTGGTATTGTCACCATTGGAATAAGAGGAGCATCGAGGCCTTGGATGCAAATGGTCAAGGGTCGGTGTGATGAGTCTAAAAAACATGTGTTGGGCACTGGGATAGGGCCAATGCATTGCTAAGTCATCGGTACACCTTGGTATAAATGGTCAAGGGGAGATGCACAGTTTGAGGCCATGGTAACATTGGTTAAGAGTAGAACACCGAGCTCCGAAGAGAAGTATTAAGGCCTTGGTAACAGTGGTCAGGGGTCGATGCTTCTCAAAGGGTCATCCTTGGAGAGCTTTGGTAAGGGCTAAACATGAGTGTTGAGTAGAACCGAGCGAGTATGGCATGATGCGAGAATTCATGTGTTAGTTCCATAGCATTGCACCTCGAGTACAAATAGTCGAGGGGTGGTATTGTCACCATTGGAATAAGAGGAGCATCGAGGCCTTGGATGCAAATGGTCAAGGGTCGGTGTGATGAGTCTAAAAAACATGTGTTGGGCACTGGGATAGGGCCAATGCATTGCTAAGTCATCGGTACACCTTGGTATAAATGGTCAAGGGGAGATGCACAGTTTGAGGCCATGGTAACATTGGTTAAGAGTAGAACACCGAGCTCCGAAGAGAAGTATTAAGGCCTTGGTAACAGTGGTCAGGGGTCGATGCTTCTCAAAGGGTCATCCTTGGAGAGCTTTGGTAAGGGCTAAACATGAGTGTTGAGTAGAACCGAGCGAGTATGGCATGATGCGAGAATTCATGTGTTAGTTCCATAGCATTGCACCTCGAGTACAAATAGTCGAGGGGTGGTATTGTCACCATTGGAATAAGAGGAGCATCGAGGCCTTGGATGCAAATGGTCAAGGGTCGGTGTGATGAGTCTAAAAAACATGTGTTGGGCACTGGGATAGGGCCAATGCATTGCTAAGTCATCGGTACACCTTGGTATAAATGGTCAAGGGGAGATGCACAGTTTGAGGCCATGGTAACATTGGTTAAGAGTAGAACACCGAGCTCCGAAGAGAAGTATTAAGGCCTTGGTAACAGTGGTCAGGGGTCGATGCTTCTCAAAGGGTCATCCTTGGAGAGCTTTGGTAAGGGCTAAACATGAGTGTTGAGTAGAACCGAGCGAGTATGGCATGATGCGAGAATTCATGTGTTAGTTCCATAGCATGGTGCGAGAATTCATGTGTTAAGCGAATCTTATGCATAGTTTACTTGTTTATTTATGCATGATATGACGTTGGTGAACTTACTTTGAATAAGCATGTTTGGGTGCGTGTGTAAAGCATGTTGTTTGCTGTTTGATGTTTGGTGGCTCACTAGGTGTGAGCTACTTACCAGTACGTGTTATGTACTGACCCACCACCAAGTTTTGCAGGTGATGTCTAATACTACGACCCTGGTGATGCTGGAGAGGAGGCACGAGAAGAGAGAGACCATAGCTAGCTCTTTGATTACTTTAGTAGTTATCCTTGTTGAATTTTGTTTAGTTAAATTACCTTTGCAGTTGGTTTTGTTGAATTGTAGGCTAGTTATTGGAGTGTCGTTTCCTTCTTAAAAAGTCTAAGTTTGAGTTTGGTTTATCTTAGGTGTATTATTTATGTTTAAAGTTTAGTAATAGACATTTAGGTTACTTTACCTTTGTGGATTGTGTTTGCTTGAAAGTGATGAACTGGTCTAGTACTTTACATATGTAGCATGTTGGTTCGTTTGTGAATCTTGAGTTTGGAGTTGGAGGTCGTGGTTTGGTTACTTTGATATAGAAGTGTTATTTTTTTTACCAACAGGTGCTAGGAAAATTTTTTGTTATCTTGTAGTTACGCCGTTATGTTGCCGAAATTTTCGGGGCATAATGGTTGTAAGCTTAGTAATGTCCTTAAGATAGTTTAAAAATTTGGGGGCGTTACATAACTCCTGTGGGAGTGCGATGTGTGGTCCTGTAGGCCAAGAGTGCTTCACCAATCCTTTCTTATCAGTCTCTTTTTGTCTTGGAGACCACCTTCTCCAGCATGTTGCACAACGTCTTGTTGAACGCCTCTGCCAACCCATTCGCTGCAGCGGTATACATGGATGACTTGTACTGCTTGAACTTGAATTTCTCACATAACTTGTCCATTAGATTGTTGGAGAATTGTCTCCCATTATCTATCACAATACAATGTGAGCTGTTGTAGCGATAGGATGTGAGTTCGAACGAAGTCTGCAATATTTTCTTTCTTGGCTTCTCTTAGTGCGACTGCTTCGGCCCATCTTGAAAAGTAATATGTGGCTGCAATGATATAACAGTGACCTGCTGATGACTCCATTATTAGACCAACAAGATCGAGTCCCCAAGCTTCCAAAAGGCCATGAAGCAACAACTGGATGTAGATATTCTAGCTGCTGATGGATAAAGTATGCATGGAACTGACAAGCTTCGCACCTCTTTGCATACTCCATTGAGTCATGGATCATCGTAGACCAGTAGTAGCCCATCCTTTTCAATTGGAAATGGAGTTTTGGACCCGAAGGTTAGCCCCGCAGATGCCTGAATGTGCCTCTTCTAATGCTTTGATTGACTCATCCGTTCCCAGGCATTGAAGGAATAGTCCTTCATAAGAGCGACGATAAACAATCTCTTTATAATAGATGAATCGGGAAGCCCTTCTTCATATATCAGCCTTGAGTCAAGATTCTGCAAGGAGCTTTCCATGCTAGAGGTAGTCTATGATGGGATGTCGCCAGTCTTCCTCTTCAATAGTGTAGACGGATTTTACGTTTATTTCTTCATGTTCATCTTTGATGGGTGGAACGATCCATTTTTGGCAAAGTGAAATGTTCATCATCGCATCCCCTAGAATCGTCAGGGCAATGGCCAAGTTCGCTAGCGCGTCTACTTTCTTGTTCTCTGCTCTTGGAATATGTTTGAGTGCTATGTTGTCAAAATTTTCTAACAGTTTCCTTGCGTCGTCAAAATAAGGCTTCAAGTCCTCGTGCTTTACCTCATACTAGAGCGAGAGTTGATTAATGACTAATTTTGAATCACCATAGACTTCTATGCATGTTATATCAATCTCCATGGCCATTTGAAGGCTGATTATTAATGCTTGGTATTTGATCCGCTAACACTCAAGTGCACGTGATCGAAGTAATAAAGAACTGGAAGTATTCCAGAGTATCGAACCCAAGGGAATGGGTTTAACAAAATCTATTTTGAACGGCACAAAGTATGTTTGCAAATCGCAATGGGGGTAACCGAAAGTTCAAAATGCGAGAGTTTGGTTTTAACAAGTGAGTGAAAATTCAAAGAATAAAATAGGGATTCAAGTGATGCGAGCACCTTTGGAAGAATGCAACTCACTTTGCAATTGCAATCATAGTTAACATGTGAGAGTAAGTAAACCGGATTCAACTCCTATTCGATTTTGATTCAAAACCTTTAGGAGACTAAGTGATTAAACCTATACGTCTATGGCTAATCTAACTTAGATACTTCGCACACAACCCTAGTGGTCTTGGAGTCTCGCCCTATGTCTAGGGTCGATGTTCAGGACTTATTTCTAAGCCTTTTCCTCCATTGCTTTTGTGACATCGGCTTTCCCTTAACTCTTTCGATATTAAGTTCGAGCTAGATGAGCAAGCACTAGTTGGCCGGCTAGGTTTACCCAAAATTAAATTCAACAAAAACAAACAAAGTACACATGCTAACTAGATTGTTTATGCTTTAGAGCTTTACATTTTTCCTTAGGGCATTCACCAACTTGAACCCCTAGAGGAAATTTAGCTCATTGTAGATAAAACAAAAATCCTAAAATAATTGATTGAAAAATTCATAGTTTTAAAGAGGAGATAAATAATTTCAAGAAACCTAATTTAATTACCACAAGGAAAATATCAAATTCTCTAAAATTAGCTACTGGAGTTCAAATTTCTCAAAGGAATAAGCAATCCCACTGGTAAAGAAAAGAGAGATGTTGGAAATCAAGTTTCTGTTTTAAAAAAAAAACAGAAGGGAAACCCACTGGAAAAAAAAAATACTGGAATTAATTTCTAATAAAAATAAGGAAACCCACTGGAAAATTCAAATATTGGAAAAATATTATTCCAAAGCAAAAGAAATACACAGAACAGGAATTGAAGAACGATAGAAGCCGAGAATGAAGACTGAAAAATAATGGACAAACCCGTAGCAATGCAGAAAATTGCCTTCTCGATTGATTGAAGCTAAAATCGAAGAATTCTTGAGCGAAAATAACAAATAATTGAAATGGAATTGATTGAATAACAACTTGAATTCAAATGATTGTTGTCTACAAAGAAAATACCCAGAAAATTAACTTCAGAAAAACAAAAGACAAAACCCACGAAAATAAACTCTCGGGAGAAAAGAAAAAACAGAAACTAAAACCCTAGAAACGAACTTGCTTCCTCCTCGGCTTCTCCTCCTTTTTAAAGTCGAATTCGAGTTCATCTCCTTCCAAAATTGGATCCCTGATTTTGGGTAAAATCTGGACAAGATAATCTTGCTGGAATTTCTCCATAATTGATGTGAATCGCGAGAATCATGGAGATTTCCGTGAATTTCGAGCTTTCCTTGTCGTGCCTTAGAATGCAATTGGTTTGCAATCGCAATCTCCCTTCCTCTGTTCTTCTGGTTACATTGCAAATGGAATGCAATTGCATTCCTTTTGCAAAGTTTCCAATTCTGCACAAAAGACAACAACTTAAGCTACTTTCTTTATCTTTTCTTAAAATTCTTTTATTCATCAAGTTTTAACAAGCTTTCATGAATTTATACAAAATGTTACTTTTAGCTTGCTCGGTAATCAACAAAATCCTCAAAATTAGCAAGAACAACTTTGTTTTAGAGTTGAATAATTCTCATAATTGAGAATTATCACACCCCCAAACTTAAGTTGTTGCTTGTCCTCAAGCAACTATTAAAACTCAAATCAAATCACAATTGTTTGGAAAGAACAATAACTCTTCTCAGGGGATATCTCAAGCTCATAACACTATTTATCGATTCCCAACTTCATTCCTAGCTTTTTCTAACCTTAGTACTTTTTCTCCCACACATCCACTATGTTCACACCACTTTCATTCTAGTTCGGTCTCACTTGCTTCCTATATAAGCTATTCTTGAGAGAAAACTTCCCCCCCCCCCCCCCCCCCCCCAAAACTTATTCTTATGCTGCCAGTCTGTTCATAATTTATTTTCTTTTAGAGGGGCATCCTTTAGTCAATTGTGCCTTCGCTTTAACTTACCGACACTTTGTGGTGAAGGTAGTTAACTACGAGCACACATCACCGCTTTTACCTACTCGTTTCTTAAGTCACCCTTTCATGCAGAGGCAATCATGGGTATCATGACTTTCCCTGATTACTTGGTTGCTTTTAGAAAGAGGAGTAGCCCTTTTAAACTTTTTTTCTTTTTTTTTTTTTTTTTTTTTTTTTTTTTTTTTTTTTTTTTTGCAGAAAGGAACTGGCACTAGCAGCAGTATACAAAGCTTAGATAACAATTTGAAAGTATAAATGCAGTTTATCAAAGAAGTGGAGTATATGCATGACGATTGCAAATGGAATGCAATTGCAATCCCCCCCAAACTTAAATCAAACAATGTCCTCATTGGCTAGATTTAGGAGGGTGGTTTCAAAGGTCTTATATATTCAGCAAGCTAGACCTTTCTTAAATTCTAGTGGTTGTAAACTAAGGGTGATGGGGTTAGTACTTTAGAAAGTAAAGCGGTTATGAAGTTGGTATGACAAATGCGGGTGTTTAATGAGCTGAGTGTAGTCCTAAGTTTCATCATGGAGAGTTTTTGTTCTTTCACTTTTTTTTTTTTTTTTTTTATAACGTTTGTATTTTATGAAAGAAGAAAAGATGACATAGTTAAGAAAAAAATGCACATCTATTACTCCTAGCAAGAAACAAAAGACTAATGACAACCAAAGTCTAACAACATAAAAAGATAAACACAAACATGAATATCAAAAACTAAAACAAGATTCGGGTCATTTTGCATAAAAGAAGAGTAAGGTTGAGAACTCCCTATTCATCAGAAGAAGTGTTGTCCTCTTCGTCCTCGCGGGTTGGGCTGCAAAGTAGATCATTGGGGAAGTCCGGGAAGGCTGGTCCTTTGCCCTTAGATATCTTCAGAAATGTTCTGGCAATGGCTTCATCTCGCTCCTTGACATAAGCCCAATACTTTTGGTTTTTCTCCTTCATCTTCCTTAGTTCAGCCCTTAAGGATTTGATGTCAGCAGACTGCAACTGGTTTGCAATTGCATTGTCAGATTGCAATTGGTTTGCAATTGCATGGTCACCTTGGCTGCTTGCTGTCTTCTTTCCTTTATTTAGTAGAGAGTGCCTCTTTGCTTTTCTTTTCTTCCTTTCATCTGAACTCACAAGTAAATTGTTAGAAAGTTCACACGAGTAAAATGAATTCAAGCTGAAAGAATTTTGTTTTTTTTTTGTTTTTTTTTGTTTTTTTTTTTTTTTATACTTCCATGTGAATTTTGAATGTTATGGGCAATTTCCCAGGTAGATCCCCAGGTAGAAGTGTTCCCTAAACGGTCAGCTTAAATACCTCAGCCTAGACAGGATTCAGCCTTAGACAGAAATTGCTCAATCATTCACCAATTCATAGAAAATAAAATTAAAAAAATATATATATATATTTATTTTGTTTTTTTGTTTGTTTGTTTGTTTTTTTTTTTTTTTTTTTTTTTTTTTTTGTGGTGCCTCTTACTCAAATTTGATCAGGGAGATTAGCCTTTTCCTCCTTAGGTCTTCTCCCCAATAAGGCTCGGTTCTTTAACCAACGACTTTGAAATTGCTTTCTGTTCCATATTGTAAATCCACAGCTCCATATTGAATCAAAACAGGTCCTGTCCATCTCGACTTCAGTTTTGCAGGGAAGATCTTCCATTGGGGGTCGAACCATAACACTTGTTGCCTTTCTGTTGAATTCCTTATTCAGATTCTCTGATAGTGCTATTGTTTCATCTTCTCCATCATAATCTTCTTCCTCTTCTGATTGCTCTTGGAACTCATGCAATTGCGAAGATTCTTCCATATCAACCCTTGAACATTCTTCCATCTCCCCTGGGTATCTTAAAGCATTGAGTACGTTGAATTTGATTTCTTGACCATTTACTCGCATTGTGAGTTCTCCTTTTTCAACATCGATTAATGTTCTACCAGTGGCTAGAAATGGTCTTCCTAGAATGATTGAGACATCTTTATCAGCTTCACAATCGAGGATGATGAAATCAGCAGGGAAGACAAATTTATCTACTTTAACCAGCACATCTTCGATCTTCCCTGTTGGACGAGCTATCGACCTGCTGCCAATTGCAATGTTACCGTCGTAGGTCTTGCATCGCCAATTCCTAACTTCCTGAAAACAGATAATGGCATCAGATTGATGCTTGCTCCTAAATCGCATAGCGCCCTCCCTACATCTGTGTTTCCAATCATGCAAGGGATCGTGAAACTCCCTGGATCTCTCAGCTTTGGTGGCAATTTACTCGTGATTAGAGCGCTGCAATTTTCTGTTAGGGCCACAGTTTCAAACTCTCCCAACCTGCGCTTCTTTGTTAAGATATCTTTCAGAAATTTAACATAATTAGGCATCTGTTCAAGCGCCTCCACCAACGGGATGTTAATGTGGAGTTGCTTAAGGATGTCTAAGAATTTGTTAAATTGAGCATCTTGATTCTTTTTCTTGAATCTTTGGGGGAAAGGTGGTGGTGGTCTGTACTCCTGATTGGTTGAAGTAGACTCCTTTGCTGTTGAAATTTTATTTTCCTCTTTTGGGTGCTTAGCGATTACTTCCTCTGTCGCTTCACCTGATTTTTCTTCAATTGGTCCCTGAACTTTCTCTTCTTTGCATTCCTTATTTTCTTCTACAGAACTCTTGGTCTTCTTGACTTTTTCTTGTTCTGTCGGCATCTGTGGGCCATCATAATTTAATCCACTCCTTAAGGTGATTGCCTTGCAATGCTCCTTGCCTTCTCGTTATGGATTCTCTATGGTACTTGGTAGCATCCCTTGTGGCCTATGCTTCATCTCATTTGCCAGTTGTTCAACCTGTATTTCAAGATTGCGCAGAGATGCAGCTTGACTCTGAATGATGGTCGCTTGGCTCTGCATGATGGAATCATTTTTGCTTATGAATTCCTTCATCATATTCTCCAAGGATGGACCCTGCACTGTCGATTGCTGTTGCATTGGATTTGCAATCTTCTGTGTGTATTGTTGTTGTGGCGGATTGTTGAACCCCGGTGGCACTCCCTGTTTCACATATTGATTCTGACTTGAGTTTCTTGCATTTTGTCCACTCCAGGAAAAGTTAGGGTGTTGCCGCCATCCTGGATTATATGTATTCGAGTATGGGTTCGATCTGTTTTGCCCTACATAATACACAGAAGAAGGGTTGTAAGGGCAGTTGTCAAAAATGTGATTATCATTACAATAAACACAAGTAGGGTTAAAAGTGTGATTTATGGCTGCAATTGGAGCTTGATTTCCTAATGCAAGGTTCTTCAATGTGTTGTTCATTGCAGCTATTTGTGCGCTTAACCCTGCTATTGAGTCTACTTCATGCATTCCTGCGACATTTCTAGTGTTGTGAGACTCATCCTCTCCCCATTGGCTGTTGTTTGAGACCATAGCATCTAGAATCTCGTTGGCTTCATTCACCGTCTTAGTCAACAATGAGCCATTAGCTGATGCGTTTACTAGAGTCTTTGATGCCTGTGTTAATCCATTGTAGAAATGTTCTATAAGAAGGCAAGCTGGCAGGCCATGATGTGGGCATCTCCTCACCAACTTCTTGAAACGTTCCCATGCAGTGTCTACTCCTTCATTTACTCCTTGTTTGAACGTGATTATTTCTCCTCTAATCTGCGCGTTCTTTGTGGGGGGAAAATATTTCAGAAGGAACTTCTCAACTAGCTCGTCCCACGTTCTTATGGAATCAGGAGGAAATGAGTCTAACCATGCTTCTGCATTTCCCTGTAGAGAAAAAGGAAATAATTTCAGGCGCAACGTCTCACTCGAGATTCCATTCATTTTAAATGAATTACAAATTCTGAGAAACGTCTTGATGTGTTTGTGGGGATCTTCATTAGGTAGTCCTGCAAATTGGCCCATTGCATTAAGCATCTGGAACATCACTGGTTTTAGCTCAAAGTGATTGGCCTCGATATTGGGTTCTGCAATTCCTGTATTCAAATTTTGAAAAGTGGCAGCTGCATAGTCTCTTATCGCTCTATCCCTTTCTTCTGCAATGAAGATGGGATTTCCTGGAGGAATTCCCCTTTGCTGTTGCATGTTATTTGCATTTTGTGGATTTCCTCCATTTGCTGGATTTGCTTGAGGATCAGCTGCAGGTGGGTCCATTTGAACTTCCTGTAAATTGCTTTCCTTACAGACTTCCTGTGCGATCAACTCCTGCAATTCCTTTTCTTCTTCCTCTGCTGTCTGCGGCGTTGGTGGAAGGTCCTCTCTATTTCAGGATCAAACTTCAAGATGTGAAGCTCTTTTTGCATGCACTACGCTCAACCTGCAAGTACCTGAAATCTGAGTTTGAATTTTCCTGCAATAGGAGGATTGCAATCGCAATGCAATTGCAATCTAATTGCAATTTGCTCACAAATTGTGTACCAAAAATAAACTTTGCTGAAAATGCCGTTCCCCTACAACGGCGCCAAAAACTTGATCCGCTAACACGCAAGTGCACGTGATCGAAGTAATAAAAAAAACTGGAAGTATTCCAGAGTATCGTACCCAAGGGAACGGGTTTTAACAAAATCTACTTAGACGACACAAAATATGTTTGCAAATTGCAAATTAAGGTAACCAATGGTGTGAAAAAGATTGAGTGGTTGTTTTTGCTAAAGAAACTAAATAAAAATGATAAAAGAGGGATTCAAACGAGTTTTTGCTCCATTGAAAGAAATTGCGGCCTAATTGCAATTGCATTCCTATGACTTCAACATTTAAGCTTTGTAAACCGAATTCAACACCTATTCGACCTTCTATGAAGTATCTTTAGGAGGCTAAGCGATTAAACCGATATTTCTATGGCTAATACGAACTTAGTTAATTTTGAAACACAATTCTTTTGGTTTTAAAGGTTTTGCCCTATGTCTTGGGTCAAAAACAAATTCCTATGTCTAGGTTATTTTCCTTTATTGCTTTTATGAAATCTAAATTTTTATCTAACCTTTTCAGAATTAGACTCAATTTTTGTATACTAATCTAGGTGATCAATCTAGACTAATAATAAGCATTAAAATCAATAAAAGCAAACAAGCTATGGATGAAGCAAGGTTGCTCTCACAATTAGGCCTTTATTCCTATCTTTAGGGCATCCACATGCTTGAATCCCAAAGAAGAAATTAGCTCATCATAATTAAATTAACAAAAACAGTAAGCTAAAATTAAAGTAATTCATTGGTAGAAAAGAAAATTTGGAAAATAAACTAAGGAATGCTAGCAAACAAACTTGTATGGAAATTCTATTATGCCCAAAAGAAGCTTTAAAGCAAAATGGAAGAAATTATAACTTTATTAAAATGCTAAAAAAAAAAAATACAATTAGTAGCTATCTTTAATTAAAAACAAAACAGAAAATAAAAATAATAAAAACAAAACAGAAATTAAAAACATAAAATAAAAACAGAAAATAAAAATGAAGAACACAGTTCGTTCATGAAAGAAACCCACAAAAATAAAGTGCAGAAAACTAACTAACAACTGCAAAAACTTCCTTCATTTTCGTGAGGAAGGATTGAGAGTCTGAACAATGAAGGTTTTGAAAGTGAAGAAGAAAAATACAGCAGCAAAACAACATAAAAGATGTATAAAAACAGAAAATTCGGAACTGTGGGCGAGCAGTCAAAACCCAGCCACCATTTGCTTCGTTTTCCACCATTTTTATAGGCGTTGAGGGCTAGGGTTTCCATATAAATCATTCTCAATCCATGGGCTAACTTCTAGGAATCAAATCGGGATGAAAATCTTCCAAAATCGTGCACAAAATCCATGATTTGCGTGATTTGCGTGATTTTCGGACTTGGTCTGTAATTCCAGAGAATGCAATTAGATTGCAATTGCATTCTCCTTCCTCTGTTCTTCTGGTTACATTGCAAATGGAATGCAATTGCATTCCTTTTGCAAAGTCTTCAATTCTGCAGAAAAGACAACAACTTAAGCTACTTTCTTTATCTTTTCACTTAATTCCTTCTCTTATCATATTCCAACAAGCTTGCATGAATTTATTTAAAAATGTTATTTTTAGCTTGCTCGGTAATCAATAAAGCATGCAAAAATGACAAGAACAACTTAGTTTTAGGGTTAAATAATCCTCATAAATGAGAATTATCAGTATTCAACCACATTGTTCGAACATAACTCATTGAGTGTGAAGCCGTAAGGAAACATATGCTTCTTTGGTGAAATAAGGACGATGTTGGCCCCTGCTCCGTGTCTTCGTGCCACACCATCGAAGTACATGGCCCATGACTCCATGACTTGAACATAGAAAACCTCTTCATCGGGCAGGTCCTCGAACAACTTCCAGTTAAAGGGAATAATCTAATTAAACCCAAGCGGAAGTGTAGGAATCGGTTTGAGTTTATTTAGAATTAAATAATAATATTATGATTAAGCATAACATACCTTGAAAATATGGAGATTCTTCTGGCGGATCTTTATCTCCTCCATAAAATCTTCCTAGCTATGACTCGAACACAAGACCAAGGCTTGTGGGAGCCTCTTGAAAGAAAATCCACAAGGGATTGGAGAGGAAGAGGTCTAGAGAGAATTCTCTAATTCTCTATTGAGGAGATATGTGTTGTGTCTAATGGCTCAACCCAAGGGTCCTATTTATAGAGACCAAAGGAAAATATTTGCCATAATTAAAATATTATATTTTAATATCTAATATATTAAAATATATCTTATATTTATTGGAATCTCATTCAAATCTCCTACGATATTTATTTATTTGAATCTTATTCAAATTCTATAAATATCTTTTATTTAATGTATCCAATATACATTAATTATTTTAATATTTAATGTATCAAATACAATAAATATATTTTCCTCTTTTATATTTAATATTAATTTGAACATTTCAAAATTTTCTTTCAACTAAATTGATCTTTTAGTGTTACTATAAGCTAGTAAGAGGACCTTATGGACCTACAGATTATAAGCTCCAATGATACAAAATTAATTAATTAAACTCTTTAATTAATTAATTTTCATTCATTAACTATAGGTCACTCCACTATAAACCTAGAGTTGCACTCTTATGCACTGTAGGTCAAGTTGTGTCCATGGTATATAATCACTACATGCAAGTCGATCCTTCACGAGTTGTTCATAATTACAGCAGGGTCAAAAGTCCGTTTTATCCCTATAATTACATCTTGCACTTTAAGTACCACTGATCCTCTAATGAACAATCTGTTTATAATCTAATTATAAACTAAGTTCATCTCGGGCCAGTGAAAGGGTGGGGCCCCATTGTTCAAGTCTTGAAATCAGCACTTAAGGGAACTACTCATCTACTTACCCTATATGGGAAGAAGTGAATTCTATCTTGTGAGATTATGTTCCCAGCTCCCTATTTGGTCAAGTCCCCAAAATGGTAGACATATTGAATCAACTATAAAAACCACTCTCACCCATGCAAATCAAAGGACAAACCCTCACAAGCAGGAGATCATAACTCACTCAGGATTAAGATCGAGTTGCATATGATCATCATGATGAAATATTAATCTTCTCAATTAACGAATTTATAAAGAGAGATTAATCTTCTCCGAGCGATCTTTCATGCGCGACGATGTACAATATCAATGGCTTCCCTGCTACCGGAGCACTTAATATAGGGGGATTGAGTAGGTACTTCTTGATGCTTTCAAAAGCGTTCTGACATGCCTCATCTAGCTCGAAGCTTTCTCCCTTCTTCAGTAACCTTTGAAAAGATTGGCATCGATCGACTAGGTTGGAGATGAATCTCCTGATATAGGCCAAACGCCCTTGCAGACCTCTCAGATCTCGTAAGTTTCTCGGCCTCGACATCTTTTGGATGGCGTCGATCTTTGACTGGTCTATCTCGATCCCCTAATGTCTTACAACGAAGCTAAGGAACTTTCCAGAAGTTACTCCAAATGCACACTTGAGAGGATTCATCCTCAGCTGATATTTTCTTAGGCAATCAAATACCATCTTCAGATCTTCTAAGTGATCTTGTCGCTTCCTAGACTTGACCACAAGCTCATCAATGCAGCACTTAACATGTTTGTGCAACATGTCATTGAAATTTTTCTGCATGGCACGTTGATAAGTGGTGCCAACATTCTTTAATCTAAAGGGCATCACCTTATAACAGTATATCCCCTTCGGAGATCAAAAACTTGTCATTTCTTCATCTGTGAAAGCCAGCTGAATTTGATTATAACTTGATGATCCATCCATGAAAGACAAAGCTTCATGTCCTGTGGTGGCATCGACCATAATTTGTGTGATGGGCAAAGGGATGTCATCTTTTGGACGTGAATTGTTCAAGTCGCGAAAGTCAACACCTAAAGTGTCTCTTCTTGGCTGTTTTTGTAACACCCTAGCCCAAGAATTTGGACTAGAATTTGGAATTTGGATTCGGCACCTGATGGGCCTGGCATTCCTCTGCATCCCCTGCGACCTGGCCACGCTACCTACTTGTCTTGAACTACTTACAAGAGTGAAAACTGTCCCCACAAACCAACACGGGTCCTTTCAGCATGCTTTGTCCTCACTCACATGCTTCTTAGGAAAATTTTCAAGAGGTCACCCAACATAGGATTGCTCCAAGCAAAAAATGTTTAACTTTGGAGTTCCTATGATTGAGCCACTGAAAAGGAAAGTGCAAATTGTTAGTATAGGTAGTAACTATCAATTCTTTTAAGCATTTCTTAGTCATGCCTTGCATAGTCTCAAGATCCTTCTCATTCTGATGTGGTCTCGGTTTATTCATGTACCCCTCCTGAACTCCAGTGTTACAGTTTTCTAGGAAGTTGTTTGGGAAGAATTCTGCTAAAGTAACTGCCTGTCGAGGTTAGAAGAGCTCTTTGTTTTCTTGCATAATAAGCTTCGTCTTTTTGGTAATCCTCTTGCCTTTTCTCCTTGGAAGTTTACTTCTTCTTTTTCGCTCTTGGAACATGCGAGATTCCTTCTGAGCGTAGTTTTGTTGTCGCTTTTTGCAACGAGTCACAATGATCCATCTGCTATTTTCATCCTATGTTCGCACCTTTCTTGAGTTCTGTCCTTTTGGCGGCTTCTTTCTTGAACGTTCTCACTTGAGGCAATCCTTTGTGACTGAACTGCAATGGGTTCAAAGGACCCAAACTAGATCAGACTCTCTCCATTTTTGCGCAAGGGGATTGCAAACGATTGGATACTTGGATTTGCCATTATCGCGACATGATTTTTTTGAGCTACCTCGTCGAGGTCTAGCTCAATTTTCTTCTCATGAGCCAATCTTAAAATCAACTCTTTAAAAAAAAAAACATTTTTCCATCGGATGGCTAACAACATGGTGGTACTTGCAATAATTAGGATCACCTACCTTTCTGAGCTCTCCTGGTTGCTCGCAATTTGGGAGCTCAATGAGTTGTTTCTCTAGAAATTGCTCCAACATGTCTGGAATGTCAGAGTTTGAAAACGGGTACACTTTCTCTTGCGTTTCTTTTAAAGTCAAACGACGTCTCTCACCCGTTTCATGTTGCTTTTATGGCTTGGTTTCTTTTCCTTTTGAGGAAAACTTTAGAGGGGTCGTGTTGACGACCATGGATTCCTTGGCAGCGCTCTTTGTAGCCTTTTCTACGCCTTTATTCCCTCTAGCAGTGATGCTTAGCTCCATGTCATGAGTACGGGTCGTTAGCTCCTCGAAAGAATGAGATTTTATCCCCTGCAAAATATAAAGTATTCCCAAGTGCATACCTTGGTGCACATTTCAACAGCAAATACTTTTGTGAGTATGTCTTTGCAGTCTAGACTCTAGTCCCTCCAACGGTTGATGACAGGATCTCCTTTGCATTGTTTGGTGTTGGTGAGTTCCATCATACTGATGGTTCACCTCGTGCTGTAGAAGTGATTTAGATGACCTCTCTTAAATTTCTCCCAGCTATCAATCATCTTGGGATCTAAGACGGTGTACCAATCAAAGACATTCTTTTTCAAGGTACGAACAAACTGATTGACTAAGAGGTCACCGCGTGTCCCAGCATTCTCACAAGTTTCAATGAAATGGGCAATGTGCTACTTAGGGTTGCCCTTCCCATCGAACTATTGGAATTTTGGAAGTTGATAATCCGTGGGTAACCTCAAGTTGTCAATCCTCTTGGTGTACGGTTTGGAGTACATGAGAAGGTTTTCAGTGGGCCTACCATATTGAGCCCTAATAGAGTTCATGATCATGTCCTGTAGTTGTTGGAAAGACAAGGAAGCAACTGAAGCTAGGTGCGACGGCTGCTCCTCTTGGATGATAGTCTTCCCTTTGTCACTCTTTCTTATAGTAGGGGACTGACTGGACTCAACCATTTATTTGTTTTGAACTTGATTTTTCAGATGGGCAATTCCACGATCTCTTTCTTCCACTGCCTTCATTTGGATTTGATCTTTCTTTCCATCTCTGCCATCCTCTCATCGGGGCTACATTGAACATCATAACAAACATCACATCAGGGTTCGATGTCTCCTTCGGTTGACAGGAAGCAGGAGTGGGATGGTCAAACAACAGGTTGTCTTTGCTGACGACTTTGCCTCTAGAAGACTCATCAATCAGTTTTATGATTCTGCTTGCAATTGTGTCAGGGGTTCAATCTTCACTTATCTCAGCCCCTTTCGAACGACTGCGAGTACCTGGTCTAGCGTATGTCGCTTGAAGCAGTATGCTTTGATGCAGCTTTCTTTGGTGCCATGATTTGATCTAAAGAAGAAAGAGATGAGAGGTAGAGTGGTCCCTCTGGGCGTGCCAATCTGTTCACACGAGATTTCAACAAAGAAATAAGAACACGTGTAATGAACGTATATTTGTATTAATTTCAGTATAGTGAGTACAATCTCTAATATTTGATTCTCTGATTCTCTCTCATGCTTGTATGCTTTACTCGAGGGCTGAAGAGCTTGTTCTTGAGGTTGAAACTTTAATGGATTCTTGGATTGTTCTTGATCTCCGTTAAGTGTTCTTACTTTAGACGGTGTTTGATCTTCAGGAGCTTCTAGAGACTTCACAACTTCGTTTCTGAATTCTCTCTGAGATTCTTCATTTTTGAACCTTTGAAATGAAGGTGGGAACTCTCTATTTATAGAGTTCCTCAGGGCCTCTAAGTGGGCTTGGGCCCATTGGACTGGGCCTGGTTGATTTTGGGCTAGTCCTTTTGGATTGGACTTAGTTGTCTTTGGGCCTAACCCTTTTGGATTGGGCTCGGTTTGTTGGATAGGTATGGCAACCCTAGAGGGAGGTGAATAGGGTTTATTCAAATTTTATAAAACTTTTTATAAAGTATGCACAAATAATCTAATTATCAAACTTTTTATAAACAAATAAAAAAGATAATTAATGCAATAAGCAAAGTATAAAAAATTAATTCAATCTAACACAATAAACAATTAAGAACAAATTAAAGCATGCAATAAATTACTACAATTAATTTGCAAAAGTAAATGAGAAAGAGTTAGAGAGGATGACACCGTAATTTTATAGTGGTTCGGTCAAACTCGACCTACTCCACTCCCCAAGCGCCTCTTGGGAATTTGAATAAAAACTTTACCGACTCTTTCTATGGATTAGAGCCCAACCGCTACACTGCTCTTTTTACGAGTTCAAGAGCAAACTCGATCCTTTCCATGGGTTAGGATCAAACTGTTACAAAGTTTGAAGAAAATAAAGAACACACTTAAGAACTCTCTTAATAAAGTAGATTTGCAAATTTAACTCTCACAAATCAATCCTCACAACACAATAATTATCTCTCAAGAATAAGATGAAAAGAAAAAAAATTGAGAGCTTGGAGAGAGCAACAATGGAGGCTTTTTGACATTTTTGGAGGATTGAAAAATTGTAGAACTTGTTGTGGAATTTTGGAGAAGAAGATGGTATAAAAAGAAAGGGAAATGAGGTAAAAATTAAATTTTAATTTGGGCCATTGGATTATGGTAAAAGTAAAAAAAATGGTGGAGATTAAAAGAAAATAAAAAGTAAAAAAAAAAAAAGAAATAATATATATATATATATATATATATATATATATATATATATATATATATATATATATATATATATATATATATATTTTAAAAGTGACAACGGTCGCAAAGTTATATATATATATAATATTTTTTTTTTAAAAAAAAACAGCCAAACGGTCAGATGCATTTAATGCATTATGACTTTTTTTTTTTATATTTTTTATATTTTTTAATTTTAAACACAAACGGTAATTTATATATATATAATAATAATAATAATAATAATAATAATATATAATTTTATTTTAAAACAAACAAAAATCCCACCAAGTGTCACTTCCCCATAGCTCCACGTGTCACTCTCTAAATGGTCTATAATGCTGACTCAGCTGCCATGTCATCGCTTCGGGAATTTTGCGTTCAAATTTGTTTTGATCATAACTTCTTCATTTTAACTTCGATTTGAGTGATTCAACAGGCGTTGGAATCGTTATTCCAAGCTCTATACTATGGACACTTCAAAATACTAAAATTGTTAGTAATTAATAGCAGGTTTGTTATCATCAAAATATTAATTAATTAATTAATTAAAATTAATTAATTTGAGATTAAGGGCCAAAAAGCCAACATGGTTGACTTTGGGACTAGCCTTTGGACTTTGCTAATTTGGGCCTTCAATTCGAGCTTTTGTCTAGAATCAATCCAAATTGCAAAGAACCCAATTGTGTAATTGGATTTGCCATAATTTAATTTAGGGATTCTTGCATATTTAATTAATCCCTAATTAAAAATAATTTCGTCATCAATGTTGGGTAATGACGTGGCGATTTTTGGTTAGTCGAAATTTCTATTCCAACAACAATATTTAGATATAAATGTCAATTGAAATATCGTTGCAAGCAGAAATTTTGAAGAAAAATATAAAAATTGATTAAAAGTATTTGAATTTTTTTATGAAACTTTAATTGTGATTTAATTGTGCAAGAATTGTTTATTTTTATCTATCATATCTAAAATTTATATAATATTTATATTAAAATATCGATGGACATGTCGATGTTAGCAAAAATTGTAACAGAATGTAGAAATGAATGAAAATTGTTTGACTTATTAAATGAGACTTTAATTTTTAATTATGATGACTTAATCAAAATATAATTAACCATTCCTAATTGACTATACAAAATAATATAAAATATTAATAATTAGAGGATATATGACATTTTTGATAAGATTTTGATGTGAATGATATAAATGTAATTAAATGAAAAGGTAAAAATATGAAAAAGTAAAAAAAAAATTGTGAATAATTTATATTTATATTTTATAGTAGTTTAACTTTAGTTTGCATTAACATTATAAAAAGACAAAATCATAAAATAAATACCACATTATAAAAAAAAAAGGGAGGGGGGGAAGAAGCTTGTGCATGTTAGTCAATTGATTGACTAAGATGGATGGGGTGGCGTGCAACAAGCTGTGACTTACACGATGGATGGGGTGGCGTGCAACAAGCTGTGACTTACACGATGGATGGGGTGCCAGCAGGGCCGACAGCAAGCCCAACAAACTCTGAGTGCTATTAAGAAAAACAAAGGGCAGAGGCAAACGAAATTGAACAAAATATCATCGAAACCTGGAAATTTCGAAGTTTTGGAACGGGGAAAAACGAAATCCTCCCCCTACGACATCTCGAGCCTGCTGACATGTCGAAATGTCAAGCGACATTTCGACATGTTGCTTAACATTTTATACTCTGGCATCAACCACCTCAACTAGGAGTGTTCTATCTCTATCCCCACCACCCATTCTATTCTGTCCTTACGAAATTTTCTTATTGTAGCGAAATTGCTTACCACAAATGTATAGTGTCAAATTTTAATATAATTGTAAGTTAATACGAATGTCGTTCTTCTAGATTGAGTTTCTAGTCCACTTGAGTACCACAAATACAATTGCTCTATAAGGTTTTTTTTGGCAAAATATTAGAAGAGTAGTTGTCCCACATTCGAAAGGTGCAAGGAAGTGATGGGCTCCAAGTACTATAAAAGGAGTCTATGACTTTGGTTTCAAATCATCCCAATTCGAAATACTTTAAGCTTGGTATACTAACTCTAGTTAAGTAGTGATTAAAACTTTGGGAGAGTGTTTCTTTATAATTGGGATTGGATTTTTCACATAGTGGAGTATTTCTTTCTGTCCGTGGTTTTTTTTTTTTTTTTTTTTTTTTCCGATTTTGGAGTTTTTCACGTTAATTCTTGTGTTTCTTATTTTCGTGCTTTCTTTTAATTTCTCAATTATTTTTTTGCTTATTCTTGCGGTAGTAGTGTGAGGTTTTTTCCCTTCATGCTCAATTTTATTTAGAGAATCAAATAAAGATTCTATAATCAAGCAATGCAAAATAAGTAAACAAGTTTAATGAGAGAAAATCTATGAGAAAAAAGTTTTAGAGAATTGATTTCACAAACAAAATTTATGAAACAATTAACTAAAGATTGAATGAACTGTCAATTATATATGTCAAGAACTCTCTACTCTCACTTACCTCTCTGAACGATAATTAAATCTCTGTGCTAATTAAGAATATAAATATTCCTATCTAGTTTCAATAACATACAAAGACATTAGTGACCTAGTATTTTAACGACCTCTCTAAAGGAATTTTAAATCTCCCGAGATCTTAAAACCCCTTGAGTTATGCATCTCAGTTCTGACTTTAAAACTACCTCTCTAAAGCACGTAAGCAATCTAAGATCATGGCTAGTAGATTAAAAGAAAGAAGAATAGAGAACATAAAATAGAACATTCAAATTCATTCAATCAAGAGAAATAAGAAAATTAATTAATCCATAAAGTTTAGTGACTAAACATCAATTCCTAAGAATGATCTAGAAATTTATGTCGGGTGGAGGGGGGAAGGGGGCACAAGTTCATATTAGGTTAAATTACAAGTTTAGTCCTTGAAGTTTTAAATTTGTTACATATGGTCCTTGAACTTTAAAAAATATTTAATAAGTTCTTGAATTTTCAATTTTATGTCTAATAGATCCTTGAAGTTTCAATTTTGTATCCAATAGGTCTGTGACATATTCAAAATTTTTAAAAATTAAATATTTTATTAGACATAAAACTTAATTTTGTGTCCAGTAAGTCCTAATCTATTTGACATTTTTTAAAATTAATGTATTTATTAGTTACAAAATTGAAATTTTAAGGTTCAATTAGATACAAAATGAAATTTTATGTCTAATAGAATAGTTAAATTATTATTTTTTAAATATGTCTGTTCGACAAGATTTTCGAAGAAATTTAATTCGTGGAATAAAACTTGAATTTGCGTTCATTTATGTAGTATAGTGGAGTACGATCTCTAATATATGGTCCTTTGATTCTTTCTCTCATATGTATACTTGACTCGAGGGCTGGAACGCTTGTTCTTGAGGTTGAATCGTCAACTTTGAACTTGTGGAAAGTCTTTAACTTTGAGCTTGTTGAAAGTCTTCAACTTGTAGCTTATTGAAGGTCTTTAGCATGTAGCTCCTTGAAGGTCTTCGACTTGTCTCTTGTTGAAGGTTTTCAGCTTGTAGCTTTTTGAAGGTCTTCACCTTGTAGCTTGTTGAAAGTCTTCGGCTTATAGCTTGTTGAAGGCCTTCAGCTTGTAGCTTCTTGAAGGTCTTCAACTTATAGCTTCTTGAAGGTCTTCAACTTGTAGCTTATTGTAGGTATTGGGCTTGTAACTTATTGAAGTTCAATCTTTAGGAAGAGTTAGTTTCATTCTTTAGTCTTCGGGTCTTCAGGAAAATGTAATTTCAATCTTCACTCTTCAAGACGATTTAATTTTAGTATTCAAGACAATTTAATTTCATTCTTCAGTCTTCAAGATGATTTAATTTCAGTATTCAGTCTTCATGAAGCATTTAATCTTTGAAGTTTTCAGTTCTTCTAGAAGCTTTAGTTTAAGTCTTCAATCTTCAGGAATAGTTAATTTTGTTATTCAGTTTTCAGGAAGATTTAAATTCTTTCTTCAAATCTTCAAACTTCAATCTTCAAGAAGATTAAACTCTGTCTTCAGGTCTTTAAACTTCAATCTTCAAGAAGATTTAAACTCTGTCTTTAGATCTTCAAACTCCAATCTTCTGCTTGAGCCTTCTCTGAATGTTTGACCCTCCCCCCTTCAAATGAAAGAGAGCTCTTCTATTTATTAAGTTTTTCCATGTATGAGCTTGAGCTTTTAATGACTTTTGGGCCCAACCACATGGACTTGGGCTTTATTGACTTTGAGTCCAACCATTTAGAATTTGGGCCTTATTTAAGCTTGAACCAAATACTATAAGACATAATTTAACCATAAATTAAGTTTAATTATCCAGTCAAATGGTTATAATGAAGACATGTGGCCTTATAATTTTAGGATTTGCCAATTTTTGTTTTCAAATTAAATTTGGAACACATGTCAATTTATAATTGGTCTCAAATTTAATAATATATAATTTTGTCATTAATTTATAGATAATGACATGGCGATTTATGATTGGTCGAAATTTCTCATTCAACAATGTCTATAACCTATTAAATACAAAATTTAAAGTTCATGTATCTATTAGATATTTTAAAAGTTCATAGACTTACTTGACACAAAATTGAAAGTTTAATGACTTATTAGACACGCCAAAAGTGAGCACAGCTCCATGGTAATTGACATGTATTCCTTCCTTGAGCTTGAAGGTTGAAATTCTCATGCCCCATTTGTTGTATTGGAAGAGAAAAAAAAAAGAATAAAGAGAGGACCCTATTAGACACAAATTTTAAAATTGAGCGCTAAATTATAATTTAACCTTCATATAAATATAATTTTAAATGTATTGATAAATAATACTTAGATTAGATTAAGTAATATTAATTACAAAATTATAATATACCATTTTAGAATTGTACACCTAAATATATAAGAAAATAATGAAAGTTTAAATATTTAAGATTTTTTAAAAATAAAATGAAGTTTTTTTATGCAGTTAATTTTTCTAAAATAATTGACTAAAGATTATTTATTCATTTACTTCTATATTTGTATACATGTGTGAAAACTGAAAATCGGATAGAATTTAGTTGATTTTCTACTAAAAATTAAAATAATATATAAATATATATATTTTAATTTTTTTGATATAAAATGTATATATTTTAATTTTTTTTTTGAGAATAGGTAACCAATATATTATTAAGCACAAAGATTCTTAAGAGTTACATCGGGAGAAGAAACAGGAGAAGATAAATTCTTTATCCAATCCGAAAAATTGTTTGTCCACAACATAGGACATCCATTTAACCCTGATCGAGCTAAACCATCAGCCAAGAAGTTGATCTCTCGGCGAACATGCAGAAACTTGATCTGAAGAAAATCTTTTTGAATCATCTTGATATCATAGATAACATTTCGAACCTCAATAGTCGTATTCCACCATCCATTAAGCATTGAGATAACAGCTAAAGAATCTGAATAGACTTTGACGCGTGAGAATCCTAACCTTTGTGAAAGGCGTAAACCATTTAACACAGCACATGCCTCAGAACAAATGAGGGATACATACATGTTGTTGCAATTTTCCATTGCTGCCACCAGACGATTGTCTGTGTACCTTATTGCAACACCCAAACCAGTGACACATTCCTGTTCATTACAAGCTGCATCAACAAACACGTTAACCCAATCACCATCCCCTTGTTGATAAGAGTGGTTGTTCTCAGGCGAATTATCCTTACGAATGGCATAATTAGATTTATAAAAATCCTGCAAATAGTTTAAAATCCATTCACATCTACTCAAATAAGATTGTACTGGCTTATTGAATACCACGCTATTTCGGTCATTCCAAACAGCCCATGCGCCCACACACAAAGTTTCAAACTGATTAGAGTTCAGGGTGATGAGAGAATACATCCATCGATCCTTGATGCTATCATATCCCTTTAGTCCTACCTGTTTGCTTGGTAATAATATGTCTCATATTTCCTTTGCCCTGAGACATGTGAATAAAGCATGATCAGTAGTCTCTGGCTCCTCATTACACACAGGGCACCGTACAGACAAATCCAAACCCCTAAAGCACAAGTTAACTCCAGTTGGAATGCAATTATGAAATGATCTCCTCACAAAAACCTTTATTTGAACATTAAAACAAAATAAAAAAATGAAATTAAATTTCAAAAGACGCGCTACTCAGGATACGTACCAGTGACCTCCAAATCTAATACAAAGACATAAAATCTTCATGGTGCCACCCTGACCAACAAAGAAATGGTTTGTCAAGTTATTCAAATTCATCTAGTCAATATACGTAAAAGTGGCACGTGCCCCCGCCCCACGTGGATACACCCATGCTAAGAATAAGAAACTTAACTACTCATAATCAAGTCTAAACAATAAAGTTTCTTATCGCTATGCTTTCGCTACAACACGCATGTGCACGTGATCGAAGTAATAAAGAAACTGGAAGTATTCTAGAGTAACGTACCCAAGGGAACGAGTTTTAACAAAATCTACTGAGACGACACAAAATATGTTTGCAAATTGCAATTGTGGTAACCAATGGTGTGAAAATGATTGAGTGGTTGTTTTTGCTAAAGAAACTAAATAAAAATGATAAAAGAGGGATTCAAACGTGTTTTTGCTCCATTGAAAGAAATTGCGGCCTAATTGCAATTGCATTCCTTTGACTTCAACATTTAAGCTTTGTAAACCGAATTCAACACCTATTCGACCTTCTATGAAGTATTTTTAGGAGGCTAAGCCATTAAACCGGTATTTTTATGGCTAATACGAACTTAGTTAATTTTGAAACACAATTCTTTTGGTTTTAAAGGTTTTGCCCTATGTCTAGGGTCAAAAACAAATTCCTATGTCTAGGCTATTTTCCTTTATTGCTTATATGAAATCTAAATTTTTATCTAACCTTTTCAGAATTAGACTCAATTTTTATATACTAATCTAGGTGATCAATCTAGACTAATAATAAGCATTAAAATCAATAAAAGCAAACAAGCTATGGATGAAGCAAGGTTGCTCTCACAATTAGGCCTTCATTCCTATCTTTAGGGCATCCACATGCTTGAATCCCAAAGAAGAAATTAGCTCATTATGGAAATAATGAAAAACCAAAATTTATTTGTTAAAAATTTCATAATTAATTTAAATGAAATAAGGTAAATAACTTTAAAGGAACCTGATTGAATTTTCTTTTTAAAACACCTTGATATCCTCCAGAATTTAACTAACTTAAATGAAAACAAAGTGCAACTTCACAACATAAATAACTTGTATAACTAAAATAACTTGTATAAAAGATGAAAGAAATTTAATTCCAAAACTTATTAATTTATTCAATTCCACAACATGCAAATAATGAAATTAAACAAAGGCCAATTCTCTAACTAACATTGCAGCAGAATCTGAAAGTTAAAAACAGAAGTATAAAACAAAAACAGAGCAGTAAACTAATGTATATTCCTCGCGTTGATCGACCCACATACACCTTCACGGATTGTTGGATCTTCACCTCCTCGAACTCTCGTTAAGGAGGGATCAAGCTCGGAATTTACAGAGTAAAAATGAAGAGGACCCTGCTGTAAATTGACAGAAAAAACGTGAAATACAAACAGTGGGCGAGTAGCAGAAAACCTAGCCACGTTTTGGATCGTTTTCCCCATTTTTATAGACGTTGAGGGCTAGGGTTTCCATCTATATGCTCCTTCAATAATGGGTCAAGGGTTGGGCATGAGTTCGGGCTTGAAATTCTCCATAAATCGAGCAAACTGCGTGAATCTTGGTGAATTTCCCGAAATTTCCGTAATGACTTGATAGGTGCAGAGAATGCAATTGCATTACAATTGCATTCTTCTTCTTTGTTCTTCACCTTGCCTTCCCAAGGGAATGCAATTGCATTTCCATTGCAATGTCTTAACTTCTTCAAATCTGCAAAAAAACTCAACTTAAGCCAATTTTCTTGCATCTTTTCACTTAATTCGTTCTTTTATCATACTCCGACAAGCTTGCATGAATATATCATATAAATGCTATTTTTAGCTTGCTCGGTAATCAATAAAGTATACAAAAATGACAAAAATAACTTAGTTTAGGGTTAAATAATCCTCATAAATGAGAATTATCAGTTTCATACTAAATTCCACGACAAATTAGTTAGAAAAAGTCAAGGGAAAGAAGAAGAAATAAGTGTTGTCATGTCAATGATGTCGATTGTCCATCCTTAGATCAATCTCCACGATCCTGAACCTTGAAAATCTCTTTCCTCAACTCTCCAATGGTCTCCTTGCCTTCCAATTTAATTAAAATTGTGAACTGCCAACTTTTCTTTTCCAAAATTTTCTTTTTTGGTGCAAATAAACCCTATTTTTATAAGAAAAATTGCGGCAACATTGTACACTATAAATAATATGAGATGCTATAAACATCATTGAGACGCTTTATACATAGTTGAGACGCTATAACCATAGGGTTGAGACCCTACGACGAGTTTGGCAAGTATGCTTCATATCATAGCGTCTCAAATGCTTTTAAATGGCATTGAGACACTCCAAATAGTGTCTCAATGCTACTCCTTTGCATATTTTGCATCAATGAGCTTCTATAGTTGCTCAAGTCTCAATTTAGTGATCCAAAATATTTGAATATTTTGATATAATTCATAATTTCTTTAGTTTTTTTTTAATTGCTCAATTCCTACAAAATGAATAGATATATATGTGAAAACAATCTAAAAATCATGAAGGCCAACAATATTTAAGCTATAAAAGTAGCCCACAAAGTGTGCTATCACCTGTTAATTAAAGTTTGTGGAAATTGAGTGGAGAATTTCCATCGGGAGACTTGTGAGGATCCCATGAGTAATTATTCTCTGTGTACTTTTTTTTTTTTTAAGGGAATCTTGAATTAAAATGGTTAAATTCCCAAGAGATTTTCCATTTAAATGATTAAATTTCCATGAAAAATTCCCATTTAAAGGGAAAAATTCTTAAACTCTCTGATAGAAAAAAATACAATATTTCCTTTATACATATATATCTATAATATATAAAAAAGTGAGGATGTTGGAAAAAAAAATTTGGACACTTTTGTCCATTCTTTAATCTACTAATTTACAAAATATGCCATTATTGACTAATTATAAATAGTAAATTAATTAATTGATAATTATTAATTAATAATAAATGTATAGAATTTAAAAGGTTATTTTATAAATAAAACTAAAAGGTTAATCACGAAATTTTGTTTTTTTTTTTTTATCTTCTAAGAAGTTATAGATTTTAAATTAAATAATTAATAATCAATAATTAATTATAGAATTTCAAGAGTTTTTGAAATTTTAAAAATTTAGAAGCTTTTCCACCATTGATTATTAATAAATTGTTAATAAATTAAATTTAATATAATAACTTAAAATCAAAATTTTCTAACGTAATAAGCTTATTATTTGTCAACTATTGTATTATATAATATTATTTTAAATTTGTTAGTTTTATATTATCAATTATGTGTGCATAATTTTTTTTAGACAAGAGTAATATTTTTATTCATATATAGTTGATTTTGAAATGGATAAAATAATTTTTAAAAAGTACCTAAAGGAGATGAAAGTAAAATATAAAAGGTTAGTTTCGTTCTATTTTCTAAAAATTAATTTTAAAACTCACAACTTTCCATTTGATTATAACTAATAATTAAAATAAAAAAAAATTGGAATTTTGAAAAGTCTTGTAACATTCTTCAACTTCTACAACTATATATAAGATTTCTTTCCACTTTTTTTTACACAAAATTGAGTGTCCTCTTTCTCAGTTGTTTTTAGTCTTCCCTCAATTTCTTCTCTCAAAATTTCCCTATTTAGATATTTGAAGATGAGATATAAACTCACTGAAGAGGAACATTTGAAGAGAAGGAAAAAATGTTTTGAAGAGAAGATAGAAATGTCAGCCCATTGCTAAAAAATCATGCAAAGAATAGCTATATGAATGTACGACTTTTTGGAAGTATAACCCTTCATGGCTGAAGAAGATGGTTAAGGAAGATGAATTATCTTAATTTATTTTTGTTGTCTTTTATTTATGTCAGTAGAAAATAAAAGTATGACTGTTTACACGTGATTTCAACAAAGAAAGGGAAATGAGACACGTGTAAATGAATTTAATTTGTATTAATTTCAATTTAGTGGAGTACAATCTTTAATTTGTTCCTCTAATTCTTCTTCTCAAATATACATTTGTCTCGAGGGCTTTGCAGCTTGTTCTCGAATGTGGATTTGTCTCGAGGGCTTTAAAGCTTTTCTCGAATGTGGATTTATTTTCGAGGGCTTTGTAGCTTGTTCTGGAATGTGAATTTGTCTCAAGGGCTTTTGTAGCTTCTTCTCGAATGTGGATTTATTTCGAGGGCTTTACAACTTGTTCTCGATCTTCAAAGTCTTCTAGTCTTCAAGGCTCTAGTTTAGAGAGTATTTGATCTTCAAGAGTTTAGGGAGTCTTCGGATATTTGTTTATGAATTTTCTCTAAGTTTTCTGGAGAGTTTCCACTTATAAACCTCTAAAATGGAGGAGGGAGCTCTCTATTTATAGAGTTCCTGAAGGCCTCTAGGTGGGCTTGGGCTTGTTAGTCGGACTAGGCCTGGTTGACTTTGGGTTTAACCTCTGGACTTGGCCTAGCTGACTTTAGGCCTAGCCCTTTAGACTTTTGTCTAAAATTAGCCCAAATTTCACATAGCCCAATTGTATATTGGGATTTGCCATAATGTAATTTAGGGATCCTTGCCAATTTAATCAATCCTTAATTAAATATAATTTCATCATCAATGTTGGGTAATGACGTGACAATTTTTTGGTTGGCCAAAATTTCTACTCCAACAATGACACAAAATTTTTGTTTGGTCTCTATGAATTGCAAAGTATCAATTATATATGTTAGTGTTTTCTAAATTTTATTTGTTATTTTGAGTTTAAGCACTAGATACATATGTTTCAACAAAACTATCTCAAACATAGGTATCAATCCCTTTTGTTAGGTATTTTCAATTATTTTATTTAATATTGTTGTGTTATTGTTATAAAATTTTATGCATAGTAGAACTCTTTTAATTTTTACGTAAATTTTAATATTATCATTCTAATATGATAAATGATTAGTTTTTTCTCATTCTGACCATAATAATAGGAGGTAAGACTACTGTCTTCATTTTTTCATATTTTTAAAAATGGAATATATATATATATATATATATATATATATATATATATATATATATATATATATATATATATATATTAAATACATATAACTACAACACAATATTTAAATTAGTCAAATAAAATATATTACAAAAAATGAGATGTTGAAAATAACAAGTTACTTGATAATTTATTAAATCTTACGATAAACAAATTCAATTGATAGAAAATTAGATGGGATAATAAATGAAGATTTAAATGCACTTATAATTATTGATAAATAAATGGAATGTTAAGAGGTAGAATATTAAGAGTTTTGCATTCATTTATTCAATTTTAAATATACATAATGGAATTTAAAATGAAGTTTTGGAATTTCAAAAGTTTTGTAACTCTTCATTTTCCTTATATAACTATAGAAATGACTGTTTTTTTTAAAGAAAATATATAGAAATGGCTCTTTTCTTTTTATTTTTTTAATAAAAAAATAAGAGGTTGAAAATACTAAAAATTAACTTTATAGTTTATTAAATCTTACAGTAAAAAAATTATAATTGATTGAAAACTATAATGGATGAATGTTCAATTGTAAAAATTTAAATATATATTGCTTCGAGTTTAAAATGGACTTGCAGAATTCAAGACATTTTGCAACTTCTCAACTTCTTACAACTAAAAGAAAAGAGCTCTTTTTCCATCAATATAAGCACAAGTCAATGAACAAGACACCTATCTCACATAATTTAAAATAAACTTTAAAGTAAAATGTTCGATCTCCCAATACTTCTCACATTTGGTGAGCTAAATACATATATATATATATTATTTATTTAGTTTTGTTTCTCTCAATACATTTAAACTAATAAATTTTGATTCATCAAAGCTGCAAAAGCAAAGCAATATGAGTTGAATTATATTTTAAATGAATCGTGTGATGTATAAAGGTTTGATCATATTTCTCATTCTCTACTGTTGTTTTTTTATTAATTTATTTTATTATTAAGGTTGTTATTTTTTCATCTATCAAATATTTGTTGATTCTCAAATTTTAGTTAATTTGATTTTCTACTTGGAAATTTAATTAAAATCAAACATAATTTTAAGTTTTATCTTGCTTTTCCAATAACAAAATTAATAATAACAACAAAAAACAATAACAACAACGAAATCAATATATTACTATTTTTATATATTATACTTATTAAGCTATATTAATTGTTAAAATAAATATATAATTTATGATATGCAAAAGAAAAACCTATGATATATTCAATTTATTACTATTTTTTAAAAAACTTATTTTATCAATAATATAAAAACTTTCATATTATTATGAAATCTAATGAAATAAAAAATATTCTACAAATCATATTATTAATGTATTAACACTTTTTAAAGTATTAACCATTTTTTTTAAAAATAAAATTTATTAGCCAAATGAAATATATATTGTGCTTCATCTTGTTTATATGATCTTATATTTACTTCAATTCATAAATTTTTATAATTTATATTTCTAAGTTTTTAACTTCATCCATAAATAAATAAAATAAGACTAGCATATACGATTCTATAATACATCAATTATCTGCATATATAGACTCAAAATACATTATTTTACCAATTACTATAAATTGTATATGTTAAACATACACGTGTTATTATAAAATAAATAGATATAAAAAACAATCTTAATTAATTATAAAAATAATTATGTCCAACAACAATTTTTCCAAATTGTTAATAATTATATTAGAGTTAAAAAAATACACGTGTATTGCACGTGGTAACACACTAGTATATATAAAAGTAAGGTGGCAGAGGCGAGGAATATAATCTCATCACCTATATGTCATGGAACACCCCTCCACCACCCTGTGGAAAAGTGACACTCTCTACTTTGAACTATAATAATTGTTATAGTTGTATCTACAAGCATTTAGTTGTAAAAATAAAACCTTCAAATTTTCGTAAGTGAAAAAATTAAACCCACGAATTTTAATTGTAAAAATTAAACCATCAAGCTTTCATCCATGAAAAAAGTTGAGTCCCTCAATCTTAATTAGAGTTTTCCATGATTGCTAAAATAATTGTTAATTGTGTGTTTTTTTTTAAAAATAGTTATAGTATAAAGTAAATTAGTGTTTGGTAAATTTTAGTTTTAAATATGAAAAAACACTTTACAATATTTGATAAATTTAATAATTGAGATTTGGCTATAACGACTAAAATAGACATAATATTTCAATTACGTATGATGTTCAATGTTTGATTTTAATTCGATCTTTTGATAAAATTGTTATTTAAAAATTATATATATATGGTTTAAATTACAAATTATATGTTTTTTTTTTCTCTTGATTATTTGATAAAAGAATAAGAAAACAATTATCACGAAAAATAATTTGGTTCAAAATAAATTATACTGAGGTAAACAAATTAGGTAGAAACAAAAATCTGTCTAGCGGTGGAGATACTGCTGCTATTGCAACATCCCATCCGTGAATAGAGAAAGAATTACATGGGAGAAACTTTGATAATGGAAAAAGTAGTCAAGAGAAAAAAGAATAATATAATCATTCCAAAATGACTTCCACGAAGGGAGGGAGAGAAAAAGTACATCGATAATGGAAGGAAAAGTGAGAGAGAAGTGTGACCAATGTCCGAATTGTCGTTGTTGATGAAAATGTCCAGATCCAGATTTTATGGAAATATCGATGGAAATTTCGAGAAAAATTATGAAAATTGTGAAAATTGATGAAAATTATTTGAATTAGTCAATCAAACTTTAATTGTGGCTTAATTAGACTATGATTGACCATTTTTAAGCATTATACCTAAAAATTAAGATAATGTTTAGATATAAATGTCAATTGAAATGTCGATGCGAGTAGGAGTTTTGAAAATAAATATGAAAATTGATAAAAATTTTGAATTATTTCATGAAACTTTAATTGTGATTTAATTGTACTATAATTGATTATTTTTAATTATCATATCTAAAATATATATAATATTTATATTAAAATGTTAATGAAAATGTCAATGTTAGCAAAAATTTTGGAAAAATTATGAAAATTGTTTGAATTATTAAATGAGACTTTAATTATGATAACTTAATTAAACTATAATTAACCATTCTAAATTGACTATACAAAATAATATCGAATATTGATAAATAGTTATAAAATTGGAGATATGAAATATTTGCATATGATAAAATCATTGTGAATTGTTTAATATAAAGTTCTTAATTAAGAAAGAAATTTGAGAGAATTGGAGCGTAATAGAGATTGAGGTGAAGAAATTGAAAATGAAATGGATATTTATGGTGGTAAAAAATAATAAAAAATTAAAATGTAGAATAAGAAAAATTTAATAAAAATATTTTTTGTGATTTAGATGGTGTTTGGGAAATTTAAAAAATTTGATGTGAAGTTGATGTGAAAAGTGAAAGAAATTAAATGAAATAGTAATATATATATATATATATGTATGTATATATATATAAAATTAATGTGTATTATTATTATTAAATAATTTAAATAAATACTTATTTATTTCATTGAGTTTAATTTTTTTTAAAAAGAAGGGAGAGCAGGCTCGCATTAGGCAGTTGCGTTAGTCAACTGATTGACACGATTAATTAAAAAAAAGGCCAAAACTTAAAATGTCGACGACATGTCGTGGAAATCTTGAAATTTCGAGGTTTCGACGACATGTCTTCGAAATGGGGGGAAAAACGAATTTCCCTCGAATCCAACATGTCGACCCCGTCGAATACCAACATTTCAAGCGACATTTTGACACGTCGCTCGAAATTTTACACCATGAGTGTGACCAAACTCCAATGACCAGAGGGAGGGACGATGAGACAATTATCTCTATTGGTATGATATGATCTCCCAAGTGAAACTAAAAACAAAGTCATGAAAAGCTTATGTCTAAAGTTGACCAATTTCATTCTATCGAGGAAATATAGGAGTTAGTTGTTACTAAGAAAGAGTATAAGAACAAATTATTAGATGTGGGCACTACAATGTGGTTGACCTCTACCAATATGAGTATAGCTTAATAGTTAAGACATTATTTATTATTTTCTTTGAGATTGGAGGTTCAAATCCTCACCTTTATATTTTTTGTACTGAAAAATATAGTTGTCCCCTAATAATTGTTACATATAAATTTGAAATCTATATGCGCGTACAAATCATTGAATATATACAAATATGCATATTCAAAGTATGTTTTATTATTTATGTCTCATACATCTAACATTATCAAATTATCAGCTACATTGTTTTCGGCTTCGTTGAATAATTTCTCATGTACAAGCTAGGGACCAAGATTTGTTTCCTCATATATGTAATGCCCTAGGCTCAAGATTTGGACTTGGATTCAAAATTCAAATTTAGCACATGACGACCTTGACATTCTTTTGCATTCTTTGTGACCTGACCATGCTATATACTTGTCTTGAACTGTTTCTGAGAGTGAAGATTGTCTCCATAGACCAACATGAGTCCTTTTAACATGCTTTGTCCCCACATACTTCCTAGGAAAGTTCCACAAAAAGGTCACCCAACATATGATTGCTCCAAGTTAAGTACACTTAATTAATTTTAGAGTTCCTGTGATTAAGCCACTCAAAAGGAAGGTACACCATGTTTGTATATGTAATAACTATCAATTCTTTTAAGCCTTTCTCAAACATATTTGTATATCCTTAGGATCCCTCTTACTCGAATGTGATATTAGTTCATTCATACTCGGGAGTCATAATATATCACTGGAATACCATTTTTGTATCATTGGTAATACATTGATATATATATCTAATATAAAGTATATCACTAGTATAATATTTTTGTATCCTTGACATAATACATCATTAACATATATAATATAAAGTATATCATTAATATACCATTTTTTGTATCGTTAATATTTATAATATAAAGTATATTATTGATTTACCATTTTTATATCATTGATAAAAATATATCATTGGTGTTTAAAAGAATTCAAGCCAGTATGTGTGAATCAATATACTAGTAATGTTGAATCCTTTCGCACCTCAATGAGCTGGTTAAAAAGAAGACTTACACGAAGTTAAAAAGAAAGGGTCTAGAAACTAAAGGCTGGTTGATTATCATTCTCAAATAATTACTAAAGGAATGTCGGTCGACCGAATCTTCCAACCACACTTGATCCAAAAGTCGAGTCAAAGGCCAAATGAGCCAAATGAGTAAAGGTAAATGAACACGAAGAATACGCATTGAGTCCATTTCAACCCATCTCCCACGCGACATGGATGCCTTCTATCACCGCCAATCCTTTCGCAGCATACTCCGGAACAATAAAACTCGATTAGAAGCTCGCATCAATATTCAGGTTTCCATTTTATATTCGCATAGGATTTGACCCAGATACTTGAGGCAGAGATCGATTAAGTTCCAAATAGCCCACAGAAACACACCTAATTCAGCAAAATCCGACCATCCAAGCTTCTCCTGAAACTCCATAAGCATGCAGATTAAAGAAATTCAGAACAGCGGATCGGTGAAGAAGCCAACAAATTTGGACTGTTGCCAATGCCGTTGCGTCCCTTTGCACAACCAGAATACATGCATAATGTTCTCACCCCGGTGGCATCAACGCCACGCTTCAACAAATTCTACCCAGATGGAAGCCGATCCCTATATATAACCGCCAAATAAAAATTTTAATCTTGCTCGGAATCTGCATCTTCTTGAAACTTTTCCACCAACCTACGATAGGAGAATCCAACGAGGAGGCCAAGGACCTCAGCACACACGTCTGAGCAAAATTATACTATTTATCTTTTTATTGCATGCAACTGCACGTGATCGAAGTAATAATAAAACAATACAAGAGTATCGAGTATCGTATCCCACAGAGTAGCGAAATTGGAGCCCTTTCAAATTAATTAATTATTAAGAATATTTGTGATCGCAATTGTTTAGGGAACAAACTAAGATAAAAGAAATGCTTGAAAATAAATTCTACTCTAGAAAGCAAATTAAAAGAGTAGAGACAACAATTTAAGGGGAGTTTAGGGGATCGAGCACAATTTAGATTGCAATTATGGAAAACCGAACGTGCCAATTAATTGATTCTTGCTAATTTCATAAGCCTAGAGCTAAATCGGTTGAAATCTCCTATTGGTCTCATTTGAACACGCTTAATTAATCACTAACCTAAGTGTCCTTAGCGTTAATTGAATTAATTAACTAGAATTAAGCCCACTCATCTTAAGCCTCACTAGTCATGTTCATCAATTTCATAAGCCTAGAGCTAAATCGGTTGAAATCTCCTATTGGTCTCATTTGAACACGCTTAATTAATCACTAACCTAAGTGTCCTTAGCGTTAATTGAATTAATTAACTAGAATTAAGCCCACTCATCTTAAGCCTCACTAGTCATGTTCATCCTATGTCACATCAGCAAATTTAAGGTGTTGATTAAATTAAGTCTATCCTAATTAGGCCATGAAACGATGGACTTATAGCTGCTATTAACCCAACGTCTCGATGCTGCCCTATATGCACCGTTTAATTAACACGCTTGCCCTTAGCATCGACGCTGAGGGCGCCGTTGTGACGCTTCGAATGAAATGCCTTCAGCGTGTGCTTCTCTAGCTTCTCAACGCCACAGGGCAGCATCTCGACGCTAGCTCTTGGGTGTGCAACTCCTATTGAAGCATTGAGACGCTATCCGCTCGGCCCCAATTGCTTCTTCCTTGTACTTAATCACTTCCGCTCCCAATTGCTCGGTTTCCTGAAATACATGAAATATCCACATAAAAGCTCACATTCCAACCACAAGTATCTAAATTTAAAGGCTAAATTATATCACTAAATTAGTGCTATTAAATACCCCCACACTTAACCTTTTGCTAGTCTTGAGCAAAACAAAACAAAACTCTCACTAGAAAGATAAATATTTCAAAAAATTGGTAAGTGACTCAATTCTCAATGGTCTCAATAGTGGAATTAGAGAACAAGAGCAATGAAATAAGAACATGCTTGAATCACTAACGATTTAAATGAAACTCTGAACTTTTTGTGTCTGTGTGTGTGTGCATAGCCTAAATATTGACTCGTTTACTAATCAAGAGTTATGTTATGCATTCCTCCATTCATCTTCCCCCTACACTGGCTTAAAAGACTCAATTCAGTTCCATCACAATCAAGCAAGTAATATAAAGCTAGGTGCCTAAAACTCTACGGGTTAGTACTCCCCCACACTTGCTTTTTACAATCAATCAGGGGCACTAGCTTTCACACTACTATTGCAGGGACCTTTATCCAGAGTACTCGCTCAATGGATGGACTGACTGATCACGATAGAGGTAGCTCTTTTTACCCTCGAACACTAAAGCTCATGTAAAGTACTTTATTCTTTTCTTCACTAACAACATTTTTTTTGAGCTCAAACTCTTCTTTTTAATAGGCAATTAACACTAGGGGTGTGCAGAAACCGGTCCGAACCGCCGAACCAGACCGGACCGAACCGAACCAATTGGTTCGGTTCGGTTTTCTTTGAAAAAATTGGTTCTTCGGTTTAATGGTAGTGAAAACCGAGTGATTTGGTTCGGTTTTCGGTTCGGTACCTTAAAAAGCCTACGAAAACCGAACCGAATCGAATTTTATATATTAAGCCTAATATGTGATATTATGTATGGCCCAACCCAAATAAGGATTCCTAATTATAACACCAGCCTCCAGGACCGGCCCAAGTAACTTGAATTGAAGAAAGGAAACCCTAATGAATCACACATCCTTCTTCGTTCTTCCCTCTTTCACGAATCACGGCGACTCCTCTTGCTTCACGAAATTGAAGCAGACGACTCCTCTTTCTTCTTCCTCATTCGCAGAAGCGCCATAGCAGCGAAGAAGAAGCCGAAGTAGAAGCGCTAGTCACAACACGGGTTTGGTTTCGTGAAAGAGGGAAGCGCTAGTCACGGCCAGCGAAGCAGAAGCCGAAGCCGAAGCAGAAGAACAAGTTTATTCTTGTTGTTGAACTACTCGATTATGTGCTGAGAGCATTGCATTCTTTTCAGGTTTGGTTTATACAACTGATCGTTCGACTGAGTTCTTTTGTTCTAATGTATTTTCACATTCTATTGATTTATGTTCTGCCACACAATTGAGAGCTTTTGTTCGATCGTAATTGCTAGAAATTGAAAGTTGAGACCAAAGTAATGGATGAACTAAAAGAGCATGAACGGACTGATCCTTGAAATGTCATGTTATCATGATCTCATAGTCAAAAGAAAATTTTTTCTTTATGGAAAGATGAGATTGATATAGAAATCAAGACTAAATGGTGCAATGAAAGTGATGAAAAACTACCCATTTCCCACAGAGTGATTTTGGCCCAAAAAAAAAAAATGATAGTTTAATGGTCACGAATATTGTCTTCTCATGAAAGCTGAACAACTGGAGATGGTGTTCATTGGGTACTTTTCTGTATGTTCTCTCCATGGCACCATGTCTTCCTTTGAGTCCTTTAAAGTTAACACTGAATTTATGAATACATGATTGAGCAAATTCGTAAGGTTTCTAAGTAGAGGCTGGTTGTTGAATTACTAGGATTGCTACTTCTAATGGGTAATTAGCTCATGTAGAAATAAACATTACTAGTATGATATTAGATCATGTAGGATTGCTACTTTAGTGAGTCTGTGTTCTCATCCCTGTGGAAGGTGAAAATTCCAAAGAAGGGTTAAGTTCTTTGAGATGAGTATTTAGAATATTAGATTAATTTTTTCAAGGTTCGTAGTAGTTAGTAGTTTCTTTTTGCTTCATAGATTATTTAACTTTCAAATTTCATAAAGTTTTTGCCATCAAAGAGAATTTTTTTTGTTCTGCTTTTTTTTTTTAGTTAAATCATTCCTTAATTGATGTTGAATTAATGTTGAAGTATTTGTTTAGTGTTTCATTTGTATGTTTTAAATCATATGTTTTAGATGTTACAGATCGATATATTATTATTAACATAATCTATTTTGTTTGTTTTTTTTTAAACAGTTGTTTACTATGGAGGGTGAAAGTCAAGATACCACAACTTCGAGCATAAAGAAGAATGAGAAGAAAAAGTCACCACCCCCCTCACAAGAGTCACAACAATTACAAGTTGCAAAGAAAAGCAAGCCAAGTAATACATCGAATAAAACTTCAGGTGCGTGGGAACATTTCAAAAAGATTGAAGGCAATTCTAATTTTCCTAGGGCAAAATGTAATTACTGTGGGATTACATATGCATGTGATACTCAAAAAAATGGTACAACAAATATGTTAAAACACATACGAACGAAGTGCAAAAAGTATCCTGGGAGAATAAATGAGGTTAAACAGAAACTTTTGTGTCTTGAAAAAATAGAAAAGGAAGAAGAAGCTAGTTCTAATTTGGTTGCTACAACTTTTAGTATGGAGAAATGTAGGCTAGCACTTGCAAAGTTAGTTGTTGTTGAAGAGTTGCCTTTTAGAGTAGTGGAATCAGAAGGATTTCGAGAGTACTCGGTTACGTTGCAACCTAAATTTGTTGTGCCCTCCCGAACCACTGTTACAAGAGATTGTCTTCGACTTTACATGGATGAAAAGAAAAGTTTGAAAGCATTTATGTGTAGAAAAGACTTAAAGGTTAGTTTAACTACCGACACATGGACCTCAATCCAAAACCTCAATTATATGATTCTCACAGCCCACTTTGTTGATGATGATTGGAAATTACAAAAAAGAATTTTAAATTTTTGCTTGATTCCAAATCACAAAGGAGAGACCATTGGGAAAAAGATTGAGAAATGTTTGCTAGAATGGGGGATAGAAAATGTTTTGGCTGTGACGGTAGATAATGCAAGCTCTAATGATGTGGCTATTAATTACTTGAGAATGAAAGTAAGAAATTGGAATGGAACTATTTTGGATGGTGAGTATTTGCATGTTAGATGTTGTGCTCATATTCTTAATCTTATTGTGGGCGATGCTCTTAAAGAACTCCATGAATCAATTGTTAACATTAGAAATGCAATTCGATATGTTAGATCTTCACCATCTCGACTAGCTACTTTTCAAAGTTGTGTGAGAGCTGAGAAAATATGTAGTAAGAATTCACTTTGTTTGGATGTTCCTACTAGATGGAATTCCACATATATCATGTTAGATGTTGCTGAGAAATTTCAAAAAGCTTTTGAAAGGCTAGAAATGGATGATGCACAATATACTCTAGAGTTTATGGGATTGGGAAAGGATAAGAAGAAGAATACTCCTTCGAGTGACGATTGGGAAAATGCACGTGCTTTTACCAAGTTTTTGAAATTATTCCATCATGTTACTTTGCGAGTATCTGCTTCATTGTCTGTAACATCGAACCTATATTTTCATGAAGTTTGTTTAATTCAACAACAAATTCAAGATTATTCAACTTGTGATAATCCTCTGTTGTGTGCCATGGCAAAAAAGATGGAAGCAAAATTTAACAAATATTGGAAGGACAATGATAGAACAAATTTGCTCTTGTATGTTGCTATTGTGCTAGACCCTCGTTATAAGCTTGAATTTGTGGTGTTTATGCTTACGGATTTATATGATGAAAAGACTGCAAATGAAATTGGGAAGAAAGTTGAAGATTTGGTTAGAAAAATGTATGATGAGTATAAGAATGTTGTTGATGAGGAGGAGAATAGAGCGAAAAAAAAGAGTCTTCAATTGATGGAAGAGAAGAAAAAGGTTGATGCTAATGTTGTTGGTGAACCTCGAGCTCGTCGTAATTATCTAAAATTTGCTCAACACTTGAGTCAGAAAGATAACCAAGAGAGTAAGACTGAGTTTGATAAGTATATATCTGAGCCCTGTGAACTAGTAGTGGATGATATTGACATAGACAATAATTTTGACATCTTAGCATGGTGGAAGGTAAATTCTACTAATAAGTATAAGATTCTAGCAAAAATGGCCAGAGATGTATTTTCCATTCCTATCTCAACAGTGGCTTCAGAGTCGGCTTTTAGCACAGGAGGTCGAGTATTGGATTTATATCGTAGTACATTATCTCCAAGAACAGTTCAAGCTCTGGTTTGTACACAAAATTGGATATGTTCTACACCAATTGTACATACTCTTCAGGTAATTGAGACAACAACAGATCATCTTCAAGTGATTGAGTCAGGTAATTGTTTCTTTTTAAGCATAATTTTTTTTCATATATCTTTATTATTTATATTTTATAAATTAATCTTTTATGTGCATGTCTTTTTTGTTTTTGTAGAAATTATTAATGGTGACGAAGAATCAACCGTAACTACTTTGGATGATTGAAGAATGAAGTTGGAGGAGAGTTATGTTTGCTTTTGTAATTCAAAATTGAATTATATTTGAATTTTGATGAACTTTGATGGGGACTTTGTAGTTTATGTAGTTTAAAATCATTTTATGTTGTGTTTGTGTGTTGAACTTTGGATGGATCTTGGATTGTATGTAATTTGCAGGTTAATTTGTAATATTTTAACTTTGAAAATTTGGTGGAAACTTTGTTTAAAAAAAATCATTTTAGATTGTTGTGTTTGAATTTTGAATGGATTTGTATTTGATTGTGTTTGAGTTTTGATAGAAATTTGGATTAGGTTATGCATGTTTAAATAAGTTATTATTGGGCCATCAAGTAGCTTAATAAAATAAAAAGTGGGCTGGGCTGTGAAAGTTAAAAACCGGTTTTAACCGAACCGACAAGGTTCGGTTTTTTTTTCGGTTCAGTTTGGTAGAGAACCGACCTGTTCGGTTCGGTCCACGGTTTTGCCAAAAACCGGACCGAATTGAATCGTGCACACCCCTAATTAACACACTTTTCTTTCCCCTAAGCTCAACATTACTAACTATCTCGCAAGTTCACTTAAAAACCTTAAACCTATCGGAGTGACAACAAACTTCTAGAAAACATAGCACTCCTCTAAATGATCAACTCATCAACACTAGGCTAAGTGCTTAACAAATGCAAAGATTCCAAAGAAAAAATTTTAAATTAGTAAGATCTCACATGCTCAAATTCCACGATAAATATTCAAAAACAATCCACTAAAGAGCACAAATCATAGAATTTCATAGTCACCAAGACATGCAACATCCTAAAATAGCACTACAACACACAATCCCAACAATCAACAAAAATTTCAAATTAAGCACAAAAATCAACAATTCAAATTAAATTCTCTCCTCACACAAGCGTAGCACCATTCCCCCCACACTTAAACTAAACATTGTCCTCAATGTTTACCCTAAAGTAATTGATATGCAAAAAGAACATAATGAAAAGATTAAGGGTTAACGGTACTTCCCTGAAATTAAGCGACCTCAACCAATGAGCACAATCGATTCCAACCTCCATAGGAAACTGCAAAACTATGCAGACCTCGAACTTTGAAACACAGAAAACAAAGACAAAGGCTATTTTATTCAACTAACAACACGACACAAGAAAAACAAAACAACTAACAATCCCTTGGGTTGCCTCCCAAGAAGCGCTTGTTTAGCGTCATTAGCTCGACGTTCCCTAAATACTTCTCAAGGTGGCTCAAAAATAAAGAATCGAACATCCCCCCTATTTCCAGGAAGCGCTTGTTTAGTATTCTGAAGGTTACTCCACAATCTCTCATGAGATTATCATTAGCAGAATCAGTCAAGCACTGAGAGAAAGATTCATGATTAATAGGAAAAGGATCAGAAAATTCTTGAGCACCTAAAGTATTCAACTCTTCGTGATTTCCATTCAAGACAAGACTCAAACGAGGAGGCACAATAGTATCATGCTTATCATTCACAACAAACAAATCATTTAAAAGAAAATTTTCAAATTCATTTTTCTCAAAATTTACCTTTCTATCAAGCATTCTATCATGGTAACTAAAAAAAATCAATGTTTTCTAAGAAATCATCCAAAACATGCTCAATATTTAAAACATGCTGAACACCCTCACTTAAACGATTAACATAGAAAATCAATTCACTTAAAGCACATTCAGTCAGCATACATTTAGGGCCAACAATTAATTCAAAATCATCATCATCTCTACTCATAAAAAAAAAAAACAATCATAAAACACAATATTCTTTTCAGCAACAAAGTTCACAATTAAACCACCAGAATCACCAACATTTCCCTCCACAACTTCAGAATCAAGAATTAAAGAAATAGAAGGTAATCTAGAAGAAGAATCAATAGCAGGAGCATCTAACATCTCAACATCCCTAGGTCTATTGTGTCTATGATCAGGTGAACTTGGGTGAAGAAAAGTAAGTAAATACGTTTAACCTTAGTGTAAGTGCACACTATCGATGGAAGTAATAAAACATGAGTATTCCTGAGTATCGATCCCACAGGGAAGGATGTAACGAAAATATTGTATAGCGAAATGTAAGGAGAATTGCAACTTAGAAACTAAAAATTGCACAAACCAGGTTGGGAGGGTGTGTTTGGTAAAAATAAAATAATTGCATAATCTAATTGTAAGCTAAAGTGACAAAGATTGCAGAACTGAATTGCAGAATCGAAAACTACAAGATTGAATAGAAAAATAAAACAAACTTGATAAAAGAAATGGTAAATTGAACAAAAACTGACCATAGCAGAATGTTAACCAACTGATGAAAATTGCAAGGGAAATTCCTTAGAGAAATGAGGAAAGATGGGGCTCAAGTATGTCATTGTCCTAAGTTGTAAATTGCAAAACCAAAATTGCAAATCCAACCTACTCTACACATAATTGTAAACCAAAATTGCTACTCCTATTCACCTTGAAATTAGGTTTTAGGAGACTAAATGAGTGACTTATATGTCTATAGTTTCTCTATCATAGATAATTTGGCTCAACAATTTTATGGGTTTTGGAGTCTTTAATCCCTATGTATAGGGTAAAGAATTGGCTTATGTCTAAGCTCTTGTCTCCATCACTTATGCGAAATCCGCTTATCACTAACCCTGTCGGTATTAGATCTAAGCTCGAGTTGCTACCCTAGTTGATCAAGCTAGGATCTCAACGGAATTTTATTTAACACAAGCAAACAATTGAGACGTAGGCTTGAGTTTTTGGAATTTTGGCTACAATTTACTTCTTAGGGAATTCACATCCTTGAACTCCCTAAGAAGTTTAGCTCATATTAAAAGTAAAAATTCCACAACTGTCACAACCTGCCTCAGATTACTCTACCAAACCTAGGATGAGCTATAACGACAGTAGACCCCAAATGTGTGCAATGGAATCTATTGCCAAATCTTTATCTCTTAACTCATATGTCTAACTTTATCTATAGATATCTCATAAATAACGCAATCAAGATTTCTATCTTTACTTACAATAGATGTTATGCAATGACTTGACAAGACTGGTGGCAGATTCTAATTAGCTACCTCTGGTTGAAACTTAAGAGCAACCTGGTGGAAAATTAAGAATAAAAGAATGAGCTAGAAAGCCCAGTGAGTGGTGATTCCATAAGAAAAATAGTTTTCAAGAAAAATAATTCTCTTACTAAACAGAAGTTCATAACTCTGTGAAATAATATAAATCACAAACATTTTAGAAACCCTTGGAATCATTTAAACACATCAAAATTTGTAAATAAAACAACTCTTGAAAACAAGAATAACCCAACTAAGATTACAGCTCTTGAAACAATAACTCTTGAAACTTAAGCACATTTTAGTAAAAACATAGAAAGGAAAAATCTGTAATTACAGCTCTGGAAAGCATAAACATAACTAGTAAAATTTATCACCAAATCTGTACCAAAATCTCTGTCATACTGGCGTAGAGTAATCTCAATACGCACAGCAGAGAAATCTCTGTCATACTATGTATCGAGTAATCTCCAGATACATAGCAGAGCATATCTCTGTCATAGGTAGTGCCTTAGGACTAGGGTTTGGACCAGGATTCGGAATCCAGATTTGACATCTAATGGCCCCGACATTCCCTTGCATCCCCCGCGGCCTGAGCACGCGAGCATACTATGGAAATGCATTGTCATAGCATACTGGGTAATCACCATCGGTACAAAACTCTAGTGGTTTGAAAGCCACTTTTAACATAAAACTCTTAAAACCACAAATTACTCCAAATCATAAAAACTCTTTACTTCTCAACTCTTTCTGAAAATTATATTCTTTCTCTAAAATAACCGTTCATAAACTTGAGAGATTTATGAAATAATATTAAACATTTATAATTTCTGAAATAATCATCAAATCTCTCAAATAATATAAAACATGTCCAAAGTTATATTTTCTCTAAAACCACATCTCATAAATCTCATACATTTCTCAAGAAACATTAAAACTCTTCAAACATCTCAATAATCATCAAAATTCTCGAATATCTCTTAAAATGATAATTCAAGCTAAACTCACAAAATTAATGAAAATTTTTAACAATTTCTCTCAAACATCTCTAAAACCATAACTTTAATAAAAATCATAAAATATTGAAAATCTCCGACAATGCTCTATAAATCTCATAACAATTTCACTAGAATCATACCTAATTAAAGAATTCTTGAAACCCCATAATAAAAAAAATAAATAATGTAAACTTTTCATAAATAAACCACTCACAAAATTGTTATCGTTGGCGCCCCAAATTGTATGTTATTCTAATTTCCATCCAACCTGAAATTCCAATAGTCGTATCACTAATTGTTGGGTTTTATGTCCTAAAACTCGTGGTTTGTAAATTGAATGTATATTCTATTTTGCAATAAAGATGTTATTGAGGTTTATTTAGTAAAGCTGTTATTGAATAAAGTGAATTGCGTCCTTTTTAACCCAAATCCAATAAATTAAAAACCCTTGGCTATAGTATGTATACTTGAACTTCATGTGGAGACATGAATATGGATCAAGTTTGAGTAATAGCCAGAATGGTCTATAGTATAGGGATAGGGCTGGGTACCTATCCTAGGGACACTATGGACGCGACCCACTTTGTATAGTACAAACGATGTGATCCTAAATTGTTCATGTGGAGACATTTGAGTGGGGGCGTCCTATTCAATGAGTTTGCATAAGACCGGACCGCGAAATAGTCACTTAGACTTTTTAACTCCGTTTACTGTCATAACTGACTATTGCATATGATGACCTAGGTAACTCGATCTTAATCTTGAGCACGCTATTAACTCTTGTTTATTCGGGATTATCCTTTGATTTGCATGGGTGAGAGTGGCCCGAGATTGCAGACTCAATAAGCCTCCCATTTTGGGGATAAGACCGGGTAGATAGCTGGGGACATAGTTCTGCGAGAAGGAATTCACTCCTACCCGCTTTAGGGTTTAGTAGAGAGGTTGTTCCCTTAAGTGCTGACTCCGGGTCTTGAACAAGGGGCCCCACCCTCTCATTGGCCCGAGAGGGATTCGGTTTGCTGGTTGGACCACAAACCAATTGTTCATTAGAGGATTAGTGGGACTAGAGGAACAAGAAGTAATTACAGGGGTAAAACGGTTTATTAGACCCAGCTGTAATTACGAACAACCTGTGAATGGTCGACTTACTAATTATGGTTATATCAAGTGGACAGAAATATATCTACAGTGAGGAGAGTGCAGCCGTTGGGCTTTAGTGGAGTGTCCCGGCGGTTAATGAATATTGATTAGCTTGGCTAAAGAGTTTGGCCGGTTAGTCTCATATCGTTGGAGCTCATGATCTGTAGGTCCATTAGGTCCTCCTTGCTAGCTTGGACTAAGCCTTGTAACAGTATGAGAGAAAAGAATTTGAATTGTTCGATTCGTTTTTTGGGAGTAAACGTTAATTATATGCGATATATTTAACGTATCATAGTTTAATTATGAATTAAACTATGAGGAAGAGAGATGGACATATTTAAAATGATTTAAAATGATTTAAATATGGGTTCGGTCTAATATATGAATAGGAATTCAAGTTCGAGAGGTCGGTTTTGAGATCGAGATTTGATCCGGTTATTTAATTAATATTTGATATTAAATTAAATAATTAAATTAATTAAATAATTAAATTGTTTAATTAATTAATTAAATAATCAATTTTGTTTAAAATTAATTTAGAATTAATTTTAAATTACAAAATTGATTTTCAAAGTGGGAAATTTTGATGTTTAAGGTGGTTTGATGACTAATCTCTCTTAAAACTCAAAATTCACCAAAATTGGACACCTCTTTGATGATTAACCTTCTTGCTTATGTGTTGTCAAGTTTAGCAAGCTTGATGAAGCTTGTTAATGGCTTTAATTAGCAAAGAAACACAAGAAAATGAAGAGGTTTTGAAGGAGGAAAAAAAAACTGTTGTGTTTTTTTTTAGACCTTTGCTCTATCTCTCAAAAAATTCTCTCAAACTAGGATCCCACAATCCGTTCCAAGGCCTGAGGATAGTAGGGAAGACACTAGAGGTGGTCCACGAAGTGTTCATGTTTAGAAATTTGCAACGGGTTTGGAGAATTTAAGCTTCAAAGGTAAACTTTCTTATTCTCTGTTTTTTTTTTCAGTTTTGAGCATGCTGTTTGTTTGATCAAATTGATGTAATTTGAGTGCTTAAGATCAAAAATTGCTTCCGTTTCTGTGATATTAACTCTTTCACTAATAATAATCCAAGCAAGTAATTGTAAACTTTAAACATCAATTAAACCAATTTCTATTCTCCCAACCTCCAATCACATCTCTCTTTTTTCTTTCATCTTATTAATATTCAAGTATATATATATTTGTCTTTATTCTAATTAAAATACTATTTCTTTCTCTCTTTTCCACAAGCTATCCTTTTCATGAATAAAATAGTATTTTTATTCTCCAATTTAAACCCCCACGTGAATAAAGTTGAATATCGTCCAAAATGAACCTTCTCTCTCTTCATTGAACTCAAGTTGTACCACACCCCTATCTTTTCTTTATTATAATCTTATTTCCCTTCTCCTTCTCCTTCTTCCTCTTTTACTATCTCTCTCTCTTCTCTTCTCTCTTATTTCATCCATGGTCGGTCATAAGTGCTCTTCCTCTTAAAATCTTTTTATTTTACGTTCTTTCTCTTTTCATTTCCTCGTCCATCCCTCAATGTATTAAATATCTCTACTTTTCATTTTCCACCAAAGACCTTTGAAGCTTAGTTTCTTCTTTTTACTTAATTCTTCTTTCTTTATTTATTTTTTCAGCCCCCACTTCCAGCACATCTTTTCTTTTCTTTTAATTCTCTTAAGTACACAACTTCAAGAATCATTTATGATATTTTAATCTAATGTTATGGCTAATCACTTCCTTCTTCTTAAATCACCTCCAAAATTCAACATTGCGAAAAAAAAAACCCAAATTTCATTTAACTTCATTTTCTTCCAATCAATTAACATCATAATTAAACCTTAGTCTCGCTCAAATATGATTTTGAAGCATCCATAACATATTTATAAACAAAGGAAAGAAAACTCATATTTATTTTCCTTGGAAAATGACTTACGAAAGTCAAAATTCACTTACCAAGCTTGAAAAATTTGCCTATGAGCCTCATCAATTCGTTTTCCGGCACCTTCTCAACTTTACCACACTTCTTTGACGACCCTTCTCTCCCGTGCCCATCACCTCTCCCGTTCTCTCAAACTACCTCCATTTTTTCTTTTTCCTTTTCTTTCCCCGAAAGCCAATCCTCTTTCTCAATTCTTTTTTTTAAACAACAAAACAATGTATGTGGCTTGCAATCTATCCAATATGCATGCATGTGGCTTCTCTGATGCCACACATTGTTTCTTTTAATTTTATTATTATTTTATTTTAATTTTTGACTACACAAAAGCTTCCCAAATAAGCTTCACCCACATGCCTCTCACAATTCTCTTATTTATTTATTTTTTTTTCAAAAATACACCAAAACCATACATATTTCCTTTTTCTTTTAACAAAAATTTACGCCATAAATTTCAATTTCCTTTTGCTTCTAATTTATTTCAAACTTCTCATCTTTCAAGATATTTGAAAATAAAATAACCATTATGCCATATAAATACTAGAAATCCAAGATTGCAGAATTGAAAATTACAAGATTGAATAGCAAAATAAAACGAACTTGATAAAAGAAATGATAAATTGAACAAAAATTGATCGTAGCAGAATTTTAACCAACTGATGAAAATTGCAAGGGAAATTCCTTAGAGAAAGGAGGGAAGATGGGGCTCAAGTATGTCAGTGCCCTGAGTTGTAAATTGCAAAACCAAAATTGCAAATCCAACCTACTCTACACACAATTTTAAACCAAAATTGTTACTCCTATTCACCTTGAAATTAGGTTTTAGGAGACTAAGTGAGTGACTTATATGTCTATACTCCCTCTATCTTAGATAATTTGGCTCAACACTTTTATGGGTTTTGGAATCTTTAATCCCTATGTATAGGGTAAAGAATTGGCTTATGTCTAAGCTCTTGTTTCCATCACTTGTGCGAAATCCACTTATCACTAACCCTGTCGATATTAGATCTAAGCTCGAGTTGGTACCCTAGTTGATCAAGCTAGGATCTCAACGAAATTTTATTCAACACAAGCAAACAATTGAGATGTAGACTTGAGTTTTTGAAATTTTGGCTACAATTTACTTCTTAGGGAATTCACATCCTTCAACTCCCTAAGAAGTTTAGCTCATATTAAAAGTAAAAATCCCACAACAAATTTTAGAATTAAAATCCATGCTTAAGATGATTACTTAAAAAGCCTATTGCAACCACAATCCAAAGACATTAATTAAAACTAGCTATCCAAATCTTAATGGAAACATGAAGAACTTAGAGCAGTAGATAATCATTTACCAAACCTCTGGGCAAACCCATGAACAAATGAAAAGAAAAGAAAAAGCTCCTAGAAGCAACCTATGAAGAAAAAATTCAAGAAAATTGCTTTCAATTGTTTCAACAATCTCAACTCAATTCCAATGCTTAATACAGCAGGTAAGGAACAAAAAGCATGACAAATTACAACCCAAATGAACTAAAACAGAAATTAAATTCCCCTAAACTAAGAACTAACCGAAAAATAGAAAACTTGAACAAAAACCCATCTTTCTTGTTTAGATTTCAATCGATTAGACTCCCACTATTTCTAAGAAAGAATGAATCATCACAAACCAAAATTTCATTCGGATTGGATCGAAAAAACAAAGGAAAAAAATTAGCACCAAACTTGCAGCAGCTTTTTCGTGAAAACAGAGGAGGAATTGAAAGAAAAACAGAGGAAATAATTGGAAGAAAACCCATGAGCAAAACTCCGAAAAATGCCCTATCCACCCCCCCACCGTTCTCCACTCCTCTTCTCTCCTTTTGTAGGCCTTCATTAAGGTTGAATAATGCCCAGAATTCGTGCTCAAAATCGTCCCAAATCGTGCAAACAAATGAAGATTTCCATATATGGGTCGAATGTAAATTTTTTGTTTGTTTGAATTTTTTTCTACTACTCCAAATTTGCAACTTCATCTTGCAATTTATGTTCTGCAATTTCCACAATTCCTGCACACAAGTTTTGTTTTTAAGATTCTCACCCTAATTGCCTTCATTCTTCTTTCTTCCTAATTTTTAAGATTCTTTCAGCTATTTCTCAATGATTTTAAGACAAAACAAAAATATTTTAAGTAATTGGGAGTTAAATAAGCCTTAATACAAAGACTTATCACACCCCCAAACTTAAGATATTGCTTGTCCTCAGGCAATTAGAAAAAAATTAGCAACATTGATAACGCTCATCTATGAGTGTTATTTGGCTCTAAAAACTAAGCTATTTGCTTAGAAAGCAAGTGTTTAATGTTATAATTTTTGTCATTTAGGGAAAATTTAAGTAAAAACAAGTTTTGCATTCGTCTGAAGTCTTGATTTGATAAAAATAAGTTTTTAAGTGAATTTAGAGTCATTTTTGTTAAGAAAGTGTTAATTTTTGTTGGTTTTGTATAGAGGCTGAAAAAAGACCCAAATGCGCCCACATTCTGGCCTCAACTAAGGCAAAAGAAAGATGATGCAAGAGATATGCGACCAGGATGAGCCAGCAATTGACTGCAGAAGCCAAATTCCAAATGTTGTAGGAAAACTTAAAATGAGCCCAACTATGCAGCCGCATTTAGGCCATTTCGACAACAGCACAATTGCGCTCAACTATGCAGCTGGATCTGGACCTTTTCGACATATTCTCCCAAATTGGCGAGATTTGCAGATAAAATAAAATATTCTCAATCAAATCTCCGAGGACCAAGGGATATGATCGGTCAAGCCTTTCCACACTGATCTCGGTAGCAAACTCTAGGCCTTGAGGTCTATAAAAGACGACTCAAGCTTCAGTTTCAAGAGAGCTCGGAGTTGGGAATTCTTTTCATCCCTACATTCTGTCATTTTCTTTAGCTTCCACTTCGAGTCTCCCCCATGCTCTGTTCATATTCTATTCGGACCCCAACTTCGAAAGAAGGAGGAGTAAGTACTTGATTCTTCTTGAAAAAGGTAGAACAAGTTAGAAAGGAAGAACATCTTAGGGTTCTTTTTGTTCTTAGTTTTTCTATTCAGTTCTGTAAGTTTTTAGGAGTTGTACTTGCTGTTTTACCTTTATTTTTCAGCTTTGTAAGTTTCTGTTTTTCCTTTGAATTCAAGTAGTAGTTCCTTTTTAATTTAATTTAATTTAGTTCTTTCTTTGTTTTCATACTTCAAAGTATATTCAATTTCATTATTTCAATGAAGTGTGTTATTTCTCATTCTCGTGTCTTCTTTATTTTTTTCACTTTAGTTTTCTTTTCAATGAGTAGCTAAACTCCTTGGAGGGGATTCAATGAAGTGGATACCTTAAAAAGGAGATAAGCCCCACCATGTGATTCTACTAACTTTGCTTAACATTTAGCATCGTTCGCTTTTATTGAGTTTAAGTTTCATTGTTAGCTTAAACTAATCACTTGAACTAGCATAGTTTGTGTGAGATTCAATACTGAAAGGGTTGGATCGAGAATGCGTTTTCATAAAAGCAATTTAGGAGAAGAGTCTAGACATAGAACTTCGCTTTTGGTACCTAGACATAGGACAAAAACCTTTAGAAAAGCACTTAGACAAGGGTTGAATAGGTGTTGAACTCTATTCATGGTGTTAAGTGTTGGTTAGGGTAGGTTGCGGGCTCATTTCAGTAGCATTTTATCTAAATCACACAGAACTCGAAAGAGACAATATGCAGGTGCAAGAGGCAGAATCGCTGAAATAGTTGGCCTAGTTAAGCAAGTTTGCGGGCGCATGGTGAGCGCATTTCCTCACAGTTGAAACAGATTTGAACCCCATGCTTCTCATTACTGTTTTCTTATTTGTTCTTTTAGTTTCCTTATTTTTATTGCACAAAATCCCCAAAAACATTTTATTTATTTGGTTACCTTCGGTTGTAACTTGAAAGTACTTGTGTTGTTAACTGAAAAGCTCTTTGTTAACTGTTCCCTTGGGTTCGATACTTGTAATACTTCCATATATTACTTGTTGGACAGCGTGCACTCGCGCTCTTTGGTTACCACCCCACCAAACATACACAAGCAAACACTTCACAATATGATTTCTTTTTGAAAAAAGAAAAAGAAAAATAGTTGTCTTTCAAGAGAGGTCTCAAACTCTCAGTTCTTTACACGATTCCAAGGTTTTCTCACATCAAACTTTTACTTTTCTTTTTCAAGATAAAACATTCTTATGCAAATTCACCTATTATGCTTATCCTACATAAGTCATAGTCATAGAGTCTAGGGTGATCCTTTTTGTTCAACAAGCTAAGCTCACTCACCTTACAAGCATTTTTCTTTCTCCCCCAAACTTATTTAAAGCTGCTGCTATGCCTCATTTTCTTTTTCTTTTGATTTTTTTAAAAAAAAAAGAGTCTTGCTGTCCCTTGTACTTTCGTTCCAGCTTACTAATACTTTGTGGTGAAAGAATCCCCCAAAATCGTGCAGCAAATGAAGATTTTCGTATATGGATCGGATGTAGATTTTTTCGTTGTTTGAATTTTTTTCTACTGCTCCATAATTGTAACTTCATATTGTAATTTCGGTTATGCAATTACCACAATTCTTGCACACAAGTTTAGTTTTTAAGATTCTCACTCTAATTTCCTTCATTCTTATTTTTTCCTAATTTTTAAGATTCTTTAAGCTATTTTCTAATGATTTTAAGACAAAACAAGAATATTTAAAGTAATTGGGAGTTAAATAAGCCTTAATACTAAGGTTTATCAATCTATTATTACAGCCAAAAGTTGACACCTCTACTAAATCAACCATAAAACATTTATTTCCAAAACCAAATGCATCAATAGGGTAAAAAATGTGGAAATTACCTTATCATTGTCTACTTGCAGAGTTAATTTACCTCGATGCATGCACACCTCTGCTCTGTTTGTGGCTAGAAATGACCTTCCTAAGATGATCAGGATCTCCTAGTCCTCCTTCATATCTAGGACAATAAAATCTATAGGAAAAATAAACTTAGGGAAAATAAACTTGTTAATTTTAACATGAATATCTTCAACTATATCTTTTAGTTTCACAACTGATCAATCAGTAAGCTGAAACGTGATATCTGTCAGTTGGATTTCCTGCAGTCCATGTTTCATAAACATAGACAAAGACATGAGGTTAAATACTGAGTCCTAAATCACATAATGCCCTATTTATAGTCAAATTACCAATTTCACAAGGAATAGTAATACTTCCTAGATCTTTTTGTTTTCAGGGCATCTTCTACTTTAGGATCGTAGTGCTCTTCTCGGATAGGCTGAGCACTGGATTTACCTCAAATTTCTTCTTCTTAGACATCATCTCCTTCATGAATCGACCACAATTTAGCATCTTTGCAAGAGCATCTGTAAGAAGGATGTCAATATTCAATTTTTTGAACATTTCTAAAAAATCAGCAAATTGTGCATCTAATTTAACATCACTAAATCTACGAGGATAAGGTGATAACACTAATTTAGTGATATATTTATGCCCAATTATTAGCTAGTTTTGTGTTGAATTAGTGTGCTTTGATGCCTATTTATGTTTATTTTGCAGAAACCGAGCTTAAGGATCAAAACTGAGTGTTTGAGAGTAACATGATGAGTATTAGAGCCTTTTGGAGCCATTTTGGAGAACTAAGAAGAGAAGAGATGAGTTATGAAGTGTTGAGAATAGGGGAGAGTGTTGAGATGTTGTCTAGAGCACCTCAATGCTTGGTTGTAGCTCAATTTGAAAGCCAAATCCGAGGGGACAGCATTGAGACGCTGTCCATAGCGTCTCAAAGCTATTAAGTGCCGCGCAATGCTAGAAACGCGTAGAAGCTATTTTCCGTCCGTAACGCCTCGATGCTACTTGTAGCATCTCGACGCTACCTCTACGCAGGCAAGAAAAATGACTGCTTTTGGACAACATCTCAACGCTGCTTCAATAGACAGTATTAATTCTTCGTTTTCTCTTCATCCAAAGGAGGCCATTTCGAGGGTTGAAGACCATCTCGATTTCAAACCATAATTGAGGGTATTTGAGAGCATTTGTGAGCATTTTGGAGCAGATTGAAGATCTTGAAACTCGGGTTTGAGATTGATCACCTCGAGAACACGAGATCGTCATTCGTTTGCATTTTCTTTCTATTTTCCTTTTACTTGTAGTTAATTTAGTGGCTGTAATTAGGGATTTTTAGGTTGTAATTACTAAATATGTTTAGTTAAATCTTTAATATCTATGGAATGTTGTAAATTCTTGGACCATTGCACTTGATTTTCTTAATTTACTTAGTAATTGTGGTTTGATTAAGTGTTTTTGTTCATTTATGCATTTTAGTCTTAATGCTCTTAGATTGTGTTTGTTAATTAATTGAGGTAGGACTAGGCTGAGCTTGGCAGAGGATTCCTAGTTAGCTCAATGCACAATTAGTTAGCTACCCGAGTGACAGCGGGATAAATGGTTAATTAATTGTAGTTAGTGCTAAAGAGTAATTAATTGGGCACCGTCTAATTGATTAGTTACTAAGTGGAGGCTCGACAGAGATAAGCTTAGACTAGAACTGGATGTATGACTTCATATTAATTACCTGAGTGACAGCAGGAGTAATAATTAATCTGTAGAGGTCAGTGACGAAGGGTCGTAATGCCTTGTATGACTTAGTTAGCGCTGAGGGACACCTAGGTTAGTTAATAATACTTGAGAATTGGAAGAGACCGATAGAAGATTCCATGACATTAGACTTCTAAACTTATGAATTGAACGCTTAATTGTGCCTAATTGCAAGCTTAATTAAGTAAATTAAGATCCAAGAATGCAATCAAGACCCATAGAATTACCTATCGATTTGTGTCTCCCTTTTATTTTACTTTTTAGGATTAGTTGTTATTTTCCTGTCTGCTCTGGATTTCTGTTCTCTAAATAAAGTAAAGTGAGATTTTTCGGTGTACTTAATTGAATTAAAGCCAATCTATGTGGATACAATACTCGGTAGGAATACCGTTTTATTATTACTTCGATCACGTGCACTTGAGTGTATGCCCGATCATAAGGCAACTCCTTGTAGTCAAATGTCGGACATTCACCATGCCTCCTAAGAGGACTAATGTGTGCACCTGATCCACTGGTTTGCACATGCCTCAAAATCCTCTCATCTCGTCAACTCGTTATCATGCTTTTCTTTCATCTTCTTTTCTTTCTTCTCATTTTTCTTCTCTAATTCCTAGGGATTAGTTTCATAAGCAGTAGTTCAAGGAAAAGAAGGAGAAGTAAGTTTACTCATCGTGGTTTTTTCTGCCACTGCTTTTTCTTTTTCAATCTCGTCCCTCTCGACCACTACCTTCTTTTCAGGGCCACAGAACTAAGTTCCACTCTTCAGTGTAATTTCCTTACATTGCTATCTTGGATTAATCTTAGTGTCGCTATGGAATTTGCCCTTCTGAAGTGTGTTTACAGTGCTTCACAATTTGATAAATCTGCACTTCCATGTTCTTTATTGTCGTATCGTGGCCATTGCCGCGGTGGCTAAGGTAGAAATCAAGGTCTGCAACTACTGGTTGACTCGTTGCTCCTTTATAAATGTACCCAACATCTCCTCCAGGTTTGGCTTATTCTCCTAAGAAGATTGATAATTCTCATTTATGAGGATTATTTAACCCTAAAACTAAGTTGTTCTTGCCATTTTTGCACATTTTATCGAATAACGAGCAAGCTCAAAATAGCATTTATAAGATAAATTCATGCAAGCTTGTTAGAGTATGGAAAAAGAAGAATTAAGTTGAAAATATACAAGAAAGTTGGCTAAAATTGTTGTTTTGTGCATATTTGAAGAAATGAAGAAAATGCAAATGAAATGCAATTGCATTTCCTTGAGAAGGCAAGGTGGTGAACAAAAGGAAAAATGCAATTGCAATGCAATTGCATTTTCTAGACATATCCATCAACGCAAAAAAATACGGAAATTCACCAAGACCCACGGGATTTGCTCGATTTTTGGGAGAAATTCCAGCCTAAATTCACGCCCCAAGTCTACCCAAGAATAAAGGAGACCCAAGATGGAAAGAAAAGGCCTTGGAATATCTATAAAAGGGAGGAAAAATGAAGAAGATGGTGGAATTTTCGTACTCTGTTTTCTGGGTTTCGTTTTCTGATTTAATGCTTTTGGACAGTACCCAGCAAGTTGATGATTTCTATTATTTTGAGTATTTCATTCTTGTATTTTCGCTCGTTTTAATTCTGAGTTTGATCTATCTTCAACAAGGAATTCAAATTCGATTTATACTATGTTTTTAGTGGGTTTTTCTACTATTTTTCTGGTTTTCATTCTTTTGGACAACAACTTTTAGTTTCATTTTTCTGTCTTTCTTCCATCAGTTTATGTTCGTTTTGCACCTTCATTCTTGAGTTTGATCCCTTCTCAACAAAAGTTCGTGGAGGTAACAATTCAAGAGTTCATAAAGAGATTCTGAATCGACCAAGCAAGGAATTTTGTTATTGTTGTTCTATTTTTGGGTTAATACCAGTCTGTTTTAAATTCTCCAAGTTTTTGCTCAATTTCTAGTTATTGAATTAGTCTTGGTTAAATTCCCTTTTCCTGTATGTTGCGTACTTGAATGACTAGCTGAATTCTAAACTCCAATTTCCTTCTTCCCTTATAAAATTCTGTTCACTTTTGGATTTTTATTTTTATTTTTTGAAATTCCCAGTAGCTTGATTTGTGAAATTCTGAATTCAATTTAGTAATTTCAGCATTGTTACCACCCCTTTTTGCGGGAATTCCTAATTGATAAATTAAAGTTTACATTAAGGTTCGTTAATAAAATTCAATCGGTTACCTTAAGGGTATTTCCCTTATTTCCTTGTATTAATTATGAATTTTATAGCAAGTAAATTTTGGGTTTCATTTCTTCCATAATGAGCTAAATTTCCTTTAGGGGTTCAAGTTGGTGAAAGCCTTAAGGGAAAATGTAAAAGCTCTAAAGCATAACCAATCTAGCTAGCATGTGAACTTTGTTTGCTTTTGTTGAATTTAGATCTGGGTAAATCTAGTCGGCCAACTAGTGATTGCTTGTCAAGCTTGAACTTAATATCGAAAGAGTTAAGGGAAAGTCGATGTCACAAAAGCAATGGAGGAAAAGGATTAGAAATAAGTTCTGAACATCGACCCTAGACATAGGGCGAGACTCCAAAACCACTAGAGTTGTGTGCGAAAATATCTAAGTTAGATTAGCCATAGACATATAGGTTTAATCACTTAGTCTCCTAAAGATTTTGAATCAAAATTGAATAGGACTTAGTTTTCACATGTGTAGTCAAGATTGCAATTGCATTTTGAATAGCATTTTTCCAAAGGTGCTTGAATCACTTGAATCCCTATTTTAACTCATTGATTTTTTTCTTAACAAACCAACCCCTTATATTTTTACATCCACGATTACCACAATTGCATTTTGCGAACAAATTTTGTGTCATCTTAGTAGATTTTGTTAAAACTCGTTCCCTTGGGTACGATACTCTGGAGTGCTTCCAGTTTCTTTATTACTTCGATCACATGCACTTGCGTGTAGCGAAAAGCACCGATCAAAGATGGTCCAGCAAAACCAAGTGTCTGCAAAACATTATTCTAGTTAGTGTAAGATAAATTTTCATGGTTACGCAAACTTGGGTGATAAAAGTTAGGTAGATTCTAGTTCCCTTGATATCCATATCCTCTGTTCCGCACGTATTGGCATTGCTCGACAAACTATTCCTCCACACTCTTTGAATTCAATGCTGAAAGTGAGGCGATTGACTGATTGGCTCATGCAGCAGACAATTGATTCAAAGCATTAATTAAGGAAGCCATTTGTGCCTTAAGTGCACCAACCTCATCAATCTCGTAAATGCCTACAACGGATTTTGAAGAGGATGAATAGTTTGATGGCCATTGGTAACTCGTGGTGACCATTTCCTCCAATAGAGCGTGTGCCTCATCAACAATCTTTCACCAGAAAGCTCCCTCTTGCATTGGTATCGAGAATGGTCTTAGTACCAACAAATAAACCATTATAAAATAATTGTATCTACAACCAATCGAGATAACTGTGTTAAGGGCACTTGCTCAAAATCTCCTTATATCTTTCCCAGCTCACGTACAATTATTCTCTATTAAGCTAACGGAATGTCCCAATCTCCGTTCTTAGCTTCGTTGTCTTTGCGTGGTGAAATAACTTCATTAGGAAGGTGGTGGGGCTGCTACCCGAACGCCAAAAGAAAGCGCAAGTGCACTCTGTCACAAACAAGTAATATATGGAGTATTACAAGTATTGAACTCAAGAGAACAATTAACAAAAACTCTCCAGCTAACAACACAATTGCTCACAAGTTGCAATCGAAGGTAACTAAGAAAATAAAGTTGATTTTGGGATTTGTGCATGAAAAAGTAAGAATAACTGAAAAGGTAATAAGAAAAACAAGGATGAGAAGCAAAGGATTCAATTCTGGTTCAACCCTGAAGAAATGCGCCCACCATGCACTCGCAAATTGCTCAACTAAATCCGACTATTTTAGGGCTCGTTTGATAACGTTCATGTTTCCTGTTTCTTGTTCATGTTTCTCATTTTTCAAGAAACAAACACGTTTGATAAACCATCATGTTTCTTGTTTCTAAATTTTTTAGAAACGTTTCTAAAAAAGGGCAGATTTTGAGAAACTTCAAAAAGTAGTTTCTCAAATTCTGTTTCGGTTTTTTTTTCTTCAGGTTTCATGCATGTATTCCTATTTCTCTTTTTACCCATCTCTCCCATATCTCTTCTTTCTCTCTCCTCCATTCTATTTTTTTCTTTTAATACTTTTTAATCTTTTTTTTTCTTCTTTTTTATTTTTATTTTTTGATTTATTTTTTTCTATTTGTTCTCTCTCTTTCATCATAATCTTTTTCTTTTAATAGTTCATTATCTTTTTTTTTCTTTTTTCCTTTTTACTTTTCTCTTTTCGTTTATGTTTTTCTCTTCTCTCTTATTTTGTTATTTTTTTTTTACTTTACATTAACGAGCTTATAGTTATTATTTTCTATTTAATTCTCTATTATTTTTGCTTTTGGTACGATTTTATTTTTTTATTAAATAAATAAACTAATAATGTATTTCATGTTTACCAATAAATGTAAAAAAAAATATACACTCTCTCTCTTTTTCTCATTTTACTTGCGTATATTATTGTCTAATGAATTTTTAAAGAAGAAATAAAAATAAAGTTTATTATTAAATTATAGAAATGTGGGTATGTTCGATTGTTTGACCTTAGACAATTTACAAATTCGTCTAATTGAACTAACTCTTGTAAGTCAAAATCGTTGAAGGTGAATTGATTGAAGTGAGAAATAACATTGCCAATCAAATTTGAACAACATTTGAAGGATAAAATTTATTATTATTATTATTATTATTAATTAGGTGTTGGGCCTTAAAAAAAATACTATAACCTCTTTATAATTATTTTAATGCATGTTATATATTTTATTATAGTATATGTACTAAATTTTATTTTTACCAAAAAACAAGAAACAAGAAATAGAAATAGTTATCAAACATGTTTCTCTTTTTAGTTTTTAAGAAACATAAACGAGAATGAGAAATAGAAATAGGAAACAAGAAACGAGAAACGGAACGTTATCAAACGAGGCCTTAGAGATCCTGCCTCTTGCGCCCACGTACTGACTCAGTCGAGTTCTGTACGATTCAGACAGAATGTTGCGGAAATGTGCTCACAACCTACCCTTTTCGATGGTTAGCTAAGTAAATTAAGTTCAACACCTATTCGACTCCTTTTCCAATAACCTTTAGGAGACTAAGCAATTTAAAACTCATATGTCTATGGCTAAATTCGCTTAGATAATGAAAAACAAAACTTTATGATTTTAAAGGTTTTTGTCCTATATCTAGGTACAAAAAGCGAAGTTCTATGTCTAGACTCTTTTCCTAGATTACTTTTAGGAAAATGCATGTCAACTTCAACCCTTTCAGTATTGAAATCTTCACAAACTTTGCTAACTCAAATGGCCAATTTAAGCTAACAATGAAACTTAAACTCACTAAAAGTAAACTTAGCTAAATGTTGAGCAAATCTACAAGAAACACATGGTGGTTGCTTATCTCCTTTTTAGGGTATCCACATGATTGAATCCCCTCCAAGGAATTTAGCTACTCATCAGAGAAATAAATAAAGTGCAGAAAGTAAAAAGAAAACAAATAGAAGAAAGAACACAATTCATTGAAATGAATAAACTTGAATATACTTTGAAGAATGAGTCCAAGAAAGAACAAAATATCGTAAAACTTGAATTAAAAGAAAAACATAAACTTACAAAGATGAAAAATAAAATAAAATAGCAAGTACAACTCCTAGAAACTTATAGAATTGAATGAAAAAATTAGGAACAAAAAGAACCCGAAGATGTTTTTCCTTTCTAACTTGTTCAACCTTGTTCAAGGAGAATCAAGTACTTACTCTTCCTTCTTTTGAAGTTGGAGTCCTAATGGAATATGAACATAGCTTAGGGGAGACTCGGAGTGGCTGCTAGAACTTAGAAATAAAAACAACAGAATTTTGGGATGAAGAGAATTCTCAACTGCGAGCTCTCTTTCAAATGAAGGATTGAGCCACCTTTTATAGACTTCACGCCTAGGGTTTGCTGCCGAGATCAGTGTGGAGAAGCTTGGTCGATCATATCCCTCGATTATCGAAGATTTGATTGAGAATATTTGATATGATTTGCAAATCTCGCGAATCTTGGTGAATATGTTGAAAAGGTCCAAATGTGGCCGCATTTGTGGGCGAAATTGTGTTGTTGTCGAAATGGCCTAAATGCAACTGCATATCTGGGCGCATTTTGGGCTTTTCCTGAAACAGTTGGACTTTGGCTTCTACTCCCAAATGCTGGCTCATACTTGTCGCATATCTCTTGGATCATCTTTTATTTGCTTCAATTGCGGGCAGAATGTGGGCGCATTTGGGTCCTTTTTCAACCTTTACAAAAACAACAAAAATTAACAATTTCTTAACAAAAATGACTCTAAATACACCTAAAAACTTATTTTTACAAAATCAAGACTTCAAACACATGCAAAACTTGTCTTTACTTAAATTTGCCCTAAATGACATGAAATATAACTTTTCACACTCCCTTTCTAAGCAAATAGCTTAGTTTTTAAGGCTCAATAACACTCATAAATGAGCGTTGTCACACCCCCAAACTTAGTTTAATGCTTGTCCTCAAGCAATTTTAAGCAAAAACAAACAAGCAAACAAGCAACAACATGCATTCTAAGGAAGCTTTGAAAAAATTGTGCCTTTCAGGAGAGATTTCAACTCTTAGTACTTACACAACCTTGAAGTTTCAGCCCACGAGACCTTACTTTTTCCCTTTTAAGACAAACCATTCACATGCAAATCTGCCTACCTTGTTTATCTCACCTAAGGCTTAGTCATAAAGTCTAGGGTGATTTATTTGTCTAGCAAGCTATGTCTAATTTTTTCTAAGTACAAAAGACTATAACTTCCCCCAAATTTATTCAATGCTACTGGTAGGCTCCTTTCTTTTCTTTTTCTCATTTTTTTTCTAAGGAGAGTCTTTTTGTCACATTGTACCTTCGCTTTAACTTACTAACACTTTGTGATGAAAGTAGCTGACTACGAGCACAAGTCACTGCTAAGACTGTTTTCACATACTCACTTCCTAAGTCAACCTTTCATGCAAAGGAAATCATGAGTGTCATCACCACCCCTGATTACTTGGTTAACTCTGGAAGGAGGAGTATCTCCTTTTCTCTTTTCTCTCTCTCTCTCTGTGTTTTTTTATTTGAGTCCCTAACAGTAGTGTAGTACACGATACATCAACATTCTAGCATTACAACTCAAAACTACAATACAATTGATAGCACTAATTTAGTGCTATATTTATGCCCATTTATTGGCTAGTTTTGTATTGAATTAGTGAACTTTGATGTGTATTTATCTTGATTTTGTAGAAACCGAGCTGACGGAGCAAAATCGAGTGTTCGAGATTACTTCGATGGATATTGGAGCCTTTTAGAGCTTTGTTGAAAATTCAAGAAGATAAGAGAAAATTAATAAAATGTTAAGTATGAAAGTTTTCATTTTGAAAGTCCAAGTTTAAGACTTTAAGTTGAAAAAAAAAAAAAAAAAAAAGATCTCGACGCTCAGGTGCTCGAAGCAGAGTAGTTGGACAGAATGACAGTGCCTAGGCGCTGTTTTGGGCGCCTAGGCACTGCGATTATGACAGAATGCATTTTTTTTAAACCGTTGCTCGACCTCTGCTATATATACATCATTTTCTCTTCGATTTTGGAGAGGCCAAACTGAGGGTTTATGCCCTAAACATGACTCCATGCTATTTTGTGGGACCATTTGTGTGCGAATTGTAGCGGTACTGAAGATTTGGAACTTGGATTCTTGGGATAACACCTCAGAAACGTGAGATTTCCATTTGTTTGCAATTTTTTCCATTTTCCTTTCATTTATAGTTAATTTTGTGGCTGTAAAGTAGATATTTTTGGGTTGTATTGATTGATTTTGTATGATTTAATCCCTACTTAGTTGGGTTTATTGTTAAACACTGTTTTATGCTTGATTGTTGGAAACTTTGGATTGATTTCTTAAGTACTAGATGTTTATTGCTTTTAGGGCTTTGAATCATTTATGCAATTGATTCTTAATGCCTTTAACCATTGTTTCTCTAATTAATTGAGGTATTTCTAAGTTGAGCTCGAGAGAGAATTCTTAGTTTAGCTTAATGCACGATTAATTAACTACTCGAGTGACAACGAGGTTAATAGTTAATTAATTGTAGTTGGTAATGAAGATTAATTAGTTGGGCATTGGTTAATCGATTAGTTTTCTAAGTGGAAACTCGAAGGAGAGAAGCTTAGATAATAACCCAATTGCATAACTAGTGTTGATTTACCGGAGTGACAGTCAAAATTAATAAATAAACATTAGAAGTTCATAATGAAGAGTCTTAACACCTTGTATGAGTTAGCTAGCGCTAGGGAGACCTAGGTTAATTAATTAGTACTTGAGAGTGGAGGAGACCGAGAGGAGATTCCACGTCTTTAGAGCTTCTAGACTTATGAGTTCAATGTCCATTGGTTTATAATTATCTGTTAGCTTAGTAATTGATCCTTTCCCAAGTCATCCCCAGTGTTTGTGTCTCCCATTTATTTTCTTTCGTTAGTTAGTTTATCTTCTTTTGATTTTGGTTCTCTAAATAAGGTTAAGTGAGAGTATTCGTGGTAATTAATTGAATTAAAAGCAAATCTCTGTGGATTCGATACTCGGTAGGAATACCGTTTTATATTACTTGACCCGTGCGCTTGTGAAAACGTATTTGTACACTGATAAGCCTTAGAATTAAGGCTTATTTAACTCCTAATTGCTTAAAATATTATTGTTTTGACTTAAGACCATTTGAAAATAGTCGAAAGATTGCTTCAATTTAAAAAAGAAATAAATATGATGGCGTTTGGGATAGAGTTCTAAATAAATTAATCTTGTTTGCAGGAAATATGGAAATTGCAAAATCAAATTGCAAAATCGTAATTCTGCAATCTGGAGCAGCAAACCTGAGAATGTGGAAATTGCAAAATCAAATTGCAAAATCGTGATTATGCAATCTGGAGCAGTAGAAAAGTTAAAAAAAAACGAAAATTCCTGCGCAAAACCCATATATGGAAATCTTAATTACCACATGAATTAAGGGAATTTGAGCACGAAATTTGGGCATTCTTCAACCCTAATGAATGTTTATAAAGGGGGAAGAAAAGGAGGAGCTATCAATTTGGTTTTTGGAGGACGTTTTGGAGTCATTTTTCATTTTTTTTTTGTTTTCTGCAGTTTTCCGTTTCTGTTTTTTTACCGAGACTGCTGCAAGTATTCTTCTATTTTTTTCGTCAATTTATTCAATCCTATTAAAGTGAAGAAGAGTGGGCGTTGTGGAGGCGAATTTCAGTAGAAATTTCGTGGGTTTCCAATTCGAAGCACTCTGTTTTTCTGCACATTTTTCCTCTGTTTCTGCCCAATTTTCTTCCTCAAGTTTTCTGTTTTCTGTTAATTTTAGTTATATTTTCTATATTATCTAAATTTGCAAGTTTAGTTTCTGTTTTAATTTAGTGGAGTGATGTTCTTTTCAAGCTTTATTCATGGGTTGTATTCTGCTTTATGTTGAATAAAAACACTTGGATTATGAGTTTTTTTTGTCTCTGTATTTTAAGGTTCTGTTTTTCTTTTTAGTGTAGCAAAACAACTACCAATTCCTTTCAAGTTAGCAAACCAAATTTTGTTTACTTTGAGTTTAATTTCTAGAATAATACATTAATCAATTTATTTTTACATGAAGTTTGTTGTAATTTTTAGCTTAGTTTTTTTTTATAGATTTATTATGAGCTAAAACTTCTTAGGGGGTTCAAGGATGTGAATGCCCTAAGAAGTAATTGTAGCCAAATTTCAATAAAAACCAAGCCTACATCTCAATTGTTTGCTTGTGTTGAACAAATTTCCGTTGAGATCCTAGATTGATCAACTAGGGTAGCAACTCAAGCTTAGATCTAATATCGACGGGGTTAGTGATAAGCGGATTTCACACAAGTAATGGAGAAAGAGCTTAGACATAAGCCAATCCTTACCCTAGACATAGGGATTAAGGACTCCAAAACCATAAAATTGTTGAGCCGAATGATCTAAGATAGAGGGACTATAGACATATAAGTCCCTCACTTAGCCTCCTAAAGCTTAAATGCAAGGTGAATAGGAGATGCAATTTTGGTTTACAATTGAGTGTGGAGTAGGTTGGAATTGCAATTTTGGCTTGCAATTACAACTTAGGGCAATGACACTCTTGAGCCCCATCTTTATCTAAATTCTCTTGAAATCTCAATTACTAAGTCTATTTAGTTTTCCATTTCTAGATTCTGCAACCTTTGTTATTCCAATATTGCTATTTCTCGATTCTGCAATTAGATTCTGCAATTCAATTCTGCCATTTTTCTTTATTCCAATATTGTCATTTCTTGATTCTGCAATTAGATTATGCAATTTTTATTTTGTTTTACCAACAAACCATCCCAACCTTATTTTTGCAATTTTTAGTTTTCAAGTTGCAATTTTCCTTATACTTTGCTTTACAATATTTTTGTTACTCCGTTCCCTTGGGATTCGATACTTGGTACTCACATACCATTTTATATTACTTCGATTGCGTGCGCTTGCGTGTACATCGATCATACACCCATCAAGTTTTCATGCAAAGGAAATCATGAGTGTCATCACCGCCCCTGGTTACTTGGTTAACTCTTGAAGGAGGAGTATCTCCTTTTCTCTTTTCTCTCTCTTTGTTGTTTTTTTATATGAGTCCCTAGCAGTAGTCTAGTACACGATACATCACCATTCTGGCATTACAACTCAAAACTACAATACAACTCACCCCCTCAAACTTAAATGGGTCAATATCCCCATTGACTAAAAAAATATAAGGCATAAGAGGGGTTGTGGTGCAAATTTTGTTGTGACTAGACTTTCTAAGCATCGAACTAAACTCTTCTAAGCACACTAAGCAGTCTAAACACAAGGAGAATTTGGATTTGAATGGTTATGAAGAAAAGTAATTGATAAGGTACATGAAACTGAAACCAAAGTTTGCATAAAGTCTGTGGAAGTTGAGAGAGCTCTAAGTATCATCATAAAGGACTTTTTAACTCAACAACCAAAGAAAGCAAATTGAAAACTTCTTTTTGAAATTTGATTTTATTCATGCATGTGCAAGGTGTAAGGAAAATCCTTTAAGCAGAAGTTGTTTTTAACAAATGCAAACAAACAAAAAAAAAACAATTCAACCTATACTAGAAAGCAGCAACTCTATCCTAAGAATTCAAGTAAACTAAGTATGAAAGCAATAAAGATAGAATAGAGAAACAATACTCCCTTAAGAGATAGAGGATGAATCATCTCTTTGCTGGTGCACATGCTCCTAGAGAATGGCAGGGAAGTTAGGAAGTGCAGGGGCCTTGCCTTTGGTCAGCTCTGCAAGGGCCTTTCGAATGGCCTCTTCTCCTACTGTTAGTGTATCTAAGCCTGGATGTCTTTGTGTGGTGGTTCAGATGGTCCTGGAGTATTTTGTTTAGAAGGAGATGCGACCGCATAGTGTGGGGCTGAGGGAGTAGTGGGTTGCTTCTTTGGAGAAGTCAGCTTCTGAGTCACTACAACAAATTTGAGTTTTGATGATAGACTTACAATTTCACGTTTGGGAAACAATGACGGACTGTAAAAAAATGCGCATATCTAGAAATTTGACTTTTAATGTCAAACAATGTCTGTCATTATTTATCACTTTTAATAACGGGCATTGCCCGTTATCGTATCTCAATGAATTTTTTTTGAGAAATTAAAAACTACTCACTTCACATTTCAAGACAACTCTAGGGTTTGTGTTCATCTCTTTCTTTCTCTCCTCTTTCTCTTCCTCTTTCTCTCATCCAATTTCTTTCCACATGTCCAGCCACAATTCTTTTCTCCTATTTCCCTCTCCCTTCAACGAAATTATGACTCCAACAAAGCTACGAAATACAACCCATTCCGGAGAACAACGCCACATGACCACCGATGTATATTTGCGAAATGGCGCGACAACGCTCCAGATTTTATCCAAGCTCCTTGTTCGACTGAACCCATACTCTCAACCCACGTCAGATTCGTGAAGGAAGAACATTAACCCACAACCCGATCTATACAAAAATCGCTAGTTGGCACAAGAGGCTCTTAGATCCAAACAACCATACACCTCTAACGTCAGATCTGCAGCAATGAACCTATTCATACTTAAACTAGTAAATACCCACTCGATTTAGGCGGTAAAATTTCGTTAATCTAGTACTTTAGGGTCTATTTAGGCCCTTTCAGTTTAGAATTTGGCTTATTTGGTTTCTGAAAACTTTGTTTTTGTCTATCTTAGGATTCTTCAGGTCAGTAAGATTTTTAGTGCTGTGAAGATTCGAGGTAAGTGGTTCCTCACTTATGGAGTATTGTGTATTTTGTATTTTTAATGCTTGATTTTTATTATATGTTTATTGTAAGTGGTCTCTTAATTATTGTTGGGCATTATTTGTTTGTTTGTAAGTGATCTCTTGTAATGAGACTGTGAATTCTGAAAATAAGGCATGAGAACAACAATTAGACACTGAAGTTACAGGACCAGTCATACCAACGGTGTTAGAGATCTTAAGATCTAGCATACCCATAGATTTAAGAAGGCTTAAAATCAAAGTTATATATCATGAAAGTGAAAGAGTCATGCAACATTATGCATTCAAAGAAATAAATTTGAATAATGTAGAATCTCCTTGTGGTAGTGCTCGAGTACTTTCCATAAACAGAGGAGGCAAATTAAGTGAATCAATCAATCAAATTTTAGCTCTGAGATTCATACATAGTGTAACACCCGAGACTCTTTGGGGTAAGTTTAAAATGTCGTTTTGGTAAAGTTTTATTAAGAATTTATTAGCTTTGAGGGTAATTTGGTGATTTTTGGAAAAGGAAAGGGCATTTTGGTCTTTTAGAGAGAAGATATTTTGATTTTATTATTATTATTATTATTTAAAAAAAAAAAAAAATTAATTTCATCTCTCTCCCCCGAAAGCTCTCTCTCTCTCTCTCTCTCTCTCTCTCTCTCTACCGAGCGTCTTCTTCCCCTTCCTCTCGAGCTCGCGCCGGACAACACCTCCCCGATCACCCTTCCACCGTTCTTCTTCTTCTCTCGCCGAAGCTCACGGTCGCCGGACGAAATCGTCTGCGTGAGCCTCGCCGGCCATCCACCGCACCCATCCGCCGATCTCTTCCCTTCCGCCGAGCAAACCGCGCGCAGCCCTCCAACCGCCGAACGAAGCTCCAGCCCCGTCGACCTGCACGCTCAGCTCCGTTGCACGTCAGTTGCCGAACAAAGCCGCCGTAGAACATCGCCGGAAAACACCATTTCAGCCGCGTTTTCAAGGTGGGTTTTCGATTCCGTGAGATGTTTGGCGTTTTGGGCTCGAGTTTGATTGATTTTCAGCAAAACGACCTCGAATTCTTGTAGATCGGGCTGCAACACATCAGAAACGAACCCCCACGCGCCGATTGGAAGTCCACGCCCCGGCCACGCGCCGATCGGAAGTCCCACGCGCCGCCGTGAAGCCGGAGTTGGGTAAAAATTGCCATTTGGTCCGTTTCGTCGAGTTATTAATGTTAGAATGTGTTTTAGCGTAATTCGGATGGTTTAAGACACGTTTAGGACACTTTTTAGGTGATTTGTCGAGGACATTGGATTGTACTTGGAGTGGGGACTCGAGAAGCTCATTACTAGTGAAGAAAGGGTATTTTAGTAAGTAAAGATATAAGGTAAGGGATCTCACAACGAAAGAAGTTTTCGAAACCTAAAGCTAGCTCTATATTTACTTTGAAAGTTTATGTTTTTCGTGTAAGTATTTAAGAAAGAAAGTGTTTTATATGTATATTCCTTTATACGCTAGTTCCATGAGTTCTATTTGAGTTTTCATGTTAAAAAGAATGGAAATGATATGTATGTCTTTGAAATGCGATTGCCTTGAATTATGCATTCATAACTATGTTCTAAAACGAATGGGACCTCATGCATGTGTTGTGTGTTAATGAAAAGATTTATGTAAGGCCGTGACGATAATTCTCCCAAAAGTTTTATGTGGGTTATGAGGGAACCCGAGTCTTCGGACTCTCTATGCTCCCGGGGTTTGAGAGTGCTCCACGATGGTAGCCTTCGGGCTGAGTCTTCGGACTCCACGATGGTAGCCTTCGGGCTGAGTCTTCGGACTCCACGATGTATGTTAGCTTTCGAGCTCAACTCTCAGAGTTAGGGGAGGACTCTATTCGATGGAAAAACTATGTCTTCGGACTATTCACGAGGCCCTCGGGAGAATTTAATCGTTCACGAGAGCCGCGAGGAAAAGTACATGGTTTATAAAACGAATTTTAGGTCCCCTACTAAAGCGATGGTTTACGATGGTTTTATGATTTAAAATGACATGTTGCATGCGATTGAAACTCTTACTTTGAAACTATGAGTTACTTACTGAGTATTATTCGTTAATACTCACCCTTTTCCTTTTAAAATATTTTCAGGTAAGGCTAAGATCGGCCCTAGCGCGTGACCGGAGATCAGCTACTCGAGTCATGGGAGCTGAGCGATCGCTATTCTGCTTCTTTTATGTTTCTGGATGTACATAGAACTCATGTCGAGTTTTTAAATGTTTAGGAGGATGTTTCAAGATCTTTTAACCTTTCTTTGTAAATCGTGCACGTGTATTTGGCTTTCTATCTTTGAATTCACTTGGTCTCTGCTGTTTGAACCCTAGCATCATATTGAGAAGTTTGTTGGATGCTAGGAGGTTGTTTGAAAATCTTAGAAGTGTGTTTTTCTATGTCTTATCAGGTAAGGGTCTAATTTTTGGTTTTCGCGTAGTTACGTCGTTATGCTGCTGAAATTTTCGGTAATATAGCGACGTGACTTAGTAATGACTCTTAGGTAGCGTGTTGAGCCTATAGGGTCGTTACACATAGATCCATAGCATGTGAATACAACAATAAGAAGTATTAAGATTTTATTAAGGAAATCCACCAGGAAAAGAGTTGGAACAATACAAGGAAATCCATCAAACCAGTTTGCTCGAGAATTGAAAAATAACCACCACAAATCATAATTAACAGTTCAGCAACATCCAAAAGAGCCATTGAGTTCATGACATTGAGCATTGTGCATTAGAGCATCCTCATTATGATTCAATTATATTGGAAATTTTTTATCGTTCACTTCTTTGCAATTGCATATGTACTGATATCAAGCTTAACATTAAATGAATCTACAATCAAATAAGACCATTTCAAATGTAACATTCATGTCATGTTGCATTTTGTTTGCAGAGAAAATGTAAGGAAAACATGCAAATGAAGTAAGCTATCATAACAGTTTCCTGATTCAAGCAGCTGGGAAGAGATATGATTTAAGTTAGAAAATCATTTGCTTTTGTAGAAAAAGAGAAGCTTCTTGAGGTACAGATCTATATGATTTAAGTTAGAAATTTAGTATTTTAATTATTATTTTAAAATTAAATATATGGTAATTAACTATGTATCTTTACTCAATAACTGTTCTAGGACCTTTGAGATTGTTGATTCAATGTAGTGTTTTGATCATTTGAATTTTATCTTTTTCTTTTCAAGTCTTGAAAATATTTCTAAGCCAAACCAAAAACTTGCAAAGGATGTGTCCTAGGAAAGGAAAATTTCCAACTTATGGATTGTATTAAGCTTTTCTCAAAAACTTGACTTTAAGTGTTTAAATCTTCTTTTATACTTGTTCATTATCTATTGAGTTTATTTTAGTCTTTTTGTAGTTTAAGACTTTAGATTCTCAACTTCAATTTTTTAATCCTTTGTTATTGTTCACAGGTTGGAACTTTCATTGCATATATGAAATAATGATTAATAACGATTGATAGCAATGGAATAATTTATGGTTAATTTGGTTACTTCTGAGGTAATCTTTATTCTTGTTGGTTTTTGTTGTTGTTTCTTTTAGTTTGTAGAAGATCGGTTGCTACAATACATCCTTGGTATGATCTTGAGATTGGTACCTTCATGTCTATTGAATCATTGTTTTTTGGTACTTTGAAGTCCGATTACAAGTTGTATGGTATAAGAGTAAAATATTTTGTTAATTATGAAGTTAAATCAGTAAATTTTCTTTGAGTTGAGGCCTTCTCCGCCATCTTCTTATCCAATTCGTAAGCTCCACCTCTGTTTCTATGGTTGTTTAATTTCTTTTTTCGCTATGATTATTGTTATTATCTTTTGGTTTGTAGTTTTAGGATTTTTGTTTCTTGGGCATCCACTCAATTTGTGATTACTAGTAGGAAATAGAAGGATGAACGGCTTCTTCGGTGAATACCATAGTTAGTAGGAAATGTTCTTCAACAAATGAACAATTTTCTCACAACTTACTGTTGCCTTAGGTACCAGCCTTTACTTCCTATTAAGCGGGTGAAAATATTTGTAGAGTATGACTATGAGGAGGTAATGACACGTCCTAGCCACCGTATTTATTTATTTATTATTAAACTTTTGTATTGCAAAGTGGATAATTTGTTGCTTTTTCATACTACAGAAGGCTCACCTCGTGATCAGGGTCTAAGACAAGGTAGAGGACGATGTCGTAATTAATGGCAGAAGAATATCCAAGGTAGAGCACGTCTTTAGAATGTGCAATAAAGCCAGATCATCAAAATTTCAGTTTGTTCATGGACTCAACTATCACTTTTAAGTAATTGCTCTTGGATTGCGTTTGTGAGGTTTCTTTTTTTTGTTCCATATCATGATTGCTTATTGAGCATAGAGCTAAAGATCAACAATTGGATGCATTGGTATCAATTTTGATAGTTTTTTTTTTTAATTTTTTCCTACAAATTAATTCTACCATTGTTTGCACTAATAATTGGTTCTTGTAACATTTTGGAAGGTCAGTGATCTGAATAACCACTTTGAAAAGTGCCAGCAACTGTTAAACTCGATTGCTAGATCACTCAGCTCAAAGGCTATGGTATGTTGGAACTCTATTTTGCTTTTAAATGTATGCGTAGGCTAAAGTTTACTATATTTAATTGTGTTTTTCATGTGCTTGACATAACAAATCCATCGTTGCAAATGAGATATACCAAATTTATTGAAGTATAGATGTTCAATTTTTAAACTTTTGCTTTATTATTAGTGTCTAAATGTTGGTGATTATGATTTCTAAGACAATAGGTTTTAGTTGAACACAGTACAATTCTCGTATGGAAAAAGACGAAGTAGAATGTAATTTGTAACCAGTCAACTCTTTACAGTATCATGTGCACACCATTAACCTATCGATTGCTTTTCTTTATGCTCACCAAGGCTCTAAGAAATGTCTTATTTCCCTCTTCTTTGCGACTTTTTTTTTTGGTATTTTTTTAATGATATGTTCTCTTGTACCAAAGAAATAAAGTAAGGATATTAATATTTTGGTTGCAGACAGTATAAGAACAGAGAAAGAAGCTGGAAGAACATGAGCAGTTGTTAAATCATGGAAGGTATGGTGGTAACCATTTTCTGCTTGTGGTTTGAATTAAATTGTCTTATTCATCAATGAACTTGTTATTGATTTTCTATTCAAGTAGGGAACCGATTGGCAAATATAAGAACACAGTCGAATAGCTTGTTAAGGGAGAGCCTTAGCTACTTCTCACCCATTTCTCATTAGGTAATACTTTAACTTATATTTACTTTACAAAATATTGCATGTTCTTTTCCGTTTATCTCAATGGTCAGAACTTTTGTTTGGCTTTCCTTTACTTTAACTGATCATTTCTCTACCCATTAGGCCATTGATATTGAAAACATCCATGACTTTGGAAGCATTTCTGTCAGGTAAAGTTTTACTTATTGTGTTATAGTTATCTTACTTTGTAAGCTTCTCTTTCATGACATTTTGTGTTGAAAATAATTGTTGGTAAAATTTTCAGTTTGAAAATTGAAATATTGTTACTTTATTGATGTGCATCCATTGTTATATTGATTTCAAGAAAATAGTTGTTATGACATTTTGTTGGAAGCATTTTTGTCGTGTGTTTGACTTTTAACTTTTTCATTATTGTTTGATTTTTAACTTTTTCATTATTGTGCACCCTCTCTCCTATTTTTCTAGATTATTTAAGTCCATAGATGGCGCTTTTATGTTGTTATACAGGCTTGTGAATTCTTGTCAATAGATGGCTTGCTTTTCATTGTTGAACTGCATGCTTGACCCATTCCTTTGAATTTGTTATCTTGATCTTTCAATTTAACTTTCTTATAGTGCTTTTAAAGTGTTTGAGCTTATGGTTTTATCTTCTTCATTTATTTTGATTTCATTTGTTTTGTGTCGATCTTGAAGAATTTTGTTTACTGCATTTCAACTGTTGAGAGGTCTTTTTTGTCTATGGGTGCTTTTAAAGCAATGATTTTTGGATTTTTGTAGGGTGCAAGTACTATGTACAAAAATATATACGAGAAATGCATATATCAACAAGAAGAAATTGACGAGGTTCAAAAAGAATGGGCAGAATTTGTTGGAAGATGTGTAGACTTGTGAATTTGTTAATTTTGTATACATTATGCAAGTACTTTTGTTAAAATTTTCATTTAGTAGGATAGTTGATATTTTTAATTAATTGATATGTTATTAGTTAAACGATTTGTTAATTTCCTTATTGTATTACATATTGTATATTTTATTAATTAAGGTTTTTTATTGAGTTAATTATTTTGTAAAAATAATAATATTATTGATATTTTATTTTGTGCATAGGTTGAGAAAGATAAATATTTTGGTTAGTTATGTGTGCAACCAATAATTTTTTTTATTAAATTATTCACAAAAAGATGACGGCATTGTCTGTCATTAAAACAGACATTTAATGATAGACATTGACTTTTAATGTCATACATTGACCGACATTAAAAGTTGACCGTCATTGTAGGCTACGATGACGGACACCTTTTAATGACGGGCATTGCCCGTCATTAAAAAGCGTCCGTCATTGTAGCCTACAATGACACTCGAAAAGATGACGGACACATGTCCGTCATCATTTCCCTTTAATGACGGGCAATGCTCGTCATTAAAAGCCAAATTTGTACTAGTGAGTGTGCAAGGTTTTTAACTTGTTGATGGCTATTAGATCCATAGTGGGCTTGCACCGATCAATCTTTCCTCCTTCTTCAAGTTCTAACTCTGCCCTTCTACAAAGTTTAGTAATCAGGGTGGGGAAGAAAAGGCATCCCACATTCTATCAAGCGCAGGCCACTATCTCTTCCCTCAGGATCTGGCCTATGTTCAGCTTGAGGCCCATGTAGATGCAGTACAACAACATAACCAACTTCTGCGATATGGTGGAGTCATGCGTTGTAGGCAGGATCCTGTTCTTCATTAAATGGAGCAATAGAAACGGCTCTATCTTGATGTCTGAAGGCACCAAAGTCCTCACTCCAGTCTGCGAAACTCTTTATTCAGTGCCCTCATGTGCAACGAACTCTAGGGCCTTCTGCAACTATTCCTCAATTGGATTGTCAATGGCATCATTACCTGCAGGGTTCCTCAAAGAGGGTAGCATGTATATTCGGTGGATGTCGAGTGTGGAGTACCGCACTGTCCTCCCTCTGAGTTCAACATCGTTCCTTGTTTCATCCCCCAAGTGGGCATAAAATCCCAAACTAGTTGCACAACTTCTTTCTTGTGCTGCTCACAAAACTGCTCCCATCCCAACCTGCGAATGATATCTGTAATGAACTATGGGATGAGGCCTGTCTTATTTGTGAAGCCCTTTTCAAACATGAGCGCTCTGTCCCCCATGATGATTTTTCGTTTGTTGAGGTCGCATGGGGTAGAGCGTTCAACCACAAGACTTTTGCAGTAGCGCGACGAGTCATTTGCCTAGGACTAGTTTAAGGCCTACTCCTCTTCTTCTTCTCAATACTCCTTTTGGAGGAGTTAGGCATCTCGCTATCTGAGATTTTCTACAAATCATCCTTAGAGAGGGGAGCTTCGAATTTCTTTTGGCATTTTTCTTCTTCATCTCTCTCGAGGCTCTAATCAGGAGTGAGCCTCCTCATCTCGTACTCGAACAGGTCATCAAATTCATCTTCATTTTGCCCCTGTTCGTTAGGATACGACCTTGATGCGGCCGCATCTGCAACATTGGCCTCAGATGACCTTTGTTGGTGTCTTGGTGTTGGTGGTGGTGTCTGGTCTAATTGCAGTTTGGATGTGGCCGCATTTGCTTCCTGCATAAATTTTTCATTTGCTGCCTCAATCCTGGCCGCATTTTCTTCTTCCTCTTTTTGCCTTTTCTCAGCCTCTTCACGAAGTTTCTCAGCAAGCTCCACAGCCTTGGCCTTTCCAGCAGCGACCATGGTTGCCCACTTAGGTGTGGGGATGTCCTCTTGAGCCACTTGTTCGTTAGTCTATGGTGGTCTTGGCTCCGCAGCTTTCTTTCCTTCTTTCGTTGGTGAGATATCCCACCTACACTTCCTATTGTGTGTGGAGAGCATCTTGTTCCTGCATTTTCAAGGTGAAGGGCTTGAGTTTGATACCAAAGTAGTAGTGGAGGTGGCAGACTTTGTGGGAGTGGCATGTGTTTCCACTGGTTCTTTTAAATGCGTTGCAGATGCAGTCGCATTTCCTCCTTCAGTAGCTGAAAGAATTTCATATTGTTGGGCCAAATGTGCCGCAGATGCGAGCGCATTTAGCCTTTCTTTGTCATAATAGGTCTTGTGTGGATGCGTCAGAGTTGTAGGCGCATCTTACTTCTTTGCCTCAGGCTCCTAAGGTTGGACCAATTGCATTGCAGATTCGGTCGCAACTGGGCCTTTTGCCTTCTCCTTGCCACTTGGCGCAAACTTCTTCTCCGTCTTCTTCTTCTTTGTGTACACAGCCATGCAATGACTTGGGCTTTCTGATCTTGAACCGATTTCGCTAGCCCTCGACATTCCTTTAGGTCTCTTCACCATTCTTGGCACGAGGGGGCTAGGTCATCTTCCTATTCCTCGAAGTTTAACCCAAGCCTTCATGGCCTCCTTGCTTATATGGGCTATCTTCCTTAAGTCCTCTTTCCATTCTTTTGATCGTCTCGGCAATGGTGAATCCGTGGAAAGAATCTTCAAGGTTGATTGGCCCTTCTTTTCTTTTTGCTCGATCTTTCGCTTAGGGCTTGCTGGTGCAGTGGACTTCTCTTTCATGGAAAACGAAGCTTGTTCTCGAGTGAGGTATCTACGTTTGTAGGTAACCTTGCTTTGCTCCATTGCACTCGAGACTACCTACAAAAGAAAGGGAAGTGGGTTTTCTCTGTAAAGAAAAGAGGTGAATTACCGGTAGGTTTGGTCGTAGAAGATGATCGGAGGACTCACCAAAATATGTTCGGAGATGGTACTTGAGATGTAAGAAACGACAAGGAGTTGGGTGTTTTGAAAATTTCGAATAAGTTGACCTAGGTCAATGGTGGGTCCTATTTATAGGTTTCGAAATTTCCAAAAACAACCCCTTTTCCTTTTGTAATTGACATCACCACTTCCTTATTCGTTTCATGGCCATATGGGGCCGCAAACCTAGCTGTAATTTTCTCTCGATGTGCGGTCCCTGCATAATAAAAATTTAGGGCCAAATGCACCCGCAATCAGGCCGCATTTTCCCTATGCGCAATTCTTAAAATGCGGCTGCAATTCAAAACGCATTTCTCTGGGTTGAAACCTGCAATAACATAATGCATTTTGAATGCAGTCACATTTGGACATTTACTTCCAATTTTCACCTTAAGCCTCAAAATTTCCCAAGTGCTTCAAAGTTCCCTGCACACTAACTCAAGGTATAAAAAAGCTCACACATTAAACATAAAAGAAGAATCGAATTAGATACAAAGTGATAATGACTTAGACTTAAAAGTTTGATTAATTCAACTCCCAGGTAGGTCCCCAAGTAGAGATGTTCCCTTACGGTCAGCTTAAGTACCTTAGCCTAGACAGGACCCTCCTAAGACAGACTTCCCTCTTAATCAAAACTTATAGTTCGAATGCATTAAATCACTTGTGCACCACTTACACCAAACTTATTTTTTAAGTTTTTTTTTTTTAATTTTAAAACCAAAAAAAAAAAGCAATATTTACATATTTACAACACATCATCTGATGTTTTTAATCCAATTATATTAGAGAGACTGAGGCCTTGTTCTTACTTAAGCCTTCTCCCCAGTATGGTTTGACTCTCTGTCCGTCTACTTTAAAAATGGTCCCTTTGCTAGCCTGCAAATCAATTGCTTCATATTGATATACTTTAGCAATTGTGAAAGGTCCGGACCATCAGGATCTCAACTTTCTTGAAAAAAGTTTCAATCTCGAATTGAACAGCAACACCCGTTGTCCTTCATGTAGTCATTTTTCAAAGATCTTCTTGTCATGACATCTCTTCACCTTTTCCTTATAAAGTTTAGCATTTTAGTAGGAGAAGGGCCTGCTCGGTCAACTGCATTTTCCTTAATACACTTGCATTAGTCAAATTAAAATTCAACCTTTTCAGATCCTAATAGGCTTGGTGCTCCAATTCTAAGGGTAAGTGGAAAGCTTTCCCAAAGACAATTCTGTATGGAGACATTCCCAATGGAGCCTTAAAAGTTGTCTTGTGTACCCATAGTGCATCATCGAGCTTGAGAGACCAATCCCTTCGTGATTGATCAACTGTCTTCTCTGGGATTGTCTTGATCTCCCTGTTCGATAATTCTTCCTGTCCATTCGTTTGTGGATGATATGCAGTCGCAATCTTGTACCTTATGTTGTATTTGACCAGTAGATTTCCTATGACCCTATTCACAAAATGAGTTCCCTCGTAATTGACCAACACCCTCAGTGTACCAAAACGAGTAAGGATGTTCCTGTGAAGAAACTTTTTCACTGTCTTAGCATCATTGGCATGTGTTGCCACAGCCTCGATCCATTTAGACACATAGTCTATTGCAAGTAAGATATACACATTCCCAAAGAATGGCGAGAAAGGTCCCATGAAATCTATGCCCCATACGTCAAAGATTTCCACCTCTAACATGTAGTGCATTGGCATTTTATGTCTCACTGTTAAGTTCCCTATTCTTTGGCATTGAATGCATCCTTTAACAAACAACGAGAATCCCTGAAAAGAGTTGGCCAAAAGTATACACATTGGAGTACTTTAGCTACTGCTTTTGTACCAGCAAAATGGCCTCCATATGGGGCTCTGTGACAAGCTTCAAGTATTTTTGGGACATCCTCCTCTGCAACACACCTTCTTAGCACCTGATATGGTCCTATTCTAAGGGTAAGGTTCATCCCAACAGTAGTACTTACTATCATGGTAGAACTTCTTCAATTCTTTCGATGTTGCACCTGGTGAAGTAAGTGTTGGGATTTATGCCCTAAAGCCTTGTAATTAATTAACTATTTAATAATTAATAATAATTTTGATTATTTTATTTGTAATATAATATTATCCATTATATGAAAAATCCAAGGTTATTAGTGTAATCTTGAACAGTATGTGGTTGACATACAGGAGGATCGTGTTCAAGAAATAACCTAAAGAGTCATAGTATATGGATAAGGTTGGGTGCCTTATCTTGGTAACACTATTGATACGGCTCACTTTGTAATAGTTACTAATGATTTGATCCAAATCATTCATGTGGAGACATGTGAGTGGAGGTATCTTATACAACGAGTTTGTATAAAACTGGACCACGGAATATTTAATCTCTCTTTATAAATCCGTTAATTGAGAAGATTAATATTTCATCAGGATGATCATATGCAACTTGATCTTAATCATGAGTGAGTTATGAACTCCTTCCTATGAGGGCTTGTCCTTTGATTTGCGTGGGTGAGAATGGCTTTTATAGCCGATTCAATATGCCTACCATTTTGGGGACTTGAACAAATAGGGAGCTGGGAACATAATCTCACAAGATGGAATTCACTCCTTCCCATATAGGATAAGTAGATGAGTAGTTCCCTTAAGTGCTGATTTCGGGACTTGAACAATGGGGCCCACCCTCTCATTGGCCCGAGAGGGACAGTTTATAATTAGATTGTAAACAGATTGTTCATTAGAGAACCAGTGGTACTTAAGGTACAAGATGTAATTATAGGGGTAAAACGGACTTTTGACCCAGTTGTAATTACGAACAACTCCTGAAGGATCGATTTTCATGTAATGATTATATCTATGGACACAACTTGTCCAACAGTGCATAAGAGTGCAACTCTAGGTCTATAGTGGAGTGACCTATAGTTAATTAATGAAAATTAATTAATTAAAGAGTTTAATTAATTAATTTTGTATCATTGAAGCTTATAATCTGTAGATCCATAAGGTCCCCTTGCTAGCTCATAGTAACACTAAAAAGATCAATTTAGTTGAAAGAAAAATTTGAAATGTTTAAATTAATATTTAATTTGAAGTGTTCAAATTAATATTTAATATATTAGATATATTAAATATAAAAGAGGAAAATAATTTATTGTATTTGATACATTAAATATTAAAATTTGAAATGTTCAAATTAATATTTAATTTGAAGTGTTCAAATTAATATTTAATATATCAGATATATTAAATGTAGAAGAGAAAAATATATTTATTGTATTTGATACATTAAATATTAAAATAATTAATGTATATTAAATACATTAAAATAAAATATATTTATTAAATTTGAATTGGATTTAAATTAGGAAATAAATGTCCTAAGAGAATTTTAAACGGTTTGAATAAGATTCAAATTGATTAGATAAATGTATTTTAATATATTAGATATTAAAATTTATTATTTAATTATTTTCCCTAGACCACTATAAATAGAACCCTAGGGGAGAGTCATTGTGCATTCTTCATAACACACATCTCCTCAATAGAGAGAATTAGAGAATTCTCTCTAGACCTCTTCCTCTTTAATCCCTTGTGGATTTTCTTTCAAGAGGCTCCCACAAGCCTTGGTTCTGTGTTCGAGTCATAGCCAGGAAGACTTTGTGGAAGAGATAAAGATCTGCCCGAAGAATCTTCATATTTTCAAGCTATGTTATGCAATATTATTATTTAATTCTAAATAAACTCAAACCGATTCCTACGCTTCCGCTTGGGTTTAATTAGATTATTCCCTTCAATTGGTATCAGAGCAATCTTTGAGTTTTATTTAGAATTAAAGTTTTGTGATGGTGGGTATTTTAATTTATTATATATTTGATATATTGTGATTTGCAAATTGATCGTTTAGGCTATTTGGCATTAGATTTTTTGCTTTGATTAGATCATTGTAAAACCCACAAGGGTTAGGATTTCATGTATTTTACTTGAATGACTACGATAGTTGCAAATTTCGATTATATGGGCTGAAGAAGTCGACAGCGAAAAACGTTTGAAAAAAAAAACGTGAATTGAAGTCAAGCTTCTGCAATTGAAAATTTAGGATTTCTAAATCCTGAATTTGGAATGGTTCAAACAAGGAAGATATTGAAGACCAAGATATGTCTTGGATTTAAATTATTGTAATTTAAATTATTTTCAATTTCTTAGGATATGCTAAATATGCCCGGTCAATTTTGCTATTTTTAATTTAATTATGCATGAGATGTATGTTTTAAATTGTTTGATTGTTGCATAAAGGATGTCATTTAAATTTAAAATCCCACCATAGGTTAAGCGTGGTCATGCATCTTATCTATTTTTCAATGTGATTGTTATATTTGAAAATTTTGATTAGGTTGTTTCCTAATAGAATTAAGATTAATTTTTTAATATAATTGTTATATTGAAAAATTTGATTAGGATGTTTCCTAATAGAATTGAGATATTTTCTTAATATGCTTAATATTTTCCATATATTTGAATATAATGGTTATATTTGAAAAATTAAATTAGGATATTTTCTTTCATAAATAAAATTCATGTTTTCCTAATAGAATTAGGATATATCCTAATGAGATTAGGATTTTCTTAAAATAAAGATATTTCAAATTCATGGTTTAAATAGTTTAAATTTTTAATTTAATATATCTTTATTTGTTAGAATTTAGGATAATCTTTTAATTTAGTTTTAAAGGGTTTAAAATGGTAGAATTTCAAGATTATCCATAGTTTACAAATTGAATTTAATTCATCTTTATTTGTTTCCTAATAAGATTAAATTCTTTTAAAATAAGATTAGATCTTTTAATTTCAAAATAAGATGAGATCTTTTAATTTCCTAATAAGATTAGGTCTTTCATAAATAAAGATAATTTAATTCAAAGATAAAATAGTTTAAGTTTTGAATTTAATTTATCTTTTATTTTTTTTCTAATAGGATTAGAATAAAATATCCATAATTATCTTTTAATTTGTTTGAAAGGGGTTAAAATGATGGATTTTGAAGACTATCCATGTGAATTATTTTTTAATAGGATTAAAAATATTTATGTTCATTAATCTAATAATTAATAGTTAATTAAATATTAATGAATTTGAAATAAAAATTGACTATAAGGGAACTCTGTCTATGGAAGGTTTTGTCTAGACTGGGGTATTTAAGCTGACCGAAAAGGAACATCTCTAACTGGGAACCGACCTGGGAGTTGAATTAGTCAAATTTTATTTAATTTCACTAAGCATGCTCATAATGTGATTAATTTTTTAAATAGTTTTAAAACTTGGTAATTCACATTAAAATCAATCTAACAACATAAAGGTTATGAAAGGTAGATTGAGGAACTTAGATAAATGAGATTAGCCTAATTTGTCTAAGTAAGAGAAAACCCTATTTCAAAATAGTAAGTGGGAGAAAAAAATGTGTCAACATATCTTACGGTCTCCATCATTGGTTCACATCGTGAGGTTCATGTGGGGCCTCGTGGTGGCTTTTGGACTGTCCCCCTACGGAAGGTGTTTGCATGGGTCAATATCAGGGTGAACTCCTAAGAAGTATAGGATTGTAGTTTTGTTTCCAATACTTGACCTACCCTACGGCGGCACTTGTTGGGATAAAACTAAGGGATCTAAAATTATGGGTCACACTTACAAAGGGCTCATTAAAGTTGTTAATGATGTCTTTGACCAAACTAATAGTAACTAAATATTATAGGAATAAGAGTTATTCTGGTATGATACTTGGTTGAGATTGTCTCAGTTTAGTGAAGGAATACTTTACCTACCCTACGGCGGCACTTGTTCTAACTCACTAAAGTACCATAGCATTAGAAATGATTTATATGGTTCATTTTTCAAATTGTTTGATTGTCTCAGTTTAGTGAAGGAATACTTTACCTACCCTACGGCGGCACTTGTTCTAACTCACTAAAGTACCATAGCATTAGAAATGATTTATATGGTTCATTTTTCAAATTCTTTGATTTCTATGCTAAAATTGAATGCATAATTGTTTGCATGATGTTAAATTATATATTTTATATATCTCAATATTATGTCAGTTTCTCTCATGATTTTAATTTTTTTTACTGATAAGTCAAAATTGAGAAATTTTATTACTTGAAAAAGTAACATTAACACTATAATGGTAGAGTAAAATTTTGAATTTCTTTTTATTGAGAAATATTCTCAAAACTTGTTGCTGATGCTATTCGAATTGTTCGTGAAGCACATGATTAATGAATCAAAAGTAAACGAGATAGCTTGTACGTATTCTCCTAGTTGACATGTTAGATGTCAAATTTAGAAGATAAAGAAAACGACAACAACATATGAGATGTTGAAGTCAACATAAGCTAAATTTAGAAAGTTGTCTAAATGATCTCAAAACTAAGTATTACAAAAATCCAAGTAAAGAAATCAAATGATTGAAGCTATATAAAAGGAAATAGTTCCTAAATTAGCTAGGACAATCATAATAAGAGGAATTTTTGAAATACCTCTAGGAAGAAAAATATAAATGAAAGTAAATTTGATTTACTAAATTTTTGGTGGAATATAAATAATGTCACCTAGATAGTTGATATAAGATTTACTATCAAGATTTATTCTTCATTACATTTAATATGTAATTCTTGGAAAATACTTAACATGTAGAATAGTTTCTACAAGTTAACACCAGGAAGCCTATCTCAGTTAGTGTAGTGGGAGACATAAGATGTCATTAAGTAAAAATTGTTACATAATGCTGAATATGGTGTTTTTAGTAACCATAAGAGAAATTCAAGTTCTCGAACTTTATTACAAATATGTTCATATAGTATGAATTACTTTGAAGTATGAAAGTTTATATTTTCAAAATTGTTTGAAAATACATTCAGCTGAAAATAAGAACAATTTGTATATGTTAAAAATGTTGGCATATACTATACTACAAAATACTGAGATATTCAGGATTATAGAATCCAAAATAGAAAGACATTATTTTCTCCTAAAAGATGATACTTGACTTCGGCTGTTAAGGTTGATTAACATCAACTTGAATAGAATGAAAAGACTAGTAAGAGGTAATTCTCTAAAAAGTTAGTTAATTACTTTACTTGTCTGTAGATTTTGCCTTTCATGCAAGATAATCATTGGGCCTTTATTAGATAGGGCTAGAACGCCAAAGAATACTTTGGGCTTACACATTCTGACCTAAGTGGTCTGGTGAATGTAAAGGTCAAATAAAGTCATGAATATTTTGTCACTCTAGTTGATGATCATTCAAGGTACAAGTATCTTTACCTAATACAACATAAGTCTAAATTTTTTAAATGTTCAAGAAAATTAAGACTAAAGTTTAAAAATCGATTAGGTAATTAAATCTATCAAGATATTATGATCAGATCATAATAGAAAGTACATGAACCTTACATACTAAAACTAATTGATAGAAAATGGGTTTTTATCCCAATTATCTTAATACCAAGTGCAGTTTTGTGAAATTGTGCTGCAAGAGGAGTAATAGGACCTTGTTAGACATGGTCACATCAGTAATGAGTTACACACCATTACCATACTCTGGTTAGGAAATGCAATAGAGATTGCATAGTGAATATGATTCCTTCTAAAAGTGTCTACGAGACAATTTTAAAGATTATAGAAAAATAGTAAAGTTGGTTTACAATACTTTACCATTTGGGAGTGTTAAGCTCACATGCTGAACACAAGCCTAAAAAGCTTGTATATGTTCAAAGATAAGCCTAAGTGTAGGTCACCCCTAAGGAGTATAAAGTGGTCTTTTATGTAGTCCTAAAACGAATAAGGTATTTGTATGACAAATATCATTTTTATAAGAAATGTCAAATAAAAGACTACAAACCTTTAATAAGGTGAGATAGTGTTAATAAATTGGTTTCAAGTGAAGCCACTAAATAGTTAACAAAAGTTGTTAACAATTTAATTATATTTGAAAGTCAAATGGATCCTAGTCATGAATTGGATAAGCCTCATCGTAGTGGGAGAATTATGAGATGACTCAACCTTTACAAAGACTTAATTGAAGCCCAAATTGTCATGTTAGATGACAAAGTTGAAGGCTTATTACCTGCAAAATGAGACTAAAGGCAAATGGTTAAACCTAATAGGAGAAAGTAGACTGCGAGTAAATTTTCTCACTTGTTGCCATACTGAAGTCTGTAAGCATTATTTAATTCATTGTTGCATATGTGATATAAAAAAAATGAATGTTTAGAATTCTTTTATGAAAAGAAATCTTAGATAATGCATCTACACAAATCAATCAGATATGTTTATTTTCAAAGATCAAAAGCAAAAAATTTGCAAAATAGTAAAGGTTCATTTATGAAATGAATTTTACCATTAGATCTATGAATATAAGGTTTGATAAAAGTATCAAATCTATGACTTTGGATAAATATAAGCTTGTATAGACAAGAAAATCAATAATTGCCTAGTGGATTTTTCTCATGTTTTATGTTGGTGATATTTTTACCCATTATGAATGATGTAAGATGTCTAACATAAAATGTTGATTAAGTAACCAATTCCAAATTAGTGATTTGGAATGACTCAGTATATTTAAAATGTCCAAAATGAAGATTTTAAGGACAAAATGTTAACTTTGTCTCAAACATCTTATATTGACAAAATTGTTGTCAAATATTTTATTTTTATGTCTAAGAAAGTGTATCTTAAGACACCTCAAATGTTGAGAGTATATGATATGCATAAATGAGACTGAACATTTAATATACAATTGGTTAACATATATCAATTAAACGAATGGTATGACTATTGAGTAGAAAATTAAAAACTTTCTCAATTATCTATGGATGATGAGAAATTTTTGTGTATGGAGTTAAAGATTTGATCTTTACAAGATACACTGGTTCTTACAAAGATTTAGGAAATCTATGTAAAGATAAATTTTACCCTAGGTGGTGGAGTATGGTATACAAGTTAAATTGTTTTGCTTGTGAAGTAACAAAATGACTTGTATGACTCAAATAGTTCCTTGAAGATCTGAAAGGTGTTTCAAATATAATTTAGTCTATCATCTTTATTATGATAATAGTGGTGCAAAGACTAATATTAAGGAAATTATAAAACACCAACGTATAGGGAATCATATCGAGAGAGAGAAAGCATCATAGTAGTGACCAAGATGGCTTTTAATGACAGTCGTTTAGATCTATATAAAAAGACTCTCCAGGCTAAAGTGTTTAAGGGTCACTTAGAATGTCTAGGATTATGAGACGTGTCTCGTCTTCGCTAGGGCAAGTGGGAGAATATGTTGGGTATAGAGTATGCCCTAGTATACATGTCTCGCCGGCTTTAGTGCAAGTGGAAGATTGTTGGGATTTATGCCATAAAGTCTCGTAATTAATTAATTATTTAATAATTAATAATAATTTTGATTATTTTATTTGTAATATAATATTATCCATTATATGAAAAATCCAAGGTTATTAGTGCAATCTTGAACAATATGTGATTGACATACAAGAGGTTCGTGTTCAAGAAATAACTTAAAGAGTCATAGTATATGTATAAGGTTGGGTGCCTTATCCTGGTAACATTATTGATATGGCTCACTTTGTAATAGTTACAAATGATTTGATATAAATCATTCATGTGGATACATGTGAGTGGGGGTATCTTATACAACAAGTTTGTATAAGACTGGACCACAAAATATTTAATCTCTCTTTATAAATCCGTTAATTGAGAAATTAATATTTCATCAGGATGATCATATGCGACTCGATCTTAATCCTGAGTGAGTTATGAACTCCTTCCTGTGAGGGCTTGTCCTTTGATTTGCATGGGTGAGAATGGCTTTTATAGCCGATTCAAAATGCCTACCATTTTGGGGACTTGAACAAATAGGGAGCTGGGAACATAATCTCACAAGATGGAATTCACTCCTTCCCATATAGGGTAAGTAGATGAGTAGTTCCCTTAAGTGCTGATTTCGGGACTTGAACAATGGGGCCCCACCCGCTCATTGGCCCGAGAGGGACTTAGTTTATAATTAGATTGTAAACAGATTATTCATTAGAGAATCAGTGGTACTTAAGGTACAAGATGTAATTATAGGGGTAAAACGGACTTTTGACCTAGTTGTAATTACGAACAACTCGTGAAGGATCGACTTGCATGTAATGATTATATCTATGGACACAACTTGTCCAACAGTGCATAAGAGTGCAACTCTAGGTCTATAGTGGAGTGACCTATAGTTAATGAATGAAAATTAATTAATTAAAGAGTTTAATTAAATAATTTTGTATCATTAAAGCTTATAATCTGTAGATCCATAAGGTCTCCTTGCTAGCTCATAGTAACACTAAAAAGATCAATTTAGTTGAAAGAAAAATTTGAAATGTTTAAATTAATATTTAATTTGAAGTGTTCAAATTAATATTTAATACATTAGATATATTAAATATAAAAGAGGATAATATATTTATTGTATTTGATACATTAAATATTAAAATTTGAAATGTTCAAATTAATATTTAATTTGAAGTGTTCAAATTAATATTTAATATATCAGATATATTAAATATAGAAGAGAAAAATATATTTATTGTATTTGATACATTAAATATTAAAATAATTAATTTATATTAGATACATTAAAATAAAAGATAATTATTAAATTTGAATTGGATTCAAATTGGGAAATAGATGTCGTAGGAGAATTTTAAACGGTTTGAATAAGATTCAAATTGATTAGATAAATATATTTTAATATATTAGATATTTAAATATATTATTTAATTATTTTCCCTAGATAGCAAATAGAACCCTAGGGGTGAGCCATTGTGCATTCTTCATAACACACATCTCCTCAATAGAGAGAATTAGAGAATTCTCTCTAGACCTCTTCCTCTTTAATCCTTTGTGGATTTTCTTTCAAGTGGCTCCCATAAGCCTTGGTCCCATGTTCGAGTCATAGCTAGGAAGACTTTGTGGAAGAGATAAAGATCCGCCAGAAGAATCTCCATATTTTCAAGGTATGTTATGCTTAACTATATTATTATTTAATTCTAAATAAACTCAAACCGATTACTACGCATCCACTTGGGTTTAATTAGATTATTCCCTTCAGTAAGCCAACTAAGTAGTTAGCTATGTCAGCATACCATGGTAACTCAATTGCTTTGACTGCCAACAGCTGCTCGTCTGGAAAAGTATCCTATATCTCCCTTGAATTGTCCTTTTGAGCCTCCAACCCTAATCTTGACAAGTAGTCTGCAACTGGATTTTCCATTCCTTTCCTTTCTAAGATTTCTAGATCGAACTCCTGCAAAAATAAAATCCATTTGATGAGTCGGGGTTAGTATCTTTCTTTGACAAAAGATACTTTAGCGTCGAGTGGTCTGTGTGGACAATCACTTTTGTCCTGACCAGGTAGTATCTAAATTTGTCGAAGGCAAATACAATTGCAAGCAACTCTTTTCCGTTGTGGTGTAGTTAACTTGTGCGTCATTCATTGTTTTGCTGGCGTAGTAAATAGGATGTATTATCTTGTTCCTCCTCTGTGCCAGCATTGCTCCTACAACGAAATCACTTGCGTCGCACATACGCTCAAATGGCTAACTCTAGTCAGGTTTAATCATTATGGGGGTCGAGCTTAGTGCATCCTTCAACCTGTTAAAAACTTTTAAACAATTCTGGTCAAACAAAAATGGTCTGTCAATCTCTAGCAACATGCATAAAGGTTTAGATATGTGGGAGAAATCTTTGATGAATCGTCTGTAGAATCTTGCATAACCTAAAAAGCTTCGGATCTCTTTTACTGATGTAGGTGGAGGTAGTTTTGCAATCAACTACACTTTTGTCCTATCCACCTCGATTCCTTTCATTGAGATCTTGTGCGCTAGGACAATGCCTTCTTGCACCATAAAGTGACATTTCTCCTAGTTGAGCACTAGGTTGGGTTCTTCACAGCTCTGCAAAACCTATTAAAGATTCATAAGACAATGATTGAATGTTTCTCCAAAAACAAAGAAATCATCCATGAAAATCTCTACGGTTCTCTCTACCATCTCTGAGAAAATGGCCATCATGCATCTCTGGAAGGTTGCTGGGGCATTGCAAAGTCAAAATGGCATCTTTTGAAAGCAAAGGTTCCATAGGGACATGTGAATGTCGTCTTCTCATGATCTTCTGGAGCTATCGTGATCTGGTTGTATCCTGAATATCCGTCTAGAAAGCAGTAGTACTCCCTCTCTACAAGACGATCCAACAATTGATCAATAAAAGGCAATGGAAAGTGGTCCTTCTTTGTGGCCTTGTTGAGGCGACGGTAGTCCATACACTCTCCATCCTGCAATGTTCCTTGTTGGAATAAGCTCATTCTTCTCGTTTATTACAACAGTCATCCCCCATTTCTTTGGAACGCACTGTACTAGGCTAACCTAGCTTATATTTGCTATGGGTAGATTACTCCTGCATCAATCCACGTCAAAATTTCCTTGCGAACCACCTTTTTCATCACTGGATTCAATCTCCTTTGGTTCTCTATTTACTTTTTGGCTCCCTCCTCTAGATTGATCTTGTGCATGCAAAAAGAAGGGCCAATTCCTCATATGTCTACTATTGTCCATCCTTGTGCCTTCTTGTGCTTGGAGAGTACCTGTAATAAAGAGAATTCATCCTCATCAGTGAGGTTTGTGGAGATGATAATTGGTAAAGTTTCATCATTTCTAAGAAATCTGTATTTCAAGTGAGACAGAAGTGGCTTGAGCGCCAGCACTGGTGGTTCAATCACTGAAGGTTTCAGTGGCACTGCTCTATCATCTGCTGGTCTCAATGCACTTGGTTCTTCAAATGCGAGCACATATGCTGCCGCAATCTGCTGCTGTTCAAATTCTTCTTTAAACTTTTCTTCTACAAAACTATCACATGTGAAGCTGTCTTCCTGCAAAACATAAAAATCAAACGAATAACAAAGTTCTAAACTTGAGCATTCCTCTGATTCCTCTAGGTAGCGCCTCGCTTCATCACATTGAATGTGATGTATTGGTCATTTACTCACATAGTCAGCTCCCTTTTTAGACATCTATGATCGTTCCTCCCGTGGCTAGAAAAGGTCTTCCCAAGATAATTGGAACTTCCTTGTTTGCCTCATAATCTAGGATTATGAAATATGCAAGAAAAATAAATTTGCCCATCTTAACGAGGACATCTTCAATCTTCCCGATGGGCCTAGCTATTGACCTATCTGCCAACTGCAAAGTTACCATTATGGGTCTAGCTTCTCAAATTCTTAGCTGCTTGAAAATCGATATAGGCATCAAGTTGATGTTGGCTCCTAAGTCGCATAATTCTTGTCCAACGTCTTGTCCTCCTATCATGCATGGGATAGTAAAGCTACCTGGATCCTGCAATTTGTGTGGTACTTTTCTTTTTAAGAGAGAAATGTAGTTCTCATTGAGAGCTACAGTTTCGTATTCTCCTATATTTCTCTTTGTAGTCAATATGTCCTTTCAGAACTTGGCATAGTTGGGCATCTACTCAAGAGCTTCCACCAACGGAATGTTGATATGTAATTGCTTGAGTATGTCCAAGAACTTATTAAACTGTTCGTCTTGGTTCTTCTTCTGAAATCTCTGTGGGAATGGTGGTGGAGGTCTGACAGTTTGATATAAATTTTTCTGCTTCGTTACTGGTGTCGCCTTCTTCTCAAGTTCAGCTTCCTGGTGTTTTGTTGTCGCATCCTTGGCCACATTACCTGCAAAATTTTCATTCAAAGGAATGTCCTTCTATCCTTCAGGTTGCTTTGCAGTTGCTAGAGTGGTAGCATCACCTGCACTTTCTTCGTTTAAGTCCTTCTTCACTTCTTTGTCAACAACACTTTCCTACAAATTTTTCTGCAAATGGAAATCAAAAGAAACTTGTGGAGATTTGCACTCCACTGGCATCTTGGGCTCGGCATACTTGAGTCCACTCCTAAGAGTGATCGCTTTTCAATGCTCCTTTCCTTCTCTATGCGGATTCTCCGTATTGCTTGGCAATGCTCCATGAGGCCTGTTCTTCATCTTGCTTGCCAATTGTCTAACTTGCAATTCAAGATTTCGCAATGACACCACTTGACTTTGAATGATGGCATCATTCTTAGCCATGAACTCCTTCATAAGGATTTCTAATGAAGAGTTCTGAGTTGATGATTACGGTTGCATTTGTGTAGCATTCTTCTATGTGTACAGCTGTTGTGCTTTATTTTCGGAACCTAGTGGATGCCCCTGCTTGACGTACTGATTTGATGTGCTCGCATCTTGTCCTCCCCAAGAGGAGTTAGGATGTTGGCTCCAACCTGGATTATACATATTCGAGTAAGGATTTGACTTGTTTTGCCCTATAAAACACATAGAGGTAGGATTTTAAGGACAATTGTCATATAGATGGCCTTTACTGCAATAAACACAAGTAGGTATTGATATTTGATTCAAAGCAACAAATGGGGCCCTGTTCCCCATAATAAAAATTTTCAAAGTGTTGTTCATTGATGAGATCTATGCACTCAGTGCTGCTATTGCATACACCTCGTATACACCTGCAATATTTTTATTGGAATGTGTGTCTTCATCGCCCCACTGATTGTTGTTGGAGACGATTGTATCTAGAATCTCATTAAGTTCATTGACTGTCTTTCTCAACAGGGATCCATTTTCTAACACATTAACCAAAGTCTTAGAGGCCTGGGTCAATATGTTGTAAAAATGCTTGATCAAAAGGCAGGCTGGTAAGCCATGATGTGGACATCTCCTGACTAACTTTTTAAAGCGTTCCCATGCTGTATCCACGCCTTCGTTCAAACTCTGTTTAAAAGTGATAATTTCTCCTCAAATCTGAGCATTCTTGGTTGGTAGGAAATATTTCAGACGAAACTTTTCTGACAAGTCATCCCAAGAAGTGATCGAGTATGGTGGGAAAGAATCTAGCCATGTTTCTGTATTACCTTGCAAGGAAAAAGAAAAAAGTTTCAACCTTAATGTCACGCTCAACACTCCATTCAGCTTAAACAAGTTGCATATCCTCAAAAATTGCTTCATGTTTTTGTGAGGATCCTCGTTTGGTAATCCTGCGAATTGCCCTATAGTCTGAAGTATCTAATACATTATCAGCTTCAACTCAAAATGAGTTGCCTCAATGTTTGGCTCCATGATTCCTGCATTAAGATTATGGAATGTTGTGGTCGCATAATCCCTTTTGGCTCTATCTCGTTCATCTACAATAAAAATGAGATTTTGCTGCTCCACTCGCTGTTGTGGTTGTTATTTTAACACATCATTGGGTTGTGCTCTTCCTTGTTGCTCACCAAGAGGATGAAATCCAAGTGGATCCATCGAAAGTTCCTGCAAAACAGATTCCTGCAAAACAAGTCCTTCTGGATTCTCCTGTGCGCTCAACCCTTGTAGATCTCTTGTTTTCCTCCTTTGCACTTTATGGCACTGGCGAAAAGTTTGCTCTATCTTAGGATCAAAATAACAAGGGCAAGGCCCTTTGCGCATGCACCAACTCTAACTTGCAAAACCTGCAAAATAAAATTAGGTCCTTGGGACAAAGTCCAAATGCGGTCGCAAACCGATCGTAATTCTGTTGAAAAACTGAAAAAATGTTTGTTTAAAAAGCGGTTCCCTAGCAACGACGCCAAAAACTTGGTGGGGCTACTACACGAATGCCAAAAGATAGCGCAAGTGCACACTGTCACAAACAAGTAATATATGGAGTATTCCAAGTATTGAACCCAAGGGAACGGTTAACAAAAACTCTCCAGCTAACAACACAATTGCTCACAAGTTGCAACTGAAGGAAACTAAGAAAATAAAGTTGATTTTGGGGTTTGTGCATGAAAAAGTAAAGATAACTGAAAAGGTAATGAGAAAAACAAGGATGAGAAGCAAGGGATTCAATTCTGGTTTAACCCTGAGGAAATGCGCCCACTATGCGCCCGTAAATTGCTCAACTAAATCCGGCTATTTTAAAGATCATGCCTCTTGTGCCCTCATACTTACTCAATCGAGTTCTGTACGATTCAGACAGAATGCTGCTGAAATGCGCTCGCAACCTACCCTTTTCGACACTTAGCTAAGTAAATCAAGTTCAACACCTATTCGACTCCTTTTCCAAGAACCTTTAGGAGACTAAGCAATTTAAAACTCATATGTCTATGGCTAAATTTGCTTAGATAATGAAAAACGTAACTTTATGATTTTAAATGTTTTTGTCATATGTCTAGGTACAAAAAGCGAAGTGCTATGTCTAGACTCTTTTCCTAGATTACTTTAGGAAAACACATGTCAACTTCAACCCTTTTAGTATTGAGATCTTCACAAACTATATGCTAACTCAAATTGCCAATTTAAGCTAACAATGAAACTTAAACTCACTAAAAGTAAACTTAGCTAAATGTTGAGCAAATCTACAAGAAACACATGGTTGTTACTTATCTCCTTTTTAGGGTATCTACATGATTGAATCCCCTCCAAGGAGTTTAGCTACTCATCAGAGAAATAAATAAAGTGCAGAAAATAAAAAGAAAACAAATAGAAGAAAGAACACCATTCATTGAAATGAATAAACTTGAATATACTTTGAAGAATGAGTCCAAGAAAGAACAAAAGAACGTAAAACTTAATTAAAAGAAAAACAAAAACTTACAAAGCTAGAAAATAAAATTAAACAACAAGTACAACTCCTAAAAACTTATAGAACTGAATGGAAAACTTAAGAACAAAAAGAACCCTAAGATGTTCTTCCTTTCTCACTTGTTCAACATTTTTCAAGGAGAATTAAGTACTTACTCTTCCTTCTTTCAAAGTTGGAGTCCGAATGGAATATAAACAGAGCTTAGGGAAGACTCGGAGTGGCGGCTAGAACTTAGAAATAAAAACGACAGAATATTGGGATGAAGAGAATTTCCAATTTCGAGCTCTCTTTCAAATGATGAATTGAGCCGCCTTTTATAGACCTCACACTTAGGGTTTGCTGCCAAGATCAGTGTGGAGAAGCTTGGTCGATCATACCCCTTGATTTTTGTAGATTTGATTGAGAATATTTGATATGATTTGCAAATCTCGCGAATCTTGGAGAATCTGTCAAAAAGGTCTAGATGCGGTCGCATTTGTGGGCGCAATTGTGTTGTTGTCGAAATGGCCTAAATGCGGCCGCATATCTGGGCACATTTTGGGTTTTTCCTGAAACAGTTAGACTTTTGTTTATGCTCTCAAATGCTGGTGCATACTGGTCGCATATCTCTTGGATCATCTTTTATTTGTTTCAGTTGCGGCCAGAATGTGGGCGCTTTTGAGTCCTTTTTCAGCCTCTACAAAAAAAAAAATTAACACTTTCTTAACAAAAATGACTTTAAATACACCTAAAAGCTTATTTTTACAAAATCAAGACTTCAAACACATTCAAAACTTGTTTTTACTAAAATTTGCCCTAAATGACATAGAATATAACTTTTAACACTCGCTTTCTAAGCAAATAGCTTAGTTTTTACGGCTCAATAACACTCATAAATGAGCGTTTTCAGAAGGCCTGAGCCAACTCATCCCATGAAGATCTGCTACCCTGATTTAGGGATTCGAGCTAGTCTTTTGCTTTATCCTGCAATGAAAAAGGAAAAAGTCGTAGTCTAATTGCATCAGGAGAAACACCGTTCAACTTTACCGTGCCACAAATCTCCAGAAAATATATGAGATATGAATGTGGGTCCTCTGATGGATGTCCCTTGAACGAATTATCCCACGCCATTTTGATCGGTGTCTTCAACTCAAAATTATTTGCCTGGATGGGCGCATGCACAATATCGGGATGGTTCCTTGGAAATATGGGCTGAAAATAGTCGCGGATCGACTTCTTCTCATCCTCATTGCGTTGTTCTGCCATAATGACTCGTTTCTCCTTCTTCAACCTCCTATAGGTCTTGTCAATTGCAATTTCTAATAGAAGAAGGTTAACCTCCTTATCACTGTGCATAAACCACAACAACCTCCTCAAAAAAATAAAACCAAACAAAAATGAATAACAAAAGCAACAAAACTCAAAAAAGCATGTAAACACAGGTAAGTACAAAAATCAATCAAAAAACCCTTAAATTAATTCCTCCTATTTTCTTCCTAATATTAATCAAATCAAAAGAGCTCGTCGCTTCCTTGGCAATAGCACCAAAGACTTGTTTCACTTTTGACTACACGCAAGTGCACGTGATCAAAGTAATAATAAAACGGCACAAGAGTATTGAGTATCGTATCCCATGAGGAAGTGAAATTGGAGCTCTTTCAAATTAATTAATTATTAAGAATATTTGCGATTGGAATTATTTAGGGAACAAACTAAGTTAAAAGCAATGCTTGAAAATAAATTCTACTCTAGAAAGCAAATTAAAAGAGTGGAGACAACAATTTAAGGGGAGTTTAGGGGATCGAGTACAATTTGGATTGCAATTATGGAAAACCAAATGTGCCAATTAATTGATTCTTGCTAATTTTATAAGCCTAGAGCTAAACCAGTCGAAATCTCCTATCGGTCTCATTCGAACATGCTTAATTAATCACTAACCTAAGTGTTCTTAGCATTAATTGAATTAATTAACTAGAATTAAGCCCACTCATCTTAAGCCTCACCAGTCATGTCCATCCTATGTCACATTGGCAAATTCAAGGTGTTGATTAAATTAAGTTTAACCTAAATTCTCTTTTTCAAGCTCAATTTAGAACTGGAATCAACTAATTAATGGTCAGTCAATTAGAAGCACTAAACACAATTTAATCAAATGAACTTAACAAGACAATCAATAGCAATAGTATCGAATTAAACCATAATTACAAACCTAATTGTCCTCTAACCCTAAACAATTACAATCAACCCATAATCATATTCACACAGTACATAATCCTCTAATTTACAGCCCTAAGAGACATAGAAAAGGGATGGAAAACAGAACAAAACCCGTTGATGTTGTAATCTCGACTCTCGCCTCGATTCTTGTACTCTCGAGCATGGAAATCCACTCTCGAATACCTCCAATTGAGCGCTTAGGTCCCCAAAATTGTAAAGAATTGAAAAAGGGCTAAAAAAAATTAAAACAGTCTCCCCTAATTCAGCAACGAAACAATGGATATATAGTTGTTGTCGACGTAGCATTGAAACACTAGGGACAACATCTCGACGATGCCTAATACGCATCGTTTAATTAACGACGTTGCGTCGCGATGCTCCAAACAGAATGGCTTCAACGCTCGCTTCTGTAGCGTCGAGACGCCACAGAGCAGAGTCAAGATGCTAGCTCCTGGGTGTGCAACTCCTATTGAACTGTCTCAATGCCATTTCTAGTGTTGCGACGCTATCCTTTCGGCCCCAATTGCTTATCCAATGTCCTTCCTTGTACTTAGCCTCCATTGCACATCCAATTAAGCTCCAAAAGCCGCCCATAGCTCCAAAATCATCACTTTTGATCTCGATTGCTCAATTTCCTGAAACACACAAAATATCCACATAAAAGCTCACATTTAAACCACAACTAGCAAGATTTAAAGGCTAAATTGTAGCACTAAATTTGTGCTATCAGAAACTTACTCTTAACAGTAAAAACCCAATCCTTTATAAAATGCCAAATCCATTGATTGGTTAGAAATTGGCGAAGGGGAATGACGCAAATTATGTGTGCCTTAGTCGGTGCAAAATTATTGTCAATCAGGCTTGACTTGCACTGCCTATCCTCCGTTATCACATTACTAACCTTACTGTCGGGATGTAAACTTGGAATCAAAAGGACATTGAAGAACCTTGCGGCAACCAATTCTCTTCATAGATTTGAATATTTGTACCAGAACCCACCCCTACCTTAGGCTCTGTTGTAAGAAATCGCATCCCCACGAGGCTACGCCAAATAAATTAAAGGAAGGGTTCCAACCTAATCTCACCTCCATAAAATCACAATGTTTAAAATAATGACTTTTCAAGATGCGACCCAGAAAAAAAGAAGGATTATGTACCTGATGCCAACTTTGCTCAGCTAGAAGTGATTGGTTAAAAGATTCAAGATTCTGAAACCCCATCCCGCCCAAACATTTGGGAAGGCACATTTGATTCCAACTGATCCAATGTAGCCGATGACCCTTATCCTGACCATTCCACGAAATCGAGCCATAAGTTGATGTAATTCATGCAACAAACCTTTAGGCAATCGAAAATAACTCATCGTATAACAGGGCATTGCTTGAACTACGGTCTTAATAAGCACTTCCTTTTCACCATAAGAGAACAATTTAGTTTTCCAGTCCTGAAGATGCTGCCACACCCGTTCCTTTAGGAAACCCAAGGTCGCTCTACAATTATGTGGCATAAAAGAAGGCAATCCCAAATATTTTTTATGACAACGACCACTCTGTATCGCAAAAATCTGGCCAAGGTCCCGTGAACAGCCGACAGTGTATTGGGACTAAAAGAAATAACAGATTTCTCAAAATTTATAAGTTGCCCGGACGCCCTCTCGTACAAATTCAAAATATCTTTTACTACTGATCCTTCCCTTTGATTTGCTTAAAAAAAAAACAAATTGTACACAAAAAATAAATGGGACAAAGACGGACCTGATTGAGTCAAACTCAAACTTGAGATTTCATGGCAGTGTTTAGCCTTATAAAGCATGCAAGATAAACCTTCAGCACAAATCAGGAACAGGTACAGAGACAACGGATCCCTTTATTGAAGGCCCCTACTTGGGCAACTGTTTCCCACCCCCGAACCATTCAGATTAAAAGAATATCATATGGTGGAAATGCAAAACCACAACTGTAACATCGTCTAGGTAAGAGATCACCCACTCTTCCATAAACCACAACTGTTTATGTAACCAACTAGTGTTTTTGTTGCCCAAACGTAACCACTGTTCACAAGACCGTTGTTTCTAGCACAACTATTCCTCAAGAAGAAGGGATTCTAATTGTGCCTTGGCCATATGGAGTTTTGAAGCATTGTCAGCCTCATTTGGAGTCGCAATTCCTTGTTGCAGTGGCCATATGGAGTTTTGAAGCATTTTCAATCAAAGAGCTTTGAAACACACCGCGGGTTCTTCAAAGCTATAGCCACAAGAGAAGCATCCTTGTAAATAGAGCACCATGAAGCATCCACAATAGATGCACATTCAAGAAATTGAACCCATATCTCATTAAATCGTTTAATATGCAGGCCTGGTCGCTCCCGACATCAAGGAGGAGGTTCAAAAGTGAGGAGGATCGACTGATGATCCTACCAGGTGATCCACTCAACTATTCGAAAAAGTGCCTACCAAGAAGAATTACTGAGGCAATGATCCAGACATTCATAAATAGTCCCATCATTAAAATGCTGATTAACCCAGGTAAACCGATCCTCCTTGTAGCGAAGATCACACAAACCACACTTCTCAATGACATAGCAGAAACTAGATAAGTTCACTTCTGATTTAAGATGGCCACCATTCTTTTCATCCTGACTCAGAATAGCATTAAAATCACCCCCAATAAGCCAAGGAGTGGAGTCACTACCATGCAAATTTCTGAGAAAAGACCACGTGAGGTGTCGCTGGTTAAATGCCACTGTTGGATATCCCAATCCACCCAACCATCGATATGATTATGGGAGAATGAAATAAGATTGAAGACCACCGTTCCAGCCATAACATGGCCAAACCCACTCTGCTACCGATAATATCAACATTAAAACAATTTGGAAAACCCCATTGTTGTTTAATCACATTCATCTTGACCCCGACCTGTGCCACTGTTGGATATCCCATCGACTATAAAAATTTGCGCTTCCTGGAGGTAGCCAAGCTTCAAATTTTACTTACTTTCTTTATTGCTTTCAATATTTGTTTTTTCATACCTTAGCTTTGTTTTTTTTTGCTTTTGTAGGTAATAAGTTGACCTTTGAGGAAAAGTTTATCGTTCTTGGAGGTTACCACCACCTACGTGCGAAAATTTAAGGGGAGTTTTCCTATTCCCCTTTCCATTTGTCCTTGTGCTTTTTATTTTGATATGCATTGAGGACAATGTAATGTTTTAGGTTGGGGGTTGAGACTGTATTTTGAACTTATATTGTAGCTTAACATGTTGATTGAGTCCTGAGCATCTGTGCATCGAACTTTTGATTTAGATGTTGAGCATATTATTATTGAATTTTTTGAGCTTGATGTTAAGTCCTAAGCATTTGTGCATCGGACTATATATTTTTGTTGAAAATTTTGAAATTTTAAAAATTCTGAGCTTGATTTGTTTGATGAGTTGGATGTATGGTTCTTGTTTAAAACAATCTATGAAATTCTTTCTATAGCTTGTTGTTTGCAAATTTGTTGAAGTTGAGTATGTTGTCCTAATTTGAGCATATTTAATAAATTTTATTTAATTTTCTTGCATGGTATGAGCACATTAGCTTATCTTGTGTTGTCTTGAAGGCTTAGGGTAGCTTTAGGGGGTCTAGATATTTGTTGTCACCCTGATAGACTTAAGTGCTAGTTTGACGGCAACTTTGCATGATGGTTTGTAATGTATTACTTAGGGAGAAAAGGCTATTTATTTGCAAGCAAGAAAGAAAAGAAAATAATGAATTGAGCTTAGAAAGAAAATTTTTATTTTGAGAAAATGAAAGAGAAAAAGACAGAAGGAAAATAAACTTGTAATGTTTATGAATGATCATGAGTAAAAAGAGCTACCTCTGTTGTAACTAGATTGGCCACCCATTGAGCGAGTGCTCTGGGTAAGGATCCTTGCAATAATTGTGTGAAAGCTAGTGCCTTTTAATCAAAGTGATGCAAGTTTACTTTGGGGATAGTTTTCAGGCACCTAGTAACTTATTACCCTCTTGATTCTTGGGAAGCCTAAATAATTAGTACTTAGGGCCAGTGTAGGGGAAGATAGATTGAGGACCCTATAAACCTACCTTGCGCTTGTAAAGATTATATTAGGGAAGCTAAGCGCACACACACTTGGAAGAAATGATAAAAGAAGTTTTAAAATTGTTTGTGGATGAACTATGCATGAGCTTTGCTTATTCTTTTGTGAATGATTTGTTATTTTAAGCATGGAGGTTAGAGTCATGAATTTACAATCAACGAGTCTCATCTATTGTTTTCTTTGTACCTTGCTCGAGGACTAGCAAGATTTAAGGTCGGGGTAGTTTGATAGGACCAAAAAAGTCCTATTTTATCTTACCTATTTCATGCTAGTTTGATATATTTAATGTGTTAATTGGTGATTTTATAAGAATTTGAGCATAAGATGTATTTTGGAGCGTTTGCACCAAGATGGAATTAATTCAGTTCAATTTGGAGGTCATTTGAGCAACCAAGCATGAAGAATAAGTGGAATGACTAAAATGCCCCTGACGAGAGCATTTCAACCCTGCTAAGAGCGTCAAGATGCTTCAAAAGACAGAATGTTGGAGAATAGGACAACGTTTCGATGTTGTCCATGGCGTTTTGACGTTGTCACAAGCAAGCGTCGAGCTGCCTTACCAAGACATTGTGGCGAGCCTCACCTCTACGCTGGTAGCGTCGAGACGCTGTATCGAGTTCTATAAAAGCTAATTTTTCTAACCTAGGTCATTTTTCTTGTGATTTTTCGTCGCTATGAGACCTTCCTAGTTTATTTCTCTCTATTTTTAGTAGTTTTAGTATAGTTTAGGTGTTTTTGATCGAGCCTCGGTATCGAGCTTCACCGTTTCGATGGCCAACTAGACTTTCCACTCCGATTCAGCTGTATAGACGGTAACTTTGTAAATGTGTGAGATTTGAATTTATATTTCCATATCAATTTCAGCATGTTTGTTATCTCTTAATTCTCGCTTAAATGTACGAGCATGTTCGTAGAATAAACTGACAACTTATTCGCGTCAATCGTGTTCATGTATGCTAATCTTAGTGGCAGCGATGCCGGCTCATGTTTACGTAATAAGAGGTTTTACCTCGATTTTGTAGTTTGCATGATAGGCTTTAGAATTAGGACAATGGGTTAATTAAATTAGATTGGTCAATCTAGTTTAGTTGACATGTCTTAATCAATCCCTAGAGCATAATGCAATTAGTCCCGTTCGTATGGAATGCTATCGTGCCCGGCTATAATGGGTTAGTTTAGAAGTTAGTTCGATGCTAGGTTGAATTAACTTGTTTAGGGGACATAAGTTAGATTAGGGGCTTCACCGACTTTTTCGATTAAGTCGATTAGGTAATAAACTCTGAAATTGAATCTCACGTTGGTTATCTACGACCGAATTTACATTGTAGCCTGATGTACCTCTTAAAAGTACGCATAAAAGTTCTAATTTTTTTTAACTAACTTTAATAGTTTAACATCATTTAATCAGAAAATAAAAATAAAAACGACTTATAATATATATATATATTTGAATCAGACTTATAATACTATTGAACTCACATTAAAAATAAATATGATTAAAAGATTATGATGCTAATGATGTTGAATAATGAAAAATATTTATATAACATTTTATAAGAATACATTTTATTTAAAAATTAAGTAGAAAATAATAATAATATAACTAATTAAATGACTGACCTTACTAAATTAAATCTATTTGTGATTTTATTAAATATTTCCAACCTTATCAATCATAGAATTATATTTTAATGTAAGATAACAACAATAATGACAATAAAATAAAATGTCAGGACAATGATGGTTGGCTTTATATAGTTAAATAATATATTAATGAACTAATCAGCAGTCATAATCAAATTATTAATTACTCTTTTGCGTGAAGGATTTAAACATATATTATGTATACATTACAACTTTGACGAGCATTTTAATCAATCTAGAACATAGGTTTGGGATTTGCTCCAGTGGTAAATTGTCGTTTTAGAAAAATCAGTAACGTTAAGTAATAGTGTTTGATAAATTTTAATCGAATCATGAAAAATTAGATTTTAATATTTGATAAATTTTAGTTGTGCTGGTGAGTTCAGAAGCCCTCTCTTCTGAGATGCATTAGTTTTTTAGGTTCGTTTATTTTTCTCTGTTTTTAGACTTTTTCCAGTACTTTCTTGCATTTGTATCAAATAATAAGGAGGATGATAATAATAATAATAATAATAATAATAATAATAATAAATTTTTACAATTTATCTAATAATAACTAAAATAGACATACAACTAAATTTTGTGTAATTCTTTTTGATAGTTTCTAAAACTTTTAAGGATAATTTATTTAAAATTTTATATGCTTTCAATTTAAAATTATATTTTGTTTACTCTAAACTATTTGTTAAAATATTAGGGATAAACAAATATTCGAACAAAACTATATTGAAAAACCAGAAACCATTCTACTATAATGTTTCTTTTCAAAATAGTTGCTAATCAATTTGAAAATTTGATTGCTGGGTGTTGAATGAGAAATTTCGGCCAATCACAAATTATAACGTCATTATCCATAAGTTAATGACCAAATTATATATGGGTCAATTGTAAAGTAACATGCATCCCAAATTAAATTTGAAGACAACAAATTGACAAATCCGATATAATGCCGCATGCCTTCATCACGACCATTTAATCAAAGAAGCCTAGCCGGTCATATTGGGTCATATTGCAAATTGGGTCCAAATTTAAGTTAGTGTTAACTCGTAATTTCAACAAAGAAATAAGAACACGTGTAAATAAATTTAATTTGTATTGATTTTGTGGGTGTGGTGCAATCTCTAATTTGTTCCTCTCATTCTTTCTCTCCCATATACAAATGTCTCGAGGGCTGAAAGCTTGTTCTCGAACGCACTTGTTGATATTTTCTGATCGGGCTTTGGCTTGTTGACCTTATTGGATTGGCCTTTGGCATGTTGATCTTTGGATCGGCTTTTAGCTTGTTTATCTTTGTGTCGGCCTTTGACTTACTGATCGTTGGATTGACCCTTGGCTTGTTGATCCTTTTGAAGATACGATCGAAGTTTTGGAGTCTTGTACGCTTCAAATGCCTTCAACTTGTCTTCAAATATATTTTGGTCTTTAATGTCTTCAAGTCTTATAGTCTTCAAAGCGTCTTTAGTCTTCGAATAGTCTTCAGTCTTCAAGGAACATTTAGCACTTAAAGACTTGTCTTGGAGGGTCTTTAATCTTCCAAGAGTGTTCAACACCTAGAGACTTGTCTTGGAGGGCCTTTGGTCTTCCAAGAGTGTTCATCACTTCAATGAGTGTTCAACACCCAAGGACTGGTCTTGAAAAGTCTTTGGTCTTTAAAGAGGGTTCAACATCAAAGGACTTGTCTTGAAGCGTTCAGTACCTAAGGATTTCAAAGGGAGCATTTAGTACCTAAGGACTTTGGCCTTCTTTGCTCTCAATTCTCTATGAGTTCTCTGGAGAATAAATTTTTTGAACCCTCAAATGAAGGAGAGCTCTTTGGCATGTGGACTTGGGCTTCAATGCTTTTGGGCCCAACCATTGGACTTGGGCTTTGTTGGATTTGGGCCTACCCATTTGAATTCGAGTTTTGTTTATCTTGACCCAAACCCAATTTGACCAAATTAACTTTAATTATTTGGTCAAATAAAGACATATGACATTTTAATTTAGGATTTGCCAATTTTTGTCTTCAAATTAAATTTGGGACACATGTCAATTTAAAATTGGTCCAAAATTTAATTATTTGTAGTTTCGTCATTAATTTGGAATAATGGCGTGGCAATTGAGGATTGGCCGAAATTTTTCTGTCAACAAATGCCCCCTTTTATAGATTTATGCACAAGTATATGTGGGTGAATCTTGAAAAAGATAGTTTAGAGTCTAAATACAAGTTTTTTTATTCCTAATTTTGACTCCATTTAACATGTCAATCAAAATATGAATTTGGCTCAGAATTTTGATTTTTTTGACACATTTTTTTATGCCAATTAATCAAATTTTGAATTTTGGACAAATTTTTATTTTTTCTTGTTTGGCGACAACCTTTGATTCAAATTTCAATTAGATTTAATTCCAAATTGAATTTCAAGTAATGCCCAAACTCTATCCAATTTTGACACTAATTTGAAGCATAATTTTTTTTTTAAATTTTAAATTTTTTATTTTGACTTCCACTCAAAATTGATATGAGACTAACCTATGATTGCATCCAAACTTCCACGATTTGAGATCAATGACTTGAATTTAGAATTTATTTCAGACAAAATTTGGTATATGTCCCAAATTTTAATTTGAAGCAAAATTGAAATTCTACCATGAATTTTTGACTTTGGATAGAATTTAGTTTCTTGAATATGTATGAAATTTGAATTTGAATTTTTGTCAAAATTTTGAGTTGGGGTGAAATTTTGATTATGCCCAAATATTGACAACAAATTCTCATGTCAATTTTGATTTAAATTGAATTAAATTAGAAAATTTTCCAACTTAACATTTGATTTAAAGTTGGGCCAATTCGAATTTGATTTGTAAATCGATTTCAATCAAATCCATATTTTACCATAATTCAATTTGATTTATGAATAATTCAGATAAAAATTCCTAATTTGATAAGGATTCCAAATTGAATACAAGATTTGTCTCAAAATCAAATTAAATTAGGATTTTTTTTTTCAATTTCATTCCCACAACAGCCTCCCCTTTTTTTTTTCGTTCACGCAGGTGCAGCATGCAGGTGAGTTTTTATTTTTTTTATATCTTCTTCTTTCTTTTCTTCTTCTTTTTCTTCTTCTTTTTCTTCTTCCAGAGAGGAACATGCGATTTTTTTCATATTTTTATTATTTTTTTAACTTACAACTTCACATATACATACGTTTCCTGAGCCCTCTGATCTTTTTTAGTTTCATCATTAGATGCGAATTTCTAATCTGATTCAAGCCCTTTGATTTTTTATTTTTTTTTATTTTTTTTTGTATATACAAACATATGTTTCTTTTTTCGTTTTGTATACACACACACATATTTTTTTCTTTTTCCTTTTGTTTGCACTCACGTTTTTTCCAACTTTTTTTTTTCTTTTTCCATTCCATGGCTCTTCTTTTTTCAATTCTTTTTTTCTTAAGCTAACACCCTTTTTTTTTGCAGCTACAATGCCAATCTTAGCGAGGGTACACTTGTGGAACCCTGACAGTTCTTGATGTACTTGCAGCTACCCTTGTTTGCAGTTAATTAGCTCTTGTAGCTATGACACTCTCGAGTCTTAGCGCGGGTACACTTGTGGGACCTTGGCGGTTTTGGGTGTACTTGTAGCTATCCTTCTTTGCGGTTAATTAGCCCTTGTAGCTACGACTCTCTCAAGTCTTAGTAGGGGTATACTTGTGGGACCCTGGCAGTTCTGAGTGTACTTGCAACTATCACTCTTGGGCATTTAGCTCAGGAACACTCGACCCTAATGAGGCCTATGGTGTTCCTGCAGCCCTATTGCTCTTCGATGTTAGTTCAGGAATGCTCGACCCTAACGATGCCTATGGTGTTCCTGCAGCTCAATTGTTCTTCGACGTTAGCTTAGGGATGCTTGACCCTAATGAGGCCTATGGTGTTCCTACAGCTTCCCTCATTTTCAATGTTAGCTCAGGAACACTCAACCCTAACTAGGCCTATGGTGTCCTTACAACTCAACTGTTCTTCGACGTTAGCTCAAGGACACTCAACCCTAACGAGGCCTATGGTGTTCCTCCAGCTCCACTGCTCTTCTATGTTAGCTCAAGAACACTCGACCCTAATAAGGCCTATGATGGTCCTTGATAGTACTAAATTAGTGTTATATTTATGCCTTATTTTAGCTAGTTTTATCCTATAAATGTGAGCTTTTACGTTGATTAATTATTGATTTCAAGAATTTGAGCAATTCTAAGTAGAAATTGCAATTTTGGAGCTTTATAGTGAAAATGGAGCTTAATTAGAGCTTTTGGACGAGCTAAGGACAAGAATAGTTGATGCACTAGCAATTGGGGCTGAGAGGAGGGCGTTACAACGCCACAATTTGGTGTGCAAACTCGAGAGCTAGCGTTACAATGCTGCCATGTGGTGTTGCAACGCTAGAAATGCACTAAATAGAAATGCTCTGTTGTAGCGTTGCAACGTTGTCGCGATTTCTGCAATTTATTCTTCGCTTCGTTTTCGAATTGAGGGAGAACATTTGGGGGTTTTTAGCCTTAATTTTGATAACTTACCTCCTTGGGATATGTGGAGTTCGAGACATAGTGTTTGGGACCGGTGTTTGAGGCTCAAGATTGTAGAATTCGAGGCGGGAGTCAAGAATTCATCAACGATGATCTTCTTCCCCGTTATCTACTTTTAATTGCTTGATTAATTGCATTTAGTTAGATTATTCTTAATGTTTCTATTTATTTGGCCAATAATTAGTTGAACTTAGTCTTAATTGAGCTCGACAGAAGAAATTAGGACTGAATTAATCCACTTAACACCCTTAAATTGTCGATGTGACATAGGAGTAACAATTGACAGGTGAGGCTAATGATGAGTATGCTTAATCCAACTAATTAACCAATTAGAGCTAAGGACACTTAGGCAAGTGATTAATTAAGCATGTTTGAATGAGACCGACAGGAGATTTCGACAAGTTTAGCTCTAGGTTTATGCAATTAAGCTTATTTAATTATCTATCAGATTCAATTGCCATAAGTCCAACCTAAATTGTGCTCGATCCCCTAAACATTCCCTTGATTTGGTATTTCCAACTCTTTATATTGCTTTCCTAGTTAGTTTAAATTCTTAAGCATCGTTCCTTTAGTTTGGGCCTTAAATAATTATAATTTTGAGTATTCTTAGTAATTAATTAGCTTAAAAAGAAATTCCATATCCGCTTCCCTTGGGATTGGATATTTGGTACTCACATACCATTTTATTATTACTTCGATCTCATGCACTTGCATGTACTACTAATCATTCCTACAGCTCCATTGCTCCTCGATGATACCTCAAGGATAACTTTCAAGGTAAATCATATCTCCCTTTTAATTTATCTTTTTGTTTTTGTTTTTGTTTTTGTTTTTATTTTGCTACAGAGTTCTTCGGTATTATCTTAGTGATGCCACTATTGGCTTGAAGTGAAGAGAAGCCTGAAGCCTCCTAATTGAGTGAAGAAATGAGCGACGATGAATAGAGCCTCCTAACTTGGTAAAGGAGCTAGCGGTGACGAACAATGGCTTTTGATTTGACGGAGGAGACGTGACGATGGACGAAGCCTTCTGACTTGGCAGAGGGATGAGTGTCAACGAACAAAGCCTCCTGACTTAGTGGAGGGATGAGCGTCGACGAACAAAGCCTCCTGACTTGGCAGAGGAGCGAGCATTAAGGGACGAAGCCTTCTGACTTGGTGGAGGATCGAGCATCGACGGACGAAGCCTCATGTCTTAGTAGAGGAGCGAACGACGATAATCGTAGCCCCTTGAATTAGCAGAAGAGTGAGCCTCGATACACGGAGCCTTCTGATTTGGCAGAGGAGTGAGCGTCGATAAACCAAGCCTCCTAACTTGGCAGAGAAGCGTCGACGTATGGAGCCTCCTAACTTTGATAGCATGGATAATGTGCTATTTATAGGCTTAGTTTTATGCTAGTTTTGCTATGATTATATGTGTTTTCATGCATTTTTATGTATATTTCTCAGAAACCGAGCATTTGGAGCAAAATCAGAGAATTGTGAGATATTTGATCAAATTCGAGCAACTTAAGGCTATATTTAAGGATTCAAGTGTTGAAGATGATGGACAATGCAAATGTACCTGAAGGTATAACGTTACAACGCTCCTTATAGCATTGAACGCTGTAATGACCCTAAAATCAAGACCAAACTAAATGCAAAAGCACAACTTGGTTACCTTGGTCATGCCCTAAATTTCGGCAGCATGATGACACAACTACAAGGAAACCAAAGTTTTTGAAAACCTGGAAAGAGGCATAAAACACTTATATAATTTCGAATAGACACTCAAACATCCACCCACTACACAAAAGGGGCTGAGTTTACCAACATTGATACAAAAGCAAAAGACATCTCAAAATCAAATTTACAAGGAAAACAAAGGTACAACTTACAAACAGAATTTACAAACTAACATGAAAATGTCCTAACAAAAGATTATACAACAAAAAGGAGCCTAGGAGAAAGCTAGTGACGTCTCTATAGCCTCGTCAGGTTGTCGTCTCATCACCCAGCTTGCTGTTGCGCTCCACCTAAAAAGATACGAGCAAAGTTGCACGAGTGAGTATAAATATACTCAGTAAGTAGCCCACTTAAGGGTCCAAGATTAAAGAAAACAAACCAAGAAGGGCAACGCCCTAACTCATGCTCATGGTCAGATTTCAAGCAATCACCTCAGTTAGCTAAAACCCACTTACCCTACCCAATTCTCACCTCTCCCTAGCTATAGCCTCGTGCTATATCTGCGAGTCACGTAACCTAGACTAGTCCATCGCAATGAAGGAAAGCAACCTTCATGCCTATAATCTTGGGGAAAATCGCCCCCTCTGGCTAGCGTATCGTAGTGTAGGGAAATAATCCTCATGCTCGAAAAGGTGGGGAATCGCCCCTAGGCTAGCACATCGAATGAAGGAAGCCAACCTCCATTCTAAATGTCACGGGGAATTACCCCCAAGCCATCATAAGTCAAAAGGAAAGCAACCCTCTTACCCATACTAACTCGCATCATTCTAGGAACACATGCTCGTACAGGAAAACAAAAGAAGGTAGGAAGCAGTAGCCTAACGATCGTTTGTTCATTCATAATACTCTCGAAGTCTCCAAGGTAACTCATAATACTAAGCTTACTCATCAGGTCTAAACCACACCCACAGCCTAGTCCGAGATTCACATGCGTATACAGTGGGGGAATCACCCCCTAAGCTAAACCGAGATACGAATTAAATGTCTAACAAAGTTAGATAGACAAGATTAGGCATAAGTTCAAGTAGAGACCTACATCATCAAGCCTCATACATAATCAAGCATTTCACAAATAATCAAGTATTTCACAAATCAACGACTTTCAAGCAGACTCGTTTCTCAAAAATTCTCGCAAAACATGCACCATATACAATCTTTATACACAAGACCTTAGCAGAAAATTCCAAATGGCTACTTACTTTAAGCAAAATAAATAATGTACAACGAGCACCAAGAAAATCGTTTCCAGAATTATCAAGCACCACCTAGCAAAATTTAAAGCACCATAAAGTTAATCTAAGACATGTAGCTAAAATCAGCATATATTTTCAATATTTAAGAATTAGTGTTTAGCTCAATTAGGTGGTGAAAAGTCTCACCCTTCAAATTTTCCCGACAATAAACAGCTCACTAAAGGAAATGTGTCAAAATGTTCTCAACTCCAATTGACCGACCTTACTATAAAATGAGTATCCTTCAATTAATTCTAAAAAAATAAGTGGGTAAGCTTATAATACCAAAACAACTCCTCGAAAAGTCCTAATTTCATAGGCCAATTTAATTTAAGCTCAAGCTACCCTTAGTTATGTAGTTAAACACAGCACCACATAAGACTTACACTCAAACAAGGTCCAGTAAGTGCTGGAAGTTGCTAGACAGTAACTCGATTTGTCTAAAAAATGTCTTAATGGCCTCCAAATTCAATGGGTATCCTAAAAAAAAATCATTCCAATTAACAAGGTCACATTCAATGACCATCTTCCAACCAAGTTAGCCCATACAACTCCATCTCTACACCTAAAATAGTGGTGGAAATCTCCCCCAACTAAAATGAAGCAGGAAAGTGGTTGTACAAAACGAAATCCTGCTGGTTCGTTGTCAATTTGATCCAAAATCAATGATCTAGCATCCAAAAACCATGGGTATCCTATATTTAGAATCAAAACAATTATGGGTTAGCTTCCAAATAACTAACACAACCCTTAAATTAAACTTTATAAATCGCAAATCACCTCGAAACCACACTGAAAAACTTATTTGAACCCAAAATGAGCCATTGTGACTAAACCAAACTGAACTCCCACGTGCTACAGTAGAGGCGGCGGCGCACGGACAACAGAGAGGAGCGGTGCGGCTGAATCTGTGTGTTCCGGTGAGCACGTGTAGTTGCAACAACATACACAGTCTGAGCTTTCCCTCCAGTGTGAGCGATTTCAGGCGAGGGTCTTCACGGCAGTGCTACACGAAGGAAGAAGATGAAGCTACAGTGGGTGGCTCGGCTTGCTCGTATTTTTTAAAGGAAGAGAGAGAGAGAGAGAGACGGGAAGGTTTTCGGGGGAAAACGAGAGAGAAATCAGAGGATGGGTTTTCGGGGAAGGGTGTGTTAGGGGAGAAAGGAAATCAAGGGAGAGAGAAAGTATTTTTTTTTAGGGAGAGTAAGTTTTGAAAAAAAATAAGTATAGAGATAAGGAAGAGATAAAAAAATATGTTCATTATTTTATTAATAAAAAATGTTTTTTTTTAAATAAAAAGGAAACTTGTAAAACAATTTCCCTTCTCTCTGTTTAGTTCTAAAATTCTAAAATTAAGCTGGACGTTACAAACGTCGTTTGAAGAGCCTTTCAACCTTGAAAAACCGCAAGCATAGCGTTGCAATGCTTGTAATTACATCCTTTATGCATCTCGATTTTTATTGCTTAAACCTTTGGCCATGGTTTTGCATGTTAGGCAAGATTTAGCTCGAGTGAGTAAATTTATCTATAGAACAATAGATGCATGACTATATTTAGTTTATTACACGAAAGTGAGTAAATTAATTCTAGAAACTTTAAGAGAATCGCCTAATGCCATGTTTAGTAATAGAAATGGACCGAGAGGTTGATTTATTGCTAGACATGAGTTCAATTGAGCTCGAGAGAGGATATTGATCACTTAGTAATTCGTGGATTAAGATTAATTGCATGAAATCAATTCTTTATACGTAAAGATGTGCTTAATTTACTCAACCATTATGTTTCTCAAAATCTAGACTCCGACCTTGTAAATAGTAGTTTAGATTTTATTTTTCCTTTTTGATCACCCTAAAGTTCTGTTTCTCTAAATAAAATTTGGTGTGAGTAATTATGATACTTAATTAAATATAAGAACTCCAATCCCTGTGGATGACCCTGGCCACTATTATTGCAAAATACTTAGAGGTCCGACTTTTATAAATTTAATCTTGATAGGACATTTGATAAGTCCTCTATCAAATTTGGTGTCGTTGTCGGGGATTGACATATTTTAATTTAATTAATATTGTGGTGAAATTGTTTGATTTTAATTTAGAGGGTGAATAGTGTAAATTTGTATAAATTTTCTTCTTTTGTTTTTCCTTGTATATTTGTATAGTTATGTAATTATTTAGTTTTCTTTTCTTATTTTAGTTTTTCTTATTTTTGTAAATTATATATATGTTGTGTATTAGTGTAATTTTTGGTTTTGTTGTATATATGTATATTTCTTTTGTTGTATACTTTGTATTTTTTTTGTAGTCTATGTATTTTAGTTTAAAATATGTATATTATTTTTGATGTATTTTCTTGTTGATATTGTTGTTGTTGTATTTTAGTATCTTAGCTTTCTCTTTTATTTGAGTTTCTTGTATAGTTCTTTTCTTTGTTGTTTCTCATTGTCTTTATTTTTTTTTTCTTTATTTGCTTTCTACTTTGGTATGGGTTCATTCGTAATCGTTTGACTAATGAATTTTCTGAGATGTTATTGAATAAGGACCCGATGGAGTGATTACTTATAGAGGATTGTGGTGTGGGCTCGAGCATAAATTGATCTACCACCTAAGCCTAGTCTAGCTAAAGATGTTAAGAAAGCACTTCTTGGTAGACAACCCAAGCTCTTTTTCTTTCCTTTGCTTATTTACTTTTATTGCTTGTTGTTTTTTTTTTAGTATAGGTTGTCTTTAAAAAAAAAAAAAAAAAGAGTGCCAAGTAAATCTCGTTGCCATTTTGCAAGACCTCGACTGCACCGAGCAACCTCCTAGTTAATTCAAGGAATTCTCATGGAACCGTCTCTCATCTTATCAAGGAAGTATCATTCACTCACTCTATCTTTGTCCTTAGTTACTTTATTGAGCATGTACATTGAGGGTAATGTAAGTTTTAAGTTTGGAGGTGGGTAGAACTGTGCAGTCCTGATAATTATGAGCAAATTCTGAGAATTTTTCTTTCGATCCTAAGCATGCTTGAATGATTTATAATGCATGATGATTGATTAGGATAGCCTAGGAAGTAATCTAAGTGCTTTTTTTTTTTTTTGCAATAGAATGACTTCTAAAGCATGTCCTGAATTGAGTATATTTGAATTGTATATTTGATTTCCTGACAACACATGAGCACATAACTGACTTTTTATTATGTTTGAATGCTAAGATGCTTTTGTCAAGTCGAGAGGTTGTTGTTACCCCGATAGGCTTAAGAACTAATTGATAGTCAACTTACATGAAAGTTAGTGATTGAAATTTGTTGAAATAAGAAAATCTTTTCTCTTTATTAATTTTTGGCATGTTTAATGATAACCGATGTATGTTCCATCAATAATTCTGGTGCTTAATGTGTGGGGATCAAAAGAGCTACCTCCATTGTGATCAGTTAGGCCATCCATTGAGCGAGTGCTCTGGATAAGGGTCCCTACAGTAGAAGTGTGAAAGCTAGGATCTCTATATGAAAAAGAAAAATAATGCTTAAGTAGATTGCTCTCTGTAGTGTGAGAAATCTTGAAAATTGGAACTTAGGGCTAGTGTAGGAAGAAAACGAAGGAAAGTCTTGGTAAAAGTGTTTTAAGCTAGTAGAAACTAATAGAAAGGAAGTTAAACACACACACACGCAAGGAATGAGATAGATATAATTTAAATTGCTTAAGGAATGATGTGTTAACACTTTATTCTATTGTTTTATGTCAATTGGATCACTAAGGCTTGAGTCATAAATATTGTATTAAAATCTTGTGAAATTGTTATTTTGGTTTTGTTTTGCTCGAGGACTAGCAAAAATCTAAGTTTGGGGGTATTTGATAGCATGCATAAATGTGCTATTTATAGGCTTAGTTTTATGCTAGTTTTGCTATGATTATATGAGCTTTCATGTATTTTTATGTATATTTTTTAGAAATCGAGCATTTGGAGCAAAACCGAAGAATTGTGAGATATTTGGACAAATTCGAGCAACTTAAGGCTATATCTAACGATTTAAGTGTTGAATAGGAAGGACAAGGCAAATGCACCCAAGGGTATAGCGTTGCAATGTCGTTTGAAGAGCCTTTCAACCTTGAAAAATTGCAAGCATAGCGTTGCGACGCTACTCAAACAAATTTTCCTTTTGTATAAAATTCGAAGGGACAGCGTTGGAACGCTGCCCTAGCGTTGCAACGCTGTCTCGACTCTATAAAAATGAAGTTTTGCTATTCGAAAAGGGGAGCCGTTTTTTAGAGACCAAAACCCTAAATCAATTCATACATTGTCTAATGGCTTAGATGAGACATCTGGAGAGCTAAGGAGGAGACTCAAGGCTCGAGATCGTGGACTTCATGTCGGGAACGAGTGTTGGCACGCGACCTTAGTTTACTCTCTTTTCCCTTTACTTTTCTTTTGGTTTTTAGGAGTTTTGTTATGGACTATAATATTGTTTATCTCTGTATTTAGACAAGAATAGTTGTATATTTTAGAATTTTGTTAATTTTGTAATTGAATGATTGTAATTACATCTTTTATGCATCTCAATTTTTATTGCTTAAACCTTTGGTCATGGTTTTACATGTTAGGCTAGATTTAGCTCGAGTGAGTAAATTTATCCATAGAACAATAGATGCATGACTAGATTAAGTTTATTGCATGAGAATGAGTAAATTAATTCTAGAAGCCTTAAGAGAATCGCCTAATGCCATATTTATTAATAGAAATAGACCGAGAGGTTGATTTATTGCTAGGCATGAGTTCAATTGAGTTCGAGACAGGATATTGATCATTTAGTAATTCTTGGCTTAAGATTAATTGCATGAAATCAATTCTTTATACTCAAAGATGTGCATAATTTACTCAACTATTATGTTTCTCAAAATCTGGACTCCGACCTTGTAAATAGTAGTTTAGATTTTATTTTTCTTTTTGATCACCCTAAAGTTCTATTTCTCTAAATAAAATTAGGCGTGAGTAATTATGATACTTAATTAAATCTAAGAACTCCAATCCCTGTGGATGACCCTGGCCACTATTATTGCAAAATACTTAGAGGTTCGGTTTTTATAAATTTAATCTTGATAGGATCTTGGACAAGTCCTCTATCAAACCTGATCGAGGAGCGATCGATGGACGTACCCTCTTGATTTGGCAGAGGAGCGAACGTTGACAAACAAAGCCTCCTGACGTAGCAGATGGACGAGCGTCGACGAACAGAGCCTCCTGACTTGGCAGAAGAGTGAGAGTTGACGAATGAAGCCTCCTGACTTTGCAAAGGACCGAGCGTCGACGAAAAAAGCCTCCTGTCTTGGCGAAGGAACGAACGACAACAATCGTAGCCTCTTGACTTAGAGATGGAGCAATGAAAAAATCTCAAAACTTGGAGAGGGGGAGCAATGCTTTATCCCTAGACATAGAGGAAGAGCAAAGAACGAACCTCAAACTTCAAGGAAGAGTGAAGCGCGAATGCTAAACTTGGAAAGAGAGCAAATCAAGAACCCCAAACTTGGGGTGGTGAGACACCAAACTTGTAATGAGAAGAATGCTGAGCTTAGAGGTAGAATGTCATACTTGGAGGCGAAGCGCCGTACTAGAAGGCAGAGTGCTGTATTTTGAGGTGGAACGCCGAACTTGGAGGCAAATCACTAAACTTGTAGGTGATTAATGCTCGAACTTGAACTTGAAGAAAGCAAAGTGCAGACTTGAACTTCAAGCGAGCGATGTTTAAACTTAAGCTTTAACTGAGCAAAACTTGAACTCAAAGACTTGAAAGGGCGAAACACAAACCATGGACTTGGAGGAAAGTGAAGCTCGAACTTTAGAGCGAGTGAGTGACAAAACGAACTTGAGGGGAATGAACCTCGAACTTTAGAACGAGTGAGCGACGAACCGAACTTGAGGGGGTTGAAACTTGAACTTTTGGGGAGTGAACGACGAATTGAACCTGAGAGGGTTGAAGATCAAATTTTAGGGGAGTGAGCTATGAAGTGAGCTTGAAGTGCACGAAGCTCGAACTTTAAAAGAGTGATCGATGAACCGAACTTGAAGGGTTTGAAGCTCGAATTTTAAAGTGAGTGAGGAGCGAACCATACTTAAGGTAGATAAAGCTCTCTTGTATGCATCCAACTTGTAACGTCTTGTTTTCATGGGGATGGAAATTTTCTTTTTGGACCCTGAACTTAATGTTTTTTGTTTCTTTAAGCTGCCTATGTACCATTTGAGTATTTTAGGGATTGATGTAGTTGATTGGACCAATTTCTTAATTAATTAGAGTTTTACGATTGATTGATATTAAATTTCATTCTTGCAATTCATTTTCATGTCCTTTAATCCATTTGGCCACAAGTTAATTGAGTTATTTCTAAGTTGAACTCGAGAAAGGGAATATAGTTTAGAACACCAATTGCATGACTAATGTTAGTTCCTTCGCGTGACGTGTAGGATTAAAACTATTATTAGAGGTTAATTATGAAAAGTTTATCATGTCGTACAAAGTTTTAAACTACAAAAATGTAAGATAGTCTTTGTATGTGACCACTGAATTGTAGGTTGTGAATAGGATGAGCTAGACTTGTGAACTAATGTTAATTCGGTTTTAAATGTCTAAATGGTTAAGTAAACAGTCCAATTAATGAAATAACCACCCTAAAATACCCTTCTTAATTATGTGTCCACTTTTATTTTATGCATTTATTTTCTTGCCTTGTTAATTTTAGTATCTCGTGCTCTGATTTGATTTTCTCAACCTCTAAATAAAATTAAGTGAGTTTATTCATAGTAATTAATTGAATTAAAGAAACCAATCCTTGTGTAGACGATACTCTTACTCAAAATCATTACCCTTATCCTTATGGTATTGCATTTTTATGCAACAACAAAATACAAAGTGGCTTTCTAATATGCGAGAAGCCCTTTATAAATCTGCGGTAGAACCTAGCATGGTCTAAAAAGCTTCTTACTGCCTTCACATTCGTTGGCAGTGACATTTTCTCAATCACTTCTACATTGGCTTCATCAACGTCTATTCCTTCCTTGGAAATTATATGGCCCAACATTATCCCCCCTTTCACCATAAAGTGGCATTTTTCTCAGTTGAGGACGAAGTTGGTTTCCTCACACCTTGTCAAAACGACTTCTAAATTCCTCAAACAACCTTTATACTAATTTTCAAATATTGAGAAGCCGTCCATAAACACCTTTATGCAGTCTTCTAAGAGGTTGGAGAAGATGACCATCATGCAACATTGGAATGTCCCTAGCGCATGCACAAACCAAAGGGAATTCTTGTGAATGCATAGATCACGTAAGGGCATGTGAAAGTTGTTTTATCCTGGTCCACGAGTGTTAAGTAATTCCCAAGATTTAGATCTAACAACATTTGTTGAGGAACAAGACCTTTAGATCTAAAACCCAAAAACCCAAAAACTATATGGAATCAACCCAAGGGAAAGTTTATGAACGGATTACCTTGATGATCCAGATCAAGAGTAAAGAAAACTCGTTTCTAAACTCGTGATTCGAATCACTCCATACGAGGTATGATCAATACCACTTGAATGACTCTAGCATGCAAGTTCTAAACACAAGAAATTGCAATATGAAAAACTTAGCTCTCAACAAAGCTAAAAGAAACCTCAATTCTATTATCCAAGTTGTGTTTTCACTAGCAATACAAATTCCTTTTATAGGCAAGGAATTCTTGTACATTAACACTTCCCCAACTACCTCATTAATTAAACTTCCCAACCACCTTATTAAATGAACTTCCCAACTACCTCACTAATACAAGGGTTAAATGATAAACCAAATAAAAAACTAAAATACATGTATGGACTTGAACTTACGTTCCATGAATTCAACTATAAGTTCCTTAAATGCAAGTTAGAATGCATTTAATGTGTCTCCATCTTGAAGCTCAACTTTGCACAACATGTAGGGAAAGACTCCAACATCATCTAGAACCTCCTTTGTTGAGCTCACCATAGCTTGAATATAAGTGATTAAAGCTTGTTGTAGCTTTTTGGCTCTTGACCTTGTAATTGGACCTTCAGGCATGACAATAGATGTTCATTGGTTCACATCAATGAGCGTAATGATGATCTAGTTATACCCTGAATACCCATCCAGAAAATAGTAGAGGCATGCCTAGCAAGTCTATCTAGCATGTGATCAATAAACGCCCAGGGAAAGTGGTATTTCTTGGTTGTTGTGTTTAGCTTCCTGTAATCCATACACACTCATGATGACAACACAACTATGCATTGCTGCAAGTGCACGGGCCTAAGTAATAAAGTGGTATGAGTATACCAGATATCGTATCCACAGAGAATTGTTGAGGTTAGTTGACTACCAAAATTCAATGCAATTGAATAACATTTAGAGAAATAGACCAAACAACAAGTGATTGAAAACAAAATAAAAACATGCAAAAACACTAAAGGCTAAGAACACAGGGTTAAAGACATTTACGAAATTAATTTAACTATTTGGACATTGCAATTAATTAATTTGGCAATTGATATTATCGACTCGTTTAATTAACTAGGCCAAAAAGCCTAACTTCAAGAATTCTCTGTCAAGCTCATCCAATTGTCGGATGTAATTAACTAAATCACGTATTTGTCTCATTAATTAATTAACACCCGACATTAATGAACCTTCATTTTAAGCCTCAATTAATTTCCGTTGTCCCTATGTCACTTAGGCAAATTTTAAATGCCATGCATTGTCTTTTTAAGTTTAATCTCCTCTGTCGATCTCAATTAAAATAACGATCAATTAAATTATGGCCAACAGTTTAAAGGCATTACGAACTCAATACATGAAGATATTGAGAGAAATAATACCAATAAACACCAATTAATTAACTAAAAAGGTCCATTGCTACATTAATTCCCCAAACTAATGCAATTAACTACTAAACATATGCAAATCAGTCCCAACAGTAGTCATTACAGCCCAAATACAACGGCTAAAAATGGAAATAGAAGGGTAGAAGACTAAAACCAAATCGATTCTTGACTTTTTCTTAACAGCTTCCCAAAGCTCCCAGCTATCTCCAATTTGGTAAGTTTATGCAAAAAGGGTCTAAAACCCCCAAAAGTCCTTCCCCAAAACAGTTACAAAATGATGAATAAATAGCAGATTTCAATATAGTGTTGAGGCACAACATCTCGACGTTGTGCTGAACGCACCGTTTAACTAATGCGCATCTTCAGTGTCAAGATGCTCTAGATGGAATTCTTCGTGTGCGTCTCTCACTAGTGCCGAGACGCCACATGACAGCGTCTCAACGCTAGCTCTCGAGTTTGAGCAAATAAAGACAGTCTTTCAATGATATTCTGAGCGTCTAGACGCCATCCCCTCGTCCAAAAACGCTTGTGCAGGTCCTCTTCTCCATTCTTAGCTCCATTTTAAGTCTTTTTAAGCTCCACACTTGATACGAAGCTCCAAAATCATCAATTTTAGTCTCAAATGCTCGGCTTCCTAAAATAGATAACATATCACCATAAAAGCTCATAATTATACGCAAAGCTAGCCATTAATTGGGCCTAAATATAACACTAAATTAATGATATCAAATACCCCCACACTTAAACTTTTGCTAGTCCCGAGCAAAATAAAACACAATCACAAATATGAATAAGAGATTGCCAACGCAAGACTCGAACCTCAATGATCAAAAACAACTAACATAACAATTACAAGGAAAGCCTCAAACATGATTATTTAGTTAAAGCAAATTTGATTCAATGCTCTTCATTTCTCCCGTGTGTGTGTTCATTTAACTTCCCCGATGAAATCTTTACAAGCATGGGATAGGTTTATAGGTTCCTCAATCTATCTTCCCCCTACAATGGCCCTATGATGTAGTTATTTGGGCTTCCTAACACTAAAGAAAGTAATAAGCCACTAGGTGCTTGAAATTAAACAAGTAGGCCGGCTAAACTTCCATTACTTTAATGTCAAGGGCACTAGCTTTCACACAACCATTGTAGGGACCCTTACCTAGAGTACTCGCTCGATAGGTGGCCTAACTGATCACGACATGGGTAACTCTTTTTACCATTGACTCTTTTCAAAACTAACATGCTTATTTTTTTTCTTTCCTTCTTTCCTCTCTTTTCTTTTCTTTCTCTAGAATGATTTTTTCTTTTAAGCTCACTTCCTTTTCTTTTTCTTGCAGGAAAATCAACATTTTTTTTCTAAGTAACACATTACTGCCCATCATACTAAGTCACCGTCAAACTAAAGCCTAAACCTATTCGAGGTGACAACAAACATACGAACCCTATAAAGCTATCTTTGGCCTTCAAAACTCACAAAAAGAAGGCTAATGTGCTCATGTTGTGTAAGAAAATTAAAGCAAAATTTAAATTTTACTCAACTTCACAACATGCTTTCAAAATTTACAAGAAATTGCCAACTATTACTTATTCAGATCAAATCACTGGTTGTCCTAATCTCAACATAAACAATCAATTCATCATAGTTCAATAAAAATTTTCAAATGAATCTCAATTTTTCAATAAGAATTTCAATAAAGCCCACATTCAAAGCACATAACAATAATCATCCCCACACACTTAAATTACACATTGTCCTCAATGTATCAATTTATCTAATCCTTCTAAGCAACAAAGGGACAATAGAAAAAGAACTGAAGGTTAACGAAACTGTCCTGAATTACGTGAGATTCACTCTGAACTTCAAAACGCCATCAAATGAGGGTGTTTTGGAAGCATTTTTGGGACACGAGCTCTTGAAAGCACAAATCAACAAAGAAGCGAATATCAACTGCCTGACAAACTAAAAACAAAGAACAAGAGAAAAGAGTGATAGCATGAAATTATGGTATCTTATTTCCTATTATTTTAGCTAGTTTTGCTATGATTTTATGTGCTTTGATGGCTATTTAGGGTTGAATTGTAGAAACCGAGCTTAAAGAAGAAAACTCAGAGTGTTCGAGGGTATTTTAGTCATTATGGAGCTATTTCGGGCCATTTTGGAGAGCCAAGAAGAGAAGAGATAATGCACTAGCAATTGGGGCCAAGAGGATGGTGTTGCAATGCTATTGACAGTGTTGCAACGCTAGAAATAGCATTGCAACGCCCAAATGCATTGTGCAAACCCAAGAGCTAGCATTGCGACGTTGCCCTGTGGTGTTGCAACGCTAGAATTACGTTGGGAAATGCATCTCTATCTGTAGCGTTGCAATGTTACCCCTGCGCGCAACAAGAAACAACATCGTTTTTGGACAGTGTTGCAACGCTATCCCTAGCGTTGCAACACTGTCGTGACAGAGGGTAGTTATTCATCCTTTTCTCTTCGTCCAAAGGGAGGCCAATTCTAGGATTTAGCCCTAATCTCAATTTCAGACCATATTTGAGGGTATTTGGGAGGATTTATGAACGTTTTGGAGTAGAATTGAAGACCTTGGAGCTCGGGTTCGAGATTGATCACCTCTAGAATGCGGGATCATCTTTTGTTTGCACTTTCTTTCCCTTTTCCTTTCATTTATAGTTATTTTAGTGGTTGTAATTAGGGGTCTCTATTATGTAATTGCTGAATATGGTTATTTTAGTGGTTGTAATTACGAGGTCTCTGTTGTGTAATTGCTGAATATGTTTAACTAATTCCTAATTTCTATGGATTGTAGTAATTCTTGGACCATTGCACCTAATTTTACTTAATTTAGTTCGTAATTGTGGTTTAATTAGTGTTTTATGTTCATTTATGCATTTTAGGCTTAATGCCTTTAGATTGTGTTCGTTAATTAATTGAGGTAGGACTAGGAGGAGACTGACAGGAGATCCTAGTTAGCTTAATACACGATTAGTTAGCTACTTGAGTGATAGTAGGATAACTGGTTAATTAATTGTAGTTAGTGCTGGAGATTAATTAATTGGGCATCGTCTAATTGATTGTTACTAAGTGGAGGCTCGACAAAGACAATCTTAGACTAGAACTGGATGCATGACTATAGATTAATTATCTTAGTGACAGTAGGAGTAATAATTAATCTATAGAGGTCAGTGATGAAGGGTCGTAATGACGGGTGAGAATTAATTAATGAGACGGACACAAGATGTAATTAATTACACTCGAGATTTCGAGGAGACCGACAGGAGATTCCATGATATTAATTAAGTAAATTAAGGTCCAAGAATGTTGATTGCATTCTTGGACCTTTATAAATCGAACACTTAGTTATGCCTAATTGATAGCTTAATTAAGTAAATTAAGGTCCAATAATGCAATCAACACCCATAGAATTACCTTTCGATATGTGTCTCCCATTTATCTTTCTTTCTTGGACTAGTTGTTATTTTACTTATCTGCTATGGCTTTCTATTCTCTAAATAAAGTAAAGTGAGATTATGTGCGGTACTTAATTGAATTAAAAATCAATCCTAGTGGATACGATACTTGGTACGAATACCATTTTATTATTACTTCGATCGTGTGCATTTGCATGAACACACCGATCGAAGAGCTAGAAAATACTTGGGTTGGGAACTTCTCTAGCTAAACGAGTTTCCCACAAACTCCTTCAAGGTGGTTCAAAAATAAAGAATTGACCATCACCACCTTCACCTGCACCCTCAATTAAGATGCTATGATCCTTAACAACATTTAAATTTAACTGATAAAAAGGATCTATCAGTAGGCAACTTGGTGCCTAATCTCATATATTGACAAATCATCAACAAATTTTGATTCAAGGGAAACAGGAACACGAACTTCATCCAACCCAAGCATTCTATCACGAAGGAGCTCTCCAATATGCATATAATTCAAAACATCACAATCTAACATCATGACATCTACAGAGTGCTCAATCTCATGCATGTTCCTATATACACATCAAGAATACACATCAAATTCATTCAGCTGCCTAGACTCATTAATTAAGGACATTCTATGATTCACGTTATCAATTAACTTCAGTTAAAAAACAATGGAATCCTCATAATATCCCGAATCAGTCAAATCCAACTATCTAGAGTCAGCAACTACTCAAGGGTCATTCAATGCAAATAACATAGCAAAAGAGACAGAAGAAAGCATGGGGTCAACAGAAGAATCAATCATGTCACTATCAGAAGGCTCTATTCTCACCATCTCATAAGAGGATTTAAGCTCAACACAATCGATTCTATAAGATGCATGCACATTATCATAATCATCCATATAATTAAAAATGTCAAACATAACCTTCTCATCGTCCACACTCAAGGTGATTTTACCTTTATAAACACTCATCTCAGCCATACCAGTGGCTAAGAACGACCTTCCAAGTATGATAGGGACTTTAGTATTCTCTTCCATGTTCAGTACAACAAAGTATGTGAGAAAAATAATTTTTTTTAACTCGAATTAAAACATCCTCTACAATTCCTTTTAGATGAGCAACAGAATGGTCAGCAAGCTGTAGAGTGATGCTAGTTGGCTGGATTTTCCCCAAGCCAAGCTTCTTGTAGACAGAAAAAGGTATCAAATTTATACTTGTCCCTAAGTCACATAATTCCCTATCTACATGAACATTGCCTATAGTGCAGGGAATGGTGAAACTCCCTGGATCTTTTCTTTTCAGAGGCATCTTCTTCTGCAAAATGGTGCTACTACAGAAATACTCAACACCTTGTTTACCTTAAGTTTTCTTTTCTTACTTAGAATTTCCTTAAAAAATTTTCCATAGTTGGGCATGTTTGGTAGTGCATCTGCAAGTGGAATGATAATATGTAATTTCTTAAACATTTCTAAAAATTTAGCAAACTACTCATCTAATTTAACATCTTTAAAGTGACGAGGAAAAGGAATCTCCTTGTAATCAAATGTGGGGTGATCACCACATTTTCTCAAAGGATTGAGATGTGTCCCATGCTCATATGCTTTACACTTGGGTGGCTTAACTTGTTCCTCAAAAGCAAACTCCTTTGGTTTTCTATCGTCCATCTTCCTAGAAATTCTTTTATTTCTTCACCATTCTTCTCCGTTCTCTTCTTCTCAAACTTCTTCTCTTCACTACCCCTCATGTCTTGAGAATATACATCATTAGCATAAATCAAACGAAAAGAAGGGTTAGAAGGCTTTCCTAATGTGGTGATTCCTGCTCCTCACTGTAATCATCTTACACTGCTCCCTCGGGTTTACTTCAATATCACTTGGGAATTTACCTTGTTGAAGGGCATTAACAAGGCTAGCAATCTATCCCATATGAACCTCCAAATTCTTTAAATTGATCACATGGCTACACACTATACTAGTCAAAGTGTCAACAACATTAGTGACACGATTCAAATTATCAGTTACCTGCTTGTTACTGGAGTTCATCTTGGCCATAGAGTCTTCCACCTCAGCACCAATATCAGCCAACTTCTTGTACATTGTTGACAATGTTGCCTCCAGGCCTAGTTTCTTCTCTGGCTGATTTGATGATGATGCAAAACTTGGGCGAGGTTGCAAAAAATTTTTAGCTTTAGCATACGAAAAGTTTTCGTGGTTTCGTAAACTTGGATGGTAGTGGGTGGGAATGAATTGTGTTTCCCCTGGTACCCATAACCTCTGTTCTGGACGTACTGAACTCGTTCCACCGTAGGCTCCTCATGTGATATAGCATTCGCTACTACTAAAGAAGCAATAGACGGGGAAGTCCCTAAACAGAAAGTTTATTCACAACATTAGTTAATGCTGCTATTTGCGCTTTTATTGCACTCACCTCATCAATCCCATAAATCCTAGAGGCTGACTTCGGCACAGAATGATCAGTAGGCCATTGGTAGCTCATAGCTGCCATCTCCTCTAGCAAAGCCTTCGCATCTTCAACAATGTTTGCCATAAAATTTCCTCCATAAGCAGTATCAAGAATAATTTCAGTATCACTGGCTAAACCATTATAAAAAAATTGTACTTAGAGCCAATTGGGGTAGCCATGTGGAGGGCACTTATGAAGCATCTCCTTGTATCACTCCCAGCTCTTGTAGAGTTGTTCTCCATCCACTTGCCTAATGGTCTCGATCTCCGTTCTCAATTTAGTGGTCTTTGCAAGTGGGAAAAGTTTTGTCAGAAATGCTTGTGCTAGCTCATCCCATGTCATGATACTCCCCAGTGCAAGTGATTCTAATTAATCCTTTGCTTTATCCTGCATAGAAAAAGGAAATAATCTCATATGAATAGTATCAGGAGATACACCATTCATTTTTACCGTCCCGCAAATTTCCAAAAATGAACGCAAATGCAAATGTGGATCTTCTGTTGGGTGTCCCTTACAAGCACTATCACGAGTCATTTGAATCAATTCGATTTTCAGCTTAAAATTCGTCGCTCGAAAAGGTGTGACACTATCCCGGAGTGATCTATCGTGAAAATCAATTATAAATAATCCCATATTGGATTAGATTATTCTCTCTGCTCGAACATGATCTCAGTTTGGTTTTTCTTCTCCTTAGAAATATGTCTATACGTGCTGTCAATATCTAAATCCAAAGGTAGAAGATTAACCACCTTATCACTTTGCATGCATCAATTGGCCCCTCATAAATCAAAAACAAATAAAATAAAACAACTCCAAAATTAAACGAACAAGCAATAAAAGCCTCTAAATCAGGATCAATTACTTTCTTCTCAATATCAATCAAACTGATGCCAATTCCATGGCAACGGCACCAAAAACTTGATGCTAGCACAACTATGTGTTACCGCAAGTGTAGGGCCCAAGTAATAAAGTGGTATGAGTATATCAGATATCGTATCCAAAGGAAATTGTTCAAGTTGGTTAAGTAGCAAAATTCAATGCAATTGAATAATGTTTAGAGAAATAGACCAAACAACAAGTGATTGAAAACAAAATAAAAACATGCAAAAACACTAAAGGCTGAGAACAAAGGGTTAAAGACGTTTAGGGAATTAATTTCACTATTTGGATCTTGCAACCAACTAATTGGACAATTGATATTTTTGACTCGTTTAATTAACTAGGCCTAGATATTATTGACTCGTTTAATTCTAACTTCAATGAATTCTCTGTCGAGCTCATTCAATTCTTGGATAAGATTAACTAAATCACATGTCCATCTCATTAATTAATTAACACCCTACATTAATGAACCTTCATTTTAATCCTTAATTAATCTCTGTTGTCCCTATGTTACTCAGGCAGATTTCAATTATCATGCATTGTCTTTCTAAGTTTAATCTCCTCTGTCAAGCTCAATTAAACTAACGATCAATTAAACTATGGCCAATAGTTCAAAGGCATTACAAACTCAATATATGAAGCTATTAAAGAGAGAAATAATACCAATAAACACCAATTAATTAACTACAAAGATCCATAGCTACATTAATTCCCCAAACTATTGCAATTAGCTACTAAAAATATTCAAATCAGTCTCAACAACAGTCATTACTGCCCAAATACAGCAACTACAAATGGAAATAAAAGGCAGAAGACTAAAACCACGTCAATCCTCAAAATTTGCCTCGATCTCCGTGATCTCGAGCCTCGAACTGTCACCAAACATCCTCCAAAGATTCTAGCTATCTCCAATTTGGTAAGTTTACACAAAAAGGGTCTAAAAACCCTAAAAGTCCTCCTTACAATAGTCTCAAAATGATGAATAAATAGCAGGTTCTGATACAGCGTCAAGGTGCTTGGCACAACGTTGAGATGCTGTGCTGAGCACATTGTTTAACTAATGCGCGCGTCTTCTGCATGGTAGCGTCTCGATGCTCCAGACAAAAATCTTCTTGCACGCCTCTCACTAGGGTTGAGACGCCATAGGACAGCGTTGAGACGCTAGCTTTCGGGTTTAATGCTATTTTGAGCGGCTAGACGCCATCCCCTCTACCGAAAACACTTGTGAAGCTCCTCTTCTCCATACGTAGCTCCATTTTGAGTCTTTTTAAGTTCCACACATGATTTGAAGCTCCAAAATCATCAATTTTGGTCTCAAATGCTCGGTTTCCTAAAATAAATAAAATATTACCATCAAAGCTCATAATTATACGTAAAGCTAGCAATTAATTGGGCCTAAATATAGTACTAAATTAGTGCTATCAACTTGCCAGCCAGTTACCATTCGAGTGGGAATGAGCACATTTTTACTGTTGGCAACCACTGTCATGCCGCTCTTTTTTGGCACACACTAGACTGGACTTACCCATGTGCTATCTGAAATATGGTATATAGCCATTTGGTTATCTCTTTTTTTACAACTTTCTTCATTATAAGGTTAAGTCTGCATTGTTGTTCAATGGAACTAGTCTTCCCTTCTTCTAGTCTGATTTTGTGCATGTAGTAAGATGGACTTATTCATCTGATGTCGGCTAATGTCCATCAAATCACTTGTGTATGCCTTGACAAGACTGCAACAATAATAATTCATTCTCAGTATTTAAAGAATATGAAATAATGACAGGTAATTGGTCTTTTCCAAGAAAAATGTATTTAAGATGCATTGGTAGTGGCTTCATCTCCACTACAGGTGGTTCTTCAAAAGATGATTTGAGAATAGGCGTGGTACGCTCAGAAAGATTATAAGAGGTTCAAATCTTCCTGAGGTTGCATTGGCCACTTTTCTCTCTTATTCATCTTCATCATGTGTTGAACATGTGTCTTCATCCTCCACTTCAGTCTCTTCGTCAGTTTTTTCCTCGTTATCCCACATGATTTCTCCAAGGTTAAGACTTTGCATTAGATTACATTACTCCATTTCTTCAGGAAATTTTAGCGCATCAAAAACATTAAATTCCACCTTTTGATCATTAACATGCATTGTCAGTACTCCTTTTGAAACATCAATCAAGGCTTGCTCAGTCACAAGGAAAGGTCTTCCAAGGATAATGGGAACATCCTTGTCAGCTTTGTAATCAAGGTTGATGAAGTCTACTGGAAAGATAAACTTGTCCAATTTGACTAAAACATCTTCGATCTTACCCTATGGGTGTGTTATTGATTTATCGGCTAACTGAAGGGTGACTGTTGTGGGCCTGACTTCTCTAATCCCAAGTTCCTTGAAAAGTGACAATGGCATGAGATTAATGTTTGTGCCCAACTCATGGAGAGCGAGCCCTACAATTGAGCATGGGATTGTGAAACTTCTAGGGTCCTTCAATATTTTGGGAATCTTGCTCTTCACAACAGTACTACATTCACCTGTTAAAGCCACCATCTCAAATTTAGCTAGAGATCTCCACTTTGTGAGTATGTGATCTCCTCTTTTGGAGTATGTCTTTAAGAAACTTGATATAGCTGGACATTTGCTCCGTAGCTTCGACTAGTAAAATGTTGATGTTTAACTACTTTAATACATCTAAAGACTTCCCAAACCTAGTCTCATTATTTTTCTTCTTTAATCTCTGTGGAAAATGTGGTTTTGGTTTCGTTACTTGCAGTTCTAAGATCGATATTACTTCTACGCATTTTTTTCTTTCTTCTTAGTTTCAGTCAGTGCATCTTTGTTTCTCTCGTCTACCTTATCCTTTTGCCCTGCCTCATCCCTCGGCTTAACATTCTTAATGTTTCCATCCTCTTGTGCTGGAGTCTCTGTGGCCTCTTTTTCTTGTTATGGTTGGTTGGGCTTATGAGTTTCTTCTTGGTTCAAGGTCTTGCCACTTCTTAAAGTGATCGCTTGAAACCGCTCCTTCCTTTATCTCTTAGGAGCTTCTATAGCACTTAGCAATGCACCAAGTGGTATGTACTTTAACGCGGTTGCCAATTGTCTCTTATGGACTTCCAGGTTTCTAATTGAAGAAGCTCGACTCTATATTAAAGCATCGTTCTTCACCATGTACCCTTTCATGAGCTTCTCCAAAGAACTTGACACTAATGATGTTGCATTATTTTGTTGGTTGTATTGATAGTGATTTTGATTCTGTGCATGAGAGAAATTTTGATTATTACTAAAGCTTGGTGGAATAAAGGGTTTACTTACATTGGCATTGTTGGCGTTAGTCTGCTGCTTGCCACCCCACAAAACATTTTGGTGGTTTCTCCAACCCGAATTGTATGTATTAGAGTACGGGTTGTTTCTCTCAGCACCTTGTGGTTTCCCGATGTAGAAAAATGATGTAGGGTTCAAAGGATAACATTTGAATTTGTTTTTCTCACCACACCCTATACATGCATTGGTTGCGCTGATTTGATTTACAACTCCTTGTTGTGCTGGTTGATTGACACCACTCATTGACAATGTCTTCAACATATTTTACATTATTGCCACTTGCGCTGTCAGTGCTGTGAGGGCATCATTCTCTATCGTCCCACTTGATTTCTTTCTACTAAATGTTTTGGATCCTAATCCGTCATTCGACCATTCATAATTATTTCTAGCAATTTTGTCTAAAATTTCTTATGTCTCATTAAAAGTTTTAGACATCAATCCACCATTAGCTGAAGTATCTACCACATTCTCGGATGCCTTGTTAAGGCTTCCATAGAATGTTTCCAACTGCATGCAACTCGGTAACCCATTGTGTGGACACTTTCACAGCAACTTCTTGAATCTCACCCACCCAAGCATCGCTGAGTGATAAGTTCTCACCTTGCTGGTGAGGTTGTCGAGGCCTACCAAAATTAAATTGGCTTCCTACCCTAACTTGTAGAATAGTGGACCAGGTCGATTTTCCAAAGGAGCCAGAAATTTTATTTTCTCAGTGTTAAATTTCAGTAAAAAGTGAAGCGGGGGGGTTGTTTGGAATTTTTAATTAAGAAATTAATAATAACGAAACAAGTAATTTAAAAGAAGAAGAAATCAAATCTTACCAAAATGCAATTCAAAGGCACGATTTTATCCAATTGCATAATTGATCATAGGCACACAAAACGTTTAACTCAATTATGCAAGCACTTAGTCAACTTATTAGGAAACCCCAAAAGTAACATATTCCCTAAAGTCATTAACTATAACAGATGTCAAAGTTAACTCTAATTACCTAAACAATTCTAACGAAATCGCTCCAAATTATTTGGGTAAAGGCATTAAGTGTTTTGGAAAGACTAAGACAACCAATTAGATGAAATAATTTTAATCTAATCAAAATGCTTCTTTAATTCCTATAATTAAACATGAAAGCTATGCTATTATGGAAACCCAGAAAACACACACATATAATAATCCTATCACTACAAGGTTCAATCAACATGATAATTACAGATCATGAATCATGACTAGTAATCAAACATATAAAACAATCGAGGTGTCAATTCAATAAAAAATACATGTTTGTAGAATAAACACAGGAATCAAACAATACTTGCAATTATAAGAAAACTACATTAAAGTACAAGCCTCACAACATTGCAATTCGTTGCAACTTACCTTTGAACTGGAAACGCGAAGTTTAGCCGAACATCTCCATAAAAATTCTCAAGTTCAACCCCGTTCGATTTGATACAATAATCTTCTATAGAGGGAAGGGGAAAAAGTCTAAAACTTTCTAAAAAGCGTGTAGACAAAAGGCCAAACAGATCCTAACCCTAAAGTGAACATTTTGTTAAATAAGGCAGGGGAGCGTCTAGACGATGCCTTCTTAAATAAGGAATTAATCTAGCATAATCAGGGTAGCATCTAGACACTTAAAGCAGCGTCTTGACACTTCCAGCGTCAAAGGCAGCCTCTCTGCAGGGTCAAGCCAGCCTTGTTTTCTCCTAATTCTAAACGTTTAGACGATTAGAATAGCATTTAGACGCTATTCCTGCAGGTCTTCAAGCTTCATTTGGATATGCAGCAGCGTCTTGACACCCAAAACAGCATCTAGACGCTCTGTACTCAGTTTCTTTGAGTTGGTTGTAGTCTTTTCTCAATTCGAACACTCAAAATAGGCTCAATTAGTTCCCTATTTGGTCTGATTCTTCCAAAGTCTTTCAAATGGATCTGAATTCCTCAATCTCCTGCAAAATAGACAAATAAATGCATGAGGGAAACTAAACTAGCATGAAATAAGTTGATAAAAGAGCACTATTACGGTGCGATCAAAATACCCCCAACTTAAACTTTTGCTAGTCCCTGAGCAAAACAAATGAAAACAATCCCTCAGAACATCTAGGATAAAATGTATGGAAGACTCATGCCTCAAAAATTTTGAATTTAGAACAATCATAGAGAATCAAGGTTTGTGGCTAGTTTTTTCATCTAAGAAGTTTCAAATTCAATTCTATCGTTCCTTGCGTGTGTGTGTGATAGTCTAACCCAAACTATTCTTTATAAGCCCGAACCTGTTTTATGTAACCATCAACTCATCTTCCCTCTACTCTGGTTTTAGGTTCCAATTTTCAAGCATTCCTGCGCTCAATAAGGGTAATATGCCACTAGGGTGCCAAGGGCCCAGGGCAGGCCCAGCCCCAACTTTAAATTATGCTTTAATTTAGTGGGCACTAGCTTTCACACATCCTATGTAGGGACCCTTACCCAGTACACTCGCTCATGGGTGGCCTAACTGATCACACAGGAGGTAGCTCTTTTTGCCCTTAATCGTTTTAAACACAAGATTTTTTTTTTCAAAGGCAAATCAATCATCCAAGTATTCCTCAGTGTCACACTACTCAATATCATGTAGGTAGACTCTCTAATTAGTTCCTAAGACCTTTCGTGGTGATAACAAGCATATGGGTCACATAACCTAGGTTTAAGCCTTCAAAACCCTAAATTGGTAGATTGAGTGCTTTGGTTGCAAGGAAAATCAAGAACTATGTTTTATTCTAGTTTGAATGAAGAAATACTAGTCACATACTTGAAACTGAATGATTATTCAAAAGTCATAATCAATATCCTCGTAGGCCATCCAAAAGAGAGAACACAACTATTTCAGTCCCAAAAAGTTAGTGAAATGTAAGGTGGATAGTTAATGTGTGCAAATCAAAGCTAAGTGCACTCATGTGGTTTGTAAATATTCAAAATAGCAATTCAAAATAACAAACACAATAAAAGCACCCCCAAAAGTAATACAAGGAAAGAGGACAAATGCAGATATAAATAAAAACTAGAGGGGGAAGGAGAAAGACTGCCCTGAATAAGCGACCTTACTCATCGTCTGATGAGGCATACGGTGGCAAAGGTGGTGGAAAGGTCGAGTCGCCTTCAGACACATGGAGCAGGCAAGTGTAGAGGTGCTGATGATAGGCCTCATCGCGCAGCTGGCGGTGCTCGATCCTATCGAGTCGTGCTGAAATAGATGCCTAATCCTGGAATGGTCTGTGAGGTGCAAGTGGGGCTGGAAGGCCCTGAGGCTGATCTTGCATATCTGCCTCGTCCTTATCCTCATGTTCATCGTTGCCTCCCTGCTGATAATCGTAGCCACGCAATCCCATGAGAAATTTTGATCCATGATCACTCGTGGCTGTATCAGCTCCTCATCTATGGCCCAGGTGACCCCAGCAAGCTGGAATATATATGTGATCAAGGAGGCGTGGCCGAACTCGACTGTGGTGCCACAGCGCCTGATGTGTCTGATGGATTGACGAATAAGCTTCCCTATGTTGATGGTCTTACCTGTGGCGATAGCATATAGGAGAATGGCCCGTTCCTTCGTCACATCGGTCAGTCTGGATATGGGGAGGAACTTCGCGTATATGAAGCTGTGCCACACCCTGTTGGTGACACTCAAATCAAAGGTCGTGAAACGAACCACCTCGGTCCGTGGTGTCTGGTCGATTTCGCCCCTGGCCAACATAGCTCCTGGATAATCTGAGTGTAGTGGACCTGCCCAGCGGCATACTTAGTATACTTGTCCCCGTCATAGGTGGGTAGCTGGTAATAGTTGTTAAGCGTGGCTACATCAAATGGAATCTGGCGCCATCACATATAAGAGTTAGAATCACCATCCCGGAGGTTGGAGTAGAATTCCCAACTATGGCCACGACGCTCACATCGAGATGCTGGACTAGGATGCTCCACCCGCGCTCCAGGATGGCGACATGTAGGTGTTGATAGTGGGAGTCATCTGGAGCAATCCCTCTCTCTGCAATGATCGAGCAAGATACAACTTATCTCTTATACCAGTCGGCAGCCTCTTGATCGACAAATCTATAGGAGTCAAAGGAAGATCGAGATGAAAAGGAGCCGGGGGATCTTTTTGGAGCCATTGGTTTGTTCTTAACACTAGTAGTACAAAATATTAGAAAGATTTGGAACTAGCTTAGCATCCAAGAACGAGGGATAAATGATAGACCAAGACATCTAAGTACAGCCCAAAAGTTAGGCTAATCATGCTCCTCCTTTATCAAACTAGGCACACTCAAAGATTGGATTTGCACTATTTGAACAATAATCCTCTCAATGGGAGTTAAAATATGAATACTCTATACGAAAAGAGTCGTCAAGCCATTAACACCAATCCAAAATGTCAACCACCATCCCAAATTAAAAACAAGCCACATAAAGCGTGTCCATAAGAGTATATGTGTCAATTGAAATATGTCCAAACATCAAATATCAAACAAAATCACCAAATATCATCAATGTGTCCTATTTTATAACTACCCATTTCTAAGTGTGCCACAAAAGTCAATATCAATCACAATTTTCAGCAAGTTACAACAATTTATACCATCTCTAAGTTTTACATTTGCAATGTCAATCACAATAGAGCTACATGAGGCCATAGATGTATTTCTAGTCTAGACAAACGAATCCAGAAGGTATAGAAGGAAAGGGGAAACCGAGTAAATCATATCTCAATTTGAGTATTCGGCCTCGACCTAAGGATACCCACGAGTTGATGAGAATGGGTTCGAGTGGTTAGAAATCTCGAAATAGATGGTGTGTGGGTGAATATGTGAGTGGGTAAGTAAAGAAAATGAGAGAGATTAGAGGAAAAATGGAAGGGGATGAAAGGAAAAGAGTGAAAAGTCAAAAAAACTGGGGTTAGGACTGAAGTTTGGATGATTCCTCTATCTAGGATTATACATGTTCGAATAGGGATCATACTTCATTTGATTATGGCCTTGAAATCCCCCAATAGCATTTGCTTCCTGAGTGAAATATTGCTGCCCTTGACCTGCAGCCATTTGACGAACAAGAGAAGTTAAATCAAACATCTAACTCTTCAATTCGTTTACCTCTTTGACCTGATGGATTCCTCCACGTGCTACATCAATCATACATTTGTCATTAGACAGCAAACCTTCATAGAAATATTAGATCAGGAGCTAGTCTGAGATCTATGGTTTGTGAAACTAGCACACAGTCTGTTATATCTTTTCCAATATTCGTAAAGTGTCTCCCATGTGATCTACTGTATACCATAGATCTCGTTCCTAAGGGCTGCAACTCGTGAGGTATTGAAGTACTTTTTCAAGAAAAGCCTTTTCATCTCGTTCTGCATATTAATGGTCCCCGGTGGTAGAAAGTACATCCCATCATTTGCCTGATCTCTCGAGGAAAAGGGAAAGGTCCTAAGGTTTATCTGTTCCTCAGTCACTCCATGGAGTTTCATTCCAGAACAAACAATGTGAAATTCCTTGAGATGTTTGTGAGGATCTTCATCTGCAAAACCACGAAAAATAGGAAGTAAGTGTGTTAAACTGGACTTTAATTCAAAATCACCTTCAACAATAGGGTAGGTGATGCATAGTGGTTGCTGGTTCAAGTCTGGTGTTGATAGCTGTTTCAGTGTTCTTTCAGCCATCTTTTCCTCAACTTCAGCAAATATTGAGGATTCGCTGATGGTATAGTCAAAACTGAGATCTTCTTTTAGCGCTCGTTCCCTTTCTTTCGCCTCACTTTTCAATATGCGCTCCTCCTTCCCAAGTTCAGGAAAATACTAAAATTCAATATTCTGAGAAGAATGGGTCATATATAGAGAGAAAGAAAGTAAGTGAAATCTAATAATGAGAAATTAAATATGGCTCCCCTGCAACGACACCAAATTTTGGTGAGGTTGTCGAGACCTACCAAAATTAAACTGGCTTCCTACCCTAACTTATAGAAATAGTGGACCAAGTCAATTTCCCAAAGGAGCCAGAAATTTTATTTTCTCCGGGTTAAATTTCAGTAAAAAGTGAAACAGAGGAGGTGTTGTTTTGAATTTTTAATTAAGAAATTAATAATAACGAAACAAGTAATTTAAAAGGAGAAGAAATCAAATCTTACCAAATTCCAATTCAAAGGCACGATTTTATCCAATTGCAAAATTGATCATAGGCACACAAAACGTTTAACTCAATTATGCAAGCACTTAGTCAACTTATTAGGAAACCCCAAAAGTAACAAATTCCCTAAAGTCATTAGCTATAACAAACGTCAAGGTTAACTCTAATTACCTAATCAATTATGATGAAATCACTCCAAATTATTTGGGTAAAGGCATTAAGTATTTGGGAAAGACTAAGACAACCAGTTAGATGAAATAACTTTAATCTAATCAAAATGCTTCTTTAATTCCTAGAATTAAACATGCAAGCTATGCAATTATGGAAATCCATAAAACACAAACATATAATAATCCTATCGCTACGAGGTTCAATTAACATGACAATTATGGATCATGAATCATGACTGACAATCAAACATATAAACGATCGAGGCGTCAATTCAATAAAAAAATACATGTTTGTAGAATAAACACAGGAATCAAACAATACTTGCAATTATAAGAAAACTACATTAAAGTACAAGCCTCACAACATTGCAATTCGTTGCAACTTACCTTTGAACTGGAAACGCAAAGTTTAGCCGAACATCTCCATAAAAATCTTCAAGTTCAACATTGTTCAATTTGATACAATAATCTTCTCTAGAGGGAAGGGAAAAAGGTCTAAAACTCTCTGAAAAACGTGTAGACAAAAGGCCAAAAGGATTCTAACCCTAAAGTGAAAAATTGGTTAAATACGGTAGGAAAGCATCTAGACGCTGCCTTTTGAAATAAGGAATTAATCTGGCGCAATCAGGGTAGTGTCTAGACGCTTAAAGTAGCGTCTCGACGCTTCCAGCGTTGAAGGCAGCCTCTCCACAGCGTCGAGCGAGCCTTATTTTCTCCTAATTCTGAGTGTTTATACGTTCGGAAAAGCGTCTAGACGCTATTCCTGTGGATCTTCAAGCTTCGTTTAGTTGTGCAACAACGTCTTGACGCCCAAAACAACATTTAGACGCTCTGCACTCGTCTTCTTTGACTTGGTTGTGGTCTTTTCTAAATTCGAACACTCGAAATAGGCTCAATTAGTTCCCTTTTATATCTGATTCTTCCAAAGTCTTTCAAATGGCTCCGAATTGCTCAATCTCCTGTAAAATAAACAAATAAACGCATGAGGGCAACTAAACTAGCATGAAATAAGTTGATAAAATGCACTATTATGGTGCGATCACTAGTTCAAAAGTTACAATTTCCTTACAGTACCTTGCATTGATGGTTGGTGGAAAATACTTCAACAAGAACTTCTTTGCTTGCTTGTCCCACGTAGCAATTGAGCTCGCTAGAAATGAGTTCAACAAGTCATTAGCCTTAACCCAAAGTGATTATGTAAATAGTATCAACCTTAATGCTTCTACTTACACCCCCGAGATAATGAACTTTTCATGTCTCCAAGAAACTCTTAAGATGTGAGTGTGGGTCTTCTCCTGGATTGCCATGGAATTGTTTGCAGTGGTTATAATCTGAAACATCACTGGTTTCAACTCAAATTGTAGTGCGGTTATAACTGGCCTTACTATACCAAGGCTTAAATCAATAAAGGTGGGAGCAGTGTATTCTCTGATGGCCCATTTCTATCATCATCCATACGGATACGATTGTTTACTGCCACTGGATCAGGATTCGCTTCTCTTAGCGCATTCACTTCCTTAGGTTGCGGTACATGAGCTTCTTGTTGATCTTCCATTTCTATCTCAAGCTCTATGTTGACAGGCTTTCCTTCGGCCAAAGGTTCTTTCAATTTCAGGATCAAGGTCGAGCTGAAGGTCTTCTCCTTCGCTCATACACTAGATTCACCCGCACGAGCTTACAGTACAAATGATACTCTCGAGAGTTGAACTACTACAATAAAAAGTTTGTAGAATAAAAAATATGTAAAAATCAAGTTCCTCGCAATAGCGCCAAAAACTTTCTTGGTTATTCGTGGTGTTGTTATAGAATTGTGATATATATGTGAATATGCGTGAGCATGCGTTTACAATAATGCTAATAAGTGCTCGTTCTAACATACAAGCAGCACACAAACACAACTATTTTCCACATTGTGTTGAGAACAAGTGTGCACCTAGCACAAGCAAGTAATACTTGGAAGTGCTCCAAGGTTGAATCCACAAAGTTGTTGTTCACACAAATTTTACTACAAACTTTTTGATGCCAGCTTGCCTCATAATAAGGATAAATGAAAGAAAGGAATGAATGCAAAAGGCAGGAAATATACTATCTAAACTTTAATGCAAGAGATCAAATGTAAAACAGGGAATAATGAATGATGGGATAACAAGTTTTTTCTACTATGTACTTTTCTTATTTTGGTTCAAATATATGTATTTCTTCTCAACTAAGCATGAGTTCCTGCTTACCTTAACTCTTTTGAGAAGGATGTTAAGCACACTGTACCCTCATATTTCAATGCTTGATACAATAATTTCTCACCCGGCCCATTTAAGCTCACAAGTGGTTGTTTTATGTCTAAAACCCCTATTAAATGGATTTACTCTTGCTCTCCTTGGTGTTTCTACACACTCTAACCCTTTAGGTGCTCAATTTTTTTACTACCTTACCTTGGTTGGCCAAACAGAATAATGCAATGAAAGAATAGTATAAGCGAAAGAGAAGTTGATCTTTAATACATGCATATTGTGCAAAACAAGAGATTACATAATAGACTCCTCTTTAAGCCAAACCTTAAGAGACTTAGCTACTCATGGATGCAGAACACAGAAAAAAAATAAAGAAAAAGATAAACTTCATGGTTCGATTAACTGATGAACTGGAAATTACAACGTAGAGTTTACAAGAAAAATAGCAAAACTACCATAAAAGCAATAAAATGGACACTGTTGCATCGGCGAAAAATAGGAACAGGAGCAACAGAGGTTTCTTTTCTTCTTCTTCTTTGACAAGCAATAGTGCTTTGGCACACAGAGGATGAAAGAAATAAAGGAAATGAAAAAGAAAGGAAAACTAGAGAGAGCTAAAAACTAAAAAATGGATTCGGGAGCTCTCTGTAAAATCTCTCTCCAAAAAGCTCCACTAAAATATAGCATTCTTCTTCTATTTATACAAGAATTGGTTCACTAGAATGCTACCACGAAGCTGCCATTATTTGAGCGTCGTTGATAGCACTAATTTATTGTTATATTTAGGCCCATTTAATTGCTAGTTTTGGTTGTAATTGTGAGCTTTTTACGGGGATATTCTCTATATTTCAAATAATCGAGAAATTTAGGCTAAAGATAGCAAATTTGGAGCATTGAATTTGTTGTGGAGCCTAAAAATACTCAAAATTGAGCTAAGTATGGAGAAGAGGGGCTTCACAATAGCATTGAGACACTACCCTATAATGTTGAGACACTCAAAACACGCGGAGAATAGACATTCCGTCCGTAACATTGAGAAGCTGACCAGAGGCGTGCACATAGTTAAAACGAAACATTTTGGACAGCGTCTCGACGATTCGTCAACAAATAGTATAAATTCATCATTTCGAGACTGAATTTTGGGAGACCATTTTAGGGTTTTAGCCCATTTTTATGACTTTTCATCCTCTGGGGACCTTTGGAGAATAATTTGAAGTGTTTCGGAGAGAAAATTGAGGCTCGCTTTCTTCCTCTGTTTTATCTATTCTAAGGCTTTAGAAATGGATTTCTTATGCTGTAAACTGGATATTATGGGCTAATTTTACTTGTTTGGGGTCTAAGAGCACAATTAGGAGTAGCATTATGATTTAATTGTGATTCAAGACATTTAATTACTTGTTATATTGCATTTAATTGAGATATACTTACTGCCTCTAATTAATTGGCCATTAATTTGTTGATTCTAGTCTTAAATTGAGCTCGACGGAGAAAGTTTAGGACTGAACGAATTCAATTAATGCCCTAAAATTGCCTAAGGGACAAAGGATTGACAATTGATGGGTGAGACTAATTATGAGCGGACTTAATCCCAATTAATTAATCAATTAGTGTTAAGGACACTTAGGCAAGCGATTAATTAGCATGTTTGAATGAGGCTGAAAGGAGATTTCGACTGGTCTGGCTATAGGTTTATGTAATTGACAAGAATAATTAATTGTCGGATCTAATTGCCATATTTGTACCCTAATTTGTGTTGGATCCCCTAAACGTCCCCTTAATTTGGTATCTCCATGTTTGAATTGCTTTCTAGATTAGATTTATCTTCCAAGCATCACTTTCTTTAGTTCGTGCCTTAAATAATTATGAGTATAAGTTTTTCTAATAATTAATTAAATAAAGAAAATGTTTCGATTGCCTTCCCTGAGGAATCGATACTCGGTATTTACTTACCATTTTATATTACTTGATCGCGTGCGCTTGCGTGATGACGAACAAATTTTTGGCACCGTTGTCGGAGAATAGCGGCAAAGTCTTTTTCTTGAATAGATTAATATTTAGAAGAAAATAAGAGGAATTACTTTAGGAATTTTGTTTGTTTTTGTATATATTTGTGTATTTTTGTCCCTGTATATATTCATTTGTGTTTTCTCGTTGTGTGCTTTTTCTAAGTTTTGTTATTGTAGTTTCTTTTTGCTTTTGTTTTTTTTTGTTTTAGTGTTTCTTTGAGGAAGTCGTTGTTTTGTGCATAGTGATAAAGGGGCTAACCTTTTTTCTATAGATTTGGAAATTGACAGGACTTGCATGAGGCTGAGGAAAGAAACCCGAGTTACTATGGCAGAACAATACAATGAGGAGGAAAGGAAGTCAATCCTTGACTATTTTCAGCCCGTATTCCTAATGGACCATTTCGGGATAGTGCATGCTCCCATTCAGGTGAACAACTTTGAGCTGAAGATGGGGTTGATACAAATGGCACGAGAGAACTCGTTTAAAGGGCATCCATTGGAGGACCTACATTCGCATCTCAGATCTTTTCTCGAGATCTGTGGCACGGTAAAGTTGAATGGTGTGTCTCTTTATGCCATTGACTAAGATTATTTCTTTTCTTGTTATAGGGCAAAGCTAAGGATTGGCTTGACTCCTTGAAGCCGACTAGCATATCTTCATGGGACGAGCTGGCCTAGGCCTTCCTGACGAAGTTCTTTCCCCCAACAAAGATGACGAAGTTGAGGACATAGATTGGTACATTTCGCCAGCTTGATGGGGAACAACTGTATGAAAGCTGATAGAGATACAAGGAGATGTTAAGGAAGTGCCCTCAACACGACTATCTAGACTGGTTAAAAATACAATTATTTTATAATGGATTGACTTCGAGTACTAAGACCATTCTTGATACGAGTGCAGGGGGGAGCTTCCTAGCAAAGACAGTGGATGAGGCACATGCACTTCTGGAGGAAATGGCCGCAACGAGTTATCAATGGCCATCAAATCGTTCATCATTTTCGAGATCCGCTGCAGGCATATATGAGATTGACGAGGAAAGTGCATTGAAAGCTCATATGGCTTCATTAACTAATGCATTGAATAAACTTTCTCTTGCAGGAGCCATACAGTCTATTTCCTCGTTGTTAGTGTTGAAGTCGAAGAGTGTGGAGGAGTAGTTTGTGGAGCAGTGTCAGTATGTGCAGAATCGAGGATATGGCTGTCAAGGCCATCAGAGCCATAATGTTTCCAACTTCTATTACCTAGGTTTGTGTAATCACGAAAACTTCTCTTACGCTAACCATCATTTTTTTTTTGCAGCCACCTGAGTTTCTAGGAACATCGAACCAAGAGAAGAAATCAAACTTGGAGAAAATGATGGGAACCTTCATCAAACAATATAGAGGAGTGAACCGGCATCTGTAGACACCATCACAACCCTAGCCATGATAGTGTGGCCACGACATTGCACTTAAGAACATGGAGGCTCAGATATAGTAGATCGCTAGTGCAGTCAATGCCCTTCAAAAGGGTCAATTTTCGAGCGACATTGAGGTGAACCTGAGAGAGCTGCAAAGCTATAACACTGAGGAGTGGGACTTAGTTACGAGGGATGTCAACATGGGGCGTTGATGATGATGTTAGGGGCTGTGGCAGAAAAAAAGCACACCAAGTAAGCCTTCTGCCTGTCTTTTCATTTTTATTCTGTTGATGGTTGTTTTGGTTCTAGGAAAGAAGAGATGAAGGAAGGTGAAAAGAATTTTTTTGAGAAAAAGAATCGAAAAGAAGTTGAGAAGAAGAAGAAAACCTTCCTGAATTCAATTGTTGACGAGTTTAAGGAGTTGGCACGAGATATGGAGGTATCCCGACCCCGACATGTGGATAAAGGAGCACATATCAGTCTTCCTAGGAGGTGTGGAAAGTGCCTTACATTTGATTACAGGGAGTTACCCTTTCCCAGCGTTTTAAGGATTCAAAATTAGATGAGCAATTTTCTGATTTCTTGAATATGTTTAGAAAATTTCATATTAATATTCCTTTTGCAGAAGTGTTGGCCAACATGCCTAATTATGGGAGATTTATGAAGGACATGCTTGGAAAGGAAAGGAAGTTTGAGATAAATGCAGTGCTCAACCTATCTAAAACGAGCACGAAGCTTTTAAAGAAGAAGATGCTATTGAAACTTAGTGATCTAGGGAGTATTACTATTCCCTATTCAATTGGAAATTTGAATATTGATAGAGCCTTATGCAATTTCGGATCGAGTATAAGCTTACTGCCTTACTCTATCTACAAGAGATTAGGATTGCAGGAAATATAACCCACAACAATTTCTCTTCAGCTTGTCGATCATTCAGTAACGAAACCCAAATGTATAGTTGAAGACATGCTTTTAAAGATTAATAAATTTATATTTCCTGTTGATTTTGTAGTCTTGGAGATGGAGGAAGATGAGGAGATCCCAACTATTCTGGGTAGACCATTCTTGGCTACCAGTAGAGCAGACATCAACATGAACCGAGGTACGTTAACGTTACAAGTCGACAACGAAAAGGTAAGGTTCAGTATTGTTGTTGAAAATAGAGAAAATTGCTCTGTGGTCGATCTTGTTGAGGTTTATTCTCCTGTTTAGGAGAAACATTCTGTTAGGCATGTTGATGTTAGTCTACATGAAGCTCGTTTCGAGACTGTATCTTCTTCTGCTTCTTCTTATGTTTCTTTGTCTGGAAATTCTGTATTTGATAATGGCGTTGGTTTTGATGATATGTTTATTGATCCTGTTTCTATTGTGAAAAATGAATTGTTTTATGAAAGTTTTTTGTTTTTGAGAAAAAATAATAACGAGGTTGTTATGTTTGATCACCCTGACTGCATGTTGACTAAATGTGCTATTAGTGAATCTATCTTTTATGCAAAAAGATTGAGTGAGGGTGTTCAGAAAATGTTGAATATTAAGCATGCGTTAGACGACTTCCTTGAGAATAGTGATTCCTTTACCTGTCATAATACCCTGCTTACCAATAAATTGACTTTTGAGAAAGATGAATTTGAGAGATTGTTTGTAAATATTTTGCCTTAGTTGAAGAATGAGCATGAATCTATTGTACCTCATTGTTTGACTCATATCTTGGATGGGAATCACGAGGAGATGTCTGCTTTAGGTGCTCAAGATTTTTTTGTCCCTTTCTTGTTAATCATAGTTCTTTCTCTCCATGTTTGAGTATTATAGCTAGTGAAAATTCTATGGGAGAATGTGTTGCTAACCTTCAAAATGTAGGAAAGAGGGAGGATGTTTGGTTCTTTATGTTTGAGCCACCTTGAAAGAAGCACAAGGTAAACTCGAGCTAATGACGTTAAACAAGTGCTTCTTGGGAGGCAGCCCAAGGGTTCTTTACTTGCTTTGTTTAGTTGCTTGACTTTTGTTTTTAGTTGAATAAGTAGCCCTTTTGTGTTTTGCAGTTCTTGAGAAGTGTTTGAGGTCGTGTGTGCTTATTATGGGAGGTCTCGTCATTTCAGGGAAGTACCGTTACCCTTAATCTTTCTATTTATCCTTTTTGAATGTAATTGCTTTTGGGCAAACATTGAGGACAATGTTTAGTTTTAAGTGTGGGGGGAATGGTGCTGACACTTAAATGAGGGAGGGTTTGATGATTGTTTGGAATTTGATGATTTGTTTTTTTGTGCTTAATTTGAAAATTCTGAAAATTGATGAATGTTAAGTATGTGTGCTGTAGATCGGTTTTAAGATCTTGCATGCTCTTATGATGAAGAAATTATATGATTTGTACTCCTGAGTGGATTATTTTTGCTGTATTGTGGGATCTGAAGCATGCTGAGATTGGGGTAAATTTAAAAGTTTTGATTTGAATTCTTTGCATATGTTAAGCACGTAGCCTAGTTTTGATAAGTAGAGCTTTTAGAGGATTTTTATAATTTCTAGAAGTTGTTGCCACTCCAATAGGCTTAAGGCTTGGTTTGTAAGTGGACTTACAAGATAGTCTGTAATGCTAAGCTTAGGAGTAAGAAAAAGTGTGAAATTGCCTGCAAAAATAAAAAAATAAAATTGAGCTTTGAAAAAAATGTTTTAGTGAGAAGAGGAAAGAAAAGTACCTCGCATAAATTTAAGTGTTCGAGGGTAAAAAAAGCTACCTCTATCATGATCAGTTAGATCATCCATTGAGCGAATGCTCTGGATAAGGGTCCCTACGATAGTTGTGTGAAAGCTAGTGTCCCTAATTGTGGTAAAAAGCAAGTGTGGGAGAGTACTACCCTAGAGTGAGTTCAGGCACCTAGCTTTGTTATTACTTTCTTGATTGTTAGGGAGCTAAATTGAGTCTTTCGAGCCAGTTTAAGGGGAAGACGAATGGAGGGAAGCATAAAATTACTCTAAATTAGTAAACGGGTCACTTTTAGGCTATGCACACACACGTGCTAAGAGATCAGGGTTTCTTTTAAATTGCTCATAATTTATGCATGCATCCATTCCATTGTTCTTGTTATCTTATTCCACTTTTGAGTATGTTGAGAATGGAGTCACTTGTGCATGCATTTTTCTAAAACATTTATTTCTCTAATCTGATTTTGTTTTGCTCGGAGCCAGGAAAAGTTAAAGTGTGAGGGTATATGATAGCACTAATTTAGTGCTATATTTAGGGCCATTAAATTGCTAGTTTTGGTTGTAATTGTGAGCTTTTTACGGGGATGTTCTATATATTTTAGGTAACTGGACAATTCAGGCTAAAGATAGCAAATTTGGAGCATTAGGTTTGTTTTGGAGCCTAAAAATACTCAAAAGGGAGCGAAGTATGAAGAAGAGGGTGTTCACAATAGCAGCAAGCCGAGAGGATCGCGTTTCAACGCTCAAAATAGCATTGAGACGCTGGATTTTATCATTCGAACCCAAGGGCTAGCGTCCAGATGCTACCCTGTAGCGTTGAGACGCTCAAAACACGTGTAGAAAATACATTCCATCCATAGCGTTGAGACGTTGCCTTCAGTGTCTCAATGCTGGAGGCGGGCACACAGTCAAAATGGAGCATTTTGGATAGCATCTCGATGCTGCTTCGATAGACAATATAAATTCATCGTTTTGGGACTGAAAATTGGGAGACCATTTTAGAGTTTTAAACCATTTTTATGACTTCTCACCCTTTCTAGACCTTTGGAGCATAATTCAGAGTGTTTAGGAGCAGAAAGCAAGGCTCGGGATTGCTGAATTTCAAGCGGGAGAAGAGATTTCGATGGTGATGGTTTGTCTATTCGCTTTCTTCTTCTATTTTATATGTTCTAAGGCTTCATAAATGGATTGTTTGTGTTGTAAACTGAATACTATGGGCTAATTTTACTTGTTTAGGGGCTAAGAGTACAATTAGGAGTAGCATTATGGTTTAATTGTGATTCAAGACATTTAATTACTTATTGTATTGAATTTAATTGAGTTATGCTTACTGCCTCTAATTAATTGGTCATGAATTAGTTGATTCTAATCTTAAATCGAGCTCGACGGAGAAAGTTTAGGACCAAACAAATTCAATTAACGCCCTAAAATTGTCTAAGGGACATAAGATTAACAATTGATGGGTGATACTAATTATGAGTAGACTTAATCCCAGTTAATTAATCAATTAGCGCTAAGGGCACTTAGGCAAGCGATTAATTAGCGTGTTCGAATGAGACTGAAAGGAGATTTCGACTGGTTTGGCTATAGGTTTATGTAATTGTCAAGAATAATTAAATGTCGGATCCAATTGCCATATTTGTACCCTAATTCGTGCTCGATCCCCTAAACGTCCCCTTAATTTGGTACCTCCAAGTTTTAATTGGTTTCTATATTAGATTTATCTTCTAAACATCGCTTTCTTTAGTTCGTGCCCTAAATAATTCTAAGTATAAGTTTTTATAATAATTAATTAAATAAAGAAAAAGCTTCCATTGCCTTCTCTGAGGATTCAATACTCGGCATTTACTTACCATTTTATATTACTTGATCGCGTGCACTTGCGTGACCATGAACACAAAAAGGCAATATGGGTTTGGATTCATGAAAGACCAGTGAAAATTGGGGACATTTGGCATGACGAGTGAATGGTTGGAATATGCAATGTTTATAATGCAACGTTTTGCACATCCCTTTACCCTCCATAAACTAGAACATCAATCATTTGGTCCAAAATTAGCCTACTTTTCTTTATTGTGTCATCTTTCACTTTTATGTGTGGAGAATTGATACAAGAGATAGTTACGGAGGATTCCTTTCCTATAGGATTTGGTGAAGTTTCTATTGTACGTAGTTGATATATAGGTCTCTAAAATTGATTTGAAAACAAGTATGCTAAAAATTTGTTACAAGTTGGAGGCTTACAGTATTTGAATAAGGTAGGGATCATTTTGCAGCCAATTCCAAGTGTTAGATAAAATAGGTTAAGGTAGAAAGTTTGGAGTTTAGTTATTTTAATGCTAATTCCTTTAGTGCATTTTCCAGTCCTTGTGGTTTTCATTTTAAGTGGGAAGAAAAAAGGAATCTTCTTCCCTTTTTACATGAGAATGAATGGAAGTGCTATGGGTTAGAACAGTCTTTTGTGGAGCTTGTTCAATATCCATGTTTGAAAAAACAAAAGACAAGGATGGACCATTATTAACCCTTGTTGTGAATGTCTTTCCAAGCTTCTGTCTATTGGGATAAATAATTCTGTCATAATGATCATGTTGGTAATAGAAATCTCGAGTCTTGAAACAATTATTAACATCCATAAGTTCTATTTTTGGTAAACTAAATAACATGTTAGAATTATTAACAATTTTTCTGTTTCTGCTTTTCTTTTTCTGCATTTCTTTTGAAGAATAATACATTTATCGGAAGTTTTCATTTGGATTTGAAGTAATATAAAATTATGCTACCAATTTGCAGTGAGCAGAGAACTCTTAATTTGTGGTAATTAAGTGTACAATGTTGTATTTTCTTAAAAATTTTTGTTGCGCTTTTGAAAAAGAAGTCTATGAAGTTGTTTGCATTTTCAATTCTATCTTCAAATCCTTATGGCCAACGAATTTCGTATTTTTAAGGTTGTGACTTATTAACTCAGAACATCTATGGACACTATGAAATGTGTTTATGAGTTCAATGTGCAACGTTTTTCTTGCAAACTTGTTTTGCAGTGTTCCTAAATTATTGTTGCTTTTACTTGAATTCCAGTCTATCACTAGTATTAGGGGCCGATAAAATATAATCAATCTAAAATCACCAACCAGATTCAAACAATATATATTTTGTCTAATATTCCATATCAAGTTCTAGTTCCAAATATTGCGGAATAAACAAATGGAACTCACAAACTTAAATGAGTAAATAAACCAACCTAAACTTCTAAGTAGCAAGAACGATAATTAAATCAAGTTTAAGGAAAAGAAATTGACTTCAAATTTATACCGGTTCACCCAATGTTAGCTATGTCCAGTTATTTGCTACCGATGCAGGTTCCACTAAAATATCAGGGAGAAAATTACAAGAGTTACAATGCTCTCTAAAATGATTTCTCACTTTTCTCTCAAGAAAAAAACTCACGAATCACTCTATAATAGCTCTCAAAACTCTTCAATGAAAAAACGCTTAAATTGTATGGGATGAAAGTAATTAATTTGAAAGAACAACGTCAAAATGAGGTTTGAATCTAAATTAATCAGAGATGAAATATAATAATCGATATAATGATTATCCATAACGTGATCTAGGAATTATCAAAAGTGATAAAGGAAGGCGCATTGAAATATTGACGACTCAACTAACTTTGAAACTAGGGAAAAGGAAAAAGTCCAAAAGTTAGAAGTCGGAAAATTTTGCATTTCTTTTAGAAGCACAAAACGACTTTATTTCACTTTGTTTCTTTTTTCTTTTTTTCTTTTAAACTTTAGATGAATAGAAATATGTAATTTTATAAAGATAATTATAAATATATCATATTTCAAAATAGTTTTTTTAACTTTGATTCAAATACAAATCCAACTCCTTATGATTTGACGGATATAGCTTCAATTTTTTTCTTATCATTTTAAGAGTTTCAATTTAATTCCTATGATTATGACTTAGTTTCAATTCGGTCCTTGTAATTTAGATAATCCAAACAAATTGTTCCTATCATTGCCTTATTGACACGGTTTAATTTTTTTATTTACAATAAAGTGATGTTTTATTATTTGGCTAACAATGTTAGTTAGCTTTTATGAGGGTTTAAAGTTGAGTACAAAATAGAAGGAAATAAGTGAGCTTTTCGAGTGAATAAAAATTGTTTGGGGATGATTTGGTGAGATTTAACCAAACCATAGATACTAAATTGATACTAAATTGAAACTAAATCCAAATCATAGAACTTAACTTGACACCTGTTAAATAATAGGGACCCAATTATAACTATGTCCAAACCTCAAGTACAGGGGAGCAAAGCTCCGACTCTCGATCATCATAAAAAAAAAAAAAATTAGTAGTTGATTTACATATATCGATGATTAGCATAAATATTGATTAACTATAATTGTGGGGAACTACTTATTTACCTACATAATTATTAAATAAAAATTGTAACCACTAATCTAGGGTGTGATTCAAATTTTTTTATACTCGTAACATAACTATATGTGGAGCTGGAGTATTGGAGATTCAAATCATCGATCTTTTAGTCGAAATTATAATGTCTTGACCAATAATTGAGCTATACTAAGTCAGCAAAGGTTGGATCTACGATCATCTAAGTGAGAAGTTTAAATAAACGGGTGGCTTTTAGAAGCGAAAAGAGAATTCATTTTGCTTATTTTTGGGTTATAAAAGGGAAGGAATTTTGGAGTGGGGTGGCATCCATCTCACAAAAGTAGACATCACCCACTCACCAACTTTTGGTTATCTTTATATCATGTTTGTGGAATGGAAAAAAAAAGGTGAGGACGGAGATTATTGGTGTAGCAATTGGGAGCATAAACAAGCAAACAGGATCTTTTTCTTCATTCTCCAACTCTCTCAAATTTGCCACAAATTTCCACCTTTTTTTAAGGTCCCAATTCAGCTTTTTGGATGTTGGGCCACTTTGAAGTTATCTGTGGCTGTAAAATAATTCTTTTTCCTCCATTTTTTTTTTTGTGTTTTTATTTTATTTGGATATGGTTTGTTTGATATCTTTTTTTTTTCTTTAGGCAGATATGTTTCCTTTTTCTTTTTTTCTTTTATAGTTTTTTCGCTTCTTTGAGAAAAGAAAAACAAAAAATGACATTGTTTTTGGTTTCTTGTTTTCTAATTGAAAAAGAAAAATAATAAGTTCTAGAAATTATTAGTTTTTAATTTTTTAGAAAAATTAGAATAAACAATAAAGGTTTTACTAGAAAATAGTTTTCAGATATAAAATATTCATAACTATTATGTTATGTTTTTATATACTAATTAAAAGACATGTTTGACGCACGTAGTTGAAAATTTTTAGAATATACAAATTTTTATGACGAAATTTAAATTTTGAATGAATTTATTTTTCATTGAGTTTAAATAGTAAATACTTGACATGAAATTTAAAAAGTACGGAAACAAATAGTAGATAGAATTATATATATCTTGTTTTAGGTTAATTTACAATGAATATGAAATGTGTTGGACGTGGTTGAAAATCTTTGGAACATAAATTTTTTTAGTGAAAAATAAATTTTGAATGAATAGATTTTTCATTGAATTTAAATTGTAAATATTTGACATGAAATTTAAAAGTAACAAAAGATATAGAAATGAAAAAAAAAAACAAATGGATGAAGAAAATTAAAATACATATAATGTAATTGAAAGAAAAGATGTAAACTAAAATTGATGAAAAAAAAAAAAAAGGTTGCATAATGAGATAGTTTATTAACTCATGGTGCTGGTTAATATTGATTTCTATAAAAAAAGAAAGAAAATAATTTGACAGAAAATTTCTTATAATTGAATATATTTTATTTTGGTGGCTTATATTTCAACATTAAATAGTTTATTCCTGTGGTTTGTTTATGAAATGATCAGGAAATTGTTTCATTTGGAACTTCAATGAATATCCTTCGTCATTAGGTGGACTTAACATGTTTAAGAAATCTACATTCCTTTTTGGAAGAATATAATTATGTAGAATTAGAAAAAAATTGGTTATAAGTGGTGCGACATAAGTATTGTGTATTTTGAAGGTAGATATGAAAGTAATGGATGAATGTGTAGTCAGGACCAAAACTTTGTCAATACATGGTGATGAATATTAGAATCGGTGAAAAACATATATATTGATTCATAAATAAGAGTAAAACAGGTTCATTACTTATTAAAAAAAATTCATTACTAAAGTTTTGTTAAAAATTTAAAAAGATGCAGGCTTGGAAAAGTAAAAAAATTTCCCTCCAAAATTTGTCCCTCTTTTAAAGAGTTTTTTCTCTGTTACTTTTCTCTCTAAAACTTTTTTCCTCTATTTGTCTTAAAACTTTTTCTTTCATTACCTATATTTTTCTCTCAAAATTTTTGTCCTCTTTCTAACTTTGTTTCTATCTCGAAAATTTTCTCTTTACAACTTATGTCCCTCTATTTGTATCTGAATTTTTTTCTACCTTTTTTCTCTCCATAATGTTTTTCACTTCTTTTTCCTCTATAATTTGTTTTTACAATTTTACAAAGAAATTTGAAAACTTGCTTCTTCTCTATAAACTTAGTCTCAAATTTTATTTCTAAATTTATTTTACTTTCAAAGCCTTGTCTCTCTAAAGTTTTTTGTAACAGCCTGTATTTTTCAATACGATCATTCTAACAACAAATGTAGAAGCAATTTAACATATATTTGTAACGACCGGCACTTGCAGGTATTAATTAAGGCACTAAATTTGTGATTTAATTTAATTGAAAGGCCAATTTTATGTTTAAGGTGTATTGGTGTTTAATTCTTAAGATTTACATTTTTGAAATTAGAGAATTTGAGGGCAAAATGGGAAGAAAGAAGGAAAAAGGGATTTAATTGATGTTTGGGGTATATTGGTTATTTATATGACTTTTAGCTAAGCCAAGCCCAAGAGAAGCCAAGCCCACTAATTCCCCTCTCTATTATTTTAAAAGGCACGCAGCCCTAGGTCAGACTCAAGCCTTGAAGCCAAGCCTCCAAGCCACCATCTTCTCCAAATCTCTTCTCCTTCCTCTTTGATTTTCGAAAACCACCATTGAAGCAAGGAAGAAGTTTTTCCAGCAGCTCTCACCACCACCTCCAACTGCCCGAGCACCGCCAGCCACGAACCGCTCGCCGCCGCACGATCTACCCGCCGCCGCACCCAACCGCCGCCCGGAACGTCGGATTCACGAACCGACCCGAACGCCCACGCCTCACGAACCGAGCAGTCACGCGACCACCTCCGTCCCACACGCTGAAGTCGCCGCTCCCCGTCGCGCATCACCGATCACCGTCCACGCCAGATCGCCGCCGTCCGCTCGCGAGCCGCCGTGCTGCAGATCCGGGTACCCAACGGATTGCTCTGTTTTTGGGTCGTTTTCGGGCGATTTTCAGTACTGAACAGCCCCGTCTCGACCTTGTGTCCGCGTGGGTAAGCTTACTCGTGTTGATTTCTCATGGTTTTTCATAATGGAATTTGATTTTGGGCACTGTTTAGTAAATTAGAGGTTGACCCATTGATTTTCGGGATCAATTCTAGAATACCCATCGTACGTAGAGGTCGGTTCGGCAAAATTGAATCAAATCGTCATCCATTCGGCAAAGTTCGATTTTGTTTTGGGGTTGGAATTGAGGTAAAATTCTCACTTTGAAATCAAGCAAATCCTTGGAAGTTTTGGATTTTTGATAGATTAAATTTGAGAGTTCAATTTAATCAAGAACCTTGTGTTTTGAATTTAGTTTAACCACCAATTTGAGATTTAGTTAAATGTTAAGGCATTTATTCTAAATTTTGGAACTTTAGTTGGTGGAAGGAATTTTGGGACTTAATTAGGGATTTTATGAATTGTTTCTAACCTTAGGGATGGTTTAATTTAGGCTCCGAATCGTTTGATCGAGGTTCAAGGCAGTAAAATTTTGGGTGATTTGAGGATTCTTTCTTGATTATTGGCCAAGGTAAGGGACTTTATGCCGGTATGCTTAGATGCAAGTCAGGAACTGAATTGAAAAAAATAATAATAAAAAATTTTCTTAAATTTTTCAAATGAAAATTTTTATAAATGTTTTAGTTGTGGTTTATGATGAATTTTAAAATACTTTATGTTATATGAAAATGGAGTTGCACATGTATGGTTGCCATATGTTCTTATGAATGTGATGCATGTTATATGGTTTATGATTTAAGGGAATGACATGAAAACTTTGTTTTATGTTGCATCATGAAATGAAAAATTTAAAATGCTTTGGGACCTCATGCATACATTATGTTTTCATGATAAAAATGATTTCGAAGGCTGTGGCAATTACCCCCTAACATTATTGATGTACATCTATATGAAAAGGAGCCTTACGAGGCTATATGAAAAGGAACCTGAAAAGGTTAGATGAAAAGGAACCTGAAAAGGTTAAATGAAAAGGAAAGGTTAGGTTGGGTTAATTGTCCACATTAAGCCGAAGAGAAAAGTTGAAAGAGGAACGTTCCCGCTATGAAAGGAATTTAGGTCCCATCAAAGAAAAGAAAGAAAATGTTTTGAAAACTCATTATGTATGTGTATGCATATCCTGACCCGGTAGTGAGGTCACTTACTGAGTATTGTAAAATACTCACCCTTTTCAAAAATATTTTTCTTTTCAGGTAAAGGCAAGGGCATCATGGGCGAATGACTTGGTAGTTGCTGCAGAGGCCATGGGTGACGTAGAAGAGTTTTACTTCCGCAAAACTCTTATAGGCTAGCATTTTAATTATTTATTTTTATGACCTTTTAACTGTTGAGTTCTACAAATTATTTTTGATTTTTAAACGTTTTGGTTTATTCTTATGTTTTGAATAAAGGGATCCCGAGCTAAAGTTCTTGATTGTTTTAGTAAATGATTGAATCTTTTTATGTCTTTATTAAAGATTTCTAAATTTATAGTAGAATGTATGTGGTAGCGTCCCTAGGAAGTCTAATTTGATAAGTAGGGTCGTTACAATATTAAAAACCAAATGTAGAAAATACTTTTACTTGAGTGAAAGACAAGGCTTAAAATCTAAAGTCAAGTCCATTATTAAAAAAAAAAAAAAAAAGAACTAAACCATCAATTAAAGAACCAACTACAAGAACTTTGAATGTACGCCAAGCCTAACAAAAACATAAATGCTAAAATCCTAAAGACAAAAAAACCCCTCAACTGTTCTGTCAGAACAATCACTTGATCCTTCATATGAAAACATTAAAAAAAAAAAAAAACAAATATGAGTACAAAAACACTCAAGAAGCAATCTCCACATCAAGTTTAGAAATTCATTTGGTCAAAACAAAACATGAAAAATCAATTTAACAAAATAAAATTTTCAATCGATAAGTACTTTCAATTCATACAATACTCAATCAATCAATACTTTCATTTGACAGAGTAGAAAAGATGCATAATTAGAGTAGCCCAACAGACATATGTAGTTACCCGTCGGTAACACCAACTAATCAACCATTCATTCAATCAGAATTGTCTATAGAAATTGACCAGAACATCCAATACATTTACTTAAGTATGAGGCCATATGAGTGTAACACACATGAATCTTCATTCCTAAACGAATGCCAAATCACTATAAGTGCCTTCCCACACTACGTGCGTCAATCTTCAAAACATCATTGTACTAAAATTACTATTTTGGAAGGGATGTGGAAAACTACTCACCTCCATTGAAAATCCTAAAATAATGAATCCCATTTTTTCAAAATCCCAACTCCTTAAACTAAGGTCAATCTTCTAGAAGCCTAAACATATCCAATACTTCATACTCAGAAACCAAATTCTATCTTAAGGATCTAAAAACTTATCTAAATCATACGCAATCTTATCTACCCAATTTTTCCATTCAAAACAATTTTCTACATAAAAATTAGAAAAAATTGGGTTCTTGGGTTGCAAAAAAAATCTTAAACTGCATTTACTCACTAAAAACATACTAAAAAACAATAAAACCAACACCTTTTAAATACATAATAGAATATCAAATAATTATTCAATTCTATAACTTTTAAAACCTTCAAAACTATCATAAATTAGGGACAATCAAATCAGAAAAAATTATGCTTCATAAAAAAAAAACTCTTCAAGATTTTAACATTAAAAGAATCAAAATTTGCCACTTTTCAACACAAAAACCAAATATGAAAAAGTTTAATAAAACTGTTGTAAAAACCATAAAAACATACAATTTTTATTTAGAAATAAAAACCATAAATTATACTTTAAAGTAGAAATCATTTGACAAACTGTTTGTGCAAAATGAGCCCCAAAAATACTAAAGACAGTACTAAATTAACTATTTTGAAGCTGAAAAATTCTTCAAAATTTTCCATTAGAAAAAACCTTCAATTAAATCTAAAAGCCCTAAGAGAAAAAAATCTTGATGAAAATCAAGCAAACAAAAAACCTAAAAACTTTTTAGGGCAAAAGATTTCAAGAATCTTTTCATTCTAAATAATCAAGAATGAAGCCAAAAAGAAATCAAAACCCAAAACCTTGCAAGAAAACTTTAATGATCAAGAAAAGGAAAGGAATCAACAAGAGCAATAAAGAAAAATTACTATCTTCCTTGTTGGAGAGGAAGGTCCAACGTTTCTTCGTTTCTCTCTTTTTCTTTTTATTTTTTATTTTTTCCCTCAAAACTTTTGATCAAAAAGGTTAGGGCTTAGAAGATTCTTTTTAAAAGAACTCTAATTAAAACATTTAAAAGATTATATTTTTCTTTTTAAAAAAAAGAAAAAGAAAAATAGGATTCTAATGTAAAAAGATTTTAGTAATAAATAAATAAAATATGTAAATATATTTTTTTTCGGCTGTTACGAACACCCCACCTAATAAGAATTTCGTTCTCGAAATTTCCATACCTGGTTAAGAGAATAACTCAGGGTATCTTTCCCTCACTTCCTTTTCAGTTTCCCAAGTAGCTTATTCAAAAGATTGGTTTCTCCATAAAACCTTCACAAGAGGGATCGTCTTATTACGTAAAACTCGATCCTTGTGATCCAAAATTTGAACTGGTACCCCATCATAAGTCAAATCTCCCTTCACTTGCAGTGGTTCATAGCTTAACACGTGGGATGCATCTACAATGTACTTTTGAAGCATGGAAACATGGAAAGTATTATGGATTCGGTCGAAGGCAGGAGGTAAGGCCAAATGATATGCCACTACATCCACCTTTTCCAAAATTTCAAAAGGTCCAATGAACTTTGGGCTAAGATTCCTTTTCTTCCCAAACCTCAAAATTCCTTTCAATGGCGAAACTTTCAAAAACTCCATATCTCCAATATCAAAACTCAGTTCCTTTCTCCTGATATCGGCATAGCTTTTTTGCAGACTTTTAGATGTCTACATTCTTTGTTTGATTCAGTCAATGACCTGATTAGTATTCTACACTAACTCTGGTCCCAAAATTAAACTCTCTCTTACTTTGGTTTTAATTGATTGGTGACCTACATTTACGCCCATAGAGAGCCTCGAAAGGTGCCATTCCAATAGTTGCTTGATACCTGTTATTATAAGAGAACTCAATTAAATCCAAATGTTTCTCCCAACTTCCTTGAAAGTCTAAAGTACAAGCTCAAAGCATATCTTCCACCATTTGAATTGTATGTTTTGTATAACCATCTGTCTGTGGGTGAAAAGCAGTACTGAAATCAAGTCTCGTGCCTAAATCCTTGTGCAAACTTTTTCAAAATATACCATGAAGTCAAACTATCTCCATGATATAAATTTAAGCCCATCTCTTTGCTGTATAAGTAGACTTCCCAGGTAAAAAGGTGGGTTGACTTTGTCAAACGGTCAACGATAACACACACAGTCTTAAGTCCCAACTGTGACTAGGCAATCCAATCACAAATTCTATTGAGATTTCTTCCCATTTCCACTTAGGTATATCCAATGGTTGGAGGGGTCCTACTGGTCTTTGATGTTCAATCTTCATTTGCTGACACATTAGACAATGGTTAATGAAACTGGCAACATCTCGCTTCATTCTTGTCCACCAATAAGTTTTTCGAAGGTCTTGGTACATCTTCGTGCTCCCAGGGTGAACTGAATATGCAGTACTATGTACTTCTGTCATAATCTCCTTCTTAATAACTTGGTCATTAGGAATGCAAAAATGATCACCCATCCACAAAACTCCATCAGATTTTATTGAAAACTCAAAATTTGTACCCTTGTTAACATCATCCACAATTCTTTTCAAAGTTGGGTCCAAAAATCGAGCTTGCTTGATCTTACTAATCAATGATGGTTCAACCACCAAATTGGACAACAAAAACATTACATTCTCTAGAGTCACATCAATTTCCAGCTTTCCAAAATCTTTAATCAAATGTTCTTGAGTTGTGAGTAAAGCTATTGATTATGAAGACTTTCTACTCAAGGCATCGACCACTACATTAGCCTTAGCAGGATGGTAACTAATAGTACAATCATAATCCTTAACTAATTCCAACCAATGTCGCTAACACATATTCGATTCTTTTTATGTGAAGAAGTATTTTAAACTCTTATGGTCAGCAAAAATCTCACATCGAGCACCATACAAGTAGTGCCTCCAAATTTTTAGTGCAAACACAACAACAGCTAACTCTAAGTCATGGGTGGGGTAATTTTGTTCATGGTTCTTAAGTTGTCAAGAAGCATATGTAATAGCCTTGCCATTTTGCATGAGCACACAACTTAGACCATTTCTTGAAGCATCGCTATAAATCACAAATTTTGAGTCCCCACTAGGAACAATTAAAATAGGAGCGATTTTTCTTTAGTTCCTAAAAACTTTGATCACACTCTTCTGACCACTAGAAACATGTATTCTTTCTGGTTAGTTGAGTCAAAGGAGATGAAATTTTGGAGAAGCCTTCCACAAATCTTCTATAGTAACCAGCTAAATCAAGAAAACTTCAAATTTCTCTAATATTTTTGGATTGTGGCCAACACATAATTGCTTCAACTTTGCTTGGATCTACAGAAATTCTCTTTTTAGACACTACATGCCCTAGGAAGGCAATTCTCTTTAGTCAAAACTCACATTTCTTAAACTTTGCATATAGTCTCTTTTCTCTTAACACTTCCAATGTTTCTCTTAGGTGTAACTCATGTTCGCGCTTCGTCTTGGAATAAACTAAGATGTCATAAATAAAGATAATGACAAACTTATGCAAGAAATCACTAAATACTCTGTTCATCAAATCCATAAAACAAGCTGGAACATTAGTTAGTTCAAACGGCATTACCAAGAACTCATAGTGTCATAATGTGCTCTGAATGCACTCTTCCTTATGTCACAGTCTTTAATCCTCAACCGGTGGTAGTCTGACCTCAAATCAATTTTTGGAAAAACACTAGCACCTTGAAGCTAGTCAAATAAATCTTCAATTCAAGGGAGTGGGTATTTGTTCTTTATAGTCACACGATTAAGCTCCCTATAATCGATGCATAGGCGAAGAGATCTATCCTTCTTTTTAACAAAAAGGACTAGAGCACCCCAAGGAGAAACACTTGGACAAATATAAAACCTTTGTAAAAAAACTCCTGGATTTGTTTCTCAAGCTCCTAAAGTTCAGTAGGGGGCATTCAATAGAACAATGGTGCAGTTCCTAATACTTAATCAATAGAAAATTCAATCTCTCTATAAGGAGGCAACCCCGATAAATCTTCTGGAAAGACATCAGTGAAATCACACACTACATGTATTTCTTCAATCAACTTACTTGTCTTCCCAATATTGACTACACTAGCTAAGTAGCCCCAACATCCATTCTTAATCAGCTTTGATGCTTTAATTGCTGATATAATCTTTGGAAGAGGGTGCACCTTCATTCCCTTAAAACGAAACTTTGGTTGATATGGAGGGGCAAATTTTTCATGGAAAAGAATGTTTGCATGATTTACTGACAACCAATCCATTCCTAATACCACATTAAAATCAGTTATCTCAAGAAGTATTAAATCAACAATCAAATTTCTATCAGCAATACTCAACTGACAAGACTTAACTACCTTATCAGTTTGCAACACATTTTCAAAAGGAGTAGGTACCTTGAGTACATATTTCAAATCCACAGGTACTATCCCAAATTGTCTAAGAAAAGCAGCAAATATGACAGAGTGTGTTAAACCAGAGTCAATCAATATAAAAGCAGTAATTCCAATTATGAGAATGGTACTTGACACAACATTAAGCGCATCATCAGCCTTTTTCTTAGTCATGGCAAAAACTTTGTCCTTCATTTTCTCTTTATATCTTGAATTCTCAAAGCATGACTCTTCTAACTCGAGGGACAATTATTGATGAAATTTCCAACATTTTCACATCGAAAACAAGCTCCCAACGTTTTGTAGCATGTCCTTGAATATTTCTTTCCACATGTCTTACAATCTGCCAACTGTCGATTGGTGCTTAGGCCTACCTTCTTCCGCGGTTGGCTTGAACCTTCTCCTATATAAAACCTTCATTTAGAACTTCCTTCTTTAGTTGATGGCTTAATGAGATCAGCATCTTGTGACAAAATGTGTGCAGTCTGCAACACATCAGCATAGGTACCCAGCCTGAAAGCAACAACATGCTTTCTCAATTCTTGTGTCAAGCCTCTTTCGAACTGTCTTGCTTTCATCCAATCAGTGTCTACCAAATGAGAGGCATATTGCCAAAGTTCATCGAATTTTATTTCGTACTCCAACAAACATAGTCTTCCATGTTCCAACTTTAGAACTCAGCCTCTTTATCCTGTCTAGCACTGGGGGGAAAAACTTTTCAAAGAAAAGTTCTTTGAACCTTTCATAGCTCAAAGGGCTCTACGCCACATTCCACGTACAGGTTAAGTTCCACCACTTGTTTACTCTTCTCCGAAGCATGCAAGCAGCACAAGCCACCTTTTATTGATCATTGCATTCCATGAAATCAAAAGTCTTCTTGATTTCTTCAATCCATTCATTAGCAACAATTTGGTCTGTGCTGGTACCATCGAAAGTGGGTGGTTGAAGCTTCCTGAATTTCTCCACCATAAGATTTGTAAACCCGGAGTTCCTCCTTGAAACTTCTTAAAAATTAAAAGGAAAGAAGAAAAGGAGGTTGGTATATTGTTTTGGGAAGGAAAAAGAAAAAAAAAAAAAAAGAAAAGAAAAGAAAAGAAAAGAAAAATGAAAATGAAAGGAAAAGGGCTCCATTGTCATTTCCATTTTCTTTTTTTAAACCTCATCTAAAAGTCTTACCCATTCTGTCATTATTCATCAAAAGAAGCAGAATTTTCGTGAGAGAGGGTGAAAGGAAGAAGAAAAGTGTTCTGCTGAAGTTGAAGTTGAAGAAGAAAGGGAAAAATCCAATTCAAGTTGCATGACAAAGTTTGTGATCAATCCTGACTGCATCTGATATTTGGAACGTTTTGAGCTCCACAAGAGGTATTAAGAGGTGAGATTTGATTTCCTTGAAAGTTAACTCATTTTAGAACAATTTTCGTGAAGGAAACTCGAGCAAAATCTGAATTTATGTTATGGGTTTTTGAAGGGGAAGTCAGAGGAGTGTTTTTACTGTCAAATCCGGGGAACCTCTGGTTTTTGAGATGTGCTGATCTGTAGACTTCGAATTAGAAGCTGTATTAGGTATGGATGGAAATCTGATTTAATTTCCTATAACTTTCATGAAGAAGTCGTGGTTAGAAATTGACTGGAAGTTGCCTTAAAATTCATGTTAAGTTCAGGGTGCAGCAGGAAAACGAGTCTGGAAAGTGCAGAAACCGATTTTGTAGGAAGAGGCTTTCGGGGTATTTACGGACATATCCTTTAGGAATTTCAATTTCATTCCTTCATATGAGTTTTAGAGGGTTCAAAAAGGAAGAGTTTGGTATAAAGTACACCATTTTTGAGCAAGTAATGGAAAAGTTATAGGTGTGTGAGTTTAAGGTATAAAATCTGTAAAGTGCAGGAAATTGATGGGGTGGTTTTTGCAACCCTAGGCCTTAAGTTCGTGAGGTCAAGATTCTAATGCTTGGTTTTGTTTTGTTTGACAGGCCAAGAAGAAATAGGACAAATATACGGACCAAGAATCTATTATTAACGCTGTGAGTGACAAAACGAATTTCGGAAGTGTATTCTATGCTTGAACTTATGCTTACGAAAATAAAAGACTTTCTAAGAGTAATTTTACTTAAAGACTTTATGTCTCTTGAACACGTATTTATGAGCATATATGGTTTCCTAGAAATGATTTAATTGTTCGTTGTGAGCATATGTTTACTATTTTACCCGAACTAGTGAAAATACCATAATTTCGGGCCAACATGTGTTAGCAAGTAGTGTCAAAGGTTTTCATGTGTTTCTATGAGACCCGAATGAGTAAATGTTTGAGATTCTGAGCCCGAGGCTGTATAGTACCGTGTGCACACAGGTCATTTTCTGTTGTCGACGTTGAGTGTACTCCGTGACAACAATGCTGTCGTGAGTGCTGGGCGAGCCCCACTACGACAAAGACGATGAGAGTGCTGGGCGGGCCCCACTACATCGTAGAATGAGTGTTGATTGTACTGGGCGAGGCTTACACAAACTAGTTTGTCATATGTTTAAAATGGTTAATATTTTTGACACACTTGCTGGACTTCTGTAAAAGCTATTGATGTTATATGTTATGATTTACGAGTTAATAGATTTAAACTCAGTCACTCACTGAGCTTTCCAGCTCATTCTTTCAATGTTTTCCAACTTTCCAGGTAGAGATCGAGTTCCCGGTGCCTGAAATCCTGCCACAGCCTGCTGAACGCTCTACGAGTCTGATATTTTTGTACGTGGTTGGCGTAGTATAGCAAGTCTGCTCGTATTGTACATAACTTAATAGGGATGTGTAGTTATGTTGTATATGGAACTAGTGGTCTTGGGTGTATAAAGCACGTCTGGTCGTGTCTGGCTTATTCAAGTTAGGTTTAACCAGAACCGCTCCGTATGTATGTGTAATAAGATTCCTAATTTCCTGCTGTGTGGTATGTATAGTATCTCGTATACAGGTATGGATTGTTTATCAGGAATTAAAAGGGTCATAGGTATCGTTAAGAAGTGAAACGATGCCTGTTGGCTTCACGCCTTCCTCCGGGCTAAGATAACAGGTAGTCGGGAAGGGGTGTGACAAGATTGATTCCATCATTGGTAGGAGCATGCCTATTACTTCTTAAGCTTTGCGGATTGTTGGTGTTTTGATCTTGTTGTTCTTTAACATTTGTACCTCTACGATCATTCGCTCTTCGGCGTGACATTGTTGTACAAAGCAAATACTAACAAACTTTTAGGAGCCAAAAAAACAATAATAACTAACATTATGGTGACTAACAGTTAGAGATATAAAAATCTCTACTTAACAGACAAACCTAATGTTCTGGCATGAACTTTCATATTAACTATACTTCAAAAACTCTAGAGTCTACAGAACCTTAAGCCATTACTCTGATACCAACTGTAACAGCCCATATTTTCCAACATGATCATTCTAACAATAAATGCGGAAGCATATAAACATATATTAAAAACCAAACGTAGAAAATGCTTTTTACTTAACAGAAAAACAAGGCTTAAAATCTAAATCCAAGTCTATTATTACAAAAAAAAAAAAGATAACTAAACCATCAATTAAAGAACCAACTAAGAGAACTTTGAATGTACGCCAAGTCCAACAAAAACTTAAATGCTAAAATCCTAAAGACAAAAAAAGTCCTAAACAATTCTACCAGAACACTAGACCTCAATCACTATCAGAACTATCACTTGCTCTTTCATATGAAAGTATTGAAAAAAACAAATATGAGTACAGAAATACTCAATAAGCAATCTTCACATCAAGTTCAGAAACTCATTTGGTCAAAACAAAACATGAAAAATCAATTTAACAAAACAAAACTTTTAATCGATCAGTACTTTCAATTCATACAATACTTTCAATCAAACAAAAATTTCAATCAATCAATACTTTCATTTGATAGAGTGGAAAAAATGCATAATTAGAGTAGCCCAACAGACATATGTGGTTATCCGTCGGTAACACCAATCAATCAACCATTCATTCAATCATAATTGTCGATAGAAATCGACTCGAACATTCAATACATTTACTTAAGTGTGAGGCCATATGAATGTAATGCACACATGAATTTTCATTCTCAAAGGAATGCCAAACCACTCTAAGTGCATTCCCACAAATAAGTTTCAATCAGATCATTTATTAGCAATGCCAAATTTGGCTACTACAAAATAAGCATCCAATCCCAAAACAAAAATTTTTCATATCCAGATAACTCCTATGGAATCAATAAAAAATTCTTTCATAAACATTTGAAACAAAACATGTAGTTTCAACTAACAATTTCAATAAAGATTCATCAAATCAACCATTCAAACTCAAAACCAAAACAAACATACATTCAATTCAAAATCAATCAAAACACATTTATTTCAAATTATCCAAAATGGCAAAAATACTTTCAAATAGCAAAACACTTTAAAGCATACAAACAATTTCGATCAACTTCAAATCATACAAAATATATGTTCAAACATTTGACAAATAAACAATATTGAAAACATAATTGTACCAAAGTTTCTATTTTGGAAGGGGTGTGGAAAACTACTTACCTCGATTGAAAATTCTATAGTCCCCTCAATTTTTCACAATTCCAACTCCTTGAACTAAGGTCAATCTTCTAGAAGTCTTAACATATTCAATACTTCATAGTTAGAAACCAAATTCTATCTCAAGGGTCTAAAAACTTATCTAAAGCATACACAATCTTATCTACCCAATTTTTCCATTCAAAACAACTTTCTACATAAATAGTTTAAAAAAGTAGGGTTCTTGGGTTGCAAAAATAGATCTGAAACTACATTTAAAACATCTTAAAACTCACTAAAAATACACTTAAAAATAGTAAACCAACACTTTTTCAATACATAATAAAATATCAAACAATTTTTCAATTTTATAACTTTAAAAACCTTCAAAACTATCAAAAATTAGGGACAATCAAATCAGAAAAATTTATGCTTCATAAAACAAAACTCAAAGACTAGATCTTAAAAAATTTAATAAAACTGCTATAAAAACCATAAAAATGTACAATTTTCATGTAGAAATAAAAACCATACAATATACTTTAAAGTAGCAATCATTTGACAAACTTTTTGTGCCAAATGAGCCCTAAAAAAAACTAATAACAGTCTCAAAATTAAAGAATTTTGAAGCTGAACAATTCCCCATTAGCAATAACTTTCAATGAAATTGATATAGCTCAATTATGAGTGTTATTTGGCTCTAAAAAATAGATTATTTTCTTAGAAAGAGAGTGTTTAATGATAGATTCAATGTCATTTAGAGAAAATTTAAGTAAAAACAAGTTTTGCATGTGTTTGAAGTCTTGATTTTGTAAAAATAAGTTTTTAGGTGTATTTAGGGTCATTTTTGTTAATAAAGTGTTGATATTTGTTGATTTTGTGTAGAGGCTGAAAAAGGAACCAAGTGCACTCACATTCTGGCAGCAACTGAAGCAAATAAAAGATGATCTAAGAGATATGAGACCAATATGCGTCAACAGCGACAAATATGCATCAGCATTTGAGAGCATAAGCAAAAGTCCAACTGTTGCAGGAAAAATCCAAAATGCGCTTAAATATGCGGCCGCATTTAGGCCATTTCGACAACAACACAATTGCGCCCACAAATGCGGCCGCATCTGGACCTTTTCGAAAGATTCTCCAAGATTCGTGAGATTTGTAGATCATATCAAATATTCTCAATCAAATCTCAGAAAATCAAGGGATATGATCAATCAAGCTTCTCCCACATTGATCTCGGTAGCAAACCCTAGGCCTTGAGGTCTATAAAAGAAGGCTCAAGCTTCATTTTCAAGAGTGCTCAGATTTCTACGTTCGTCACAAAAGTGCTGCAGCTTCCTCTTTTCTTTTCAGCCGTCATACCGAATCTCTCCCAAGTTCTGTTCATACTTCATTCGGACACGAACTTCGAAAGAAGGGAGTGCAAGTACTTGTTCTCCTAGAAAAAGGTTGAACAAAGTTAGAAAGAAAAAACAAACTTCGGGTTCTTTATTGTTTTCATTAGAGTTTTGTTTTTTCTGTATTTTCTTCGAATTAGCTATTGTTTTTCATTTTTTTATTAAGTTGTAAGTTTTTGTTTTACATTCAAATTCAATTCTTTGAGTTGTAGTTTCAAGTTTGTTTCAAGTTATTGTTATTTCAATTCCAAACTTAAAGTAGTATTCAAGTTCTTTATTGCAATGAAGTTTATTCTTTCTCATCCTTGTTTTCTCTTTAGTTGTTGCACTTTAGTTTTCTTTTCAATGAGTATCTAAACTCCCTGGAGGGGATTCAATGAAGTGGATACCCTAAAAAGGAGATGAGCCCCACGATGTGATTTTAGCAACTTTGCTTAACATTTAGCACCGTTTGCTTTTATTGAGTTTAAGTTTCATTGTTAGCTTAAACTGATCATTTGAGTTAGCATAGTTTGTGTAAGGTTCAATACTGAAAGGGTTGGATCGAGCATGCGTTTTCATAAAAGCAATCTAGGAGAAGATTCCAAACATAGAGCTTCGCTTTTTGTACCTAGACATAGGACAAAAACCTCTAAAATCGTTTGAGTTTTGTTCTTTACGTATCTAAGTTAAAATTAGCCATAAACATATGTGTTTAATTTCTTAGACTCCTAAAAGCACTTAGAAAAGACCTGAATAGGTGTTGAACTCAATTTACGGTGTTAAGTGTCGATTAGGGAAGGTTGCGAGCGCATTTCAATAGCATTCTGTCTGAACCGTACAGAACTCGAAAGAGTCAGTATGCAAGCGCAAAATACATGATTTCCTTAGGGTTGAACAATAATTGAATCTCCTGCTTGTCATCTTTTTTTATCCCCAGTTTTTTCATCTTTGTTTTCTCATTATTCTTTTAGTTTTATCTACTTTTCTTGCACAAAATCCCAAAAACGAACTTATTTTTCTCTCGGTTACCTTTGGTTGCAACTTATAAACAATTGTGTTGTGAACTAAAGAATTTGTGTGGTAATTCGTTCTCTTAGGTTCGATACTTGGAGTACTTCCATATATTACTTATTTTGACAGCGTGCAATTGCTCTCTTTTGCGAAAGCACCCCACCAAGTTTTTGGCGTCGTTGCCAAGGAATGACTTTTTAACAAACCTTTTTTTTTCTTTTTCAACAAAATTGTGATCGGTTTGCGACCGCATTTTGACTTTGTCCCAGAAACCTGATGCTATTTTGCAGGTTTTTGCAGGTTAGAGTTGGTGCATGCACAAAGGGCCTCACCCTTGTGATTTTCGTCTTGAGATAGAGCAAACTTTTCGTCGGTGCTATAAATTGAAAATGAGGAAAATAAGAGATCTACAAGAGTTTTAGCGCACAAGAGAATCTAGAAGGACTTGTTTTGCAGGGTTTATTAAAAAGTCATTCCTTGGCAACGACGATCCTCTTGGTGAACAACAAAGAAGAGCACAACCCAATAAAGTACAACCACAACAACCATAGCAGCGAGCGGAGCAGCAAAATCCCATTTTTATTACAAATGAATGAGATAGACCCATGAGGGATTATGCTGCCGTAACTTTCCATGATCTTAATGCAGGAATCATGGAACCAAACATTGTGGTAGACATAGAAAAATGCTACACAAATGCAACTGCAATCATCAGCTCAGAACTCTTAATTAGAAAACCCTTATGAATGAGTTCATGACTAAGAATGATGCCATCATTCAAAGTCAATATGCATCATTGGAAAATCTTGAATTGTAGAACAAGCCTCAAGGAGCATTACCAAGTAAGACAGAGAATCCACATAGAGAGGGAAATGAACATTGCAAGGCAATCACGCTTAGGAGTGGACTCAAATATGCGAAGCCTGAAATGTTTGTGGGTGAAAATCTCCACAAGATTATCTCAATTTCTCTTTGGAAGAAAGTGTAAATAAGGAATTGAAGAATGACTTAAATAAAGAAATTGCAGGTGAAGCTACCACTCTTGCGACCGCAAAGCAACCTGAAGGATAGATGGACATTCGTAGGAATGAAAATTTTGCAGGAAATGTGGCCAAGGATGTAGCTGCAAAGCACCAAGAAACTAAACTTGAGAAGAAGGCGGCATCAGTAAAAAAGCAGGAAATTTTATATCAAAGTGTCAGGCCTCCACCACCATTCCTACAAAGATTCCAAAAGAAGGACCATGACGAACAGTTCAATAAGTTCTTGGACATACTCAAGTAGTTACACATCAACATTTCGTTGGTGGAAGCTCTTGAACAGATGCCCAACTATGTCAAGATCTTAAAGGACATTTTGACTAAAAAGAAAAGGCTAGGAGAATATGAAATTTTCATTCTCACTGAGAATTGCAGTGCTCTCTTAAGACGCAAGGTAACACCTAAATTGCAGGATCCAGGCAGTTTCACTATCCCATGTACGATAGGAGGGCAGGACGTTGGACGAGCATTATGCGACTTTGGAGCCAGCATCAACTTGATGCCTCTGTCAATTTTTATGCAGCTAGGAATTGGAGAAGCTAGACCCACGACGATAACTTTGAAGTTGGCGAATAGGTCAATAGTTAGGCCCATCTGAAAGATTGAAGATGTCCTCATTAAGGTGGACAAATTTATTTTTCCTATAGATTTCATCATCCAAGATTGTGAGGCAGACAGAAAAGTTTCAATCAGCTTGGGAAGATCATTTCTAGCCATGGGAAGAATAATCATAGATATCCAAAAAGGGCAGCTGACTATGGAAGTAAATGACCAATACATCACATTTAATGTGATGAAGGCAATGCACTACCCAGGGGAATCAGAGCAATGCTCAAGTTTAGAACATTGTGATTCATTTGAATTTTATGATTTGCAGGAAGACAGCTTCACAGGTGAAAGTTTTGTAGAAGACAAGTTTGAAGAAGCGTCGGAACAACAATAGATTTGGCCACAATTGCGCCCGCATATGAAGAACCAAGTGCATTGAGACCAGTAGATGATAAAACAGTACCATTGAAACCTTCAGTGATTGAACCACTAGTGCTGAAACTCAAGCCACTTCCATCTCACCTGAATTACAGATTTCTGGGAAAAGATGAGACTCTACCAGTGATTATCTCTGCAAACCTCACTGATGAGGATGAATTTTCTTTATTATAGGTACTCTCCAAGCACAAGAAAGTGCTAGGATGTACAATAGCAGACATACGAGGAATTGGCCTTTCTTTTTGCATGCACAAGATCAATCCAGAAGAAGGAACCAAAAAATCAATAAAGAACCAGAGCAGATTGAATCTGTGATGAAGGAGGTGGTTCGCAAGGAAATTTTAAAGTGGATTGATGCAGGAGTAATCTACCCCATAGCAGATAGCAACTAGGTTAGCCAAGTATAGTGCATACCAAAGAAAGGGGGGATGGCCATTGTTACAAATGAGAAGAATGAGCTTGTTCTAACCAGAACCATTATAGGATGGAGAGTGTGCATGGATTATCTCTGCCTCAACAAGGAAACAAAGAAGGACCACTTTCCATTGCCTTTTATAGATCAAATGTTGGATCATCTTGTAGGAAAGAAGTACTACTGCTTTCTATACGAATATTCAGGTTACAACCATATTACAATAGCTCCAGAACACCAGGAGAAGATGACATTCACATGTTTGATGTAACGTTTTTTTTCAGAAGGATACCATTTGGACTATGCAATGCCCTAGCAACTTTCCATAGATGCATGATGGCCATTTTCTCAGAGATGATGGAGAGAACTGTGGAGGTTTTCATGGATGATTTCTTTGTTTTTGGAGAATCTTTATCTTATGAATCTTGAGCAGGTCTTGCAGCGTTGTGAAGACACCAACCCAGTACTCAACTGGGAGAAGTGCCATTATAAGGTGCAGGAGGGCATTGTTCTAGGGCACAAGATGTCAAGAAAAGGAATCAAGGTGGATAGAGCAAAAGTAGAGTTGATTGCAAAACTTCTTCCACCTACATCAATAAAAGAGATCCAGAGCTTTTTATGTCATCCAGGATTCTACAGGCGATTCATTAAAAATTTCTCCCATATTTCTCAACGTTTATGCAGGTTATTACAAATTGATAGACCATTTGTGTTCGATCAGGACTATTTGAATGCATTTAATAGGTTAAAGGATGCACTAAGCTCGACCCGCATAATGATTGAACCTGACTGGAGTCAGCCATTCGAGCTTATGTGCAACGCGAGTGATTTCGCTATGGTGTAGTGTGGGCACAAAGAAGGAACAAGATAATACATCCCATTTACTATGCTAGGAAAACCATGAGTGATGTATAGGTTAACTACACCACAACGAAGAAGGAGTTGCTCGCAGTCGTATTCACATTCAACAAATTTAGATTACCTGGTTGGAACAAAAGTGACTGTCCACACAGACCATTCGGCGCTCAAGTATCTTATGTCAAAGAAAGATGCTAATACCCGACTCATCAAATGGATTTTTCTTTTGCATGAATTTAATCTACAAATCTTAGACAGAAAAGGGGCAGAAAATCAGGTTGTAGACCATTTGTCAAGATTACGGTTGGAAGCTCAACGGAATGATTCAAGAGAAATAAAAGAGACTTTTGCAGATGAGCAGCTGTTGGCAGTCAAAGCAATTGAGTTACTGTGGTATGCTGACATAGCTAACTATTTAGTTAGTGGGCTTTCTTCACCACGTTCAACATCGTAGCAATTGAAAAAGTTCTATCATGGCAGTATGAACTATTGTTGGGATGAACCTTATCTTTATAGGATGGGCCCAGATCAGGTGCTCAGAAGGTGTGTTGCAGAGGAAGATGTCTCAAGGATATTAAAAGCTTGTCACATTGCCCCATATGGCGATCATTTTGCATGTACAAAGACAGCAACCAAAGTACTCCAATGTGAATACTTTTGACCAACTCTTTTTAGGGATGCACATTTGTTTGCTTATGGATGCAATCAGTGCTAAAGAACGGGAAACTTAACAGCAAGACATGAAATGCCAATGCAATACATGTTAGAGGTGGAAATCTTTGACGTGTGGGACATAGATTTCATGGGACCTTTCTCGCCATCCTTTGGAAATGTGTATGTCTTGCTTGCAGTGGACTATGTGTACAAGTGGATCGAGTCTGTGGTAGCATCTACTAATGGTTCTAAGACGGTGAAGAAGCTTATTCACAGGAACATCTTTACTCGTTTTGGTACACCAACGGTGTTGGTTAGCGACGAAGGAACTCATTTTGTGAACAGGGTCATAGGAAATCTACTGGCCAAATACAACATCATAGATGACATTGCGACTGCATATCATCCACAGACGAATGGACAAGCAGAATTATCGAACATAGAAAACAAAATAATCCTAAAAAAGACAATTGATCCATCATGAAGGGATTGGTCTCTCAGGCTCGATGATGCACTTTGGGCACACATAACAGCTTTAAAGGCCCCAAATGTCTCCATATAAGACTATCTTTGGGAAAGTTTGCCACTTACCCTTAGAATTGGAGCACGAGGCCTATTGGGTTCTAAAGAGGCTGAATTTCAATTTGAATGATGTACGTGTATTAAGAAAAATGCAGTTAAATGAGCTCGAAGAGTTACGACACTTCTCCCATAAAAATGCTAAACTCTACAAGGAGAAGGTGAAGAGATGACATTACAAGAAGATCCAAGATAAGAGATTGCATGAAGGACAACAGATGTTGCTGTTGAATTCATGACTAAAACTTTTTCCAGGGAAGCTGAGATCCAAATGGTTCAGACCATTCGAGATTGCCAAAGTATATCCATATAGAGCATTTGATCTGCAGGATAGCAAAGGGACCATTTTTAAAGTGAACAGGCAGAGAGTCAAACCATATTGGGGAGAAGGCCTAAGCAAGAATTATTCGCAAGGTGGTATGGGAGTGGTTTTGCAAGCAGCCTAATAAAACCACGGTACAACTAGTTCGAGAGTTTTATGCCCACCTAGGGGATAAAACTAGGAACGAACTTGAACTCAGAGGGAAGACATTGCGATTCAACACACTAGACATTAATAGGGTATATATGCTCCCTTGTTTGTGTAATCCTGCAGGTAACGAAGCAATGGACAATCCCACTGAGGAACAACTGCAGGAGGCCCTAGAGTTCGTTGCACACGAAGGCACGAAATGGAGAGTCTCACCACAAGGAGTGAGAACCTCAAGACAGAATCGTATGTTTGGCTCCACTTCTTGAAGAACAGGATTCTGCCCACAACACATGACACTGCTATCTCACAAAAGAAGGTCATGTTGTTGTATAGAATCTACAAGGGCATGGACATCAATCTAGGAAGAATCTTGAGAAAGGAGATTGTGGCCTGCACTCGAAGGAACGTGGGATGCCTTTTCTTTCCCGCCCTAATAACTAAACTCTGCAGGAGGGTGGGACTGTACCTAGAAGGCAGAGAAGAGATTGACAGGTGCAAAGGAATGTTGGATCTGATGGCCATCAACAAATTGAAGTCCTTGCACGCATAGAAGCTTACTTCTCCAAAGAAGCAGCCCACCACTCCTTCTACTCCACACTTTGCGGCCGCATCTCCACCGCATCAAGCAACACCAGGACCATCTGAGCCACCACAAGATGACATCCAGGCTCATATGCATAGACTTCAGGAGCAGAGCAAAGCCTATTGGGCTTGTGCAAGAGAGAGGAACGAGGCCATTCGAAAGGCCCTTGTAGAGCTAACCAAGGGAAAAGCCCCGACACTTCTGACTTCCCTGCTATTATCTCGGAGTTTGTGGACCCATAGAGAGATGATACATCCTCTACCTCTTAGAGGAGTATTGTTTCTCTACTCTATTGCATTCATACTTAGTTTACTTGCTTTTGTTCTAGGATAGTTTACTTGATTTCATAAGATAGATTTGATGCTTTCTAGTATAGGTTGAATTGTTTTTGTTTATTTGCTTTTGTTAAAAACACTTCTTGCCTAAATGATTTTTCTTACACCTTGCACATGCATGAATAAAAAATCAAATTTCAAAAAAAAGTTTTCAATTTGCTTTCTCTGGTTGTGGAGTTAAAAAAATATTTATGATGATACCTAGAGCTCTCTCAACTTCCACCTACTTTATGAAAATTTAGCTTTAAGTTTTATGTACCTTATCAATCACTTTTCTTCATAAACCATTCAAATCTGAATTCTCCTTGTGTTTAGACTACTTAGTATGCTTAGGAGACTTTAGTTCAATGCTTAGCAAGTCTAGTCACAACAAAATTTGTACCCCAACTCCTCTTATGCCTTATGTTTTTAGTCAATCGGGACATTGACCCATTTAAGTTTGGGGGGGGGGGGGGGTGAGTTGTATTGTAGTTGTGAGTTGTAATGCAAAATATTGATGTATCATGTACTACACTATTGCTAAGGACTTAAAAAATTCAGAAAAAAAGAAAGAGAGCGAAACATAAAAAGAAAAGGAGATACTCATCCTTCCAGAGTTAACCAAGTAATAAGGGGTGATCATGACACTCATGATTTCCTTTGCATGAAAGGTTGACTTAGGAAGTGAGTATGTAAAAACGGTCTTAGCAGTGACTTGTGCTCATAGTCAGCTACTTTCACCACAAAGTGTTAGTAAGTTGCAGCTAAGGTACAGTGTGACAAAAAGACTCTCGTCAAAAAAAAGAAAAAAGAGGAAAAGAAAAGAAAGAAAAAGAGCCTAGCAGTAGCATCGAATAAGTTTAGGGGAATTATCATCTTTTGTACTTAAAAAAGTTTAGACTTAGCTTGTTAGACAAAGAAATTACCCTAGACTTTATGACTAAGCCTTAGGTAGAATAAACAAAGTAGGCGGATTTGCATGCAAATGGTTTGTCTTGAAAAATGAAAGATATAGTCCCATGGGATGAGACTCCAAGTTTGTATAAGTACTAAAAGTTGAAATCTCTCCTGAAAGGCACTATTTTTCAAAACTTCCTTAGAATGCATATTGTTACTTGTTTGCTTGGTTGTTGTTTTTGCTTAAAATTGCATGAGGACAAGCAATAAGCTAAGTTTGGGGGTGTGATAACGCTCATTTATGAGTGTTAGTTGGCTCTAAAAACGAAGATATTTGCTTACGAAGCGAGTGCTTAATGTTATAATTCATGTCATTTACGAAAAATTTAAGTAAAAGCAAGTTTTGCATGTGGTTGAAGTCTTGATTTGATAAAAATAAGTTGTTAGGTGTATTTAGAGTCATTTTTGTTAAGAGAGTGTTAATCTTTGTTGGTTTTGTGTAGAGGCTGAAAAAGGACCCAAATGCGCCCACATTATGGCCTCAAGTGAGGAAAAAAATGATTCAAGAGATATGCGACCAGGATGTGCCGCAATTGAGAGCATAAGCCAAATTCCCACTGTTGCAGGAAAAACTCAAAATGCGCCCAACTATGCTGTCGCAATTAGGCCATTTCGACAACAGCACAATTGCGCTCAACAATGCAATCACATTTGGAACTTTTCGGCAGATTCTCCTAGATTTGCTAGATTTGTAGATAAAATCAAATATTCTCAATCAAATCTCCGAGGATCAAGGGATATGAACGTTCAAGCCTCTGCACACTCATCTCGGTTGAAAACCCTAGGCCTTGAGGTCTATAAGAGGCGGCTTAAGCTTCAGTTTCAAGGGAGCTCAAATTTCTATATTCTTCTCAAAATTCTACAGTTTTTCTTTTCTTTTCAGCCACCATACCGAGTCTTTTCGAAAGAAGGGAGGGTAAGCACTTGCTCTTCTCGAAAGAGGTTGAACAAAGTCAGAAAGAAGGAGCAAAATTTGAGTTCTTTATCGCTTTCATTTAAGTTTTGTACGTTCTGTTTTTCTTTCAAGTTTAGTTACTATTTTTATTCTTCCATCAAGTTGTAAGTTTCTGTTTTATCTATTAAATTTCAATTCTTTAAGTTGTAATTCAAGTTTTGTTTTAAGTTTTTATTGTTTCAATTCCACACTTTTATTTCAATGAAGTTTATCTTTTCTAAATCAAGTTTTCTTTTTAGTTTCTACACTTTAGTTTTCTTTTCAATGAGTAGCTAAACTCCTTGGAGGGGATTCAATTAAGTGGATACCCTAAAAAGGAGATAAGCCCCACCATGTGATTCTCGTAATTTTTCTTAACATTTAGCATCATTTGGTTTTATTGAGTTTATGTTTCATTGTTACCTTAAACTGATCACTTGAGTTAGCATAGTTTGTGTAAGATTCAATACTGAAAGGGTTGGATCGAGCATGCGTTTTCATAAAAGCAATCTATGAGAAGAGTCTAGACATAGAACTTCACTTTTTGTACATAGACATAGGACAAAAACCTTAAGAATCATTGAGTTGCGTTCTTTATTTATCTAAGTTAAAATTGGCCATAGACATATGTGTTTAATTGCTTAGTCTCCTAAAAGCACTTCAAAAAGGGTTGAATAGGTGTTGAACTCGATTCATGGTGTTAAATGTCAGTTAGGGTAGGTTGCGGGCGCATTTCAGTAGCATTTTGTCTGAATTGCATAGAACTCGAAAGAGGCAGTATGCGGGCGCAAGAGGCAAAATCTCTGAAATGGCCGGACTAGTTAAGAAAGTTTGCAGGAGCATGGTGAGCACATTTCTTCAGGGTTGAAACAGATTTTAACTCCTTTCTTCTCATTACTGTTTTCTCATCTGTCCTTTTCGTTTCCTTTATTTTCATTGCACAAAACTCCCAAAAACATCTTATTTAATTGGTTACCTTTGGTTGCAACTTGAAAGTACTTGTGTTGTTAACTGAAAAGCTCTTTGTTAATCATTTTCTTGGGTTCGATACTTAGAATACTTCCATATATTACTTGTTGGACAGCGTGCACTTGCACTCGTTGCATTAGCAGTCATCAAGTTTTTGGCACCATTGTTGGGGAACTACTTTTTTAACAAACATTTTTCAGTTTTGTGCATAATTGTGATAGGTTTGCGACCGCATTTAGACTTTGTCCCAGGGACTCGATTCTATTTTGCAGGTTTTGTAGGTTAGAGTTGGTGCATGCGCAAAGGGCCTTGCCCTTGTGATTTTGATCCTGAGATAGAGCGAACTTTTCGCCAGCGCCGTAAGGAGCATAAGAGGAAAAGACAAGATCTACAAGAGTTGAGCGCACAGGAGAATCCGAAAGAACTTGTTTTGCGGGAATCTATTTTGCAGAAACTTTCCCTGGATCCACTTAGAGTCGATCCTCTTGGTGAGCAACAAAGAAGAGCACAACCCAATAATGTGCCACCACAACAACAACATCAACAGCGAGTGGAGCAGCAAAATTCCATTTTTATTGCAGATGAACAAGATAGATCTATAAGGGATTATGCGGCCGCAACTTTCCATAATCTTAATGTAGGAATCATGGAGCCAAAACATTGAGGCAGCTCATTTTGAGTTTAAACCTATAGTGTTTCAAATGCTCCAGACTATAGGGAAATTTGCAGGATTACCAAACGAGGATCATCACAAATACATGAAACAATTCTTAAGGATATGCAACTCGATTAAACTGAATGGAGTATCAAGCGAGACATTGAGGTTGAAACTTTTTCCTTTTTCCTCGCAGGGTAATGCAGAAGCATGACTACATTCTTTCCCGCCAGACTCAATCACTTTTTAAAATGACTTGTCGGAAAAGTTTCTTATGAAATATTTCCCTCCAACCAAGATTACTCAGATTTGAGGGGAAATTATCACTTTTAAACATGGTCTAAATGAAGGCGTGGATACAGCATGGGAACGAATTAAGAAATTAGTCAAGAGATGTCCACATCATGGCTTATCAGCCTGCCTTTTGATCGAGCATTTTTACAACAGATTGACCCAGACCTCTAAGACTTTGGTGAATGCGTTAGCAAATGTATCTTTGTTGAGAAAGACAGTCAATGAAGCTAATGAGATTCTAGATGCAATCGTCTCCAACAACAGTCAGTGGGGAGATGAAGACACACATTCTATTAAAAATATTGCAGGTGTATACGAGGTGGATGCAATAGCAGCACTGAGCTCGCATATATCAGCAATGAACAACACTCTGGAGAATTTCACTATGGGGAACCAATCCCCTATTGCTACTTTGAATCAAATCTCAACACCCACTTCTGTTTATTGCAGCGAATGCCATATATATGGTAATTGTCCTTACAACCCTACCTCTGTGTGTTTTATAGGGCAGAACATGTCAAATCCTTACTCGAATACGTACAACTTAGGTTGCAGACAACATCCTAACTTCTCTTATGGAGGACAGAATGCGAGCACATCAAATCAGTACGTGAAGTAGGGATTTGCACCAGGTTTCAATAATTAAGCACAACAGCCATACACACAGAAGAATGCTTCACAAATGCCACCGGAATCATCATCTCATAACTCTTCATTAGAAACCCTGATGACAGAGTTCATGGCTAAGAATGATGCCATCATTCAAAGTTAAGCTACGTCATTGCAAAATCTTGAATTGCATGTTGGACAATTAGCAAGTGAGATGAAGAACATGCCTCAAGGAGCATTACCAAGCAATAAGGAGAATCTGCATAGAGAAGGAAAGCAACATTAGAAAGTGATTACTCTTATGAGTGGACTCAAGTATGCTGAGCCTGAGATGCCAGTGGAGTGTAAATCTCTACAAGTTTCTTTTGACTTCTATTTGCAAGAAAGTGTTGTTGACAATAAAGTGAAGAAAGACTTAAACTAAGAAATTGCAGGTGATGCTACCACTCTTGCTACTCCAAAGCAGCCTGGCGAGAGAAAGAACATTCCTTTGAATGAAAATTTTGCAGTAAATGAGGACAAGGATGCGACAGCAAAGCACGAGGAAGCTGAACTCGAGAAGAAGGTGACACCAATGAAAAAACAGGAAAATTTATATTAAGGTGTCACGCCTCCACCACCATTCCCACAAAGATTCCATAAGAAGAACTAGGACGAGCAATTTAATAAGTTCTTTTACATACTCAAGCAGTTGCACATCACCATTCTGTTGATGGAAGCTCTTGAGAAGATGCCCAACTATGTCAAGTTCTTAAAGAACATATGGACTAGAAAGAGAAGGCTGGGAGAACATGGGACTGTAGCTCTCACTGAGAACTGCAGCACTCTCATAAAAAGCAAAGTGCCACCCAAATTGTAGGATCTAGACAACTTTACTATCCCATGCATGATAGGACGACATGACGTTGGACGAGCATTATGTGACTTAAGAGCCAACATCAACTTGATGCCTCCATCAGTTTTCAAGCAGCTAGGAATTAGAGAAGCTAGACCCACGACGGTAACTTTGTAGTTGGCGGACAGGTCAATAGCTAGGCCCATCGGGAAGATTGAATATGTCAACGTTAAGGTGGGAAATTTTGTTTTTCCTGCAGATTTCATAATCCTAGATTGCGAGGCGGACAGGGAAGTGCCTATCATCTTGGGAAGACCTTTTCTAGCCACAGGAAGAACAATCATATATGTCAAAAAAGGGGAGCTTACTATGCAAGTAAGTGACCAATACATCACATTCAATGTGATGAAGGCTATGTGCTGCCCAGGGGAATCAGAGGAATGCTCGAGTTTAGAACTTTATGATCTATTTGAATTTTATGATTTGTAGGAAGACAGCTTCAGAGGAGAAAGTTTTGTAGTAGACAAGTTTGAAGAAGCATCGGAGCAGCAGATTGCAACCTCAATTACTCCCGCATTTGAAGAATCAAGTTCTTTGAAACCAACAAATGATAAAACAGTGCCACTGAAACCTTTAGTGACTGAACCACAAGTGCTGGAGATCAAGCCACTTCCATCTCACCTAAAATACAGATTTCTTGGAAAGGATGAAACTCTCCCAGTTATCATCGCTACAAACCTCACTGATGAGGATGAATTTTCTTTATTGCACGTACTATCTAATCACAAGAAGTCGCTAGGATGGACAATAGCAGACATACGATGAATTAGCCCTTCTTTTTGCATGCACAAGATCAATCTGGAGGACGGAGCCAAGAAGTCAATAGAGAACCAGAGGAGATTGAATCCGATAATGAAGAAGGTGGCTTGAAAATAAATTTTGAAGTGGATTAATGCAGAAGTAAGTTACCTTATAGCAGAAGCAGTTGGGTTAGCCCAGTACAGTGCATGCTAAAGAAGGAGGGGATGACTGTTATAACAAACGAGAATAATGAGCTTATTCCAACCATAACTATTACAGGGTGGAGAGTGTGTATGGACAACCATCGCCTCAACAAGGCCACAAAGAAGGACCACTTTCCATTGCCTTTTAACGATCAAATATTGGATCGTCTTGCAGGGAAAGAGTATTACTGCTTTCTGGATGGGTATTCAGGTTACAACAAGATCACAATAGATCCAGAAGATGAGGAGAAGACGACATTCACATGTCTGTATGGAACCTTTGCTTTTAGAAGGATGCCATTTGGACTGTGCAATGCCCCAACAACCTTCCATAGGTGCATGATGGCCATTTTCTCGGAGATGGTGGAAAGAATCGTGGAAATTTTCATGGATGAATTCTCTGTCTTTGGAGAATCATTCAATCATTGTCTTATAAATCTTGAACAGGTTTTGCAGCGCTGTGAAGACACCAACCTAGTGCTCAACTGGGAGAAATGCCACTTTATGGTGCAGGAATGCACTGTCCTAGGGCACAAGATCTCACGGAAAGGAATTGTGGTGGATAAGGAAAAAGTGGAATTAATTGCAAGCTTACCTCCAACTACATCAGTAAAGGAGATCAGGAGCTTTTTAGGTCATGCAGGGTTCTATAGACGATTCATCAAAGATTTCTCCCACATTTCTAAACCTTTATGCAAATTGCTAGAGAATGACAGACCATTTGTGTTTGACCAGGATTGTTTAATTACTTTTAATAGGTTAAAGGATGCACTAAGCTCAACCCCCATAATGATTGAACCTGATTGGAGTCAGCCGTTCGAGCTTATGTGCTACGCAAGTGATTTTGCTGCAGGTGCAGTGCTGGCACAAAGAAGAAACAATATAATACATCCCATTTACTATGCAAGCAAGACAATGAATGATGCCCAAGTTAACTACACCATAGTAGAGAAAGAGTTGCCTGCAGTTGTATTCGCATTCGACAATTTAAGATCATATATGGTTGGGACAAAAGGGATTATCCCCACAGACCACTAGGCGCTCAAGTATCTTCTTACAAAGAAGGATGTTAAGCCCTGACTCATCAAATGGATTTTTCTATTACAGGAATTCGATCTGAACATCTTAGACCGGAAAGGAACAAAAAATCAGGTTGCAGACCATTTGTCAAGATTAGGGTTGGAGGCTCAGAAGGACGATTCAAAGGAGATACTTGATACTTTTGCAGACGAGTAGCTATTCGCAGTCAAAGCAATTGAGTTACCATGGTATGCTGATATAACTAACTATTTAGTTAATGGGCTTACTCCACCAGATGCAACATCGTAGCAATTGAAGAAGTTCTATCATGACAGTAAATACTACTGTTAGGATGAACCTTACCTTTACAGAATGGGACCAGACTAGGTACTTAGAAGATGTGTTGCGGAGGAGGATGTCCCAAAGATATTAGAAGCTTGTCACACAGCCCCATATGGAGGTCATTTTACAGGTACAAAGACAGCAGCTAAAGTACTCTAGTGTGGATACTTTTGGCCAACTCTTTTTAGGGATGCACATTTGTTTGCTAAAGGATGGGACCAATGCGAAAGAATGGGGAACGTAACATCGAGACATAATGCCAATGCACTATATGTTAGAGGTGGAAATCTTTGTGGTGTGGGGCATAGATTTCATGGGACCTTTCCTGCCATCCTTTAGGAATGTGTATATCTTACTTGTAGTAGACTATGTGTTTAAGTAGATCAAGGCTGTGGCAACACCTACCAATGATGCTAAGATAGTGACGAAGTTTCTTCATAGGAACATCTTTACTCGTTTTGGTACACTAAGAGTGTTGATTAGCGAAGAGGAAACTCATTTTGTTAACAAGGTCATAGAAAATTTGCTTGCAAGGTACAATATAAGGCACAGAAGCGCAACTGCATATGATATGAATCCTACCATGCCATTCAAGACTAAAGAAAAGCTTCAAAATTAAGTTTAATTAAATGTAGTCAAACTTCATTTATGACGAACTCAAGATGCATTTAATGAATTCAACTGCAACTCATGCTTGATCAAAGACAAGTTATGCTTCATTTATGCAACAAGGGTTTCAATCTACTTCAAATGGGGCTTTATTTATGCATGGAAGGTTACAAATCTTAAGTGGGTTGATTGAAAGATCAATTCTCGGATTTATGGGGGTTTCAAAGTAATTTTTAGTTTTAAAGTTTTGTTTTCAATGTTTTAATTTACAATTTAGCAAGTGGACATGATGGTATTGATGGGCATGAAAGTTACAACTCTTCAATGGACCATAGGTTACTCTAGGGTTGATTTTGAGGCTATATAAAGCCATGTAAGTTATGCTTAAAGGGGAGGGAGACTTGGAAAATGTAGTAAAAAGAGCATTTGTGCTTTCTTTTAGCCTAGAGCTAAGTTTCTTTGCAATTGTATGTAGTTTAGGTTGCATACTTAGAATCATTCAAGCTTGACTTGATCATTCTTACTTTTGGAGTGATTCGAATCTCAAACAAGTTTTCTTGCCTTGAGATATTTGATCAACAAGGTAAATCCGTTTCTATCTTCTTCCTTGGGATGAAATCTTCTTGATTTTGGGGTTTTTGGGTTTTTGAGTTTTAGTAACTCTTAGGAAATTGGATCTAACAACCTTGCTAGCAAACAAGACCTTTAGATCTAAAACCCAAAAACCTCAAAATCAAGATGATTTCATCCCAAGGAAGAAGATAGAAACGGATTTACCTTGTTGATCAAATATCCAAGGCAAGAAAACTTGTTTGAGATTCGAATAACTCCACAAGAAAGATTGATCAAGTCAAGCTTGAATGATTCTAAGCATGCAACCTAAACTACATAGAATTCCAAAGAAACTTAGCTCTAGGCTAAAAGAAAGCACAAATGCTCTTTTTACTACATTTTCCAAGTCTCCCTCTTCTTTAAGTACAACTTACATGGCTTTATATAGCCTCAAAATCAACCCTAGAGTAACCTATGGTCCATTGAAGAGTTGTAACTTTCATGCCCATCAATACCATAATTTCCACTAGCTAAATTGTAACTTAAAACATTGAAAACAAAACTTTAAAACTGAAAATTACTTTGAAACCCCCATAAATCCGAGAATTAATCTTTCAATCAACCCACTTAAGATTTGTAACCTTTCATGCATAAATGAAGCCCCATTTGAAGTAGATTGAAACCCTTGTTGCATAAATGAAGCATAACTTGTCTTTGATCAAGCATGAGTTGCAGTTGAATTCATTAAATGCATCTTGAGTTCGTCATAAATGAAGTTTGACTACATTTAATTCAACTTCATTTTGAAGCTTTTCTTTAGTTTTGAGTGCCATGGTAGGATTCATATCAGCATATCATCCACATACGAATGGAAAGGAAGAATTATCGAATAGAGAGATCAAGACAATCCTAGAAAAGACAGTTGATCCATTGCGAAGGGATTGGTCTCTCATGCTCCATGATGCACTATGGGCACACATGACAGCTTTTAAGGCTGCATTGGGAATGTCTCTATACAGGATTGTCTTTGGAAAAGCTTGCCACTTACCCTTAGAATTAGAGCACAAAGCATATTGGGATCTGAAAAGGCAGAATTTTAATTTGAATGATGCAGGTGCATTAAGGAAGATGCAGTTGAACGAGATTGAACAACTAAAGCATTTCTCCAATGAAAATGCTAAACTCCATAAGGAGAAGGTAAAGAAATGGCATGAAAAAAAGATTTTTGACAAACGACTGTATGAAGCACAACAAGTGTTGCTATTTAATTCAATATTGAAACTTTTTCTAGGGAAGCGGAGATCCAGGTGGTCTGGACCATTCATGATTGCTAAAGTACATCCATACGGAGCAATTGATTTGCAGGATAGCAAGGGGACCATTTTTAAAGTAAACAGACAGATAATCAAACCATACTGAGGAGAAGGCCTGAGGAGGAACAATGCCTCAGTCTCCCTAAGGTAGCCAGATTAAGAATATCAGGTGATGTGTTGTAAATATGTAAATATTACGTTTGTTTTTGTTTTTGTTTTATTTCTTAATAATACATAATAAATATTGGTGTAAGTGGTGCACAAGTGACTTAATGCATTAGAACTAAAAGTTTTTATTAAGAGGGAGCTCTGTCTTAGCAGGGTCATGTTTAGGTTGAGGTACTTAAGCTGATCGTAAGGGAACAACTCTACCTGGGAACTACTTGGGAGTTGAATTAATCAAACTGTTAAGTCTAAGTCATTATCACCATGTATCTGATTCGATTCTTCTTTTATGTTTAATGTGTGAACTTTTTGATACCTTGAGTTAGTGTGCATTAAACTTTGAAGGACTTGTGAAATTTTGAAGCTTAAAGTGAAAATTGGAAGTAAAGGTCCAAATGTGACCACATTCCAAATGCATTATGTTATTGCGGGTTTCAACTAGGGGAAATGCATTTGGAATTTCCGCTGCATAATTGGGGATTCACACAAGGAAAATGTGGTCTGATTGAGGGCGCATTTGGCCCTAAATCTTTATTTTGCAGGAACCATGCGCTGAAGGAGAATTCCAGCCAAAATTGCGGCCGCATATGGACCTCAAGTCGGAAAAAGAAGTGTTGACGTCAATTAAAATTGGAAAAAGGAAAGAGGTGGTCATTTTTGGAAAGTTCGAAACGTATAAAAACATATGTTAGTTGACATAGGTCAATAGGTTTCAAACTTTCAAACTCCCACTCCTTCTTGCCATTTTCTTACAACCCAAGCTCCACCTCCGGCGAAGATTTAGATCATCTTCTCCGACCAAACACCTTGATAAAAATCTTTCCTTTCTTCACAGAAAGGACTAACTACCTCTACTCTATCTTTTGCAGGTAATTTTGAAAGCAATGGAGCATGAAAAAGTCACCTACAAACGCAAGAGATTAACAAAGAAAACACCTTCTCCGCCGATAAGGTCTGTAATGTCGTCCACTCGCACCAGCCCTAAACGAACAGCAATGCACAAGGAAGTAGAAGGCCAAGAGTTAGTATGAATTGTCCCCACTGGTTTTCCACTGCCAAAACAATCGAGGGAGTGGGAAGAGGACATGCAGGAGATAGCTCAGTTGAGTAGAGAGGGAACTCTATCTTAGGAGGGTCATGTCTCGGCTGACGTACTTAAGCTGATCATAAGGGAACACCTTTACCTAGGGACCTATCTGGAAGCCGAGTTAATCAAACTTTTAAATCTAAGTCATTATCACCTTCTAGCTGATTCAATTTTGATTTATGTTTAAAGCGTGTGAAGTTTTTGATATTCTGAATTAGTGTGCAGGGATTTTGAAATGCTTGTAAAATTTTGAGGCTCAAGGAGAAAATGTGAAATGAAGGTCCAAATGTGACCGCATTCCAAATGCATAAGGTTTATTACATGTTTCAACTAAGAGAAATATGTTTAGGATTATGGCTGCATTTTGAGAATTATGGCAAATGCGACCTAATTATGGGCGTATTTATTCCTAAATCTTTGTCTTGCAGGGACCGTGCGTTGGAGGAGAATTGCGGCCAAGTTTGCAGTTGCATTTGGACCATAAGCCGAATCAAGAAGGGGTGACATCAATTAAAAAGGAAAGAGGACTATTTTTGGAAATTTCGAAACCTATAAATAGGACCCACAATTGACCTAGGTCAACTCATTCGAATTTTTCAATCTCCCTGCCATTTCTTATACTATAAGCACCATTTTTGTCTACTCTCCGGGGAAACTCCAATCACTTTCTCCGACCAATACCACCGGTTAAAAGCTCCCAATTCTCCATAGAAAGGATCGAATTCACTCATATTTTCTTTTGCAGGAACTTTTGAAGACAATGGAGTAGAATCGGGTCACCTACAACGACAAAGGCTCACAAGAAGCAACCTTCTCTGCCGACAAGGTCTGCAATACCGTCCACACGCTCAAGCCCTAAACAAATAGCCAAGTGCAAGGAAGGGAAGGGAAAGTCAACCTCGCATACCCTCCCTACAGATTAACAAAATGCTCAAGAGAGTGGGAGGAGGTTGTGAGGAAGACTACTCGACTAAGCAAGGAGGCAATCAAGAGCTTGAGGTTGAACTCGAAGGAGAAAGAAGATGAGTTGGCACCACTTGTGTGAAAAGAACAATGAAGCGACACGAGGGCATGCCAAGGGCTAGTGAAATCGGCGTCAGAGAAGAAGGCCCACGACCTTGCATGGCCGTGTATGCGAAGAAGAGGAAGTCACAATAGAAGTTTGGGCCAAATGGCAAGGAGAAGGAGAAAAGTCCAGATGCAACCGCATCTGTAGAGCAACTAGAGAAGCCTCAGGAGCCAACCAAACTTGAAGTAAGGAAGATTGATACGGCTACAACTCTGGTACATCCACACAAGACCTGGCTTGACAAAGAAAGGCTAAATGCGCCCGCATCTATGGCACATTTGGCCAATCAATCCAAGAATCCTTCATCTGCTGAAGGGGGAAATGTGACTGCATCTGCGGTGCATTTGGAGATGCTAATGGCAACTCAAGCCACTCCAACCATCTCAGTCACATCTGCCACTACTCAGGTATCTAACCTCAAGCTCTTCACCTCGAAAACGCATGATCAAGATGCTCTCCACGCACAAAAGGAAGTCAAGGTAGGATATCTCACCAACTGAAGAAGGAAAGGAAGTTGAGGAGCCAAGACCACCACAAACTAATGAATAGGTGGCTCACGAGGATATCCCCACACCTGAGTGAGCAGCCATAGTCGCAGTTGGAAAGAAAAATGTTGCAGAGCTTGCTGAAAAGCTCTGAAAAGAGGCTGAGAGAAGAAGAAAAGAAGAATAACAAGAGAATGTGGCCTCATCCAGACTGCCTTTGGACCTAACACCACCACCACCGCCAAGAAACCAGCAAAGGCAATCTGAGTCCAATGCTACAGATGCGACCGCATCCACGACACATCTTGACGAACAAGGGCTAGGAGAAGCTGACTTTGACAACCTGTTCGAGTATGAGACTAGTGGAGTCACACCTGATAAGAGCCCCGAAAGAGATGAAGAAGAATAAGGTCGTGAGAAGTCAGAAGCCCCCCTATCTGATGGTGATTTGAGCAACATGCCTAAATCCTCTAAGAGAAGGACAAAGAAGAAAAAGAGAAGGCCCTAAACTACTCCTAGGCCGAGGACTCGCTACGCCACTATAGAAAGTCCTGTGGTCGAACGTCTACCCCATTTGACCTCAACAAATGAAAAATTACAATGGGGGATAGAGCGATCATGTGCCAGAAGCGATCATGTGCCAGAAGGGCTTCATCATCGCAGGAGGGAATGGGAGCAATTTTGTGAGCAGCTCAACAAAGCGGCAGTGCAACTGGTTCGGGAGTTTTATGGCCACCTGAGTGATGAACTATGAATGAACTTGAACTCAGGAGGAAGACAGTGCAGTACTCTACACTCGACATCAACAGAATATATATATATAACCCTCTTGGAGGAATCCTGCAGGTAATGAAGCAATGGAGAATCCAAGGTAGAGACAAGGTAGAGCTCTCCAAAGATAAAGTCATGGGCTAAAAGAAATTATCGTGTCGTGGTGAATCCAAGCAAATGACCTAATTCTAGCATAGAAACTAATGCGGCCATGGTACGCAAGTGATGTCGTTTGAGCTAAGTCGAGTGATTGGTAAGAGATAGAAGCATGAGGGGTTCTCTAAGTTGTACTGCTAAGTTGAGGTGTCTTGGATAATGTTTGATCCGAAGTGCGTGTTAATCGAACCTACTTCTCGTCACAAGCATGTGACAACATTTGAGTGTATACACATAGTTTGCATCCCACTCCTTACTCAGCTTAGTTAAAGGGTTGTGTGTGAGTGACTTTGATGTATTGATGTTAAGGACAATGGAACTTCTGCATATCTCTACAATTATATGATATTGTCTATTTTGGACATAAGTCCTCATGACTTTGTTTTTGGTTTCACCTAAAAGGTCTCATACTAATTGAGATAATTGTCTTCACTTATATTCCATGGATCTCTCCCTTTTCTAGCAATTGTGGGACTTTGTTTGCACTCCTAACAATCTTTTCCTTGAACAAAGTATTTGTTGGAATTTATGTCCTAAACCCTCGTAACTAATGTTATTATTTATAACTTTGATTATTTTTATTTGCACTATTACATTTATCCATTACATACAAAATCATAGGTTATTCGTGTAATCTTGAACCGTATGTGGTTGACATACGAGAGGATCATGTTCAATATATAACTTAAAGTGTCTATAGTATATGGATAAAGTCAAGTGCCTTATCCTTGTAATACTTTTATTTACAATCAACTTTGTAACAACTATAAATGATTTGGTCCAAATTGTTCATGTAGAGATAGGTGAGTAGAGGTATCATATACAATGAGTTTGTATAATACTAAAACATGGAATATTTCATCTCTCTTTATAAATCCATTAAATTGAGAAGATTAATATTTCATTGGATGATCATATGCGACTTGATCTTAATTTTGAGTGAGTGATAAACTTCTACCTATGAGGATTTGTCCTTTGATTTGCATGAGTGAGATTGCCTTTTGTAGACAATTCAATAAGTCTACTATTTTAGGGGACTTGACCAAATAGAGAGCTGGGAACATAAGCTTCACAAGATGAAATTTGCTTCTTTACCATATATGACAAGTAGATGAATAATTCTCTAAAGTGCTGATTTTAAGACTTGATCAATAGGGCCCTACTCTTTCACTGGCCCAAGAGGGACTTAATTTATGATTATATAATTATAAATAAATTGTTTATTAGAGGATCAGTGGTACTTAATGCATAAGATGTAATTATAGAGGTAAAACGGACTTTTGACCCAACTGTAGTGACAAAAAACTCGAGAAAGATCGACTTGCATGTAATAGTTATAGTGGAGTGACCTAGAGTTAATAAATGAAAATTAATTTATTAACTAGTTTAATTAATTAATTTTATATCATTGAAGCTTATAATTTGTAGGTCCATAATGTCTCCTTGCTAGCTCATAGTAACACTAAAAAGGAACAATTTAATTAGAAGAAAAAATTGAAATGTTCAAATTAGTATGTAATATATTTGACATATTAAATATAGAAGAGAAAAATATATTTATTATATTTGATACATTAAATATTAAAGGGAATAGTTTATTGATGTATTTAATACATTAAAGGAAAAAAAAAATATATGTGAAATTCTAATAGGATTTAGATAGGTTAAATATATATTGTAGGAGATTTTGTAAGATTTGAATGAGATACAAATATTTCAAATATATATTTTTTCATATATTATGTATTGTAATATATTATTTGATTTTGGCAAAGATTCTATCCTAGGTGTTTATAAATAAGACCATTGGGATGAGCCAAAAATTCACATCCATCGAAAGAAAACAGAGAATTCTGCCTGACTTCTCGTCTCCCAATATGTTGTGGATTTTCTTTTAAGAGGTTCCCACAAGCTTTGGTCCTCTATACAAGTCATAGCAAGAAAGATCTTATAGTGAAGATCCAACTCACTGAAATACAAGAAGTCTTGGAGTTTCGTATAAAATTTCTCCATATACTTCAAAAGTATTTATTTCCAATTGCTTAACCCTTAATTTTTTTTTTTTTTTTTTTTGTTTAATTTTAGGACTCCCCTTGAAATTATTCATTCGTCTACTTCAAATTGACAATGAGAGCTTGCTCTTATCATCCGAAAGGCAACAACCTAGATGGGCACAAGCATGATCAAATTTTGGGATATTCTCTAGATGGCGACCACTATCGCACGCTCCACCTCCTCCCCTTAAACAAACATATACTCCTCATATCATCAATCTACTCGACCTAATAGGACTACTCTTCATCTTTATATCAATCTAGTCAACTTAATATATTTATACTTGCTTGTCACTCGAGCACTTTCTTTTCTTTTCTTTTTTTTTTAATTTGGAGATTCATCTACAATGTCGTTATGACTATAAGGCTTTCTAATTTTTTTTCAGACTTTGAGGATTTTCAATACACAACTAGATACAGACCATAGCTCTAATACCAATTGTTAAGAATAATGGAACCTCTACATATTTTCACAATGTTATGATATTGTCCACTTTGGACATAAGCCCTCATGGATTTGCCTTTGGTTTCACCCAAAAGGCATCATACTTATAGAGATAATTGTCCTCACTTATATTCCATGCATCTTGCCCTTCCTTAAGCAATGTAAAACTTTGTTTGCACTCCTAATAGTGTGAGATTTTGTTTGTACTTTTAATAGTTTAATTATTCTCAAATCAACATGTGGAAGTTTTTGAACTCATATGTACTATTAGAAAAATTCTAGAGGTTGTTTGGTAAAAGGATTGGACTTAGGGTGAGTTGGGCTCGCTAAGTCCAACCTATGTTTGGTCGTGGATTTGCCAAGTCTGGGTTTGGCTTGACAAATTTATGGGTTTTAACAGTAGCCCCATTATTTAAGTCTAGCCCCACCAAAACACATCTCTCCCATCTCTCTCATCTCTCTCGTATATGTCCCTCCTTCTACTTACATGTGGGTCCCACCCCTCTCTCCGAGAAATCATTGGGGAAGGCTGAAACAATCACTACATAATTTCGAGATCTAATGACATTGAAAATTTTTCATAAGCACATTTCTTGACATGTTTTTTTAGTCATTGAATCTCCCCTTAAGGAAAATTTATACATGACGCTATAAAAAAAACTGTCATAATAAATTTGTTTATGACACTTAAGAGTTGTAAAAAAAAATATATTAAGGACATTTGTTAATCACCACAGTAGATTTTTTCATGACAATTAAACTTTGTCAATAAATAATTCCTAAAACTTACCTTTCTGGCAAGATATATATATTAATGACATTTTTTAAACGTCACATAACTTTTGTTAATGATAATCTTATAGTGTCAAACAAATGTTTTTTTTTTTTTATAGTTTTTGGTTATCAACAAAAAATATGTCATCATGACATTTTTGAATGTTACAAAAATGCTTCTAATGATGATGAATAGTTGTCAACCGTCATAAATTGTGATATATCACTATTTAATTATTTATTTATGACGGTTCATCAAAACCATATAAATTATATTGTCCGATACATGTTAATACACATATGTTTCTAAAACAAATCACTTCAATTTATTTAGAGAACATAATCAAAAGCACGCAAGAAAAACTAAAAAGCTAACCTAGAAAGCAAAGATAAATGGAGACACAATCACGAAGGATAATTCTAGGGTATTGATTTCATTAATTGGACCTTAATTACTTAATCAATTAGACATTTTCGATATTTAGACATTTAATGAATAAGTCTAGAAGCCTAAGTTGATGGAATATTCTATCGGTCTCCTCCAATTCTCGTGCTAAGTGAATTAACATACATGTCTGTAGCCTTAATTTACTAAAACATGGCATTAAAAACCTTCATTACAACCTCTAATGTCTATTTATTAGCTCCATTGTCACATAGGTAAACAAACACTAGTCATGCATTTGGGCTCTCATCTAACTTCTCTCCATCAAGTTTCCATTAGAAAGCTAATCATTTAATCAACGATCCATTTATTAACCTTTATCACCATCTGCAATTAATTGAATATTACTCCTATTGTCGCTCATGTAATTAATTAATTGACATGCATTAACTGCTAGACTAAGTTTCCTCTCTCAGACTCAACTTAGACAAACCTTAATTAACCAAAGATCACGTGATTAAAAGTATTAAACACTAAATGCATAAATGAATAATAATGCAAATTAAACCACAATAGCAAATTAACTAAGTAAGGTCGAATTAACTACATCAAACTCATAGAATTTAGGGATTAACAACTCATAATCACCAAATACAAGCATAAATCCCTAATTACAACCAAATATAAATATGAAAAATAAAGGAAAAAGGGAAGAAATGCTCAATTGAATGTCGATCCCGCTTTTTCGTGGCGATCTCCAACGAACCCGAGCTCCACGATCTTCAATTATACTCCAAAATCTCCCAAAATCCTCCCAATTAGGTGCTGTTATCGACATTAGGGTAAAAATTCTCAGAATGGCCTTCCCAAAATCAGTCCCGAAAGGATGAATAAATGTCGTTCATCGATGCAGCATCGAGACACTAGAGACAGCGTCTCAATGCTGCATCAAACGACAGCGTTCCACTTGCGCGCGCGCCTTCAATGTTGAGATGCTGAAGGCAGCGTCTCAATGCAAAGGACGTTGTGCTTCTTGTGCATGTGTTTTGCGCATTGAGACGCATAGGTCAACGTCTTGACGCTTGCTCTCGAATTTTCAATATCAAATGCAGCGTCTTAACGCCCTAATTGGAGTTGAGATGCCCCCTCTTGGGTTCTTATGCTCATACAACATCTCTTGGCCACATGATCTTCAATAATGCTCCAAAATGGCCCAAAGATCATCCAAATTACTCCTGAACTTCAGTTTTTCTCCTTAAGTTTGCTACAAAATAAGCATAAATAGGCATAAAAGCTCACAAATTCATGACAAAACTAGCATAAATATAAGGAATAAGATCACACTAAATGAGTGCTATCCAAGTGTCGTCCTCAGGATTGGATTTCTAGTTTAATTAATTACCATAGTTACTAACACTTAATTTTATCTAGAGAACCTAAAAGAAAGAATTGAATAAACTAAAACTAATTCTATATTTACAAAGTGGAGACAACCAGAGGGAACATTCTTAGAACATAGACTACATCAATTAAGTTCTAGCTTAATCAACTGTACAATTCAACTCTAACAGGCAACTAATTATAAGTCAAGAAGATTATTAATACCAATTGATTTTTTCAAGCTCAATTAATTCTCCTACTTAATTAGAAAACTAATATGTCTATCTAAATTTTCAAATCAAGCAAAAAATTAACAAAACTTCTTTTAATGGCTTCCAGAAGAATTCTTCGTTATCATGCAAGAATTTACATGTGATCATGCATTCAATTCTGGATTTAAATTTTACTCTTTCAAGCTAAAACTTAAAGCACTTAGAACTACACCTTGGCTAAAAGTATAAAATTACTCACAAAAACACATGAATAAATTTTTTACAATATAAAGGTAAATTTCTAAATTAAATCAAACATTCAAGAGCTTAACAAATAACAACAAATCCTAAGAACAGAGTTCAGTCACTCAAAATTCACAAACTCATCTAAAAGTCTAGAAACAACAACTACAAGAATAAGGAAAAGATTAAACTCTCAAATGCGTGCCAATTCTCGTTTCTATCATGATGTTCCATGATCTCGAACCTTGAATTCCTTCCTTGGCTCTCAAGAGTGTTCTATAGGTCATAAAACTCAATAGAAATGGAAATCAGGTTTTTCCTCTAATTGGCCTCTTCGCTGCCATAATGTTCTTTTTATAGCCTTCAAAGTAGCATCGAGATGCTATGGTGCAGCATCAAGACGTTGTGCCCTTGCATGTAAATAAAAAAGAAAAAAATAATGTAGCATCTAGACGCTACACACAGTGTCTCGACGCTAGGGATGGAACGGTAGAGCGCACACATGTATGAATTGACGGAAGACTTGCAAATTGATTTTCCTGATAAGAATGAACGTTTCACTTCGCAGTATTGAAATCCTCTTTTATATATTTAGAATTAAACAAAACTAAAGGTTAAGCAAACTTACATTGGAGTAAATATAGAGAAACTTCGGTGGATCTTTAATCTTCTTACTCCAACTCCAACGAGGTCGAATTCTCCAAGGCTTCCACAAAGTCTTATTCGCTTACACACTTCTTCGCTATTAGTAGAACATAGGACCAAGGCTTGTAGGAGCCTCTTGAAAGAAAATCCACAAGGGATTGCAGAGGGACGGGTCTAGACAAAATTCTCTAATTCTCTATATATGAGAGAATCTATCTCATTGTTTAACCCAAGGGTTCTATTTATAGAAACCTAGGGAAAATCTTTGTTGTAATTAAAATATTATATTTTAATATCTAATATATATATATATATATATATATATATATATATATATATATATATATATATATATAATATTTGAATCTTATTCAAAATTTTCAAATTCTCCTACGATATATATTTTCTTATTTGAATCCCATTAAAATTATATATATATATATATATATATATATATATCTTTTCCTTTAATGTATCTTAATACATTAATAATTTCTTTGATATTTAATGTATCAAATACAAAAAATATATTTTCCTTATTTAATATATCAAATATATTAAATTTCAAGTTGAATATTTCAAATTTTTCTTTCAACTAATTTGATCTTTTCAGTGTTAATATGAGCTAACAAGGGGACCTTATGGACCTACATATTATAAGCTTCAATGATACAAAATTAATTAATTAAACTCTTTAATCAATTAATTTTCATTAATTAACTCTAGGTCACTCTACTATAGACCTAGAGTAGCACCCTTATGCACTGTAGGACAAGTTGTGTCTATTGATATAACCTTTACATGCAAGTCGATCCTTCACGAGATGTTCATAATTACAGCTAGGTCAAAAGTCTATTTCACCCCTGTAAATACATCTTATATCTTAAGTACCACTGATCCTCTAATGAATAATTTGTTTATTATCCAATCATAAACTAAGTCTCTCTCGGGCCATGAGAGGGTGGAGTCGCATTGCTCAAGTGTCACACCCCCTCCCAGCTCACTTGCCTAATCCTAGGAAGGAATGCGAAGACAGAGAATAGCAGCCCTCTTACTGCCACTCCCTGCCCAACCTAACATTAACCTGAAATTGTATACAACGAAGCATATATGAACTAGTAAAATTGAGCGCACAGTTGCACACCTGAATAAGATGCAATCATTTTTCCATACTAGGTTTTCATAACAAGTCATAACATACTTAAGTATTACACCCCGACTAGAATGCTTTTATTTCAAAACTATATACAGGTGGAAGTATATATACAAGGAGCTAAGTGGCGTGGTGGCAAACAGGTCTTGTCAAGGCTAAGCACCGGGAACTCGTTTGCTACCTGGGGAGAGAAAACATGTTGAAAACGTGAGCTGGGAAGCCCAGTGAGTGACTATTTAATAAGTTATGCGTTCATAGGTAAAGTATCAAAAGTAATTAAACAATGTCGCCAAATTATAGGCTTTAAGCACCACGATAATCAATGCATCAAAACTCATGATAAAGAAAACTTGTAGCATGATACCCTAGCTATGGTAGAGTCCTCTCTAACCAACAACTTCAATACCTCTCTCTCGTGCACGTGGTATGCCATTTAGGCTCACTAGTCTCCCCTAATACCTTCTCCATGTCCTTCAGTATTGGGGTCAGACCAACTACCACCCGAATACCTTCTCACTGTCCTTCAGTATCGGGGGTCAAGTTTTCTCCCTCCCAAGTACCTTCTTCGTGTCCTTCAGTACCGGGGGTTAATAATATACGAGGGCATGCTTTAAATAGTTAGGAAACATGTTTTGGAATCACATTCAGCAAGTTCTCAACGCATAAATTCTTTAACATAGCCAAACCATCATACTTTAAGTTTCAAGCAATTCAAACATGTTTTAGAGTGGATTAATGCATGGTACTTCCAAGAAAAACCCTACTTCCAAACTTAGGTTTCATGCTTGAACGCGGAGTAACAAACTAGTTACAATTATGCTTAACTTTCAACACCGACATTTATTAGTAGGAATTCAATGAAAAATGAATATAACTTAGTTTAAGCATGCTTCAATATCCATCACTAGTAAGCTTTTGAATAAATAAAGATCAACGCATAGGTTTTCAAACAAAATTACTCACGAACACCGGAAGGCTCCCAAGGCTTATAAGCTTCTCCTATCTTCGTTTGCCCTGAAAATGAATTCCATAACATTAATCCCTTTTGCTACTTGGCCCAAAAATTGATCTAACTCAGTCACATAACTCATAGGATAGTAATTGCACACACTTGGCAATAGTGTATAACAAATTGGAACACAACTTCCTTAAGCTCTCTAGACCCCTCTGTTTTGAGTCAAAAATTACAGATTTGACTTCCAGCATGAGTTTCTCAAAATTTAGCAAAACAACCACCAAATTTTATTTGATAAACCTCAAGTACAACATCTTAGCTTACTTACCTCAAGGTTTCAGCTTCTAATTCCTCCTCAAAAGTTGAAAAGAAACTGATTTCTTCACACTGTTCTGCTACCCGAAAACTATTAAATTCCAGGTTCAACTTTCAGCTTGGGTTCCTCAACATTTAGCAAAACAACCACCTAATATTTTTTGATAAACCTCAAGTACAACATCTTATATTACTTACCTCAAAGTCTCAGCTTCTAATTCCTCCTCAAGAGTTGAAAAGAAACTGATTTCTTCACACTGTTCTGCTACCCGAAAACTGTTAAATTCCAGGTTCAACTTTCAGCTTGGGTTCATCAAAATTTAGCAAAACAACCACCTAATATTTTTTGATAAAACTCAAGTACAACATCTTAGCTTACATACCTCAGAGTTTCAGCTTCTAATTCCTCCTCAAGAGTTCAAAAGAAACTGATTTCTTCACACTGTTCTGCTGGCCGAAAAACTGGGAACACCTCTCGGTTTTCTTACATTTTCACGACCTTATTCTTCATATTTTCTCACAAAATTTTCCAGACCTAATATTCATTCAATTTCTGAGATTTTGGCTCAAGAATCATCGAATTTGCTCAAGTGGATTGAGAGATATGACTGTTTTAAGTTTATCCACTTCCTAGAGCTTCCAGCTGTCTACTGCAGTCACAAGTGTTGGACAGCTCATCCTTCCACTATAACAAAAAAATCTCCAACGAAAATGTAACTAAAATGGTCAGCTCCTCCTTCTCTCTTTAGACTTTAAGCCCCTTTCAATCCACCTAAATTGTAAAGAAATTTTAACTAAATTAATTAGAAATTACAGCTTTTGTATTCAACACAACATACACCTAATGTGTACCCAACTTGCTCATGACCTTAACTTACTTCAACTCAACTTTTAATATGCTTATCCCAATGCGTAACCTGTCTCCTTATGAAGCTTTGTGTACGTTAATATCCACAACTTAGGAGATTCCCAAATTTTACCACGACATCGTTTAGTGCAACCTATATCAATTTGCATATGTCAAAACATCATATATGAGCACAATATGAACAAAAGAGAGTTTAGGGCTTACATCAAGTTCTAAAATCAACACTTAAGGGAACTCCATTGTTCAAGTTTCAAAATCAGCACTTAAGGGTACTACTTATCTACTTACCCTATATGGGAATGAGTGGATTTCATCTTGCGAGATTATGTTCCCAACTCCCTATTTGGTCAAGTCCAAAAAATGGTAGGCTTATTGAATCGACTACAAAAGCCATTCTCACCCATGCAAATGAAAAAACAAGCCCTAACAAGCTAGAGTTTTCATAACTCACTCAGGATGAAGATCAAATTGCATATGATCATTCTGTAAAATTTTAATATTTTTAATTAACGGATTTATAAAGAGATATTAAATATTTCGTGGTCAAGTCTTATACAAACTCATTGTATAGGATACCCCCACTCACATGTCTCCATATTAACAATTTGGATCAAATCATCTGTAACCATTACAAAGTGGGTTGTATCAATAGTGTTACCAGGATAAGACACCCAACCTTATCCATACACTATAGACTCTTTAGGTTATTTCTTGAACATGATCCTCCCGTATATCAATCACATACTTTTCAGGATTACACTAATAACCTTCGATTTTTCATATAATGGATAATGTTATATTGAAAATATAATAATCAAAATTATTATTATTTATTAAATATAAATCATTAATTACAAGGCTTTAGAGCATAAATCCCAACATTTCCATGGCGTCTCGACGCTATGCTTTCATGTTTAGAGGCTTGGAATGCTGCTTGCAGAGCGCTTTTACGCTATAGACGCCATCTAGACACTCCTCTCGAGAATTCTGGCTGTAACTCTTCAAGTCTTAACTTGAATGCACCAAATTGTGCCTCTCAGCTCCAAATGCTCCAATTTCTCCTCCAAATCACTAATTTCACTTCAATTACTCGAATCCTACAAAATAATCAAATAGATACATGCAAGCACTAAAATATATCCCAAACTAGCAATAAAATAAGCCCTAAGGGTACCACATTTTGCTTGCTATCAAATACCCCCAAGCTTTATCTTTTGCTAGTCCTCGAGCAAAGTAAAACAAAACCATATTTCAAAATATTAAATATATGCAAGTGATTCAAGCCTCAATAATCCTAAATATAAAAAAAACCCACATCATACCAAAGCATTTAAATAGAGTCATTCATCAAGAAATTTAAAAAATAACTTCTTTTTATCCATTGTGTGTGTGTGTCTAGCGTTCTATTTCAGTCTTTATGAGTCCAAAATAGTCTTTTAAGCCTTATACCTCGTGTTCCCCCTTTGGCTCTAAGTTCCAACTATTAAGTCTCCTCACATTCAAGAAAGTAATATGCCACTAAGAGACTTCACACAACCCCCAAACTTGAATTTTTCTTTATTTATTTATTAATTAAGACACTAGTTTTCACACATCCACTACAGGGACCTAAGCCCATCAACTCACAAGTGGCCTTAACTGATCATAACAAAGGTAGTTCTTTTTGTCTTATTTTAAACACAAATTTTGTTTGTTTTTTCTCTCTTATGATTATTTTTTCTATGATGAGCACAAAATTAAAAAGTAAGAAGGCATGCATTTTCTCCTAAGTGTAACATTACAACCTATAATGCAATACCATCTAGTCAGATCCATGACCTTTCGAGGTGACAACAAGAAAAAGATCAAATAATCCTATTCTAAGCCTTCAAAGCCAAAAATAGGTGGCTATGTGCTCTAAAGATGCAAGAGATACACATAATTATTATTTTTTAGATTACGCAATTTCAAGCTATATTCTCATATTTTAGCAATTGTGAACAAACAATATCTAGCATATGTCCTAGGTAGTCCTCATCACAAGCAAAGCACCAAAGATTCATCCATATAATGCTAGAAAAACAAAAAATAAAATAAAAGTATACTCAAAATCAAGACATGCTAAAGTACTGTCGACCCCTAAATTTAAAATACACATTGTTCTCAATGTAATAATGAAGCTGAAGCAAGCAAGACAGTGAAAAGAAGAGAAGGGTGAACCATACCGCCATGATATGTTGAGAGAATTTCCAAAGCATTCTCAGTGTATGGGAAAGAGAGAACGCATATACGATCGAGGTCCTACGCAAGTGGGAACAAGATTGATTGGTACCTAAAACAACCTAAACTAGAAAAGAAAACTAAATGAGAAGATAAATGATAGAAACTTGGGTTGTCTCCCAAGAAGCGCTTTCTTTAACGCCTTTAGCTAGATAGGGTGAGCATTTATTGATAGCACTCAATTTGTGCTATCTTTATCCTATTATTAGCTAGCTTAGGCTTAATTCGTGAGCTTTGATTTCAATTTGTGTTGTTGTACAAAAGCCAAGCACTTTAGGAGAAATTGGAGAATTCAAGAGTATTTGAGTGTTTATGGAGCAAAGAGAGATGAAAAAATGAGGCTAGGGATGGAAAAGATGCTAAACTTGGCTATTGAACCAGAGAGGGTAGTGTCTCGTCCCTGAAAATGGCATCTAAACATGTTCAAGGTCCAGATGCCATTCTTTATTGGCCAAACTCGAGAGCATCATCTCAATGCTAGAAAAACATGGAGAATGGTGTTTCTATCCTTGGAGTTGAGATGCTGGAGGTCTACGCACATTAATGAAACTGTGTGTTTTGACAACTTCGTGACGTTGTCCCTAGCGTCTCAAATTCATCTCATTTTTGCTCGAAAAAGGAGATACAATTAGCGTTTTAGGCCCCCATTTGCAAGAAGTGACTAATTTGAGAGATCCTGGGGCTGCTTTGGAGCTCTTTGGTGAAGGTTCGAGGCTCGAGATCATGGAGATCGAGGCATAAGTTGAAGACCGATAGGACTTTCAGCTTTCTTCCTTTTTAATTCCATTTTTAGCTATTGTATTTTGGATGTAATGATGAATTTGTGGATTGTATTGAACATGATTAGTAGCTGAATTTCATTAGTTTAGGGTGTTAATGTAGCTAATGGACCTATGCTTTTAATTAGTACATTGGGTTCGCAATGCCTTTAGACTACTAGTCATAGTTTAATTGATTGTTAGCTTAATTTGAGCTTGAAAGATGGGGTTTAAGCTTAGAAAGACAATGTATAATAGTTAGGTTTTGCCTAAGTGACATAGGATTAACGAAATTCAATCAAGGCTTAAAATAAAGAATCTTAATATCTTTAATTAATAAATTAGCACTAGGGACACCTAGGTTAGTGATACGAGCTTGGAGTATACTAATTTTACAGATAAATCGTGTGGTATTCTTGTGTAAATGTACACAATGCTGTAGCAAATAGGAAGTAAATTATTGATTCCTCAGGGATTAACAGTTTTCTCAATAACAGAAATTAAAACCTAGTGAATTCGATTAATAACCACACCAATTATCATTAGGAAAATGCTACGGTGACTAATCATACAGAAGTAAAACTAAATGCTTAAACATAATTTAATGCAATTAAAATAGAGTAAATAGTAAAAATAACAGAGTCTTGTAATATGAACTTAAACGGGCTTGGTTTAGGGTGGAATCGTGCATTAATTAACTAATCAACTGAAGCACATTAAACTCTTTCAAATCACAACAGCTCATTAAGTACTCTCTCAAGTCACTTCATTGTAAAAGCTAACTCCCATTATTCTTTTACTAAAACACCCATTGTTTTGTGTGTGCATTGGTTAGCCATTATCCCTAATTGACCCACTTAGAAAGCTTCTAACCCAAATACGCTAATGTGATTAACGAGTTTTTAACTTCCCCTAATTCCTCTGAATATCAAGGAAACGCTACTACAACCCAGTTGGCAAGACAAAATTTAGTACCAAGATTAAGCACTCTCGAAAATCAAATGAAAAAAAAAGTTTTTCAATAGTATCATTAATTAAAAATAGCCATCTTCCCTAATCGTCACCCTTGGGTGATTTAGTTCATGATACAAGAAGGAAAACTAATAAAACAGTAAATGGCATACATAATACTGTAATAAAATGAAACTAAATCTCTAGACTAAGACAAAAAGAAGAGAACGGAAGAGGGGACTCAGTGCTGACGTCATTTCCACAGCTCCGGTAAGAGTCTTTCCTCTTTCAAAAAAACTCCGTCACAGCAACTCCGCTTCTATTAAGACCTCTTTCTCTCGAATTCACTATCGACCTTCCCTCCTCAAACGGAAACAGCAGCTTATAAAGCTCTGTCTATTTGTGAAAACAAGGGCTGAGTGGACAATCTGGACACGTGGTGCTCTTCTACAAGCTTCCGCATCCACTTTGGAATATTCCATTCCAGCTCATTTAATAAAGCATTTAACACGTGCGAATTTATCATGGACTCTAGATCCACAATATGCTTCAGCAAACTAGTCAGCCTCAGCAATCTTTAACTTCTCAATCTCTTGTAGTGAAATTCGACTTTGTTCCTTCAATCCTGGTATATTTCACCTATATTCGACAATGAACTCAATTATTCGATATCAATTCAAATGTTAAGAGCACAAAAGATGTAGATGTTCAGACATAGATAATACTAAATAGCTCCTAATTTCACCACTTTTACTCCTAAATAACTCTATTTTAAAGAGTTATCAAACTCACAAACTTAAATCATTACTTGTCCTTGAGTAATACTCTCACAACCTGATAACCACAGAGAACTCACTTTTCCAACAATGAAATCTGTAAATGTTGAATCACAAATGAATGCTCGTTAAGTAAACACCAAATATTAAGAACTGTTTTATAGTTGAATTCAAACTTTCGTTTCTTTTTCAAAAGCATAAACTTTACTCCTTTTCACTTGTCCAGAATTCAACCAAAATCTTCCATCACCAAACTTTATATATTTTTTGTTACAATTAGAACCTCAATCACTAAGCCCACCAACAATCTCGTTCCCAACAATCTTGTTCCCAACCTTAAATTGCTAATAAGTTAACTACCACTGCCTTCTCCAAACTATTCAATCCATTAACTCCCTTCATTTTTCAAAACTATTTCCTTGAAGAATCCTTATAGTCATGGCCCTTCTTCTTGGAACGACAACACTTTATGGTAAAGTGCACCCTAGCTTCCAGGCTCATCACTACCAAGGAATAGCACTCATAACTCACTTAAAAGCTGAACCTTACGCCCTTTTTCTACTTGCCTCTTGCTTCTCAGAATGGTAACATTTTATGATGAAACCCACCTGAGCTCTGAGAGAGAAACCGGTACCAGGGAAGCACCACACTTAGCCCCTTTTAGATTATTCTTATCAACTTTCTGTTATTTCACAGCTTCAACTTCATTTGCACTTTTGCTTTAGCTTACTAACACTTGCAGTGAAAGAATCTAACAATGAGCACAAACTACCATTGAACCGCTCTTGCACATCGCATCCTAAGTTGGTTTTTTCATGTAGGGGCAACTATGGGTATCATAAATTCCCTTGGTTACTTCACTAACTTAGAATGTTTGAGCTTCTTCTTTTTTTTTTTTGTTCTTTTTTTTAAAAAAAAAAAAAAAAGCAAAGGCTAAATGCTACTTTTATGGAAATAAAGGAATTTCATGAAGGAAGAGAGAGTCTTCCTTAATTTACCCTTTGATTATACCATATCAGGTTATACGATCATATTCAATACTCGACAAGAGGGAAAAATAATTAGCAGCACATTCAGATCAAGAAATATGGAATTTCATTAAAAGCTTTAGCTTCAGATTTAGAGAAAACAAAATACAGAGCTCCATTCTTTTTCTTCTACATCTAACTAGCTAAAAACTACACTAAACATACATAAATTTAAAAGACAAAAATTAAAACCAGAGATTAACAAGAACATAAATGTCTAGGAAGTAAAGGAGAGAAGGGAACATCCCTCAATCATAGTCTTCAGGCATATTTTCTTCATCCATCTCATCTTCATCATCTTCGTTTGTGTCGAAAGCAGTTGGCGGGATCCATGGCATCAAAACTTTTGTGGGAAAGGTTGGTAATGCACAATAAGGCTTCGCAAAGTTAGAGCGCAAAGCTCTCTTCAAAGCATAATCCCTCCGCTGCACATACAACCAAAAGGTTTGTTGCTGTGTCTCCAAATACTCCAGCCTTTAGACCACTTGGTCTTGCATTTCTAGCAACCTATTTACTCTAACAAGCATCCTTCCAACTAGGGCCTTTCCTTCCCCTCGTTGCAGCCTCGTCAAAGAAGTTGGATCAAAGATCCCTTCGTCGAAAAGTATATCATCGCTAGCATGCATAGGAACACCCGCTTTCTTGTACAACATAGAAATGGTATTAGGGAAGAATAGTTGCCTATCTTATTATTGTAACATCGCCTAATTTGTTTCGCGATGATTTTTCCAATGTTTATACTCAATCCTTTCAGGACAGCAAGGGTTAGTAAAACTCTTCCCATTAAGATTGTAGAATCGTGGGTGGTGGGAATCAACCTTAGCTTGATGAAGAACAATAATACATTCGCCTCGTTTTTCAAGTATGCAGCTTGGAAAGATTTGGTCACAGCATTACAGATGCGCCATTGTGCTCCAGTGATCCCCACTTCTTTGACAACAACATTTAGCTGCTCATTTGATGGGGCAACGAGCACTTCATGAAAAAGAGTGTGAGGGAAGTCTTCTACCTGGTATAGATCGTTGATTGCTTCAGTAGACCAGTAGACTGGTTGACCGCGAACAATCACCATATGCCCTTCTTTTTTGTCCATGTTTGCATAAAACTCATAGATGATTTGCACCACAGCAAGGTCAGGTTGCTGGCCAAAGTAATGCCATCCATGGTGTTCGATACCTTCCTTCAAAAAAATAGGCAACTTAATCAAATCCGCATCAAATTCCCTTTTTGCTAGAAGGTCTCGCTTTCTAACTTCTTCATATACATTTTTTGCATGTTCATTTACGAATGTCTTCCATGGGTAATCGACCGATTCCTCCTCCTCAACCTCAACCTTTTCTTCTCTTTTTTTCTTCGGACTTCTCTTAACAGATTGCTCCGCCTCATCTTGCTGCTCTAATCCCCATCATTTTTTCGGAGTCTCCTTATCTACATGCCTCTTCCTCTTTTTGATCTTATTCTTTTTCTTTGGTGATGTCTCTGCTATCTCTTCCTCGCTCACTTTCTCAAGAAAATCCACTTGTTGGTCTTTCTCTAAAGTCTTTTCCTCCTCAATTCGCTTGAGCTTCTTTTCAGGAGTTCGCTCTTGCTTCTCAGGTTGCTCTGTTTTTTCAGCTTCTTTCAGCATGTATTTTGGAGCTTTTCAATGACAGCCTGATCCGCTTCCACTTCCTTTGCTTTCTTATTTTAAGTCTTTTTTTAGGGATTCTTTGACGTTTCTTTGCTCAGAGATGTAGCTTCCTCTACTTCTTTCATCATTCCCCTTCTCGTCTTTGCAAGCCTGACGTTTTACTCACTGGAGAAGAAGATAAATAGCAAAAAGAGAGAGAGAAAGAACAAGATTAGAGTTTGCTCAAGGGTTTCCTAAAACTGTTACGATTCTCAGCAAAATGGGATTCTCCATTTTAAAAACAATTGCAGGGGCAATTTGGTCTTTTGTAGCCTTTTCGAATTAAAAAATATCTCCATATCAAAATATTTTCCTTAAAAATATGGACAAATTTTTGGAAACGAAAAAAGAAAAGGAAATTTAAATTTAATTCGCCCCTTTTTCAATTATTTTTCCAAATTGGATTTCCCATTTGTCCTTTCGCTTTCTGCCCTAACAGTAAAAATGTGTTGGGTTTTATGTCCTAAAACTCGTAGTTTGTAATGTGTAAACAAATCCTATTTTCAATGAAGTTGTTATTAAGATTTATTCAGTCAAGATGTTATTGAATAATAAGTGAATTGCACATTATATAACCCAAATCCAATAAACTAAGAACCTCAGGCTATAGTATGTATACTTGAACTTTATGTGGAGACATAAACATGGATCAAGTTCGAGTAATAGCCAGAACGGTCTATAGTATAGGGATAGGGCTGGGTACCTTATCTTGGGGACACTATGGATGCGGCCCACTTTGTATAGTACAAACGATGTGATCCTAAATCGTTCATGTGGAGACATGTGAGTGGGGGCGTCCTATGCAATGAGTTTGCATAAGACCGGACCGCAAAATAGTCACTTAGGCTTCTTTTTTTAACTCTGTTTACTGTCATAACTAATTATTTCAAAGGATGACCTAGGTAACTCGGTCTTAATCCTTAGCATGCTATGAACTCCTGTTTATTCAGGATTATCCTTTGATTTGCATGGGTGAGAGTGGCCCGAGATTTCCGACTCAATAAGCCTCCCATTTTGGGGATAAGATCGGGTAGATAGCTAGGGACATAGTCCTGCGAGAAAGAATTCACTCCTACCCGCTTTAGGGTTTAGTAGAGAGGTTGTTCCCTTAAGTGCTGACTCCGGGTCTTGAACAAGGGGCCCCACCCTCTCATTGGCCTGAGAGGGATTTGGTTTGCTAGTTGGACCACAAACCAATTGTTCATTAGAAGATCAGTGGGACTTGAGGAACAAGAAGTAATTACAGGGGTAAAACGGTTTATTAAACCCAGCTGTAATTACGAACAACATGTGAAGGGTCGACTTACTAATTATAGTTATATCAAGTGGAAAGAAATATATCTACGGTGAGAAGAGTGCAGCCGTTGAGCTTTAGTGGAGTGTCCCGGCGGTTAACGAATGTTGATTAGCTTGGCTAAAGAGTTTGGCTAGTTAGTCTCATATCGTTGGAGCTCATGATCTGTAGGTCCATTAGGTCCTCCTTGCTAGCTTGGACTAAGCCTTGTAACAGTATGAGAGAAAAGAATTTGAATTGTTCGATTCGTTTTTTGGGAGTAAACGTTAATTATATGCGATATATTTAACGTATCATAGTTTAATTATGAATTAAACTATGAGGAAAAGAGATGGACATATTTAAAATGATTTAAATATGGGTTCATTCTAATATATGAATAGAAATTCAAGTTCGAGGGTCGGTTTTGAGATCGGGATTTGATCCGGTTATTTAATTAATATTTGATATTAAATTAAATAATTAATTAATTAATTAATTAAATTATTTAATTAATTATTAAATAATAAATTTTGTTTAAAATTAATTTGGAATTAATTTTAAATTACAAAATTGATTTTCAAAGTGGGAAATTTTGATGTTTATGGTGGTTTGATGACTAATCTCTCTTAAACTCAAAATTCACCAAAATTGGACACCTCTTTGATGATTAACCTCCTTGCTTATGTGTTGTCAGGTTTAGCAAGCTTGATAAAGCTTGTTAATGGCTTTAATTAGCAAAGAAACACAAGAAAATGGAGAGGTTTTGAAGAAGAAGAAAAAAAACTGCTGTGTTTTTTATCTAGACCTTTGCTCTCTCTCTCTAAAAATTCTCTCAAACTAGGATCCCACAATCCGTTCCAAGGCCTGAGGATAGTAGGGAAGACACTAGTGGTGGTCCACGAAGTGTTTGTGTTTAGAATTTTGCAACGGATTTGAAGAATTTGAGCTTCAAAGGTAAACTCTTTTATACTCTATTTTTTTTTTATTTTGATCATGTTGTTTGTTTGATCAAATTGATGTAATTTGAGTGCTTAAGATCTAAAATTGCTTCCACTTTTGTGATATTAACTCTTTCAAAATGAATATTCAAGAATAAAATATTCTACTTCTCTCTCCCTTTTTAAATTCTCCCCTGACCATTTTTTTTTCAAATAAAGACAAATGCAAGATTTTCTCCATATCCTCTTCCTTCCTTTATTTATTTTTCCCCTTTTCTTAAAACCCTAGAAAACATGCAGCGAACAAATAACTAAATAAAAACAAACAAATAATTTGAAAAACTTCTCCTAAACCTAATAACCTCTGGAAGCGTAAATAATACTTCGTGAAACCTATTTGCTTCCACACTTTGTCATGCTCTTTCATTCATCGAGAAATTTCAGGGAAGTAAGCTTCCTCTGAAACTCTTCCCCCCCTGTAATGTTTAATTCTTTTTCCATTCACAGTAAATTTCCTTCCATCTTTTTCATCTTTTAATGTCATTGCTGCATACGAAAATACCTCAACAACTAAGAAGGGACAATGTCCCTTCTTAGAATTATACAACTAAGAAAAAACCAGACCACCTAGCACTTTCGTATGTTGTATGCCTCAGTTTATCCAACTCATTAAGCTGTATCATTCGCATTGCTCCAACTTTTTCCTAATCAAAGTTTAAATGTTTTAGGGCCCAGAAAGCTCTATGCTTCAACTCCACTAGGAGATGACAAGCCTTGCCAAAAACAAGCCTGTAAAGTGACATACCCAACGACATTTTGTAGGTTGTTCTATATGCCCACACTGCATCCTCTAATCTAGAAGACCAACTTTCCTACTTGGGTGCACTACCTTATTTAGTATGCTCTTAATCTCTCTATTTGACAGCTCAATCTGACCATTCGCCTGAGGATGATAGGGTGTAAACACTTTATGCTTAACATTATACTTAGCTAATAAATTACTAAGCATCCTATTGACGAAATGTGAACCCACATCACTGATCACCACCCTAGGCATGCCGAATCTCGTGAAAATGTATTTGTGCAAAAATTTCATAATAGTTCTAACATCATTAAGAGGACAAGCAATTGCTTCAACCCATTTTGAGACATAACCTACAACCATCAATATATAAAGGTAAAAAGAAGGAGGAATGGGGCCCATAAAATCTATACTCCATATGTCTAATAATTCAACTTCTAGGATATAGTTTAGAGGCATCTCATCCTTTTTCCCTATGGTACGCTTTCGTTGACACTTATCACAGATCCTACTAAAGAAATATGCATCTTTAAAAATTGTAGGCCAGTGAAAACCTAATTGGAAGATTTTTGCAACTGTTCTCTGTCCTCCAAAATGTCCTCCGTAAGTAGAAGCATGACAATGTTCTAAAATTGATTTGATTTCATCACCAAAAACACATCTTCTATACATATCATCAGCACAATGTCTAAAAAGATAAGGACCCAGAAGTAAAATGTTACCTCACATAAATCTTTTCAATTGTTGTTTCGACCAATTAGCAGGTAATATGTTTGCAGCCAAATAATTAGCAAAATCAGCGTACCGGGGAGTTTCACCATCCCGCATTTTCAAAATTACTAGCAATTGCTCATTTGGGAACTCATCTCGTATCTCAGATTGTTGGATTGAATCCTTTTACTACTCAATTCTTGAAAGATGATCTACAACTTGATTCTCTAATCCTTTCTTATCCCGTATTTCCAAATCAAATTCCTGCAAAAGTAACACCCAATGAATTAATCTAGGCTTTGCATCTTTTTTTGCTAATAAATATTTTAATGCAACATGATCAATATGGACCACCACTTTGATCCCAACCAAATAAGGTCAAAAATTTTCCAATGCAAAAACCATGACTAAGAGTTCTTTCTCAGTAGTTGTATAGTTCAAATGTGCTTCATTCAGTGTTCTACTCGCGTAATACATTGGATGAATGATCTTTTCACTCTTTTGCCCCAACATAGCTCCAACGGCATAATCGCTTGCAACCCACATTACTTCAAAATGGTAAGATCCAAATTGGTGCAACAATTATTAGTGTAGTCACTAATGTTATTTTCAAAGTGTTAAACGCTGTCACACATTACTCAGAAAAATGGAATGTTCGGTTCACTTCAAGTAAAGAGCAGAACGACTTCGCTATCTTCAAAAAATCTTTTATAAATCTTCTATAAAATTCTGCATGACCCAAGAAGCTTCGTACTCCCTTGACTGATGATAGTGGCTCCAACTTCTCAATTATCTGTACTTTTGCTCTATCAACTTCTATTCCAGCCTTCAAAATTTTATGCCCCAGGACTATTCCTTCTGTGACCATGAATTGACACTTTTCCTAGTTTAACACCAGGTTTGCCTCTTCACATCTCTGCAAAACTTTGCCCAAGTTCTCCAAACATGCTTGGAAAGATTCTCCAAATACTGAGAAATCGTCCATAAATATCTCCATTATGGATTCCACCATATCTGAAAATATTTCCATCATACAGCACTGAAATGTTGCAAGAGCATTGCAGAGCCCAAAAGGCATTATTCTGAAAACAAATGTTCCATATGGGCATGTAAAAGTAGTTTTCTCTTAATCCTTAGGTCTATTGAAATTTGGTTGTAGCCAAAGTAGCCATCAAGAAAGCAGTACTATTCTTAACCACCCAACTTATCCAACATATGATCAATGAATGGAAGAGGGAAATGACCTTTACGGGTAGCTTTGTTAAGCTTCCTATAATCCATGCAAATCCTCTAATCAGTCAATGTTCTAGTTGGTATTAGGTTGTTAGCCTCGTTCACTATAACTATCATACCTCCTTTCTTTCGTACATATTGAACAGGGCTCACCCAGCTACTGTTAGCAATGGGGTAGATAATCCCTACGTCTACCCATTTTATGATCTCCTTCTTCACCATCTCTTTCATTGCTGGGTTGAGTCTTCCCTAATTCTAAACAGACTTGAAGCTACGATCTTTCAAGTTTATCTTGTGCATACAGAATGACGAACTTATCCCTTGCATATCTACCAGTGTCCAACCAATAGCTCTTTTGTATTGCTTCATCAACTATAGTAATGAATCTTCATCTTTAGGCATCAAATTAATTGAAACAATAATTGGAAATGTCTTCTCATCTCTCAAATATGCATACTTTAGATGTGTTGATAAAGCCTTTAATTCCAGCTTGGGAGGGACTTTTATTGAGGGTTGAATATGTGGCGACTTCCTTTCAACTAATTCCAAGGATTCAAAAACTCTTTTGAAACTAAAGACTTCACAAACATTTTCTGATTCTTGGACATTACTGAAGCATTCCAGCTCTTCTTTCAGAATCTTTTGTAACAATTGCATGTAATGCCCCAACATTTCTGTCTCAATGTCCCCTTCAATTACTAACTAATTCGAATGGCAGAACATTCCTTCAAATCAGTCGAATATTTCATTGCATCGAAGATATTGAACTTCACTTCTTGATCATCCACCTTCATTTTTAACTCTCCACTTGGCACATCAATTTGTGTCCCCGCTGTAGCCAAGAAAAGGCCTACCTAGAATTATAGTAACATCTTTGTTAGCCTGATAGTCCAAGATAATAAAGTCGGTTGGAAACACAAATTTATCCACCTGCATCAGAATGTCATCAATTTTTCCCTCAGGATAGGTGATTGATCTATTTGCTAATTGAAGTGTTACAGCGGTCGGCCTTACTTCTCCTATCTCCGACTTCTGAAAAATTTGCAATTGCATAAGATTTATGTTGGCTCCTAGATCACAGATAGCTCTTCCCACTTTCTTTCCACCAATTGAAACAAGCATTGTGAATGCTCCTGGATCTTGAAGTTTTGGAGGAATTGGACAAGCAAAAATGGAGCTACATTATGCAAAAAGTAGCACAATTTCATACTCAACTGGTGATTTCTTCTTGGTGAGCATGTCTTTAAGAAATTTTGCATATTTTTGCATATTCTCTAAGGGCTCTGATTATTTGCTAGCTTTATGGTTTAAATGTGAGCTTTCAGGTTGATTATTTTCTTATTTCAGGAAACTGAGCAATTTTAAGAGAAATGGATGAAGTTGGAGCAAGATGTTGAATATGGTGCTAATTTAGAGCCATTTGTGGAGCTAAGGAGAGGAAGAGATGAAGTACTAGTTGTTGGGGCCGTGAGGAGAGTTGCAACGCCTCAATTTAAAAGGAAAACCTGAGAGCTAGCGTTGCAATGCTACCCTGTGGCGCTGCAACACTAGAATTACACGAGGAGGAGGCATTCCGTCCGTAGTGTTGCAACGCTACTAATAGCGTTGCAACGATGCCTTCATGTGCACAGTGAATACGACATCATTTTGGACAGCGTTATAGCGTTATCCCTAACGTTGCAACGCTCGCACACACACACAAGGAGTTCAACGTTTGATCTAAATTTCTCGTGAATTAGATATGCGTGCTTATTTCATATTTATTTGTTCTTAAATTCATTATTGAGATCACTGAGTTTTGAGTCATTGTTATGCAACCATTGATTCATTTTATCGGTTGATGTGTTGTTTTGCTTGGGACTAGCAAAAGATAAAGATTGGGGTATTTGATAGCACTAATTTAGTGTTATATTTATACCTTTATTTAGCTAGCTTTACGGTTTAAATGTGAGCTTTCACGTTGAGTATTTTCTTATTTTAGAAAATCGAGCAATTCCAATAGAAATGGATAAATTTGGAGCAAGATGTTGAAGATGGTACTAATTTAGAGCCATTTGAGGAGCTAAGGAGTGGAAGAGATGAAGTACTAGCTATTGGGGTCATGAGGACGACGTTGCAATGCTTGAAATGGCTTTACAACGCCTCAATTTAGAAGGTAAACCCAAGGGCTAGCGTTGCAACACTACCCTATCGCATTGCAACGCTAGAATCACACGAGGAGGAGGCATTCCGTCTGTAGCGTTGCAATGCTACTAATAGCGTTGCTACGCTACCTTCATGCACACAGTGAATATGACATCATTTTGGATAGCGTTGCAAAGTTGTCCCTAGCATTGCAAAGTTATCGTGATAGCAACTTTAAGTATTTCGCTTCTTTGCTCGATTTGGGGGACGACACTTAGAGTTTTAGACCCCTTTTATAGAAATGTAGCAAATTGGGATAGCTGGAGAGCATTTAGGCGCTGTCCGGTGAAGGTTTGAAACTCAATATCACGGAGATCGAGGCAAAAGTTGAGGATCGACGTGATTTTAGCTCTCTTCCCTTCTTTTTCCTTTTGAGTTGTTGTAATTAGGTTGTAATGACTGGTTTTATGACTGTTTTGATTATGTTTAGTGGCTAATTATATTAGTTTGGAAAATTAATGTAGCTAATGGATCCTTGTAGTTAATTAATTGACGTTTATTGATATTGTATCTCTTCTTAATAGCTTTTTGCATTGGGTTCTTAATGCCTTTAACAAAGCAAGGAATAGGGTTAAATGATTGTTAGTTTAATTGAGCTCGACATAGTAGATTAAACTTAGAAAAACAATGCATGACAATTAAATTTTGCTTAAGTGACATAGGAACAACAAAAATTAATTGTGATTCAAAATGAAGGTTCATTAATGCCAAGTGAGGATTAATTAATGAGACGGACACCAGATTTAATTAATTGCATTCAAGAATAGGAAGAACTCGACAGAGGATTCCTTGGAATTAAACTTATAAGCCTAGTAATAAAATGAGATAACAATACTAATAGCCCAGTTAATTAATTGCAAGATCCAATTAGTGAAATTAATTCTTTAAACGTCTTTAACCCTGCCGTTCTTAATCGTAGCTTACTTTGCATGTTTTTAGTTATTTTAATCACCTGCTTCTCGAGTTATTTCTCTAAACATAATTAATTGTGCGTATTTTCGGTACTCAACCAACCATAACAATTTCCTGTGGATACGATATCTTGTATACTCATACCACATTATTACTTGGGCCCGTGCACTTTCGATAATGCATAGCTGTGCTAGCATTAGACTCTACCACATGAATATTTATATGCAGTTGCTTTAAAATGTCATAAAATTTCTTGAACTACTGGTCTTGAGCTTTCTTCTTTATCCTATGAGGAAAAGGAAGTGGGGGAGGTACAAACTCAAGTCTGACCATTGGTACTTTCTTAGAAGGCACTGAAGGTTTTGTTCTAGTAATTTATTCTAACTCAGCATCCTCTGTTACCTCAAGGTTCACATTTTCAAGTTCGACTGTTACTTCTTATGTATGCATAGCTAATTCTTTTGATCGAATTTTCTACTACAGCAAGAGGTCTTCCACTCCTCAGTTCAATAGTTTGCACTTGCTCTTTACCCTCTCTTTTTGAAGTCTCAGTAACTTAAGGAAGTTTTCCTAAAGGTCTAGCCTTCAATTCACTGCCTAATTGTCCAACTTGAATTTCAAAATTCCTCAAAGAGGCTTGTTGGCAATGAATTACAGCATTGTTTTTGGCCATATGCTCCTACATGAGGTTATCCAAAGAGGTTATAGGAATTGGTTGATTAACGGGGCTTTGGCTGTGAAAATTGTTGATTTTGTTGCTGTGAAAATCCAAGAGAGTATTTTACTATTTGATGCCCTTGATTTGCTTGAGCGTTATTTCCTTGACCTCCCCAAGAAAATTTTGGATTATACTTATTGGAATAGTTTAGACACACACACACGCAAGGAAAGAAATAGCTAGAATTTAAATTTGCTTGACAAAAGAGTGTGCCACGATTTTTTTTTTTTTTTGTTTTATGTCAGTTAGATCATTGAGGCCAGAGTCATTAATCTTGCATTGAATTTTTAAGAATACTTCCTTGCTCTGTGTTCGAGGACTTGCAAAAATTTAAGTTTGGAGGTGTTTGATAGCACACAAAAGGGTGTTATTTCTAGACGTAGATTTAAGTTAGTTTTGTGTATTTTTAGTAGACTTTGATACTTTTATGTCATGAATTACAAGATTTGGGCAATGATAACCAAATCGAGGATTTGGAGTGGTTTGGAGAGAAACATGAGCATAAAGGAAAGCTTTCGAGTCAAAGAGATAAGGAGAAGAAGTGCACAAGTAACTAGGCTTGAGAGCATAGCGTTGCAATGCTATATAGAGCGTTACAATTCCATACATGCAGCCTTTCAAACCCAGCAGACTGCACACAGTATTGCAATGCCAAACCAAAAAATCCTTTCCTTTTTTATTTGATTCGAAGGGACAGCATTGCAACGCTGTAAAGATAGTATAAAAAGGAAATTTTTATTTCGTGCAAAGAGAGCTATTTTTGAGAGACAAAACCCTATTTTAGATTCATACATTGTACTGGAGACTTAGAAGACACTTTAAAGAGCTAAGGATGAGACTCAAGGCTCGAGATCGAGGGACATCACGATGGGAATGAGTGTTGGTACTTGTCATTTAGTTTCTTCTCCCTTCCCTTTACTTTGTTTCTTCAAGTTTAGGAATTTTTGTACTAAACACTTGCTGTATTTTTTAGTAGTTTAGACTCTTGCTTGATTGTAACTTTGAACTATGTTTGGCTTTTGAGTTGTATTATATTGTAGCGCTGTTTATGCATCTTATGTGAATTTTCTAAGCTTTTGGCCATAGCTTTGCATGTTGAATTAAATTTAGCTTGAGAAAGTAAATTTAATCAAGAAACTTAGATGCATGACTAGGATTAATCTATTGCATGAGAATGAGTAGGTTAATACTAGAAGCCGTTAAAAGAATATCTTAATGCCATGTTTAGTTGTAGAAATAGACCGAGTGGCTGATCTATTACTTTGCATGAGTTCAATTAGGCTTGAGAGAGTCAATTGCATAGTTTAGTAATTCTTAGCTTATGGTTATTGCATGTTAATCAAATTCATAGTTGCACTTAATGTAATTTAATCATCAATGTCTCTCTAAATGGACTCCAAATCATGTAAATATTTAGCTTAGTTTTATTCTTATTTCAATCCAAGTTTAGGTCTCTAAAAAAGATTGGGCATGAGTAATTACGGTACTTAATTAAGCTGAAGAAAATCAATCCCTGTGGAGACGATAACTCGATATTTTTATCACTGTATTAAAATCATGCAATAACATCTAGACTCTGAAAATGGCATCTAGATGCCATTCTTTATTGGCCAAACCAGAGAGCTAGCATTGAGACGCTGCCCAGTGGCATCTCAATGCTAGGAAAACATGAAAAATGGATAATGGTGTTTCTGTGTGTAGCATCGAGACACTACATATAGTGTCTTGATGCTGTAGGTCTACCAATGTTAATGAAGTTGTGCGCTTTGACAGCGTCTCAAAGCTAACGCTATCTCTAGTGTCTCGACGTTGCGTCGATTGAAGGTATATATTCATCTCATTCTTACTGGAAAAGAGGAGACACAATTACGGTTCTAGACCCCATTTATAGAAAATGACTATGAGCTCTTTGGTGGAGGTTCGAGGCTCAGGATCATGAAATCGAGGTGGAATGATGAATTTGTGGACTGTATTGAACATTATTAGTGGTTGAATTTCATTAGTTTTGGGTGTTAATGTAGCTAATGGACCTATGCTTTTAATTAGTTGAAGTTTATTGATATTGTCACTCATTTCTTGGGTTCATAATACTTTTAGACTACTAGCCATAGTTTAATTGATTGTTAGCTTAAATTGAGCTTGAAAGAGAGGGTTTAAGCTTAGAAAGACAATGTATAATGGTTGAGTTTTGCCTAAGTGACATATGTTTAATGGAATTGAATCAAGACTTAAGATGAAGGGTCTTAATGTCTTTAATTAATAAATTATCGCTAGGGACACCTAGGTTAGTTAATTGGTTATAGAAGTTGGATGAACTCGATGCAGAATTCCATGAAAATAGACTTCCAAGCCTAAGAATTGAGTGAGTCGAGTTTATCGATTGCTTGTTTAATTAATTGAATGGTCCATTAAGTGAAATTAACTCTAAAACATCTTTAACCCTATTATCTCGCTATTTTAGTTTAATTGCATGCTTTGGTTGTTTTTATTTGTTTTTCAAAGAGCCATTTTATTTGTTTCCTAAATAATTCCAATTGCAAGTACATTTAGTAATCAAACAACGTCAAAATACAATTCCCTGTGGATACGATATTTGGTAAATACTTACCATTTTATTACTTGGACATGTGCACTTAGTGATTCTGAACATTTGTGTCAGAGTACATAAAACTCCTCAATTTTCTTTTGTCCCTTCTTACTTGATTCGATGTAACCTACTATGGTTAGTAGGCTTACTTGTTTTTCATAAGCCCCAAAAAAAGACATATTTTTGTTATTTTTGTTAAATGAATTAAATTAAAAGACAGAAATTCACAATTATCAAAAGCCATCAAATAAATCAAAGAACTAGAGTCAGGCTTCCAAATCAATACAAACATCAGTAAACAAAACATGCCGAAACGAAGAACAAAGACTTAAAGCAAAATCAAAGGAAAAAAATAATAAAATTAAAAAGGGCAAAATACCTTTTCGGTCCCTCAATTTTTCATTTGGTCCCCTTTTAGCCTCTGAGTTTTTAAACCCAACAAATTTACCTTCGAGGTTTGCATTTAGTTACATCGTTGGTCCTTCCATCCAAGTTTCTATTAATTTTAGATAAAATGCTAACGTGGCATTCCTAAAAAAATAAAAAAAAATCTTTTTATTATTTATTTTTAATTAAAAAACATTATTTTTTCTCTTTCTATCTCTTTCTCTCTTCCTTATTCTTCTTTCTTCTTCTTCTACAACCACCTAGCCGTCGAAACCACCACCATCTCCGGCGTCATCACCGTCACAAACCACCTCCACTGCTGTTAAGTTTTTTTTAAAAAAAAATTACATTTTCTTCTTCATCATCTTTCTTTCTTTATCTCATTATCTTTTCCGCTATTTTCTTAAAAAATTGGGGGGGGGGGGGGGGGGGAAGGAATGGTTCATTCCATATCTGGAACGAACAACCAAATCTGGAATGGTTCATTTTAGATCTGAAATGAACACAAATCTGCAGTGACCTTTCCTTCCTTTATCCACTCTAATATTTATTCCATTTATTACCACTTTAATTGCAATCCCTCCTCGTACTCGTCTTCTTCTTCCTCCCCATCTGCCTTGTTTAAATCCCTCATTAATTTAATTCCTTGCACGTAATAACCCTATCTCCATATCTCTCAAACATTCTTAACACCTCAAACCCAAAAATGTCTTGAAACATGAAGAACAATATGCAAGAAATCGAACAACAGAGCCCAGAGCGCGAATCGAAGAAGAACAAAATGGACTCAATGATTTTTCTTTAGTTTCTTTGAATCCAAATGCCTCTACCATCAATCTCGAAGATGCTTTCATTAACGACCAGATTTGTCCCATTTTTCCCATTTCAATCAATGGATTTTATCCGACGATGCTTTGGAGGTGAAGGAAATGATGTGGATTCGTCCCCAGTTGAAAATTCTTTTCATGGAGGATTTAATTTGTTTGACCGATGATAAGAGTCGGGTCTCGCCGAAAATTTATGCGAGTGGTTACCGTCGCTAGTGAGAAAGAGCTATTCGATGAGGTTCTCGAAGCCATTGAGGTTGAAGAAGAAGAAGAAGAAAGAAGAAATAAGAAGGGAGAGAGAAAGAGAGAGAAAAAGAAAACGAAAAAAAACAATGTTTTTTAATTAAAAATAAATAATAATAATAATAATAACAATAATAAATAAATAATATATTTTTTTATTATTTTACGAATGCCACATCAGCATTTCGTGTGCAATTAACAGAAAATTAGATGGAATGACCAATGATGTAACTAGATGCAAACCTCTAGAATAAATTTATTGAGTTTAAAAACTCAGGGACTAAAATGAGACCAAACACAAAACTGAGGGACCAAAAAGGTATTTTTCTCAATTAAAAAAAACATAAAAATACACTATATTTCAACCAAACTGAATACTCGTCAATCCTTGACAAAGGCGCGAAAAACTTATTCCATGATTTTTAGTGGATGCAAAACTGCAAGTGTACGGTGTCAGGATTGAGTTTCCAGTTTAATTAATTACCATAGTTGTTAACACTTAATTTTATCTAGAGAACCTAAAAGAAAGAATGGAATAAACTAAAACTAATTCTATATTTACAAAGTGGAGACAACTAGAGAGAACATTCTTAGAGCATAGACTGCATCAATTAAACTCTAGCTTAATCAACTGTACAATTCAACTTTAACATGCAACTAATTATATATAAGCCAAGAAGATAATTAATACTAATTGACTTTTGCAAGCTCAATTAATTCTCCTACTTAATTTGAAAACTAACATGTTTGTTTAGATTTTCAAATCAAGCAAAAGATTAACAAAACTTCTTTTAATGGCTTCGAAGAGAATTCTACATTATCATACAAGAATTTACAAGTGGTCATGCATTCAAATCTGGATTTAAATCTTACTCTTTCAAGCCAAAACTTAAACCAATCAGAACTACACCTTGGATAAAAGCATAGAATTACGCACGAGAATACATGAATAAATTTGTTGCAATATAAAGGTAAATTACTAAATTAAAGTAAAAATTTAAGAGTTTAACAAATAACAACAAATCATAAGAAAAGAGTTCAGACACTCAAAATTCACAACAACAAACCTAAACTCATCTACAAGTCTAAAAAAAACAGCTACAAGAATAAGGGAAAGATTAAACTCGCTGATGCGTGTCAATCCTTGTTTCCGTTGTGATGTGTCGCGATCCCAAACCTTGAATTCATTCCTTAGCTCTCAAGAGTGTTTGTTAGGTCCCAAAAACTCAGTAGATATTGAAATTAGGTTTTTATCCTCTAATTGGTCTCCCTTTTTCTGCAGCCATAATGTTATTTTTATAGCCTTCAAAGCAATGTAGAGACGCTAGGGTAGAGCATCTCGATGCTGTGTCCTTACATGTAAATAAAAAAGAAAAAATCATGTAGTGTCGAGATGCTACACGCAACGTCTCAACGCTACGTACGGAATGACAGAGCGCGCACCCGTATAATTGATTGAAGGCTTGTGATTTGATTTTTCATAGCGTCTAGATGTTATGCTTGCAGGTTGAGAGGCTTGGAATGATGTTTGCCTCATCTTGACGCTATAGACGGCATCTAGATGTTATCCTCTCGAGAATTCTTGTTGCAACTATTCATGGCTTAATTAAAATGCGGCAAATTGTGCCTCTAAGCTCCAAATACTCTAATTTCTCCTCCAAATCACCAATTTCACTTTAGTCGCTAGAATCCTACAAAATAATCAAATAGATATGTAAAAGCACTTAAATATATCCCAAACTAGCAATACAATAAGACTTAAGGATAGCACATTTTGTGTGCTATCAAGAGATACGATACTTTTACTCTTTCCAGAGTCCTTAAAATAAGAAAAATGGTGAATAATAAAAACTAGCAAAATCTATATAACATACCTTGATATACTTCGATTATACTTCGATTAGAGTATCATCATCGAAGGGAGACTGATTGAATGACATTGAGATTCAAAATGAGGGTGTGCAACGTACCTTTGGCAGCGACGAGAGACTGATTTGAAATGCACGTTTGCTGTTTGGTCGCAACGACGAGAGAGTGAGAACTGAATAGGTGAAGCGAGATAAGCTTAAAAGGGTGAGATGTGAGTTGTGAAGTTAGAAGTTGAGGAGATAATGTTCTCGAGCAGCGGCCGGCATGAAGAGATGGAGAAGTTGAGCAGTGGCCGGCGCGAGGAGATGGAGAAGTCGATCGCTCGATAAGTGTGAGGAGATGGAGATGAGAAGAGAAGACGAACAACGCTTGTACTGATAGGGATTCCTTTTTTGTATTCTTTATATATATACACATTTAAATACATGAAATTCGGTTAGGTACGGGTTGAATCGAACCAAAAAAATGCCAACCTACAAACCGACCATAAAAATTGGTTCTCCAAAACACTAATCCAATCCAAACCAAAAAAAAACCTAACCCAACCCAACTCATACGGTTTGGGTTGGGAAGTCCAAGTTGTTTGGGTTACCGAGTTATTTGTACACCCCTAGATTCAATGTTGGTCCGGTGAGATTTCCATTACCAGAACTTGAGGAGAAGATCGGAGAATGCAATTCTTGACTGGTGCTAGCCATTTTGCTCTGATACCAAATTAAGTTTATGAAACAGAATAAAAACGTAGCTAAGAGCAAGAGGAGAGAAAACCCCTTAAGTGGGGTATGCTCATTTCGTATATTTCAACTAGTGAATAGTACTAAACCCTATTCACACGTATATACAATTACCAAAGAATCAACAAAAAGGAGGATTCTAGAAGGGTATACTCATAGTGGTAAATGTGTACAAATGGTATTTGAAAACCACAAACAGAACGGAAAGAGAAAGTATTTGTCCCAAAGTCTAGGACTTTCTTCCAGCACATATCACACATCAGCACCTTCAACATCTGAGTCAGTAGTTTGAATACTACCATGGCCATTGACATTGTCCTCAATAATCACGAGTTAGCATTTAACATTGAATTTGTACAAACGGAAAAGAAATTTTCAATCTTTCCTGATAAACAAAAAATTACCATTCAATTGAGTCGAAACATGTCTTAATCTAATCGAGTAGGAGAATAGAGAGAAATAAATTTGGACTTTCGTTAGAGAGCAGCAATCTCCCTTGCCGTTTTGCAATCATCAATTTCTTGTTCCTCTTCAACAATTTGCCTGCATAGCTCGATTTAGGGACGACAACTAGGACTTTGTTGTCCTCATCATTGAGAGTGAAATTCAAATCAACTTGGAGAAACAATGGTTTGTCCTCTTGATGGTGACAAACAGCCTGGTGATGGGCAGCGGATGGATGGGAGGGGTGGAGCCCCTTTGGCATCTTTTTTACCAATTTACTTAATCAAAAAATAATGAAATTCATATTTACCATTGAGATCTAATGAAATTTCGTGCAAAAGTAATGTTAACTAAATGAATTTGTATTAAGAAAATTAACTAACCAGTGAGTAGAAAATTCAACTCCGAAAAAAAAAAATCTTACAGTGAGCAGTGGAGCTGATGACATTAGTTGAGACGGTAGGCGGTGACAGTGTAGGAGAGCGGCGGAAGAAGAAGAAGAAAACATACAGTTGGGCGATAGCGTTCGTAGAAGAATAAGAAGAAGCTGGAGAAGAAGACGACGTTCGTAGAAGAAGAAGAAGAGGCCAGAGAAGAAGAAGAAAAACAAAAGGAGGGTTGTGCAGCCGTGGGAGGGGGCAGGAAAAAGGAGAAGATGGAAATTAAGGTTTTTTTATTTAGCTTTTTAATTTTTTTCCCTTTATTTTCAAATAAAAATATTTACAAATAAAAATACATTATTTTTAATTAATGAAAGTTAATTAAAGTCATATATTTATGACATCGAAAAACGTCATAAATTTTTAAAAATATGAAAATCTCTATTTTTTCTCTCCAAAAATGCACTCCCAATCGTTTATGAAGTTTTTTTTATCCCTTTTATTTATTTGTTTTACACTTTGCGTCGTGGAAACTCAAATTTGTAATAAAGAATGTGACTTTCAATTAGATGAAGGATAAAAATTAAAAATTATGGTTTGATAATAGATTTTTTTTTAAAATAATAATAATTTGATCATTGATTCAAAGGTTTAGAGGGAGACAATAACAATGCGGCGGTATAGTGAATAATTTTTCCCTGTCCTCTCTCCCCCTTATACTGCTGGCCACACCCCTTCTCTCCTATTTCTCCCTTTCTCTATGTCATGGCCCCACCCCTACTCCTCTTTCCTCCCCCTTTTCTCCCCTTTTCACCCTTTTTTTACATTTTTTTATACAAATCTTCCAATTATTGGTAATTGATTATTAAAAAAAAGTTTATAAAAATAAAATTTTGATCATTGATTTTTTTTTTAAAAAAAATAAGAAAAAGTTGTTAGCACCTTTATTTTATAATTATATTTTTTAAATATAAATTATATATATTATAGATGTGATATTGTTATTTAAATTAAAATTGCAATATAAATAAATATGTACTACATGACAAGTTTATTTTTAATTGAAATCTTATATTTGTATAAAATATTAAAAGCTCAAGTTTATATTTGTTGTTGCCAAATTTTGGACAGGAGAAATCTCACCTGACCTCCACGTGACAACCACGATGAATTTGTAATTTAGAGGAAAGAGGTAACCTGCAAAAGAGAAAAAGCTAGGCACTGATGTGGCATTTGCCACACCAGCTCCGATGCTTAAGTTAGCACGGAGAATTTGAGTGTAGCAAGCTATAATTTAGAGAATGAGGGTTAAGTTGAACTCCATTTCTTTGAGTCATAATGACATATTTTTAGGACATTTGTTTTCCATATTCCTTTTTAGATAAGGATATAAAAGGTTTCCCCTTCTATTTAGGAATTGGATTTGAAAAGGTTAATCTTATCTGGCAGATTCTCTTGTAATTCAGATTTATCTTCTTGGTCCAATTTCACCCATAACAATATTGTCTTGAAATTTGAACTAGATTTTCATGATTGTGGTAAAATGAAATGTAATATAAATTTTAAAAAATTCATAAAATTTATATAATTGTTAGGAAACTCTCTCCCCTCCCTCGCTTTCTATACATGTAGCCTACGATATTTTTTTAATTAAAATTTCTTATTACATATAACAATAATCAATTTTTTTTTAAATCCTATTCTTTTTCATTTATCCATATTTTTCTAACAATAGTTCAAATAATATATAATTTTCAGTAAGTGATTTTAAGATAGGAAGAATCTTTTGTTTACTCATATTAAAAAATTAAAATTAAAAAATCGAATTTAATTTTAAGCTAGCATATTAAAATAAAGAAATTATTTGATTTTCAAATTAGCTATATATTTAAAGTAAGGAAAGTATAAATGGTCTCAATCTTGAGTATGTTGTAAACTCTTGTCTATGTGACTATGTTTTTTGATTGACGCGTGTAAAAATTGTTAGATTATGTTATTCAAATCATATTAGATTTATTCTAGATTTACAATTTGAATTAGGTTTGTTTCAGATTAAGTTATTTGGTTTAGATTTGCTCATTTCAATTATGTTATTAAATTTACTTTTGATTACTATAGTCTTTTAGATTTGTATCTCGGTGATGAAATTCAATATAATGAAAATCTAGTGGTTTTGCATTCTCTCTCTTCCCTTCTCTTCTCTAAAATTAATATGGTATCAAAGCCCTAATTGAAATTAACATGGTATCAAAGCCTTAATTGGAAATTGGGTATTTGTGTTTGAAGTTGCTGGTGCATCTTTGGTGGTGGTTTTTCGGTGGTATAGTGGAGATTCCCTTTTTTCAACTCTGGTGTGGCAGTGTGTTCGGTGGTGCATTGGAGTGTCATTGTGAGAGTTGAGAGAACAAAGTGAATCCGATCATTGGTTGAAGCAAATGGTTGAGTGAATTCTTGCGTTTCATTGCATTGCAGTTGTGTGGTGGAGAAATTCAGTGAATTTTTGCAATTTTAAAGCAATGTTAAAAAGTAAATATTTATCAAAAGTTTTTAATATAATATCTTTTTCGAGAACCTTCGAAAAAAAATTGATATTTTTCAAAAGTTTTGTAACGCATTAGGCCCAGGATTCAGACCAGGATTTGGAATCCAGATTCAACACCTAACGGCCCCGACATTCCCCTGCATCCCCCACAGCCTGACCACGTTACCTACTTATCTTGAGTTGCTTGCGAGAGTGAAGATTGTCCCCACAAACCAACATGAGTTCTTTCAGCATACTTTGTCCTCACTCACATGCTTCCTAGAAAAATTTCCAGGAGGTCACACAACATAGGATTGTTCTAAGCCAAACACGCTTAACTTTGGAGTTCCTCCGATTGGACCACCGAAAAGAAAAGTGCACCTTGCTGGTATAGGTAGTAGTTATCAATTCTTTTAAGCCTTTCTTAACCATGCCTTGCATAGTGTAACGACCCTATAGGCTCAACACGCTACCTAAGAGTCATTACTAAGTCACGTCGCTATATTACCGAAAATTTCGGCAGCATAACGACGTAACTACGCGAAAACCAAAAATTTACCCTTGCCTGATAAGACATAGAAAAACACACTTCTAAGATTTTCAAACAACCTCCTAGCATCCAACAAACTTCTCAATATGATGCTAGGGTTCAAACAGCAGAGACCAAGTGAATTCAAACATAGAAAGCCAAATACACGTGCACGATTTACAAAGAAAGGTTAAAAGACTTTGAAACCTTCTCCTAAACATTTAAAAACTTGACATGAGTTCTATGTACATCCAGAAACATAAAAGAAGCGGAATAGCGATCGGTCGGCTCCCATGACTCAAGTAACTGATCTCCGGTCACGCGCTAGGGCCGATCTTAGCCTTACCTGAAAACATTTTTTTAAAAAGAAAAGGGTGAGTATTAACGAATAATACTCAGTAAGTAACTCATAGTTTCAAAGCAAGAGTTTCAATCGCATGCAACATGTCATTTTAAATCATAAAACCATCGTAAACCATCGCTTTAGTAGGGGACCTAAAATTCATTTTATAAACCATGTACTTTTCCTCGCGGCTCTCGTGAACGATTAAATTCTCCCGAGGGCCTCGTGAATAGTTCGAAGACATAATTTTTCCATCGAATAGAGTCCTCCCCTAACTCTGAGAGTTGAGCTCGAAAGCTAACATACATCGTGGAGTCCGAAGACTCAGCCCGAAGGCTACCATCGTGGAGTCCGAAGACTCAAGCCCGAAGGCTACCATCGTGGAGTCCGAAGACTCAAGCCCGTCGGCTACCATCGTGAGGGCACTCTCGAACCCCGGGAGCATAGAGAGTCCGAAGACTCGGGTTCCCTCATAACCCACATAAAACTTTTGGGAGAATTATCGTCACGGCCTTACATAAATCTTTTCATGAGCACACAACACATGCATGAGGTCCCATTCGTTTTAGAACATAGTTATGAATGCATGAATCAAGACAATCGCATTTCAAAGACATACATATCATTTCCATTCCTTTTTAACATGAAAACTCAAATAGAACTCATGGAACTAGCGTATAAAGGAATATACATATAAAACACTTTCTTTCTTAAATACTTAACATGAAAACATAAACTTCAAAGTAAATATAGAGCTAGCTTTAGGTTTCGAAAACTTCTTTCGTTGTGAGATCCCTTACCTTAAATCTTTACTTACTACAATACCCTTTCTTCACTAGTAATGAGCTTCTCGAGTTCCCACTCCAAGTATAATCCAAGGTCCTCGACAAATCACCTAAAAAGTTTCCTAAACGTGTCTTAAACCATCCGAATTACGCTAAAACACATTCTAACATTAATAACTCGACGAAACGGACCAAATGGCAAATTTTACCCAACTCCGGCGAACGGCGGCGCTTGACCGGAGCACGGCGGCGCGTGCAGCGGCAGACGGCGGCGCGTGGGGCTTCCAAACGGCGCGTGAGAGCGCGTGCTAGGCAGAATCGCTCTCGGTGAGTCAGTTCCGAGCGAAAACCAGCGAGTTCTTCAGACTTGCAGCGCGAGGGTGAGCTTCAACGGATCTGGGTTTCGAATTTACAGCAACCGGCGAACAGAACGAGCCTCCGGCGAGCTACTCGCGGCTGCTGCTCGACAAAGACTAGGAAGAAGGAAGAAAAGGCCCAGCGGCGAGGATCGACTCCGGTGAGGCTAACGCGGACGACGTCGACCGGCGTTCCCGAAGCTGATCGGAGGAAAACGCAGATGGAGCTCTCGGTCGTCGGCGATCGGGTTTGCGCGAAAAAAGAACCGTCCGACGGAGAAGCTCACGGCGAGGTTGGGTGTTCGGCGGAGAAGCTCCCGACGAGGAAGAAGAAGAAGAAGAAGAAGAAGGCGGTGGAGGATGGGTGCTCGACGAGGAAGAGAGAGAGAGAGAGAGAGAGGGCTGCGTGAGAGAGAGAGTATCGGGGGAAGAAGATAAGTTTAAAAAAAATTATTATATATATATATTTTTTTTTTACAGAATGTTACACATAGCCTCAGGATCCCTCTCATTTGGATGTGGTCTCGGTTCATTCATGTACCTCTCCTAACCTCGAGCGTTACATGCCCACCAACTTCTGTCTTGGTTCATCCCTGAATCACATCTTACTGGGAGAGGTTCCACTCTAATACCAACTGTAACGACCCACCTTAGATCGCTACTTGAAGCTTGCATAGTCATGTAAAGGAAAGTTTAAAAAAAAAACAAAAAATAAAACTTCATGCTAATACGACTAGAAAACAAATTTCAACCTGGGATCCCGTTTCAATAAATAAAAACTTAAAACCACATCTCCCAATACTTTTATTGCAAGACCAGATTTCACATCAGAAAATAAACTAGTGCGAAAATAAAATTAAAAAAAAAAACTAAACAAAACGAAGAATCCAAACAACCAGAACAGCTCTACGATCCTAGAGAACAGGAAAACGGTTCTCCATAGTCTAGCCAAGCCAATGCCTTGTGTCACGCGTCTCCAGAGTCTACTGGCCACCTAAAAGGAAAACAAAGTAGCATAGAATGAGTATAAAAATACTCAGTAAGTAGCCCACTTAAATCTAAGGTTCACTGTCCACCTCACAGACGTTCAACTCCTGATCTTACTTCAGTTCTACACTCTCTAAGCTAAATGACCACCTAACCTCCTCCACCTACGATATAGTTTCATTACTAAAACCCTAGAGCCATACTTCCTATTCGTGGGCTTTATCCCCACTGCTAGCATACAGCAGGACAGTCCACGACCCTCAAGCCACACTGGCCAGCACCTATCACTCAGTGGGCTTCATCCCCATAGTTAGCATACAGCAAGAGAGTCCAAGACCCTCGAGCCACATTGGCCAGCACCTGCAATGAAGGACACACCCTTCATGCCATCACAAAATAAGGTACGCAACCCCTCATCTATCATATCACATAATCATCAAGGCAAGCATGCTCTTGGTGGGGTGGTAGGTGTCACTAGCCTAACGGTCCTATGTAATTCCCTAACCCTACCAAGGTTCTCAAGACTTTACAACAACACAACCACATCAACTCGAAGGTCAAGATAATTAGGGTCTCAAGATTAACTTTTCATTCACATCAATAAGAGCTAATCACGAATTCAAGCACAACATAGGAGTTTCAAACATAATGCCAGTCAAGGTTATACATATGCTAAACCATTTAGCTCACAAATTTAAGCCCCTAAATACACCTACCACATTCTCAGGTAACTATAAACTCAAGATGCAAATCAGAACTAACCACCCAGTAATACATGCTCAATAACAAAAAATTTCAGGCATTTTACATAAATTTGCATTCATCTCCAACTTGGTCCATGCTTAAAGTAATAACCACAAAGGGGCTTAATCCAAAAGCTACTTACCTCAAATAGAATATTTTTTATTATTCTGGGTAGCAAAAGTCTTCTCCAAATTATTGACTCCTGTTTAACCTTCAATAATCCATATAAGAAAAAGATTTATAATTTTAGACCAGTTTCCTTATACTTTCTTAATTGTGCCTCCCAAATAATCCTTTTTTTTTTTTTTGGTGAAACTGTACTGTGAAGGGAATAATCTAATTAAACCCAAGTGAATGCGTAGGAATCGGTTTGAGTTTATTTAGAATTAAATAATAATATTATGGTTAAGCATAATATACCTTGAAAATATGGAGAATCTTCTGGCAGATCTTTATCTCTTTCACAAAGTCTCCTTGGCTATGACTCGAACACAGGACCAAGGCTTGTGGGAGCCTCTTGAAAGAAAATCCACAAGGGATTGGAGAGGAAGAGGTCAAGAGAAAATTCTCTTATTCTCTCTGTTGAGGAGATGTTTGTTGTGTAGAATGGCTCAACCCAAGGGTCCTATGTATAGTGACCAAGGAAAAATCTTTGTCATAATTAAAATATTATATTTTTATATCTAATATATTAAAATATATCTTGTATTTATTTGAATCTCATTCAAATCTCCTACGATATTTATTTATTTGAATCTTATTCAAATTCTATAAATATCTTTTATTTAATATATCAAATATACATTAATTATTTTAATATTTAATGTATCAAATACAATAAATATATTTTCCTCTTTTATATTTAATATATCTAATATATTAAATATAAATTTGAACAATTCAAATTAAATATTAAATTTAAACATTTCAACTTTTAATTTTTAATGTATCAAATACAATAAATATATTATCCTCCTTTATATTAAATATTAATTTGAACACTTCAAATTAATATTAATTTGAACATTTCAAAATTTTCTTTCAACTAAATTGATCTTTTAGTGTTACTATGAGCTAGTAATGGGACCTTATGGACCTACATATTATAAGCTCCAATGATACAAAATTAATTAATTAAACTCTTTAATTAATTAATTTTCATTTATTAACTATAGGTCACTCCACTATAGACCTAGAGTTGCACTCTTATGCACTGTAGGACAAGTTGTGTCCATAGATATAATCATTACATGCAAGTCGATCCTTCACCAGTTGTTCGTAATTACAGCTGGGTCAAAAGTCCGTTTTACCCCTGTAATTACATCTTGCACCTTAAGTACCACTGATCCTCTAATGAACAATTTGTTTATAATAAACTAAGTCCCTCTCGGGCCAATGAGAGGGTGGGGCCCCATTGTTCAAATCCCGAAATCAACACTTAAGGGAACTACTCATCTACTGACCCTATATGGGAATGAGTGAATTCCATCTTGTGAGATTATGTTCACAGCTCCCTATTTGGTCAAGTCCCCAAAATGGTAGGCATATTGAATCGGCTATAAAAGTCACTCTCACCCATGCAAATCAAAGGACTAGCCCTCACAGGCAGGAGTTCATAACTCACTCAGGATTAAGATTGAGTCGATATGATCATCCTAATGAAATATTAGTCTTCTCAATTAACGGATTTATAAAAAGAGATTAAATATTTCGTGGTCCAGTCTTATACAAACTCATTGTATAAGATACCCCCACTCACATGTCTCCACATGAATGATTTGGATCAAATCATTTGTAACTATTACAAAGTGGGTCGTATCAATAGTGTTACCAGAATAAGGCACCCAACCTTATCCATATACTATGACTCTTTAGGTTATTTCTTAAACACAATCCTCTTGTATGTCAACCACATACTGTTCAAGATTACACTAATAACCTTGGATTTTTCATATAATGGATAATATTATATTGCAAATAAAATAATGAAACTTATTATTAATTATTAAATAAATAATTAATTACGAGGCTTTAGGGCATAAATCCCAACAATCTTCCACTTACACTAAAGCCGGCAAGACATGTATCCTAGGGCATACTCTATACCCAACATGTTCTCCCACTTGCCCTAGCAAAGATGAGACATGTCTCGTAATCCTAGACATTCTAGGTGACCCGTAAACACTTTAGCCTGGAGAGTCTCTTTATATAGATCTAAAGAACTGCCATTAAAAGCCATCTTGGTCACTACCATGATGCTTTCTCTCTCATGATATGATTCCCTATACGTTGGTGTTTTCTATTTTCCTTAATATTAGTCTTTGTCTTTGCACCACTATTATCATAATAAAGAAGATAGACTAAATCATATCTGAAACACCTTTCAGATCTTCAAGGAACTATTTGAGTCATACAAGTCCTTTTGTTACTTTACAAGCAAAACAATTTAACTTGTATATCATACTCCACCACTTAGGGTAAATTTTATCTTTACATAGATTTCCTAAATCTTTGTAAGAACCAATGTATCTTGTAAAGATCAAATCTTTAACTCCATATACAAACAATTTCTCATCATTCATAGATAATTTGAGAAAATTTTTAATTTTCTACTCAATGGTCATATCATTCGTTTAACTGATATATGTTAACCAATTGTATATTAAATGTTCAGTCTCATTTATGCATATCATATACTCTCGACATTTGAGGTATCTTAGGATATACTTCATTAGACATAAATATCAAATATTTGACAACAATTTTGTCAATATAAAATGTTTGAGACAAAGTTAACATTTTGTCCTTAAAATCTTCATTTTGGACATGTAAAATATACTAAGTCATTACAAATCACTTATTTAGAATTGGTTACTTAATCAACGTTTTATGTTAGACATCTTATATTGACATCTTATATTTGACAACAATTTTGTCAATATAAAATGTTTGAGACAAAGTTAACATTTTGTCCTTAAAATTTTTATTTTGGACATGTAAAATATACTAAGTCATTCCAAATCACTTATTTGGAATTGGTTACTTAATCACTTATTGACGTCTCAAGTCTACTCTAGACGGCAACAACCTCCAAGTGAATGTCTTGTACCAAAAGATTCTTCAGCATCAGATCCAGGACCAAGTGACGAGCTTCCTATTGCTCTTCGTAAAGGTAAACGTTCATCTACTTTTCCTATTTCTTCTTTTGTCTCTTATGACCACTTGTCATCTTCTACATGTTCGTTTATTGCATTTCTTGAATCTATCTCGGTCCCTAAAACTATTCATGAAGCCTTATCCCATCCTGGTTGGTGCAATGCAATGATAGAAGAGATGAATGCCTTAGATGATAATGGTACCTAGGATTTAGTATCTCGTCCTGTAGGAAATAAATCTATTGGATGTAAATGGGTGTTTGCAGTTAAGGTCAATCCGGATGGTTCAGTTGCTCGATTAAAAGCCCGTCTTGTTGCCAAAGGCTATGCTCAGACCTATGGGGTTGATTACTTTGATACATTTTCTCCTATCGCTAAATTAACTTCTCTCAGGTTATTCATTTCCATGGTTACTTCTCAATGTTGGCCTTTGCATCAGCTTGACATTAAAAATGCATTTTTCCATGGTGATCTTCATACGGAAGTTTATATGGAGCAACCACCAGGGTTTGTTTCTCAAGAGGAGAATGATAAAGTTTGTCACCTTCGCAAATCTTTGTATGGGTTGAAACAAAGTCCACGAGCATGGTTTGGAAAATTTAGTCAAGCACTTAAGCAATTTGGAATGAAGAAAAGCAAGTCGAATCGCTCTGTCTTCTACCGACGAACTAAGAGTGGTATCATTCTGCTTGTTCTATATGTTGATGATATTGTTATCACTGGAAATGATACATCAGGCATTTTATCTCTCAAAACTTTTCTCCAAAGTCAGTTTCATACTAAAGACTTGGGAACGTTAAAGTACTTCTTGGGCATTGAAGTAATGAGAAGTAAGAGAGGTATCTTTATGTCACAAAGGAAATATGTGCTTGATTTGCTATCTGAGACAGGAAATTGGGAGCCAAGCCATGTAGTACTCCAATGATGCCTAATCTGCAACTTACAAAAGATGGAGAACCATTTAAAGATCCTGAGAGATATAGAAGATTGGTTGGAAAGTTGAATTATCTTACAGTAACATGACCAGACATAGCTTATTCAGTAAGCATTGTGAGTCAATTTATGTCTTCACCTACAGTGGATCATTGGGCCGCAGTACAACATATTCTATGTTATTTGAAAGCTGCACCTGGACGTGGGATCTTATATAAACGCAGTACAACAGACATAGCTTATTTAGTAAGCATTGTGAGTCAGTTTGTTTTTCAGACGCCGATTGGGCAGGATCAAGAGAAGATAGAAGATCGACTTCTGGCTATTGTGTTTTTGTTGGAGGCAATTTGGTCTCAAGGAAAAGTAAGAAACAAAATGTAGTCTCTCGATCGAGTGCTGAATCAGAATACAGAGCTATGGCACAATCAGTATGTGAAATAATGTGGGTACATCAACTATTGATCGAATTAGGCTTCAATACTACTGTTTCAATCAAGTTGTGGTGTGACAACCAAGCTGCCCTTCATATTGCATCCAACCCAGTATTTCATGAGCGAACTAAACATATCGAAATTGATTGTCATTTTGTTCGTGAGAAAATACAACAAGGTTTTGTGTCTACTGGATATGTGAAGACTGGACAACAATTAGGAGATATTTTCACAAAAGCTTTAAATGGAGTTCGAATAGATTATCTTTGTAACAAGCTGGGCATGATTAACATATATGCTTCAGCTTGAAGGGGAGTGTTATAGTATATATGTAGATTTAGGAGCTTAGTAATCCTTTGTCCTTTATTGTAATTTTACTTTCACTAGTTTAGGGCTTTCATGTATGCCTATATATATTTGGCTGTATTGTATAGAATGAATAGAAAACTCTCATATTTGATCTCACAATAACACTTACATCATTCATAATGGGTAACAATATCACCAACATAAAACATGAGAAAAATCCACTAAGTAATTAATGATTTTCTTGTCTATACAAGCTTCATTAATATTTATCCAAAGTCATAGATTTTGATACTTTTATCAAACCTTATATTCACAGATCTAATGGTAAAATTCATTTCATAAATGAACATTTACTATTTCGCAAACTTTTTGTTTTTGATCTTTGAAAATAAACATATTTGATTGATTTGTGTAGATGCATTATCTAAGATTTCTTTTCATAAAAGAATTCTAAACATTCATTTTTTTTTATATCATATATACAACAATGAATTAAATAATGCTTACAGACTTTAGTATGTCAACAAGTGAGAAAATTTACTCACAGTCTACTTTCTCTTATTAGGTTTAACCCTTTGCCATTAGTCTCACTTTGCAGTTAATAAGCCTTCAACTTTGTCATCTAACATGACAATTTGGGCTTCAATTAAGTCCTTGTAAAGGTTGAGTCATCTCATAACTCTCCCACTACGATGAGGCTTGTCCAATTCATGACTAGGATCCATTTGACTTTCAAATATAATTAAATTGTCAACAACTTTTGTTCACTATTTAGTGGCTTCACTTGGAATCAATTTATTAACACTATCTCACCTTGTTAAAGGTATATAGTCTTTTATTTGACATTTCTTATAAAAATAATATTTGTCATACACATACCTTATTCGTTTTAGGACTACATAAAAGACAATTTTATACTCCTTAGGGGTGGCCTACACTTAGGCTTATCTTTGAACATATACAAAATTTTTAGGCTTGTTTCAGCATGTGAGCTTAACATTCCCAAATGGTGAACTGTTGTAAACCAGCTTTATTACTCTTCTATAATCTTTAAAATTGTCTCGTAGACACTTTTGGAGGGAATCATGCTCACCATGCAATCTCTAATGCATTTCCTAACCAGAGTATGGTAATGGTGTGTAACTCATTACTGATGTGACCATGTCTAAAAAGGTCTTGTTTCTCCTCTTGCAATACAATTTCACAAAATTGCACATGGTATTAACACAATTGGGATAAAAACCCATTTTCTATCAATTAGTTTTAGTACGTAAGGTTCTTGTACTTTCTATTATGATCTGATCATAATATCTTGATAGATTTAATTACCTAATCGATTTTTAAACTTTAGTCTTAATTTTCTTGAACATTTAAAAAATTTAGACTTAGGTTGTATTAGGTAAAGATACTTGTACCTTGAATGATCATCAACTAGAGTGACGAAATATCCATGACTTTATTTGACCTTTACATTCACTAGACCACTTGGGTCAGAATGTGTAAGCCCAAAGTATTCTTTGGCGTTCTAGCCCTATCTAATAAAGGCCCAATGATTATCTTGCATGAAAGGCAAGATCTACAGACATGTAAAGTAATTAACTAACTTTTTAGAGAATTACCTCTTACTAGTCTTTTCATTCTATTCAAGTTGATGTTAATCAACCATAACAGCCAAAGTCAAGTATCATCTTTTAGGAGAAAACAATGTTTTTCTATTTTGGATTATATAATCTTGAAGATCTCAGTATTTTGTTAGTATATGCCAATATTTTTAACATATACAAATTGTTCTTATTTTTAGCTGAATGTATTTTCAAACAATTTTGAAAATATAAACTTTTATACTTTAAAGTAATTCATACTATATGAACATTTTTGTAATAAAGTTCGAGAAATTGAATTTCTCTTATGGTTACTAAAAACATCATATTCAGCATCGTGTAATAATTTTTACTTAATGACATCTTAATGTCTCCCACTACACTAACTGAGATAGGCTTCCTAGTGCTAACTTGTAGAAACTATTTTACATGTTAAGTATTTTCCAAGAATTACATATTAAATGTAATGAAGAATAAATCTTGATAGTAGATCTTATATCAACTATCTAGGTGGCATTATTTATATTCCACCAAAAATCTAGTAAATCAAATTTACTTTCAGTTATATTTTTCTTCTTAGATGTATTTCAAAAATTCCTCTTATTATGATTGTCCTAGCTAATTTAGGAACTATTTCCTTTTATATAGCTTCAATCATTTGGTTTTTTGTTCTTGGAATTTTGTAATACTTAAATTCGAGATCATTTAGACAATTTTGTAAATTTAGCTTATGTTAACTTCAACATCTCATATGTTGTTGTCATTTTCTTTATCTTTTAAACTTGACATCTAAAATATCAACTAGGAGAATACGTACAAGCTATCTCGTTTACTTTTGATTAATTAATCATGTGCTTCACGAACAATTCGAATAGCATTAGCAATAGGTTTTGAGAACATTTCTCAATAAAGACAAATTCAAAATTTTACACTACCATTATAGTGTTAACGTTATTGTAACAACTGAAAAAAAATATTTTATTTTATTTTATTTTATTTGTTTTATTGATTTTGGTAAAACCTTTTTGAATTAGGATTTTATCTTCTTTTTAAATTAGGAGATAAATATTTATTTTCTTTTTATTTAAAAAGAAAGAAGATAATTTTATCAAGGGTTTTGATTAGAGCTCTTTTAAAAATGGGTCTTTTAAGCCCTAACCTTTTTGATCAAAAGTTTTGATGGCAAAAAGAGGGAAACGAAGAAGTCAGTTCTACAGTTTCCTCTCTAAAGAAAAAGCAGTAAGTTTTCTTCCCTTCTATTTTCAAGTTTGTTTTCTTTCTTGATTGAATCTTTCTTTGAAAATTTTGGGTTTTGTTTTCATTCTTGATTGTTTAGAATGAAAAGATTCTTAAAATCTTTTGCCCTAAAAAGTTTTTAGGTTTTTGGTTTGCTTAATTCTTTATCAAAGTTTTTCATCTTATGGATTTTGGATTAAACTGAAGGTTTGATAAAGGAAAATTTTCCAGATTTTTCCAGCCTTTATTTTCTTCAAATTTGGGACTGTTTTTGTAATGTTTTTGGGTTCTTTTTGTACAAGAAAGTTTACCAAATGATTGTTTGTTTAAAGTGTAATTTATACCTTTGATTTCTACATGAAAAAAGTATATTTTAAAGGTTTTAACAGCAGTTTTATCCAGATTTTTCAGATCTGATTTTGGTGTTAAAAAGTGGCAAATCTTGATTTTTTTAATGCTAAAATCTTGTAGAATTTTGTTTTATGGATCATAAAATTTTCTTGGTTATTTGTCTATAATTCATGATAGTTTTGAATGTTTTAAAAGTTGTAGGATTGGAAAATTGTTTCGTATGTTATTTCGTATTGAAAAGTATTGATTTTACTAATTTTAATACGTTTTTAATTGGATTTTAAAGTGTTTTAAACCCAGTTTTCAGTGCTGTTTTTTTTTTCCAAGAATCCTATTTTTTCCTAACTTTGAATGCAGAAAATTGTTTTGAATGAGAAAAATTGGGTAGATAAGATTGTCTATATTTTATATAAGCTTTTGAACCTTTAAGATAGAATTTTGGTTTCTGATCAATGAAGTATTGGATATGTTTAGGTTTCTAGAAGATTGACCTTTGTTCAAGGAGTTGGTATTGTGGAAAATTGAGATTGAGATTAAGAATTGTAAAATTATCGATCGAGGTAAGTAGTTTCCACATCCCTTCCAAAATAGCAATTTTGGTACAATTATGTTTTAAATATTTTTTATTTGACAAATGTTTGAAAGAATGTTTTGTATGATTTGAAATTGGTTGAAATTGTTTTATATGCTTTAAAGTGTTTTTCTATTTAAAAGTATTTCCATTTTTGATAATTTGAAATAAATGTATTTTGATTGATTTCAAAGTGAAAATAAGTTTGTTTTGGTTCTGAGTTTTAATGGTTGATTTGATGAATTTTTATTGAAATTGTTATTTGAAACTACATGTTTTGTTTCAAATGTTTACAAAAGAATTTTTGATCGTTTTGATAAGGGCTATCCGGATATGCCAATTTTATGTTTTGGGAATACTTTGCTTATTTGTGGTAGTAGCCTAAATTGGAATTGATGGAATTGTTCTAGCTTATTTGTGAGAAGACACATTTGTGGGAAGACACATTTGTGGTTTGACATTCCTTTGGAATGATGATTCATATGTGTGTTATTCACTCACGTGGCCTCACACTTAAGTAATTATATTAATTGTTCTGGTCGATTTTATCGACATCTCTGACTGATTGAAGCTTATTTGTGGGAAGGAACAGTTTGTGGTTTGGCATTCCTTTGGAATGAAGATTCATGTGTGTGTTTCACTCACATGGTCTCACACTTAAGTAATTGAATTGAATGTTCTGGTCGATTTTTATCGACAACTCTGATTGAATGTTCTGATTGATTGATTGGTGTTATCGACAGGTAACCATCATATATGTTTTGAAGGCTACCCAAATAATGCATATTCCCACTCTGATATTTGAAAGTAATGATTGATTGAAAGTACTGTTTGAATTGAAAGTTTCGATACTTGAAAGTTTTGGTTAAATGAAAGTTTTGTTTCGAAAGTTTGTATGATTGAAAGATTTTTGTTTTCTGAAAGTTTCAATTGTTGTATTAAAAGTTTTGCAAGGATATTTGTATTTTGTTTATGATTGTTTTAAAATAAAATGACCAAATGAATATTTGACTTTTGATTCAACTATTAAAATGATTAGTTAAACTGAATTTCTATGTTTTTGTTTTTCCAAAATGAATTTCTGAACTTGATGTTGAGATTGCTTATTGAGAATTTTTGTACTCATTTTTGTTTTCCTAAATTGTTTTCAAGTGAAGGAACAGGTGATAGTTCTGACAGTGATTGAGGTCTAGCGTTCTGGAAAAACTGTTGAGGAGTTATTTTTTTGGTCTTTAGGTTTTTAGCATTTAGGCTTTTGTTGGACTTGCCATATGTTCAAAGTTCTTCTAGTTGGTTTCTTTTTTCTAAGTATTGGATTTGGCTTTATTTTTTTTAAAGCCTTGTTTTTCAGTTAAGTGAAAGTATTTTACATTTGTTTTCCAACTTTTTAGTATCTATTTAATCGCTTCCACATTTACCATTAGAATGACAGTATTGGAAAATACGGGTTGTTACAGTTATATTTCCAAGTAATAAAATTTTTCAATTTTGACTTATCAGTAATAAAATTAAAAATTATGAGAGAAACTGACATAATATTGAAATATATATCAAATTTAACATCATGCAAACAATTATCCATTCAATTTTAGCATAGACATCAAACAATTTGAAAAATGAACCCTATAAATCATTTCTAATGCTATGGTACTTTAGTGAATTAGAACAAGTGCCGCCGTAGGGTAGGTCAAGTGTTCATTCACTAAACTGAGACAATCTCAACCAAGTATTATACCAGAATAACTCTTATTCCTATAATATTTAGTTACCATTAGTTTGGTCAAGGACATCATTAACAACCTTAATAAGCCCTTTGTAAGTGTGACCCATCATTTTAGATCCCGTAGTTTTATCCCAACAAGTGTCGTCGTAGGGTAGGTCAAGTATTGGAAACAAAACTACAATCATATCCTTCTCAGGAGTTCACCTTGATATTGACCCATGCAAACACCTTTCGTAGGGGGACGGTCCAAAAGCCGCCACGACACCCTGCATGAATCTCACGTGTGAACCAGTGATGGAGACCGTAGGATATGTTGACACATTTCCTTTTCCCACTTACTATTTTGAAATAGGGTTTTCTCTTACTTAGAAAAATTAGGCCAATCTCATGTATCTAAGTTCCTCAATCTACCTTTCATAACCCTTATGTTGTTAGATTGATTTTAATATGAATTACTATTTTTTTTTTAAATAATCACATTACGAGCATACTTAGTGAAATTAAATAAAACTTCACTAATTCAACTCCCAGGTCGGTTCCCAGTTAGAGGTGTTCCCTTTCAGTCAACTTAAATACCCCAGTCTAGACAGAACCTTCCATAGACAGAGTTCCGTTATAGTCAATTTTTATTTCAAATTCATTAATCTTTAATTAACTATTAATTACTAGATTTATGAACTTAAGTGAATTTATAAATAAATGTTTTTAATCCTATTAAAAATTAATTTACTTCATAGATAATCTTGAAATTCTACCATTTTAAACCCTTTAAAACTAAATTAAAAGATTATACTAAATTCTAATCTTATTAGAACAAATAAAGATAAATTAAATTAAAATTTTAAACTATTTAAAACAAGAATCAAGAATATCTTTAATTAAAGGAAACCAATTCTCATTAGGAAATATCCTAATCTTATTAGGAAACATGGATTCCAACTATGAAAGGAAATATCCTAATTTAATTTTTCAAATATAACAATTATATTCAAAATTAATTAAGATGCATGATTATGCTTAACCTATGGTGGAATTTTAATCTAAATGGCATACTTTATGTAACAATTAAGTAATTTCAAAACATGCATCACATACATAATTAAATTAATCAAAACAAAATTGATCGACATATTTGGTATATTCTAAGAAATTGAAAATAATTTAAATTACTATAATTTAAATCCAAGATATATATTGATCTTCAATATCTTTTTCTTTTTGAATCATTTAAAATTTAGGCTTTAGAAAACTCTAAAACTTCAAGCACTAGCCACAGCCGCCACACATAAATAAATCTTTTCATCGCCCAAAAATAAAAAAAGTTCCATCGGCATTTGGAAAATTAGGGTCCGTTTGATAACGTTCCCGTTTCTCGTTTCCTGTTTATGTTTCTCATTTTTTAAGAAACGGGCTTGTTTGATAACCATTCCCGTTTCTTGTTTCCAAAATTTAAAAAAACGTTTCTAATATTGGGCCCAAATATGAGAAAATGCTGAAAGGAGTTTCTTCTGTTCCGTTTCTATCCTCACTTATTTCGTTCCTCATCTTCAATTTCTAGGGTTTTATTTCAACAATTTCTCCTCTCTTTCGTTCCTCAAGATTTCTTCTTCGTCTCTGCTCATACCTCATCATTCCGAACCTTTGCAAACTTCCAGAAAGTGGGCTGACGGCGACTGGATTTTTGCAAAAATAGAAGTGGACCATCTCGTTCCTCTTCGATTTCTTCTTCATCTTTCCGACTATTAAGTTCAGAGATTATTATTATCAATTTCTTCCTCGTCGTCTACGCAGGTTCCAAACCCTTTCTTAGATCCTCTTCCAGACATTTCAAACGCTCAAAAGCCACTTTGCAAACTACTTCTATGTCCATGGTAAATCTCTCTCTCGAGCTAATATAAAGGATTTTTGTAAAAAACTTGAGATTTGACTTCAAGTTTTGAGAGTGGTGTTGGGGATTTTGCCTGATGGGTTTTCACGACTATGACTCGCTTGAATACAGAGCAAGTCCTCAAGGATAACGAGACCCAAGACCCGCTCGCCATCGCTACTCTCAAGTTTAATCACAAGGCTCTTTCTTATGTACGATCCTCCCTCTGTTTATCTCTGTTCTTTTTCTCTGCTTCTCCTTTTTATTCATTACTATCGCATTTTTTGTTTTGCAGGTAAATGGTTTGTCACTCTTTAAAAACTTGGAGAAGCTCGGTTTGACATTCAACAATCTCACATTGCTTGAGGTATATGTGCATTTTTTGTGTCTCATAACTCAAAATGTATCATTGGGCATTTTTTAATTCTAGACGTTTAATTGAAGAGCTTGAAGTCGTGTACCAATTTGAAGTGGCTATCAGTTGTTTAAAACAAACTTGAAAGCTTGAAAGGAATTGAGGGCTTTCTAAACTTACTGTAAGTACCACTCATCCTTCATGTTATGTTTTTGTCAAGGTATCATGGGATTGAGATTGAGATGTTTGGAGATATCCTCTGAACACTATGAAGAATGAGCCTTATGGAGTTTATGGAGTTTTCTTTTTCTTATTTTCTCTATGCTGCTCATATTTCTCATTCATTTTTAATCGTCATGTGTTTGATTTGACCATCAATTTTTTTTGTGTTTCGATCTTGTTGTTTAGTTAGTGTTTTTCTTGGAAATATATATTCTAAGTAACTTCTATTTATTAAGAATGAGCCTTCCATGACCTAGAGGCTTATCTTTTGAGATAAAAGTAACCAGAATGCCAGTTTCTGTTGGTGAGATAAAAGTAACCAGAATGCTAGTTTTGTACTAAATTCCAAATTAAAAGTTCAGTGGAAGGTGATTGTTAATTGTTGATTGGGAACTTCAAAGAGATTTTTTTTGGGTTTAACAATTGTACAGATTTTGAGGGCACCCCTTGTTTTGCTGGATTGGGAGGCATCTCAGCCTCTTAATGATAACTCATCTAAGGCATCTCAGCCTTGTAAAGTTGAATGGAATTTTGGTTGTTGTTGTTGAAAACATATTGTCATAAGTTGTTATTAAACACTTTTGTTGGGTTTCATTATCTTAAGTTTCACTAGAAATTAATAGTTTTGTGCAGATTCATACATTAATGAATGATCATGTCTAACATTTATTTAAATAGTTAAGCTTTTCAAGTAGCTTATTTTTTACCAACAAAGCAAACTATGTTGTTGAATGGTTCCTGCTAGAATTAGAATGCATATAAATTTGGAGTTGGGACTGATTAACAGCCAAATGTTTAGTTCAAATATGGAAATTTGAGTAAGCCTTCGAGAATGATAGTAAGCAACAAATTTATGATGAGATTTTTCTTTATACCAGGAGATTTTTCTTCAAGAATGATAGTAGCTTTGTTCTTTGAACAGGAAATTGTCCTCCCAGTCTTAGTGCGTTTTTCTATATGATTTCTATGGAATGTTTTGGATTCTAAGACTTCTTTCTTTCTTCAGTTTTTTTACCTCTTTCAGTTCAAGAGAATCGGGATGAGATTTTTCTTTATACCTAAATTATTATTATTATTATTATTATTATTATTATGATGATGATGATGATGATGTTTGAATTTGAACATATTGAAATTCCTTGCTTTAGGATAGGAAATTTTTGACTTGCTTTAAAGATCCGGGAATTGTTAACTTGCTTTAGAGATCTAGGAATTAGGATACTACACAGGTCATGATATTTTCTACTAATGTTTCTAGATGTCAGAAAAATCATCAGAAAAGTATTGTGTTGATGAGGTTGTTGAAACTGATGGATTGAAAAGTGAGGGACCATGGTCTGACAAGAATGAAACTCTATTTGTTGACTTAATGGACGAAGAGGTTGCAAAAGGCAATCGACCAACCACAACATTTACAAGGACTAGTTGGAATTATATGAGAACCCAACTAAATGCTAGTACTGGATATGCTTATACCCATGACCAATTGAAAAATAAATTCAACAAATTAAGACAAATTTACAAAGATTTCAAAAGAATATTGAGTGATATGTCAGGAAATGGTTGGGATCCATTATTGGGCACTATCACCCTAGAAGAGGAGCAATGGAATGATCTTTTTAAGGTATAAATTAACAACAAGGATTTTCTTTTTCAATGTCTAATGATCTATTGAACTGTCATTGATTTTATGTATTATTGTGAAATTTCTTATAGGTCAATAAGAGAGCTAAAAGGTTTAAAAAAAGTGGTTGCCCTCATTATGCAAAGCTTATGAGAATTTTTGGAGATACTACAGCTATAGGTGCAAATGCTTGTCCATCAACAAAACTTCCTTCAGATTCTGAAGATGAAAATGATGTTGGAAGCAATGAAAATTTTATTGGTGAAGACAGTGGTCTTGAAAAAAGTAGAAAACGAGTTCAAAGGAAGAGAGACGAATTTAGTAGTTTCATGTCTTCATTTATAGATGTGTATGCTGAGAACGCCAAGAGAAGAAATGAAATCCTCGAGAAAAGATCTCCTAATTCTACAGTTAGTCAAGTTGAGGAAGGTCAAACATCAAAAGGAAAAGATGTTGTTGATGAAGAGTTGATGGAATGCTTCAAAATTTTGAATGCAATGGAAGACCTTGATGGAGAGGTCTATACTAAAGTACTCAAACTTTTGCATGGAGATGCTGCCTGGAGAAAGTTATTTTTGCTCATGCCTGATGCCAGGAAGAAAGATTTCATTCATAGTATCTAGATTTCATTATGTGCTTTTGTAGAAAGTTATCTTTAGTTTTTGGCTTTTTTTTGGCTTTTTTATCCAAACTTGAACATTTTCTTTTGGTATTGTATTTCTAGTGATTGCTTTTGGGGATGTTATCTTTTGTAGTTTGATGTCATTTACTTTTTCACATATTAAACTTAAACATCGAATTATGTGGTTTCATTGTTTGATTCAGGGATATTCTTATGGATTTAATTCAAGACAATGACTTGAATTTTGATTCTGACGACTATAATGATGTTATATACATCTTTTTCAATTTATTGTATGTTGGCTTTCACAAGATGCAATCTTCTAAACAACCGTGTAGAACGTCTTCACTAAAAGGTCATGATTATGTGATTGAGTTGTTAAATGGCAACAACACAAGATGTTATGATTGCTTTAGGATGAAAAAAGGTACGTACATTCATATCTTTTTGTGAAGATTTAAAAGTGAAGACGAATCTGAAAGCATCTAGGTATCTTACTGTTCAAGAGAAAGTTGCCATTTTTTTATTAATCATATCACATAATGAGAAAAATCGTATAGCAGCGGAACTATTTCAACATTTAGGTCCAACTATTTCTCGAGTTTTTAACCAAGTTTTGAAAAGGGTTTGCAAGCTTGGAGTAGAAATTATTTGTCCACCCAACCTAGACAATGTACCATTAGAGATCATATCCAAGCCTAAATATTACCCTTTTTTTAAGGTAATGCCTTAATTTTTTTTTTCACAAACATGACATTTTGAAAATATATTTATGTTCATGCTTATTTTTCAGGATTGTGTGGGTGTGATTGACGGTACTCATATTGCTGCATGTATTCCCCAAAACGAACAAATACTATTTCGTGGTAGAAAAACTAACACAACATGGAATATAATGTGTGTCTGTTCGTTTGATATGTTATTCACATATGTCATGTCTGGTTGGGAAGGATCGACTAATGATTCTCGCATACTCCTTGAATGTATCAGGCATCCTGAGAATAAATTTCCTATGCCTAAAAGAGGTATATAATTATGTGTTATTTATATTGTAATTCAACATTTCACTTCATCACAAGTTTTTGTATTTTATATTATGCAGACCAGTATTATCTTGTTGATTCAGGATATACAAATATGCCTGGATTTTTAGCACCATATCGCGGTCAAAGATACCATTTATGAGATTTTAGAGAAAGGAGACAACAACCTCGAGGTAGGGAAGAAGTATTTAACTATCAACATTCTTCACTACGAAATGTTATTGAACGTTGTTTTGGCGTGTTGAAGGCTCGATTCCCTATTCTTAAACAAATGTTTCCTTACCCAGTCAACACACAAAAATATTTGCCAACAGCATGTTGTACTGTTCACAATTACATTAGATTAAATTATTGTCAATATGACATTTTCAATGATTTTAGCAATGAATCAATGACCGTTGAAGATGTACAGAATTTGTCGGACAATTTACAGAGTAATGTAATTGAGTTAGATGTGAGTCAACAACATTTAAGGCGAATGGCTCGAGTAAGAGACAACATTGCAGATCAAATTTGGGCAACATTTGAAGGATAAATACAATATTATTATTATTTTTAATTTAGCATCAAGACTTATTTGTATTAAATACTCTTTTTTTAAGTACAATTTGAATTAGATACTTTTTTTAGTACAATTTTATATTGGGATATTGGTAATTGTCCTTTATAGTTATTTTAATGCATGTTATATCTTTTTTATATTATACATACTAAATTCTATTTATACTACAAAAAAAAAAACAAGAAACAAGAAACAAGAAACAGTTATCAAACAAATTTTTGTTTATGTTTCTTTTTTCTAAGAAACAAGAAACAGAAATAGTTATCAAACATATTTCTGTTTCTAGTTCTCAAAAAAATAAGAAACAGGAAACGGAAAACAGGAAATAGGAAACAGGAACGTTATCAAATGGGGCCTAAGTTGCTGGTGAGAACACTTTCACCACCGCTGGCGAAGTTGAAATTCACGTTAGCATCAATTAAAAGGTTGCTTGAACGCATCACTTAGTGCTTGTGTTCACACACAAATTGCATGAAGACAAACTAAAGTTTTGCTGCTTGTAACTTTGTGAGAAAAAAATATATATATATGCAACATTCTGAAAACACAAGATATATATATGTTCCTTGGAAGCCCTGTAGCCCACAAAACCCATAAAATATATGGGCCTTGAAACCCCCTTTCGCCGGCTGAAAAAACTTTGGATGTCGACTATTGCGACCAACACATCAACTTCTGACCGCCAGCAAGATTTGTATAATGAAATATATATATATATACATAATACATCTTTTTGTAATTTTCAAGCATGTAATTCTCTGATCATACATGCAACTTCCACAATAAGAACGAAAATTGCTGTCAATTTCAAGTTCAACATTTGTTCTTTGGAGAATTCAAAAAAATATTCATAAAGAGTTTTACAAAAGATCTAATCAAAAAACCATTAAATTTCATGCCAAATAGCCTAAGGCCCCGTTTGATAACCATTTAGTTTTTGGTTTTTAGTTTTTGAAAATTAAGCCTATAAATACTACTCCCACCTATGGATTTCCATATTTTCTTATTACTTTTTAAATATGTTTTCAAAAACCAACCCACATTTTGAAAACTAAAAAAAATAGTTTTCAAAAACTTGTTTTTGTTTTTGAAATTTGGCTAGAAACTCAAATGTTTCCTTAAGAAAGATAGAAACCATTGTAGAGAAATTGTAAGAAAACAAGCACAATTTTCAAAAACCAAAAACTAAGGCCCCGTTTGATAACCATTTGGTTTTTGGTTTTTGGTTTTTGAAAATTAAGCCTATAAATACTATTCTCACCTATGGTTTTACTTGTTTTGTCATCTACTTTTTACCTATGTTTTCAAAAACCAAGCCTTGTTTTGAAAACTAAAAAAAGTAGTTTTCAAAACTTGTTTTTGTTTTTAGAATTTGGCTAAGAATTCAAATGCTTCCTTAATGGAGATGAAAACCATTGTAGAGAAATTGGGAGAAAACAAGTTTAATTTTCAAGAACCAAAAACCAAAAACCAAATGGTTATCAAATGAGGCCTAAATGGTTATCAAACGGGGCCTAAACAATCAATTTGCAAACTACCACATATCACATATATGATAAATTAAAATATCCACCATCACAAAACTTTAATTCTAAATAAAACTCAAAAATTGCTCTGATACCAATTGAAGGGAATAATCTAATTAAACCCAAGCGGAAGCGTAGGAATCGGTTTGAGTTTATTTAGAATTAAATAATAATATTATGGTTAAGCATAACATACCTTGAAAATATGGAGAATCTTCTGGCGGATCTTTATCTCTTCCACAAAGTCTTCCTGGCTATGACTCGAATACAGGACCAAGGCTTGTGGGAGCTTCTTAAAAAAAAATCTACAACGGATTGGAGAGGAAGAGGTCTAGAGAGAATTCTCTAATTCTCTCTATTGAGAAGATGTTTGTTGTGTAGAATGACTCAACCCAAAGGTCCTATTTATAGTGACCAAGGGAAAATCTTTGCCATAATTAAAATATTATATTTTAATATCTAAATATTAAAATATATCTTGTATTTATTTGAATCTCATTCAAATCTCCTACGATATTTATTTATTTGAATCTTATTCAAATTCTATAAATATCTTTTATTTAATATATCAAATATACATTAATTATTTTAATATTTAATGTATCAAATACAATAAATATATTTTTCTCTTTTATATTTAATATATCTAATATATTAAATATTAATTTGAACACTTCAAATTAAATATTAAATTTGAACATTTCAAATTTTAATATTTAATGTATCAAATACAATAAATATATTTTCCTCTTTTATATTAAATATTAATTTGAACACTTCAAATTAATATTAATTTAAACATTTCAAAATTTTCTTTCAACTAAATTGATCATTTAGTGTTACTATGAGCTAGCAAGGGGACCTTATGGACCTACAAATTATAAGCTCCAATGATACAAAATTAATTAATTAAACTCTTTAATTAATTAATTTTCATTCATTAACTATAGGTCATTCCACTATAGACCTAGAGTTACACTCTTATGCACTGTAGGACAAGTTGTGTCCATAGATATAATCATTACATGCAAGTCAATCCTTCACCAGTTGTTCGTAATTACAGCTGGGTCAAAAGTCCGTTTTACCCCTTTAATCACATCTTGCACTTAAGTACCACTGATCCTCTAATGAACAATTTGTTTATAATCTAATTATAAACTAAGCCCCTCTCGAGCCAGTGAGAGGTGGGGCCCCATTGTTCAAGTCCCGAAATCAGCAGTTAAGGGAACTACTCATCTACTTACCCTATATGGGAATGAGTGAATTCCATCTTGTGAAATTATGTTCCCAGCTCCCTATTTGGTCAAGTCCCCAAAATGGTAGGCATATTGAATCGGCTATAAAAGCCACTCTCACCCATGCAAATCAAAGGACAAGCCCTCACAGGCAGGAGTTCATAATTCACTCATGATTAAGAATGAGTCGCATATGATCGTCCTGATGAAATATTAGTCTTCTCAATTAACGGATTTATAAAGAGAGATTAAATATTTCGTGGTCCAGTCTTATACAAACTCATTCTATAAGATACCACCACTCACATGTCTCCACATGAATGATTTGGATCAAATCATTTGTAACTATTACAAAGTGAGTCGTATCAATAGTGTTACTAAGATAAGGCACCCAACCTTATCCATATACTATGACTCTTTAGGTTATTTGTTGAGCACGATCCTCCTTTATGTCAACCACATACTGTTCAAGATTACACTAATAACCTTGGATTTTTCATATAATGGATAGTATTATATTGTCAAATAAAATAATCAAAATTATTATTAATTATTAAATAATTAATTAATTACGAGGCTTTAGGGCATAAATCCCAAATACTAAACCAGTACTTTATTTTACTTTTACTTAGTCTTAGTTTCACAGTCCTGTTCGATGGTCCAGAATGTCTCAAAAAGTCCCATAATCGTCTCCAATTGCAACGGTGTTCAATAAATTAGTCCAATGGATTCAAAGTTATTTTTAAAAGGAAATCCAGTCTCTTTGACTTCTTAATAACAATCTGGTTTATTACAGAACGCTCACCCAAAAGAAATAAGACCGAGAGGTGGCTGTGTAGTATCGAGTCTTTACTGAAATTTTATCTAATTAACCCAAATTCGATAATGGATATCCTGAAATTTAGTTTATCAATTAGCAAACAAACAAGACTCCAAACTTTAATAAAACATCAGATCAGTGACCAAAGTTACCCAAAACCAAAACGAGCGCGGCTGTTCGGGTTTCAGAATGTTGATCAGAAGGGAGGCGGCGCATGAGCATGTGGACGGCCGGGCTTGAAGGCACATGAAGGCGGGTCTGGGCAGATCCAGGCTCCGACGAGAGTCTGGTCGGCATGTAGGTGACAGATCTGGAGAGTTGGGTGCATGGCTCAGTTGAAACGGTGTCTGTCCGGCAAGTAGTTCTCCGAGAAAGAAGAACAAGGCTGCGCGGATCTGGGTATAAGCTCAACGGGAACGACGGGGTGGCGACGAAGTGGGTGTGGTCTCTACGACGTTCCTGCGAAGGTGGGGGCGGCTGCGGTTGATGTTTCGGTGAGGGTGGGAGGCGGTTGCAGTTGGCATTTGAATAAGGAAGAAGAACTTGGAGGTGGGGGGGTCCTGCTATGTGTTTTCGAAGAGAGAGGGAGAGAGAGAGAGAGAGATAAATGGGAATAGGGGTTTGATTTTGGGGAGTAATAATAAAAGAGAAGAGTTAGCCCAAAAAAGAGGGAGAAATCGTGAGAGAGGGGGAGAGAATCAAGGAATTTGATTTGACCCTTTCCTTTTTCCCTTTTTTTTTTCTAAAACAAAAGAAAAAGAACAAAAACACAACCACTACAACAACCAATACCCTTTTTGCCCCTTTTCCACCTTCAACTCCAAACCAAGTTATCTAAATTCAACTTAAATAAACGTATACAACATTTAATTCTAATAATGACCAAAATAAAATGCTAGGTATTACAACACTCCCTCCTTAAGAACTTTCGTCCCAGAAAGTTCCTAGTCTAGAAAGAGTTATGGATACAAGTCTCATATCTCATCTTCCCGCTCCCAAGTCGCTTCCTCAACTTGATGGTTCCGCAAAAGCACTTTTACCACATCAATTTCTCCTCATAGCACAAGTTCTTATTCACTTGCAAGGGCTCGTAAGCGACCACATGCGACGGATCTGGCACATATTTCCATAACATCGCCACATGGAAAACATCATGAACTGCGGAGAGAGCAAGTGGCAATGCCAAACGATACGCCACAGGGCCAATCCGCTCCAAAATCTCAAATGGCCCGATAAACTTAGGACTCAGTTTTCCCTTCTTCCCAAACCTTAATACTCATTTCATCGGTGCCAGTCTTAGGAACATGGTCACCGACTGCAAACTCCAAGTCTCTTCCCCTCGAGTCGGCATAGCTCTTCTGTCTACTCTATGCAGTTAACATCCTAGCCTTGATCTTCTGAACCGCCTCATTAGTGACTTGGACCAGCTCGGGTCCCAACAACTTGCGTTCACCAACCTCACCCCAATACACTGGGGACCTACAATTTTTTCCATAAAGAGCCTCGAAGGGTGCCATGCCGATTGTTGCTTGATAACTATTGTTATAGGCCAACTCCATCAAGTGCAAGTGTATCCCAACTACCAGCGAAATCCAGCACACAAGCCTGCAACATATCCTCCAAGGTCTGATTCAACCTCTCTGTTTACCCATCAGTCTGAGGATGAAAAGCTGTGCTAAAATTACACTTCAAGGCCAAAGCTCTCTAAAAGCTCAACCAAAAGTTCGTTGTGAATCGAGGGTCCCTATCTGACACAATCTTCATTGGAACCCCATGGAGCCTGACCACCTCCTCCGTATACAACTGCTCCCACTTCTCAACCATGTAAGTAGGCTTCCCTGGTAGAAAGTGTTAGGATTTGTGCCCTAAAGCTCTTTTTTTTTTTTGTAATTAAACATTTTCTCATTTATTAATAAAATAATTTATTATTTTATATTGTGTATAACATTATCCAATATTGTGTAAAATCCAAGGTTATTATTGTAATCTTGAACAGTATGTAGTTGACATACAGAAGGATCGTGTTAAACTAATAACCTAAAGAGTCTATAGTATATGGATAAGATTGGGTGTCTTATATTGGTAACACTATTGATATGGCCCACTTTGTAATTGTTACAAATGATTTGATTCAAATCATTCATGTGGAGACATGTGAGTGGGGATATCCTATACAATGAGTTTGTATAAGACTGGACCACAAAATATTTAATCTCTCTTTATAAATCCGTTAATTGAGAAGATTAATATTTTACATGATGATCATATGCGACTCGATCTTAATCCTGAGTGAGTTATGAACTTCTGCCTGTGAGGGCTTGTCCTTTGATTTGTATGGGTGAGAGTGGCTTTTGTAGCTGATTCAATATGCTACCATTTTGGGGACTTGACCGAATAGGGAGCTGGGAACATAATCTCACAAGATGGAATTCACTCCTTCCCTTATAGGGTAAGTAGATTAGTAGTTCCCTTAAGTGCTAATTTCAGGGCTTGAACAATATGGCCCCACCTCTCACTGGCCTGAGAGGGACTTAGTTTATGATTGGATCATAAATAAATTTTTCATTAGAGGATCAGTGGTACTTAAGGTATAAGATGTAATTATAGGGGTAAAACGGACTTTTGACCCAGCTATAATTACGAACAACTTGTGAATGATTGACTTGCATGTAATGATTAGATCGATTGATAGAACTTGTCCTACAGTGCATAAAAGTGCAACTCTAGGTCTATAATGGAGTGACCTATAGTTAATGAATGAAAATTAATTGATTAAAGAGTTTAATCAATTGATTTTATACCATTGGAGGTTATAATCTGTAGGTTGTCCTACAGTGCATAAGAGTGCAACTCTAGGTCTATAGTGGAGTGACCTATAGTTAATGAATGAAAATTAATTGATTAAAGAGTTTAATCAATTGATTTTATATCATTGGAGTTTATAACCTGTAGGTCCATAAGATCCCCTTGCTAGCTCATATGAATAAATAAAGATCAATTTCATTGAGAGAAAATTTTGAAATGTTCAAATTAAAATTTAATATATGTGATATATTAAATGAGGAAAAATATATTTATTGTATATGATACATTAAATATCAAAGAAATTATTAATGTATTAAGATACATTAAAGAAAATATATTTATTAAATTTGAATTAGATTCAAATAAATAGATGTCGTAGGAGAATTTGAAAAGGTTTGAATTTGATTCAAATCAGTTAGATAAATATATTTTAATATATTAGATATTAAAATATATTATTTAATTATTTGCCCTAGGTCATTATAAATAGAACCTCATTCTCTCATATTTTCAAGAAGGTTCCCACAAACCCTTTTGATCTTTTATTCGAGACATAGTAGAGAAGACTTTTGTGGAAGAAACCAAGTATACAAGAAGAACTTCTTTTATTCAAGGTATGTTTATGCTTAACCCTAGAATTCTTATTTTGTTCTAAATAAACTCAAACTGATTCCTACGCTTCCACTTGGGTATAATTAGATTATTCCCTTTAGAAAGTGAGCTGACTTGGCCAATCTATCAATGATCACCTAGATCACCGTGAAGCCCCTAACTGTCTTAGGCAACCTTGTGATAAAGTCCATAGACACCTCCTCCCATTTCCACTGCGACACGCTCAAAGGCTGCAATAGTCCCACTGGCCTCTGCCTCGAGGCCTTTATTTGTTGACAAACCAAGCATCTACTGACGAAGTCTGCAACATATCTTTTCATACTTCACCACCAAAATAACTGTTTCAAATCCTGATACATCTTGGTACTGCCTGGATGCATCGAAAAAGGAGAGTTATGAGCCTCATACATAATCTCACTCTTGAGTTCCACAACCTCGGGACACACAATCGCCCTCTAAATAGAAAGCCTCCATCCCCAGCCATCAAGAACTCGCTCTCTTGTCCTTACTCCACTTGGCGCAAGGCATCAACAAGATCGGGATTCACCTGCTGGAAATCTATAATACGTTGCCTCAAGGTCGGCTGAACAGTCAACTGAGCCAACTGAGCAGTTACTTCTCCCATCAACACAGCTATACCGCGCGTTCTATGTTGGATCTCAAGTGAGCCTGACTAGTAATCAACGCCGAAGTATGAGCGGTTTTCCTACTGAGGGCATCCACAACTATATTCGCCTTGCCCAGATGATATAAATTTTTCATGTCATAGTCCTTCACCAACTCCAACCACCTCGCTGTCTCATATTTAACTCCTTCTGAGTGAAGAAGTACTTGAGGCTCTTGTGGTCTGTGAAGATCTGGATCTTCTCTCCATATAAGTAGTGTCTATAGATTTTCAAAGCAAATACCACTGCCGCTAACTCCAAGTCATGAGTTGGATAATTGCGCTCATAATCCTTTAGCTGCGGGAAGCATAACCAATCACCTTCCCTTTCTGCATTAGCACACAACCTAGGCCTTTCTTAGATGCGTCACTGTACACCACGAAATTACCTGTCCCATCACGTATGGTCAAGATAGGGGCTAAAACTAACCTTCGCTTGAGCTCCTGAAAGCTCGTCTCATAGGCACCGTTCCAGACCAAAGCACTCCCCTTCTGGGTCAATTGAGTCAACGACGAGGCTATCTTGGAGAAGTCTTCAACAAAGCGTCTATAGTAACCCGCTAATCCAAGAAACTCTGTACCTCCGTGACCGAAGTTGGACGAGACCAGGTAGTAATTTCCTCGACTTTTAGGTCCATAGAAATCCCGTCTTTCAACACCACGTGCCCTAGGAAGGATACCTACTCAAGCCAAAACTCACACTTGGAGAACTTGGCGTACAACTCGTTTGCCCTCAAAGTCGACAATACTTTTCTCAGGTGGATTTCATGCTCCTCATTTGACTTGGAGTAGACTAAAATGTCATCAATAAAAACTATCACAAAGGTGTCAAGGAACTCCTTAAATACTCTGTTCATTAGGTGCATTAGTCAAACATAACGACATAATCGTAAACTCGAAGTGCCCATACCTGGACCTAAAGACTATCTTGGGAATATTCTCTTCTTGAATCCTCAACTGATGGTACCCAGACCTCAAATCAATTTTTGAGAACATCGAAGCTCCCTGAAACTGATCGAACAGGTCATCGATCCGGGGTAGTGGGTACTTGTTCTTCACAGTTACCTTGTTGAGCTCCCGATAGTCTATGCACAGGGGCATCAAACCATCTTTCTTTTTCACAGAAAGGACTGGCGCACCCCAAGGTGAAACACAAGGTCGAATAAAACCCTTGTCCAGTAGGTCTTGTATCTGCAACTTAAGCTCCCTCAACTCTTCTGAAGCCATTCTATACGGAGCTGTTGATAAAGGAGTTGTTCCTGGTTCGAGCTCAATGCTGAAATCCACTTCTCAAACTGGAGGCAGTCCATGCAAATCCTTAGGAAATAAATCTGCAAAATCCCTCAATACCGGTATAGAGGTCACCTCCACTTCCACACTTCTCGTGTCTGTCACGCTGGCAAGAAGAGCCCATGCTCCTTGGCTAATCAATCTTTTTTCCTTCAGCGTTGAGACCACTCTAGAGACCATCTCAGGCCTAGATACCTTGAACCTGAAGCAGGGTTTCGTCGGAGGTCTAAAAATAACCTCTTTAGAGTGGCAATCAATGTTAGCATGGTTCTCAGCTAACCAATCCATACCTAGAACCACATCAAAGTCGCTCATCTCTAGGACTATTAGTGTTACATCCAACGGACGATCTGACACCAGAACCTGGCATGCCTTAAAATTTTCTTGCGTCAACAACTCCGCCCCAACTGGGGTCGAGACTAACAGGCTATACCCTAGAGGCTCTAATTCTAGCTGACCTTGACTTACAAAAGCAGTAGAAATAAACGAGTGGGTACAACCATAATCAAATAATACAAAGGCATAGTGCCCAAGAATGGGTAATGTACCTGTCACCACTGCGCCCGAGCCCTCTACTGACTTGCTAGTGGAAGCATAAGCCTTCCCTTTTGTTGGCCCCGCTATGTACCAGAATTTATGCTGTTGGAGCAATTGGCTGCTACATGGCCCGTCTTGCCACAATTATAACAAGCCTTCGGCTCAGACCTTCTTCCTTCTCGACAGACCGACGATAGATGCCCCACCTTCCCACAGTTAAAACATATTTTGATGGCTGCAAAATAGACCCCATCATGACGCTTACCACAACTCGTGCATGGGATACCCTGAACTACTGCTTGCCATGTACGCTGGTTTCGACTCGAGTTTCGATTCAACTTATTGAAAGCCTGATCAAACCTCCTCTTCTGTCCTGAGCTAGAGCCCTGTCCACTGGCTATTCCCGACTGGCGGGAACACAAGTCTATCAAAGTGGCGATCCGCAGGGTGGCTGCATAAATGGTCAGGTTGAACGCTGCCATAAAGGTCATCATTCAGGCCCATGATGAACCTTTTAGTCTTCTTCGCTTCTGTGTCCACTAAGTCTGGGGCGAAGCGGGAGAGCTTAGTGAACTCCCGCTCGTACTCATCCACTACTGGTGGTCCTCTTGTTTCAGCTTCAAAAACTCCGAATACTTTCTGTACTTGAGGATTGTCGGGTAGTATTTATCAAAGAATGCTTGTTTAAACTGCACTCACGTGACTGGACCATTTGTGGTATCGCATGCTCTCTCGGTAGACTCCCATTAGAGAAGAGCCTATCCTCTGAGTGCAAACTCAGTACATTGCACCTGGTGCTCATCAGGACATTTCATGCATTTGAAGATTAACTCCATAGAAGTCAACCATGCTTCTACAGCAGTTGGATCCACACCCTGCCCATCGAAATAACATGGGTCATATTGTCTAAAGTCCTTCAAATATTTTGCCTCCACAGTCGCAGAATCCTAGTTCTGCGTAAAAAATGCTGTCTGGCTGGCTAGTGCCTATTGAATAATGGCCTACAATGACTCCGTGGTTAGGAATTATGGTGGCCCTGAGCTGGGGGTGCTGCCTGCTCCGGAACTTGCCCCACTGGTGGTTCCACACGCTAGGGCTCCTAAAGATGGTCGTCTTGCTCAACCGGTTGCTCCCCAATCGGGGGGTCCGGGATGGGATCGCCCTGCATTTGGGCCCTTCGACCTCGTCCCCTACGACCACCTCTTCCCCTAACGATGGTAGCTCTTCCTCGAGCCATATCTAACAACAAAAATAACCCAGAGTTAAGCTACCCTCAAGGACTAACCACAAATATTACCACCAGTGCGACCCAAGGCAATATCAAAACAACAAACAACATTTTAGTACTAGCTACTAACTTTTCACCATATGCTACTTTTCACCCTTGGTAATCGACAAACCTGGTGGTGGAGGGGCATTCTGCTTGCGCTTGGCTATGGAGAACAAGTGCTTACGATGTAAGCAAGTCTACAGAACCTATAACCTGTCTCTGATACCATATGTAACGCCCCAGGCCCAGGATTCTGACCAGGATTTGGAATCCGGATTCAACACCTAACGCCCCCGACATTCCCCTGCATCCCCCGCGGCCTGACCATGTTACCTACTTGTCTTGAGTTGCTTGCGAGAGTGAAGACTGTCCCCACAAACCAACACGGGTCCTTTCAGCATGCTTTGTCCTCACTCACATGCTTCCTAGAAAAATTCCCAAAATATCACCCAACATAGGATTGCTCTAAGCCAAGAACGTTTAACTTTGGAGTTCCTACAATTGGGCCACCGAAAAGGAAGGTGCACCTTGTTGGTATAGGTAGTAGCTATCAATTCTTTTAAGCCTTTCTTAACCATGCATTGCATAGCCTCAGGATCCTCTCATTCGGATGTGGTCTCGGTTCATTCATGTACCCATCTTAACCTCGGGCGTTACAAATTTTTTAAATATCTTCAATAAAAGATAAGATACTTTTCTAAAGTTTTTAATGTTTTTTGTTAAATATAATATCCTTAAAAGTTTTTAAGAACCTTTGATAAAAAGTTGATATTTTTTAAAGGTTTTTTAAACACCTTCGATAAAGGATAATATAATTTTCAAAGTTTTTTTATGTCTTTTGATTAATATAATATCCTTCTCGAACGTTTTTAAGAACCTTCGATAAAAAGTATATATTTTTCAAAGGTTTTTTAAATACCTTCGATAAAGGATAATATATTTTTCAAAGGTATTTAAAAATGGCCTTTGATAAATATATAAAATTTTCAAAGGTTTTTAATAACCTTCAATAAAAAGTAGATATGTTTCAAAGGTTTTTTAATAACCTTTGATAAAAAATGGTTGAAATAGACCAACTTTTCTGTAGTGTTGGTGTGGCTGTTAGGTGTTTGATTAAGTACTGTGTTAAGCGAATTTTTCTTTTAGTGTGATTTCCAATTCTGTGAACATAGAGGAGGAAGAAGATGAAGAAATGATGAAGATCCATGGAAATTTGGCGTTGGAATTGGCATGGATAGACATTTGGAATTTGAATTGGCATGAAATTGGCATTGGCATTTGCATCAGCGTTGGAATTTGCATTGACGCTTCCATTAGAAGTTTGAATTTGGTGTTGGAATTTGCTATTTGTTTAATCAAAAAAAAAAAAGTAAAACTCTAAATTGGCATCTGCTTCGGCATCAGCATTTGAGTTTGCAATTATTTTTTTTAAAAATCTAAATCTAAATTTGCTTCCGCCATCTGAATCTGCATCTACTTTGCCATCTGAATGTGTATCCGTATCGGCATTTGAATCGCTTCCGCCATCTGAATCTGCATCTACTTTGCCATCTGAATGTGTATCCGTATCGGCATTTGAATCGGCATTTGAATCGGCATCTACATCTGAATTAGCATTGGCATTGGTTGGAATTTGTAGTTGGAATTTAGTAATCACATCTGGTAGTTGGAATTCACAGCATCAACATCGACAATTTAAAATTTTCTTTGAATTTTATTTGTATTGGCATCTTTTCATCAAGTAAACTCACGAGGTAGTATCATAAATTTGAGAGGGGATGTTAGATTATGTTATTCAAAATATATTAGATTTAGTTTAGATTTGCAATTTGAATTAGGTTTGTTTTCGATTAAGTTATTTGGTTTAGATTTTTTCATTTGAATTATGTTATTAGATTTACTTTTGATTAGTCTTTTAGATTTGTATCTCGATGACACAATTCAAAATAATGAAAACCTAGTAGCTTTGCATTCTCTCTCTTCCCTTCTCTTCTCTAAAATTCACGACCAAAGTGTACACTCAATGTAGATATTCTTTTGAAAACATAACCAAATGAGAAATCATAAATATTCTCATACAAGACGAAATTAATAATTTTCTAACTATAGAAAATATAAGTATGACGCTCTTCCATTTAGAAAAGTTTATCGGTGATTCCTTTAAGTGTTAGTTCTGATCTTGGACAGTAGAGTACCCACCCTCTTATAGCCTAAAAAGAATTAGCCCATACTATGATCAGAGAATGTTGTTTGCTAGAAGATCCTTGAGACCCAAGAAGATAAAAGATAGTTTAAGAGGTAAAATGGTAAAATTAAATGTCTATCTACAACTAAGTAATATATCCACAAAAATAACTAATCTATAATACATGAGAGTACAATCTTTGGTTTGTATTTGGAGTTAGCTTGAGTTAATAATAATAATTAATTAAAGAGATCAGTTTGATTAATTAATTGGAGATATAACAAATCTATAAATCTATTAGCCCCTCTACTAGCTAGCTCTTTAAAATGTCGTAAACACATTGGAACTCAATAAAAAAAAATATTGGAACTCAAAAAACAAATATTGTAAAACATTTGTTAGAAGAATTCTAAAATAGTGGTATTTACTAGATAAACAATTACAATTTTTAATCGGACCATATAATTTAGTATTGAATTAGATTTATTATTTAACTAGGAGAGTCCTTCTCCTAATTTATAAATTATTTTTACCAAAAAAATGTACTTTTTTATAAATGAATTAGATTCTTCATTACTTAATTAAGGTAGTTTTTTTTTCTAATTAAATTGTTAAACATATTGAAAAATTATATTAATAATAAATTACAGATTCATCATTTAATCAAGAGTGTTTTTCTTACTAGAAAAAGGAATCTTGGGTTATTTTAGTAGACTCGTGAACTCTTCTCTAAATGGTTGAGGAAAGAATCAAATTTTTCTTTCATATGCCAAGTGGTTGAAAATGCTAAAGAAAAATTTTCCTTTGGATTTGTTTTAAAGAATCGTTCACACTTTTTTGTGTTTTATATTCGAGGATTGGTAGAGAAGATCTTTAAAGCCCATTTATTTTTATTCACACACATTCACTCAAGTTTTTTTTCCTTTGAAACTTTATTATTAAAAGTACAATGTCGGCTCCTAACTTTTATTACGAGATTGAATTAATTGTTCGTTCCTTTCACAACTAATACGTGTGTGGTTTTATTAAAGCAACTCCAATAATTAAATGTTAAAATGTGCGATAGAAAAAGATGGAAAAGAATATAGCAAAGTTTCTATATTACTTAAAGAAAATGTATCTCATATAATCATGAAGGTTGAAATTTATAGGTGATGTGTATGGTACTCGTTTGAAACTTTGTCTAGTTAGTATATGTGTAAATTTGATTCTCCAAAAGGGTGATTTTAAAGTGATTAATCGAGAATCACTTTTTGGTAATTCAACATTTGCAAAATCACTTTCAATGTAGTGAAATCAAACAAACTTGTGTTTAAAATCACTTTTAAGAAAATGTAACCAAATGTACAAAGATTTTTAATAAAAATTAATTTTCTAAACCAATAAGAAAATAAAAAAAATAAGTGTTTAAATTAGAATGCATGTCAAACTCTCTAAATTTAGAAATTATTCGATAGAATAATCAAGATAGTTAGAGATCAATATTATGGGAGAGTTTGAGATGAGGTAGGACTCTTTAAAGATAAAAGCTATCATTTGAAAGTAATTAGCTTAAGTCTTGGAGGTTCATTGTAGTAGGCAAGTAGTTAACTATGATGAGCTAAGTCTCACGGTCATTGAAAAGTAGGAACATGGTGCGATGTGTCAAGCTAAGGAGTTTTGTGACTTAGTTATAACTAAGTCTAGGCATCCTTCATAAGATTATTTAAACATTTTCTTTTAGTTCAACCATGTGTGAGGATAGAGACTTGAACCTGACATCTCAATCCAAGATATATGTCTTAATCAAATTTAATTCAAATATACTTCTTGGCCAACTTATATCATCTAGACACTAATTTTGTCAAAAGATTATAGGGGCAAGATTCAAAAATTATATTTTGGAGGGTCGTACTTAAATAATATATTTTAAGTTTAAAAAATTATTATAAAAATATAATTACAATTATTGGTAATAGAAATGTGCATAAATTATCCAACTAAGTTTATAATTTGCATAACCATATATGTGTATGTATACTATAACACTATTTTAGTCCATTTGTCACTATTATACCTAGAGGATAAACAATATTTGGCTATAAATTTGGAGTGGGTGCTTTCAAAATCAAGATTTATGTGTGTTATTAGCACCGACGGATCTACAGTAGGCCCAGGGGCTCGAGCCCCCTGACCTTTATTAGATATCCTATTATTATAATATAATTCACATGTAGTAGCAGAGAGTTAATTCATCTCAGTGGTGTGAGCGTCATCTAGCCCCTTGCCTCCTGGAGAATGCAAATTCGTTTTGCGAATTTTATGTACATAATTGTGGTGCTTCCTTTTCTTTTAATTTTTCTTTGTTTATATATTAGGTTAATTCCGCTTGTACAGATTTGGGCGCTTTTATTTATTTTCAAAAAAAAAAAAAGATTTGCGCACTTCTTTTTCTTTTATTTATTTTTTTTAATAATTATATTTAAGTTAAAATATTATTTTGGTCATGTACTTTGTGTTTCATTCCATTTTAGTCCATGTACTTTTAAATATCCAATTTTAGTCCCTATACTTTTAAATACCCAATTTTAGTCCATGTACTTTTAATAAAGCTTAAAATTGGTCCCTATTATTAGTTTATTGTTAACTTTTTTTTAAAAAAATGTTAGTCTCTATTAGCATTCATTTTATAAATTTTGAAAATATGTTCACATTGTGTCTTTTATTGCATGAAAACTATTATTATTATTTAACCAATTTCAATAAAAAATTAATAACTTGAAACTAACGGTGGGACCAATTTTAAGCTTTATTGAAAGTACAAATACTAGAATTGAATGAAACCCAAAATATAGGGACCAAAAGGTATTTTAACCTTATATTTATAAGAGGTATTCTTTTTATTGATTTAAAAATATATAGAAAAATTTTCTTTAATCTAAAATAAATAATTTAACCTTTATTTCTTATATATTTGAATGGTAAGTCACATTTCCTTTTAAAAAAACTATACCCATATATTATTTATAATTTACAAAATCTAAAGTATTAAAAAAATATTTTTAAATGTTAGTAAATTATTTTTAAATAAATAATTTCATAAGAAACTATAATTATTATAAAAAAAATTATGATTATTATTTCAAGTTTCATTTTTTTATACATTTATATAAAAAAAAAATATCAATTATATTTTCTATTGGACAAACTAATATCAAAATATATCAAGGTCCCAACATAAAATTCATTTTTTTTAAAGAAGTCCTAACATACAATTTTGAATCAGTACTAATATCAAAATATATCAAGTCCCCTTAGATAAATTTCTGGAACCACCACTGGTTATTTAGTACATCACTCACTCGATTAATTTTATATTTATTTTGAATTTCCAAGTTATATAATGCACAAATTCAAGTGACGCCAACTAACTTTGCCACAAATTCTTTCCTTAAATTTTCACATTTCTAGTAGATATGACGTTATGCATCTACCAACCTGAGCATAATTCAACTGGTTTAGGTATATCTCTTTGATCAAAAGGTCAGAGGTTTGAATCTCAACTCTAAAATGTTGTTGAACCGAAAGAAAAAGGGAAAAAAAAAAGGAAAAAAATCCTTGTACGTTCCATTGTCATGGCCATCAATTTTGCAATACTTCAGGGTCAAATGGAGTCGTAGAAGCACTCTTTTTCCTCCAAATTTGCAATGATGTTTCATTTTTAATCATTTTGTTGGTAGAATAATTGAGTAGTACTGAGAATACGAAAGTGAGCATAACTTGTCGTAATTTACATGTACCTTTGACCAAGAGGTCAAAGGTTCGAATACTGAACCTCCAAATGTTATTAAACTCAAAAAAAAAAACAAAATTGAGTAGTGCTTAGAAACAACCTAAAACATGAATATATATATATAATGAAAGTGGACTAAATTATACAAAATTAAGGGCGTGCTTTGATTGACTTTTCAAGTGTTTAATTTTGAAAAACAAAAAAGTCATTTTCACAATATTTGTGATATTTGGCAACCACTCAAAATGACTTTTTTAAAAAAACAAGTTTGAGAAATAAGCTATTTTGAGTGAAACACTTGAATTCAAATTCTAGAAAAAATGTTTTTAAGTGTTTAATTGTGAATTCCTTCTAAATTTTCATGATATATGAAAATGACCAAAATACCCTCATAGTACCTTCACTTCTCCATGGCTACCACCGATGACCACCATCGACCCCTCGGTAACTTCTACCGGTGACCACTGGATTTCGCTGCCTACCACTAGAAACCCTTGCCCGCGACCACTGGAATTTGTTGCCGTCCACCGCCATCTCACCACTAACGATCGCTGTTGGAGGCAACCACCACTGGCGACCACTATCGACAGCACATACTGGCAACAACCAGATTTCGTCACCTACCACTGGCGACCGCCGTTGACAACCACTATATTTCACTGCCATTCATCGACAACCACCATTGGCACCCCCGACGAACACTATTGCCAATAACTACCACCAGCGACCAAATTCTTCCACCTACCACTGGCAACCACTAAATTCTGCTGCCTACCCTTGGTGATAGTTGTTGCCCACTGCCACCTCCCTACTGGCAACCACCACTGGTGACTGTCATCGGCAACGACCAAATTCTGCAACCGTTCATTGTCACCTCACTGTCGTCGCACACTGTTGATTACCACTGTATTCCACCACCACCTCACTATCAGCGACCACTCCACTAACTACCACAACTGGTCATAGTGTTTTAAATACAAATTTGAAGTTATTAGTTCATAGTATTTAATAGTCATCCTTTATAGTAATTTGACATGCACGACCATTTTGGGTGTAGAGCAAACCAAACCAAACTTGTGTATATAAACATTTATGAGTAAATGTAACCAAACATATGAGTGTTTTAATTTTAAACCATTTGTGTAAACAATATTTAAAATTATTTTTGATAAACAGTTGTTTTTTACCGGCAATCCAAATAGGCCCTAAATCTCCTTAATCTAACTTTGTTTTTAATGTTTTAAAATTTTCAATTGTATTCTTAATCTTTCGATTTTTCATTTTAAAAAAACTATTTTTTAGTAATTTCAGTATATATTTGAAATTATTAAAGCATTACGAGATAAAAATGAAAACAAACATCTAGATTAAGTGCAAAATTGAAATCAAATAAATTGCACTAGATGTACCTAACATATGTACGTTTCAATTTTGCATTTGCTGTTTTGAAAGTTTCAAGTTTGCTCATTGAAATAAATTATTACATACCTTAGAACATTTTGCATCAATTAGCTAAAAGTGATTAAAGGATTCAGTGTTTGAGAAGAAAGTTGATGCAAAAATAATTTAATTTCTCATCTTGTTCCTACGGAAAATCAGTAGATCTCCATTCCCATTTCATTCAACAGGATTCTATTCAACATAATTTTTTGTAGAAGTCAATCTTAAATAAATATGTTAATAACATCTCTGAAGTATTGTAGATTTAAATCCACCATTAAGTTTTAAAAATGTATGGCTAAAAATATACATAAATACAAAGTTTATGGCACGGTTGATAATCATTTGAGGCCCCGTTTGATAACCATTTGGTTTTTGGTTTTTGGTTTTTGAAAATTAAGCTTGTTTTCCCCAAATTTCTCAACAATGGTTTTCATCTCCCTTAAGGAAGTATTTGAATTCTTAGCCAAATTCTAAAAACAAAAACAAGTTTTTGAAAACTATTTTTTTTTGTTTTCAAAACATGGCTTGGTTTTTGAAAACATAAGCAAAAAGTAGATGACAAAACAAGTAAAACCATAAGTGGGAGTAGTATTTATAGGCTTAATTTTTAAAAACCAAAAACTAAAAACCAAATAGTTATCAAACGGGGCCTTGGACTTTTGGTTTTTTGTTTTTGAAAATTAAAAGTATAAATCCTACTTCTACATATGAGTTTCCTTGTTTTTTTATTTACTTTTTACCAGCTATGTTTTAAAAAACCAAGCCAAGTTTTGAAAACATACAAAAGTAGTTTTCAAAAACTGATTTTTGTCTTTGGAATGTAGCTAAGAATTCAAATATTTTGTTAAGAAAGATGAAACACATTATAGAGAATTGATGAGAAAAGAAACACAATTTTCAAAAACCGAAAATCAAAAACCAAGGCTCCGTTTGATAACCATTTGGTTTTTGTTTTTTGTTTTTTTGAAAATTGTGCTTGTTTTCTCATTACAATAGATTTCATCTTTCTTAAGAAAACATTTGAATTTTTAGTCAAATTCCAAAAACAAAAACAAGTTTTTGAAAACTACTTTTGTTAGTTTTTAAAACTTGGTTTAGTTTTTGAAAACATAGATAAAAAGTAGATAACAAAACAAAGAAACCTATAAGTGGAATTAATATTTATAGGCTTAATTTTTAAAAACCAAAAATTAAAACCAAAAACTAAAAATGGTTATCAAATGAGGTCCAAATGATTATCAAATGGGCCTAAGTTTTTCAGTTTTTATGTAGAGTTTATCAAACAAAGTTACAAAAGAAAAAAAAAATTAAAATGGTCCATTGGAGTGACAAAAAAAAGTCTTTCTAATTTTCATTACTCATTTCACACTCTTATATTTGATGATATGAGATAAACCTTATTACAAAAAAGAAAATTACCAAAATATAGCCAGAAAATATTTATAAAAATATCATTACAACAATATTGCTATAATCCAAACACAAGAAAAATATTAATATTAATTACAATTTATAGTAACCTCCATCAAGTGTGTTTTGGATTAATTTCTTAAGTGATTTTGGAAAGCTAAAATTATTTATTTAGACAAAATATGGATTGTTTTGTAACAAATAAAAATTACTTTTGAAACAAATTATGTTAAAATCATGTTTTGAAGAAAATGACTTTAGATGTGATTTTTAAAAAAGTGATTTTAAAGTGATTGATTGGAAACCTAATCACTTTGTAGTAATTTTATATATGTAGAATCACTTTTAAAAGTTAAAATTCATAATAAATAATAAATATTAAAATATTACAAATAAAAAATTGTCTCATTTAAAAGTTAAAATTCATTATAAATAATAAGTATTAAAATGAGTGGAGAATATTGTAACATTTTAATATTTAATCGGTTTTAAATATGAGTTCCTTTTTCGATTATAATTTGTGAGAGTTTTTGTAACATCCCAAATTTTCCAAAACGGTCATTCTAACAATAATGCGGAAGCGTAACAATCAAAACTAAAATAGACTTAAACAAATTCAGCTGAAGTAATTTCATACAAAGGATTTCTAAAAGAAACTATTGAATCCATAATAACAACTTTCTAAGTCTTGTGTCAGAGAGCTAAACTTCACTTCTTTCAAGACTATTACTTGATCCTTCATTTGAAAACATTTTGAAAAAACAAAAATGAGTACAAAATACTCAATAAGAAATTTCAACATCAAGTTCAAAATTTCATTTTCTTCAAAACAAAACATAGAAATTCAATTTAACAAATCATTTCAATAGTTGAATCAAAATTCAAATATTCATTCGGTCATTTTCTTTTAAAACAATCATAAACAAAATACAAATATCCTTGCAAAATTTTTAATACAACTATTAAAACGTTCAGTCAAAACTTTGGAAAAACAAAAATCTTTCAATTGAACAAAACTTTCATTTAACCAAACTTTCAAATATCGAAACTTTCAATTCAAACAATACTTTCAATCAATCATTACTTTCAAATATCAGAGTGAGAATATGCATTATTTGGGTAGCCTTCATAACATATATGATGGTTACCCGTCGGTAACACCAATCAATTAATCAGAACATTCAATTAGAGTTGTCAATAAAAATCTACCAGAACATTCAATTCAATTACTTAAGTGTGAGGTCATGTGAGTGAAACACACACATGAATCTTCATTCCAAAGGAATGCCAAACCACAAACTATGCCTTCCCTCAAATAAGGTTCTATTAGTCAGAGATGTCGATAAAATCGACCAGAACAATCAATATAATTATTTAAGTGTGAGGCCACGTGAGTGAATAACACACACATGAATCTTCATTCCAAAGGAATGCCAAACCACAAATGTGTCTTCTCACAAATAAGCCAGAACAATTCCATCAATTCCAATTTAGGCTACTACCACAAATAAGCAAAGTATTCCCAAAACAGAAAATTGGCATGTAACGATCGGCATTTTCAGGTAGTAATTAAGGCTTTACTTTTGAAATTTAAAATTATAGCAAGGTTGATTTCATGCTTAAAGTTGTGTTGGAAATTAATTTTAGAGATTGTATGTTTAAGATTGAGGTAATTTGAGGGTAAATTGGGAAGAAATAGGGAAAATAAAGGAATTAATTGATTTGGGGGTATTTTTGTGATTTAAATGACTTTTAGCCAAGCCAAGCCCAAGAGAAGCCAAGCCCACCAATTCCTCTCTCTATTATTTTAATATGCACGTAGCCCTAGGTTAACAACAAGCCTCCAAGCCAAGCTTCCAAGCCACCATCTTCTCCAAATCTCTTCTTCCCTTTGTGATTTTCGACAGCCCCTCTTGCAGAGAAGATTTTTTTTTTCAGCAAGCTTTTCACCACCTCAGACCGCTAGAGCACCGCCAGCCACGAACCCCTCGCCGCCGCACGATCCACCCACAGCCGTATGCAACCGCCATCCCGAACGCCGGATCCGAGAACCGACCAGAACGCCCATGCCGTCGCACACCCACGCCGCACGAACCGAGCCGTCGCGCGACCACCGCCTTCCCACACGCTGAAGTCACCGTCCACGCGCATCGCCGATCGCCGTCCACGCAGAACGTCGGCGTCTTGCTGCTGTTCATTTTTCCGGCGAGATTTTTCTGTATTTGGGCTATTTTTCGGCGAGTTCCGGTACTGTACAGCCGTGAGTTGACTCCGTTTTCGCATGGGTAAGCTAACTCGTGTTGTATACTCATGGATTTCACAATAGAATTCTGATTTTGGGCATTGATATGGAAGTTTGGAGATTTACCCATTAATTTTTGGGATTTATTTTTGAAATACCCATTGTAGGTGGAGGTTGGTTTAACAAAATCGAATCAAACCATAGAATTAATCGACAAAGCTCGATTCTGTTTTGGAGAGGAACGGAGGTAAAATCCGAATTCTTTTTCCAAGTTTGGACTTTAGGTAGATTGGACTTTAAGTGAATTTTAAGTATGAGCCTTGGAACACATGTGTGATTATGAGTATGAGTTCCTACTAACTATGGGTTTCTTGGAATAAGTTGATTACTAAACCAACGTCCTGGGTTGTTTCTAGAATTGGAGTTTAAAGACTATGAATGTTAAGCCTGATCTTTGAAAATTGTTATAGGTGCCAAGGGATTTCTAAAATAGGAGTTTGAGGACCCTTCATTGAGCTTAGCCAAGGTAAGGGACTTTATGCCGGTATGCTTAAATGCAAGTCGGGAACTGAATTGAAAAAAAAAAAGAATTTACTTTTGAAATAAAAGGATTTTCATAAATGTTTTAGTTATGATTGTTGATGAATTTTGAAATGCTATGTATGAAAAATAATTCTCACATGTATGTTCTTATGAGTGTGATGCATGTTATATGATTTATGATATGATGAATGACATGAGAACTTTGTTTTATGTTGCATCATGAAATGAAAAATTGAAAATGCTTTGGGACCTCATGCATACATTATGTTTTCATGATAAAAATGATTTCGAAGGCTGTGGCAATTACCCCCTAACATTATTGATGTACATCTATATGAAAAGGAGCCTTACGAGACTATATGAAAAGGAACCTGAAAAGGTTAAATGAAAAGGAAAGGTGAGGTTGGGTTAATTGTCCACATTAAGTCGAAGAGAAAAGTTGAAAGAGAAACGTTTCTGCTATGAAAGGAATTTAGGTCCCACCAAAGGAAAGAAAGAAAATGTTTTCGAAAACTCATTATGTGTGTGTATGCATATCCTGACCCGGTAGTGAGGTCACTTACTGAGTATTGTAAAATACTCACCATTTTCAAAAATGTTTTTCTTTTCAGGCAAATACAAAGACATATCATAGGCGATTGACAAGGCAGTTTGCTGAGAGGGTCATGGGTGACTTTGAAGGTCATGACTTCCGCATTTAGATAGTGTGTTAGTTAAAACATATTTTGTTTAGTAAACAATGTGTTGCGAAACTATTTCAACTGATTGAACATTATAATTCATATTATGTTTTGAAATGATTTTTAAAGGGATCCCGAGCATAAAGATTTTTTGCTGTTTAGCAAAAAGTTTCATTCTTTCTGTCTTTTACCAAAGATTTTAAAATTTCTTCAGCATGCATGTAGTAACGTCCCTAGAAAGTCTAATAGGAAAAGTCAGGTCGTTATGGCATATCCGGATAGCCCTTATCAAATCAATAAAAAAATTCTTTTGTAAACATTTGAAACAAAACATGTAGTTTCAAATAACAATTTCATTAAAGATTCATCATATCAACCATTCAAACTCAAAACCAAAACAAACGTACTTTCAATTCAAAATAAATTATCAAAACACATTTATTTCAAATTATCCAAAACGGCAAACATACTTTTAAATAGCAAAACACTTTCAAGCATACAAAACAATTTTGATCAATTTCAAATCATACAAAACATACTTTCAAACATTTATCAAATAAACAATATTCAAAAGATAATTGTACCAAAATTTCTATTTTGGAAGGGATGTGGAAACTACTTATCTCGATCGATAATCATACAATTCTTAATCTCAATCTCAATTCCAAATTTAATCCATTTTCTTGAACAATCATCAACTTTTCCTAGAAGTCCAAACATATCCAATACTTCATTGATCAGAAACCAAAATTCCATCTTAAAGGTCCAAAAGCTTATAAAAAATATAGACAATCTTATCTACCCAATTTTTCCCATTCAAAACAATTTTCTGGATAAAAAGTTAGGAAAAAATAGGGTTCTTGGACTAAAAAAAACAGCACTGAAAAACTGGATTAAAAATACTTTAAAATCCAATTAAAAATGTATTAAAATTGATAAAATCAATGCTTTTTAATACGTAATAAAATACCAAACAATTTTTCAATTCTACAATTTTTAAAAACTTTAAAACTATCATAAATTATGGACAAATAACCCAGAAAAATTTCTGCTCATAAAACAAAACTTTCCAAGATTTTAACATCAAAAGAATCAAGATTTGTCACTTTTTAACCCAAAAACCAGATCTGAAAAGCTTGATAAACTGCTGTAAAAACCATAAAAACATAATGTTTTCATGTAGAAATTAAAGATATAAATCACACTTTAAAGAAACAATCATCTGGTAAACTTTCTTGTACAAAAAGAACCCAAAAACACTAAAAACTGTCCCAAATTTAGAAGAAAATAAAAGCTGGAAAATTCTGAAAAATTTTCCTTAATCAAAACCTTCAATTTAATCAAAAATCCATAAGATGAAAAACTTTGATAAAGAATTAAGCAAACCCAAAAACCTAAAAACTTTTTAGGGCAAAAGATTTCAAGAATCTTTTCATTCTAAACATTCATAAATTGAAAACAAAAACTCAAAATTTGTCAAGAAAGATTCAATCAATAACAAAAAAAAAAATAAACAAACTTCAAAATAGAAGGGAAGAAAACTTACTGCTTTTTCTTTAGAGAGGAAACTGCAGAACGACTTCTTCTTTTCTTTCTTTTTTTGCGGTGATCAAAAAGGTTAGGGCTTAAAAGACCCTTTTTAAAAGAACTCTAATCAAAACCCTTACATGATTATCTTCTCCTTTTTTCTTTTTTTTTTTTTTTAAAAGGAAAATAAAGATCTATCTCCAAATTTAAAAAGAAGATAAAATCCTAATTCAAAAAGGTTTTAGAAAAACCAATAAAATAAATTCTTCTTTTTTTTTCTTCGGTTGTTACAGTTTTTATCTTTTTAAAGAAGAAAACGTATTGGTAAGAGAGATTAAAAAGTTTACAATTTAATTACTTAGTTTTGTTTTAAATTCCTAGATTTAAATTTCTTGTATAAATACCTTTTTTTACCACACTCTCAAATACACAACATTTTCAATCTTCTCTTCTCAACCTAATTGTTTACGTATTTTTTTCTCAATATTTACTCCATTTTGCTATGTTACTTGTAATTCTCCCAACAATTTTAAGGAGAATTCGTCATGGAAACTGCAATTGAGAAGCCCAATGAGAATGTTGGAGATCTCAACAAACCTTTTCGATTTAAGGGAGCACACTTTAAGAGATGGAATGGAAAAGTGTTGTTCTACCTTAATCTTCTCAAAGTGGCCTATGTCCTCACAGAAAAAAAAATCTAAAGAAGATCAACACTGAAAACATGAGCATTGAGAGATCGTGGAACAACTTGATAAACATGAGAAAGATGAGTACAATTACCTATATTCTCTTTTAAGTTGTTATATTGATTATTTTTATGATTATTATTATACTATTTTTACATATGCAAAGAAAATATAAAAAATTGTGCATAGTAGACTTGATGCTAAAGTGGAAATAAGGCAAGATGCATTGATTTAAGAGGGCAATGAAAATTCCACTAAGGTAAATCTAATATCTTCTAATGATAGTTTACCTAAGGGTCGGATTTCTAAAAATAGTCATTTAAACCGAAGAAGAGTTATATTGTAACACCCGAGATTCTTTGGGTAAGTTTAAAATGTTGTTTTGGTAAAGTTTTATTATGAATTTAATTATTTTGAGGGTAATTTAGTGATTTTTGGAAAAGAAAAGGGCTTTTTGGTCTTTTGGAAAAGATATTTTGATTTTATAATTATTATTAATATTATTATTATTATTATTATTATTATTATAAAAAAAAAAAAAAAAAAAAAAAAAAAAAAAGAGAAAATTCTTCTTCTCTCGCGCGCGCGCTCTCCCCTCCCTTCCGATCACTCTCTCTCTCTCTCTCTCTCTCTCTCTCGCCGAAGCCCCGCCGTCCGCCGCACGCCGTCCGCCGCACGTCACCGCCGATTTCTTCCTCTTCTTCTTCGTTCTCACCGAGCAGCAGCCGCACGCTGTCGCCGGCAGCCACGAACCCAGCGGCGCGATCGCTGTCCGCCGCTGCTCGCGATTTTTCTTCTTCTCCGATCAGCTCCACGAACGCCCAGCCGTCGACCTGCACGCCTAGCCTCGCCGAACAAAGCAACTCGCTGCTGTGGAGTGTTCGAAGCCGCCACAGCACTGAATATCGCCGGAAAACACCATTTCCGCCGCGATTTCAAGGTGGGTTTTCATTCCGTGAGGAGTTTGGCATTTTGAGCTCGAGTTTGATCGATTTTCAGCAAAATAACCTCGGATTATGGTAGATCGGGCTGCAACACACCAGAAACGAACCTTCACGCGCCGATTGGAAGCCCCACGCGCCGCCCATGCGCCGCCGCCGTGAAGTCCACGCGCCGCCGTGCTCCGGTCACGCGCCGCCGTTCGCCGGAGTTGGGTAAAATTGCCATTAGGTCCGTTTCGTCGAGTTATTAATGATAGAAGGTGTTTTAGCGTAATTCGGATGGTTTAAGACACGTTTAGAACACTTTTTAGGTGAATTGTCGAGGATCGAGGATCGTACTTGGAGTGGAAACTCAAGAAGCTTAATTACTAAGTGAAGAAAGGGTATTGTAATAAGTAAAGATTTAAGGTAAGGGATCTCACAACGAAAGAAGTTTTCAAAACTTGAGCTAGCTCTATGATTTCTTTGAAAGTTTATGTTTTCATGTTAAGTATTTAAGAAAGAAAGTGTATTATATGTATGTCTTTGAAATGCGATTGCTATGATTTATGCATTCATGACTATGTTCTAAAACGAATGGGACCTCATGCATGTGTTGTGTTCATGAAAGGATTTATATAGGCTGTGACGATAATTCTCCCAAAAGTTTTATGTGGGTTTTGAGGGAACCCGAGTCTTCGGACTCTATATGCTCCCGGGGTTCGAGAGTGCCCCCACGACTGTAGCCGACGGGCTTGAGTCTTCGGACTCCACGATGGTAGCCTTCGGGCTGAGTCTTCGGACTCCATGATATATGTTAGCTTTCGAGCTTAACTCTCAGAGGTAGGGAGGACTCTATTAGACAGAAAAACTATGTCTTCGGACTATTCAGAGGCCCTCGGGAGAATTTAATCGTTCACAAGAGCTGGGAGGAAAAGTATATGGTTTATAAAAGGAATTTTAGGTCCCCTACTAAAGCGATGGTTTTATGATTTAAAATGATATGTTGCATGTGATTGAAACTCTTATTTTAAAACTATGATGGACTTACTGAGTATTATTCGTTAATACTCACCCTTTTCCTTTTTAAAATGTTTTCAGGTAAGGCTAAGATCGGCCCTAGCGCGTGACCGGAGATCCTCTACTCGAGTCATGGGAGCCGACTGATCGTTATTCCGCTTCCTTTATGTTTCTAGATGTACATAGAACTCATGTTAAGTTTTTAAATGTTTAGGAGGATGTTTCAAAATCTTTTAACCTTTCTTTGTAAATCGTGCACGTGCATTTGATTTCTGCTGTTGAACCCTAGCATCATATTGAGAAGTTTGTTGGATGCTAGGAGGTTGTTTGAAATCTTAGAAGTGTGTTTTTCTATGTCTTATCAGGGTCAGAATTTTGGTTTTCGTGTAGTTACGCCGTTATGTTGCCGAAATTTTTGGTAATATAGCGACGTGACTTAGTAATGACTCTTAGGTAGCGTATTGAGCCTATAGGGTCGTTACAGTTGGTATCAGAGCACTAGGTTATAGGTTCTGTAGACTAGCTTACTTCGTAAGCATCAGGTATCCCATGACTAAGTAGTGATTTCCAGTCATCGCGCAGGTACGCCTCTGAAGTAAACTTTTAATTTGTTTGTTGAAAAGCATGTTATTTTTATGAAATGATTCATATGTGAAATGTATTTTAAGTTAAGGAAAGTTTAAGACAAGTGAAAAGTGTGATCCCTTTTGATGTGAAGGTTAACTTGTTTATGTTTGTTTGTTAAGTATGCCGCCTAGAAGGAGAGGCAGAGGACGGGGTAGAGGACGTGGTGCTGGTAGAACACATGACTTACCTCCTGAGATGCCAGTGGAACAGGAGGTGAATTCAGGGGCAAATTCCCCTGTTGCTCAGGCTCAACCTGATCCAGTTATGGAGCCTGCAAATCCTACGGTTGCGTCGTTGATGTTAGAGGCGATGCAGAACTTAGTACAAGCGACCGTGACGACCCAGTTAGCACAGATGGGTCAAGTTTCTACGCCAGCTTCATTACAAGCCCGTCACTTGAAAGATTTTAGAAAGTATGATCCAAGGGCGTTTGACGGATCCTCTGGGGATCCTACAGTGGCGGAGTTATGGTTGTTCTCTATGGAGAACATTTTTCAGTTGATGAGCTGCCCGGATGAATATAAAGTTTCTTGCGCCACATTTATGCTGAGGGATGATGCATACCTATGGTGGGAATCTGCTCAGAGGACCATCGGTACAGGAGGAGGAATAGTGACGTGGCCGATGTTCAGAGAGGCTTTCTGGAACAAATATTATCCTGCGACTGCACGATACAAGAAACAAGAAGAGTTTCTACAACTTAAACAGAATCGACGTCCAGTGGATGTCTATGAGAGGGAATTCACAAGGTTATCTCGTTTTGCTTCCGAGCTGGTAGATACTGAGGCCAAGAAAACAGAGCGTTTTGTAATGGGTTTGGATCCTCAGGTTAAAGGCGTGGTGCAGGCTGTAGCACTTCACGACTATGCTGCTGCGGTAAGGACAGCAGAGTTTATTGTTGCAGGCCAACAGAGTGAGATTCCTATGGTCCAAAACCCGAGTCAGTCATCCTCTGGTCACAAGAGGAGATGGAGTCAGGCGAACTTGAATCCCCAGCGTTCTCAACAGTCTTCACAGTCGTCCATGAGGTCACAGGCCGCTTCTAGCCAGAGACAGCAAGTGAATAGACCGGGACCTAACACTGGGGAGAAACCTCGTTGTAATGAATGTGGAAAGTTTCATTGGGGTCAGTGCCTGATGCGGTCCGGGTTGTGTTTTCGATGTAAAAGGGAGGGACATAGAGCTGAAAATTGTCCTACCCTCCCAAACAGGAGAGGCCAGTCTTCGGGTTCAGGTGGAGTAGGACTTAATAGGCCCACACTTCAGCAAGGGAGAGTTTTTGCTAGTACCGGCAGGGAGGCTGGTAACTCAGATGCTGCAGTTACAGGTACGCTTCCCGTTTTGGGATACCTTGCATTCGTATTATTTGATTCAGGTTCTACACATTCCTTTATTTCTGCGTCTTTCGGGAGACAAGCTGAGTTAGAATTTGAGCCATTACCCTCTGCTTTGTCTGTTGCTACTCCGATGGGGTTGAGTTTATTAGCTACTGAGGGGATTAAGAATGGTAAGATGATAGTTTCCGACCACGAGCTGGATGTGAATTTAATAGTCCTCGAGATGGAAGGGTTCGATGTTATTCTAGGCATGGATTGGCTGGCTTTGAACCATGCTAATATTGATTGTTTCCGTAAAGAAGTGGTGTTTACGCCACCAAAACAGGCCAGTTATAAGTTTAAGGGGACTAGAACTGGAGTTAATCCAAGAGTGATATCTGCTCTTAAAGCGAGAAAGCTAGTTCTTAAGGGATCATGGGGTATCTTAGCTAGCGTTGTGGAAGTGAGACACACCGAGGTTCACGCATCGTCTGTGCCTGTGGTGAATGAATTTTTAGATGTGTTTCCTGAAGATCTTTCAGGGTTGCCTCCCGTGAGAGAAATAGACTTCACCATAGAGCTTGAATCAGGAACCGCTCCTATCTCTAAAGCTCCTTATAGAATGGCACCAGCGGAATTGAAAGAGCTGAAGTTGCAACTGCAGGACCTATTGGATAAAGGTTTTATTCGACCTAGCGTATCTCCTTGGGGAGCACCGGTCTTGTTTGTAAAGAAGAAAGATGGAACCATGAGATTGTGCATTGATTACAGGGAGTTGAACAAAGTTACGATTAAGAATAAGTACCCTCTTCCTCGTATCGACGACCTCTTTGATCAGTTACAGGGAGCGTCGGTGTTTTCAAAGATTGATCTGAGGTCAGGGTACCATCAGTTGAGGGTCAGAGAAAGAGACATCCCTAAGACGGCATTTAGATCACGATATGGACATTTTGAATTCACGGTGATGTCTTTTGGTTTGACTAACGCCCCTGCAGTTTTTATGGACTTGATGAATAGAGTATTCAAGGAATTCCTAGATGCTTTCGTGATTGTATTCATTGATGACGTCCTTGTATACTCTAAAACTGAGAAAGAACATGAAGAGCATTTGAGAAGAGTGTTGACGACTTTGAAGGAGAACCAGTTGTACGCGAAATTCTCCAAGTGCGAGTTTTGGCTTACAAAGGTGTCTTTCTTAGGACACGTAGTGTCAAGGGCAGGGATTTCCGTAGATCCAGCGAAAGTAGAGGCTGTAACGTTATGGCCTCGTCCGACTACAGTTACCGAAGTACGGAGTTTCCTGGGTCTAGCAGGTTACTATAGACGGTTCATCCAGGATTTCTCTAAGATAGCTACGCCTTTGACTCAACTAACTCGCAAAAGCAAGTTATTTGTCTGGACTGACGAGTGTGAAGCAAGTTTCCAGACACTTAAACAGAGACTGGTATTAGCCCCTGTTCTTTCTGTGCCTGAGGGAACAGGTGGATTTGTAGTTTTCACTGATGCATCGAGAAAAGGGCTAGGAGCAGTGTTGATGCAAAGTGGAAAGGTTATAGCCTATGCGTCTCGCCAGTTGAAAAGTCACGAGCAAAACTACCCAACCCATGATTTGGAGTTGGCCGCAGTTGTCTTCGCCTTGAAGATCTGGAGGCATTATTTGTATGGTGAGAAGATTCAGATCTTCACGGACCATAAGAGTTTGAAGTACTTGTTTACACAAAAAGAATTGAACATGCGGCAACGTAGATGGTTAGAGCTGGTAAAAGACTACGAACTAGAAATTCTTTATCATCCCGGTAAGGCAAATGTTGTCGCAGATGCTCTCAGTAGAAAGACTGTACATACTTCAGCTCAGATCACTAGTCAGGATGAGCTACAGGCAGAGATGGAGAATGCTGAAATTGCAGTTTTGATAGGTGAAGCGACTACACGCTTAGCTCAGTTGACTGTGCAACCAACTTTGAGGCAACGTATTATAGTCTCTCAGCGATTGGATCTTAGTTTAATGGAAAAACTACGACAAATCGGCACTGAGCAAGCTCAAGAGTTTTCTATGTCTTCAGATGATGGACTTCTATATCAAGGGCGATTATGTGTACCTAATATTGATGAATTGAAGAGTGAGATTTTGACTGAAGCGCATAGTTCGCCATTTTCGATGCATCCTGGTAGTACCAAAATGTATCAAGACCTAAAACAGATTGTCTGGTGGCACAGTATGAGAAAGGATGTAGCGGAGTTTGTCAGTAAGTGCTTAGTTTGTCAACAGGTTAAAGCGCCGAGACAGAGGCCGGCAGGATTGTTGCAACCATTGAATGTGCCTTTGTGGAAATGGGATGAAATCTCTATGGATTTCATTGTTGGGTTACCCAGGACGATGAGAGGTTACACGGTGATTTGGGTCATCGTCGATAGGCTTACCAAATCAGCGCATTTTCTTTCGGGTAAGTCTACATATTCTACAGAGAAATGGGCGCAAATTTATATGCAGGAGATAGTGCGATTACACGGAGTTCCTGCTAGAATTGTCTCGGACAGGGATGCCCGTTTTACTTCTAACTTTTGGAGAGGATTATAGAAAGCTATGGGTACTCAATTGGATTTTAGCACCTCTTTTCATCCCCAAACGGACGGACAGACCGAGCGATTGAATCAAGTTTTGGAGGATATGTTACGTGCATGTGCGTTGGATTTCCCAGGTAGTTGGGATACTTACTTGCACCTGATGGAGTTTGCCTATAACAATAGTTATCAGGCTACTATAGGAATGGCACCGTTTGAAGCTTTGTATGGTAAAAGATGTAGGACTCCAATATATTGGGATGAGGTCGGTGAACGACAGCTTTTGGGGCCAGAGTTAGTTCAAGTCACGAACAATGCTATTCAGAAAATCAGGGTAAGAATGCAGACTGCACAGAGTAGACAGAAGAGCTATGCTGACACAAGACGAAGGGATCTAGAATTCGAAGTAGGCGACCATGTGTTTCTTAAAGTGGCTCCGATGAAAGGAGTGTTGAGGTTCGGCCGGAAAGGAAAGTTAAGTCCGCGGTTTATAGGGCCGTTCGAGATTCTTGAACGAATAGGCCCTGTGGCTTATAGATTGGCATTACCGCCATCTCTCTCTGCGGTCCATGATGTATTCCATGTCTCGATGTTAAGAAAGTATGTGCCGGACCCTTCGCATGTGATTGACTACGAGCCATTACAGTTGAATGAAAATATGAGTTATGAAGAACGGCCGACTCGAATTCTAGCAAGGGATCGTAAGACCCTTCGTAACCGAGAGATTAATTTGGTTAAAGTGCTCTGGCAGAACCATCGGATGGAAGAGGCTACTTGGGAACGTGAAGATGAAATGCGAGCCAAGTATCCTGAACTATTCCAAGACTAGGAACTTTCGGGGACGAAAGTTCTTAAGGGGGGAAGAATGTAACACCCGAGATTCTTTGGGTAAGTTTAAAATGTTGTTTTGGTAAAGTTTTATTATGAATTTAATTATTTTGAGGGTAATTTAGTGATTTTTGGAAAAGAAAAGGGCTTTTTGGTCTTTTGGAAAAGATATTTTGATTTTATAATTATTATTATTATTATTATTATTATTATTATTATTATTATAAAAAAAAAAAAAAAAAAAAAAAAAACAGAGAAAATTCTTCTTCTCTCGCGCGCGCGCTCTCCCCTCCCTTCCGATCACTCTCTCTCTCTCTCTCTCTCTCTCTCTCTCTCTCGCCGAAGCCCCGCCGTCCGCCGCACGCCGTCCGCCGCACGTCACCGCCGATTTCTTCCTCTTCTTCTTCGTTCTCACCGAGCAGCAGCCGCACGCTGTCGCCGGCAGCCACGAACCCAGCGGCGCGATCGCTGTCCGCCGCTGCTCGCGATTTTTCTTCTTCTCCGATCAGCTCCACGAACGCCCAGCCGTCGACCTGCACGCCTAGCCTCGCCGAACAAAGCAACTCGCTGCTGTGGAGTGTTCGAAGCCGCCACAGCACTGAATATCGCCGGAAAACACCATTTCCGCCGCGATTTCAAGGTGGGTTTTCATTCCGTGAGGAGTTTGGCATTTTGAGCTCGAGTTTGATCGATTTTCAGCAAAATAACCTCGAATTATGGTAGATCGGGCTGCAACACACCAGAAACGAACCTTCACGCGCCGATTGGAAGCCCCACGCGCCGCCCATGCGCCGCCGCCGTGAAGTCCACGCGCCGCCGTGCTCCGGTCACGCGCCGCCGTTCGCCGGAGTTGGGTAAAATTGCCATTAGGTCCGTTTCGTCGAGTTATTAATGATAGAAGGTGTTTTAGCGTAATTCGGATGGTTTAAGACACGTTTAGAACACTTTTTAGGTGAATTGTCGAGGATCGAGGATCGTACTTGGAGTGGAAACTCAAGAAGCTTAATTACTAAGTGAAGAAAGGGTATTGTAATAAGTAAAGATTTAAGGTAAGGGATCTCACAACGAAAGAAGTTTTCAAAACTTGAGCTAGCTCTATGATTTCTTTGAAAGTTTATGTTTTCATGTTAAGTATTTAAGAAAGAAAGTGTATTATATGTATGTCTTTGAAATGCGATTGCTATGATTTATGCATTCATGACTATGTTCTAAAACGAATGGGACCTCATGCATGTGTTGTGTTCATGAAAGGATTTATATAGGCTGTGACGATAATTCTCCCAAAAGTTTTATGTGGGTTTTGAGGGAACCCGAGTCTTCGGACTCTATATGCTCCCGGGGTTCGAGAGTGCCCCCACGACTGTAGCCGACGGGCTTGAGTCTTCGGACTCCACGATGGTAGCCTTCGGGCTGAGTCTTCGGACTCCATGATATATGTTAGCTTTCGAGCTTAACTCTCAGAGGTAGGGAGGACTCTATTAGACAGAAAAACTATGTCTTCGGACTATTCAGAGGCCCTCGGGAGAATTTAATCGTTCACAAGAGCTGGGAGGAAAAGTATATGGTTTATAAAAGGAATTTTAGGTCCCCTACTAAAGCGATGGTTTTATGATTTAAAATGATATGTTGCATGTGATTGAAACTCTTATTTTAAAACTATGATGGACTTACTGAGTATTATTCGTTAATACTCACCCTTTTCCTTTTTAAAATGTTTTCAGGTAAGGCTAAGATCGGCCCTAGCGCGTGACCGGAGATCCTCTACTCGAGTCATGGGAGCCGACTGATCGTTATTCCGCTTCCTTTATGTTTCTAGATGTACATAGAACTCATGTTAAGTTTTTAAATGTTTAGGAGGATGTTTCAAAATCTTTTAACCTTTCTTTGTAAATCGTGCACGTGCATTTGATTTCTGCTGTTGAACCCTAGCATCATATTGAGAAGTTTGTTGGATGCTAGGAGGTTGTTTGAAATCTTAGAAGTGTGTTTTTCTATGTCTTATCAGGGTCAGAATTTTGGTTTTCGTGTAGTTACGCCGTTATGTTGCCGAAATTTTTGGTAATATAGCGACGTGACTTAGTAATGACTCTTAGGTAGCGTATTGAGCCTATAGGGTCGTTACATATATGAAAAAGAATAATAAACCTCATTTTTCTAATAAGAAAAACCAAAACCAAATGAATAAGAACCAAGTACATCCTCAACACTCAAGACCAATTTGCTTTGTTTGTGGAAAAAGTGGGCATGTTGCTCAAGTTTGCAAATTTCAAAAACATGAACCTGTACCTCAGGCTAATGTTACCGAAGAGCCATTTGTGGCTATGATAATTGATATATGTATTGTTTAGAGTGTTGAAGGATGGTGGATTGATTTTGGAGCCAATAAACATGTTTGTTATGACAAGGATTGTTTCAAAGTTTATACTTCTTTTAAGGAGCCTAAAACAATAATGCTTGGAAGTTATGGGAATTGGTGAGGTTGAATTAAAATTCACCTCTAGAAGTGTTTTAGTATTGAAAGATGTGCTTTATACACCTATTGCATAATTTCTACGCAATACTGAAATTGTACAGGTCAAGTTTTAATATAGTGAAAGAATGTTCAACTATCGTCATCATGATTGATTTTCTAATTCACTTTTTATTTAGAGAATAGAATTAAATGATGGATGTGAAATTTGAGATAAAAAGATTAAAGATTGGAAAAAATCAAAGGAGAAACTATCCTAGGGAGATGATTTCACCTATTAGACCTATATTTAAGCTACATAAACTTCCAAGATTGATCATGTAAATATTTCATAAGTCTAGAAGTCTTTTATCATGAATGGCTTTTCCAAGGACAAACAATTCTTATGCAATATGGCAAAACCTACATCTCTAATGATTTTTAACGATATGCATAGCATTAAGTTCCTTCATTAACAACTTCGAAAGGAGTCCTAATCATTATCAAGTTACAATTACCTTTAGTCATGCAATTAGGATATAATCTAAATTACCTTTTTCAAGCGTGAATTTAGGCCAACACAACATTTAATCTATGGCCAAAAAATTAAAAACATTAAGAATATAAAGGCATTAATGAAATAAAAGACAATCAATCGTGAAATTTAAATAATTAAAATATAAGGTCTAATGGCTACATCAATCCCCATAATAAGAAAAGAGTTTAGCCACTCATGTTCACTATCACAAAATCTAAACTCTTAAACAACATCTAAATACTAAATAAAAAGAAAGAAGAAAAACTATGTTGGTGTGTCGATCTTCTGTCTCCGTATGATCTCCACGAACTTGGCCTTGAATATTTCTCTTATGTCTCTTTTCACTCTTGTATGTATAATTTTAGAGTTGTGCTCTCCAAACTTGAATGCCTTGAAGTGAAGAGAATGTGGGTATTTATAATGGGTTAATCCATATCCTAATCGAATTTGGAATTCATTATTTAATTAAATTATGAATCCAAAATCTAATCAAATTAGGAATTCATAACCTAATTAAATTAGGAATATTTTTCTTCTCCAAAAATTTTCCCCAAAATTGGTTGCCTAAATTCTTGCCCAATTAGCTCATTTGCCACCATATTTCTTCTAAAATTTTCGTTTTGCTTCAAATGGTCAATTTCTGCAAAAGAAACAATTATGAACGTGAAAGCATATATTTAAGCCTCAAAACTAGCATAAAATAAAGCCTAAAGGTAGTGCACATCCACACTATCCATGAGGAAGAATTTAATGTCGAGTTATCCTCTTCATAAGGTTGGCTTTAAGCAAACTATGGAATTTGATCAATATGTGATGATTAAAAATAAATTTTTTGTCGGAAAAGGTTTATGCTTGTCATGGAATGTTCAAATTGAACATTGAGAATACTAATAAAGCATATACCAATTCAATTTATATGCTATGTTCTTTAAATTTTTGGCATGCTTGTTTGTGTCACATAAATGGTAAATATGTGGGGGGTGATGAGTAGTCTTGGATTAATTCCTAGTTTAAAAAATGATTTTGAGAAATGTGACATATGCAGGAAAGCTAAAATTACAAAAAGACTTCATAAAAGTATTGAAAGAAATACTGAATTATTAGAGTGAATTCATACAGAATTGAGTGATTTTGAAGGAATTTTAACTAGAGGAAGAAATAGATATTTTATCACTTTTATTGATGATTTTTCAAAATATACTCATGATTATTTATTGAAAAATAAAAGTGATGCTTTTGAGAATTATAAAAAATTTCTCCTCGAACTTCAAAATCAATTCGATAGAAAAATTATAAGAATTAAAAATGATAGAGGTCGAGAATATGAATCATTTGAATTCAATTCATATGTTGAATTATTGGAAATAATTCATAAGACTACTCCACTATATTCACCTGCTTCTAATGGAGTAGCTGAGAGGAAAAATAGAACCTTAATTGGTTTGACTAATAATCTATTAGAATCAGGTGCATCTTTTAATCATTGGGGTGAAGCGGTTTTGATTGCTTGTCATGTGTTAAACAAAATAAAAAAATTATACATTTTCAATTATAGAAAGGGTATTATAAACCAAATTTGGGATATTTAAGAGTTTGAGGATGTTTAGCTTTTGTAAGGCTAACAAATCCAAAAAGACCTAAATTATGGTCTAAAGTTACCACTTGTATTTTTCTTGGATATGTAGTTCATAGTACAACCTAATTTCTTGATATTGAACATCACGTGATTTTTGAATCAAGTGATGCAATTTTTTATAAAGAAAATTTTCCTTTCAAGTCAATAAATAGTGGGGTCAAAGTTGAGAACAAACATCCACTAAGTTTTGTTCTTCTACTCCTAGTGATGATGATGAAAACAATTCTCAAGTTGAATTGAGGAGGAGTAAAAAAGCTAGAATTGTAACGACCGGCACTTTCAGGTATTAATTAAGGCATTAAATTTTTTATTTAATTTAATTGAAAGGTCAATTTTATGTTTAAGGTGTATTGGTGTTTAATTCTTAAGATTTGCATTTTTGAAATTAGAGAATTTGAGGGTAAAATGGGAAGAAAGAAGGAAAAAGGGAATTAATTGAAGTTTGGGGCATTCTTGTAATTCAAGAGTGATTAAGCCAAGCCCAAGCCCATAGTAAGCCAAGCCCCAAATAACTCTCTCTCTTATTTTAATAGGCACGCAGCCCTAGGTCAAGCCAAGCTCTTGAAGCCACTCCCAAAGCCAGCCATCATCTTCATCTTCTTCCTCTTCCCCTTGATTTTTGACAAGCATCCTTTTGAAGCAAGCAGAAAAATTTTCCAGCAGCTCTCACCACCACCTCAGACCGCCGATCGCCGCCCACGACCGAACGTCGTCGCTGCTACCACGCCTCGAACCGCCGTCTGCCGCCGTTGAACGCCCAGGCCGCCACTCTGTCCGTGGATCGCTGCTCGCGTAAATCAGCAACCCGAACTGAGCTTCTCGAACCTCGCTGAACCGCCGCCCTCGACCAGAACCACTGCAGATCGACGAACACCCGTGAACCGCCGCTGCAACTTGCGCCGATCTGCCCTTCGCACAGCCACTGCAAGACCCCGTAACCATCGCCTCTGGTTCGCCGCGCCGCGGCCCCTGCTAATCCGCGAACCCGATCTGTTCAGCCCTCTCTTCCAGTTCGTCGAACCTGCATACGTGGGTAAGCAGTAGTTTTATGCAATTTCTTGGATGTTTTTGGTCATGGGTAAGACTGACTCATAGATCCTGATGTGTTCCAATGAGTTATGTGTTCCAAGGTTACCCACTCCGTTCCAGCACCAAAATCACGAGCGCGACACCTTCGAGCTGCTGTCCAGTGAGTATTTGGGACTACTAAGAGTGAAATTTTTCGGTAAGTCACAAAGGTCCTTAAGTTTTAGGTTGTATGGTAGATTAAAATTGAAAATAAGATGGAACCATGGATCTTGTGACTTAAATTCAATTTTTACCCATCCATTTGAGATTAAGTTAAATGTTAAGGAATTAATTCTAAATTTTGGAACTTTAGTTGGTGGAAGGAACTTTGGGATTTAATTATGGATTTAGGAACTGTTTCTAACCTTAGGGATGGTTTGATTTAGGCTCCAAATTGTTTGACTGAGGTTCAAGGCGAAGGGATTTTGGTGAGCAATTGGGTGATTTGGACTCTTGAGCTCAGCCAAGGTAAGGGACTTTATGCCGGTATGCTTAAATGCAAGTCGGGAACTGAATTGGAAAAAAAAAAATTTACTTTTGAAATAAAAGGATTTTCATAAATGTTTTAGTTATGAGTGTTGATGAATTTTGAAATGCTATGTATGAAAAATAATTCTCACATGTATGTTCTTATGAGTGTGATGCATGTTATATGATTTATGATATGATGAATGACATGAGAACTTTGTTTTATGTTGCATCATGAAATGAAAAATTGAAAATGCTATGGGACCTCATGCATACATTATGTTTTCATGATAAAAATGATTTCGAAGGCTGTGGCAATTACCCCCTAACATTATTGATGTACATCTATATGAAAAGGAGCCTTACGAGACTATATGAAAAGGAACCTGAAAAGGTTAAATGAAAAGGAACCTGAAAAGGTTAAATGAAAAGGAACCTGAAAATGTTAAATGAAAAGGAAATGTGAGGTTGGGTTAATTGTCCACATTAAGCCGAAGAGAAAAGTTGAAAGAGGAACGTTTCCGCTATGAAAGGAATTTAGGTCCCACCAAAGGAAAGAAAGAAAATGTTTTCGAAAACTCATTATGTATGTGTATGCATATCCTGACCCGGTAGTGAGGTCACTTACTGAGTATTTTAAATACTCATCCTTTTTCAAAATATTTTTCTTTTCAGGTAAAGGCAAGAACATATTTTAGGCGAGTGGCAAGGTGGTTGCTGAAAGGGTCATGGGTGTCATGAGGAGTATAGCTTCCGCATCTAGTTTATGTTTTATTTAAAAAAAACATATTTTGTTAAGTAATCTTAATTGAAGTGAAACTATTTCATTTGACTTAACGTTTTGATTCACATTATGTTTTGAAATGATTTTTAAAGGGATCCCGGACTAAAAGATTTTGATTGTTTAGCAAAAAAGTTTAATTCTTTCTGTCTTTTACCAAAGATTTCTAAATTCCATTAGCATGCATGTAGTAACGTCCCTAGAAAGTCTAACAGGAAAAGTCGGGTCCTTACAAGAATTGTGAAAGATTTTAGTCTAGATTTTTATGTTTATAATATTCAAGAAACACCAATTTCTTTACAAGAAGCTTTATCATCTCCAAATGCAAATTTTTGGAAAGAGACTGTAAATGGTGAAATGGAATCACTAATTTCTAATAAAACCAGGAAATTAGTTAATTTGCCACAAGGTTGTAAGACTATAGGGTGTAAATTGGTCTCTAAAAAAATTGAAATCGAATGGTAGTATAGACCTCTTTGATACATTTTCTCTAGTTACGAGAATCATATCTATTAGATTACTAATTGCAATTACTTCAATCTTTGACATGAGTATTCATCAAATGGATGTGAAAACAGCTTTTCGAAATGGTGATTTAAAAGAATAAATTTATATGGACCAACCTGAAGGTTTTATAGAACCTGGGCAAGATAACAAAATGTGTAAGCTTACAAAATCCCTATATGGTTTAAAACAAACCCAAAGAAATGGCATAAGAAATTTGATTCTTGCATGCTAAATAATGGTTATAAACCAAATGAATGTGATAAATACATCTATTATAAATCATGGGAAGATTCACATGTTATTATTAGCCTATATGTTGATGATTTATTGATCTTTGGCTCAAATATTTTTGTTATAAATGAAACAAAAAAATTATTGAGGAGCCATTTTGACATGAAAGATCTTGGTGAGGCTAATTTCATTAAAGGTAGGAGAATAACTAGACCTCAGAGGGAGTTTTCCTTGACCAATCACGTTATATTGAGAAAGTACTTAGAAAATATAATTAGTTTGAATGTAAACATGTGTCTACTCCATTTGATTCAAGTGTTTGACGAAATGAGCGTTTCACTCCAAAGCAGAAGCATTGGTCGTTTTTTATTTTATTTAAAATTAAACTAAAAAAAAATAAGGTTAAGCAAACTTACTTGGAGTAAATATGGAGATATTTCTGGTGAGTCTTTATCTCCTCCACAAAGTCTTTCTTCTTATGACTCGAACACATGACCAAAGCTTTTGGGAGCCTCTTGAAAGAAAATCCACAAGGGATTGGAGAGGAAGACGTCTAGAGAGAATTCTTTAATTCTCTATTGAGGATATGTGTGTTATCTCTAATGCCTCAACCTAAGGGTTCTATTTATAGAGACCAAGGGCTAATCTTTGTCATAATTAAAACATTATATTTTAATATGTAATATATTAAAATATATCTTATAATGATTTGAATCTCATTCAAATCTCATACGATATTTATTTATTTAAATTTTATTCAAATTTTATAAATATATTTTATATAATGTATCTAATATACATTAATTATTTTAATATTTAATGTATCAAATACAATAAATATATTTTCCTCTTTTATATTTAATATATCTAATATATTAAATATTAATATGAACACTTCAAATTAAATATTAATTTAAACATTTCAAATTTTCTTTCAATTATATTGATCTTTTAGTGTTACTATAAGCTAGCAAGGGGACCTTATGGACCTACATATTATAAGCTCCAATGATACAAAATTAATTAATTAAACTCTTTAATTAATTAATTTTCATTCATTAACTTTAGGGTCACTCCACTATAGACCTAGAGTTGCACTCTTATGCACTGTAGGACAAGTTGTGTCCATAGATATAATCACTACATGCAAGTCGATCCTTCATGAGTTATTCATAATTACAGTTGGGTCCAAAGTTCATTTTACCCTTGTAATTACATCTTGCACCTTAAGTACCACTGATCCTCTAATGAACAATTTGTTTATGATCCAACCATAAACTAAGTCCCTCTCGGGCCAGTGAGAGGGTGGGGCCCCATTGTTCAAGTCTCGAAATAAGCACTTAAGGAAACTACTCATCTACTTACCCTATATGGGAATGAGTGAATTCCATCTTGTGAGATTATGTTCTCAACTCCTTATTTGGTCAAGTCCCCAAAATGGTAGGCTTATTGAATCGACTACAAAAGCCACTCTCACCCATGCAAATCAAAGAACAAGCCCTCACAAGAAGGAGTTCATAACTCACTCAGGATTAAGATTGAGTTGCATATGATCATCCCGATGAAATATTAATCTTCTAAATTAATGGATTTATAAAGAGAGATTAAATATTTCATGGTCCAGTCTTATATAAACTCATTATATAAGATATCCCCACTCACATGTCTCTACATGAATGATTTGGATCAAATCATTTGTAACTATTACAAAGTGAGCCATAATAATAGTGTTATCAGGATAAGGCACCTAACCTTATCTATATACTATGACCCTTTAAGTTATTTTTTGAACATGATTTTTCCGTATTTCAACCACATACTGTTTAAGATTTGTCACACCCCCTCCCAGCTCACTTGCCTAACCTAGGAAGGGATGCGAAGACAGAGAATACCAGCCCTCTTACTGGCACTCCCTGCCCCATCCAACCTCAACTTGAGACTGTACACAACGTAACATGTATGAACAAGTAAAATTGAGCGCACAGTGCACACCTGAGCAAGTTGCATTCATTCCCCCATATTAGGTTTTCATAACAAGTCATAACACACTTAAGTCTATTACAACCCGGTTAGAATGTTTTTATTTCTAAACTATATACATGTGGAAGTATATATACAAGGAGCTAAAGAGACGTGGTGGCAAACAGGTCTTGTCGAGGCTAAGCACTGGGAACTCGTTCGCTACCTGGGGAGAGAAAACATGTTGAAAACGTGAGCTGGGAAGCCCAGTGACTGACTATCTTAATAAGTTATGTGTTCGAAGGTAAAGCATCAAAAATAATTAAACAATGCCGCCAAATTACGGGCTTTAAGCACCACGAAAATCAAAGCATAAGAACTCATAATGTAGGCATCGAAATCAAGTATAGGTATTTCAAAACGTAATAACTCATGATAAAGAAAACTCGTAGCATGGTACTCTTCTAAACCCTAGCTGTGGCAGAGTCCTCTCTAAACCAACAGCTTCAATACCTCTCTCACGTGCACGTGGAATGCCATTTAAGCTCACTGGTCTCCCCGAATACCTTCTCCATGTCCTTCAGTATTAGGCCAGACCAACTACCACCCGAATGCCTTCTCACTGTCCTTCAGTATCGGAGGTTAAGTTTTCTCCCTCCCAGGTACCTTCTCCGTGTCCTTCAGTACCGGGGGTCAATAATATACAAGGGCATGCTTTAAATAGTTAGAAAACATGTTTTGAAATCACATTTAGCAAGTTCTCAACATAAGCACAAACTTTCATCTTAAACAAGCTTCCAACTTCAAGTGTCATGCCAAAAGTTAAGTTCATCGTATGGTTAAAGGAGAACTCACTGACCAAACTCATTTTTTTTAATGTTCTCAACACATAAATTCTTTAACATAGCCAAACAATCATACTTTAAGTTTTGGCAATTCAAACATGTTTTAAAATGGATTAATGCGGGGTACTTCTAAGAAAACTTACTCCCAAAACTTAGTTTCCATGCTTGAATGCGGAGTAACAAACTAGTTAAAATTATGCTTAACCTTCAACACCGACATATTATTAGGAGTTCAATGAAAAATGAGTATAAAGTAGTTTAAGCATGCTTCAATATCTATCATTATTAAGCTTTCGAAGAAATAAAGATCAAAACATAGGCTTTCGAACAAAGTCACTCACAATCACCGGAAGGCTCCCAAGGCTTATAAGTTTCTCCTATCTCCGTTTGCCCTGAAAATGAATTCCATAACATTAATCCCTTTTGTTACTTGGCCCAAAATAGATCTAATTCAATCACATAACTCCTAGCATAGTAATTGCACACACTTGGCCGTAGGGTATAACAAATTGGAAACACATCTTCCTTAATGTCTCTAGCCCCATCTCTTTTGAACACAAAATTACATATTCGACTTCCAGCATGGGTTTCTCAAAATTTAGCAAAACAACCACCCAATTTTATTTGATAACCCTCATATACAACGTCTAAACTTACTTACCTCAAAATTTGAGCTTCTAATTCGTCCTCAAGAGCTCAAAATCTCCAGATTTCTTCACCTTGTTCTGCTGGCTGAGAAACTGGGAACACCTCTATATTTTTCTTAAATTTCACGACCTTTCTCTTCGTATTTTCTCACAACCGCCTACATACTTATTCTTCATTCAATTTATGAGATTTTGGAGCAAGAATCATCGAATTTTCTTAAGTAGATTGAGAGATATGATCGTTTGAAGTTGACCCATTTCCTTGAGCTTCCAGCTGGCTATTGAATTCACAAGAGATGGACAGCTCCTACTTCATCAATAACACAATCCGTGAGTCATATACATTGGCCAGCTCCTACTTCTTCCTTTAGACCTTAAGTACTTTTAAATCCTCCTAATCCATAAAACAAACTTTAACTAATTTAATTAGAAATTAAAGCTTTTGCATTCAACACATAATACACCTGTGTACCCAACTTGCTCATGACCCTAACTTACTTCAACTCAACTCTTAATATGCTTATCTCAATGCCTAACCTGTCTCCTTACGAAGCTTTGTGCACGTTATAGTCCACAATTGAGGAGATTCCCAAATTCTACCACGACATCCTTCAGTGCAACCTCTACCAATTTACGTGTATCAAACTTCATGTATAAGTGCAATAAGATCAAAAGAGAGTTTATGGCTTACAAGATTACACTAATAACCTTGAGTTTTTCATATAATGGATAATATTATATTGTAAATAAAATAATCAAATTTATTATTAATTATTAAATAAATCATTTATGCAACTGATTATACTAGACATGACATTGCATATGCAGTAGGAGTTCGTAGCAGGTTTACAAGTAAGCTAGGTAAAGAACATTGGCATGCCATGGATCGTGTTATGAAATATTTATTGGGAATAAAAGACTTGGCTTACTTTATAAAAAAATATCTTGTTGTTGTTGAAGAATTTTCTTATGCAGAGTAGAATACATTGTCAGGTGATTCTTTATCTACTACATGGTATATTTTTACGTTGGGAGGTAGTACTATTTGTTGGAAATCTAAAAGACAAACAATTATTGCCAATTTTACTATGAAAGTATAACTTAATGCTTTAGCTTCAGCTAGTGAGGAAGTAACTTGGCTAAAAGATTTATTATATGAAATTCCAATGTGGGAAAAACCAATACCTCCTATTTTAATAAATTTTAATAGCACTGCTACAAATGGTAGAGAAAAAATCGTTTTTATAACGATAAATCTAGACCTAAAAGAAGAAAACACAATATTGTGAGATCCTATTTGAGTTATGGGATTATTAATGTGAATTACATTAAATCTTGTGATAATCTTGCAGGTCCATTAACAAAGGCCTTTACTAGAAAAAGGGTTTGGAACACATCGAGGAAGATGGGGGGTTGAAGCCCTTATAATTGTCATGAGCAAAATATAAGGATACCCATCTAGTGATCAGAGATCTTGAGAACTAGGTTCAAAGGGAAAAACGAATTATAAGGTGGCCGTAAAAATACACTATCTTTATATATTGATTCATCCTTATAATGTGAGAGCATTTATGCTATTACGATGTGGAGGGTTGAGTTTTTTCAACAAACTCTTAATAAACTATGTAGCTTGTATGAGTGAGGTGTCATTGTTATAGGTGCACCCTTGATAGATTTTGCCTATAGAAGTGTGAGAGTGGGGTCACTCTCTATGAGGACATGGGGCTTATTCTAAAATACACTTATGAAATTTTGGGATCAGCACGAGGCCATAATGTGCGAACTAATAAAGCTCATGTCAACACTTGGATAATTATGTGTGAATAGTTCTTTATTTCCCCATAAATGTTAGAGTTCAAGACAGAGACCACTGCTAACATTGAAGGAGAGATTATTATTTCACTAGTAAATGTTCAATACAGAGTCACACCTTTATGATGCATGATTATCTTTTTTTTGGTTAATTTATTTTGATTATTTTAAATATTAAAATGAGTGGGAGAATGTTGTAACATTTTAATATTTATTATTTATTATGAGTTTTAACTTTTAAATGAGAGAGTTTTTTATATATTAAAGGGAAGAACGTATTTGTTTCTTTATTTGAAGAGAGGTTAAAAAGAACTTATTAATTATATATTAATTTTCTAGATCTAAAATTCATGTATAAATACCTCTCTTACCACACTTTCAAACACATAGCATTTCAATCTTCTTTTTTCTCTAATTTCTCATATTTCTCTACTTTGCTCTTTTAAGATCAATTGGCCAAAAGAGGGGTGTTATTTGTTGTGGAGCTTTTAGCTCAAACCACTGTACACTATGAGGTTGAATTCTGCCAAGGTAAATCTAATCACTTCTAATGATAATTTATCTAATGGTCAAATTCCTAAAAATAGTCATTTAAAGCCAAAGAAGAGTCATATGAAAAAGAATAATAAATCTCACTTGTCTAAGAAGAAAAGTACAAGCCTAGTGAATAAGAACCAATTACATCTTTAACACTCAAGAACAGTTTACTTTGTCTGTGTCAAAATAGGGCATGTTGATCGAGTTTATAAATTTCGAAAACATGAACCTGTACCTCAGGCTAATGTTACCGAAGAGTCATTTGTGGCTTTGATAACTAATATATATATGGCTCAAAGTGTTGAAGGATAGTGGGCTGATTCTTGAGCCAATAGACATGTCTGTTATGACAAAGATTGGTTCCAAGTATATACTCCTTTTAAGGAGCCTAAACAATAATGTTTGGTGATTCCTGCATCTCAACCTAATTGTTTACTTGTTTGTTTCTCAATACTTACTCCATTTTTCTCTGTTATTTATAATTCTCCCAACAATTTTAAGGAGATTTCATCATGGAGTCTACAATTGAGAAGCCTAATGAGAATGTTGGAATCACAACAAAATTTTTCAATTTAAGGAAGCATACTTAAAGAGATGGAAGGAAAAAGTGTTGTTCTACCTTAATCTTCTCAAAGTGACCTATGTCCTCATAAAAAAAAAATCCAAAGAAAATTGATACTAAAAACATGAGCATTGAAAAATTCATGGAACACCAAGAGAAACTTGATAAACATGAGAAAGATGAGTACAATTACCTATACTCTCTTTTAAGTCGATATGTTGATTATTTTTATGATTATTATCATACTATTTTTACATATGCAAAGAAAATATGGAAAATTTTTCAAAGTAGACTTGATGCTAAAGTGGAAAGAGGACAAAATGCATTGATTCAAGAGGGCAATGAAAATTTCACTAAGGTAAATCTAATATCTTCTAATGATAGTTTACCTAAGCGTAAGATTCCTAAAAATAGTCATTTAAAGCCAAGGAAGAGTTATATGAAAAAGAATAATAAACCTCATTTTTCTAATAATAAAAACCCAAACCAAGTGAATAAGAACTAAGTACATCCTCAACACTCAAGACTAGTTTGCTTTGTTTATGGCAAAAGAGGGCATGTTGTTCGAGTTTGCAAATTTTGGAAAACTTAAACCTGTACCTCAGGCTAATGTTACCGAAAAGCCATTTGTGGCTATGATAATTGATATATGTACAGTTCAAAATGTTGATGGATGGTTGGCTGATTCTGGAGTCAATAGACATGTCTGTTATGACAAAGATTGGTTCAAAGTTTATACTCCTTTTAAGGAGCCTAAAACAATAATGCTTGATGAATCTCATACTACCAAAGTTTAGGAACTAGTGAGGTTGAATTAAAATTCACCTCTGGAAGAGTTTTCTTTGCAAATGTAAAAATAGTATGATAATAATCATAAAAATAATCAACATAACAACTTAAAAGAGAGTATAGGTAATTGTACTCATTTTTCTCATGTTTATCAAGTTTCTCTTGGTGTTCCATGAACTCTTCAATGCTCATGTTTTCAATATGGATCTTCTTTGGGTTTTTTTTTTTCTGTGAGGACATAGGTCACTTTTAGAAGATTAAGGTACACAATATTTTTCCCTTCAATCTCTTAAAGTGAGCTCCCTTAAATCGAAAAGGTTTGTTGAGATCTCCAACATTCTCATTAGGCTACTTAATTGTAGGCCCTATGATTAAATCTCCTTAAAATTGTTGGAAGAATTACAAATAATAGAAGAAAATAGAGTAAACATTGAGAAACAAACATGTAAACAATTAGGTTGTGGCGCGAGTATCTCGCTCTCCTTAAGGAAATTCAAGCCCTTTGGGGCGTATATTTATTTATTAACCACTAGTGCTGCAATTCTTCTCTGGACTGTCCCCTCCAGGACACAACAACCCAACTAAAACGTTATGTAACTCAAACCACTCTGCACAAAGAGATTGAGCTTATAGCTCCACAACTAAGAACACCCCTCTTTTGGCCAATTGGTCTTAAAAGAGCAAAGTACAGATATATAAGAAATTAAAGAGAATAGAAGATTGGAAATGTTGTGTATTTCAAAGTGTGGTAAGAGAGATATTTATACATGAATTTTAGATCTAGGAATTTAATACAAAACTAAATAATTAAATTGTAAACTTTTTAACCTCTCTTACCAATTCGTTTTCTTCTTTAAAAAGATGAAAACTCTCAGAAATTAAAATCTAAAAAGAAACTCATATTTAAAACCAATTAAATATTAAAATTCTAAAACATTCTCCCACTCATTTTAATATTTAAAATAATCAAAATCAATTAGCTAAAAGAAAGATAATTATGCATCATAAAGGTGTGACTCTGCATAGAACATTTACTAGTGAAGTAATAATTTCTAGTCCACCAATAGTAGTGGTCTCCAACTCTAACTTTAATACTTACAAGGAAATAAAGAACTATTATTCACACATAATTATCTAGGTGTTGACATGAGCTTCATTGATTAGTACGCTATGGCCTTGTGCTGATCCCAAAATTTCATGAGGGTATTTGAGAACAAGTCCCATATCCTCATAGAGAGCAGCCCCACTCTCACACTCATATAGATAAAATCTATTGAGGGTTTCTCCTATAACAACGACACCCCACTTATAAGAGCTATAGATTTTATTAAGAGTTTATTGAAAAACTCAACCCTCTACAATGTTATAGGATAAATGCACTCACATCATAGGGATGTATCAACATCCAAGATAGTGCATTTTTAAGACCACCTTATAATTCGTTTTTCCCTTTGAACCTAGTTCTTAGGATCTCTTATCACTCAGTGGGTATCCTTATATATGGCTCATGACAATTACAAGGGCTTCAACCCAACCCCTCAATGTGTTCCACACCATTTCTCTAGTCAAGGCCTTTGCTAATCCCATTACTCATATAGGATCTCATTGTACTTTATTTTCTACTTATAAGTCTGGATTTACAGTTATAAAAATGGTTTTTTACTCTGCTAATTGTGGTAGTACTATCACATTTTATCAAAATATGAGGTATTGATATGATCTATAAAGTCCTATTTAATCACACTTATTTCTTGTTAGTTTGAAGAATTTTATGTGTTTTATTATTATTTTTTAGGGATTCGAGAAATTTGCATGTTTTGGAAAGTTTGTAACATTTCCGGATTAATTCGGACATAATTGGAGGTGATTCGAGCAACTGAATTTCTATACCACCTTAACCGATCATATTATGACATTTTGAGATGAAACTATATTCCAATTTGGTGTCAAATCGAAGCTTATTGAATTATCTTTCCAACGGTATAAGACTCATTGCATTCCACCAAGAATTATGAAAATTATGATATTTTGAGTGATTACTACTCCTGCTTGAAAACTATCGTACTCGAGAAAATTTTGTGTTAATTTCCATTCCCATTATCTTGCTGATCACGTTTAGGAATATATCCAAATTAGATACCATTTTAAAGCTCTCTGAAATATCTTTCCATCCATAGAAAGATCACATCGATCCAAATTTTGGAGAAGAAGTTATGGATAAAATACTGAAGACTATGCAATCCAGAAACTTTCATTACTTGCAACATTCTATGCTTGTTTTGAGAATTTAGGAAAGGATTTTCGATTTTTGGATGTATTTTCTAGCATTTTTCAAGATAGAAAATTATTTACTTTATTTCATTTTATTTTATTTTGAATATTATTCCCTAATTGTTTTGGGAAAATATCTTTCTAGAATTTAGGGTTTCTTACTTATGCAAGTTGTATAATTCAAAGCTATTTAAGCCTTCTTTTGGACAACTGCATGGGGGCTCCGAGAGTAATATTTCTAGACAATAGTTTTTAGAGTTTTTTTCCCTTTTCTTTTAGTTTTTCTTTTGGCACTATATCGAACCAATGACAAACCTTGGCTACATCATCACGATGAGCGGCTAAGGTAAGTGTTCCAATTCGTAGGTCGGTTGCAACCAATTGCAATGTTGTGAGGCTTGTACTTTAATGTAGTTTTCTTATAATTGCAAGTATTCTTTGATTCATGTGTTTATTTTATGAGCATGTATTTTTTATTGAATTGACGTCTCAATCGCTTTATATGTTTGATTGCTAGTCATGATGCATGATCCGTAATTGTCATGTTGATTGAACCTTGTAGCAATAGGATTATTACATGTGTGTGTTTTATGGGTTTCCATAAGTGCATAGCTTGCATGTTTAATTCAAGGAATTAAAGAAGCATCTTGATTAGATTAAAGTTATTTTATCTAATTGGTTGTCTTAGTCCTTCCAAAACACTTAGTGCTTTTATCTAAATAATTTGGAACGGTTTCGTCAAAATTGTTTAGGTAATTAGCATTAACTTTGACGTTTGTTAGAGTTGATCACTTTAGGGAATTTGTTACTTCTTGGGGTTTCCTAATAAGTTGACCGAGTGCTTGCATGATTAAATTAAAATTTTGTGTATGCCTATGATCGATTTTGCAACTGGATAAAACCGTACTTGTGAATTGGATTTTGGTAAGATTTGATCTATCTTTATTTTATTTGCTTATATTTTATTTTATTAATTTATACAAAACTATCGTCTTGCAAAGGTTAGGATTGACCTAGAAGCTTCAAAGGTTGAAATTGCTTCATTGCATACTATAATTGATGAGGCCAAATTTCACTGATGCCAAGTATTGGCTGAAGAGTTCAGGAAGACCGAAGAATATACCTCAATGCAAAATAAGGTGATGGAATCTAAGGTCACTTGGTCTATGAAACGTGCTTCCAAGTATCATCCTGTAGTAGACTTCAATTTTTTGAATGAGGACTTTACTACCTTTAGTGATGATCCTTCTGCTTTTCTAGATTTTGATGGATCTAATGGAGGTGAAGAAGCTGGTGTGGATGTTGATCATGGCGAGGTCGAGGATAGCTTTTTTTTCTTTTTATTTTAGAATGCTTTTTCTATACTTGATTTTTAACTTTTATTGTAAGACTTATTTTATCATAAATGCGATGTTTACTTATTTTCTGCAACTTACATCCCTCACTTTGCTTTAATGAATTCTCATTCCAAAAAAGCAAACTCTAATAAGTAGAACAATTTAAGTCTTACTAAATGAAGTTTAAGAAAAAACCACTTGTCCATCCGCCTATAACCAAAAAATTCGAGGACAACTTACTTGAAGGATGCTCGGCCTCCATTGTAATGCGTCCTCCATTGTAGTTTTTTGATTTCTGTGGCGTTTCGTTATGCATCTTCTAAGTAGCTTCTTGTATTTTGTTTAATGGAGAGACATATCTCCTTAGTAGCTTCTTTCCTTTTGTTTAATAGGGAGACATATCCCCTTTGTAGCCCCCTAATCAAGTAGGAGTTTGGTTATTGAGATCATGCTTGATTGAGTATACACAAACTTTGTAGCTTGAAAAAGAAAACCTTCACTGATGATAAATTGAAGAATTTGCATATACTTCTTAAAAAAATTGAAAGTAAAATTATTTGCTACTAATGGACATTAAAAAAAAAAAAAGACTCCCTAATGCTCCATTGGTGTATGGTCGGCCTCGGCCTTGCCGAGATGTGAATGTTGCCCGTTGCTTGATTTTCTGACTTATTTAAATGCTATAAAGTAGCATTCTCGTGAAGTTTTCTATTCTTCCTTCACAATTCTAGTCCCATTTAGAGTTGGAAACTTCATTAGCTAATGGTCGATGGAGGCTACTGCCTTAAGCTCGTGTAGTGTTGGCCTTCCTAGAATTGCATTATAGGCTAATGTGCAGTCTACTACTAAGAAGCTAATCATTTTAGTGGTTGTATTATGTCCTTCCCCAAAGGTTACAGGAAAGTCAATACTACCTTCAGGAGTTACTCTCTCCTCCAAATCCCACCAGAGGAGTTTGATTTTCCTTGAGTAGTTTTAAATCTAGTCTCATAGTTCTAAATGCAGTTAGAGACAAGACATCATGACAAGGCTGGTCACACCTGTCAGATAAATTTATAAATCGAACTACGAATATTTGTAGTATAAGTGGCTAGGGTTGATCACAGGGAGGCAAAACTAGGGTTATCTATTTTTCTAACTTTGGGTAATAAACAAACCAACAGGGGGGTTTTCATGCTTGAAATTAAAATTGCTGAAAATTAAAATCATTCGAGTAAAATTAAAAGCAAAAAATAAAGGCTGGGATTCACAAACTTACTAATACGCTGACCCAAGGTATGTAAGGGTATTTATATTGCAACATTAAACATAGAATTTAACTAAACATGCATAATTATAGAGTTTTAAGACCAACAGAACTCGCAGAAATCCCGTGAGAGCCTCCCCTAAGACAGTCGAGATTACGAATGCCTAAATCAACTCTAAACTAACTCACAAGCTCGGGACGAACATTCCATACTAGCTAATTAGAAGCATTAAGCACTTGGGACAGGTCGAAACATAAAAATCTAACTCGACGTGCCCTTCGAATTAAATAACTATGTGCCAATAGGTTCTAAAACCTAGCACATGCAAAGTAATGAAGTCCCATACTCCTAATTACTAATGTGGTTGCCAGCTAATTGCTACTCAAATTTAGCTAGAGACCAAAGACCCCTACAACTACTCAAGCATAGTATTGAATTCGCTAATTAAGCTAATTTTTCAAATCAACCCAATTAGAGAACTACTAAGATTAACACAAGAACCAAAAGCCAAAAAACATACTGTAATTAATCAAAAATTAAGCACAAATTCTCATAATGTTGCAATAATAATCCTTACATTACCTCAAATCAGCGATTAACTTAGCCGAACATTGTTTTCATCTATCCTGAGGCCATAATACAAGCCAAAATGAATTAAATAAGCCTAAAATCTTCCTATACAGTGAAAGAAAAGGGAGAAATCGAGAAAGCGCTATGTAGAAAACGGAGAAAATGAACACTAAAATGGAAAATAACGAACTTATAGTAATCGTCGTAACGTCGAGCAGGGCTCTTTGCAATGTCGCAGGACGCTTTATGCATAGAGACTTGCGATGTCAAGATGTTGTCCTACATTCGAAGCTTCTATCTTACAGTGTTGAGTAGGGGCTCCTCTTGGGGTTGAGACATTGCTTCAGGGGCATTTTGGTCAATCTGAGGTTTCTCTTCCCTCGGGTGCCCGATTGACCTTCGATTTAGTTGTTTCAACCCTAATTTCACATACAATCTCCAAAATGTACCTTGAACTCAACTCGAAATCCTACAAAATACATAATAAATCTCATAAAATCTATAAAACTAACATGTTTTAGGCACAATAAAGATGGACTTTCTAAGTCCCATTACATCAGCTGAACTTTCTCCATCTATAAGGACTCTATAAACTTTCACATTGGCTATGACTAGAGTTACAACTAAAACATCATTATGGGGTTGATGAATGGCTCTAGCCTCAGCTTCAGTGAATTCTAGAGTTTGGTTTACATTTTTAGGGTGGACATAATACATACCTCTAAATTTTGGATCATATCGAGCTTCTCAAGCGATTGTTTTTCATTTTCGACTTGATTCTCCACTTGCTGGTCCTCCAAATATGGTCTTGATCTCTCTTGGAGGCTCCTAATTCGATCAGCCTCAGCCATCCCTAGTTGGCCTTGGCTCCCACTCGTCTCTGATGTACTCCTTCAGATAACCTTCTCTAATTAGGGCTTTGATCTCTTCTCTCAATTGAAAACAATCTTGAGTTGTGTGACCATGATCTCTATGAAAGAAGCAGTATTTATCCTTGTCCTTCTTTTCTGAAGGAGTTCTCATCCTTACTAAAAATTTCACCAAGTACAAATGGCGTATTTCCATAAGAATTTTCTAGGGAGGGAGCGTAGTGGAGGTATGCCTATCAAATCTTTGACTAGGGACAACCCTAAGGTCCAGTTGGCCTCGACCTTCCTCCTTTTTGAGCTAAGAAAGTGGTTTTTCCTAGCTTTTTCACGATCTGATGTTATGTTGTTTCTTTCTTTGTCCGTTGTAGCTTCCTTCGATCTCAACAATTCCTCTACACTCCTGTATTTATGTGCCTTAGTGATAAATTCAACCTAAGAGGTTGGTTCTTTCTTACCTATTTATATGAGTGGCTTCTTATCCTATAGTCTTATTGCTATCACGATTAGGACTGTGGAATTAGTGAAACCTCCCACCTGTGCAAAGCCTCTTTCTTGAAATGTGAGACATAATCATGCAAGGTCTATTTTTGCCCTTGTTTTATGGTTAGCAAGTGCATTTAGGGCCCAAAAACTTGTTCTGTGTACACGCAAGCGCACATGATCAAGTAATAAATTGGTAAGTAATTTATCGAATATCGTAGTCCATAGGGATTTTTTTTGTGGTTTTGTTTGAGTACCAAAAGTATTAGCAATAGGGAATTTTTTTTGTGGTTTTGTTTAAGTACCAAAAGTATTAGCAATCGATCTTATTTAGGGCACACAACGGAATCGCACTTTTAAGAAACAAAAACTAAAAATATGCAAGGAAATTAAAGTTGAGAACACTAGAATTAGGGCATTTCGGGGTTAATTTCACTAATTAGACCCGATGAATGCTTAATTGATCAATTGAAATTTCAACTCACCTAATTCTTAAGCCTAGAAGCCTTTTGTCATGGAATCCTCCATCGAGCTACTCCAATTTTATTAAATTAATTAACTAACCTACATGTCCCTAGTGCTAATTAACTAATTTAAGACATTACGAACCTTCATTATTAACTTTAATCAATTCTCATAGTTCCTATGTCACTTAGGTGAGAATTAAAGTTCATGCATGATAGTTCAAAGCTTAAACACTCTCTTTCAAGCTCAATTTAAGCTAAACATCAATTAAACTATGGTCGATAGTTCAAAGGCATTAAGCTCACACATGCATAAAATAATTGAAATGAGTGACAATGTCAAAATTAAATCAATTAAAATATAAACCAAGGTTTAAAAAGATCTATCAACACCCTAAACCAAGAGTTTAGCCTCTAAAAGTCATTATTACAGCCCAACAACTCATTAATCAGCCCTAATACAAGAATCAAAATGGAGAACAAACAAAAATAAGACACGAAACCCGTGATTCTCAACTTCTGCCTCGAACCACATGCAACCTGAGCGATGATTCTCCCTCGAAAGGTACTGAAATGGCATCCTTTGCTCCTAATTTGAGTTTCAATCATAAAAAGGGCTAAATATCCTAAGTGTGTCTTCCCTTTTCGAGGAAGAACAAGATAAATTTATATTTGTAGTTGACACTAGGGACAACATCTTGACGCCATCGTTCATCTTAAGTGAGCGAGGCTAGCATCGAGACACTACAGACAGAAACGCAAACCTCTGTGTTTTTGTAGCATCAAGACGCCACAGGATAGCGTGGAGATGCTAGCTCGAGTTTAAGACCAATTGTATAGCATTTTGACACCAATTTGGGAGTTGCAACGCCATCCTCTTGGGTCTAATAGCTACATTTGGCTTCTTATCCATCATTAGCCTCAATATTGGCTCTCTTCTTGTTCCAAATCACCCAATAACTTCTCAAATTCATCTAAACCTCTTGAATTTCTCGATTCCTGGAATTTAATACAAAATAACATCAAAGCTCACATTTTCAATACAAAACTAGTTAAATAAATAGGAGAATTATAACAATAAATAAGTGTTATCACTTGCGCTGATCTCTACCTCCTAAGGATTGAGTCACGAAAGCTCGTGCTAGCTTCTTGAATGAGCCTATTGACTTTCTTTTGATTTTCCTAAACCAATCTCTTGCAGGTTCGATTAGGGTTGAAGAGAATGCCCTACACCTTATCACCTTTGAAGCTCCATGAAATTCCATTAATGATCTGTAAGTGTCAAGTTGCTCAACAGGATCTGCACTACCATCGTATAAGGTGATGGTTGGTAATTTGAACTTTTGGAAAACTTTTTCCTTCATGATTTCATCAGTAAATGGAGGATCGGCTTGCTCGATGAGAGCTTTCAGATCCAGTCCCTCAATCTCATGGGGTTTTAGGAAATTCAAGTTTTCTAAGAGGTTCCCCTGTAGTTTCCAAACTCCTTCTAGTTATAGCTTGAGTAGCCATCCAAAAAATAATAGTACTCTTTTCCTGCAAGTCGATCAAGCATTTGATGGATCAAGGGTAGAGGGAAATTGTCCTTCTTAGTCGCCTTATTCAGTCGTCTATAGTCCATGCAAACTCTCCATCCCATAACTGTGCGAGTTGGAAGTAATTCATTCTTCTCGTTGGTTACTATTGTCATTCCTCCCTTCTTAGGGACACACTGGAATGGACTCATCCATTTTCTATCTGCAATTGGATAGATCAAACCTGCATCGACCCACTTGATGATCTCTTTGCGTACTACCTTTTTCACCACAGGGTTCAGCCTCCTCTGCATCTCCACTGAATTCTTTGCTCCTTCTTCTAAGTTGATTTTGTGCATGTAAAGCAATGGGCTGATTCCTTGAATATCTGCAATTGTCCAACCAATCGCTCGTTTATGCTTTGATAGTACCTGAAACAAAGAAGATTCATCTTGATCAATGAGTGTTGTTGTGATCACAGGTAGAGTCTTATCTTTCCCAAGAAAGATATATTTTAAGTGGGATGGCAATGGTTTGAGTTTCAGTTCATGTGGGTCTACTATAGATGGCAAAATGGGCACCATCTTTTCTTCTGAAGTCCTTTAAGGACTAATGTATGCTGATTCTTCTCATTGATCTATAACTTCTTCTTCTTCAAAGTCATCTTCTTCATCAGTTGCAGTTGCCAAGATTCCACAATTTCAAGTCTCGAACAATCTTCTGTTTCCCCTGGATATCGCAATGCGTCAAGTACATTAAACTTTATTTCCTGATCATTCACCTGTATTTTGTGAGTTCTCCTTTCTGGACATCTATTAAAGTGTGGCCTATGGCTAGGAACGGTCTTCCTAGAATGATAGGAACATCTTGGTTAGCTTCACAATCAATGATGATGAAGTCAGCAGGGAAGATAAATTTGTCTACTTTAATCAGCATGTCTTCAATTTTTCCTATTGGCCTAGTTATAGACCTGTCCGCCAATTGCAATGTGACTGTAGTAGGTCTTACTTCACCAATCCCTAACTGTTTAAAAACTAACAAAGGCATCAAGTTGATGTTTGCCCCAAGATCACATAATGCACGTCCGACATCTGTTCCTCCAATTATGCATGGAATTGTGAAACTGCCTGGATCTCGCAGTTTTTGTGGTACTTTACTCTTCAATATTGCGTTGCTATTCTCAGTCAGTGACACAGTCTCAAATTCTCCCAGCCTTCTTTTCTTTGTTAATATGTCCTTCAAGAATTTAACATAGTTAGGCATCTGCTCAAGTGCTTCCCTAACAGAATGTTAATGTGGAGTTGTTTGAGAATGTCTAAAAGCTTGTTAAACTGTGCATCTTGATTCTTCTTTTTAAATCTTTAGGGAAAAGGAGGTGGTGGTCTGTAACTCTAAATTACTGGTTCTGGCATCTTGGTCTTTTTTTTCGATTCTTGGTGGTTTTCAATCGCTTCCTCAATCGCTTCCCCTGATTTTTCTCTTACTGATTCATGTACTCCGTCTTCTATGTAATCCATTTTTCCTTCACCTGCATTTTTAAGTTCTAAACTACTTTTCTGCTCCTTTGGCATTTCAAGGCCTTCATAGTTGAGTCGACTTCTTAATGTAACAGCTTTGCAATGCTCTTTTCCTTTTCGTTGTGGAGTCTCTGTATTACCTGGCAACATTCCTTGCAGTCTGTTCTTCATTTCATTGGCCAATTGTCCAACCTGTATTTCAAGATTACGTAAAGATGCAACTTGGCTTTGAATGAGGGCATCATTTTTAGCCATGAATTCCTTCATCAGAGTTTCCATACAAGGATTTTGTGCTGTTGATTACGATTGCAATTGAGTAGTATTTTTCTACGTGTACTGTTGTTGTGGCTTATTTCCAAATTTTGGTGGGGTTCTTTACTTTGCATACTGTTTAGCATTTGATGTACCTGCATTCTGTCCTCCCCAAGAGAAGTTAGGATGTTGCCTCCAACTTGGATTGTATGTGTTGGAATATGGATTAAATCGAGTTTCCCCTATATAACACACAGAGGCAGGATTGTAAGGATAATTTTCAAAGACATGATTATCATGACAATAGACACAAGTTGGAGTTGAAATCTGATTGACAGCAGCAACAAGGGCTTGGTTCCCCAAAGTAAGATTCTTTAAAGTGTTATTCATGGCAGAAATCTACACACTTAGTGTTGCCAATGTATCGACTTCATATATTCCTGCAACACTTTTTGCGGGTTGTGATTCATCTCCTCCCCATTGACTGTTGTTAGAGACCATAGCATCCAGAATTTTATTTGCCTTGTTCACTGTCTTTTCCAACAAGGATCCATTAGCTGATGCATTGACTAAGGTTTTTGAGGCATGAGTCAACCCATTGTAAAAGTGCTCTATGAGAAGACAAGCTGGTAAGCCATGATGTGGGCAACTTCGTACTAGCTTCTTGAAACGTTCCCATGCAGAGTCTACTCCTTCATTTGGTCCTTGTTTAAAAGAAATTATCTCCCCACGGATTTGTGCATTCTTTGTGGGTGGAAAATACTTCAAGAGAAATTTCTGTGCTAAGTCATCCCATGATACAATTGAATCTAGGGGAAAAGAATCCAACCAAGCTTCTGCATTTCCCCGCAAAGAGGAAGGAAACAATTTCAAGAGCAATGTTGTTAGGATTTGTGCCTAAAGCTCATTTTTTGTAAAAACATTTTCTCATGTATTAATAAAATATTTTATTATTTTACATTGTGTATAACATTATCCAATATTGTGTAAAATTCAAGGTTATTAATGTAATCTTGAACAGTATGTAGTTGACATACAAGAGGATCGTGTTCAAGAAATAACCTAAAGAATCTATAGTATATGGATAAGATTTGGTGTCTTATCCTGGTAACACTATTGATACGACCCACTTTGTAATTGTTACTAATGATTTGATCCAAATCATTCATGTGGAGACATGTAAGTGGGGGAATCCTATACAATGAGTGTTTATAAGATTGGACCACAAAATATTTAATCGCTCTTTATAAATCCGCTAATTGAGAAGATCAATATTTCACAAGATGATCATATGCGACTCGATCTTAATCCTGAGTGAGTTATGAACTCCTGCCTATGAGGGCTCGTCCTTTGATATGCATGGGTGAGAATGGCTTTTGTAGCTAATTCAATAAGTCTACGATTTGGGGACTGGACTAAATATGGAGCTGGGAACATAGTTTCACGAGATGGAATTCACTCCTTCCCATATAGGAAAAGTAGATGAGTAGTTCCCTTAAGTGTTGATTTTGAGACTTGAACAATGAGGCCCCACCCTTTCACTGGCCCGAGAGGGACTTAGTTTATGGTTGGATCATAAACAAATTGTTCATTAGATGATCAATGGTACCTAAGGTATACGATGTAATTATAGGGGTAAAACGGACTTTTGACCCAACTGTAATTACGAACAACTTGTGAAGGATCGACTTGCATGTAATGATTAGATCGATGGACACAACTTGTCCTACAGTGCATAAGAGTGCAACTCTAGGTCTACAGTAGAGTGACCTATAGTTAATGAATGAAAATTAATTAATTAAAGAGTTTAATTAATTTATTTTATATCATTGGTGCTTATAATCTGTAGGTCCATAAGGTCTCCTTGCTAGCTCATATGAATAAATAGGGATCAATTTCATTGATAGAAAATTTTGAAATGTTCAAATTAAAATTTAATATATGTGCTATATTAAATGAGGAACAATATATTTATTGTATATGATACATTAAATATCAAATAAATTATTAATGTATTAAGATACATTAAAGAAAAGATATTTATTAAATTTGAATTAGATTCAAATAAATAGAGACCGTAGGAGAATTTGGAAATGTTTGAATTTGATTCAAATCGGTTAGATACATATATTTTAATATATTATATATTAAAATATATTATTTAATTATTTTCCTTAGGCCACTATAAATAGGACCCTAGTGGTGAGCCATTGCATTCATTCCAGTTAAGAGAAAAAAACTCTAGAAAAATTCTCCCCTCATTCTCTCATTATATTTTCAAGAAGGTTTCCACAAACCCTTTTGATTTTATATTCGAGACATAGCAGGGAAGGCTTTTGTGGAAGATACCAAGTATACAAGAAGAACTTCTTTGATTCAAGGTATGTTTATGCTTAACCCTAATATTATTATTTGTTATAAATAAACTCAAACCGATTCCTACGCTTTCGCTTGGGTTTAATTTGATTATTCCCTTCAATGTGTCATTTGTGACTCATTTTGTTTGAAAGAATTGCAAATTCTGAGGAACATCTTGAGATGCTTATGTGGATCTTCGCTTGGAAGTCCTACAAATTGGCCTATTGTTTGAAGCATTTGAAACATCACGCGCTTTAACTCGAAGTGATTAGCCTCAATAGCTAGTTTTGCAATTCCTGTATTAAGGTTCTGGAAAGTGGTGGCTGCATAATCTCTGATCGCTCTATCCCGTTCTTCTACAATGAAGATAGGATTTTGTAGAGGAATTGCTGGTGGTAGTTGAGCAACATTCTGGCCAGCATTTTGACCTGCATTTTGCTCTGCATTTTGTTGTTGATTCCTCCTTTGATGAGGATTAACTCGAGAATCGTCAACAGGTTGATCCATCTGATTTTCCTGTAAAATAGTTCTTGAAAGATCTTCCTGAGTATTTAACTCTTGTCTTTCCTCCTCTTTCATCCTCTGCTGCAATCTGCGGCTTTGGTGGAAAGTTCTTTCTATTTCAAGATCTTGCTCTGGAAGATAAAACTCCCTTCGCATGCACCAAAACCTAACCTGCAAATGACAAATAGGGTTCGGGTCCTCCTGCAACAGAAAAATTACAGTTGCAATTTGTGTTGCAATCCGTGCTACAATCTGAATTTTGTGAAAATGTTGTTTCCCGACAACGGCGCCAAAAACTTGGTCAACTGAAAACGTGTGGGCTTTTAGAAGAAAACTTTTGAATAGAAAAAGTCACCAGTCTAGTGCAAGTGCACACTGTCAAACAAGTAATAATTGGAAATATTCCAAAGTATCAATTCCATAGAGAACGGATACCACAAAATCCAAAATGAAGGCAAAGATATTCACACAAAGCAACCTCGGTAACCAATATTAAATAATTGGGAAGGTTGTGAGTGTACTAAAAATCAAATGATAAAAAGATGGAATTCGAATATGCTTTTGCTCATTAGAAAAGAATTGTGACCTAAAATGCAATTGCAATCTTTACTCAAACATCAAGCAATGTAAACCGAGTTCAACTTCTATTCGATTTTAATGGAAAAACCTTTAGAAGCCTAAGTGATTAAACCATATGTCTATGGCTAATACGAACTTAGTTTAATGAGAACACAACCCTTGGTCTTAGAGGTTTCGTCCTATGTCTAGGGTAAAAAACAAGTGCTTATGTCTAAGCTCCTTTCCTCTATTGCTTTGTATGAACACGTAATCTCGTTTAACCCTTCAGTATTAAACTCGATCTCTGTATGTTCACCTAGGTGATCAAGCTAGATTCACAATAAGAATGATAATCAATAAAAGCAAACAATGCTATGGAATTGAGCAAAGTTACTTTTACATCTTAGGCCAAGCTTCCAATCCTTAGGGCATCCACATATCCGAATCTCAATGACGGAATTAGCTCATGATGGAGAAAATAAATAGAAAAACATTAAAAGAAAGAAAATGCATACTGATTTAAGAAGTAAAAAGAAAGAAAAATAAAAACTGGAAAATAAAGTAATGAACTTAAAAAGAAATAATAACTTGAATGAAGAACTTTATTAAAATAATCTTGTTGTAAATGACAGAACTAAATTAGAGACAATAACTTGAGTAACTGAAGTTGAAATAACATAAATAAAGTTGCTGGAAATTAAACTTAAAACAACCAACCAAACTGTTGAAAATTAAACTTAAACAGAAAAACATAAACTGCTAATACAAGGGAAAAGTCGAACTTCAAGGAGAGAATTATCACTTCTTCAAGCAATCTAAACTCAACCTCTTTCATGGAGAGTAAGATCTTCACAACTTTAGACTTTGGACAGGGATGGACTGAAGTTTCGGTGGCGTTTCTTCTCCTTTTAGTCGATAAAACATAAAAACAAAAGTACAGAAAAATAATGGTCTTCAATCGAGTATGACCGACTGTGGGCTCCTTTTTCGTGGCTTGAATCTTCATATTTATAGCCTCCAAATACTAGGGTCTTCTCCTTGGATGTTTAAGGCAATAATCGAATCTTTATGAGCTTGATTCGTGGAGAATATCTTCAAATATTATCATAAAATCGTGCTTCCAGATTTTCTCCTTTATTCTCGGAATTCTGTCTCCCAGTTGCAATTCTGGCAGTTTTTACTTTTCTGCATAAAAACATCAAAACTCATTAAAAATCAACTCTTTTCCTCTTATTTCCTTTTCTTAGCTCAAAACAATCCCTTAACTAATTTTGGCTATTTTATCATTAATTTTCTATATTTATTAGACATAAAAACATGTATTTGTGCAATAGCTTAAGTAAAAAGGACAATAAATATGTAAAATATTAGCATTATCATTCACCCATAACAATATTTATATATGTATGTGTTGGCATTGCCATTATCTCCAAGTAAATTACCAATTTTGGATCACCAAAGTGTTGACGGCATGAAAAAATTTAAAAGTAGCTAGATATGTGTAGTGTTAGTGGACCTAAAAGCCAACATATATCCTCCAAGCCATGTGAAATAAGTTGTTGGCGTGTCTTCAATTTAATGGAAGAAGATTATAGTCAAACTCTTAAAGCCGAAAAAACTGATTTTCAAATTGCCAGTGATCCAAACTCAATTTTTTGGTTGGCAATAGTGATGATTTTGGTCGGCGATGAAGGTAATGTTCAATCCACAATGAATCGAACTTGTAGTTCCTTCAAGCTTCCAACAAAAAAATTAAGTTTCACTTGCGACTGTTTCCTCGAGTACATGATTTAGGGTTTTTCTAAACCCTAAATTTAGATGGCCAAAAAAGGAAAGATTAAAGACCAAGATAGTCTTGAAAATTCAAATTATGTCATTTTAAATTTAGTCTTTAATTTCTACGATATGCCAAATATGTCGGTCAATTTTGCTAGTTTTAATTTAATTATGCATGTGATGTATGTTTTAAATTATTTGAATGTTGCATAAAGTATGTCATTTAGATTAAAATCCCTACCATAGGTTAAGCATGTCATGCCTATACTTAACACTGAAATTTATTTGGGTGTCATATATTTTAATTATATTCATATGGATGAATTTTCGAAATTCATAATGGTTATATATATAATACATTTGATTGTATTATATATTTGATGGCAAAGTTTGAAAGATATGTACAATAGTTAATTATTCTTCCTAAAGCTAATTTCGGTTAGATGCACTTGAAGTTGCATAATCTAATAAGTGCTCATTTCGATATAATGCACTTGAAGTTGCACGATTTCAAATTAAGAATTACTCATTTTAATTAGATGCACTTGTACTTGCCTAACTTATCAATAAGTAAACTAGTGAGCATATGGTAGAGAAGACATATACTCCTTATTTTAATTTATAGAATATGCTCCATATCGAAAAGATATTTTTAAATATTGGGATGAGCAAATATCACGTCTTCTTAAATTTTAATAAAACAAATGAGCATTTGATCATGAAAAAACATGAGTCTCGACCAACTATTTCAATATCATTCTCTGAAGTGAATAGTGTAATATTTACTAATTATGGTTGAGGTTGAGGTTACAATAGAGGAAGAATACAAAGTCTAATAATTCATTTAGATTCATTAATTTAATAATAAATAGTTAATGAATTTGACATAAAAATTGACTATAAGGGAACTCTGTCTATGGATGGTTATGTCTAGGTTGAGGTATTTAAGCTGACCAAAAAGGAACACATCTACTTGGGAACTGACCTAAAAATTGAATTAGTCAAATTTTATTTAATTTCATTAGGCAAGCTCATAATGTGATTAGTTTTTAAATTAAACTTGGCAATTCACATTAAAATTGATATAACTAACATAAGGGTGATCGGACTGAAACGTGGGGGATTTTAAGAAATATTTTTAATTCAAAACAATCTCCAGTCTAGTGCAAGTGCACACTGTTGATTGAAAGTAGTAAATCAGGAGTATTCCAGAGTATCGTACCCAAGGGAACAGATTTTAACAAAATCTATGAAGATGACACAAATTTGTTTACAAAATGTAATTGTGATAACTAAGGGTGTAAAAATGTTGAGAGGTTGTTTTTGTTAAAGGAAATAAGTGATAAAATCAATGAATAAGAAAAAGGGAATTCAAGTTGCTTATGCCCCTTTGGAAAGAAATGTCACCCAAAAATGTAATTGCAATCGTAGTTAACACAAGAAAACTAAGTATACCGAATACGACTCCTATTCAATTTTTCTTCAAAATCTTTAGGAGGCTAAGTGATTAAACATATATTTCTATGGCTAATTTAACTTAGATAATTTCGTAGACAATTCTAGCGGTTATGGAGTCTCGCCCTATGTCTACGATCGATGTTTAGGACTTATTTCTAAGCCTTTTCCTCCATTTCTTTTGTGACATCGACTTTACCTTAACTCTTTCGATGTTAAGTTCAAGCTTGACAATCACTAGTTAGCTAGCTAGGTTTGCCCAACATTAATTCAACAAAAACAAACAAAAGTTTCAAGTGTTAACTAGATTGATTGTGCTTTTAAGCTTACATATTTCCTCTAAGGCATTCACTAACTTGAATCCCTAAGGGGAAATTAGCTCATTATGGAAGAAATGAAAAACAGCAATTTAATTGTTATAAAACTCATACTTAATAACCAAAATAAGGGAATTAAATTCCAGAATAAGAAGGAAAACCAATTTGAAAATTTAGTAAGAAAACTTGATGTAAAATCAATCCAACAAATTCAAAATACTCAAAAAAACAAAAAGGTTCAAGGACAGTAGGAGCACTTGATGAAAATTTAGAATCTTATGGAGAAGTAATTCCCAAGAACAAACTAACTTTTTATTAAAGAAGAGAACGAAAATCAAAGGACTCAATGGCTAACTAAATTTCAACAACTTACGAAGTTGAGATTAAAACAGAAACTAGCTAGAGAAATAAAAATGAACAAAAACATAAGAACAACGATAAAACAGTGTTTTCCTTGCTTTAATCGAACCAAATACACCTTCAAAGGCAACTGGATCTTCACCTCCTCTAACTTTCGTTGAGGAGGGATCAAACTCAGAAATTATAGAGCACAAAAGAAGACAAATTGCTGAAAAAATGATAGAAAAACGATGAACTAAGCTACTGCCCGAAGAAGAAAAATTTATTTTATTTTTTGCTTTGTTCTTCCTGTTTTTATTGGCATCGATGGCTAGGGTTTCCATCTTTGCTCTTCTACAACCTTGGGTCAACTTGTAGGCATTAAATTAGGCTGAAGAATCTCCCAAATCACACAAAAATCTCGTAATTTTCATGATTCTCGCATTTTCCAGATTTTTCAAAAAAAATGCAATTGCATTTCAAAAGTGGAATGCAATTGCATTTTTTCCTTTGTTCACCATCTTATTTTCCCACGAAAATGCAATTGCATTTCAAAAGTGGAATGCAATTGCATTTTCGTACTTGCTCCAAATCTACACAAAAACAACAAATTAGCTTAATTTTCACTCTCTTTTCAACTTCTTTCCTCTTTTTCAATACTCCGATGAGCTTTCATGAATTTATCTCATAAATACTATTTTTAGCTTGCTCGTTATTTAACAAAACACACAAAAATGACAAGAAAAAACTAGTTTAGGGTCAAATAATCCTCATAAATGAGAATTATCAAAGGGTTATAAAGAGGAAAAATGTAGAAACAAACTTTGCAAATCTCTTGAAGAGATAATTAATCTTTTTAACTCCTAAATATGAGACATTTATATATTTGAATCTCTTGAAGAGATAATTAATCTTTTTGACCATCTAAATATGATATTTTTAAATGTTACAAATTTTTTAATCTCTTGAAAGATACAATATAATTAATCTTTTTGACCCCATGAATATGATATATCTGGTTGTTACAAATTTTTGAATCTCTTGAAAAGATGATTAATCTTTTTGATTCACTCAAATATGACATATTTGGATGTTGCAAATTTTTTTAAGTCTTCTAAAGAGAATATGAATTATGAAGATTTCATGCTTGGCAAATAGTGCAACTATGCACACTATACATAAAAGTAGAAAATATTTTTTCAAAATTAACAATGTTGGAAGCAAAAGTTAGTCATATAGACTAGATAGAAGATTTTAGAAAAATAAATATTATTTTGTTTAGAGGAGCAAAATTTACAATTGATATGCTTTTAAAAATATACGTTGTAATGGTTGTCATATCGAGACTAATAGTAAGAATAATATAAACTATCTATCTGCTATCTCATATGAAAAAGGTATATTATAAAATCTATCTACTTTTTTTCTAGATTGTATTACACATATATTCGAGTAATTGAGATATTTGCAACAATGAACCTAAAGTTCATTAATCCAAATGTATTTACTATTTGGAGTGATGAGTCATTTTGGGTCAATAGTGATAAATTCACCAGGACAACCATTGAAAAACTAAGAAAATTTTCAATCTAATAAATTATCATATATTGCTTGCTCTTAACATAAATTAATTATTAAAGCCTCACCAGCTAAAATTGGTATTGAATCCCTCATTTTTAGAATGAATTCATAGTGATATATCTAGATTTATTAAATCACCATAGTGGACCATTATATATTTTTGAAGGTCTTAGTTAACGCACCCAGTAGATGGTCACATGTATGCTTATTATCATGTTGAAGCCTTTCACTTGCAAGATTTGTTCAAATAATTAAGTTAATTCATAATTTCTTGAATATGAAATTAAAAAGATTTGTCTTGATAATGCTGGTGAATATACATCCCAAATGTTTAGTGATTATTGGGATAAGTGTTGAACATCATGTAATTTATGTTCATACACAATTTAATAAGAGCAAAACTTTTAATATCTGTATGAGATCATATTATTTTGTATGCAGTAGTTTAACCCAGAACTTATTACAATTAGTTTACGGACAGAAGCCAAATATATTCCATCTGCAAATTTTTTATGTACAGTAAATGTTCAAATTGCTCTACCACATCATACTCAGATGTGACCTCTAAGGAAGTTAGAAATATATGTTGAATTTAATCACCCATCAATTATTAAATATTATGAACTCCTGACGGGTGATGTATATTTACTGCACAATTTGCTAATTGTCATTAATGAGTGATGCACATCACGCAAGAGCACGTGTTCAACTAGTATTAAAATGGTATTCCTACTGTGTATCGAACTCACAGGGAGTTGTACTTATGATCAGATTGATTATTGAAATTAATCGCACTCAAATTATTTAGAGGAATAAAAAGGCACTTATAATTGAATTAAAACTAGGAAACATGCAATAAACGCGAGAACGATCAGGGAAGAGGGTGTTTAGGGGTTGGTTTCACTATTTGGACCATGCTAGTGCTAATTGACTACACCCAATTGTTGACTCTTTTAATTCGTAAGCCTAGAGTTACTAAAAACATGAATTCTCCTTTCGATCTCCTTCAATTTTCCTAATTAATCCAATTAACCTAGGTGTCCCTAGTGCTAATTAACTAAATTAGGTTATTATGCCCACTCATTATTAGCCTCACTTAGAACTCGTTAATCCTATGTCACTTAGACGAATTCAAAACGTCAATGCATGCTAGATTAATTCTACACCTAATCATTCTCTTTCAAGTTCCAATTAAGCAATTGGTCAACTAAATTATGGCCGATAATTTAGAAGCATTAAATACATTGAGCACGAATGAATATCAAAGAGTGACAATATGGTAATATATTCAAATAAACATTAACAGAGGTCCAAATAGGTTCAACAAACCCCTAAACTAATGAGTTTAGCCTCTAATTCTCATTAAAGCAGTACAATAACCCAACATGGTAGCCCTAATACATATTCTAAAATAGAGATAAAGTAGAAAAAAGATCGTCGGTGCCAAAATCGCGACAATTGCCTCAATCTCCATGCTCCATGAACCCCATTCCATGCTCCAAAGTACCACAAATGGACTTCACAACTCTCAAAATAGCTAGAATCCGCAAATTAGACCTCCAAAACCCTAATTGGCTCACCCTTTTTGCAAACAGCAAAGCAATCTTTTTATACCTGCTATCGCGATAGCATCGAGACACCGTCGAAATGCTCCGTATAACTTAAGCACGCGCGAGGGTAGCATTGAGACGTTGAGCGTAGTGTCTCAACGCTACGGACGGAATGACTCCTCTACGTGTTTTCCAAGTGTTGCGACACTGCAAGACAACATCTCGGCGCTTGCTCTCAGGTCTAACACTTGAATTATATCGTTTTGACACCATTTTGGGCGTCTCAACGACCTTCTCTCTGCCCAAATCCTCTCTAACACCTTCACTCCATTCTTAGCTCCAAAAATGTCTTCTTTCTTGCTCCAAGTTGATTCTTATCTCTCAATTTCACTAATGCCCCATGAAATGCTTGGTTTCCTAAAAATCAACACAAATATACATCAAAACTCACTATTTAAGTACAAAACTAGCCTAAAAATGAGGATAGATATAGCATTAAATTAGTGCTATCAATGAGACAAAATTTTCTAATATTAGGGGGAGGAATTAGGAATTAAGAAGTTGGAAAAATGAATTATATATAATGCATCTTTATTGTCCCATTTAGATCTCCATATAGATCGATATGAATTGGAAGTTCAAAAGATAATTCATTTCAAATGTCATATACATTTATAGATGCTAAGAAAGTGATCAAGCTATAAGTGCACTATCTAGAATTGATATTCTAACACAACTAATTGTCACAAATAATAAGTTTGCACACACCAGAAGCGTGGTAGAGTAATGAGTTCCAAAGATAGAAATCCTTGAAAAACACATGCCAAAAGCCTGGTAGAGTAATGAGTTCTAAAGATAAAAATCCTCAAAAAAAAAGTATTCAATAATCGAAATAACTCAATTGAGAATATAGATTCCTAAAAGGAATCTTAAAAATGACTACTCATAATTTATTATTTCTTGATTTTCACTTTAACGCTTAAAGCATGAATTTATTCGTAGATAGTTTGAAAACTTATTCTAGTCGAATAAGTTTATGATTGCTAGTTTAAGTAGCATTAGGTCTAGCTCATGTTTGCATAGTAGAGGCTAGTCTCTCATGTAGTTTGCATAGTAGAGGCTAGTCTCTCATGTAGTTTGCATGATAGGACCTTAGAATTAAGAGAGCAGGTTAGTTAAATTAGATAGGCCAATCTAGTTTAATCGATTTGTCTTAATCAATCCCTAAAGCGTAAGGCACTAACAACCTTAGCATAGAACGCTATCGTGCCCAACTAATTAGGGCTGGTTAGGTTGTTAACTCGATGCTAGGTTGGGTTAATTGATTTAGGGGACCTAAGCTTGCTTAGAGGCTTTCGTCGACTATTCCGATAAAATTGATTAAGTGATAAATTGTTGATTTGATTTCATGTCAGTTATCTGTGATAAAAAATGCATAGTTACTTGCTTTTATCCCGAATGGATGCCTGAGGTGAGATCTTTATCTTTTTGCTTCCAATTTTAGTCCTTCTATCTCTTTTTTGCTTTATCCCAAACCCCCCTTAGTTCGTGTCAGTCCACGTCAATAAGAAATCCATTTAATAGAAATCAATTATTCGGTTCCCTATGGTTCGACCTAGTCCACTGTTAATTACTATAAGTAGTTAAATTTATATCGATACTTTTAAATTTTATTTGATGAGCCTTTATCTTTTTATGAAATTGGCGCCATTGTTGAGGAATCGCCAATTAAATTGATTTCTTTATTTTTGTTTTCTTATTTCAATAAAACAAAAATATACATAAAAAAAAAAAAAGAGAGTCTATACTTTGTCCTAGTTATGGATAACAATTTCATGAATTTTGGAGGAGCTTCCCCGCACGTCAATGAGGTTACTGAGCTAAGATCTCCAATTTATGATGATTTAGCCTCATTTATTTCTCAATTGTGTGAATGGTGAGATTAATCATTGGAGTTTGAGCGAGATCACAGGTCTCACGCCTACACCACTAGAGTTTCTGGTCAGCACGAGATGAGCCACGATCCTTACAGTCTTGGGTGGGATCGTTCATATGGATGCCAGGAGGAGCAACAGAGTTCAAGCCCCCAGTCTTTAGTTTGAGGTATGTCCTTAGAGGAGTTAATTAATGAACTTAATAAGAATTCTCTCCTGTTACAGCAAGAAAATCTCCATTGTCAACAGGAAAATCTCCGATTTCGAGAGGGATGGCCAGGATACTGGGTTACTCCTTCATCCAAATGGTTGATCCAGTGGTGAGTTTGGGGAGTCCTCAAGAGGCACCATCGTTGACATTCCTGAGGTACGAAGTTGTGAGGCTAATTACTAACGATGAAATTTATTTGCCATGTGAGGAACAAATATGTGAAGCAAAAGAAAGTGGAGCTTCAGTTCGATGAGGATGTCCAAGTGATAAAGTTGGAGGTCGAAAGAACTGTATCTGTTCTGTCTTTTGGTTCTTCTTTACTTTATGAATGTTCTTCTTCTTTGTCTTACGAGTTAGAGTCAAAGTCATTTTTCTTTGATCTTTCTGTTTTTATAGAGTCCAAAAATCCCAAAAAGACCTGCATTTCTAGAGCCCATCAGATGTTGAGCTTGCTTTGTGTAGTGGACTTTGTGGATTCGAGAAAGAAATAGGCAAAGAAATGGAAGAATTTCTAACGCATGCCACACGGAAAGTCGAGCAATCGACTATAAAAATTTGCACTTCCTAGAGGTAGTCAGGCTTGAAAATTTAATTGCTTTATTTTTTTGCTTTTCCTAGCTTAGTTCCTTTTTATTCTCGTAGGTAATAAGTGACCTTTGAGGAGAAATTTTATCATTCTTGGAGGCTAGAGATGCACCACCGCCCACCTACGTGCTGAATTTCAAGGGAGTTTTTTTTTTATGTTCCCCTTTATCTTTGTCTTCATGCTTTTAGATAGAGATACATTGAGGACAATGTAAATTTTAGGTTGGGGGTGGCTATATGTTGTTTTGAGCATAATGTTGAGTTCTGAGTACCTAAGTTCGAACTATTTAGCTTTTGAGCAAAAATTTAAAATTTTAAAAATTTTGAGCTTATATTGATGTTTTTGCATGTTGATTGAGTCCTGAGCACCTGAGCGTCGAACTTTTGATTGATATGTTGAGCATGTTTTTGTTGAAATTTTTGAGAATTCTGAGCTTGATTGGTTGATGATTTGATTGTCTGTTGCTTGATGAGGAAAATTGATGACATGCTTGGTATGTTGGTTTAATTACATTAGTTGAAGTGTGTGAATGTTATCCTATATTGAGCCTTTTTGTGCAAAAATTTTCTTGACTTTCCTGTATGTTCTGAGCACGTTAGCCTATCCTTGGTAGTCTTGAAGGCTTAGGGTCGAGTTATAGGGCTTGTATGTCCATTGTCACCCCTATAGGCGTAGGGCTAGTTGTTGAGTGGAAATGCTTGATAGCTTGTAATGAGTTGCTTAGGAGGAGAAAAAGTGTGGTATTTACCTATTGAGAAAGAAAGAAAAGAAAAGTTGAGCTTAAGAAAATTAGTTTTTTTGAAAAGAAAAGAAAAGGAGTGAAAAGGAAAATAAGCTTGTAATAGTTAAAGATGAATTAATGGGTAAAAAGAGTTGTCTCTATTGTCATCAAGCCACCCATCGAGTGAGTGCTCTAGGTAAGGGTCCTTATGACAGATGTGCAAAAGCTAGTGCCCTTTGGTTTCTAAGTGATGCAAGTTTATCCTACAGGTTTGAGTTTAAGCACCTAGTAACCTATTACTTGTTTGATGGTTTGGAAGCTTGGTGGCTAGTTTTAGTGCCAGTATAGGGGACAAATAGATTGAGAGCCTTATAAACCTTCCCCGAGCTTGTAAGGACCGCTTTAGTGAGGTGTATACACATGCAGGAAAAGATAGAAAGAATTTTAAAAAGTGTCTCAAATTATGGATAGTGTTTTGCATGTTTCTCTTTTATGATTATTGTGATATTCCTATGCATCAAGATTAGAGTCACATGCTCGCAATCATTTATTAATTTATTGTTTTGTTTGTGTCTTGCTGGAAGACTAACAAGATTTAGGTTGGGGGTAATTTGATAGGACCAAAATAATCCTAAATTATTTATGTTAATTCGTGCTAGTTTTATAGTTTTTATGTGTTTAGTTGTTCATTTTGTAGGTATTCGAGGAAGAGAAGTGTTTTTGAGTGTTTGCATCCAAAAGTGGTTAATTTGGATCAATTTGGAGGTCATTTGAGCAACCGAGCAAGAAGATGAAGTGAAATGACCATTTTTCCCCTGACGAGAGTGTCTCAACACCGCTGAGAGCGTCAAGATGCTAATAGAAGACAGAATGCATGAGAACAGGATAGTGTCTCAATGTTATCGCAATGGAGCATCGAGCAACCCTCGCGTGACACTGCGACGAACCCCTCAAAACGCTAGCAATGTCTCGACACTACTGTGATTTGTATAAAAAAAAATTTTGACCCTTAGGTCATTCGTCTTGTGATTTTCTACCATAATGAGACGTCCTTAGGCATTAATAGTTTTAGGCTTAGATAGGTATTGTCGATCGATCTTTAGTGTTGGGCTACATCAATTTGATGTTCGGCTAGACTTTCGACGTCGATTCGAGTGTAAACAATGGTACTTTTATAATTTTTGTGAGATTTATTCTTAATTTCTTTATGCATATCAGTAGCTTATTGTTTTTGTTATCTTAGTTTAATTATGTGCATGCTCATAGGTAGATTGACACTCTATATGCTTTAAGTATATTTTTTAGGCTAGTTTAAAGTAAAAAGAACGCTTAAAGCATGAATTTATTCGTAGATAGCCTGACAACCTATTCGTGTCGAATAAGTTTATGATTGCTAGTTTAAGTAGTGCTAGGTCTAGCTCATGTTTGCATAGTAAAGGCTAGTCTCTCGTGTAGTTTGCATGATAGGACCTTAGAATTAAGAGAGCGGGTTAGTTAAATTAGATAGGCCAATCTTGTTTAATCGATCGTCTTAATCAATTCGTAGAGTGTAAGGCAGCTAGCAACGTTAGTATAGAACGCTATCGTGCTCAACTAATTAGGGCTAGTTAGATTGTTAACTCCATGTTAGGTTGAGTTAATTTAGAGGACCTAAGTTTGCTTAGGGGCTTTCGCCTGTTGTTCCAGTAACGTAGATTAAGTGATAAATTGCTTATTTGATTTCATGTGGGTTATCTTTGATAAAAAATACATAGTTACTTGTTTTTACTCTAAATCGGTGCCTGAGGTGAGATCTTTATCTTTCTGCTTTCAATTTTAGTCCTTCTGTCTCTTTTATGCTTTATCCCAAACCCCCTTAGTTCGTGTCAGTCTATGTCAATAAGAAATCTATTTAATAGAAATCAATTATTCAATTCCTTGTGGTTCAACCCAGTCCACTGTTAATTACTACAAGTAGTTAATTTTAGATTGGTACTTACAAATTGTATTTGATGAGCCTTCGAAAAACTTTTATCACATAAAAATTCTTGGAAGAATTAAGGATACCAAAATCATAAACAATTATATTATAGAGATCTTTATATATGGATTAAAAAAATTCAACCGAATGTGGAATAATTATCTTAATGAATATTTGTTGAAAAATAAAAGGAGTATAAAAATATCCTTATTTATCAATAAAGAAATAATCGCAATCAGGATTTGCTATTATAGCTGTATATGCTGATAATTCGAATATAATTGAAACTTTTGAAGAGCTTTCAAAGGCAATAAAATATCTTAAGAAAGAAATTGAGATAAATATCTCATAAAATAAATTTTTGCCTTAACTTACAAACGGAGCATATAGCAGATGGAATTCTATTCGATCAACTTATACAGTAAATATGTTATATAGACAAAAAGTATATCCATTGATCATTTCAATGATAGTTTGTTCACTTTATATGAAGAAAGATATCTTCCAACCTAAAGAAGATAATGAAGAATTTCATGGTCTTGAAGTACCATATTTTAGTGCAATAGGTGCAGTTATGTATCTTTACTAATAAGATATGACAGGTATAGTATTTTCAGTAAACTTTATATAGTATTTCTCTAACACAAAGATATTAACATATACTGTGTTTTCTTTAAGGATCAATTTATATGGATCTAATTTTTGATCTAGTTGGTTGTGAAGATGCAAGTTTTATCTAACCCATATACAATTAGATCTCAAACATGCTATATGTAGAAGAACTATTATGTTATGACAGCCCATGGCAAATGGCGACATCATTGTTCAAAAGACAACTTGACAGACTTATTTACAAAAAGTTGGTGCACAACATTGGAATGCGACAACTCAGAGATATCAAGTGATGTTTCCATGTGGAGAAATTATATTGCACTCTTTTTCCCTTGACTATGGCTTTATCCCACTGGATTTTCCTAGTAAGGTTTTTAACGAGGTAGTTGTTAAAGTATATGAATATTGTACTCTTTTTCTTTCACTAGGATTTTTTCCCATTGGGTTTTTTCCTAGTAAGATTTTAGTGAGGCATATATTCTATATACAATGGGCATCTAAAGGGAGAGTGTTATGAATATCCCAAAATACATTTGAATATTCTAATTAAATGTTCATTATCTCATAGATTATGTACTCTAATTATCCCTCTCATTATCATCTCTAAGTTTCCCTTTTGAATTGAGATTTGAAAGAAGATTTCCTTTTTTTTCTTAGGATTTGTGTATATGTTGTAAATTCTATAAATACTAATTGTTGTACACTTTGAAAGATAAAATCGAATAGATAATACATCTCCTCTCTACTTTTTTCTCTCCATACTTTGCTCTCTAATTGTTTATTATTTTCTCTTGTTTTATAACAGTTTTCACTTTTTGGTAATAATGAATAATTATTATTATTATTTTCTTTAAATGAATAATAAATAATTATTATTCATTATTCAAATATACAATATTTTGTCTCATAGATTGGCAAAGATTTGTCCACATTGAAAATTCTCCTTTTTTTTGACAACTTGTGGGTGGGAAATTCGAACATCTGATCTCTTAGTTGGGAGTATATATTTTATGCCAGTTGAGCTATTGTCATGTTGGCACATTAAAAATTCTCTAGAAGTTTGGTTTTCTCTACCTTGTATTAGTTTTTTCAAATATATAAGGTACTTTAGTATATTAATCTAATTGGATTCTCTCTCTAACTTATCTTTTTCTAGTCTCTCTCCCTTCCTCTTAACTTTATATCTCCAATACATTTGTCTCTAATATCTTATCTCGAACACATTTTTCTTTAATATCTTACTTTTATATATATACATACCTTTCTGTCCTACACATCTTTCTGCCTTGAACATATCTCTCCAACTCTCTATTAGTTTATCTCTCTCTAACATATAAATATCTCTTTTAATATCTCTCTCAAATATGTATATCTCTCTAAATTTATATTGATTTTTATAATTAAAAAGTAATATCATAATTTGATAACTATGCAATGGTATTTTAAAAAATTATTACCAAACAAAATTTGGCTTTCCTTAAAAATAAAAATAAAATCATAAATTGATAATTATTATATAGAATTAAAAATATATATATTATAAACAAAATTTGACCTTCATTATCCCAATATATATAACATAAAAAAAATAATATGGTTTGATTTTATATTTTTAAAAAATAATAAACTAAAATAACTATGAGACTCGTTGTTTTCAACTTTGAAAGAATTAAAACAAAAAACCAGACAACATGAACACCTAATTCAATTAGTTAGATAATTATATCTTCTTTTTATTTATTTATTTGTTCTTAATATAATATCTTCTTTTTATTAGTTGTGGATTTATACCCATGCTTTAATATTTGCAAACATCATCTAGCATTCTTAAAAAAAATAAAAACTAAACTAAAATTAAAAAACATCATCTAGCATTGCCCTAATAGTGAGAATTATATTTGAATTAATTCATGTGACACGCAAGGAAATAAATTATATATAAGTTTTTTAAAAGAATAATTGAGTATAATTTAGTGGTAATTCGCATGTAGTCGACAGGTTAGAGATTTGAATTCCTCCATCTCCCATCCTCAAATACTTTTTTGTAAAAGTAGATGTATTCAACGAAAAAATGAGACTTCATAAAAATTTGATCAATAAATAAATAATAAATTGTATATTTACAAAAACAAACTCCGCACCATAGATGGCAAGACAAATATTAAATAATAAAAAAAATTAGGGTGCAGATAAACAATAAACTGCATATTTAAAAATTTTGAATGGTAAATAAACAATAAACTATATTTTTACATGATCAAACTCTGCATCAAATATTGTTGAACCCAACAAAAAATAATAAGAAGAATAATAGAAAAGGGAAACACTGGAAAAGGCATTAAAGGCGGCGTAGAAAGCGATCCACGCACAAGTCGGCATCACTTTCCTTCTTTACACGAATGGGACCCACACGCTAACTTCCCCCCTTTATTTTTTTCTTTCTCTCTTTTTTTTATTCTTTTTCCTGTTTTGTTTTCTTTTATAAATTTTTGTTTAAGATTTGTCTTTTGCTTACGTCATCTCCCCTGTCGTTGGTCAATCTTGTAACTTGCGACATTTTTCCTACCCTCCTCTCCCATTCTATTTCTCATGAAATTTCAATATTGCCACTCTCGTATACTCATTCCTGCCAAAATTTTAAACATTAAATTATAAATTTAGTTTTCGAACTTTAAAATTTGTATAATTGTGTCTATTTGATCTTTAAACTTTTAAAATTATAAATTCAGTTTTTAAACTTTTAATTTTTTTTTTAAAATTTACGGATCTACTAAATACAAAATTAAAATTTTAAGATTTCATTAAACATAAAATTCAAATTTATATTTCATAGTTCGATAAATTTTTAGAAATTTCGAATTTGTCAATAACTTATTAGACACAAAATTGAAAGTTCAAGACCTGTTAGACATAAAATTAAAAATTTAGGGACCTATTAGACACTTTTGAAAGTTCAATGACCAAATATACACAAATCTCAAAGTTTAGAGACTAAACTTGTAAGTTAACCAATTTTAAATAATATTCAACTATTAAATTAAATAAATATCAACTAGTTGTAGAAGTTATATTACTCTTATTTTACAATCATTTTAGTATAACTCAATTGGTTAAGATATTATATATCTATTCTAGAAGTCAAAATGTTTCATTTCTAACTAAACTCAGTAAAGGAAAAAGGTACTCTTTTATGCCATTGTAGGTTTTGTTTTGAAAATTACCGTTGTAGTTTTTTTTTTTTTTTTGAAACTTTATACTATTGTAATATTATAACTTATAAATTTGGTTATTAAAATTTGATAGTTATGTTTATTTAGTCTTTTATGTTTTAAAAGATTTTTATTCAATAATTTTAATTTTGTGGGTGAGAAATTGAATCATTGATCTTTGCTATAGTAATAATTGTCTTATCCACTAAATTAGGCTTGGATTAGTTTGAACTGTGATTTTATGTAGTTACTATTATTAGCTAAATGATAATGTGACATATCTATTAGATAAATATTATGGTTGATTTTAACCTAACGTGATTGAAAAACAGTAAAGGAAAGTAGATAGCTAGACAAGATTGAGGAACACAATTTGTTAAAAAAAAGATTTGATACATTATTGTTGAAAAAAGAGTAAATGTTGCACGTGTCACTTTATTTTGTCTGACTATTCAATTTCTTCATCTTTGGCCAACGTTTGTCCAAACATGTCATGTCATAATTTAGTCAACAATAAAGATTACAAAATCACAATTTTAAGTTCAAAGAAGTAACTAAAACCTTTTAACACTGAAGAACTAAATGAACATAACAAACTTGAAATACTACATTTGTAATTTTATTTTATTTTTTCAGTTCAACAATATTCGGTGGTTGGGAGATCCAAACATCTGATCTCTTGGTCGAAGGTACATGCCAATTACTAAGCTCACTTTTGGCTCTCATAATTTTTTGTAATTATATTTTTTAGGTAGCAAATTAGTATACTTCAAAATTTTAAAAAATGTAACAATTAAGTCTCTACAGTGATAAAACTATTGAAATACATATCAATTTGAATATAGCGCAACAAATGTTAGAGGCTCAAATCTCCACCCTATATGTGGTTAAACTAAAAAAAAAAAAAAACCTATTACATGGGACCATGCCATGCATTTAAAATGGGCATAAAATTAAACTAGTTGCCCGTGTGTTTAGATGGATTGTAAAAAGTTTGTGCACTCCATTCGCTTTGCTTGACTTTATGCCTAATTGTTCCTCAGTAATATTTTTAATGAATTACATTAATTTTTTTTTTTAAAAAATTAGCATTAGAGATTCAACCATGGTATTTTTTAACCACGAGGTGAATAGTCTTAAAAGTAAAAATCTGCAAAAATAAAGAGTGTTTTAACCTAAATTTAAAAATTTCTATTTTTTTTAATTTAATAATGTGAGAGTAAAGATTTGAAACTAAAGAAATATAAGTCTTTTTTCAGATTAACCAAGGAAAATTTTATCTTAATTTACTATTAAAATATTAGTTCTCTTTAATATCACTTTTTCAATCACTATTACAATATTTTATATTAATATATCTTTATCATTTAAACATGTTAAATGTCAATTGAACTTTATTATGGTTGATCCAAAATTTGGACTTGGACTTGGGAATTCAAGCCAAACTAGTGATTATATGTTTCAAGAGTTGACCCGTTGTTATAAAGAAGTTTACACACCAATGTAGCACTTGCCTTACATGTTATGATGCTTCAGATAATACAAAGCTATACCGAACAGAGAAAGATTTCGAATTACGCTTCTCGTGTGTGAGAAGGCTCTCTCAATTTATGAGGAGTGTTGCTTTCCTTGTGTCTTCAGTATTGGCTACTTAGAGAATTCTTTGATGTCGTAGTGATTGTCAAATCCACACTAGCTTAGTTCCTTGACGGAGGGTTCCTTTGAATTAGCTAATTGGCTCATTGCTTCAACTTTAGCCTATGAAGCAAAGTCCGTCTGGCATGCATATATAGGCTTTCCTGATCAATTCTACACCCGGTAGAGCGTGCTTTTAAGTGGCTATGCCATCTGACTTGATCCATAACAATCATATTAATTAGAATATTTCTTCCATTTTGTCAATGATATTTTTTAAAGCTAACATTACCAATTTTTCAATATAATATGTATATGTTAATATCGTGGAGTTGCATTAATATTTATATTTTATAAGTTAGTATGGATATGCTGCTTCAAATAATTAGACATTGTATTTCATCCCTCTTATATTGGTTTGTAGGTTCAAATTTCTTTCTCATTATTTGTAATGTAATATTAAAAAAATATAATACTAAAAAATTGGCATAAATGTTAAAGCAACTTAATTATATTATTAAATCATAATAGTTTTATACAAAAATATGATGTTATTAAAATAATTATATAAATCGTAGATGATTTAAATAACAAAATACATTTAGCAATTTCATCGTTGATTCCTCCATGATGGTAGAATAAGCATCTTAATGATTATGGATGGAAAAAAAAAAGCATTCTAGAATGCAATTGCATCATGTGAAGCAATTAAACATCTTTATTCTCATTATTCATTTCCACTTATTATACTCTTTATTTTATATTTTATATTTTGCAAAAAAAAAAAAATTCCTACCAATTTCATTGTTGTATTTTTTTTTTAAAAAAAATAATATTTGGCTAAGATTATAAAAGGAAGAAATTGTTAGAAAAAAAAAATCAATTTTTAATGAAAAAAAAAAGCATCTAAAAGGAATCTTAAAATACATGTGTTTGAATTATATAAAAGGTAAGAAAGAAAAGAAAGGGTAAGAACCCTTTATTATTTAGTCAATTTTTTTTTTATTAAAAGGCAATACGTAACAAACAAGCAACCGAAAAATTGCTATTATTGACATATCCATTGAATTTATAACAATGAATTGTATTTTAGCAATGACTGTAATGGCAAGTTCATCAAAATTACACTAATCACGTTAGTAACAAATAAATTTTTTTTGGTACAATGTGATCATAACAAATTAAGAAAAGAAAACTTAACCCTATAATCTATTAAAAAAAAATAGACACTAATAGTTGACTTTAGGTCAACATAAGACTTCAGCTACATAGAAAAAAAATACAAGTGGGGCAGGAGGATTTAACTGTAAATAAAAACTCAAAATCAAGAAGGATTTTTGTGGTTGATTATATGAGGAATTAATGGTGTGGATAAATTGGGTCACTTAATTAATAGACAAAAATGGTGTCCCATTTATCAATCTCCCTTTATATGAATGGCGTAAAAGAAAGTGAAAAAGGAAAAAAGAAAAAGAAAAAGAAAAAGAAAAAAAGGGAAAAGGAGACATTTTCAAAAGTGAAAAAGCAAAGAGAGAGAGAGGGAAAGTGTGTTTTATTTAGGAAAAATGTAAAGAAGAAAGGAAGTAAATGGGTACTTTGATGCCTCACGTTCTTTGTGCTTTTAGGCTTTTAGCTGCAACTTTTAAAGGTTTTTTTTCCCCTTTCTTCTTTCCAATTCCCCCCACCCCTTTGGCTTTAGAGAGAGAAAAGAGAAAAAAAAGGATGTCTGTTTGTGTCTCTTTATTTTGAGGCTCTTGAAAAGGTTTCTCCTTCTTTTTCTTCTTCCCATCAGCTCTATATTTGAATGGGTTTTGGATTTGATTTCACCTCCAAAACTTGCAACATTCAGAATCCTAGAAATTGGGTTTAACAACAACAACAACGACAACACCGAAAAATGACGAGTTCCAGTACTGAGGATGTCGTCTCCGGCGCACATTTCAAGGATCTCGCCATTAAACTCTTCGGCCGAACTATCACTTTGCCGGAATCTCAGATTTCCGCCGCCGCCACTGCCGCCGCCCTACAAAATCTGGTACCTATTTTATTTCAACCTTCTGGGTTTTTTTTTTTTTTTTTTTTAAACTTTTATTTTGATTCTCTGTTCCATTTCGATGGGTTCTTTCTTTCTGTGTTTCTGGGTTTACTCTGGTGGTTTATATTACTGTGTTGTTGTTGTTTTCGTGGGACATGGGAAATTATTGAAATGGCGATTGCACTGTCGTATTCATATTGTTCTTCATCCATTGTAAGCCAGACCCGAGCTGTCTCTGTCCCTTTTGTAATCTCGTTTCAACTGTTCTTTTCATTGTGTTTTTGATTACTGGTTCACTAAGCATTTGGGGCCCTATTGAGTCTTAACTTCAATATCGCATTTCATAATGGAACTCACATGATTTTGTTTAGATTTGTTCATGTTGTGTTTTACCTGCCTTGGTTGACTTTACTGTTACTCCCAAACTGTTTCCTATTTGCCTTTCTTTTTTTAAAAAAAATGTTTTTGGAAGAGGCCCATTTGAGAAGAGTTTTGAGCCTCTAATTAGAATGTGGAATTCAAGTAGTTTTTGGTTCAGTTTGTAATAGATCCATTGAGGGTTACGTGAAGTTGTTTTTTTAAAAAACATTTGGAGCTGGTTAAAAACTTCATTGAAGATTGATTCCTTGATGAAAGAGTTTTGTTCATTTGTCTCCTGCTTCCTTTCCTTGTCATTGATGTTGCATATTTTAGAATCTTTCTTACTTGAATGAATGTAATTTTTCCTTATCTGGAAAGGGTTGTGAAGTCTTGTTTTGTAAAGTCCATGTCCAAAGTTACTACCTTCAATTCGGATTCAGAGGCGTTTCTTTGCTTTATTCTTGATGTTCGAGAAATACATCGTCTGTCTGTGTACTTCTCTACGTATTTTCAACTGTTGCTCCAGTGTCAATTTGTTAAATATCATTTTCAGGATGCTTGCAACAATTTGAAAAAAGCTGAGCAGTCTGTCTTGGGTGCAGAAGACTCTTGTCCGTCGGAGAGGTCTACGGTCGTAGTAGGGGATAATGAAGAAAACCAAGCTTCGAATGTGACAACGAACAAGGAAGAATTGGAACCGCTTTCGAAAGAGGAGCAGGTGGATGGTAATGGCACGGATCAAGAAAGAGTTTTTAAGAAGCCAGACAAAATCATTCCTTGTCCTAGATGTAACAGTTTGGAAACAAAATTCTGTTACTTCAACAACTACAATGTCAATCAACCTAGGCACTTCTGCAAGAACTGCCAAAGATATTGGACTGCTGGTGGGACGATGAGAAACGTTCCTATCGGTGCAGGACGACGAAGGAACAAGCAGTTGGCATCTCAATACCGACAGATAATAGTATCCTCTGAGGGAGTTGCAACAACCCGGTTGGAAACATCGGATACGGCTAATCACCATCAACTGATCTCAGGGCTTGAGTCTCCTCGTGCTTTGAGGCCTTCCACTGGAAATGGTACTGTTCTAAAGTTTGGACCTGAAGCACCCCTTTGTGAATCGATGGAGACCGTGCTCAGTCTTGGAGACCAGAAGAGATCCATTGAGATTGGCTCTGCATATTGTGGAGATAGTCCCGAAGAACCATCCTCGTGTGGATCTTCCATGACAACAACTAGTATTCGTGGAAATGAATTGCCCAAAATTGTTGTCGAGAGGGAGGCAGTCAGATTGTCTACTTCTAGTAGCGAGATCGCTGCATCGAATACGGTCCATTGTTACCCCGTTCCACAATTGGTTTTTCCATTGAATCAGGGTGGGAACAGCATAATTTCATCAGCAATGGCACAAAGTTCGGATAGCACGAGTGTACCAAATGCTAACAGTCACCCCAATCCAGTCCAATGGCTCCCTGCAACAATGCTGGCAGTTCCAGGCTTTTGCACGCCAAGCCTTCCGTTACAATTCGTTCCAGCTTCATGTTGGGGCTGTACGCCCGTATGGACTGCAGCCGGTGCTGGGAATTTAACCGTTCTTCCCTCTGATGTCTGTGCATCTCAAACATCCCCAACCATTGGCAGCTGCCCCACAAGCTCATCGCCTACACTCGGAAAGCATTCGAGAGATGCAAACAGCTTAACAGATGAAGAGAAGTCTGAGAAATGTGTTGTGGTACCGAAGACACTACGAGTCGATAACCCAAGTGAGGCTTCGAGGAGTCCCATTTGGACGACATTTGGACTTCGTCCATATCCAAAGGAAACCATTTCCAAAGGTACTGTTTTTGAAACTTCAGAAACTAAGGCAGATGGCAAAGGCCATTTTAGGGATGCTCCTCATATATTGGAAGCGAAAACTGGAAGCTTTTACTCGATTTTATAGATTTTCCATTAGAGCACATAAAATGTTTTTTTTTTTCCGACTGTTTTAAAGCTGTTTATATATCTCTGAAAGCTTTGCCAGAAATTTGGTACATAGGCTATATGGTTTTTGTTCACACAGTTCAGAATTAATCTTCCATTCTTCCATTGCCCTCTGGCATCAACTGAGATTAGTAATTTTCTTTGGTATTTTGTATTGTGGTTTATATTTTCAACTAGGATTAGATTTTAGTTTGGTCCATTGAACTTTTAGGTTTATTCTATTTGATCTTCAAATTTTGTAAAATATTTATTTTAGACTTTTGAGCTTTCCAGAGATACCTTTTTGGTTATTGCTTTTATCTTTTGTCAATTTTTTCCTTGTCGAATTTCCATCTCCATCAACCTTTTTATATCGTGCTCATTTTAGCATGTTAATACATATACTTGAAATCATGTCATCATTATGCTAAACAATTATAGTAGAATATTTAAAAATATAAGAATAAAAATGAGCCATTGAGAGTAAAGGGGAGGGAGATAGAGTTAGGATAAAATACATATGTGAGAAAGGGACATTACATTGAAATGAAAGACTTTGTTCCAAAAAAAAATGTTCATCTAATGAAGTTGAAATTCAAAGCAAAGAAGGGTGTCCCCTTTGGAATAGCATAATTAATATTCACCTTCCTCAGAGTTGCCAACCAAGCAAAATATTGGAAGATCCTATCACTCATTTAATTTTCAAGGGGCCTTGTAAGAGGGGTGTTGGGAAGGTAGCCCAAGAACCAAGGCATTAAAAAAAATTGATTGAAACACCAAACAAATAATAGTAAGAATTTTTTAAAGAAAATCACTAAAGTCAATATTTATTTATTTATTTATTTTGGGTTGAATGTCATTTCAAGGTGGGGGGATTTGAATCTCTGATCACTTGGTTAAGGGTACATGCCAATAATTACCATTAAACTATGCTCGTTTTGGTTAAAGTTGATTTTAACTTAAAGCTTTCAAATTTACAAATTGAATTTTAAACTCGTATAAGTAGTAACATTAAAAGTAGGTTAAAGTCAATTTTAATATAAAGCTTTCACATGCTCCATTTTGTCTTTGTACTTTTAAATATCCAAATTTAGTTCCTATAATTTGATTAAATCTTAAAATTGGTTCCTACTCTTAGTTTATGGTTAACTTTTTCAAAAAAAAAAAAAGTCTCTATTAGTCTTCTCTTTATAAATTTTTAAAACATATTAACATTTTGTCTTTTCTTAAATAGAAATTATTATTATTATTTTACCAAGTTTGATAAAATTTAATTTCAAACTAACAATGAAGACTAATTTTAAAATTTATTGAAAGTATATAGATTAACTTGGATATTTGAAAGTATATGGTCTAAAATGTAACTATTGGGATTTATGTCCTAAAGCTTCGAAATTATTGATTTAATATTTAATAAGTATTTGAAAATTATTTTATTTGGAATTTATATTATCCATTACATAAAAAGCCAAGGTTATCAGTGTAATTTTGAACAGTATGTGGTTGACATACGAGAGGATCATGTTCAAGAAATAACCTAAATAGTCTATAGTATATGAATAAAGTTAGGTGTCTTATCTTGGTAATAGTTACAAATGATTTGATTTAATTCATTCATGTAGAGACATGTAGTGGGGTATTATATACAATGAGTTTGTATAATATTGGATCACAAAGTATTTAATCTCTCTTTATAAATCCATTAATTGAGAAGATTAATATTTCAATAAGATGATCATATGCGATTCGATCTTAATCCTGAGTGAGTTATGAACTCTTACCTGTGAGAGTTTGTCTTTTGATTTACATGGGTGAGAGTGACTTTTGTAGTCGATTCAATAAAGCTACCATTTTGGAGACTTGACCAAATAAGGAGATGAGAACATAAGTTTCACAATATGGAATTAACTCCTTCTCATACAGTGAAAGTAAATGAGCAGTTCCCTTAAGTGTTGATTTCGGGACTTGAACAATAGGGCTCACCCTCTCACTGGCCCGAGAGGGACTTAGTTTATGATTGGATTATAAACAAATTGTTCATTAGATGATCAATAGTACTTAAGGTATAATATGTAATTATAGGGATAAAACTGGCTCTTGACTTAGCTATAATTACGAACAACTCGTGAAGAATTAACTTGCATGTAATTGTTATATCCATGGACGCAACTTGTCCTACGGTGTATAAGAGTACAACTCTAGGTCTGTAATGGAGTGATCTAGAGTTAATGAATGAAAATTAATTGATTAAACAGTTTAATTAATTAATTTTGTATCATTGGAGCTTATAATATGTAGGTTCATAAGGTCCCCTTGCTAGCTCCTAGTAACATTAAAAGGATCAATTTAATTGAAAGAAAAATTTGAAATGTTCAAATTAAAGTTTAATATATATTGGATATATTAAATAAGGAAGAATATATTTATTGTATTTGATACAATAAATATTAAAGATAATAATATATCAATGTATTAGATACATTAAAGTAAACAATATATATGAAATTTGAATGTGATTCAAATAGGTAAATATATATTGTAGGAGATTTGAATGAGATTCAAATATGTTAAATATATATTTTTTAATATAATGATATTAAATAATATTGTTTGATTTTATGGCAAAGATTCTATCCTAAGTTCCTACCTTTGGGTTGAGCCAAAGAGAGATATCCTACACACATAATTCTCTACAAAAATTTCTCCTATGAATTTTCTTTCAAGAGGTTTTCACAAATCTTGGTTATGCGTTTGAGTCATAACAAGAAAGATCTTGTGGAGACTCCAGATTTGGTGGAATACGTGGAGATCCATTGGAATACAAGAAGTAAAGACTTGCTAGAAATTTTTTCTATATTTCACAAATGTAAGTTTGATCAACCTTATTATTTTAGTTTAATTCTAAATAAAATCAAAGCCATTCCAAAATTTGATTTCTAAATTGTTTAAAAATCATAGTCTTCTGCTGCGGGTAAAGTGTACATTCCTATATGTAACAAGCCACAAAGTACAAGAACCAAAATAGTATTTACCTTAAAAGTAACACCTCAAATTGATTGAGTTCTTTTTTGTTTCTTTTCTTTTCTTTTCTTTTTTGTAATATTTGTGGTTGGACAATGCAACTTTTGTAAGTATTGGTTCTTTATTATTATTATTTTTACCACGTTGAATGCATTTTAGCTAAGTTTGAAAATTTTGTTATTGAGTATTGATACTTTTTTTACTAGCCTGATTTCTTTTTTTTTTTGGGATTACTACTAGCCTGATTTGTGACTAGATTTGTATTTTTATAGATGGGTTTCATTTCTATGATTGCCTTGTAGTGTGTATTGTTGGTTGAATTTTGTGTGGTTTATTAATTAGTTTATAGGAAAGTTCCTAATTTTAGCTTTGAAAAAACATTAATTTCACTACTTATTCAAATTTGTACATCAACTTTGATGATATTGAAAAATTAAAATTAAATTCACTTGCTGAACTACGTATAAGGATAAAAGTAATTTTTTCTCCCAACAGAAATGCTTCATATTAATTAAAAAACACCATAAAATTTTAGAATCATATATAAAGTTAGGGTAGGGAGGAAAGCAAGTTCACCTTTTGTTTTTTCAATTGTTTTTAGAAAAATGAAAAAACAAAAAACAAAAGTAATACACACACAATAAAAGATATATTTTTTTCTTTTTCTTTTTTCTTTCTTTTCTCCTTGAACCAATAGAAAAAAAGGTAAACAAAAAGATAAATGAAAGCTTGTTTCCCTTCCCCAATTTTTCCATGATGGGAATACTTCCTTTTGATGAGAAGTGACCCAAATCTCTCTAAATTAGTGGGCCAAAAAGTAATTGCAATATCTTTAACATGCTTAGAAAAAGTTAACCAAAAAAGGGGGTCAAAAGTTTTACTTTTCTTTTTAATTTTTGCTTTGTAAAAGTGAGATGAAGGATTCTTAGTTAACAATCTTCATTGGCTTGGACATGTAATTTGTTTAATGTTCATGACCTTAACATAGCAATCACTTTGTTTTATTTTTGGACAAAAAGTATTAATGGAATAAATTAATCACTTCATATCCCAAACTTTGTATTAACGGACTTAAGCAATATTTTCTCTTTTTTCTTTTTTCAAAAGTTATCAGTTTAGTAAAATTTTGAATTATAGAGTCTAGACGAGTACATATTCCTTTATTTTCCCTCTTCCTTTCGGTATTAAAAAAAATGGTAATTATTTCTTGTTTTTTTTTTCCTTTTCTTTTCATTGAAAAAAAAAAAAGAAGATTGTAAATGAACTTGTAACAATTTTGTGCTTCTTATCTCTTAAATGTTAAATTAAAAAATGAAGAAATTTTACTTGAAAATTATTTTTTAAAAAATAAAATATTAATTTTATATTATTGTATTTTTTATTCATTTATCAGTAAAAATGTGAAAAAATAGGTAATTTATTAATTTTTTTTTTAATTTGGAAATAGAAAAGGGGAATGAGAAAATTATGTCTAGTTTGGCGACGTTTTTTGTTTACTTGTGTTTTTTTTTTTATTATTCTATTTAAAAATAAAAAATAAAAAACAAATAGGTTTGACAACTGCTTTTAGTTTTATATTTTAAAAAATTAAAAATAAAATATAATGATAACATTCTTTATTTTTTGTTTTCTTAAAAAAAAAGGAAACCAAAGTTTGTTTAAGAATAAAATTTTATATATTGTACAATAATTATAAAATTATGATTTTTTTAAAATTATAAAAATCAAATATATATATATATATATATATATATATATATATATATATATATATATATATATATATATATATATATATTAAGTTTCATAGTTTTCAAATTTATCACAATTTATATATATAAAGTATTAGAAAGGGAGAAGAAAACATTTCTAGAGAGATATAAGAAAGAGAGAGGAAGAAAAGTTATAATATACAAAGAAAAATCATGGAGAGATGAAATTATGGAGAAAGAAAAAAAGGAGGAAAAAAAGTTACTAAAAGAGAGAGAGGCTAGAGAGGGGAAAATGAGTTAGAAACTTAAAAAGAGATGTTAAAGAGAAAAGTGAAGATAGAAAGAAAGGTAACTTAAAAGAGAGAAAAAGTGTCAAAGGGAAAAGAGGATGGGCTATCTGTGAGTTGTAGATAAAAGGTTGCACGAAGGAAAATTTAATGTAACGCCCTCAAAATTCGACCTAATTTAGGGAACATTAATAAAGTTACGACCAATATGCTCTAAAAAATTTGGCAGCATAATGACATAACTACGAGCTACCCAAAATTTTTCTCTGTCACTTGTTAGATGAGAAAACACACTTCTATATCCAAATACAACACAATGTCCCCCAAACTACGAGTATACAAGGGACCAGCTCAAACTTTAATACAAAACGAAACTTTATTAAACTTCCTGGTTAGAAACAACCTTAAGACTTAAATAATAAAACTAAAGCATCCAGATCACGACTGAAGCTCAACCACTAATGATAAAATAGCTACTTAAAGAAACAATAGTTAACAATCTAACAACCTAAACAATAAAGGCGGTAAACCACCACACAAGCATAGTCCTCAAACTAAAAATCAACTATAAAGAAAACAAAGAACTAGTTTATAAGAATAAGTCTAGTTGAAAGATTAAAGACTAGCTAAGCGAACAAAGTCTAGCTAAATAGTGTCCTTCATCGTTGCGCCTCCTTTTCACCACCAAGTTCCTGAAGACTTAAGCACCTGCAAAACTGTTGGTTGGGGGGGAGTAAGTACAAAAGTACTCAGTAAGTAGTTCACACTTGGTGGACCACCAAATATCAATCAAGGCAACTAACATGCTGTTCACACGCATCCAAACATACTTTTTCAAAGAAATAACTTAAGCATCATGCTACGCATACATAAGCAACTAAAATAAGCAAAAGACTCGCCAAGCACATGAATTCCTACACCACGTTATGCAACTAACACATGAATTCCTGCATCATGCCATTCTCGCTCACTTTTTCTCAACACTCATGTTTAGCTCTCAGCAAAGCTCTCCAAGACTAACCATTCGAGTTGTGTCAACCTCTGACCTTTATACCTAGTGCCCCACACTTTTCTACGGAGCTCGGCATTCGGCCTTTGGCCTTTATACCCAAGGTCTCGAATTGTGCATTGACCCTTAACATTTATATCTAAGGTTTCAATGACTTGGTAACATATTTGTAACATACGGTCAGCTGCCATACAGCCTCACTGCCCCGTATGCCAGGTCTGCAGCCCGATACACCCCAACCCCTCTCCAGCTGCCATACAGCCTCACTGGTGGGTTGTTGACATTACTAGGGATCGAACCCCAGACCTGTCCTTTTATACCATTGCCTTGGCAATGATATCACCATCTGACCTGCAGGTCAGTTGGTGATATCATTGCCAAGGCAATGGTATAAAAGGACAGGTCTGGGGTTCGATCCCTAGTAATGTCAACAACCCACCAGTGAGGCTGTATGGCAGCTGGAGAGGGGTTGGGGTGTATCGGGCTGCAGACCTGGCATACGGGGCAGTGAGGCTGTATGGCAGCTGACCGTATGTTACAATATTAGCCCTTGCCCATAGTTACCAGGATCTCAATACTCCCCTCAAGACTCATCACATCGACCCTTGAACTTTGTACCCAAGATCTTGACATTCCTCTTAATCATTTGTGTTGATACCACACCTCGACCTTTATACCCGAGGCACTGGTATTCACCCTACATACCTCAAGACTCATCACACCAACCCTTGAACTTTGTACCTAAGGTCTCGATGCTCTTTTTAATCCTCTGGTGACGATACCACACCTCGACCTTTATACCCCAGGCACTAGTACTCACCCTACTTACCTCAAGACTCATCACACCGACCCTTGACCTTTGTACCCAAGGTCTTGATGCTCCTCTTAATCCTCTAGTGACGATACCACACCTCGACCTTTGCACCCAAGGCGTTGGTATTCACCCTACTGTTGGGATTTATGCCCTAAAGCCTCGTAATTAATTAATTATTTAATAATTAATAATAATTTTGATTATTTAATTTGTAATATAAAATAATCCAAAGTTATTAGTGTAATCTTGCACAGTATGTGGTTGACATACAAAAGGATCGTGTTCAAGAAATAACCTAAAGAGTCATAGTATATGGATAAAGTTGGGTGCCTTATCCTAGTAACACTATTGATACAGCCCACTTTGTAATAGTTACAAATGATTTAATTCAAATCACTTATGTGGAGACACGTGAGTGTGGGTATCTTATACAATGAGTTTGTATAAGACTAGACCACGAAATATTTAATCTTTCTTTATAAATCCGTTAATTAAGAAGATTAATATTTCATCAGGATGATTATATGCGACTCGATCTTATTCTTGAGTGAGTTATGAACTCCAGCCTGTGAGGGCTTGTCCTTTGATTTGCATGGGGGAGAGTGGCTTTTATAGCCGATTCAATATGTCTACCATTTTGGGGACTTGACCAAATAGGGAGCTGGAAACATAATCTCATAAGATGGAATTCACTCCTTCCCATATAGAGTAAGTAGATGAGTAGTTCCCTTAAGTTCTGATTTCGGGACTTGAACAATGGGGTCCCACCCTCTCATTTGCCCGAGAGGGACTTAGTTTATAATTAGATTATAAACATATTGTTCATTAAAGAATCAATGGTACTTAAGGTGCAAGATGTAATTATAAGGGTAAAACATACTTTTTGATGTAATTACGAACAACTCGTGAAGGATCGACTTGTATGTAATGATTATATCTATGGACACAACTTGTCCTACAGTGCATAAGAGTGCAACTCTAGGTCTATAGTGGAGTGACCTATAGTTAATGAATGAAAATTAATTAATTAAAGAGTTTAATTAATTAATTTTGTATCGTTGGAGCTTATAATCTGTAGGTCAATAAGGTCCCCTTGCTAGCTCATAGTAACACTAAAAGATAAATTTAGTTGAAAGAAAATTTTGAAATGTTCAAATTAATATTTAATATATTAGATATATTAAATATAAAAGAGGAAAATATATTTATTGTATTTGATACATTAAATATTAAAATTTGAAATGTTCAAATTTAATATTTAATTTTAAGTGTTCAAATTAATATTTAATATATTAGATATATTAAATATAAAAGAGGAAAATATATTTATTGTATTTGATACATTAAATATTAAAATAATTAATGTATATTTGATATATTAAATAAAAGATATTTATAGAATTTGAATAAGATTCAAATAAATAAATATCGTAGGAAATTTGAATGAGATTCAAATAAATAAAAGATATATTTTAATATATTAGATATTAAAATATAATATTTTAATTATGGCAAAGATTTTCCCTTGGTCTCTATAAATAGAACCCTTGGGTTGAGCCATTCTTCACAACACATATCTCCTCAATAGAGAGAATTAGAGAATTCTCTCTAGACTTCTTCCTTCCCTTGTGGATTTTCTTTCAAGAGGCTCCCACAAACTTTGGTCATGTGTTCAAGTCATAGCGAGGAAGACTTTGTGGAAGAGATAAAGATCCGCCAGAAGAATCTCCATATTTTCAAGGTATGTTATGCTTAACCATAATATTATTGTTTAATTCTAAATAAACTCAAACTGATTCCTACGCTTCCACTTGGGTTTAATTAGATTATTCCCTTCAATTGGTATCAGAGTCAGGTTTGAGTTTTACTTAGAATTAAAGTTTTGTGATGGTGGGTGTTTTAATTTATCATATATTTGATATATTGTGGTTTGCAAATTGATTGTTTCGGTTATTTGGCATTACATTTATTGTTCTGATTAGATCATTGTAAAACCCATAAGGGTTAGGATTTCATGTATTTTACTTGAATGACTACGATAGCTGCAAATTTCAATTATATGGGCTGAAGAAGTCAACAGCGAAAAACGTTTGCGAAAAAAAAAAACGTGAATTGAAGTCAACTTCTGCTATTGAAAATTTAGGATTTCTAAATCCTAAATTTGGAATGGTCCAAACAAGGAAGATATTGAAGACCAAGATATGTCTTGGATTTAAATTATTGTAATTTAAATTATTTTCAATTTCTTAGGATATGCCAAATATGCCGGTCAATTTTGCTATTTTTAATTTAATTATGCATGAGATGTATGTTTTAAATTGTTTGATTGCATAAAGTATGTCATTTAAATTTAAAATCCCACCATAGGTTAAGCATGATCATGCATCTTATCTATTTTTGAATATAATTGTTATATTTGAAAATTTTGATTAAGTTGTTTCCTAATAGATTTAAGATTAATTTTTTAATATAATTGTTATATTGGAAAATTTGATTAGGATGTTTCCTAATAGAATTGAGACATTTTCTTAATATGCTTATATTTTCCATATCTTTGAATATAATTGTTATATTTGGAAAATTAAATTAGGATATTTTCTTTCATAAATGAAATTTATGTTTTCCTAATAGAATTAGGATATATCCTAATGAGATTAGGATTTTCTTAAAATGAAGATATTTCGAATTCATGCTTTAAATAGTTTAAAATTTGAATTCAATATATCTTTATTTGTTAGAATTTAGGATAATCTTTTAATTTAGTTTTAAAGGGTTTAAAATGGTAGAATTTCAAGATTAGCCATAGTTTAAAAATTGAATTTAATTCATCTTTTAAGATTAAATTCTTTTAAAATAAGATTAGATCTTTTAATTTCAAAATAAGATGAGATCTTTTAATTTCCTAATAAGATTAGGTCTTTCATAAATAAAGATAATTTAATTCAAAGATAAATTAGTTTAAGTTTTGAATTTAATTTATCATTTATTTTTTTTGAATTTAATTTATCTTTTATTTTTTTTCTAATAGAATTAGAATAAAATATCCATGATTATCTATTAATTTGTTTTAAAGGGTTTAAAATGATGGATTTTTAAGACTATCCAAGTGAATTATTTTTTAATAGGGTTAAAATATTTATGTTCATTAATCTAATAATTAATAGTTAATTAAAGATTAATGAATTTGAAATAAAAATAGACTATAAGGGAACTCTGTCTATAGAAGGTTCTGTCTAGACTGGGGTATTTAAGCTAACCGAAAGGGAACACATCTAACTGGGAACCAACCTGGGAGTTGAATTAGTCAAATTTTATTTATTTTTACTAAGTATGCTTATAATGTGATTATTATTTTTTTTAAAAAAAAACTTAGTAATTCATATTAAAATCAATCTAACAACATAAGGGTTATGAAAGTTAGATTGAGCAACTTAGATAAATGAGATTAGCCTAATTTGTCTAAGTAAAAGAAAACCCTATTTCAAAATAGTAAGTGGGAGAAGGAAATGTGTCAACATATCCTACGATCTCCACCATTGGTTCACATCGTGAGATTCATGAGTGACCTCGTAGCGGCTTTTGGACCGTCCCACTACGGAAGGTGTTCGCATGAGTCAATATCAGTGTGAACTCCTGAGAATGATAGGATTGTAGTTTTGTTTCCAATACTTGACCTACCCTACGGCGACACTTGTTGGGATAAAACTACGGGATCTAAAATTATGGGTCACACTTACAAATAGCTCATTAAAGTTGTTAATGATGTCTTTTGACCAAACTAATGGTAACTAAATATTATAGGAATAAGAGTTATTCTAGTATAATACTTGGTTGAGATTGTCTGAGTTTAGTGAATGAATACTTGACCTACCCTACGACGGCACTTGTTCTAACTCACTAAAGTACCATAGCATTAGAAATGATTTATAGGGTTCATTTTTTCAAATTGTTTGATTTCTATGCTAAAATTGAATGGATAATTGTTTGCATGATGTTAAATTATATATATATATATATATATATATTAATATTATGTCAGTTTCTCTCATAATTTTTAATTTTATTACTGATAAGTCAAAATTGAGAAATTTTATTACTTGGAAAAATAACGTTAACACTATAATGGTAGTGTAAAATTTTGAATTTGTCTTTATTGAGAAATGTTCTCAAAACCTGTTGCTAATGCTATTCGAATTGTTCGTGAAGCACATGATTAATGAATCAAAAGTAAACGAGATAGCTTGTACGTATTCTCCTAGTTGACATGTTAGATATCAAGTTTAGAAGATAAAGAAAATAACAACAACATATGAGATGTTGAAGTCAACATAAGCTAAATTTAGAAAATTGTCTAAATGATCTCAAAATTAAGTATTACAAAAATTCAAGTAAAGAAACCAAATGATTGAAGCTATATAAAAGGAAATAGTTCCTAAATTAGCTAGGACAGTCATAAAAAGAGGAATTTTTGAAATGCCTCTAAGAAGAAAAATATAAATGAAAGTAAATTTGATTTACTAGATTTTTGGTGGAATATAAATAATGTCATATAGATAGTCAATATAAGATCTACTATCAAGATTTATTCTTCATTACATTTAATATGCAATTCTTGGAAAATACTAAACATGTAGAATAGTTTCTACAAGTTAGCACCAAGAAGCCTATTTCAGTTAATGTAGTAGGAGACATTAAGATGTCATTAAGTAAAAATTGTTACATAATGTTGAATATGGTGTTTTTACTAACCATAAGAGAAATTCAATTTCTCGAATTTTATTACAAAAATGTTCATATACTATGAATTACTTTGAAGTATGAAAGTTTATATTTTCAAAATTGTTTGAAAATACATTCAGCTGAAAATAAGAACAATTTGTATATGTTAAAAATGTTGACATATAATATACTACAAAATACTGAGATATTCATGATTATATAATCCAAAATAGAAAGACATTGTTTTCTCCTAAAAGATGATACTTGACTTTGGTTGTTAAGGTTGATTAACATCAACTTGAATAGAATGAAAAAACTAGTAAGAGGTAATTCTCTTAAAAGTTAGTTAATTACTTTACCTGTCTGTAGATATTGCCTTTCATGCAAGATAACCATTAGGCTTTTATTAGATATGGCTAAAATGCCAAAGAATATTTTGGGTTTACACATTCTGACCCAAGTGGTTTGGTGAATGTAAATGTCAAATAAAGCCATGAATATTTTGTCACTCTACCTAATACAACATAAGTCTAAATTTTTGAAAAGTTCAAAAAAATTAAGACTAAAGTTAAAAATTGATTAGGTAATTAAATCTATCAATATATTATGATCAGATCATAATAGAAAGTACAGGAACCTTACGTACTAAAACTAATTGATAGAAAATGGGTTTTTATCTCAATTATCTTAATACCAAGTACAATTTTGTGAAATTGTGCTACAAAAGGAGTAACAGGACATTGTTAGACATGGTCACATTCTAACAATCAATAATGAGTTACACACCATTACCATACTTCGATTAGGAAATGCAATACAGATTGCATGGTGAGCATGATTCCCTCAAAAAATGTCCACGAGACAATTTTAAGACTAATGTAACACCCGCGACGTTTTGGGTAAGTTTAAAATGTTGTTTTGGTAAAGTTTTATTAAGGATTTAATTGCTTTAAGGGTAATTTGGTGATTTTTGGAAAAGGAAAGGGTATTATGGTCTTTTATAGAAAAGATATTTTGATTTTATTTTATTTAAAAAAAAAAAATAATAATAATTTTGAAACTTCATCTCTCTCGCGCAGCCCCCCCCCTCTCTCTCTCTCTCTCTCTCTCTCTCTCGGCCGAACCCATCCCACCACCCAGCCGCCTTCAGCATGCCGCCGTCTGTGCAGCCGCCGAACGAAGCTCCAGCCCCGCCGACCTGCACGCTCACCTTCGTCCTCGTTTGGATGCCGGAAATTCGAAGCCAGTCACCGCCGGTCGACGAGGCCCTTACGCTTACAACCGTCGGTGGTTTTGAACTCTAAGCTCGCCGGAAAACACCATTTCAGCCGCGATTTCAAGGTGGGTTTTCGTTTTCGTGAGATGTTTGGCATTTTGAGCTCGAGTTTGATTGATTTTCAGCAAAACGACCTCGGATTCTTGTAGATCGGGCTGCAACACACCAGAAATGAACCTCCACGCGCCGATAGGTTGACTCACGCGCCGCCGCCGTGAAGCCCACGCGCCGTCGCCAGAGTTCCACGCGCCGCCGCTCGCCGGAGTTGGGTAAAAATTGCCATTTGGTCCGTTTCGTCGAGTTATTAATGTTAGAATGTGTTTTAGCGTAATTCGGATGGTTTAAGACACGTTTAGGAAACTTTTTAGGTGATTTGTCGAGGACCTTGGATTGTACTTGGAGTGGGGACTCGAGAAGCCCATTACTAGTGGAGAAAGGGTATTTTAGTAAGTAAAGATTTAAGGTAAGGGATCTCATAACGAAAGAAGTTTTCGAAACCTAGAACTAGCCCTATATTTACTTTGAAAGTTTATGTTTTTCGTGTAAGTATTTAAGAAAGAAAGTGTTTTATATGTATATTCCTTTATACGCTAGTTCCATGAGTTCTATTTGAGTTTTCATGTTAAAAAGAATGGAAATGATATGTATGTCTTTGAAATGCGATTGCCTTGAATTATGCATTCATAACTATGTTCTAAAATGAGTGGGACCTCATGCATGTGTTGTGTGCTCATGAAAAGATTTATGTAAGGCCGTGACGATAATTCTCCCAAAAGTTTTATGTGGGTTATGAGGGAACCCGAGTCTTCGGACTCTCTATGCTCCCGGGGTTCGAGAGTGCCCCACGATGGTAGCCGACGGGCTTGAGTCTTCGGACTCCACGATGGTAGCCTTCGGGCTGAGTCTTCGGACTCCACGATGTATGTTAGCTTTCGAGCTCAACTCTCAGAGTTAGGGGAGGACTCTATTCGATGGAAAAATTATGTCTTCGGACTATTCACGAGGCCCTCGGGAGAATTTAATCGTTCACGAGAGCCGCGAGGAAAAGTACATGGTTTATAAAACGAATTTTAGGTCCCCTACTAAAGCGATGGTTTACGATGGTTTTATGATTTAAAATGACATGTTACATGCGATTGAAACTCTTATTTTGAAACTATGAGTTACTTACTGAGTATTATTCGTTAATACTCACCCTTTTTCTTTTAAAATGTTTTCAGGAGAGGCTAAGATCGGCCCTAGCGCGTGACCGAAGATCAGCTACTTGAGTCATGGGAGCCGAGCGATCGCTATTCCGCTTCTTTTATGTTTCAGGATGTACATAGAACTCATGTCGAGTTTTTAAATGTTTAGGAGAATGTTTCAAAGTCTTTTAACCTTTCTTTGTATATCGTGCACGTGTATTGGGCTTTCTGCTGTTTGAACCCTAGCATCATATTGAGAAGTTTGTTGGATGCTAGGAGGTTGTTTGAAAATCTTAGAAGTGTGTTTTTCTATGTCTTATCCGGTAAGGGTCAAATTTTTGGTTTTCGCGTAGTTACGCCGTTATGTTGCCGAAATTTTCGGTAATATAGCGACGTGACTTAGTAATGACTCTTAGGTAGCGTGTTGAGCCTATAGGGTCGTTACAATAGAAGAGTAGTAAAGCTGGTTTACAACATTTCACCATTTGGGAATGTTAAGCTCACGTGCTGAAACAAGCCTAAAAAGCTTGTATATGTTCAAAGATAAGCCTAAGTGTAGGCCACCTCTAAGGAGTATAAAATGGTTTTTATGTAGTCCTAAAATGAATAAGGTATTTGTATGACAAATGTCATTTTTATAAGAAATGTCAAATAAAAGACTACAAACCTTTAATAAGGTGAGATAATGTTAATAAATTGGTTCTAGGTGAAGCCACTAAATAGTTAACAAAGGTTGTTAACAATTTAATTATATTTGAAAGTCAAAGGGATCCTAGTCATGAATTAGATAAGCCTCATCATAGTGGGAGAGTTATGAGATGACTCAACCTTTACAAGGACTTAATTGAAGCCCAAATTGTCATGTTAGATGACAAAGTTGAAGGCTTATTACCTGCAAAGTGAGACTAATGGCAAAGGGTTAAACCTAATAGGAGAAAGTAGACTGCGAGTAAATTTTCTCACTTGTTGTCATACTGAAGTCTGTAAGCATTATTTAATTAATTGTTGTATATGTGATATAAAAAAAATGAATGTTTAGAATTCTTTTATGAAAAGAAATCTTAGATAATGCATCTATACAAATCAATTAGATATGTTTATTTTCAAAGATCAAAAGCAAAAAGTTTACGAAATAGTAAAGGTTCATTTATGATGAATTTTACCATTAGATCTGTGAATATAAGGTTTGATAAAAGTATCAAAATCTATGACTTTGGATAAATATAAATGAAGCTTGTATAGACAAAGAAAATCATTAATTGCCGAGTAGATTTTTCTTATGTTTTATGTTGGTGATATTTTTACCCATTATCAATGATGTAAGATGTCTAACATAAAACGCTGATTAAGTAACCAATTCCAAATAAGTGATTTGGAATGACCCAGTATATTTTAAATGTCCAAAATGAAGATTTTAAGGACAAAATGTTAACTTTGTCTCAAACATCTTATATTGACAAAATTGTTGTCAAATATTTGATTTTTATGTCTAAGAAAGTGTATTCTAAGACACCTCAAATGTTGAGAGTGTATGATATGCATAAATGAGACTGAACATTTAATATACAATTGGTTAACATATATCAGCTAAACGAATGGTATGACCATTGAGTAGAAAATTAAAAACTTTCTCAAATTATCTATGGATGATGAGAAATTTTTGTGTATGGAGTTAAAGATTTGATCATTATAAGATACACTGGTTCTTACAAAGATTTAGGAAATCTATGTAAAGATAAATTTTACCCTAGGTGGTGGAGTATGATATACAAGTTAAGTTGTTTTGCTTGTGAAACAACAAAAAGACTTATATGACTCAAATAGTTCATTGAAGATCTGAAAGGTGTTTTAGATATGATTTCGCCTATCCTCTTTATTATGATAATAGTGATGCAAAGACTAATATTAAGGAAATTAGAAAACACCAATGTATAGAGAATCATATTGAGAGAAAGAAAACATCATGGTAGTGACCAAGATGACTTTTAATGACAATCGTTTAGATCTATATAAAAAGACTCTCCAAGCTAAAGTGTTTAAGGGTCACCTAGAATGTTTAGGATTACGAGACATGCCTCGTCTTCGCTAGGGCAAGTGGAAGAACATGTTGGGTATAAAGTATGCCCTAGGATACATGTCTCGCCGACTTTAGTGCAAGTGGGAAATTGTTGGGATTTATGCCCTAAAGCCTCGTAATTAATTAATTATTTAATAATTAATAATAATTTTGATTATTTTATTTGCAATATAATATTATCCATTATATGTAAAATCCAAGGTTATTAGTGTAATCTTAAACAGTATGTGGTTGACATACAGGAAGATTGTGTTCAAGAAATAACCTAAAGAGTCATAGTATATGGATAAGGTTGGGTGCCTTATCCTAGTAACACTATTGATACGACCCACTTTGTAATAGTTACAAATAATTTGATCCAAATCATTCATGTGGAGACATGTAAGTGGGGGTATCTTATACAATGAGTTTGTATAAGACTAGACCACGAATATTTAATCTCTCTTTATAAATCCGTTAATTGAGAAGATTAATATTTCATCATGATGATCATATGCGACTCGATCTTAATCCTGAGTGAGTTGTGAACTTCTGCCTGGGCTTGTCCTTTGATTTGCATGGGGGAGAGTGACTTTTATAGCCGTTTCAATATGTCTACCATTTTGTGGACTTGACCAAATAGGGAGCTAGGAACATAATCTCATAAGATGGAATTCACTCCTTCCCATATAGGGTAAGTAGATGAGTAGTTCCCTTAAGTGCTGATTTCGGGACTTGAACAATGGGGCCCCTCCCTCTCATTGGCCTGAGAGGGACTTAGTTTTTAATTAGATTATAAACATATTGTTTATTAGAGAATCAGTGGTACTTAAGGTGCAAGATGTAATTATAAGGGTAAAACAGACTTTTTGACCCAGCTGTAATTACGAACAACTCGTGAATAATCGACTTGCATGTAATGATTATATCTATGGACATAACTTGTCCTACAGTGCATAAAAGTGCAACTCTAAGTCTATAGTTGAGTGACATATAGTTAATGAATGAAAATTAATTAATTGAAGAGTTTAATTAATTAATTTTGTATCATTGGAGCTTATAATCTGTAGGTCCATAAGGTCTCCTTGCTAGCTCATAGTAACACTAAAAGATAAATTTAGTTGAAAGAAAATTTTGAAATGTTCAAATTAATATTTAATATATTAAATATAAAAGAGGAAAATATATTTATTGTATTTGATACAGTAAATATTAAAATTTGAAATGTTCAAATTTAATATTTAATTTGAAGTGTTCAAATTAATATTTAATATATTAGATATATTAAATATAAAAGACGAAAATATATTTATTGTATTTGATACATTAAATATTAAAATAATTAATGTATATTTGATATATTAAATAAAAGATATTTATAGAATTTGAATAAGATTCAAATAAATAAATATAGTAGGAAACTTGAATGAGATTCAAATAAATAAAAGATATATTTTAATATATTAGATATTAAAATATAATATTTTAATTATGACAAAGATTTTCCCTTGGTCTCTATAAATAGAACCCCTTGGGTTGACCCATTCTTCACAACACATATCTCCTTAATAGAGAGAATTAGAGAATTCTGTCTAGACCTCTTCCTCTTTAATCTCTTGTGGATTTTCTTTCAAGAGACTCCCACAAGCCTTGGTCTTATGTTCGAGTCATAGCAAGGAAGCCTTTGTGGAAGAGATAAAGATCCGCCAGAAGAATCTCCATATTTTCAAGGTATGTTATGCTTAACCATAATATTATTGTTTAATTCTAAATAAACTCAAACCGATTCCTACGCTTCCGTTTGAGTTTAATTATATTATTCCCTTCACCTACATGCCTTTACAATGCTCGAAGCCCTCAAACCTCAACTAGTCAGGCTCACAACCCAAAATACAATCCTAAACATGCTTTCTAGACCGTGCTTCTAGCCCCAGAAACCACATAAACATGCTTTCAGCATACATAACACAACGTCATATAATCTCAACATCCAACATGCTTGCATTCCAAGGGCACAAATCCAACATTCATAACACATCAGAACATATGACACATAACATCTCATGGAGATAAGTATATATATATATATATATATATATATATATATATATATATATATATATATATATAGCACAATAAGATCATAAGGAAAACATACAACACGCTTCACACAATCAAACAAATCCACCAAGTAGAAACTACTTACCTAAAGCACTCCTAAATTATTCCAAGACGTTCCTAAATCAAGAGATAAGTTTTCAGAAACCAAACTTAGTTGAAAACCTTTGATCGAATCCCAAAATGCTCAAGGAGGGTATACTTACTTAGAAACAACCTTAAAAGATAACTCGATCACTCTAAGGCCAAGCCAAAACTACAAAAAGAGAGTTTACAAAGATTATAAACTAAATTGCAGCACTTATAAACGAATTCAGAAAAGTCCGAATAGAGCTTTGCCACCTAAATCTTATAAAAAAGACTTGAAGTCTTTTTTTGTAAAGTGTTGGAAGGGACTTTGAATTGGTTCGAACAACAACAAAGACAGTTCCAAAGGTTAGAAACTAAATCACAACACTTTAAGTGATTTGTGAAACGGTTGAACTGTGCTAAAACTTACCGAAAAAGCTCTTACGCTTGATGTTTGTTTTTCTAATGTGTTCGAATTGATCCTAAACTGCAAACTGAAGGTTCCTACACACTATAACCAAATCTACAACACTTAAATTGATTTGCGAAAGGTCTAAAACTGTTGGGATTTATACCCTAAAGCCTTGTAATTAATGATTGATTTAATAGTTAATAATAATTTTGATTATTTTATTTGTAATATAATACCATTCATTATATGAAAAATTCAAGGTTATTAGTGTAATTTTGAACAGTATGTGGTTGACATACTTTTGCTTAAAAGAGTGTATGCAATTTTAGAATGAAAACACCCTAAATGTGCAAGTATACACAGCCTAATACAGCAAGTGTTAAATATTTTTATATCATTCTCCTCAGGGACTAGTTAAGTGGATTTTTTTGCAATGCTTAAGCTGATTTTAGTTAGGTAACAAGAAATCAACATCAATTGGTGCAATGAACTAAAAAGAAACTAAGAAACAAGGTTAAAATGGTGCTGGAATGTTGGAACAACAAGAAAACAATAAATAAAAATGGGACTAAACAGATTTTGTAAAAAGGGATCAGGATTAGGGGTAAATTTTTGCTTCATCAAACTAAATGCTACAACATAGATCATGCTTCAACACTCAATGCAGCTAATTCGCGGATTCTTTCCAGAATTCCCAAAGAATCAGTGATTAACTCCCTTTAACCTCTGAAATTAAGCCCTTAACTGCAAACATTAGGTGGGTTACCATCCCTAGTGTCCCCAATTACCTTAGAGCATGCTCCTAATCAGAACTAATGCTATGCCATGCATTTGGTTTATCCTTTCTCTTCCCAAAGTTAAGATAAACACAGCTAAGACAAGTTGGCCAGACAAATCCAAGCGAAAAATTAAGCACACAAGGCATAAGAGTGAAGAATATACAAGTCTACTATTTCATTCAGCAAGAATCAACAATAAATCTCCTAATCCCTCACCCAGGGGGTGATTAGTTCATAATTAAAAGAAAAGACAGCAACATAACAGTAAGAAAAGTCTCAAATAACATTCTAAAACTTGTCTTTAATATCAAAATGCTGAAAAATAAAGAAATATTGTAGAAACTAGGAGAAATGGACAAGAAAGGGATGTTGGGCAGCTTCTTTATGGCAGATTTCCCTCATTTCCTGAAGTGGATCACCTCCTAAAAAGGGTTCTTCTTCTTCTTCTCAAAATCCTCCCCCTCAAATGTCTAATCTCCAAGCCCTCCTACCAAAAACGGCAAGCAAGGGCTTTAAACCTCTCACCTTCTTTGAAATCAGGGCTGAGTGGACATTTGAAGACTAATGGCAGCCCCTTATTGGTTTTATTCAGAACAGGTGTCATAATTGTCCACCTCAATTAATGAAATAACTCCCACGTGCTCATTGTGTAACTGATCCTAGATAAATGCTTTAGCTTGGATAATGCTTCATAAAAAACACAACAATTGCATTTCAGATTGGATTTTTCACACTTAGCCATTTTTATCTTCAACAATGGCCTACACAAGTCACAAATAACACAATTAAGTAATATTATGCATTAAAAAGCTCAAAGTGTTTTTCACATGAAAAGGGACTCATGTGCTACTAAAACATCAATTCAAAAAGGCTTCTTAGTACAAAAGTACCTAAGATAGTGTTTTTAAGCCACAAAATCTTCACTAAAATACCCTAAATAGCTCTCATTCTAAGAGCTATCACATACGAGAGGATCATGTTCAAGAAATAACTTAAAGGGTCATAGTATATGGATAAGGTTGGGTGCCTTATTCTGATAACACTATTGATACGACCCACTTTGTAATAGTTACAAATGATTTGATCCAAATCGTTCATGTGGAGACATGTGAGTGGGGGTATCTTATACAATGAGTTTGTATAAGACTGGACCACAAAATATTTCATATCTCTTTATAAATCCGTTAATTGAGAAGATTAATATCACATCAGGTTGATCATATGCTACTCGATTTTAATCCTGAGTGAGTTATGAACTCTTGCCTATGAGGGCTTGTCATTTGATTTACATGGGTGAGAGTGGGGACTTTACCAAATAGGGAGTTTGGAACATAATCTCACAAGATGAAATTCACTCTTTCCCATATAGGGTAAGTAGATGAGTAGTTCCCTTACGTGCTGATTTCGAGACTTGAACAATGGGGCCCCACCCTCTCATTGCCCGAGAGGGACTTAGTTTCTGGTTGGATCATAAACAAAATTTTCATTAGAGGATTAGTGGTACTTAAGGTGCAAGATATAATTACAGGAGTAAAACGGACTTTTGAACCAACTGTAATTACGAACAACTCGTGAAGGATCGATTTGCATGTAGTGATTATATCTAGGACACAACTTGTCCTACAGTGCATAAGAGTGCAATTCTAGGTCTATAGTGGAGTGACCTATAGTTAATGAATGAAAATTAATTAATTAAAGAATTTAATTAATTGATTTTGTATCATTGGAGCTTATAATCTGTAGGTTCATAAGATCCCTTTGCTAGCTCATAGTAACACTAAAAAATCAATTTAGTTGAAAGAAAAATTTGAAATGTTCAAATTAATATATAGTTTGAAGTGTTCAAATTAATATTTAATATATTGTGTATATTAAATATAAAAGAGGAAAATATATTTATTGTATTTGATACATTAAATATTAATATAATTAATTTATATTAGATACATTATAGAAAAGATATTTATAAAACTTGAATAAGATTCAAATAAATAAATATCGTAGGATATTTGAATAAGATTCAAATAAGTATAAGATATATTTTAATATATTAGATATTAAAATATAATATTTTAATTATGGCAAAGATTTGCCCTTGGTCTCTATAAATAGGACCCTTGGGTTGAGCCATTAGACATAACACACATCTCCTCAATAGAGAGAATTAGAGAATTCTCTCTAGACCTATTCCTCTCCAATCCCTTGTCAATTTTCTTTCAAGAGGCTTCCATAAGCCCTGGCCCTGTGTTCGAGTCATAGTTAGGAAGACTTTGTGGAGAAGATAAAAGACCCGCTAGAAATATCTCCATATTTACTCCAAGCAAGTTTGCTTAATTAATCTTATTTTTTAGTTTAATTTTAAATAAAATCAAAGACGATCTAATGCTTCCATTGCAAGATGAAGTGCTCATTCCCTTCAAAAACGTGATAAAACTTACTGAATAGCACCAAAGGGATTAGAATGCTTGCTGGAAAGCGAGTTTTTGGCACCAAAAGATCTCAAACTTGGTCTAGGTGATGCTCGCACTAGTACAAATTTGACTTTTAATGACGGGCAATGCGCGTCATTAAAAGGAAACGATGTCGGGCGCGCGTGCGTCATCTTTTCGAGTGTCATCGTAGGCTACGATGACGGACACCTTTGAATGACGGGCATTGCCCGTCATTAAAAAGTGTGCGTCATCATAACCTACAATGTCGGTCAACTTTTAATGTCGGTCAATGTATGACATTAAAAGTCAATGTGCATCATTAAAGGAATGTTTTAATGACGGTCATTGTCCGTCATTGTTTCATTAATAATTTAATAAAAAAATTATATTGTTGGTTGCAATCATGACTAGCCAACAATATTTCTCTCTCAATCTAATAAAAAATTCAAAATAATATTATACTTTTATACAACAATTAACTCAAAAAACAAAACTTCAATTAATTAAATATAACATTAACATGTACTCCTAAGTTTTAAAATGTTAGGCATTACCTTAACAAAAATTAATTAACAATTTACAACATAGAAAGTAATAATTAATATATATGTAGAGCTTCGAAGTCTGAAGAATGAGAACTTGTTGCGTCTACCTCCTCATCGATCTATTTCAAACTCTTTATCAAACTCTTCCAAAACCTAAGAAACTCTTCTTATTTGATTAACAAAGAAAGACAACAAATGAAGGTCACCCTGAAGTAGGTAAAACATAAAGACAAGAGCTACTAATAGCAGTTGGAATCTATTCTAAAGAAAATTAGTTTAGGGAGATTGGGATGCTTTTGTAAAGGAAACCTTGATGGTTGTGAAAAAAAAAATGCAGAGAATACAAATATCACTCAAGCCTATAGAATTTCTAGTTTTTAAAGAAAGTGTGTCTTTTAAGATACATTGTACATGGCCTACTTATCTGCATAGCAATAGCTAACCAGAAAATAAAAGAAAGGTTGATATAGAGGGTGAAAATTAGCATCGACATCAATGGGTGATATAGAGGTCTCGCACAAAAATATTGCATTGAAAGGTTCACATATAGGTACCTTTACAGGAAGTTCAGTGCCCAACTGATCCACGTATCTAATTACTTGTCCTTCCTTTATTACGTCATTCTGTGCATAGTAGGCTTGTAATTTGAAAGTTAAAAATGTTATTAAAGATAAAGAGTAGGCTTGTAAGCAATACCTCTTTGCAGATTGGAGGCTGTATCTTTCCTTTTACTGTCTTGCCCCTTTGGAATGATCCAACCTAGTGAAAGCACAATCAAACTTACAATAAATAGGATTTCTCATATCAACAACTGGTTAAAGAAAATGTATCCCTTTCAAAAATGCATTTACAAAAACAAAAACAAAAACTAACAGCAACCACAAGAATTCAAGTATCTTCAATTTGATAATTACCCCTACTTCAATTTAATATCTGATTAGTTTAAAACTTCTAGCTTCAAGAATCTCAACAATACAATTAAAACCCTCCAAAAGGATGACATTAGCATGAAATGGCTTTAAGAGAGTGCAAAAAAATAGACCACAAAATATGTTAATGATTTAAACTTTCTTTTCAACTGAACTCCCTGTGATGAGGTAAATAACATTATCATCTCTACTAATGAAAAAAAGTGCAGTACTTCAAGACATAATGTCATAATCTAGTTAGTTTGCTTTGTTGTTCAATTAGAAGGATGAGAATATTTTTTTTTTCTAGGTTGGCTAGAAAGCAAAGATCACAAGTATCCCTCCAGTCTCCACCCACAACCCCCCAAAGGAAACTATAAGCAATAGCAGAACATATAAAATCTATATTATTCAAGGAAAATACCTTAAACATATAAGCAGTAAATGAAAAGGTCAATCAAAAGTTAGTTTATATTGGAGAGGATGATAAAACAACAAGGTATGTGAAAGGAAGAAGGATAGTCGCATTAGCTTATATTAAATGACGGAGAAGAATACCTCTTGGATGGCAAAGTGAAATAAGAATAAATTGATAAGAGAGTATACAGAAGAAAAATCAAAATCTTCCTAGAAAGAGAGATCTCACCTAAGATCAAACACTCCATCTATAAGACTGTTTTTGAAACTTTAGCATTGTTGACTAGATTGTAGCTCCTAATGTTGAGTGGTGGTTGAGGCCACAATGGCGTCTCCCTCTGCAAACTTCAGTCCTAAAAGAGCTCCCCATGCTTTATACATAAATCATTAACAAGCATTAGAAAATCAAAGTTAAAAAATATATCGTATTGCCATATTGGGAAACTAAGAAGCACAAAAGCTTCCAATGAATAGACAATTAAAGAAATCAATTTGTTAAGTTGGTGTGCATGTCTTTTTTAGGAAAAAAAGAGATGATTCAGCCATTCTAGTTTCTTCATAATTCCTAAATGTTGCCCCATGATTTAAGTTTGTCAACCAACCGAATACTCCCAATGAATGGACTACAGAGCACAGAATAATAAACAAAAACCAAACCAAAGTGGTAATCCTACTGCTTATTGAATGTTCTTGTCAATTTCAAGTATTGATGCCAATTATAATGACCATTACCGCTACAACAACACGAGATGAATATTGGAACCAATATCAACTCAGTTCAGATATCACTATTAGATAATCAAAGTTGGATGATCACATAATCAACATCCCCTTAAACTTTGTCTCACCACTATTGTTCCCTCATCTATACTAACTTCAAACCAAAGAATGATATAACAAATCTTTTCCAAACATAAAAATTTCCTATATTGAGATCGTCCACTTAATCTTACTACAAATTATAATTTACTTTATTGTTAGTCTCAACAAAATTAACCGTCAACCTAGCCCAGATGTTAGAAATTAGTTCATCTCCATAGATTATTGAAGGGTCAAACTTGTAATGCACCAAGAAGAAAATATGATTAACTTTGCCAAGATGGTACATTACAAATTATGAAGAAATACTCTATTATATCCATATCTGTTACCATGTACGAATGTACACTAGGATAATGTCCCACACTTAAATTTCCATCAATAGAAAAGATAGAATAACAAGTAAAAACTCTACTTTAGGCCAATGACAGACGAAAGAAATATCATATTAAAAGCTCTTTAAAATTCATATGTTGCTCCATGATAATTAAAGAATTCTTGAGGGTCTTGACTTGATATCAACATGATCCTTGATTTTTTTTCCTTCCTATCCTCCTTTTGGAGTACTCTCTCAAGACTAATTTCAGCAGCGCCTTCTAAAAATGTTTTAATTTGTAACTTGTGCAATAAAAAATCCACCCCAAATTTGATTTTCCTATTTCTTTTAAGGACAACAAAATTTCAAGAAGAATTTCCAGGATACAAAAGGAAATGATCAAGCAAAAGACACTTACGCAATAAGCTATACAACAAAATTATTACAACCGTTGTAGTAATAATAATAATAATTATTATTATAGTAATAATGATAATGATAAAATTCACAACAATACACCAAAATTTCTTAAAATTATTGAATAGAAATGTGTAGATTTTTCACCTGAACTCCATCTACCTTTCTGCAATCTCTCTAAAAAATCTCTGAACCAAATGTTCTTCTTCCCTTTCTTTCTTCTTCACACAAACCAGAAGTTGCTCAACAAATTCCCAGACTCTGACTCCACTCTTAATGATGATGATTTGAGACAAGCACACACTGTGTAAAGAACCATACAGAGATACTTTGAGTCCTTTTCCCATTTGATTCAATGGCAATTTCAACCCACTTTCACTTAACCAGGCTGAACGAATCGGTTCCCAATCTTCCTGTGTTGACTCTACATATGGAAAAAAATAGTCACATATTATTCAAATATTTCTCTTCAACAACAAATCCTCCTAAAAAATTGATTGAAACTTAGAGGGAAAAAAAACTAAACAACCACACCATATTTGATACAGTTCCAGCAGAAAAAAACACAAATCAATGAGGCTCAAAGCAGATGAAAAAATCAAAATTAGATCAAGACCTTGGAATTAGGGCCAAGAAGGGATTGAACCACAATACATTTGTGTGGGGGTTTCGAAGAGGGACTAAGAGAATTGCTTAAAAACAACACTAATGATGAAATAAATAACGCCAGAGCTCGGAATGTCGATAAATAACCCCAGTTTAACGCATCATACAGATAATACCCAACTTATAACAATAAATTGAACGAGGATTGAACGATAAGCAAGAAACCAAACAACGAACAACAAGACGAATTGCAAATAATTATGATCAATTCGATAAACTAAAGGAACAAAAGAGAAAAGAGCCTTGAGGTTGAATTAAATCATACAATTTAGTAACCACTTTGTAATCTCCTTGAGTAGAACAAGTGACACCAGACCAAGCAGGAAGATCACCATCGCCACACGGATCATCTCCAACCCATGAATACACCACTCTTCAGCCAAGAGAAGCCTTGATCTCATTCAATGCTTTCATTGCAAAAACACAAAATATTCAATCCCTTGAAATGCATAGAGAAGAATTCACAGCAAAAAGTGATGATGTTGTAAATACCATCTCGTTTAAGGGTTTTACAGAGAATAGAATCGTTTAGCAGAGAGAAACAGATAAGGAATAGAGAAAACACGGGCAATGAAATTCGCCACGCCATTCTTTCAGATCTGTGAGTTCCTTAACTTCGAGAAGTTAATGGAATTTAAAAATGCAGAGAAGAAATCGATGTTGATTTCACAGATCTGAGAGAAGAAACAATTATGAGAACTTGCGCGTCTCAAACAGAGACTCTGAATTCATGGGAAAGGAGAAGAGAGGGATGGAGAGGCAAAGATTGCAGTTGAGGAAGATCATCTGAGAGCGAATGCCATGGCCGAGTGGTCTTGCGCCGTGAGAGAGTGAGGAAAGAATGAGAAGAAAGTAAGATCGCGAGGGACACTTCTTTTCCCTAGGGTTTGCAAGAGAGCTATCATTGTGCTTTTTATATTTTAACTTTAATGACGGTCATTTGAGAATCTTACGGCCGATTTTCCAAAAAATTGTGCATTTTCTAACGTGCGTCATTGATTCTGCCCGTGAAATTTGTTTGACTGTCATTAAAGGTAGGATTTGTTGTAGTGTCGACAGAGTCTAAACAACAAATCAAAGTCATTTAGGGAATGGGTAATCCAAATCTAAAGTTGATTAGGCATGGGTATGAGTCAAACCTTGATGAGAAGGGAGGAAAACGCATGAGTTTGAACTAAAATCGCCGGAGAGCTGTGTACGCCATAGAAGACTACCGTGGAAGCTCGCCGAAGTTGCTGCTAATGCCAAGGTCCGCTGCTCGCGTTGCCATTCGTGCACCCTCACCAACGGAGACGCCATAGCTGCACTGACCGAACAAGCGCTCCGCGTCGCTAGAGCAAGAAAGGTAGAAGAGGAGGAAATTGAGTAGGAGAATGATCGATGTGCACGTGGGTTTCATGCTACAAGAGGGTTGCGTGCGTCGGAGGCCTTCGTTCGTGAGGGTTGTTGCGTGGTTGTCGGGGTTGTAGGAGGTGCCATCGGAATGAAGAGGATGAAGAAGAAGAAGATGAGCTAGGTGGCTAGAGCAACACATGATAGATGGGGGAAGAAGAGGGAATTTAGGGATTTTGCTTTTTGCTTTTTGCTTTTTTATTTTTTTTATTTTTTTTTGTTTTAATTCATTCTCTCTTTTTAATTCTCCAAAATGAAAAGGCCAATAAGTAAAAGGGAACACTTTAGACCTTTATAAAGTCCTAATTTAAATTCTAAAAGACTTAAAAAATCCTAAAGGATTGAGGATTTGGGTTTCTCTTAAATTTTGGAGATAGAATCTAAAATTAAACTTCCAAACGTTAGGAATTAAAGATTTAACTAAGAATCTCTTTTCCCTAAAATTATTAGAAATTTAATTTATCAAACTTAAGGCTAGATTGAAATTCTAATTTTCTAAATCATAATCTAAGAATAATTAAGTGATACTATTCCAAAATTAATGGACTTAGGAATTTCAAGGCGTAACTTAATCTCTAAATAGCTTAATTTAGTAACACGGGGCGTTACATTTAATGAATGTAGCCGCCATGATTTGGATACATCCCTAATGAATTGTTAAAATTCGTTTATGCCTTAATAACCATATTCGATACAATTTCAATTTAAAAGATATTTTGTAATTTCTTTTTCATTTATCTAATCATGTAAAACTATCCCCATATATTAATCCTACCTTCTTCAATCACCAAAGAAGATAGTGAAATCTGAAAAAAGCCCATACATATTTTAAAAAATATATAGCACACTCTAGACAAATTTTCAAATTGTTGTAAAATTGAGAGGCGAAACCGGGCACCAAAACTTTACCAAAACATATAATAATAATAATAATAATAATAATAATAATACAAAAGATGAAATATAAAAAGAATATATATATATATATATATATATAGTATAAACAAAAGAAAGTGGAGATTTATGGCAAATTAAAAACACAAAAATTAGAGAAAATGGGAGGAAAAATTGGTGTATTTTCTTTTCCAAAAATCTCTCTATTTATAGGCAATTTAAGAGAGGATGATGTGGTACATTTGGACACCAATCTATGGCCTTTAGAAGACACTTTGGCTATGGAGAAAATGCCACTTGGCATGGATAACAAATGGGCATGTGGAATGGGCATTTACATATGCCATATTCACAATACTCCCCCTTAAATGCCCATTTATATAAAATATGTCTCGTTAAAACCTTACTAGGGAAAAACCCAATGGGAAGAAAAATCCTAGTGAAGGAAAAAGAGTACATATTTTATATAGTTTACTATAATACATTCACTCCCCCTCATGGAGACATCACTTAAAGTCTTTGAGTTGCCGCATTCCAATGCTATATACTAATTTATCGAAGGTTGCAGTTGGTAATGCCTTTGTAAATAAGTCAGCCAGGTTATCTTTTGAACAAATTTGTTGTACAGTGATATCGCCATTTTCTTCAAGATCATGAGTATAGAAGAGCTTTGGTGAGATATGCTTTGTTCTATCTCCTTTGATATATCCTCCCTTGATTTGAGCTATACATGCTGTGTTGTCTTCGTATAACATCGTTGGAAGAGGTTTACTTGAAGACAAGCCACATGTCTGATGAATGTGTTGTGTCATCGATCTTAGCCATACACATTCTCGACTTGCTTCATGAATAGCGAGGATTTCAACATGATTTGAAGAAATGGCCGTTATAGTCTGTTTCACTGATCGCCACGATATAGCAGTTCCTCCACATGTGAATAGATAACCTGTCTGAGATCTAGCTTTGTGTGGGTCAGATAGATAACCAGAATCTGCATAACCAACTAGATCATACTTTGATTTGTTAGAATAAAATAAACCCATATCAATTGTCCCTCGAAGATATCGGAGTACATGCTTAATTCCGTTCCAATGTCTTTTTGTAGGACATGAACTATATCTAGCTAATAAATTTACTGAAAATGCAATATCTGGTCTTGTGTTATTAGCCAAATACATAAGTGCACCAATTGCACTAAGATATGGTACTTCAGGACCAAGTAGTTCTTCATTGTCATCTCGAGGTCGAAATATATCTTTCTTTATATCCAGTGAACGAACTTCCATTGGAATGTTCAATGGATGTGCTTTATCCATATAGAATCTTTTTAAGATTTTCTCTGTATAAGTTGATTGATGAACAAATATCCCATCTGCTAAATGTTCAATTTGCAAACCAAGGCAAAATTTTGTTTTTCCAAGATCTTCCATCTCGAATTCTTTCTTAAGATATTCTATTGCCTTGGATAACTCTTCAGGAGTTCCAATTATATTTAAGTCATCAACATATACAGTTATAATAGCAAATCTTGACTGAGATTTCTTTATAAAAACGCACGGACATATTGGATTATTTTGGTATCCTTCTTTCAACAGATATTCACTCAGGCGATTATACCACATTCGTCCTGATTGTTTTAATCCATATAATGATCTCTGTAACTTTATTGAATACAATTCCCGAGAACTTGATTCATACGTTTCTGGTATTTTAAATCCTTCCGGGATTTTCATATAAATGTCATTATCCAGAGATCCATATAAATACGCTGTGACTACATCCATTAGATGCATATCAAGCTTTTCATATACAGTCAGACCAATCAAATATCTTAGCGTTATTGCATCCACCACAGGAGAATATGTCTCCTCATAATCAATACCAAGCCTTTGCGAGAATCCTTGTGCAACAAGTCTCGCTTTATATCTTGTGACTTCATTCTTTTCATTTCTTTTCCTTACAAATACCCATTTATATCCCACAGGTTTGACGTTTTCCGGTGTTGGGACTACTGGTCCAAAAACCTCACGTTTTGAAAGTGAGTTCAACTCTGCTTGGATTGTTTCTTTCCACTTCGGCCAATCCTTTCTACGTTGACATTCTACGATAGATTTTGGGTCAAAATCGTCACTTTCATGAATAATATCGTGAGCAACATTATAAGAAAAAATGTTGTCAATAATGATATCATTTCGGTTCCATCTCTTTCCTGTTGTAACATAGTTTATAGAAATTTCATTATTATCCTCAAGCGTTTGATTTTCACCAATACTCTTTTGAGTAGTTGTATTATGGATTTCTTCTGGAACATCCATACCTTTTATCGAATCATTTTGATTCTCAACTACTTTTCTTTTTCGAGGATTTTTATCTTTAGAACCTATTGGTCTACCACGCTTCTGGCGTGCTCCAGACTCATTATTGACAACTTGTTCCTTTGGGATATCAACTTTTGATGGAGCATTTGCAGCTGGTATATATGATTTAGTCACACTTTTAGTATCTGTGAATGCATCTGGTAGTTGATTTGCTATATTTTGCAAATGAATTATCTTTTGAACTTCAAGTTCACATTGATTTCTACGAGAATCTAAATGAGATAATAACGATGCATTCCATGTAATTTCTTTTTCCAACTTCTTAATTCCTCCCCCTAATGTTGGAAAATTTGTCTCATTAAAATGACAATCAGCAAATCGTGCAGTAAATACATCACTCGTCAGGGGTTCAAGATATTTAATAATTGATGGGGAATCAAAACCAACATATATTCCTAACCTCCTTTGAGGACCCATCTTAGTACGTTGTGGTGGAGCAATCGGTACATATACTGCACATCCAAAAATTCTTAGATGGGAAATATTTGGCTGCTGGCCATAAGCTAATTGCATTGGGGAGTATTTATTATAAGCTACTGGCCTAATACGTGCCAGTGATGCAGCATGCAAAATAGCATGACCCCATACCGATGTAGGAAGTTTAGCTCTCATAAGCAATGGTCTTGCAATTAGTTGCAGACGTTTTATAAATGATTCTGCTAGACCATTTTATGTATGAACGTGAGCTACAGGATGTTCAACACTTATCCCAATTGACATACAATAATTATTAAAAGTTTGGGATGTAAATTCACCAGCATTATCAAGTCGAATGGTCTTAATTGTATTATCAGGAAATTGTGCTTTTAACTTAATTATTTGAGCAAGTAATTATAAGCATACATGTGACCATCTGCTGGATGCGTCAATTAATACCATAAAATATCTAAATGGACCACTTGGTGGGTTAATAGGTCCACAAATATCACCTTGAATTCGCTCTAAAAATGCAGGTGATTGAATCCCCACTTTATCTGGTGATGGTCTAATAATTAATTTCCCTTGAGAACAAGCATCACATGACAACTCATTGGATTGAAGAATCTTCTGGCTCTTTAAAGGATGTCCATGTGAATTCTCAATAATTTTTCTCATCATTATTGACCCTGGATGACCCAATCGATCATGCCAAACACTGAATATTTCTGGATTCATGAACTTCGGGTTCATTATTGCATAACTTTCGATTACTCGTATATGAGTATAGTATAATCCAGAAGAAAAAGCAGGCAGTGTTTCTAATATACGTTTTTCAAGTGAAACAATAGATGTTATATAGAGACACTCTATATTATTTTTACAATCAGTTTCAACATGATAATTATTTTCACGTATATCTTTAAAACTTAATAAGTTTCTTTTCGATTTGCTAGAGAACAGAGCATTATTAATTGTAAATCTTGTTCCTCTAGGCAAAATAAAGTTTGCATTTCCAAAACCTTCAATCAGATTTGCAGAACCTGATATAGTATTGACTTTTGCTTCCAGCATTGTCAATCTAGTAAAATATTTTCTATTTATGAGTATCGTGTGCGTAGTTGCGCAGTCTGCCAGACATAAATCCTCATTGCTCATTTTCGAATTACTCAACATATTGAAATTGTTCATATTTCTTCATTGAAAAGAAAAGAAAAACGATTACAAAGAGTCTTAAATATATATACAAACAAAACAACAACAAAAATATACTAAACAGTATTTAATTATATATTTTCATACAAATCATCCTCTACTTGTTTGATTGCATCAATTCTCTCTCCAGGAGATTCAAAATAATCAACTACATCAAGATGCATCATATTGGAGGGGTCAAACACATCATCTTCTTGAATGGCAAGATTTACCTCCACATTCTTTCATTTTCCTTTTTCCTTCAAGGAAGCTTGATAGAGATCAACAAGGTGTTTTGACGTACGACAGGTACGTGACCAGTGGCCAGTCATTCCGCACCGGAAACATTTATGTTCATCACCTTTCGAACTTCTATCTTGTGGAGCCTTTCCTTTATGATCATCACTTCGTGTGGGTTTCTTAAAATTATAATGCCCACCACGAAAATAGGTATTTCTTCCTCTACCGCGGTCCCGACCTCGACCACGACCACGACCTCGACCACGGTTATTAAAATTCACAACATTCACTTCAGGGAATGGTGTTGCTCCAATTGGTTAGGATTCGTGATTTTTCATCAATAACTCATTATTTTGTTCAGCAACGAGAAGACATGAGATAAGTTCAGAATATTTTGCAAAACCATTCTCTCGATATTGCTGTTGCAGGAGCATATTCGAGACATGAAAAGTGGAAAATGTCTTCTCTAACATATCAACATCAGTAATCTTTTCTCCGCATAATTTTAATTTTGAACTAATTCTGAAGAGTGCGGAATTATACTCACTTACTGATTTAAAGTCCTGCAACCTTAGATGCATCCAATCATAACGAGCTTTTGGAAGAATAACTGTTTTTTGATGATCGTACCTTTCTTTCAAACCTTGCCATAGAACGTAGGGATTTTTTATTGTAAGATACTCCATTTTCAATCCCTCGTGAAGATGATGGCGAAGGAAGATCAGGGCTTTTGCTTTTTCTTGATTTGATGCATCATTTCCTTCTTTAATTGTTTCTCCAAGATTCATAGAATCTAAATGGACCTCAGCGTCAAGGATCCATGACAAGTAGTTATTTCCATTAATATCCAGGGCCGCAAATTCTAGCTTTGTAAGGTTTGCCATAATAACACTATCAAAATAATAATATATATTTATATTAGAAATTTAACATAAACCAAATGCGTAAAAATGGCTTACCTATAAGACTTACCTTTAGCGGGAAAAATGACAGAGATTCGTGCTGATAACGTGTTGTAAAATTGAGAGGCGAAACCGGGCACCAAAACTTTACCAAAACATATAATAATAATAATAATAATAATAATAATAATAATAATAATAATAATAATAATACAAAAGATGAAATATAAAAAGAATATATATATATATAGTATAAACAAAAGAAAGTGGAGATTTATGGCAAATTAAAAACACAAAAATTAGAGAAAATGGGAGGAAAAATTGGTGTATTTTCTTTTCCAAAAATCTCTCTATTTATAGGCAATTTAAGAGAGGATGATGTGGTACATTTGGACACCAATCTATGGCCTTTAGAAGACACTTTGGCTATGGAGAAAATGCCACTTGGCATGGATAACAAATGGGCATGTGGAATGGGCATTTACATATGCCATATTCACAATACAAATATATATATATATATTAATTCATTTATAAACTTTTTTTTGTTATTTCTATTTTAACATATTTTATATAATCAATGACAATGTCTATCATTGAAATTTTTTCTTATACTATTGATATAGCATATCAATGATCTAAACCTAATCAATGGATATACTATTTGCTATTGTTGATATCTATGATACATTCAAGGTTTAAAATGTCAATGTTGATGGAAATGTCGAGGTCTCTCAATTTTATGAAAATGTTTATGAAAATATTAATAAAATGTCAATGTGGACAGATATTTCGGGAAAGTTATTCAAAACAAAAAAAATTCAAAAAGGATATTTAACTCAATAAATAAACATTCTACACTTTTTAAAAAAGTTAAAATATTTGTTATAATATTATGTTCACATTTTGTTGTTACTTCTTTTTTAATATTTCATCGATTTTGTACGGTATAGTGGAAATGTCGATGTCAAACCCATGGACATGTAGAAATCTCAATAGAAATGTCGACATGTCGGCAAAAAATTTAATACCCTAGTATAAATATGAGTTAAATATCAATTTTTAAATATTTTTCTCTCTTTATTATTATTATTATTTTTATATATTTTTTTTTGTATAAGTGGTGGTACAATCAACCATCTTTTCAATGTTGGTTCTAATATTAATCAAGAACTAAAGACTAAATGATGGAAGATTTTATTTTTTTAATTTTTATGTAGAGATTCTTGAGATTGTTTTTCCATTACAAATTTTAGTGAAAATTAAGAATGCCAAAAAAACCTGAAGGTTATGCCCACATGGTTACCCACATCCCCAATTTGATTGAGTTTGGAGTTCAATAACATTAAGGAGAATATTTGGCTACTTCTCGATAGATAGGAATCTCCCTGTTCCTCGACAACAAGGAGAGAAAATATTTTTTACATTTCTCTCTCTTTGCTATATTTTCTCTCTCATTGTTGTCAACAGTTAAGTGGTAGGGAGTAGAGAGATTCCTACACATAAAAAAACAGCCAAGTATTGTTCTAATATTAATATCCTCAATTTAGAAGGGCAATGAGATCCGCATCCTGGCCGGCTCGATTGTGTTCTTTTTATTTGGTTAACCCAAGCCCACTTTTTTTTAGATCAATCCAAGCCCATATTTTAAACCCAGATATATTATATTAGAAAACCCCACCCTAATCTCTTTTGAACTACCTAAATGGGTAAATTAAAGAGTAGGTTTTGTTAAATGGCTAAAATAATCTAAAATTTCAAATATGACCATAAGTACTTTTTAAGGTTTATTTATTTTTGTATAGGACAAATATGCCTTTATTACAACATTTTCTCACTTGACTCTAAAATTTGAAATAAATTTGAACAGAAAACTAATGGCTAAAATAGAGGAGCCAAAGAAACTAATAGCTTAAAAAAGAGGAGAAAAAAAACTAATAGCTATAACAGAGGAAAAAAAATGTAGAATAACATTTAAATTTGAGTTTGTATTTCATAGAAAATAAAATTGTAAATTGTATATAAAGTAAATGGTAAGTGTTAATATTGATATCAAAAGATTTCAATAAAATCTCAAAATTTTGAATTTGTTTAAACTTTTATGATAAAAAAACAAGGTGAATATTTAAACTTAAAAAAAAAAAAATAATAATAATAATAATAAAAATAGTCTAAGCATAACCATTGTAAAAACTGCGTGCGTAAGGCGCGATGACAACAGTGAATCCTTGAATGAGTCCTTAGCTGTCGACATCGTTCATTGTTGTAGTGGTGCAAGGTCATTGTTAGTGGGAGTTTGCGACAACCATGGTGGTTTTCCATTGCAGCTGTGTCTTCGCGTCAGTGGGAGGTTACAACATTCGTGGTGGTTCTCCATTGTAGGGAGTGGCGTTGTGTTTCCTTATTCGACGTCAGCGTCTTCTGCTTAAGACCTTGCAGTAGAGTTTCCTTATTCAATGTCAATGTCGGCCTGTGTTTCTAGTCAAGCACATGCTACTTTGAATTGGTTTGGGCGTATGAAGGTAAATTCTCAATTCTCTTTTTCTATGTAAATGTATATAGTGAATCCTCATTTTGTAAAGTTTTTAGTAGGATTGATGTGGACCTTTGCTAGTTAAATGTTTGATAAAATATTTAAATATTCAGTTATTTATATTGATTTGTTGATATCTTAGATATTTGGGACCCAGATATCAAGTTATTTTAAATGATGAAAGACTAACATACGTCGAGGACAGCTAGTGAGAGACTTAGAGTAGCAAGAGTAACACTTAAGAGTACATGAATGTGCTCAAATTCGCTTATCACAAGTGTACGGGTTAGTTTTAACATAGTGTGTAAATAAATATGGATGTCATCCTTTAGATTGGGTTTCTAGTTCACTTAAGTAACACAAATACTGTTCGATTTTATTTAGGGGAAAAAAGGTGACGAATGATTGAATTAGAAAATAGAGAAAATCTAAGGCCCTATTTGATAACTATTTGACTTTTGATTTTTGGTTTTTGAAAATTAAGCTTATAAACACTACTTACATCTATGGATTTCTTTGTTATGTTATCTACTTTTTACATATGTTTTCAAAAACCAAGCCAAGTTTTGAAAACTAAAAAATGTAGATTTTAGAAACTTTGTTTTTGTTTTTAGAGTTTGGCTAAGGATTTAAATGTTTTTAATTAAGAAAGATGAAAACCATTGTAGAGAAATGGTGAGAAAACAAACACAATTTTCAAAAATCAAAAATCAAAAACTAAGGTCCTGTTTGATAACCATTTGGTTTTTGGTTTTTGGTTTTGAAAACTTTCCTTGTTTTCTCACAATTTCTCTACAATGATTTCCATCTTTCTTAAGAAAACATTTGAGTTCCTAGCCAAATTCCAAAAACAAAAACAAAAACAAGTTTTTGAAAATTACTTTTTTTAGTTTTAAAAACTTGACTTGGTTTTTGAAAACATATGTAAAAAGTAGATAAGAAGCCATGGAAACCCATAGGTGGAAGTAGTATTTATAGGCTTAATTTTCAAAAACAAAAAACCAAAAACAAAAAACCAAATGGTAATTAAACGGGGCCAAATGGTTATCAAATAGGGCCTACATAAGTGAGAAAATTAATAGGAAAAGTGTCTTAGGGAGTTGACTTTACCGATTGGATTTATGAATTAATTAAACTAAATGTAAATAAACATGCAATATTTTATAAGTCAAGAACTCTAAGGTCATAATTGTATCTCTTGAGCACAATTAATTCTCAAACACCTTAAGAACCCAAGATTCTTATCTAGCTTCATTGACATGCACGCCCTAAGTCTAAACTCTATTTAAAATGCTCGTCATATTAAACATAACCCTAAAAGTTATGCATGCAAAATAGTGAAACACAGGCTGTACGCGCTGTAGCTTCGTCTCCAACGCGATCCGACAATGTTTCGAGCATGGCATGTCCCTCCTGTGCGTGTTGGGCAGTTGCAACCTACAAATTGAGGCGTCAGTGTCTGTGGGTTCGTAGATTGCAAAAGATTGGTGTGTTTTCAAGCAGGTTTGGGCTTTTCTAACATCGATTTGCAGCGTGTTTTGTGTGGGTAAGTATTATGGCGAAAATTCAAGGTGGATTTTGGATTTTAAAGTTAGTTTTAAGTGTTGTTTTAGTTATTGGAAGTTAACCCATTGTTTTTTGGACTTGATTTTAGAACACCCATTGCGTTTTGAGGCCGAATTGTAGAATTTAGATTAATTCGACATCAAAAATAACAAGTTTAGGTGCTGTTTTGGTAAGGTATGATTGGTAAAATTCGTCCTTAATCGGTTAGAACCCTTGATTAATTGTCGTAAATTAAATGCTAATCTTTTGGATTGATATTGTGTAGTTTGGGGTCGATTATTCAAGGTTCAATGTTACCTTTGATTGTTGGTTCATTTGGGCATTTTTCCTTTGATTTCTTTGGGTAAATTCTCAACCTTAAAGAACTAAGTCTTGGATTGATTGTTGGATTGTTATTGGATTTTTGTTGATTGTTGGAAGTTTTGGTTAAAAAGGGTGTTAATGCCAACCATTTATTTTCTTTGAATTTATGCTAGGTGATGCTAAGGATATGTAGAAAGAGTTTGATTCTCTTTAAAATTGTTTAATTGTTTTTGCTTAAAAGGTAAGTAGCCAGTTGGATAAACTTTTTAAGCCTTGGATGTGAGCATGTGTAGTTTATGGAATGCATGGCCGTTTATGATTTATGATTTTCCTTAAATAATTGTTCAAAGCATGTGGCCATTAAATGATATGCTCTATTAAACTCTTAAGTAGGAATTTGCCTAAAAATGTACGTTAGCATGTGGATTGGAGGGGTCTGATTAGAAAGGGGCCACTTTTGAATGTGTGGTTTTAACAAGATTAGAGAGCCTTAGTTTAATGTAAGCTTATTTAAGCTAATCATGTTTGCAAGTGTACATTGCCTTCTCCTTATGTTATGCATGTTTTATGTAACTTTCCATGAGGTACTATGTTTGGATGGGCTTAGCTTCTGCTAGTGAGTCAATAACTAACCTCTAGTGGCACTTACATGACTGACCCACATAGGGACCATAGTTGGTATAGCCTGGGGGTAGCTCCCCTCCATGTTTAGTGAGTGTCTTCTTATGACGTACTATGTTGGGAGAGGTCTAACTCTATTAAAATGTTACCAACTAACCTATTGTGGTGCTTGATCTTACACCACTAATTGCATAGGCACCATAGTTGGTAATCTGACACACTTTTTAGAGGTACTGTATTGTGAGAGGCCTAACTCTACCAGAGGGACGCCATCTAGCCTCTGGTGGTGCTTTGCCTTATAAGACTGACATACATAGTATCATAGTTTGTTCAATTGGCGATAGGTTTATTACTCACTAAGCTAGAATATTATCATGTTTTTAGTTAAGGCTCCTAATGTACCAGAACTCGAATGAACAACTAGACAGGACCCCACATGTTTTCAAGTTTTAAGATTAGTATAAATGTTTGTAGATTTAGCTCCTTAAGTGGGGCTACTTACTGAGTATTTTTATACCCAGCCATGCTACCTTACTGTCCTTTTCAAATGGTGATTAGACCTATAAGGTGCATGGTGAGGGCATTCAGCTTGGAAAGGCTATGGGGATAGTTTCAGACCAGAGTCTCCTAGGATTTTAGGATTTCCTAGTTTCATGTTTTTCGCATTGTTATTTCCTTGTCTTTTATTTATATAATTACTTCTTTTGTTGTTCAAATGTCTTTACTTTGTTAAGTTTGACAAAGGTTTTACTGTTGAGCTCAAGTGTCATGACTTTTTTTTTTTTTTTTTTTTATCACTTTTATCAATGGAAAGATTTTTCTAGCTTCCATGAATTTATGTTTAAATGTTTCCAAATGTTCATGTTTTGCATGCATGTAGTAGCGACTCTCAGAAATTCCTCTATAAGTAGTTGGGTCGTTACATAAGCATTCCAATGGATAAAAAGTTACAGGTGATACGGCCAAGGATGCGCCCGCAAGGCATTTGGAGCTTGAGAGGAAGTTGGCACAAGTTAAGAAGCCAGAAAATCATTATCAAAGTGTCAGAAAACTTCTACCATTCCCACAAAGATTTCAAAAGAAGAACCAGGACGAGCAGTTTAACAAATTTTTGGACATCCTCAAGAAGTTGCACATCAACATTTCGTTGGTAGAAGCTCTTGAGCAGATGCCCAACTATGTCAAGTTCTTGAAAGACATCTTGACTAAAAAAAAGAAGGTTAGGTGAATTTGAGACTGTAGCTCTCATAGAGAATTGCAGTGCACTTTTGAAAAGTAAGATGCCCCATAAATTGCAGGACCCAGGAAGCTTTACAATTCCATGCATATTGGAGGACGAGATGTTGGATGAACACTTTGTGATCTTGGAGCCAGCATCAATCTCATGCCTCTGTCAGTGTTTAAGCAGCTAGGTATTGGAGAAACTAGACTGACCATAGTTACTTTGCAACTGACGGATAGGTGAATAGGCCTATTGGAAAAATCGAAAATGTCCTCGTTAAAGTGGATTATCGACAGAAATCATGTATGCTTTAGTAGAAAACTTTTAAATGGAAAAAGTTGTCAGTCTAGTGCATGTGCACATTGTTAAACAAGTAATAAAGTGAAAATATTCCAAGTATCGAATCACAAGGGAACAAGTATGACAAAATTTAAAAGATAAGCAAAGATTTTCTAAAGAATGCAACCTCTATAGCTAGTGTGAAATAATAGTTGGGATGATTGTTGTGGTTAAAAAGAAAAAATAAAAATGATAAAGGAGGGATTCAAACATGCTTTCGCCCCTTTGAATGGAATTGTGACCTAATATACAATTATAATCTTGACTTAATACCAAAGCAGTGTAAACTAGGTTCAACTTCTATTCGATCTTAATGGAAAGATCTTTAGAAGCCTAAGCGATTAAACCAATATGTCTATGGATAATATGAAAATAGTTAAATCAATACACAACCTTTTTGGTCTTAGAGCACAACCCTTTTGGTCTTAGAGGCTTTGCTGTATGTCTAGGGTAAAAAACAAAGTCTTATATCTAAGCTCTTTTCCTCTATTTCTTTTATGAAAACCAAATCTTATCTAATCTTTTCAATATTAGACTTGATCTTTGTATGTTAATCTAGGCGATCAATCTTGACTCACAATGAAAAATTAAATCAATAAAAGCAAACAATGCTATGGCCCTAAGAAAAGTTACTTTCACATATTAGGCATTGCTTCATTTCTCTAGGGCATTCACATATTCAAACCCAAAGATAGGATTAACTCATAATTAAAGAAGAAAACAACAACACTTTGAATGAAGAAAACTTCATATAAACTTAAAGAAAGAACTAAAAACTTTTAAGCAAAAGACTACAAACTTAACTTCAGAAAAAAAACAGTACACTTGTTGGAAATAAACTAGAACACCTAACTTTATTAATTCAAATGTTGTAAAGTGAAGAATGGAATTACAAATAGTTTAAATTTGGATGAAAAGAAAGAAGAACTAAAAGATTAAAGTGCAGTAACAAAACTGGAACTTAAAAACCGAAATAGAAAAGAAAAACTAAAAACTAAAGTGCAATAAACAAAACTGGAAAAACAACAAATAAACAAGTTGAAAACAATGGAACTTGGAGCGAAACCCTAATCTTTTCTCAATCTAAACTGATTCTACCTTGTTCAAAGAGCATCGGGTTGTTACAATCTTAGACTTTCGAATGGGATTGGACTGAACACAAGTACAGCTCGGGTTCTTTTAGAATTAGTATGAACAACGTAAAATAAGAGCATAATTCTTCTCCAAGGATCTTAGATCTTAGCCTCCAAAAAACCCTAGCATTTTGAGAGCCCTAGCCGCCATTTATAGCCTCCAAACGCTAGGGTTTTTTTCGACTTTAGTGTATGAAAATATTTTTGCCATCAATGCCAAGAATCAAGGAGAATATCTTAAGAAAATATCTTCAAAATCGTCCAAATCGTGAATTTCCATAATTCTGCTGTTGTTTAAAATTGCAATTGCAATTTGAAACCACAATCTAGGCAATTTGACAATTTCTGTACAAAATCATAGAAATACCTTAAATCCTTTAATAATTGATTCCTTTTACACCTAATTCTTTCTTTTAACAACACATGGTTGAAAACTTGTGCTTAGCTCGTTTTTACTTAAACTATATGAAATGATTTGCAAAAATAAATATGTAACGCCCGCGTTATAAAATTAGCCTATTTTAGAGTATTTGGTTTATTCATTAGCATTCTAAATTGGAAAATTAAAATTTCAAGTTTAGGTCCTTAAGTATGTTAAATTAAATCTCTATAATTTTGGAAAAATGAGATTTTAAATTAAATCTTTAATTCCAAGGTTTGGGGATTTAAGTTTAGATTTTATTCTCTAAGTTTAAAAAGGAACCGAATTTTTTATTACATAAAATTTTTCCAAATCTTTTAGGTTTCTTATTTGAGTTTTAAATTTTGGAAAAGAGATGAAAATTTGGAAATTGAGATCTTAGAATTTTCACTCTTTTTATTTATTTGGTCAATTGTCTTATGGAGAAATTAAAAGTAAAAGAGAGAGTCAAGCATAAAACGAAACCCTAGCCCAACTTCTTCTCCTTCTTCCCTCCATCTTTCGGGTATTGTAGCCGCCGCCCACTATCCCTCTTTAGGCCTTCTTCTCTGGCGGCCCTGACGACTCAAGTACCTCGACCAACGATGTGAGCAACGACAATTCCTTCTTCCCCACGACGATTAGCTCACGCAGCCTCCCATCCTCGTTCGACTTCTTCTTCTTCTCCGTCTTCTTTGTTGACACGCACACCGATGAACTGACAAAGCTTTCTCTTCTTCTCCGTTGTTCTCTGACAGTAGCAGCAATGTGGGTACGTGTTTTCTCGATGAGATTTGGCTGCACGTGTGAGCAGCGAGCTTCTAGCGACCCAACGAAGGAGCGACCATGATTTGGGGGTTCGACAGCAGTGTCTCCCCCTTCTACTTGAGGTTTGGTTGTGACCCATGCTAAATTGACTTCGAATACACGTTACCCACTCTCTAAATTAAACAATTTGTAAATTAATTCAAATAAAAACAAGAAAATAGAAAAATTCAAGCAATTTACAAATTAAGCAAATTAAACCAATTTAACGAATTAAACAATTTGCAAATTAATTCAAATCAAAACAAGCAAATAGCAAAATTCAAGCAATTTGCAAATTAAGCAAATTAAGCAATTTGCGATTTAATTCAAAGCAAAATGAAACAATCAATTCCCTATTCAAATCAAATAGCAAATAAACCATTCAAAAATTAATTGAAATTTAAATTACAACTAAGGCTAATTTACATTTAAACAACAATTAAGACTAAAATGAATTTAGACAACCATTCATGGACTATTTGACACTAAACCAACATGTTATGGAAAAGTTAAACATACAATTGACTGGTCAATTAACAATCCAATTGTAATCTAAACAACAATTCAAGATTAATTGAAATTTAAACAACAATTAGTATTAATTTAAATTTAAACAACCATTAAAATTAATTGAAATTTAAATTTTCATTAAAAAATTAATTGAAATTGAAATTTCCATTCAAAAATTAATTGAAATTTAAATATCAATTAAGGTTAATTGAAATTCAAACAACAACCCAAGGGTTAATTGAAATTTAGATAAAAAGTTAGGGCAAGTTAGGAAATAGGAAAATAAATGGGGGCCAAAAAGGGAAGTTAGAAAAGCAAATCTCCCATCTCTCACCTTATGCAGAAACAAACGAAGAAGAAAAAGAAGTGAAAGCCAAAGGAATATTGAGCTCGCTGGTAAATCACCTGCTCGTCGTTCATTTGTGCGTATTGTGCCTCTGGTTGCCGCCAGATTAGGACTCACCGGAGAAGTGGAAGTTTGAATTTGAGTAAAGGAAAGAAGAAGATGAAGAGAGCTTCATGAATTGATGTGTTTGGATAGAAAAAGTGAGGTTGAGGAGAGAGAAAGTGGGGGTTTTAGAGTAAAAAATGGTTTTTGACCAAATTTCTCCACTTTCCTTTGCTAAAATTCATTCATTCTTCAATTCCTCTTAATTCTTTCCCCTCTAATTTTTACTGCCCTCCTTTTATGAATCAATCAAGGTCCCTTTTATAAGATCCTACCACTTCTCAAATTAGTACACACTAAGTAGAGGAAGAGGGAAAGTCTAACTACGTGCAATGAGGGAGAGAGATAATGAGGGAGAAAGATACGTGAGAGTGGGGAGAGAGAGAGAGAAATAGGGAGAAATAAATGGGGGAAGAAGACCAAAATCGTTGAAGAAGTTGTTATGAGATATTTTCAGAGCGAAAAAGAACTTGAAAAAAAAAATAATAAAAATAACAAATAATAAAATAAAAATAAAATTCTTTCAACAAAACATTTTTTTTAAAAAAAAAACTTTAAAACCTTTTATTTTAATAAACACAATAAATAACTAGGATAAAAATAAAAATTACCCGGTCCAAATATGGTGTCTACAGTTTGCCCCCTTTGTGTATCCTTGAAGGATTGGAAGGGTAGACAAAGGAAAAGATAGAGTATTTGGATGGTGAATTTTTATCTCGAGGAGTGATGGAATTGAGCTGGCAAAGACACTGACCTTGACCAAATAGTATAGTTCGATTTAACCAAAAGAGGAAAGAATGGACCTGGCTTGACACAAGCTTCGAACTTTACTAAACAGTAGGGTTCGATTTAACCAAAACAAAATAGGGACTTGTTTTAAAAGACAACGATTTTTATTTCAAAACCTTATTGCCAAAAATAAAACATAAAACAAAGATTTCTTATTTCAAAAATTTGTTTTAAAAAGGACAATCATTTTATTTCAAACCTTCCAAAAACAAGCCTTAAAATGCAAGAGTTCTATTGAACAAATTGGAAATTCTCCTGAATAGAGAATGTTTACATGCATGAAATGAAAGTGTTAATACCCAATAATTTTTTGCTTCACTAAAATAACTCTACCTTAAAAAAGGACTGAACTCAATTTATGTAGAGGTTTCATCCTTAATCCGAGATTTACCTTCATGCATTTGAAACTTTCAAGAGTGGGGCTATACATGCAAAATACAAATGATGTCACTACAACAAATATCCTCTTTTATAGCATTTTAGGATAGCTTTTCATATGAAAAGCTATTAAAAAAAGAAAAAAAAAGCGGGAAAGGAAATTAATACGCGCGCGGTCCCAAATAAAAGACCCAAAACTCAAGACCCAGGTTACACTTTTTTCTCTCTTAGTCATTCGCAGACTTCTCAAACTCCATTGTCTCCTTCTTTTGTTCGAGCATCTCCGTGCAGTTCATCTACTCCTCTATCAATCCATTTAGCAACTCCACCATATCTGATCGCACTCCAACTCCATCATCTTCTCTATGGTTTCTAACTAGGTAGATTTCTTGTTCCTTCTCATTTTTCCTTGTTCCCTTTGATTTTCTTCAATCTTCCCTTAAACCCCATTTCTCCGTTTAGGGCTTTACCTTTTACTTCTTATTTTTCTCATTCTTGTTCCATTTCATAGTAATGACCCTACTTTCTCGCCTTCTGTTTCTCTCTGATTCTGTTTTCTTCTTAAAAGGTGAAATGGGTATGTGGATGTGAGACAAAACGAGAGTTTCAGAGCTCTGTCTCAAACCTTTTTTAATGTCCTGTTAAAATAAAGGATTTACAAATTTTTATTTTCCAAAACCCTTTCAAGTAGAAGTATAAATCTTAGGGAAAGACTAAAGTTTAGATCAAATTACTTATTGAACTACAATAATCTCTTGAAGAAAGTTAATTTGTTGGTATTAGAAATACGAAGTTGGATATGAGTTTCTACACGGCTTAGTTTGTTTGTTGGGGGTTTAGTGCCAATGTATTTGCTATTTTGTTTTTTTCATTCTTTAAATTCCTTCAGACCATTTGTCCTTCCTGAACTCCTTCTAGGCAAGATCATTGACGTTGGTGGTGAGTAGGAATAGAAATACTTCAATTTTGGACATTATTCTCAAAATTCCAGCCTAATTTTTCTCTATAGGCTGGTTTAATTTTGGTAACATTTAAGGTAAATCTATAGTGATTATTTATGTGTTCTACTATGGTAATTGAATTGGTTGCACTCTCATGATTCTAAACTTGGAGAGGTATTTCATGAAGTGGTCAAGGATGATAAGATATCATCTTGTTCTTACTCTGTTTCTCTTTTGGGTGTTTTGGTCTTTTAGCTAATAATCTTTTGGATCAGTGAACAGAATATTGAATAATGACTTGAGATGCTTTCTTTTTCTTATAGTGAAGCATCTTTGTGTTAGTTGATATATATTTATTTACCAACTCATTATTGGAGGAAACAAGCTGGTTCTAATAAAATTAAATAAACAAATAAGGATTTGGCAGAATTTTTTTAAAATTTTTTTTGTTTGTCTTTTGTACCATTTGTTTTAATTATTGCAATTTGCTAAATGTTAACGGAAGTAATTCGTGGCATTGCATAGCATGATCACCAAAGAACTATCTACCTCTCTTAAGTCGTCTTATGTTATTCTTAATTAGGTCAAAAGTGTGACGTTACTCCCATAAATTATTTGTTGTTTATATATTTTCTTTCACTCTTTTTTTCTTGGCTAATAGTTTGACATGTCCCCTTTGTCTAAATATTAGTACATTCTCATTTCTTATTTAAAAATTTTGAGTTGCCAACATATTAAACTCACTAAACATATATGACTTATGTGGTCTGTCATTGTTACTTTTTTATCCCTATCGTTCTAAATATCTTTTGTTCCACAGGATTGACAACTAATAGATTAGCCATGACATAGTTGAGGAAATTCTGGAAACCTGGGTAAGTATTGTATTTTGTTTTTTAACTTCTGTTTGAACATTATTGCAAGTAGAATTGTGTTAGATAATAAATAAACAAACCTGAAAATAAATCTCCAGCAGCTTAATATCCCAGCCACCCTTGTACCCTTAACTTTTCCAACCATTCATTCATAATTTTCACACTTTTATGCCCTTCCATGTAAATTGATTGACTAATTGAGACAAAGCTTAATAGCATTTTTACAAAAAGCTATTAAACATTCTAAAATTTTAGGCGGGCTAACTTCTTACCGTGAAAAAAAAAGAGGGAACGCTATTTTACATTTTACCACTCTCCACTCTTCACTCTCAACCCCTCCTCTTCTCATTCTCCCTCTCTGTACTTACCACTCTCTGCTTCATACTCTCAAAAATCTTTCCTACAAATCGAGTTCAATGGGGGTCAAGTTGGGGCTATTTCGCCTCTAACCCAACCCTAAGTTTGAGTTTTGATCCTACAACATCTTCCTCTCAGCAACAACAGTTGATTTCTTCGACTGGATTCTGATTCAAGGGATGTCCTCATAATTTATTGTTGTGAGGGAACTAGAAACTTCCCACTTTGTCTAATCCAAATCTTGAGGTTTGTGATTTCTCTTTACTCTGTACCAATCTACTTGTGAGGGAACAAAAACTTCCCATTTTGTTTGCTTCGAATCCTTAGGTTTAGGTTTATGATTTCTCTTTGCTCTATGCCAATCTACTTGGGTCTTTTGTATATTTGATGCTTTGAAGTAGTGGGTCTTGCCAAAGTGATTCATCTGTTGTATTAGCATACATCATCCCTATACTCGAGAAACTGGATGTTATTTCTTATTTTGGTTATTGTATAATTTGTGTTGGAATCATCGAACAACAAAAAGAGAATGAAGTATTGGATTTTTTTTTTTTTTTAATTTTTTAATTTTTTACTTTTGTGGTATTTGCCCCATCTGTCTTCACATTTCTAGGTATATAAAGTTGCTAAGCACTCTACCATTCTTTTACTCTATCTATTATTTCAAACCATGATCTTGACATTGTAAATCTTTGGATCATAAATATTGTTGGATGAAACAATTAGTTCACATGATTTAATATCTTACAACCATGGATTTTGGAAAAACTGTGTAATCTTTTTTTAGGACTAAACTTACTGATGTAAGTTGCTTCACAATTCCGGAACAATTATTGTAACTCTTCTTTTTCATCTTGTTTATCTTTTGATTTGTTTTTTTAGTATCTTTTGTTTGCATTCGTTCATCTCTTCAAATAATTTGATTGTTTTGATCTTTAACCAGAGTTTACATTCTCTACCCATATCTAGCTAGTTTCTTAATTTTCAACATATATTATTGAAAGGGGGAATTTTGAAACCTAAAAGAATGAAGTTTAATTTTGATTTATGTCAATTGAGGGTAATTAAGTTTAATTTTGGTGATTTTGAGTGATTTCAACTGCATATAGTAGAGTTATGTTTAGGTTTGTGCTTTAAATTCATTGATTTTTCTAAATCTTAGAATTACTTGTTCGTAAGCTTGAGCTTTCTTCTTTCATCATTGATATCTTGTTTGATGAATCACAACTATTTAGGAAGCAACTCAATTGAGGCAGAGTTGTGGGATCAATATCTAACTTACATAGCTCCTGATAAAAAACTAGGCCAAAAGGAATTGTGGAACTTATCGAAAAGGTGTCTGCGTTGTTGTGATAAGTGATCAATGTTTGCAATTGAGTAGAACCGCACCTCTGAATTGGAACTTGGTAAGAATTGTTTTTTTTTTTTTAGTGTTTGTCTTGTTTTGTTATTTTTATTTCATTAAGTAAGAAAATTTTCAAAACCCTCTCGTTTCGTTTTTTTACTGGAGTTTAATACTGAGAAAATAAAATTTCTGGCTCCAAAATATTTAAACTTAACAATGCAAGTACTTGGTCAACTTATTAGGAAACCCCAAAAAGTAGCAAATTCTCTGAGGTCATTAACTCTAACAAACGTCAAGTTAATGCTAATTACCTAAACAATTTTGATGAAACCGTTCCAAATTATTTAGATAAAGACATTAAGTGCTTTGGAAGGACCAAGACAACAAATTATGTGAAATAACTTTAATCTAATTAAGATGCTCCTTTAATTCCTAGAATTAAACATGCAAGCCATATAATATGGAAACCCACAAAACATACATATGTAATAATCCTAATGCTACCGGTTCATTCAACATGACAATTACGGATCATGATCATGACTAGCAATCAAACATGTAAAGCGATTAAGGCGTCAATTCAATCAAAATACATGCTTATAAAATTAACACGGGAATCAAAGAATACTTGCAATTGAAAGAAAACTACGTTAAGGTTCAAACCTCACAATATTGCAATTGATTACAACCGACCTCTGAACTGGGAATGCAAAATTTAGTCGAGCATCGTGATAAAATTTGATACCATTATTGTCCAAGGAGAAAAGAGAAAAGGAGTTTAAAACTCTCTAAAAACGTTTAGGCCAAGAGGCCAAAAAAAAGATCCCCCCCTTTGCTGTCCATAAGAAGGCTTAAATAGCTTTGAAGTAGACAACTTATACAAGTAAGAAACCCTAAATTCTAGAAAGATATTTTTTCAAAACAATTAGGGAATAATATTTAAAATAAAATAAAATAAAGTAAATAATGTTCTCTTTTATAAAATTCTGGAAAATACATCTAAAACTCGAAAAATCCTTCTCTAAATTCTCAAAACAAACATAGAATGTTGCAAATAAGAAAAGTTTCTAGATTGAGCAGTCTTCATTATTTTGCCCATAACTTCTTCTCCAAACCTTGGATCAACGTGATCTTTATATGGTTGGAAAGATAATTCCGAAATCTTTAAAATGATATCTAATTTGGTTATATTACCAAACGTGAGCAGCAAGATAATGGGAACGGAAGTTGGCACAAAATATTTTCGGGTACAACAGTTTTCCAGCAGGAGCAGTAATCACTCAAAATGCCATAACTTTCATAATACTTAGTGGAATGCAATGGGTCTTATATCGTTGGAAAGATAAGCTTCGATTTGATACCAAATTTGAATATATTTTCATCTCAAAATATCATGATATGATCGGTCAAATTTGGTATAGAAATTCAGTTGCTCGAATCACCTCCAATTTGGTTCGAATTAATTCCGAAATGGTGCAAACTCTTCAAAACTTGTGAATTGCTTGAATCCCTAAAAAATAATAATAAAACACATTAAATCCTTCTAATTAACAAGAAATAAGTGTAATTAAATAGGACTTTATAGGTTCTATCAATAAGGCAGTAAATACATTCCCAGCAAGTAAATCTTGATGAAACTCAACATTCTTCATGACATAACTCTTTAATAGTTTGTTTACTTTTTCATGTAATGTCATTGCAAATGAGGTTTAAACCCATTCTCATCTGCCCAAGACCAATTAAGATGCTTCTAAAGTAAATGCAGAGAGGATTTGGATTCTAAAAAATGCAAATTAATGTTACTGGATGGAAAAATATATAAGAATGTTATGGAATAAGGTCTAATGTTTGTGTTAATTCCTCCTAAATGTGAACAATATAATAATAGTAATTAAATGGGGACTTGGTGGATATGGAAAAAAGCAGGGGTTTTTTATTGTTAATTTATATACCTGTTTTTTGTCAATAGTAGATAGAAATAGATCCAAATTTTCTTGGTAATTTTAAAGCAATGAGGAGGGCATATGTTTAGAATTGTTTAAAATAATATTAATGTGTATGTTTTTAGTGGATTCCCATTACACGACGAAGCATAAAACAAAACCTCACAAGCATCCATAAAAATATTGACACAAATAGAGTATATGATGGAACAAACTTTCCCAACATAATGGTGAGCAACAAATACAAAGTATAAGATTTGCTCAAAAAGACAGCAATATAAATTCCAAACTCGAACTAACTTTTTTTTCCATAAAAAAAAGACCCCATTTGAAAATTTATAATAAAGAAAATGAGAAATACCATGCATTATTATTTGAAACTTACATCTTGGTTTGAATTTATAATTTTGAACTACATTCATGCATGTTTTGGATTACAATTTAGTGTTGAATATCTTATTTGTAGGTAAAAATCTTAAGCATTGGTAGTCATTGTATTTTGTAAGTATTTTAATGAAAGTCATCAATTTAGCTTGTTTTGATATGCACATGTAATTCACAAGAATTAATTGGAAGTATGAAAAATATATTATATACAAGACTTGACATACTTTGTATGTGCCATACTTATTTACAGATTCTTTGCTCATACACGTTTCCTCCACTGGTAAGAAAAGCAAAAACTTCTTTTCATTTTTATGTTTCTTAGACTACATATCTTATTATTTATTTACATGTATAGGATTGCTAGCCTAAAAGTAACTTAGTTTTATACTATTTGTATAGGAAATGGAGACGAAACCAATAGATACTGCTGCCAAAAGGTGCCTTGGCTTTGACTCAGATGCACCACGAAAGCGACGTTCTAGACATTTAAAATCATTTTCAGTAGGCCTAGGAACAATGGAAGATGGTGATAATGAGATGGTGTGTGAGAAGGAAGGAGATCACATTGCAGATCAGTTGTGTGTTGATCGATCTCAAGATTATTTGTCAGTTGTTAGAGATGTGTCACTTAATGTTGGGGAGAACCATCCAATTTTAGAAAGGTCACAAGATGAAGATAATATCAATGAGGTTGAACCAATTATGAAACAACCCCCTAAGAAACGTAGAGGCCTTACAAAAATGAAAACTATTGCAATTGAGGAACATAGTAAAATGGATATAACCTTCAATGGGTATGGGCAACCAATTGGAGAGGCTTCAATTGGGATGGCTTCATTTTTAGGTCCACTCGTGAGAGAGGTCGTTCCTATGACTTTACAAGATTGGAGGAAATTGTCTACAAGATTGAAAGAGATTTTGTGGACATCAATTCAAGTACATATTTGATATTTGATATTTTGATTGATTATCTTTTTAATCTTACGTTTTGTGGTATAAATTTCTAATTATTTGAAATATTATTATAGTCAAGATATAATTTGAACAAAGATTGGCAAAGAACTTATATTTTTCAAAAGATGGGTAGACTGTGGAGAGCAGGAAAATAACGGATTGTGTCCAAAATTCAAAATGCTTCGAATGATGAGGAGCTTGTTAAATTGAAACCAACCAATATACAATCTATGAGCGATTGGATGGACTTTGTGAAAGAAAAGAATAGTGTGAGATTCAAGGTAATTCAATGTCATTTGTGTTAAACTCATAAGATTATAACTAAGGTCTCCAATGATTAATTTATATTTGTGCATATACATATATATTTGATTAGGGAAAAAGTGAAAAATTCAAATCCATGAAGAAGAGGCAACTTCCACATACATGTAGTCGTAAGGGTTATGCTCGATTGGCAGAAGAAATGGTATCAAATATTGTGAATTATTTAAAACTATATTCATTATTTTAATTTATTACTAATTGATTATGCATATTTTATTTTTTAAGAAAAAAAGTTGCTTAGATTCATCTTCAGTGATAAGGGTCGCATTATGGGCAAAGGCACACAGGAAAAAGGATGAAAATCCTATTAACTCACAAGTTGCAGAAACACTGGTGCGATTACAAACCTCTAAGCTGAATTAAACATTGTTGAGGTTCTTGAAGTTGGAAATTCAAACTATGAGACTTTATATTTAAGAACTCTTTTTGTCGTTGTAGTTCTTTGTTTTTTCTTGTAAATACGCCATCGAAAGTTGCATGACCTCTTTAACTAGTTATTGACACGCGAACGTTTGATTTGGAAGGTCGTAATTGTATTTGAGGTCCTTGAAGTTGGACATTCCAAACTAGGAGACTTAAAATTTTTTTTTTGGGGGGGGGGGGGGGGGGGGGAATTGAAGGGTACTTCTCAATTTGAAGATAGTTGAATTCTTTTGTTGTTGTTGTAAGTTTTTATTGTTTTTTTTTTAAATTTTATCTTCTAAATACGTCTTTGAAAGTGGTATGACCTCTTAAGGTCGTAATTGTATTGTCGAGGTTCTTGAAGTTGAAAATTCCAAACTAAGAGACATTTTTTGGGGAGGGGTAGTTATCAATTTGAAAATACTTGAATTCTTTTTGCATGATGTTGTAAGTTTTTGTTGTTCTTTACTTATTTTCTTGTAAATTCACCTTTAAACCTTGAATGGCCTCTTTAACTAGTTATTGATATGTGAAAGTTTGATTTGGAAGATCATAATTGTATTGTTGAGGTTCTTGAAGTTGAAAATTCTAAACTAATAGACTCTAAAGTAAAGTAATGGGGAAGATGGGTAGTTATCACTTTGAAGATACTTTGAAGATACTTGAATTCTTGTTGTTGATGTTTTTGACAAAGGTTTTGCTCTTTCTTTTCTTTTTTTCCTTCTAAATGCATCTTAACAAGGGGTAGAGTCTCTTTAACTGGCTATTGAATATGTGCAAGTTTAATTTTGTATTGTTGAGGTTCTTGAAGTTGGAAATTTCAAATGAAAAAGCTTTATCTTTAAGTAGTGAGGAGGGAGGGGGAGGGGGAGGGTACTTATCAATTTAAAGATACTTGACCACTTTTATTTTGCTAATTGATGTGATGCTAGGAGTGTATTAAGCAAATTGAAAATGAAAGGACAAACACTTCTTCAACTAATGTGGCCAATGATGCAATAAATAAAGTTCTTGGTCCTGATCGTGGTCATATTAGAGGACTTGGATTTGGAGTGACCATTTCAAAGTTGTTCGTATTGTCTCAAAGAGATAGCAATTATACCAAACTTGAAGAAAAATATAAGAAGATAGAGGGAGAAATGTCTGAAATGAGATATGTGATGTCTCATATACTCAAATTTCAAGTATGCAAGTACTAGTAGAATCAATATAGGTTTATGTTCATGTTTTCTTATTATTTAACCCTTTTTTTTTGTTTCAATTCTTCTAATTTTAGGGCAATACAAGTGAACAACTTTCTAATGCTACAAATGAACCTATGGCTAACAATATTACTACTGACCCAGTTGTATCTTCACCTTCGGTAAAGTAGTTATTACTTGTTCCTTTTATTCTAGTTTATTTTAGTAGTTTACTAAACTATTTTAGATAAACAAAATTTTCACAACTTGCTCACTATGTTATGTATTACATTTTATATTGCCTTGTTGGTAAAGAGTATTAACAATCATAATGCTCTCCGCAAGTGCAAGTTGTTAGATTGGTGTGGTACAGGAGAGGTAGTTGCTGAAGGTCGATGGTCTTCAAATGACCCAAAAGTTCTTGTTCATCATGTTCCCCTCGGTCAACAAGCTGTAAGAGTTTGGGTGGACTTACCAATAAAACATGATGCATTTTTATGGAGGCCCAACTCAGAAATGACATACATCGAAGATGCTGTTGATAGTACAGTTGCATGGCCTTCTGACAAAGTTATCTTCAATACGTACATTTATTTATTATTAATTAAAATTATTTATTCTTCAATAAACTTTTTTATTTTGATAATTTTATATTCATTTTTATTTCTTTCTTGATAAAGTTTTGTAGGTTGATGAAGGAAGATCAATGCAATGTCTTGACCACAAACACAACTAGCTTAAGTTGTTTGGACTTTTGATATCAACATATTTTGTAATTTATAAATAGTAGATTGATAAAGTTTATGTTTTATAGCATCTTCAAGTATATGATATTCATCACTATATCTATTTTTTTTGGTGGGCAATGTGAATCTTGTATGAATGCTTATTTAGGTAAAGACACATTTTGATTATATATATTTTTATGGATCATATATTTATTATTTGACTTCTAATGTGTAAACAAGGTATGCAATATGAACAATAGCATTAATCAAAAAATTCAAGAAGCTATAAAAAAAGATACAATAATAGCATTTATTCATGCCATAAAAAGTTTATAAATGGTATTATAGCCTAAAACAAACACTATTATATACATTTTATAGCGTTTACGAAAAGTCATTACAACCCATGCTATTAAAAGTCTGAGACTATTTATAGCATTTATAAAACACTATGAAAAGTCTGACTTTTTATAGCCTTTAAAAAATGCTATGAAAAGTCTGACTTTTTATAGCCTTTATAAAATGCTATGAAAAGTCTGACTTTTTATAGCTTTTGTAAAACGCTATAAAAAGTCTCTGACTTTTTATAGCGTGGGTTGTAATGACTTTTTGTAAACGCTATAAAATGTCTATAATAGCATTTTTTTGGAGCTATTGTATATCTTTTTTCCTGTAGTGTGTGAAAAATGCAAAATGCAAAAAAAAAAAAAACAAAAATCCACCATTCTGGGAGAATTTAAAATCAAAACAGCTCGACCATCGTATCGAGAAAAGAAAAAGCTTCACGATTTTGCCCTAGTTCATAAATTTCCTTTACTCTGAGAGACTTTAACCTGATTTGCCACCAAAATGACGATAACGGCTTTATCCCAGTTTAAAACTTATTTTGTAACAAGGATAGCTTTATCCTGATTCGCCACCAAACTGACAATAACAGTTTTGCTTTAGTTTAAAACTTCCTTTGTAACAAGGATAGCTTTATCCTGATTCGCCACCAAACTGACAATAACAGTTTTGCCTTAGTTTAAAAATTCCTTTGTAACGAGGATAACTTTATCCTGATTTGCCACTAAACTAACAATAACAGTTTTGCCTTAGTTTAAAAATTCCTTTGTAACGAGGATAGCTTTATCCTGATTTGCCACCAAACTGTCAATAACAGTTTTGCCTTAGTTTAAAACTTCCTTTGTAAAGAGGATAACTTTATCCTGATTTGCCACCAAACTGACAATAACAGTTTTGCCCCAACTCCTCTTAAAGGGTCCCTTTACCTTTTTAACAATTCTCTTGTTTGGACGAAACATATACGTTTCTTTTTCCACGACTTTCTAGCTTGATTTGAATTTTATGGAACAGACGTCATTGCTTTTAAAAGTCTCAGACATGCCTAATTTCATTCGTAATTGCAATAGTAATTAAGGCAACCATAACATTAGAAAATCTCAGATAGAAATGAAAGAAAAGAGTTATTGAGTAAGAAGATTTTCTACAAATGGAAAAATTTCCAACCCAAGGTCAAAGAGAAAAACTTCTTAAACAAAATACTGAAATTGGCGTGTAACTTTCCTAAACACTTGTTGAATTTCCTGCAACTTTGTCTAGCCTTCAAAGAAAGTGGTCTGAGAGTCTATGCATAATATTTACGAACATAATTTGAATTGACTGGGCTTGATAATTCATGACCATCCATATTGGTCAAGATTAGAGCTCCTCCTGAGAAAGCCTTTTTTACCACAAATGGTCCCTCATAATTTGGAGTCCATTTTTCTCGATGATCCTTTTGGAAAGGAAGAATCCTTTTTAGTACCAGGTCCCCTTCTCTGAACTTTCTTGGGCGGACTCTCTTATCATAGGCTTTCATCATCCTTCTTTGGTAGAGTTTACCTCTACTCAATGCTGTCAGTCTCTTCTCCTCGACAAAATTGAGTTGTTCATAATGATTTTGGACCCATTCAACCTCTTCTAACTTAGCTTCCATAAGAACTCTCAACGAAGGAATTTCCACTTCAATTGGAAGGACTGCCTCCATACCATAAACTAGAAAGAAGGGCGTTGCCCCAGTTGAGGTACGAACTGAAGTACGATAGCCATGTAGAGCAAAAGGAAGAATTTCATGCCAGTCTCTATATGTTATTGTCATCTTTTCAACAATTCTCTTTATATTTTTGTTGGCAGCCTCAACTACACCATTCATTTTCGATCTGTAGGGGGTTGAATTGAGATGTTTGATCTTGAACTGCTCACATAGCTCACTCATCATCTTGTTATTTAAGTTTCTGGCATTGTCAGAGATTATGGTTTTGGGGAGGCCATAGCAGCAAATGATCTCCTTCTTAATGAATTTGATCACAACTCCCTTTGTCACATCAGGATAAGAAACTGCCTCTACCCATTTGGTAAAGTAATCCATGTCTACCAAAATAAAGCCATGTCCGTTTGAAGCCTTGGGATCAATAGGACCAATAACGTCCATTCCCCACATGGAAAAAGGCCAAGGAGCTGTTAAGACATGTAGTTCAGATGTAGGAACATGGGCCTTGTCTGCATAAATCTGACACATATGACACTCTCTTGCATACTTGATGCAATCTGTTTCCATGGTCAACCAATAATATCCAGCCCTCGAGACTTGTTTGGCCATCATATGTCCATTGGCGTGAGCCCCACAAATTTCGTCGTGAATTTCTTTCATAATCTGGTAGGCCTCTGTTGAATTCACACATCTAAGTAGTACCATGTCATGGTTTCTTTTGTAAAGTATTTCTCTATTCAAGAAAAATTTCATTGCCAACCTTCTAAGAGTTCGTTTGTCATTTTCTGACCCCCTAGGAGGATATTCTCCACATTTTAGATACTGCTTGATGTCTTGAAACCACGGCTTGCCATCTGGCTCTCCCTCGATATTCATATAAGAGGCTGAAGCATCTCGCTTCTCAACTTTCATTGGTTGGACTTCTTTATCAAAATCCACATTGAACATGACTGCTAGTGTAGCTAATGCATCTGCTATTCAATTATTTTCTCTTGGCGATTAATCAAAAGAAATTTGATCAAATTCCTGAGACAACTTTGATATAAGTTGCTTGTACGATAGTAACTTAGCATCTCTAGTCTCCCATTCTCCTCTTAACTGATGGTATACCAACAAAGAATCCCCTAAGACTTGAAGTTTCTTAATTTTCATATCTAGAGCTGCCTGTATGCCCATTGAACATGCTTCATATTCAGCCATGTTGTGTGTATAGTCAGAACATAGCTTGGTAGTGAGAGGGAACAATTCTCCATTGGGTGATATTAATATCGCCCCTATTCCATGGCCCAACTCGTTTGAAGCTCCATCGAAAAACATGGTCCACATATCTGAATTTGATCTTTCTTCTTCCGTTGTTATAGTGAAAACATACTCATCAGGGAAGTCAAACTTCATTGGCTCATAGACTTCTATAGGTTGTTGTGCCAAGTAATCAATAAGAGCACTTCCTTTTATTGATTTTTGAGTCACGTAGGTGATGTCATATTTAGATAAAAGAACTTGCCACCTAGCAATCCGTCCTGATAAAGATGGTTTCTCGAAGATATATTTCATAGGATCCATTTTTTAGATGAGCCATGTTGTGTGATACAACATATATTATCTTAAACAACGTGCAACCAAAGCTAAAACACAACATGTTTTTTCCATGGAGGAATACCTTGTTTCACAACTAGTGAACTTCTTGCTTAAATAATATATAGCTTGCTCTTTTCTACCAGAGTCATTGTGCTGCCCGAGTACACAACCCATTGCATTTTCTGTCACTATGAGATACAAGATGAGAGGACGTCCTGGAACTGGAGGTACAAGAATTGGCAGGTTCTGTAAATACTGTTTAATTTTATCAAATGCAGTTTGACAATCCTCATTCCAAATCCCATCATTGTTTTTGTGAAGTAGCTTGAAGATAGGTTCATATGTTGTGGTTAATTGTTGCTATGAATCTTGTAATGTAATTTATTCGACCTAGAAATCCTCTCACTTCCTTTTGGGTTTGTGGGGGTGCCATTTCTATAATTGCTTTATCTTTGTCGGGGTCTACCTTAAAGCCTTCCTGACTAACCACAAATCCTAGCAGTTTTCCTGAGGTTTTCCCAAATATACATTTGTTTGGATTGAGTTTAAGTTTGAACTTTCTCAATCGATCAAATAACTTGCGGAGAACCTTTGTATGCTCTCCTTTTTTTTTTTTTTGACTTAGCAATCATATCATCCACATAAACCTCAACTTCTTTGTGCATCAAATCGTGGAACAATGTGACCATGGCTCGTTGGTAAGTTGCTCCAGCATTTTTAGGTCCAAATGACATAGCTTTATAGCAGAACGTTCCCCATAGTGTAATGAAAGTGGTTTTTTTCCTGATCCTCAGATGCCATTTTGATTTGGTTGTACCCTGAAAACCCATCCATAAAGGAGAGGTAGAGAAACCAGTAGTATTATCCACCAACACATCAATATGAGGGATCGGGAAGTTGTCTTTAGAACTTGCTCGATTCAAATCCCTATAGTCGACACACATCTTAACTTGTCCATTCTTCTTTGGCACATGAACAATGTTTGCCACCCACTCAGGGTAATTAGCAACAACCAAGAATCCAACGTCAATTTGTTTCCTGACTTCATCTTTTATCTTTACTAACATGTCTGGCTTTATTTTTCGTAACTTTTGTCTTACAGGTTTGCACTCGGGGTTGAGTGGCAAATGATGCATTACAATATTTGCATCCAATCTACGCATGTCTTGATAGGACCAGGCAAATACATCAGCATATTCTATCAGTAAATCAACCAATTTTTGACGAGTTTCTATGGAGATGTTGGTGCCAATTTGAATGTCTTTGATCTCTGTTCGTGATCCCGGTTAATTGTCTTTGTTAGTTCTTCATGGGGCCCAAAATTCTTTCTTATTGTTCCATCATTTCCAATATCTCGGGAGTAGGTTCGAAGTGTCTTTCTTCCTCATGTTAGATCGGTATGGCAACCCTAGAGGGGGGTGAATATGGTTTAATAAAACTTTTTCTTAAGTATGCACAAATAATCTAATTATCAAACTTTTTATACACAAATAAAAAGGATAATTAATACAATATATAAAGTATGAAAAATTAATTCAATCTAACACAATAAACAATTAAGAACAAATTAAAGCATGCAATAAATTACTATAATTAACTTGCAAAAGTTAAATGAGAAAGAGTTAGAGAGGATGACACCGTAATTTTATAGTGGTTCGGTCAAACTCGACCTACTCCACTCCCCAAGCGCCTCTTGGGAATTTGAATAAAAACTTTAGCGACTCTTTCCACGGATTAGAGCCCAACCGCTACAACGCTCTTTTTACGAGTTCAAGAGCAAACTCGATCCTTTCCACTGGTTAGGATCAAACTGTTACAAAGTTTGATATGTTTATAAAACACACTTATAACTCTCTTAATAGAGTGGATTTACAAATTTCTCACACAAAAAGAAATTCTCACAATACAATAATTCTCTCTCAAGAAAAAGATGAAAAGAAAAAAAAAATTGAGAGCTTGGAAAGAGCAACAATGGAAGCTTTGAGAATTTGGAGGATGAAAAACTATGGAAAACTTAGTAATTTTTGGAGAAGAAGATGGTATAAAAAGAGAGGGAAAAGAGGTAAAAATCAAAATTTAATTTGGAACATTGGATTGTGGTAAAAGTGAAATGAATGGTGGAGATTAAAAGAAAATAAAAAGTAAAAATTAAATAATAAATAAAATATATAATATAATATAAATAATATAATAATAATAATAATAATAATAATTATTATTATTATTATTATTATTTTTAAAACTGCCAGACGGTCAGATGCATTTAATGCATTCTGATTTTTTTTTAAACACAAACGGTAACTTATATATATATAATATATAATAATATATAATTTTAATTTTCTTTTATTTTAAAACAAACAAAAATCCAATCAAGTGTCACTTTCCCATAGCTCCACGTGTCACTCTCTAAATGGTCCATAATGCTGACTCAGCGCCACGTCATTGCGTCGGGAATTGTTCGTTCAAATTTGTTTTGCCCATAACTTCTTCGTTTTAACTCCGATTTGAGTGATTCAAGAGGCATTGAAACCATTATTTCGAGCTCTACGTTATAGATACTTCAAAACACTAAAATTATTAGTAATTAATAGCAGGTTTGTTATCATCAAAATATTAATTAATTAATTAATTAAAATTAATTAATTTGAGATCAAGGGCCAAAAAGCCAACACCTCATCTACCTCCTCATCAGACTCAACATTGTATATAGGAGTATCAAATTCGTATTGAGGATCGTTTGCACATTCAAACTCAGTATTATTATTTAAGACGTCATTTATTTGGCATAGGAACAAAAGAGAAGAAAAGACGAAAAGGATAATAAATGTCTTGTCTTGAAGAAAATAATACACAAAGCAAAGGAAAATAGACAGAATCATGATCTTTATTAAATAACGAAATAGAACTGAACAAAGAGTAAGTGGACTGGAAATTGAAATAAACAGAATAAAATGATGAGACTAACTTGGACTCGACAGAAACCTAAATTATCAAAACAATTAAAAATGAAGATGGACAATTACTTTGACATTTTAACAGCAAATGACGGTAATTCGATAACACTATAATTGTCAAGCTTGAAGTTCTCTGGGCAAGGGTAGATCCATGGGCCTATTTCTTCTTCTTCAATCACGGCTGCAATTGCATAATCTTCACAGCCCTCTGAATGAATTACACCAGCACTTTTGAAACAATGGTAGAGAGGCAGGATCCTATTTTCTTGATGCTTTAGTTCACGGTTCTCCAATCTGGCTAATCGTTTTTCTTTTTCCTATTTTTGTAATATGATCATGTCCGTTTTACTGGGTTTATACCCAAGCCCAAATCTTTTCATATTTTTTGTTAGGCTCAAGACATCATCTAAATAACTATCACTTTTGCAAGAGATATTTGGAAGCTTGAACTTAGGTTTCTTAGATTCTCCATGTAGGGTCGTGGTGCTTGCAATCTTAAAAGTCTGAAATGATGATTCAAAAGCTTCTTCCGCCGCTTCGACATAAGGCATTGAAGCTGATCTCGAAACCCAAATATCCTCTTGGCCCAAGACAATTACTAGATTTTTTCCAACTGAAAATTTGAGCTTCTGGTGGAGCGTTGATGGGATAGCTCCAGTTGAATGTATCCAAGGTCGCCCCAGTAAAAAGCTGTATGCAGCGGGGATGTCCATAACTTGAAAGGTTATGTCAAACGTGCAAGGGCCTATTTGTATTGGAATCTGAATATCACCAACCACTTGACTGCGTGCTCCATCAAAGGCCATTACTATCACGGTGCTGGGACTCATGTGAGACATGTCAACAGGCAACTTTTCTAATGTTGATTTTGGCATTATGTTCAGTGAAGATCCAATGTCAACTAGGACCTTTGCAACCAGGAAGTCCTTGCATTTGACAAAAATATGAAGTGCCTTTGTATGTCCTGTACCTTCGGGGGGTATCTCATCATCAGTAAAGGTTATGAAGTTGCACGCAGTTATATTCCCAACAATATTGTCCAAACTGTCTGATGTGATGTCCCTAGGAACATAGGCTTGATTCAATGCTTCTAGTATCATATTTCGGTGTGCCTCTGAGGATAACAACAAACAAAATATAGAAATTTTTGCAGGTGTCCGAGCTAATTAATCAACCACTTTGTACTCACTCTGCTTAACCAATCCCAGAAACTCTTGGGCATCCTCTTCAGATACAGACGATTTGGTCTTTGAGTTGTTCATTTTTTCCTTGAGCTCGTCATCATTGCTTGTACTAGTTTTAGCACTTAACTTTTGCTCTTTTCCCCTATTCCCACATTGCTTCACTAACTGATCAGGAGTATAACATCTTCCACTTCGTGTCAGACCCCCTACTCCAGTGATATTGTCAATAGGAAGCGATGACGTTTCCGAGTTGATGGTCACCTTGTACTCATAGCTCTAAGGTACATCTTTCGAACTTTTGTACTTAAAAGGATCTGGTACCTGGATATTGATTGGTTTCAGATCAGTAGTAGGTAGAGTGAGCTTTTCACGATAAAAGATTGTGAGAGGTTTAAAAGACACATTCAAACTGACCTTTTTAGAGGAAAGTCACTCCACAGTGCGTATTTCGTTATCTGGATAAGAGTAATGAGCTTGTGCAACAGTAGGAACCTTCAAGTACATTAACTCTTGGACCTTCTTGCGAAAGTGGTGACACTGATCCAAAGAATGACCTTTTTCCCCAGCGTGAAACAAACATGTCAGGTTATCATTATATCCATACTAAGTAGAATCCATACGTAAGTATTCTATAGACACGTAACCATTAGCAAGGAGAATCTTCAAAAGTTTTTCCATGGGAGTCACAATTTCTGAAACATGTGCTTTTACATCAATACTTTGATATTCTATTGCATTTACTTGGTGATTTGGCAAGGGATTCTTATTGACATTGGGCCCCTCTTCTTTTTTGAAATTCAGCCACCCTGAATTGATGAGCTCTTACACCTTGTACTTCAGAGCAGTACAATTTTCCGTCGTATGCCCAGCGGCTCCTGCATGATAGTCATAATGAGCGTTCGGATCATACCATCTTGGGTAGGGGGTTGCATCAGTCGTAAAGGCTTAGGTGCCAGCTGAAGATTCTGGAACAACTAAGGTAAAAGCTCGGTATATGTCATTGGAATTGGATCAAATTGAGGCTTCTGTACTACCTTGTTATTCTGTTGTTCTGTGGTGACCGTCTGCTGCTACCTATGAGGCTGAAAGCTTTGATTTATCGGGGATCTTGAACCTTGGCTTGAGTAAGGAAAATATTGAGTAAATGCACTATTTACCTTATACGGATACTATCCGTACGAGGGTGGATAATAACCTGAGGAGTATTGCGGCATCTGCTGATGGGACTGTTGAGTAAATTTTTCCACTTTCCCTACCATCTGTACCTTTCTTTCCTTTTTTTTCAAAAGTGATCCCTTTTTGGTTGTTAATGATTCTGCAGTTTGACTGATCCTACCATGCTTGATTCCATACTCAATTCTCTCTCCAATCGTCATGATGTCAGAGAAGTTCGTTGAAGCACTCCCTATCATATGGTTGTAAAATGGGGACTTAAGGGTATTGATAAACATGGTCAGTTAATGGTGGTTGAACTTGAGTTGCTGTGTCTCTCCATCTCTGAGCATACTCTTTGAAATTCTCAGAGCTCTTTTTTTCCATTCTTTGCAGATCCAAACGATCAGGAGCCAAGTCTATATTGTGTTTATACTGTTTGAGGAAAGAGTCGGCCAAATTTTTCCACGTGCCAACATGAGCACTGTCAAGCTGCATATACGATCGAGTAGCTGGACCTGTCAAGCTATCTTGAAAACAATGAATGAGTAACTTGTCATTATGCACATGCGCTGCCATCTTCTTGCAATACATGACAATGTGGCTTTTGGGACACCATGTTCCATCAAATTTTTCGAATTTTGGTACTTTAAATTTTGGTGGGAGTACCACGTCTGGCACTAGACATAACTGAGTAGCATCTATGTTTCGAAACACATAAGTACCTTTTACTACTCTCAATCTTTCTTCAAGGACCTCGAGCTTTTCACTAGATGGGGCTTTATTGTCCCCAGTCAATCCCTTCTTGACCTCTGGGTTGTCAAGATTGGGAACAGTAACAGTCACCCTTGATGGTCCTTCCTTAGAGGTTGGAATTCCAGCTTGGCCATTTATAGGAACATGCTCCGATTTATTTATGAATGGAAACAAAATTTGTTCTACCGGGATGTTGTACAGAGGATTGTACATCGTATACTGTGGAGTAAAGTTGTTTGTTATCTGGTGAGAATGAGAGCTAATCCCAAGAGGATCATTAATTGCATTGATAGGTTGAGCACCATCAGCCACTTTTTGCCCTTTTCCAAGGCGATGAGAATGGCACTAGCTTTCCTCGTAGTTCCTCTATATATTTCCTTGTCTTTTCCATTTCTGTGGTTTGCTCTTCCATGATCCTTCTTCTGTATCTAGTGATGTGGGTGCGACGAATTCTAGGTGATCGAGTTGTTTTGTTGTTCTCCACTATTGATGAAATGAGAGAGGAAGACTAAGAGTGATGATAAAACAACACATGATCCATAAATGAATGAACTTTTATTTCTTTGAAGAAAAAGTACAAATTAACCAAAGAAGAAGAAGAAGAAAAAATAAATGAGGAAAAATAAATAAATAAATAAATAAAATATGAAATGGGGAGAAAGGAAACATTTAATGAAAGTGACCAAAGTATCCAAGGTCTCTACTAATCATTCCTAAAAACTCATATAGCTCATCCGCATTTGATGCCATCGGTGAAGTGCTCTTTCGCAGATCCCTTGCCATTTTGCAAATCCTCGAGGTCTTCTAGCCATTATTCCAATAGTATGTCGTGTTTGGTTCACCTTTTCGATGATCATTTGTAGGTCACTTCTCAAGACATTGTAATTTTCTTTCATTGCATGACACTGTTGTTCTAGTTGCTCCCTTTTAATTGATAACTGCTCGTTTGCTCTTTGACACGCCTTCAGTTGGTGGTCCAATGAGCTTGCATAATTCCTCATAATTCCATACTCTTCTGATTGATCCTTCATTCTCATATGTAAATCATCCAAAGTATGGCGTAGGGTAGTATTAGCTTGCTCAAACTCAGTAAGTTGTGTTTCTTGCTTACTGATGTTTCCTTTTAAATCGCCAACTAGCTACATAAGGATCTCCTTACCTTCCAAAAAGTCTATGATCTTGTCTTATTGTAGGTGAATCTTCCTTCCTAATGCTGCATTTTGGTTCCTCAATGTGTGATTTTCCTTGTTCAACCTCTTGTTTTCCTCATCATAATCTCTTTCTCGTTTGGATCGACTTTTTGAGGAAAATGTGGTGCACATTCACGACAAGTCCAAAGGAGGACCACGACTGACCAAGTTGGCGATTACTTACCTGATTGGCATGAGGCCAAGTAAAGTTCAAGAGGTTAGAAAACACTCATTATGACTCATAGTGTCTTGTTCAATGTTGAAGAGAAGTCTTCATGGGTTGTGTTTATGGATCGAATGGGAGATCAATTCCACGGCTTGGTGGCAAAAGTAAGAGGAGTTCAAGGTTAGGCATTGTAAGAAACAAGATTCCTTTGATGAAGATGGCGACAGTCTGAAAGATCCAAAACAAACAAGGATGGACAACTCAAGAAATAAAGTCTGAGGCAAAAAACTCGTGGAGGGAGTGATCCTGATGAGTTCGTTGTGAACCAAGTGTTTCGATTCACGTGGTTGCATCTTGGGGGATCGAGTGAGGTATACTCGCAGGTAATGAGGTGATGCTCACGATTGACCACTGTGGTGAAAGAGCACATTACTTGATGCTTGCTTAACCTGAGGTATCAGTGGTCATGCAAGAGACCACAACCCAATGACGTGGAGTGTCATTGGCAGACTCAATATGAAAGTTGAGTGGCATTCGTAGGGACTACGAACCAAGGCAGTGGAGATGGACTTCCATTTGCCATAATGGGAGTTGTTGATGTGGATAGATATCACGAGTGGCGCACGGAGGGCGACACCCATATGTGAGCAGGTGGCACACATGGAGACAACTAACTAGTACTGATGTAGACTGATGCCACAGATTAGCGCACGGAGGGCAACATCCATGTGTATGTGAATGGCATACACAACGAAAGCCAAGAAGGCTAGCGCAACATTTGGGCTGCAACCCACAGGTATGCATACAAGTGGATGACAGCATGGGTGACAACAAGTTACCATGGACAAGTTACCATGGATGGCGGCTAGAGTTGCTAGAGATTAAAGAGCATGGGCACAAGGGAAAAAGCTTGTGCACGTTACTAAGTCGGTGGCACGCAGGTGCGAAGCAACAAAGCAACGCACAGGTGCATGTGTGAGGTTGCGACCAAATAGAATGTATAATGCATGTTGGGAGTGACATGTAGTGTTTGAGAGAAGTTCATCTAAGAAGTGGATGCCAAATGACGATATAATGTCAGGAGGCATGTTGATCCACAAGTCCAACACGATATCGAGATCAATGAAGACGTTGAGCATTTTAAGTGGTGGAAGTTTGTCACACCCCTAAATCTCAAAGCACATGACTTGGCCAAGTGGGCCAAGGCGAGTGGGCAGGTGGAAAACTTATGGCTAACACAAGATTAGCAACACAGGTGCTCGTAGTGTTGGAGACGTGCGGTCAAGACATGTTGCGTGGTCAGACAACATCGCGTGGTCAGAGACCACGCACTGTCTAGACAAATCGCTTAGAGGTTAGCAGGTGGCTAGCATGACATTCGCAGCACAACATGGGCAGAAGGCCCACAAGACGTGCTAAGAGGTTAGAACGGCATCTTGTGCGTGGGTGACACACAACAGCACGTCAGAGTGCTGGGAGGCACTCCCATGGGTGGGCCATTGCAAGCCAATGGGCAAAAGGGCATACGAGCATGTCCAGAGGCATTCAAGTGGATGTCGGTATGTTGGGCAGAACTGGGTGCATGTGGTGCACGTAGGTGGCATGCACGAACATGGCTCGGTTCGTAGATAGCTAAGCGGGGTGCTGGAGGCATGCGTGCGCTCCTGGCGCACTTGATAAGAAGACCGCACGCGCACCACGCATAGATAGCAAGTTAGAGGCAGCACTCACAGTGGCAACTTACACGCGCGCCTGGCGTAGACAGACAACGCATGCGCATGCCTGCTCTCCCAATGGCAGAAACTTGCTGGCGAGCCCAATTTTGGCAACAAAAGCCTGGACTTGGCGCCACATGGCAGGAAACGCCTGGAATTTTCGTTTTAATGCTGTTGTTCATTATTATGGGCTTTTTTGGACATAGGGACGCGTGGAAGCACATGGGGATGGCTATGACACTTGTAGGGACATGTGGCAAGCATTTAGAGGCACATTTATACATGCACAACACTTGGCGGAGCCTAAAGCATAGAGATGACAAATGGAGTCATATGAATGTTGAAGAATTCATGTGAGACACTTGCTGGACATATGTCATCTCATTATCATAGAAGTGTGCATGGAGGACACTTGGAGGACACATGACAGTCTATTCTCACTCAAGGAGTATATATGTTACACATGGCGTGATGTGGTGGCCAAAAGGGACACTTGTCAAGATGTGGAGCTTTCCTACAAACAAAGTGTGGATAATTACAAGTGATTGGGTAATTTTTATTGTGGATAATTATCCATGGAATGGATAAGATCAAGTGGTTGGATAACTACCCATTATTATCCATGGGAATGGATAAGATCAAATGGTTGGACAACCATCCAGTCTTATCCATCCATCCATCCATTCTCTCCCTTTGTCTATAAAAGGCAACCTCATGGATTGTGAGAGGGGCCTTTCGGTGGGTCTTGTGAAGATCCAACCTTAGAGAGTCTTGGAGGTTTTCTTGAGAGAAAGCCTTGGAGAGGGTTTAGTGTGAGAATCCTTTCCTTCCTTGCGATTTCTTGAACAAGGGTGTTCTAGGAAGACAAGCCTTAGTTCTTTAGTGTACTTTGGTGGTGAGAGTTGGTAAGACCTTGGTGGTTGAGTCATTAGAGGGTTTATCAGTAAGTCCATTCATTGTGAGTGTGGAGTGGTCATACATGGGAGTTAAGTGTAATCCATTAAAAGAGTGTCTTGATGGACGACTTCCATGGAGTTTTGTAGAGATTGGGTATGTCATTGTGTTCAATGACATATGCCACTGAGCTGTAATGGTTTCCCTATTCATAACTATAAATGAAAAAGGTTGGGAGTGAGTTTTTCTCATACGCTTGGTGTACTTTCTCTACGTTACAACATGTTGTTTGTAATACATCGATATGCATAAATAAGGATAGTCTACTCGAACGAGCGAGTTGTATGGATCATGCGAGCGGCGTTATGTGCGAGGTATGACGAACATCAAGGCGACAAAGGAGTGTTACTTCTACAACTAACCTATGAAATGAACTATCAGGATGGTGAAAGGTTGTACTAAGACGAGGTCTTAGGCCGCACTACAGCGAAAATTTTGATGTCAGAATTTACCCCTGGACAAGTGGTATCAGAGCCATGTTTGTGCACATCTGGAGAGTTACCCTCGCCCTGTTACCGTGATGAGTGTTAATTAGAGCCAGGTTTTGCAAAACTTGTGAGGTGGTGCAATCTTGGAGAGTTAACTTTTCTTTACTACCATGATAAGTCGTATGGAAGATAAGGTTAGCCGAACCTTGACGAGACAAGTTGTGCTGGCAGTGTTTTTCTTGTTGGAAGCTGTCTTTGATAACTGTGATAGGTTGATGTCAGAGACGAGTTAGAGAAAAACTTAAAAGTCTTGTGACAAGCGGATCCAGAGGAAGCCAAGTTCGTGAGAACAAGGTTGTGTCAAGTAGCCATGGAGATCCTACACTAGGAGTTGATATCATGATGAGTGGTATCGATAGGGACAAGTAGGGTGCCCTTTAGAAAGGAGACCTTGCTGATGAAGGACCTCATCTAATATCATGATGGAAAATGATATTAGGAGGAGAGGTGACCCAAATGGTGGAGATCAAGGTTCGTGACGAAGATGGAGCCAAATTGTCGAAAGTAGATATCATTGGCAAAATGGTATTTGCAAGCAATTGGTGGAACGAGTCAGTTGGTGGAGACACTGAAGCGAGCTTGTCGAGGGCTCGTCAAATTAAAATTTATAAACCGATCCTAAGCTACTTGTAGCATTGAGTGGACCGGGTCGATCTCAGGGAACCGAATATTAATTTCTCAAGTTAAATTTGCAAAGGAGAAAGCAATTAAAAAGGGGGTTTTTGTGTTTTTTTTATAAATAAAATAAAACATAAACAATAAAGATAGAGATAGATCAAATCTTACCAAAATCCAATCCAAAGGTACGGTTCTACTCAATTGCAAAAATTGATCATAGGCATTCAAAATATTTAAACTTAACAATGCAAGCACTTGGCCAACTTATTAGGAAACCCCAAAAAGTGAAAATTCCCTAAAGTCATTAACTCTAACGAACGTCAAGTTAACGCTAATTACCTAAACAAGTCTTTACGAAACCGCTTCAATTTATTTAGGTAAAGGCATTACGAACTTTGGAACGACCAAGATAATTGATCAGGTAAAACAACTTTCACCTAATTAACATTCTTCTTTAACTCCTAGAACTAAACATGCAAGCCATGTATCATGGAAACCCATAAACATACACATGTGATAATTCTAATGCTACCGGTTCATTCAACATGACAATTACGGATCATGATCGTGATTAGCAATAAGGCATGTAAAGAGATTAAGGCGTCAATTTAATCAAAATACATACTTATAAAATTAACACGGGAATCAAAGAATACTTGTAATTGAAAGAAAACTACGTTAAGGTTCAAACCTCACAATATTGCAATTGATTACAACCGACCTCTGAATTGGGAATGCAGAGTTTAGCCGAGCATCGTGATAAAATTTGATACCATTATTGTCTAAGGAGAAAAGAGAAAAGGAGTCTAAAAACTCTCTAAAAACGTCTAGGCCAAAGGGCCAAAAAAAAATCCCCCTTGCTGTCCATCAGAAGGCGTAAATAGCCTTCAAGTAGACAACTTACACAAGTAAGAAACCCTAAATTCTAGAAAGATGTTTTCCCAAAATAATTAGGGAATAATATTTAAAATAAAATAAAATAAAGTAAATAACGTTCTCTCTTGTAAAATGCTGGAAAATACATCTAAAACTCGAAAATCCTTCCCTAAATTCTCAAAACAAACATAGAATGTTGCAAATAAGAAAAGTTTCTGGATTGCGCAGTCTTCATTATTTTGCCCATAACTTCTTCTACAAACCTTGGATCAACGTGATCTTTATATGGTTGGAAAGATCATTCCGAGATCTTTAAAATTATATCTAATTTAAATATATTCCAAAACGTGAGCAGTAAGATAATGGGAACGAAAGTTGGCACAAAATATTCTCGGGTACAGCAGTTTTCCAGCAGGAGCAGTAATCACTCAAAATGCCATAACTTTTATAATACTTATTGGAATGCAATGAGTCTTATACCGTTAGAAAGATAATTCAATAAGCTTCGATTTGATACCAAATTTGAATATATTTTCATCTCGAAATATCATGATATGACCGGTCAAATTTGGTATAGAAATTCAGTTGCTCGAATCACCTCCAATTTGGTCCGAATTAATTCTGAAATGGTGCAAACTCTTCAAAACACGTGAATTGTTCGAATCCCTAAAAAATAATAATAAAACACATAAAATCCTTCTAATTAACAAGAAATAAGTGTAATTAAATAGGACTTTATAGGTCCTTGATGTCAGAGACGAGTTAGAGAAAAACTTAAAAGTCTTGTGACAAGCGGATCCAGAGGAAGCCAAGTTCGTGAGAACAAGGTTGTGTCAAGTAGCCATGGAGATCCTACACCAGGAGTTGATATCATGATGAGTGGTATCGATAAGGACAAGTAGGGTGCCCTTTAGAAAGGAGACCTTGCTGATGAAGGACCTCATCTAATATCATGATGGAAAATGATATTAGGAGGAGAGGTGACCCAAATGGTGGAGATCAAGGTTCGTGACGAAGATGGAGCCAAATTGTCGAAAGTAGATATCATTGGCAAAATGGTATTTGCAAGCAATTGGTGGAACGAGTCAGTTGGTGGAGACACCAAGAGTTCGTGAGAAGAAGATGAATTCGCCGAGAGGAATTTAAGGACGAGATCCATCAACCACAGGTACCAGGTTTCGTGAGAGGAAAATGTGGTGCACATTCATACAAGTCCAAAAGAGGACCACGACTAACCAAGTTGGCAATTACTTACCCTATTGGCGTGAGGCCAAGTAAAGTTCAAGAGGTTAGAAAACACTCATTATGACTCATAGTGTCTTGTTCAATGTTGAAGAGAAGCCTTCATGGGTTGAGTCCATGGATCGAATGAGAGATCAACTCCACGTCTTAGTGGCAAAAGTAAGAGGAGTTCAAGGTTAGACATTGTAAGAAACAAGATTCTTTTGATGAAGATGGCGAGTGACACATTTCATTAAAGAACAGTCAGGAAGATCCAAAAATGACAAGGATGGACAACTCAAGAAAGAAAGTCTGAGGCAAAGAACTAGTGGAGGGCGTGATCTTGATGAGTTCGTTGTGAACCAAGTATTTCAGTTCACGTGGTTGCGTCGTGGGGGATTGAGTGAGGTATACTTGCAGGTAATGAGGTGATACTCGCAGTCGACCACTATGGTGAAAGAGCATGTTACTGATGCTAGCTTAACCTGAGGTAGTAGTGGTGATGCAAGTGACCACAACCCAATGACATGAAGTGTCATTGGCAGACTCAATATGACAGTTGAGTGGCATTTGTAGGGACTATAAACAAAGGTGGTGGAGATGGACTTCCATCTACCATAATGGGAGTTGCTGATGCGGACCGACGTCACGGTGGCTTACAGAGGGCGACACCCATATGTGTTCAGGTGGCACACATGGCGACAGCCAACCAGTTACTGATGTGAACCGACGCCACAGATTGGCGCACGGAGGGCAACATCCATGTGTATGTGAATGGCATACATAGCTAGAGGCAAGAAGGCTAGCGCAACATTTGGGTAGCGACCCACGGGCATGCATATGAGTGGACGACACATGGGTGACAACAAGTTACCCTGAACAGACGCGGTAGGGCTGTTAGAGTTGCTAGACATTCGAGAGCATGGGCACAAAGGTGAAGGCTTATGAATGCTACCAAGTCGGTGGCACGCAGGTGCAAAGCAATAAAGCAACGCACAGGTGCATGTGTGAGGTTGCGACCAAACACAATGCATAATGCATGTTGGGAGTGACATATAGTGTTCAAGACAAGTGCATTAAGAAGTGGATGTCAAATGACGATATAATGTCAAGAGGCTGTTGATCCACAAGTTCAACACGAAATCGAGCTCAATGGGGACGTTGAGCATTTTAAGGGGTGGAAGTTTGTCCGACCACTAAGTCTCAAAGCACATGACTTGGCCAGGTGGTCTAAGGCGAGTGGGCAGGTTGCACACTTGTGGCTAATGCGAGATTAGGAACACAGGTGCTCGTAGTGTTGGAGACGTGCAGTTGGGACATGTCGCTTGTCGGACAACATCGCGTGGTTGGAGACCATCGCATGATCTTGGCACATCGCCCGAACGCTAGTGGCTGGCTGGCATGACACACAGCACAACGTGGTTAAGAGGTCCACCGGACGTGCTAAGAGGTTAGCATGACATCTTGTGCGTGGGTGTCGCACAACAGCATGTTGGAGTGCTGGGAGGCACGCCTGTGGGAGGACCAAGGCGAGCCAACGATCCAGGAGGGCATACGAGCATGTCTAGAGGCATTCGGGTGGATGTTGACATGTTGGGCAGCAACTTGGTGCATGTGGTGCATGCAGGTGGCATGCACACACATGGCTTGGGGAGCAGACAGCGCAATAGGGTGCTGGAGGCAGGCAAGCGCACAGGAGAATAGTCGAGCGCTCGCGTATGCAGGCAGGTGCACCGAAGAGCCACGCGCGAGCCTAGCGTACGAGAGCAAAAGGCCTCGTGCGCGACACACAGACAGCACACTCGAGAGGTAGAGGCAGCGCAAGCGATAATGCTCATTTATGCGAATTATTTGGCCTTTATACTTAGTTATTCTTGTTATTTTATCTGTGTTATTAGGTAAAAAGGCTAGCAAAAAGTTGGTTTAAATTGAATTATTGTTGGAATCCTTTTAAATTAAGTAAGTGGAGAAAAGAAAGCAAAATAAAATGAAAACCACACTCATTTGATGTTTGTGTGCAGGAATTTGAAGAATGCAATAGAAATGAAATTGCATTGCAATTGCAATTATGCCAGATTTGGAAAACAATGCAACAGAAATGCAATTGCATTTCTGCAAAAATCTGGAAAATGCACCAAATATGGGATTAACGAAATTTTGGAGATTTTATGTCATTCTTCTTCACGAATTTAGGAAGGCAAGTTGACCCAAGCTACACATAAATCTTATAAAAGAAGGAAGAAATGAAGGCAAAAATATATGGGTTTTTCTCACATAAACATACCTTCAGGCTGCTTTTTTTTCTTCTCTTTTGCGGCTGTTTTTTCCAATTTTCCAGCCCCTTTCAACTTTGAAACTCAATCCTTCCTCAACGAAAGTTGAAGAAAGTGAAGGCTCAATTCCCTTTGAAAAAAGTGGAGTTGAGTTGATTGAGTAAGAAGTGAAAAAGGGTTGCGTTCGTCCATTTCATTAAATTTATTTTTTGTTTTATTTAAGTTATTTTCTTATGTCTTAGGATCTTAGTTGAATTTGTACTTTCATTCATTTAGTTTTATTTCAAGATTCAAATTATTTGTTTAAGTTTCATTATATTTTCGGTGTTGAGTTCTTCGTTCTTAATAAAGTTTCCAGCTTGTTCGAATTAATTTTCTTCTGCCAAAGTTTTATTCTAGTTTATGTTCTTTAAGTTTTGGTTAAGTTATTTTTATTTTTACATTCTAGAATTCTATCTATTCTTTCTTTCATTCTCAATTATGCATTTTTATTACTTTAAAACTTCATTTTTTATTTTTGCAATGATGAGCTAATTTTCTTTAGGGGTTCAAGTTGGTGAATGTCTTAGAGGAAAGATATAAAGCTTAAGAGTACAAACAATCTAGTTAACACTTGAACTTTGTTTGTTTTTGTTGAATTAATGTTGGGTAAACCTAAACGACCAACTAGTGTTGCTTGTCAAGCTTGAACTTAAAACCGAAAGAGTTAAGGGAAGGCAGATGTTGCAAAAACAATGGAGGAAAAGGCTTAGACATAAGTCCTAAAAATCGACCCTAGACATAGGGCGAGACTCCAAAACCACTGGAGTTGTTTTTCCAAAAATATCTCCCAACATTTTTATAACCTTGGTTACCAAACTTGTAATTTGAAAACAATTCTTGCTATCTTTTAAATTTTGTTGTATCAATTCCCTGTGGGATCGATACTCTGGAATACTTCCAATTTTATATTACTTGCATCGACAATGTGCACTTGCACTGGACTAGAGCTTTGTTTTAAAACTAAAAATATTTTCTTAAAGCCTCCACATTTCAGTTCAATCAGCACACGCAATTTTGGAAGGAAATGCCTGGCTTGGTGCCATATGGCGAGAAACGCCTGGAATTTCTGTTTTAATGTTGTTTTGCATTATTATGGGCCGTTTTGGACATAGGGATACATGGAAGCACATGGGGATGGCTATCACACTTGTAGGGACACGTGGCAAGCGTTTGGAGGCACATTTATACATGCACGACACTTGGCGGAGCCTAGAGCATGGAGATGACACATGGAGTCATATGAATGTTGAAGAATGCATGTGAGACACTTGTTGGACACATGACATCTCATTATCATAGAAGTGTGCATGGAGGACACTTGGAGGACACAGACGGTCTATTCTCATGCAAGGAGTGTGAAGCGAGCTTGTCGAATGCTCAATCAAAGACAATTTATAATACCGATCTAAAATTAACTACTTGTAGTAATTAATAGTGGACCGGGTCGACCCATAGGGAACCGAATAAATTGATTTCAATTAATTGGTTTTCTTAATCACACAGACTGACACGGACTGGGAGGGCGTTAAGCATAAAATAGAGACAGAAGGATTAAACAGAGAGCGGTAAAAATGAATGCTAATGATCTAACCACCACCGATTCGAGGCAATTAGAGATTAAACGCAACTTTGATAATAGATATTCAACTAATCAAGTAGTTTCCAGATATTTAAGACTGATCAAACTCCTCGGGACCCCGTAGAAGCCTCCCCTTGGGAACCGAAATTCCAATGTCTAAATCGGTTATTCAACTAATTATCTAGCATGCTATCTAATTAGAAAAATTAAGCTCTAGGGATATGTCAGAATGTGCTAATTAATTAAGACTGGCCAATCGAAATTAATCGACACGTGCATTTTAATCCTAAAGCCTACCATGTACACATAATTAAGAAACTCTACCTAATTAACCGATGTGGCAACCGACCTATTTACTACTCAAATTAAGCTAGAGACCGAGGACACTTGCGAGTATTTCTAGCATAGCTATGAAACTTTTGCACAGTTAATTTGTCAGATGAACCATACAATCATGCTACTAAGTATAAGCACAAAGATTAAAAGCCATAAAGATGCTGGAAATTTACATTCAAAGTGCTGGAATTTCACAAAATTACATAAAAATCCCAAACCAACCTTGAAACGACGACAGATCCTTAGCCAGACATTGAACCAAGCCTTCCAAATACCGAATTTAGATTAAAAAAAAAACTCTTAATCTAACTTATTCTAATGAAAAACAGAGAGAAAATAGGCTTTACATGGTCACTTGGTGGCCAAAAAGGAGACAAATGACCTAGAGGACAAAAAAAATCAATTTATAGGAATCAACGGAGCATCTAGACGCTCTGGACAGTGTCATAGATGCTCACCACAGCGTTGAGGGAGGCTTCAGGGGACTACCGATAGCATCTAGACGCTTTGGACAACATCTAGACGCTACCCAGCGCGCAACACTGGTCATTTTTGCTCTAACTCTTTACTCAGGTGTCCGAATGACCTCCAGTTTGATGCGTTGAAATCGTGATTTGACGTAGAATCTTTCGAAACATTCCATATGCTCAAATCCCTACAAAATGATTAATTAATTATATTAAAACCTCTAAACTAACATGATTTAGGCATAAAAATATAGGACTATGTTGGTCCTATCAAATAACCCCCAACCTAAATCTTGCTAGTCCTTGAGTAAGACCTAAACAAAAATAATAAAGATATGAATCAATAATTTGATGCACGAGACTCTAATTTCAATACTTAGGAATATTACAATAACCACAAAAGAGAAGCAGAAATACACTATCCATGTTTTGAGACACTTTTAAAAACTCTTCCTATTCTTTCCCACGTGTGTGTGTGGCCTCGTAAATTAGTCTCTACAAGTCAGAGAAGGTCTATAAGGCTCTCAATCCATCTTCCCCCTACACTGACATTAGGACTAGCGACCAAACTTCTAAACCATTAAACAAGTAATAGGTTACTAGGTGCCTGAACTCAAACCCGCAAGATATACTTGTATCACTTTAAAAACCAAAGGGCACTAGCTTTCACGCACCTATTGCAGGGATCCGTATCCAGAGCACTCGCTCAATAGATGGCCTAACTGATCACCAAAGGGGTAGCTTTTTTTACCCCTTGATTCACTAAACCCATTACAAGCTTATTTTATTTTCTTCTTTTTCTTTATTTTTTTTTTCAAGAATGATTTTCTTTTCAAGCACACTTTCTTTCTTTCTTTCTTTTTCTAGGCAAATCACATTTTTACTTCTTCTAAGCAACGCATTACAAACTATCAATCTTTCCACTCAACAACTAGCACTACACCTATCGGGGTAACAACAGACATACAAGCTCCATAATCCCACCCTAAGCCTTAAAGACTACTAAAGGAAAGGTTAACATGCTCAGATCGTGTAGGAAAGACTAGGAAATTTTGAAAGTTAGGCACAAAAAGACTTAAAGTAGGATACCATTCATATACTTCAGCTAATGTAATTAAAGCAACATACCATGCGTGTCATCAATTGTCCTAATCAAGCAACAAGCAAACACATCATCAAGTATTCAAGATCATAATTCACACAAAATTTTTGAAAAAAAATTCACACAATAATCATGTTTAACATAATTGATCAACAGTCCGAGCTCAGGTGCTCAAGGACAACATATAAGCGCAACTATTAAACCTAAAAATAGGTACATCTCAGATGCTTAAGGACTCAACCAATCATGCTAAACACATCACCAAAGCACAATAATAACCTCCACCCCCAACCTTCCCTTTATTCAAAGCATTTAGGGAGGAAGCCAACTGACTCATCTGCACCTCCAAACTTTTAATTGCATTTCCCTGTCCATAAACAATGCCTTCAATTTTTTGCTCCAGCTGATTCGTCCTCTTATTTTATTCAGTAACGAAGTTTCCAATCGGATCCTCAAGAGAGGATTTCTTCTCAGCTTGCTGTGAACTAGAGGGTAAACTTGAAGAAGACTGCAAAACATTCCTATTATTAGCATAAGAGAAATTTTCATGATACCTCAAACATGGGTGGTAATGAGTAAGAACTGTATTGTACATGTTATTTCCCCCTTGGTTGTATCCTCTATTGTTCAAATAATTCACCTGCTCCATATTTGAATCTCCCCCAAATTGTGGTTGTTGAGATGCTGCCAATGATGCAATAGAAGTACTGCTTCTTAAACCTGTCAAATGAGATAAGACATTGGTTAAAGAAGCCATTTGTGCTTTCAGGGCGCTTACCTTACTAATTTCATAAATGCATGCCACTGGCTTTGCCATTGATCGTTTTGTAGGCCATTGATAGTTTGTGGCCGCCATCTCCTCTATCAAAGTCTTGGCTTCAGCCACGGTTTTAGATAAAATTGTCCCTCCCGCTGCTGCATCCAGTATTGTCTTGGTGTTTCCGTTCAATCCATTGTTGAATAACTAGATTTGTAACCAATCAGGGTACCCATACTGTGGGCATTTCCTCAGGAGGTCCTTATACCTCTCCAAGGCCTCAAAGATCTACTATCCTTCAAGTTGCCTAAATGTTCCAATTTCAGTTCTGAGCTTGGCAGTTTTAGCAGGTGGGAAGAATTTTGATAGGAATGCTTGGGCAAGGCCCTCCCAGGTGGAAATGCTTTGTGGCTCAAAGCTTTCCAGCCAGTCTCTAGCTTTATCATATAAAGTGAAAGGAAACAAACATAAGTGAATAGCAACACATGAAATACCATTGATTTTAATAGTTCCACAAAGAGAAATAAAAGATTTCAAATGAGAATCGGGGTCTTCTGTAGAATGTCCTCTGAATAGGCTGTTTCTGGCCATCTGAATGAGACCAGTTTTCAATTAAAAGTTGTTTGCTGCTATAGGTGCATGGACTATCCATGAACTCTCTGCAGGGAACACAGGTTTGAAGTAGTCCCTAATCGCCTTCTGCTTATCGATCTGCTCCTCTACCATTGGTAAGTCTGGTTTTTTTCTCTAAGCTCGACGGTTTTGAATACAAGTGCGCTCAATCTTAGGGTCGAAAGGCACCAAAGTATATCAAATTCTGGGCATACACTATGGAGGCCTAATCAAAAGAAAAACAAAAGACACAAGTAAAGAGAAAAACAAAACAAACTAATTAAACAAACTAAAAAGAAAAAGAAAACAAAGAGACATACATAAAGTACAAGTAACAACGATACAAAATATTTTGCATATAGTATACTAATTTAACAGAACTACCACAACAAGAAAATACAACACAAGAAAAATACATAAGCATACAACAATTACACTAATACATAATTTACAAAAAGAAGAAAAACTAAAATAAGAAAAGAAAACTAAACAATTACACAATTATACAACTATACCAAGAACAACAAAAGAAGAAAAATTTATACAAATTTACAATATTTACACTCTAAATTAAAATCAAGCACTTTCACCATGATATTAATTAAACTAAAAATATTCCAATCCCCGACAACGACGCCAAATTTGATAGAAGACTTGTCGAAGGTCCTATCAAGATTAAATTTATAAAAACCGGACCTCTAAATATTTTGCAATAATAGTGGCTAGGGTCATCCATAGGGATTTGAGTTCTTAGATTTAAGTACCACAGTTAATTATGCCTAATTTTATTTAGAAAAAATTAACTTTGATTTGATTCTTTTGACAAAAACATAAAACCTAAACTATTATGTACAAAGTTAGGGTCCATTTTTAGAAAGACATTATTAATTGCAATTAATGAAGCAAAACCATGAAATTGACTAAAGAATTATGAAACATGCAACAATCCTAAGCCAAGAATTATTAAAATATCCAATTGACTCTCTCGAGCCCAATTGAACTCATGCAAGAATCAACCTCTTGGTCTATTTCTACAACTAGACATGGCATTATGAAATTCTCTTAATAACTTCTAGTATTAACCTATTCATTCTCATGCAATAGATTAATCATAGTTATGCATCTAAGTTCTTAGTTAAATTTACTTTTTCAACCTAAATTTAATTAACATACAAAGCTATGGCCGGGAGCTTAGAAGATTAATTCAAGATGCATAAAAGACGTTATAAACACATTCAATAAGCTAAACATAGTTTTATAACAATAATGCAATCAACTAAGAGTCTATAATACTCAAATACATTCAAATACAGTCCGCTAAATCCTAAAATTAAAGACAAAAAGTAAAGAGAATAGAGAAAAATTGGACAACGCGTGCCAACACTCGTTCCCGACGTGATGTCCCACGATCTCGAGCCTTGAGTCTCCTCCTTAACTCTCCAATATGCACTCTAGACCTCCAAACAGTGCTTCTATCAAAATTAGGGTTTAGGTCTCTCCAAAACGGCTCCCTTTGCTCGAATGAATAAGTTCCTTTTTATAGAGTCAAGACAGCGTTGCAATGCTAGGGGCAGCATTGCAACGTTGTCCCTTCAAATTTTTTAAAAAAGGGAAAAATAAATTTGGTTGGCGTTGCAACATTGTAAGTAGCGTTGCAACACTATGTCTGCTGGTCTCCAAGGTTGAAAGGCTGCTGAAGTGGCGTTGCAACGCTATACTCTCGGGTTCACAAGCTTTTTTCCTTCTTTTCGACACTTGGATCTTCAATTATAGCTCCAATTTGCTCCAAAATCAACTAAATACTTCTCAAAACTTCTATTTGCTCCCAATTTGCTACAAATTCAATTTGCTTAGTTTTTGTAAATTATACATAAAAATACATGAAAGTACACATAATCATAGCAAAAGTAGCATAAAACTAAGCCTAGAAATAATATGTCCACTATCAGTGTCACAGGGGCTCGCCGCAGTGTTGAGGAAGGCTTCAGGGGACTGTCGATAGCGTCTAGACGCTATTTAGCATGCAACACTGGTCATTTTTGCTCTAACTCTTTATTCAGATGTCCGAATGACCTCCGGTTTGATGCGTTGAAACCGTGATTCGACGTAGAATCTCTTAGAATATGCCTTATGATCAAATCCCTACAAAGTGATCAATTCATTATATTAAAACCTCTACACTAGCATGATTTAGAGATAAAAAATATAGGACTATGTTGATCCTATCAGAGTGCATGCATGACACATGGCGAGATGTGGAGGCCAAAAGGGACACTTGTCAAGATGTGAAGCTTTCCTACAAACAAAGTGTGGATAATTACAAGTGATTTGGTAATTATCTATTGTGGATAATTATCCATGGAATGGATAAGATCAAGTGGTTGGATAACTACCCATTATTATCCATGGGAATGGATAAGATCAAATGGTTGGACAACCATCCATTCTTATCCATCCATCCATCCATCCTCCTCCTTTGTCTATAGAAGGGAACCTCATGGATTATGTGAGGGGCCTTTTGGTGGGTCTTGTGAAGATCCAACCTTGGAGAGCCTTTGAGGTTTTCTTGGGAGAAAGCCTCGGAGAGGGTTTAGTGTGAGAATCATTTCCTTCCTTGGGATTTCTAGAACAAGGGTGTTCTAGGAAGACAAGCCTTAGTTCTTTAGTGTACTTTGGTGGTGAGAGTTGGTAAGACCTTGGTGGTTGAGTCATTAGAGGGTTTACCAATAAGTCCATTCATTGCGAGAGTGGAGTGGTCATACATGGGAGTTAAGTGTAATCCATTCAAGGGGTGTCTTGATGGACGACTTCCATGGAGTTTTGTAGAGGTTGGGTATGTCATTGTGTTCAATGATATATGCCATTGAGCTATAACGGTTTCCTTATCATAATTGTAAATGGAAAAGGTTGGGAGTGAGTTTTTCCTGTACGCTTGGTGTACTTTCTCTACATTACGGCATGTTGTTTGTAATACATCGATATGCATATATGACGACAGTCTACTCGAACGAGCGAGTTGTATGGATCATGCGAGTGGCGTTATGTGCGAGCTATGACGAACGTCAAGGTGACAAAAGAGTGTTACTTCCGCAACTAACCTATGAAACAAACTATCAGGATGGTGAAATGCTGTACTAAGATGAGGTCTTAGGTCGCACGAGGGCGAAAATTTTGATGTTAGAATTTACCCCATGAGAGTAAGCTTGATTAAATAGTCAAAGGATACATGATTTATTTACATTGAGTGGGTATTTTTGTTGTACTCAGTTTTAAAATTTTAGAATATTTCTCTTTTAGCTTTGTTTGAATTGGACCATCTGCATAAGTTGAGATCAACAAGTTTGAAAATACTCAAAGCTTAGCAAAAAAGCATCTAAGTCAAGCATACATGTAGTGTTAAATTCAATTCAAGCATTTCAGTTTTGGATGATATAGCCCTTGCCTAAGAATTTGGGTGTTATTATTTATATATTTCTTTATCTATCTATCTTTTTAAATGATATTGCCTATTATATTTTGGTTTCACTCGTATGCCTCTTTTTATCAAGATAATCTTATAGAGCCCCACCTCTAACAGGAAGTATGAAGCTTTAAATATGTGTTTATATGTATTTTGATAAGAAAGTATGAAGTATTATATGCTAATAAAGAAATACAAATTTGTGTGCATGCCCTCAACCTTATTTGATTGAGCATTATATGTGTTTATATGTATTTAGACTCGTGTTTTTTTCTTTTTGGCTTCCAAGTATTCTTTCACATTTAGATATCTTTACTTTTTCCTTTTTTTTATTCTTCATTCTGTTTGTTTTAATCAAAGATGACAGTGGGTGCTCATAATCTAAACAATGGTCAGCCAAGTAAATTATTTGATTTCTCTGACTTCGTTGCTCAAGGGGAAAATTTATTTGTTGAAAGTTTTCAATTTCAGATTAAAGAAAATAACAAGCCAATAAATCTTGCAAAGGATAGCCATCTCATTTTATTGTCTTTTTAAAACAACCAATGTTGAACACATATACACATAGCACAAAAGAAAGACTAGTTGACTGCTGCAATGGTAAAAAGCACAAAAATTGACTAGATTTGAGAATGGGCCTCCAAAATAAAATACCGATGACATTAAGATAATTACCTGGAGAGGTATACAACTTTTTTCTCTTGGCATTTTCTATTGGTGATTTATAAAAATAGATTGTCATATACATTAGTTAGGTTTTGATAAGCCCTGATTTAACTTTGAGAGCTAATGCAGAAAATTGCAGTGGAAATGGGTCTTATATTCAAACATTATGTGTAAGCTTTGGAAGGAGGAGTGCAAAACGATTTTAAATGCTTCAAAAAGATGATCTCTCTTTTTGAAGCTAGTAACTAAAGGTTTGAAGTTTGAGTGCAATGTTGTTGCTTCTTCTTTATATTCTAATAATTGATTGCTTGCATTCTTATAATTTTAGTTAAGAAATCAACGGGATCATAAGAAGATAAGGTTGACTTGGAAAAATTCTCTTGATACGGCCTCTTTATTATATTGGGATAGCATGGTAAGTGAATCAATTATATGCATATAATACTTCATCATTACAAAGTTTTGAGCTAGAAGAAACGTAGTTGATAATGCTTGGAATTTAAGTACTTGATTGACCAAAGTTTTAGATTTTTAAGAAATGCTATTTAAGGGGAAGTAACATGGATGAAGAATATCTTAAGTATTTTGCTGACTTTTTGGAGATTTTGTCCTCTTTCTGAGGTGTCTATTAAGCATTCTCTCTTCCTTAGAAAGTTGAATAAACATTTAGTAATTCTTTTGAAGTATAAAAAAAAAAAACTTTCATTTTTCTGTCCACTTGGCTAATCTTTTTATGGCTAATTTTTGGTGGATTAAGTTGGAGTAGAAAAGAGAAACAAAGTGGAGATGATAACAAAGTATAGGGGGGAATGTCATGGCTAGTAAATTATACATTCGAAGGCCATTGTGGCTAATGATCCAGGGTTTAGGTATTTGATTTTTACTGTCTAAACCCTGGATCAGTGAATTAACATTCGAAGGCCATTGTGGGTAGAAAGGAATTAACATTCTTTTGTAGGGAAGAGAGAAAATTTTAATTGGGAAACTTTTTGTAATTATCTTGGCTAGTGTGAGTGGATTTTTTATATTTAATTAGATTCTTGTGTTTTATCCACCCAAAGAATTTGTTTTCAAATTTGTGTTGTAATTTCATTGCTTATTATACAAAAAGTTTTTGGTTGTTGAATATGTATTGTTAGTTCAAAATGGTAAGTTTTATTATCTGGTATTTTCTAAACTGTTGGGTAAGCAAATTTCAAACAATACTTTTGTAAAAAAAAAAAAATCAGACATTGAAGTAAGATTTGAGTCTTTGTTCTTATCGAGATTTCTTGAGTTGATTTGTTATGTAACTTTTTTCTCATCTTTTCGTGATTTTTTTTAATGGCTATAGAAATATTTTTTCTTTGTACTACAAGATCGGTAGAAGTATGGAGGTGTTTAAAGATGATATATAGTAAACTAAGTATGTACATTTAATTGTAAGTGTTTGCCTAAAATGCAGCATATGATAACCTAAAACAACAATAGAGCAAGAGAAATGGAGTATTTGGTTTAAGAAGAATACAAGAAAACAAGAAACAAATGTATTAATATTCTCTACCTCAGTTATATTCCACTCTAATACTAAAAAACCAATTTGATTGATTGTTTCATGTATTGGTTACATATGTTGATAGCTAGGAGCTATTAGTTGAAGAAGCTTATATGTTATTGAGTTTGTTAAATGGAAGGTGTATAATACCATGCTTTTAGCCATCGGTGCGAATGACATTTTTGTTCTACAAGGCTTTGTTTCTTTCTAGAATGGTTGGGCCTTTCGAATTTTTCTACAATGTATGGTTCAATGTTTGTAAAGGATGACATCTTGGTTGAATTTTTCTTAGGTTGATATTTAGATATTCTTTTGGTTCTTTGTTGTGATTTGGAGTTTTCTTTTATTTTAGTTGGGAGTTTTCATATTTTTTTTATGTACTATGTCTTGATTACATTTAAAATGTAATCCTCTGTTAATAGTTCCATTTAGATACTTGAGAACCTATTTCGTAGCATCCTAGTGATTCTTACTTGGATTACCCATATATCTACTAATTAAACTTAAAGAATAAGCTAGGGTTAGGTCAACTTCGAACCATTAAGTACATCAAGCTTCCAGTTGCATTAAAATAAGGAATCTTTTCCATGTACTGTTTATCAGCTTCATCTTTAGGAGAATCATTTGCAGAGAGTTTAAAGTGTTTAGCAATGGGTGTACCAACTAGTTTAGAATTGCCTATATTGAATTTCTTTAATACTTTCCTTGCATAATCAACTTGTCCTATAAAAATTTCACCTTTAGATCTGTCTCTGTAGATTTCCATATCCAAAATTCATTTTGCAACTTGTAAATCTTTCATAGAAAACTCTTTGTTCAAGAGTCTTTTAATTTCATTAGTAAGAGCATCGACTTGGCTGCAATAAGCATGTCATCTATATATATAAAAGCAAATATGCTTTTTCACTAGAATTAGTCTCTTTAATATAAACACAAGGATCATAGTTAGTTCTCCTAAAATTATTTTAGTTACAAATTCATCAAAACGTTTATACCAAGATCTATGAGATCGTTTCAAACAATATAAATATCTATTTAGTTTGCAAACTAAACCTTGTTTCTCCTTTACTGAATATCCTTTGGGTTTATTCATGAAGATTATTTCATTTAAATTTCCATGTAAAAAAGTTGTAGTAACATCCATTTGCTCAAGTTATAAATTTTTACATGCCAATATAGCTAGAAGTAATATAATAATCTAATAGAAGTATGCTTAACAATAGGTGAAAATACTTCATGATAATTGATACCTTCCCTTTGAGAGAAACCTTTGGCCACCAATCTAGGGTCTATTTGGTAGGCACTCTGAAAATAGAATTTTGAAAACAAACGATTCAATGAAAACATAGTTGTATTTCATGTTTTCAGATATATGTTCGGTAGCAGATTTAGAAATTGGATTGCAATTTAAACAATTGTTCAAAATGTGTTCAATAATATTTTTATAGATCATGAAGTTAGTTGTAGTTTCAAAACTAAATATTAGGTTGTATATAAACCATTATTAATTAATTTATGAACATGTTTTTTGATATAAATTTTGTATAATTAGTATTTTGCAATATCATATAATTTATAATATATTATATTATACATATTTTAATTTAACAAAAATAATTGAGTTTATAACATAAAATATTATATTTATTAAAGTTTTTATTTTTTTAATATAATTCTACATTTTAAAATTTCAAATTCAAAATCTTGATACAATGAAAACATAAAAATGTTGTTTTCAGAATTTCCACTATTTGGATCATAGAATCTAGAAACAGTTTTCGAAAACACATCTAACAAACGCATTATTAGTCGACTTGTCGAAGACCATATCAAGATTAAATTTATAAAACCAGACCTCTAAGTATTTTGCAATAATAGTGGCTAGAGTCATCCACAGGGATTGGAGTTATTAGATTAATTAAATACCACAGTTAATTGTGCCTAATTTTATTTAGAGAAAAACTAATTTGGATTTGGTTTGAAAGCATAAAATTTATCCTATTATATACAAAGTTGGAGTCTAATTTTAGAGAGACATTCGTTAATTGCTATTCATGAAGCCCGACTATGAAATTGACTACTGAATTATGAATCATGCAAATGTTCTAAGTCAAGAATTACTAAGGTATTCAATTGACTCTCTCGAGCCCAATTGAACTCATGCAAGAAGTAAATCAACCATTCGATCTATTTTCACAACTAAACATGGCATTATGAAATTCTTTTATTAACTTCTAGTTTTAACCTATTCATTCTCATGCAATAGATTAATCCTAGTTATGCATCTAAGTTCTTAGTTAAATTTACTTTCTCAAGCTAAATTTAACCTAACATACAAAGCTATGACCAATAGCTAAGAATATTAAATCAAGATGCATAAAAAACGTTACAATCACATTCAATAAATCAATACAATCAAACAATTAACTAAAAAGTCCAAACACTCATGCAATTCCAGTCCACTAAATCCTAAAATTTAGAAAGCAAAAGAAAGGAAAAAGAGAAAAACTGGACGACGCGTGCCAACAATCGTTCCCGACATGATGTCTTGCGATCCCGAGCTTTGAGTCTCCTCCTTAGCTTTCCAATGTGCTCTTTAGACCTCTCCAACTCTACTTCTATAGAAATTAGAGTTTAGGTCTCTCCAAAACGGTTCTCCTTGCTCGAAATATAACATTCCCTTCTATAGAATCGAGACAACGTTACAACGCTAGGGGCAGTGTTGCAACGCTGTCTATAACATTTTTTTAAACAAGAGAAAAATCTTCTTCAGCCAGCGTTGCAACGCTGTGCCCTCGGGTCTTCAAGGTTGAAAGGCTTTTTCTTTAGCATTGCAACGCTATAAGGAGCATTGCATCGCTGTACTCTCGGGTCCAATTGCCTTGTCCTTCTTCTTCAACACTTGAATCTTCAAATATAGTCTTAAGTTGCTCAAATTTGTCTAATTATCTCACAGCTCTCTGGTTTTGCTCCAAATGCTCGGTTTTTGAGAAATAAACATAGAAATACATGAAAGCATACAAAATCATAGCAAAACTAGCCAAAAACTAAGCCTAAAAATAGCACGCTTATACATGCTATCACGCATATTCACTGAATTCGGTGAATCTGAAAACATAAAATATAATCTAGATTGCTTACCAAACATGCCCTAGCTTTTTATTTTATTCCTCCATCATCAACCCTCCCAAATTTCTTTTTGTACACCCATTTGAACACAACCGGTTTCTATTTTGGAGGCGTTGATACTAGATTCTAAGTTTTGTTATGTGTAATAATTCAATTTCGTCGTCCATATGGCTTTGATCCACTGATTCTTTTCTGAGCAAGTCACAACTTCTTCAAAGGACTTAAGTTCATCTTTGCTTAGTTCATCTACTAGATTAAGAGCAACAACAATGCAGTTAGCCTGTGCATATCTAGCTAGAATTCTTAACTATTCTTTGTCTATCTCTTAATAAAGAATAATTGGATAGATCATTTGCTTTTGCTTCACTTGGAACCTGTTCTGAAACATTAGAATGTTCATTAGAATCATTATTATCTTCAAGACTTTCCTCGAGTAGAGAGTTGTGATATTATTCATGATTTTAAGAGTTATTCAAGTGAATTTTCCCTTTCAGCTCCACTTTAAAACTAGTTCCAGCGTCTGTATTTGAGTTTTCTTTAGGTGGATCTGGTTTAGAGTACATGTAAAACTCATTTTCCCTGTAAAGTATGCATATATATTTATTTAGTCCTTTTATTTTTCATATATATTTATTTAGTCCTTTTATTTTTGAAGAGTATCTAAATTATTTAGAACATTGCAAGGTTGTATTCTACTTAAGGTTAGTGGATTAAATTGATAGTTAATTGGTCACATTACTCATACGCATCTACTGTTATTATTGAGTTAATTTGCTGCCGTTATTGAATCTTTGCTGATGGTGTTTGAATACAATTGTTGTTGTCATGTGAGTAGTAATTGTTGTCCTGAGTCATCTTGTTTCTTAAATGTCTACTATACAAGTTTTATTTAATAAATTGTTTTGTATGTTTTGTTTTAACAACGGTTATAAAACTTACTCTGAAACAATGTATTAAATATAAAATTTCTTCTTGACCATGAGAGTGACATGTTTTTTCTCACATTAGGTACTAATTTTTGTTTAGAGAATCCAAGCATGGAAGAATTGAATGAGACACTTATTGATATTTTATTTGTAGTACAATTTTCATGTTTAGTCATGTAATTTGTTTAGAAGAATAAGTTTCTTTTATTCTCAATTCTTGATTTCTCTTCTGGCCTTTTTCTAACTTATTAAATGTTATTTTATTTGATGGTTCTTGTGTTGGCTTCTGTATTAATATTGTGCCTACATGTAAAGAGTAATGTTGATAATATAATAATAAAGGGATTAAATTTACTTTAGCTAACAGTGATTCAAAAGGTGGAATAAAGTTGGTTGTTTTTCATGTCATGTTGCTAGTTATTAGATAAACATGGGGTTCCATCTCAAAATCTTTTGGACCGAATACCCATTTGGCTCTATAGGCTCTGATACCATATTAGATAACATAGAGTTTCATCTCAAAACCAATTGGCAATGAGAGAAGTAGTTCATGTATCTTATAAATATTGTGAGGTCTTTCTTCATCTTTCAGATGTGGGATCCTCCTTTTTTTTGGACCTAATACCCATTTGGACTTTATGGATTTTGATACCATATTAGATAAACATGAAGTTCCATCTCAAAATCAATTGGTGATGAGAGGAGTAGCCCAAGTATCTTATAAATATTGTGAGGTCTCTTAATCTTTCCGATGTAGGATCATCAACATGCCCCCTTAAGATGGTGCCTCTTTTGGGTTCACCATTCGTAGGTTGGATCCTAATTTTTTGGACCGAATGCCCATCTTGACTTCATGGGCTCTGAAACCATGTTAGATAACATGAGGTTTGTAACGACCTTAAAAATTGAAAAGGCTAAAGCGGAAGCACAACTGGGTTACACCTGCATGCCTGAAATTTTGGCAACATAACAGCGTAACTACAAGGAAACCAAAATTTTTAGGAACCTGGAAAGAGCATAAAAACACTTCTATCACTAGAGGAACCACTCAGCATCTGCCAGACTACGATACAACATGCTGAGTTCAACCAAAAGACACGAGAACTAAGAAATACTATTGAGCACACGAGAATAAGAGAAGCTACAAATTTACAACCCAACCACACAATACAGAACAATGACACAAACTAAACACTAAACACAGGAAAAGAAACCTCAGATGGTGTCTCCATAGCCTCGTCAAGTCATCGCCTCTGCCACCCGCTTCGTGATTGTGCACCACCTACAAAGACACAAACCAAAGTAGTAAGAGTGAGTATAAACAAACTCAGTAAGTAGCCCATTTCAAATCCAAAACTTAGAGTTAATCAACGAACATCCCTGTCCCAAGCTCACTAAGTCCTTCTCATTCCCAAACAAACCTAACACTCGGCTAAGCGCTTACTTACCTCGCTCGATTGTTCATATTATAACTATGAGCATTTCTCCCTAAGCTAGCATATCGCAATGAAGGAATGAAACCCTTAAGCTCGATACACAAACTAGCACATAACATGAAGGAAAGGAACCTTTATTAACACAACAGGGAATCATCCCTAAGCTTATCACAATAGGAAGGAAAGCAACCTTCACACTAAATACGGTGGGGAATCGCCCCTAAGCTAGCCACAATAGGAAAGAAAGCAACTTTCACACTAAATACAGTGGGAAATCGCCCCAGAGCTTGTAGAATGGCAAAGAGAAAGCAACTGTTGTGCCAACCATGTCTCATAACACCCTAAGAGGCATGCTCGTGTGAGGAAATGGTAAGTGATGCTAGCCTAACGACCATTTTCTTACTTGCAACACACTTAGAATGTCGAGGGCACCTAGCCACTCAACAGGTTATTAACCTCTCACACAAATCCAACCCATGGATCCTAAGCACAACCGTAAACACAAACTCAACAACAAGCAAACTAGGTAAACATGGTTCGAGTACATGATCAGACAACCAAGCTTTAGGATTAAGTTCGTCTACCATCAAAGAGTTCTCAAATCACACTTCGACAAGCAACAAAATCACTAATTGTGACTTTTCCACTGATCGTCAACCATGAATCTCAAGCATGGATTCATGCATAAGCTCAACAACTTTTTTAAACAAGACCTTCACTTAACTGTGGCCCTTACGCACGCTAGTGGCACATTGTCCTAAGCAACTCACTTTAAAGCTAACCCCCTAATCACGCTAGGAATCCTAATGCTCATTGTTCTCTCCATTCATATTCAAGCCTCGCTACAAACATGTCAAGTATAACAAGTTATCCTGAACATTCTAACACAAGAACTGTGGATCACGATCCGAAACATTATATTATCTTAGGCGTTTCTAAACTACCAACTAATCAACTCAACGAGTCAAGCAATCCTGCACACAGTCAACATATCCAACATCGCAAGAAACTAAACCATTCAAGTGTTTTAGACATTCCGTGCTCAGTTAAACACCCCAACACCTCAAGTAGACCCTACTTAACCATTCAATCTAATAGCTCAAGTATTTTGCATTCTGCAGCTAACCCAACATCTCAGACAACCCGAACTCATATGTTCATTCAGTTTAAATCAACTATCCATGTATTCACGCTTATAGAGAAACTACAATCAAAGTCATTCATGCATTCCAAGGCTCATCTCTATAACCAAGCTCTAACAAGTTACTTACATAAAGTATAACAAACGGCCGAGACCCCTTGAATACCATACTAGCAATCACGACTATTGCAAACCACTCAATCATACATGTGTACAAAATCCAAGAACTCTGTATCCAAAGAATTAAAGAGTTAACCAACTAGGCTACTTACCTTCTAGACTAGCACGAAAGAAATCAATGTCTCCTCCTTTTGAAAAATCACTAGCTCTTCCTAAAGCAACATAAAAGCACACAACTCTGAGTGTTAATATTTAATTTAATTACAACTTCCTTTAACCCAACCAAGCGAACATGTCTCAAACAACTTGGGTTCCTCTAGAATTAAAGATATACCTTAGGGAATGAAAGCAAACGAACCAAGCACCCATAATAAACTCACACCGCCCTTTAACTTCGCGTCAAAGTCTCACACTACATCAAAACAGGCTCATTAAAACAATAATCAACTCTCTCTAGCTCGATAGGACTCAAAGATAATTCACAAGGGTCTTGAACCTTAATGAACTTAACCCAAACAGCAATCCAAGCTGCCAGTTCGATCCTTGGAACGCATACAACTCGCTTAAACGGCCTTCATCCCTGTTGAGCAACCTGAACTAAGTCCGGTAAGCTGTGGGTCAACACAAAACCACCTAAATGGCATCACAATCAATGTTTAAACCTGCAATTTTCCATAAACTAATGCCGAAACATTTACCATGATCAACGGAGCGTTGCCCATGTCGAATCAAACCCAAAATGCTTAGAAATGGCCTCTACAGGCGTTGTCCACGAGAAGAGTTACGTAACCTTGAAGTCAACTCCTTTAGCAAGTTCCACCGCCATCATCGTTCCAATCAGTGTAACTTCACTGCCATTCGAACGGATGAGAGAGAGAGAGAGAGAGATCGCAAAAGCGAGAAGGAGAAATCGAGAGGAAAACACGAGAAAGAGAAAGAATCCACATCGAAAATCGTTGTTGCTGCTCGCCTGCATGCTAAACGATGCCGAACGTCGGACAGAATTGCCCCCTTTGGCCTACTATGCACGAATGAAAGGAAGGCGATGGAGAAGAGAAATGAATAAGAGAAGAAGAGAAAAACAAAATAGATCGCGAGGAAGAAGGGGAAATTGAACTCACCGTACCCGTCACCGCCTCATGCTGCTCGCTGTTGTCGAGGATCACTCGTCCGCACTCCTCTTGCAACGGTCGGTGGTTGAAAGATGGAGTCAAGAAACTCTCTCTCCCTTTGGTGTACACACGAAGAAGAAGAAAATGAAGAGATAAGTTGGGTTTTTGTTGTTTTTTTTTAGTTAATCATTCCACTCTTTTTCAAGCAAAATGACCAACCCACCCTCACCTATTTCTTTTATTTTTTTCCAAATCCCAAACTTAACCAACAAGTACACTTACACCTTTAAGTTCAAAAGAAATTGAGATTCGACCACTATTTGCAATCTTTTGCCAATTCAATTTGGTATTAGAACACCGGGTGTCACAGGGTTCCATCTCAAAACAATTGGCAATAAGGAGTAGCCCATGTATCTTATAAATTGTGAGGTCTCTCTTTATCTTTCAGATGTGGGATCCTCAACACCAATGTGTTCTTAATGATGGAGATATGGTCCCAGTTGAGTAATAAGTTGCTTAATGAGCTTGAAAATGTTTTGGGTTGAATGAAGTTGGTAGCTTTGTTTGGCAACCTTGACATTGCATTTTTTTTAATATTGCTTCATTTTCTTTTAAAAGCCTCCTCTTCTTACTTAAGATGCTCAATTGGTGTGTCCTTTGATTATATTGTTTTTCTGTTAGGCATTAATGAATTATAGTGTGTATTCAAATCTCATGGATCCTTTCACTAGTCAATGTAAGAGGTTATTCTAATCAATGGCTCATCATACTCCTCTTGATTTATAACTTCTATACATTTAACTATTTATTATTGTCTCCTATTTGCCTTTATCCATCCTTTTGGTTCCCTTTCCTCCTTATGGGACATCCCATAAGAAAATTTATTTGAACGATTATATTTATATAACATATACCCCTATTAATTGAAAGTTAGGCATAGTTTTGTTTTAATTGTATAATAAGAAGTTGGATATATTTATATGTCATTGATAGTGTTGGATTATTAGACTTTTGTTTTTGCTTTTTATTAAGTAAATGAAATGACTAGACACACCCAACTGCATAATTATGGGAGAATGTTGGTACCCCAATCATTTGAACCTCTCATGTTTTTTTACTTGTATGAACCTTTTGGGATTGTATATGTATTCATTTTACTTGGATTATGAATTTGCAACTTGCTTCATATGTATCTACTTAGCTAGAACACACTTTTGATTATATTAACTTTTAAGATTAATATGGCATTTTATTTTTTTGTGTGCTATAGAAATTTGAAGATTTTATGTGTACCTTTTATGATTGTAGATATAGATGAAATGAGAATTACATTTTTCGTTTATACATAATATAGGCAAGTGACTTCAATAGATATACGATACTCTAGAAAACTTATCTTGATGTAAATGCACTTAATAATTAAAGGGGTATTTGGTTCATAGTTTGTTAAACTTAGGTTTATTAAGTTTGGGGTTGTTAAGTCTGGGTTTGTTAAGTCTATGTTTGGATGGTGCAGAAAACAGGTTTATTAAGTATGTGTTTGGATGGCACTTTGTTAAACCTGAGTTTATTAATTGGTATGGTATATGTGTTTATAAATATTGATAAATTTGGCCGTTTATGTTAATAAGCACTTAAATTTGCCTAATACCCAAAATTTTCAAAAATAAAAAGCCATCAAGCCATTTATAAAAAAAACAGGTTATATTATTAAAAATACCCTTGAACTATGGAGTTGTTTCAATTATACCTCCAAACTTTTAAAAGTTTCATTTTAGCCCTTTAAGTTTAAAGTGTTTCAAAAGGACCCTTGAAGGCTTTTTCCGTTAAATGCATGGACGAAAAATGACATGTTTGCATGTCTTTATTTTTTTTTCCATGTATATGTTTAAATCTTTTCACATAAGATGCAATACATATGCAAACACATCATTTTTCGTCCATGAATTTAACAGAAAAAACCTTCAAGGGTTTTTTTGAAACAAACTTCAAACTTTAAGGACTAAAATGAAACGTTTCAAAGTTTGGAGGTATAATTAAAATCAACCCCATAGTTCAAGAGTATTAATTTTACATAATTTAACCTAAAGAAAGAGAAACCTTGGTTGAGTAATCAAAATTTGAATTTTTTTTTCCTTTTAAAGTTACTTTCTATAATTATCTATAATATATTAAATAATAATGATACATTACTACTTATAAGACATAATTTAGAGCTTTACTTGTTAAATATATATATATATTTAAAAAAACTATGTGATAAAATATCAACTTCAAGAAAATTCCGAAAACGATTAATATCTTATCTTAAAATAAAAGATACTTATCTAATCTCACCATTAAAAAAAACTTAAATCTACACCATTAAAAAAAACTTATATTGTTGTTATAATTATAAAATAATTAAATTCAAACCCATTTATCCAAAAGCATTAGATGGTTTGTGTTGGATTTTCAAGAACAAGATATTAACCTCTTGTAGTGCAGTGGAATTGTTGAAAATCCAATAACGACAGGAGAATAATCACGAGGAGAATTCTCACTCTTGTAGTGCAGCGGAATTGTTGAAAATCCAATGATGACCGAAGATAATCACGAGGAGAATTCCCACTTGTTCACAGCCCAAAATCTTTTAGTGAGAAAAGGAAAAGAGAAATTGAGAGGATGGAATTTTTGTCTTATGTTCTCTCATAGAACCCATGTCAAAAAGAAGAATCACCTTTTGCGATATACCTCTGCAGTTATAAAAAAAAACTTCAGAGATTCTCTTGAGACGACAGTTACAGAAACTGCCTTCTCATTTTTAATTTATATAAAAAAAACATTTAATATATATAATTAATTAAATAGCATATATTTAATTAATTATATAATTGAATAATCTATATATTAAAGCATTAATACTTTCATCTCCCACTCTCACATAATGTACTTTCATTATGGGCGTATAAAATGCAATTCCTATCCTCATTTCTCAAAAACATGGGATATATTCCTTTTCATTTACATCAAATTTCATACAAGAAAATGGGTTGTGTGACCATCATACTTTTATCATGAGAGCTTGTAACTTTACAGCGGTTAAGTATATAAAGTAACCTAATAATTGAGTAGAGTAAGTATGAAGTGCCCTAGAGTCATTTAGTCACATAAATTATAACTTACGATCTCTTCTTGAAATATTATATTTTCATGTTTATGTATTCACAATCATATTACAAAAATATAATCGGTCGACCAGTGAATATATTACAATGTGACACTTGAAATGATCTTCCCTTTCTAAAATATTTCCATTTCAAAACAATTACTTACTAGATAGGCCCCATTAGATCGAATCATTAATGACCATTGGTAACCTCCCTAGGATAGCTAACATCGAAGTGAAACTTCAAATAATTTTAGCCAAAAGGTCATAAGGGTACTTATAGAGATTTTTCAATCTCAAGGGTCTCACACAACAAAGAAGTAGAGATCAATTAACTTCTGCTACCCTTTGTGGTCATATTTAGCACATGTGGCATGAAATACATGTTACAATATTTTACTCTTTATCATCAGAGTGTATGTCTCAAGTAATACTATACAGATGATAGTTCAGATACACTCAGTATCTAACTTGAGTCCACTACTCTACCTTAATATTCTATCAACAAATGATTATTGGACTTCCATCTAGCATTCATAGATAATTTAAGATGAATAGTGGGATTATCACATTCGATCATAATATGATCTCATCTTGATCACTTATCAAGGGGATATATTCTTTTATGTATATGCTCTCATTCTATTGTACTACTATAACAATAAAATTGCTTAAAAAATATCTCATTTCTAATCGACATAAAAGTCATAGAAGCGATTGCTTGTGTGAGAAAGCCAATCTACTGTCCGACATACTTTTTATTATATGTACTAAACATTTGTGTGTATGCATTCTAAAGTATAAAACTTTATTTCATATATTAGAATAAGCGTAATACAACTTGTTAAGAAGTACAAAGTCAAAACCTACGCAAGTCCAAAGATTTGATGTGACTATTGAAAACATCTCTAGGTATAGGCTTGGTAAAGGGGCTTGCAACCACGTTGCTCGTTGATATATATTGCACATTCACTTCCTTTTGCGCAACCATATCTCTAACAAAATTGTATTTATTGTCTATGTGCTTTGTCTTAGAGTGATATTTGGGATCCTTCGTGAATGCTATGGTAGCATGACTATCGTTGTTCACTAATACTGAGTCAGGCGTGCTTTCTTTAAATCCCAAATGACTTAAAAATCTTTTAAGCCACACTGCTTCTTGTACTACCACTGAAAGTGCCACAAATTCAGCTTTCCATTGTTAATAAGGCTATACAAGTTTGTTTCTTACTACTCCATGAAATTGCTCCTTTGTTTGGTAAGAATACATATCCTAAGGTAGATTTTCTTTAATCTAAATCTCCTCCTCAATAGACATCTATGTAGCCTTCTAATTTCAAATTGTTTCCTTGATAGCACAATGAATAATTCATAGTTCCTTTGAGATACCTAAGTATTCTCTTAACAACCTTCCAATGGGGTTGTTCTAGGTTTGACTGATATCTGCTTATCATACCAACGGCAAATCAAATGTCTAGTCTCGTACACATCATGGCATACATGAGGCTTCCAACAGCACTCGAATAAGGAACCTTTCTCATTTTTTCTATTTCTTCAGGAGTCTTTGGACACATTTTTTTACTCAAACTTTCACCTTTTGCAATAGGAGTATCAACGAGTTTGCAATCTTGCATTTTAAATCTTTCAAGAACTTTCTTAATATATTGACCTTGTGACAAGGCTCAAATCCTTTTGGAGCGATCTCTTTCAATCTTAACTCCAAGTATATAAGCTGCTTCACCCATATCCTTCATTTAAAAATTTGTGGATAGCCATTCCTTAATGGTTAACACATACTCCTTATCTTTCCCAGCCAACAGTATGTCATCCACATATAATGAAAGAATCACAAACTTATTTTTGTTTGTTTTGACATACACACAGTGGTCTACATCGATTATATGAAAATCATATGAGATGATTACTTGGTGAAATCTAATGTACTTGGTCTGGAAGATTGTTTGAGGCCATAAATTGACCTCATTAATTTATATACTTTATATTCTTGTCCTTCAGTAACGAAACCAATAGATTGTTGCATGTAAATCTCTTGTTTCAATTCACTGTTTAGAAATGTTGTTTTCACATCCATTTGATGTAATTCTAAATCTAAATTGGCAAATATAGCTGGGATGAGTTTTATAGAGGTAAACCTCACAACAGGTGAGAAAGTTTCTTCATAATTTATTCCTTCCTATTGTGTGAATCCTTTGGCTATAAGACGGGCCTTATACTTTTCAATCGAGCCATCAGCCTTACTCTTAATTTTATGAATCCACTTGTTACCAATTGCTTTGCGTCTTCTAGGGAGATCAACTAACTCCCAAACTTTATTAGATTTCATTGACTCCATTTCTTCTTCCATAGCTTTCATCCAATTTTCTTTATTATGACATTGAAGAGCCTCTTGAACATTTTTCGGCTCTTCATCATTGTCAGGTGTAATCATGTATATCTCGTCATCAAATAGACGTTTTGGTATTCTACCACGATTACTACGTCTGATTTTTGGTCCATTTAATTGTTGTTCACTTATTTATTCCATTGAATCACGTGATAATTGTCAATCGAATCACACGTTGTTTTTGGTTTTTCTAAATCACACGCAGTATTTAAATCTCTCCCACTTGGATGAGATATTGTTGGTAGATTATTTATAGTTTTCCATGATGGATTTGATAAAAACAAATCATTTTGATCATTATTTTCAAATAGGGATATCTCAGTATTGATCTCACATTTTCTTGAAAAATCATTCTCCAAGAAAATATCATCTCGTGATTTGAATTCAGTCACACTCCCACTTTCTTGTTCACCAATGAACACATACCCTTTTGAATGTTCTGAGTATCTTATAAATATACTCTTTTTACCTCTTGGACCTAACTTCTCATGTTGATGTAATGATTCATGTACATAAGCAGTACATTCTCATGGTCTCAAACCACTAAGGTTCGGTTTTCTACCAGTCCATAATTCATAAGGTGTGGAAGTGACCGACTTTGAAGGTACATGATTTAGGATATAAGTAGCAGTCAATAGAGCATCACCCCAAAAGGTGATTGGATGTTTCACTTGTGTCATCATTGACTTAACCATTTCTAGAAGAGTTCTATTTCTTTTTTCAGCTACTCCATTTTGTTGTGGTGTCCTTGGAGTAGTTAACTGTCTTACTATACCCTTTTCCTCACATAACTTTTTAAACTGATTAGATAGATATTCACGTCCTCGGTCTGTTCTCAAGGTCTTAAACTTTTTATCTAATTGATTCTCCACCAAATTTATAAATTTTCTAAAACACTCTAATGCTTCAGACTTGTGGGAAATTAGATAAACATAACCATAACGTGTGAAATCATCAATGAAAGTGATAAAATATTCACCCCCATGTCTTGCCTTCACACTCATAGGTCCACAAATGTTAGAATGAATTAATTGCAATGGAAGTTCAGCCCTAGTTCCTTTACCAAATGGTTTTCTTGCCATTTTTCCAACTAAACAATTTTCACATATAGGTAAGTCAACAAGTTAATTAGACCTAATAAGCCTTCTTTAGCTAATCTAGTCATCCTATGTTGACCTATATGACCTAATCTAGCATGCCACATAGTGGCGTCAACATTTGCATCAACAGATGATGTTATCAGGAAAAAACCTAACATAATCATTGGATATCATATCAACAACATCCATTACTATAAAACCGTTCAATAGAAAACCATAACCATACCAGAAAATTTAAAAGTATAACCAAGTTTTAGAAGGACAGAAACAGAAAGAAAATTTTGTCGTATGTCAGACACATATAACACATCATGCAGAAACAGAGTACGACCATTTCGCATGTTCAACTTGCAAGAACCAATGCCCTTCATAGGTACACGTGCATTGTTTCCAACATAAAGTCACCTTGCTCCTGATGGAATTCGACAAAATTCCACATACACTCCACGTTCTCTAGCTATGTGGTCTGTGGCTCCTGAGTCTACAATCCACAAAGGATGAGAGTCAAGCAAAAATACCGAGATGGAAACACAACTTTCAAAAATGAAAGGATGAATCATAAAATTTTCGAAAGTTTGTACCTTTATGAAAGTTTGTACCCTTTTTCAGACAATTGTAGCACTTGATGTTTACTTTCTACTTTTTAGGACAAGACATGGGACGCTTTCCCTTACCTTTGTCATTCTTACCTTGCTTATGTTTCTTATTCTTATGATCTCCCTGCCCCTTAAAATTTCTTTGATGTTTACGTTTGTGACCTTTGTTCCCATGAAAACTAGGTCCAGCCATATACACGTCAGCATTGTCAAGCCTTGTTGCCTCCATGCGATCTTCTTCTAACTCGAGGTGATGTGCAACATCAGTGAGAGTTTTAATTCCCTCATTGTGGGTAAGGTGCATCTTCATGTGCTCCCAATTATGGGGAAGGGATCTGATAGCAGCTTGAACTTGTTGTTCATCAGTCAGGACATGGCCAGCTTCTTTTAGCTCACTAATCATATTAGACATCTCCCTCATGTGTTGTCTCATATTGTGATTAGGGCGTTTCTTATAAGTGTCAAACTTAATATTGAGTTGCCTAAGTTTGGTGAAAGAAGTTCCATCAAACTTCAATTTCAATGCATCCCACATGTCCTTAGCAAGGTTGTAAGAACGAAACTCACGCATGACATCATTGTCCATGCTGCTCAGCAAAGTAATGCGAGCCAATGAGTTTTTCTTCTTCCAGGCATCATAAGCCTCACGATCCCTTCTATGTTGAGCTGAGTTTCCTTCCTCAGGCTCACTTAACACATGGTTTAAAACTTCAAGAGCCTCTTGCTCTTCTAGGACGTACTGTATTTTTATGGACCAAATTTCATAGTTATCCCCATTCGACTTCTCACCTTAGTTTAGTTCAGCTATTATATTCTTAGAAGCAAATGCCATAATTTCAAAGTCTACAAGACATATTTGCACAAAAATTAATCCATTTACACAATACACAACCCCTAGTATTTTACAATTTTCAAATAAATTTGATCATAATAATTTTACCTAACATTGAGTCGAAATATCACTAAGTTTCAAAATCATCGTCTATGTTATGTAAAATTATTATTCACAAATTTATCATATTGTAAAATAATCAAATTCTTTCATCAAGTAAAATGAAATGAGACATACTCATTACTTGATCATCCACATTCAAAACCTCAAAATGAGCACATATTTCATTCAACATTTGTAATTAACAACAAAAATATTTACAGAATTCATGAAAGTTAACTCAAATGCAACAAAGTAATAGGGAATGAAGATTTAAAGCGTACATACAAGTCATCAGGAAGTTCATGATTGAAGACTATTACCCTAGGGTTGTTCCATGTTGGATGAGTCCTATTTCCAAACTTAATAAGAACTATGTCTTCTCATGGCTCGATAAATAAGCTCATGCACAAAGGCTAGGATCACACAGTCATATGAAATATTTCTTCTATGTCAGTTAAAAATGTGATCTAAGATGTTCTTCAAACTTTCATCAGGTAAAAGTGATCTAAACGCACTCAGTCTTTTATCACTTGTCAAAAGTCCTCATTCCCAAATGATCTCTTGTATCTGACCATTCACTAATATGACATGCTTGACTATATACATCAAATCTAATTCATGACCCAGTTCAAATTTAATGTCATGCAAATCTATTTAATGTCATGCAAATCTTCTATCATTTTTTCCACTTTAGTTCTTTGAGCCTTTGTCCTAATTATTTTTGGTGTCTTTATCAACCTTGGCATATTTTTTGTAACATATACAGAAAAAAAAACAATCAACATATGATTATGACACACAAAAAAAATAAGACAAATTTAATAAAGAAATAAAACATAGAAATTATGACAATCCTTAAAGAAAATGAAACATGTTAATTAAACAAAAAATGTTTCTAGAAAGATGGTGGAGTCTTTATTTATGACCTTAAAGGTCAAGGGTTCAAATCTTAGAGAACCCATAAATATGCAATTATTTTATTTTTAGATCACCCCACTTAATCAAATACTAATTAAACAACAAAAAATAAAATCAAGCCTTTACGGCTTCAGAGAACCTTTGGAGGATTTTTTTTTTTTTTTTGTAATATAAAGCTTATTGCGGGTTCTAGCGCTTGAAATTCCAAAACACATTATAGAATTTAAAATGGCCATAACTTTTTCGATACTTAACCAAATTAAGCATATAATATACCATTAGAAAGCTCTTCAAATTTACTTTACACTCATATAAGGTTCATATGCAAAAAATTAGTGGAAAAAAAGAAATTCGAAACTTGTAGAGGCATGAAACGTTAAAAAAAATGTAACTCAAGAATTACTCAACCAAATTGCACGAAACTTTATAGAGACTTACTCAATCCTATTCTTAACATACATGAAAATTTTCATAACAATTCAATGTGTATATAAAAAGATGCCATCAAATGATTTTAAGCATTCATGCTTCAAATTTAGAAGAAAAAACATAAATAATACTAGAAGCCCTTTTAACATGCCTCTTATACCAATGTTGGATTTTCAAAAACAAGATACTAACCTCTTGTAGCGCAGTGGAATTGTTGAAAATTCAATGACGACCGGAGAATAATCATGAGGAGAATTCCCACTTGTTCACAACCCAAAATCTTTTAGTGAGAAAGGGAAAAGAGAAGTTGAGAGGATGAGATTTCTGTCTTCTGTTCTCTCATAGAACCCACGTTAAAAAGAAGAATCACCTTTTGCGATATACCTCTGTAGTTATAAAAAAAATTGTAGAGATTCTCTTGAGATGGCAGTTACAGAAACTGCCTTCTCATTTTTAATTTATATAAAATAGAATTAATATATATAATTAATTAGATAACATATATTTAATTAATCATATAATTGAATAATCTATATATTCAATCATTAATACTCTCAGTTTAAGTTCAACGATATATATACCCATGATTCGACATTGTTTCTTTGCGACTAAACTTCACAACAAACCTTCCAGCATGCAAAACGACCAGGCAAGATAAAATATATATGAGTTTTCTTTCAAATAATCAATTGGTTTTTGAAAAATATTATTTTTCATAGCTTATGTCCTAATTTTCCACTATGTTAGTGTAACGCCCAATAATTTTTGAACTAAATTAATCCTTGATTTTAAGTAATTTTGGAGTTAAAATTTGGGTTATTTGGTTCTTGGGTTGATTGGAAATTTGAGAGTGTGAAAGGGGCATAATGGAAAGGAAATGATTGGTTTAAGGGTAATTTTGGAAGCTAGAAAAAGAAATTAAAAAAAAAAGAAAAAGAAAAGAAAAGAAAATCATTTTTTCTTTTTCCTTTTCCCGCTCTCCCTCTCTTTCCCCGAAAACCCCATCCTCACTTTCTTTTCTTCTTCTTCTTCTTCTTAACCGACAACTTCTCCTCATCGTGGACAGCATATGCTCCACCCCAATAGCACTCGCCGGAAAGACTAAATACACTGGCTCCCTCTCCGACTGCCACAGTCATTCATAGCTTGCGTTGCCTGCAGCACGCCGTCAGAAGTATCACCGGTTGCACCGTCATCCAGATCTACATCAACCCCTGTCGCAGGTCACCGATCAGTCGCAGATTCGTCGCTGCACACAATATGTGATAGCACATATTGTGTGCTATCACATCATCGTTGCAAATCCTCACCAGAAGCCGCACGTCTACCGCCTGAAATAGCACATGTTGGGTGTGTTCAGACCCACGCACGTCTGCTACTTCCACGCGCGTTCGCTATGGCTGTCCTCGCTAGAGTGATGGATCCGCACCGTCACAGTTACTTGCCGACCATCCACTCGAGGACAATGATGCTTTTGAACCCCCGTAGTCCGACAAGATCGCTTCTACGAAGTGAGCTCGTTTTGAGTCAAGATATGCGATTATTTTGCGTTTTAAGCGTGACCCATGGCGTTTGTGTGCTCGATTTAGATTACCCATAATATTTGGGTCATGGATTCGCGAAATTAAACTATTCAGAGTTAATTCCGGTAGCGATTTGAGTTTGATCAAGGTTGGGGGCGTTTATAATAGAGGAATTTAACTGGGTGAAATTTCACCACTGTTTTAAGGTGAGGAGATGGAGTTGTATGGGTTGATTTGGTTATTAAATGATCATTTAAAGTGATCTTGTTCGTCGAAATAATTTTGTTTTTTACAGGATACCCATCGATTTTTGGAGACCATTGAGATGTTTTTGAAACAATTTGAGCTATTGCCCAACAATTTCCAGCACCTATTGACGTTGTTTGAGGGTAAGTTTATGTGGGTGTTGTGTTTGACAATACAATTAAGACTAAGTTAGAATTGAATTTAAATTAACCCATAAATTAGGACTTTTGTGGAGTTTAGAGGTTGTTTTATTAATTTTAAGCGTACCCACATATTTTTGGAATTATTTGAAGGATAACCAATGTATGGAGAGGTCGGAAGATTGGAGTTCGATTGTTTTGGCATAATTTGCAGCAAGCTAGTTATTGTTGGACAAATTTGAAAGGTGGTGCTAGTTAAATTCAGGAAGCGATAATCTTGGTGCTCGTTGTAAAAGCCATAATCTTTGAAAGGTGATGCTAGTTAAATTCAGGAAGCGATAAGTAGTCATTTGGATTAAGCCTCCTTTAAGTTATTGTGTGAACCGTTGATGTTTGAAAATTGTGAATTGTGAAAGTATGCATGAGATTGTGGTTATGAAGCATGGTATGATTAGGGGACTTGTACTGAAGTTGTTTTGAGATAAACTTGGTCTAAGTATGTGGCTATAATGGAAATAGGGGCTTAAAGATTTGAGTTCATTGTGGATAACATGTGTAGTACCTTAAGAAATTACCTAAGTTTGTGATTGGATGAATTTAGTCTATGTTTGTGGTGATTTATGATTATACATGTGTGTATAAATATGTGTATGTGGGGTATGGATTTTTTTGATTGAATTAATTTGAGGATTATCGTAATGGGCTTGAAGTTGCCTAAATATGTAACTATTCTTGTTAAAAACTTTAAAGTTGTAATCTCATGGTGGATTCATGCGATCAGGGTATAGAACCTTGGATGAGTTTGTGCTCGAGGTTATGATTGATGTTTGTAATTTATGTGCAGAACCTTGGATGAGGTATGCCCGAGGTTTATGAATAGTATTTGTAATTCGTGTGTAGAACCTTGGATGAGTATGTGCCCAAGGTTTATGAATGGTATTTGATTTAGGTGTATGACCTCAGTTGAGTTTACGCCTGAGGTTCATGAATTGTGTTTAAGATTGGAGGACATGATCTGAGTAGTGGTTAATGTAATTGTCAGACATGTCAACCCTGGTTTTGTGTGTGGTTGGTTGTTAGGGAGCTATGGTCTTGAAAACCCTATTAGCATTAGGGAATGACTTAACACCTTTAGGCTAGTGAGACCTACTACCCCACCTGGAGCATGTTTACCTATGATGATTATGTGATGTGATTTGTGATGCTAGCCAGTGTGGCTTGGGGATGATGTGCCCCTTGCCATATGCTAGTTGTGGGGATGAAGCCCCAATGATTTGTGTATGCTAGCCAGTGTGGCTTGTGGGATGGTATGTCTCCTTGTCGTATGCTAGTCGTGGGGATGAAGCCCCAATGATTTGTGTATGCTAGCTAGTGTGGCTCGGGGATGGTGTGCCCTTTGCCGTATGCTAGTTGTGGGAATGAAGCCTCGTGGATAGGAAGCATGGCTCTAAGGTATAGCAATGAGGCAATACCGTAGGTCGAGGTCAGTTAGGTGGACACTTAGCCAAGAAAGTGTAAAACTTGAATAAGATCAGAAGGTTGAGTGGTTTGTGGTAAGTTGACTAGTTGATGTGTTGAACTTTGAACTTTTGGATTAAGTGGGCTACTTACTGAGTATTTTTATACTCACCTGTTCTACACTGGTTTCCTATTCAGGTGGTCATGGACTCCTAAGACGAGTGGCAGAGACATTTTATTGGCAAGACTATGGAGATATAGTGGTCTTCTTGTTTTCTTAGGATAAGAGAGTTGCCTATGTTTTTGTGTATTGTTTTTTTAAATATTGAAAAATTTTGTCCTTTACTTGAAATGTTTTTGCAAGTTTATTTTGTTTTGAATCGGGATCCCAAAATAAAGTGAATTTTGTAAAAGGTTTCCGCTGTTCTTATTTGAAAGGTATTTTAAAACCTTCCACATTGTTGTTAAGTGTGTTTTGTATGAATTTGAGTAGCGCTCCGGGTCGGGCCGTTACAGTTAGGCATATGTAATGATGTAAATCAACAATCTTATCTCTTTTTTTTTTCCAATTTGTCGATGGAATGTATGCTTTAATTGTTCTTTTTTCTAATTTTTAGTTTCTAGGTTAGTTTGAATTCAAAAATGAAACAATACTATGTACCGTGTGGATATATATTATATATATTGTTAATGCTGCCCTAAATCTCTTGTCACGTTTCATATGTTCCTAATATTCTAGGAATGATTTATTGATTAAATTAGTGGGTATATGTTATTGAAGTCGAATTGGTGGGTGCATACAGAGTTATTTTGGCAGTGATATTTGGCATACTATATAGATATCATACTATGCAATGTAGAGATTAAAACACAATGACACTGAGTTCATTATGTTTTGATCAAATGTGACAAATTTCATTTAGGTCAAGTATATAATGCATATTATGTGTCTCCTAAGGTATATATAGCACACTATAGGTATATATATCTCATACTATGCAAGATTGTTGGAATGCCAAGAAAAAAATGTGTCTATTAAAGAAAATGAAGCAAAACTACTTACAATTGACTTAGAGGTATAAATTACATACTAAGTATATATTGTTTCTTATAGGTATACTAATGAAGTATTATTCTTTTTCATAGTGAAAGAATAAAAGAAGATATGGTCAAACGTGGGCGAGTAGGAATACCGACTTCTTCACCGTTTTTTAATCGATTAATGAGTGGGATGGGTCATACATCAAGATGATGCTAGATTAAGAGGCCCCCACTAAATGAGAAAACAAGAGAGATATAGAGAAGCATAATGTATACTTGATTGTATACAGACGTGTATATATGATATAAATGAGTATATATTTATGTGTACACTATTGGAATTGTATGAGAATATATATTATATACTTTATTCTTCCGTATGAAAAACATAAATCCTTGTATATATCAAAACAAATATACACAAACTTTTTGCCATATTTGAATCGATACAAGATTTTTTTGCCATAATAGAATTATATCGAGATTGATATTTAAATGAGATCATTGATATTTTTTTTATCTATTAGTTTTGGCCAAGCCATATTTTCGAGAAGCGTTTAACGAGATCGATATCTAGTTAGCCAGACAATATTTGCAAATGAGAATGAGGATTTGTTTTGTCTTTTATGCTTGATTTTTGGATGATTTTTTTATACATAATTTTTGGTTTGGTCTGTTACAAAAATATCATTTTAGAATATATTAAATAATATTATTTATTAAATCAAAATAACTATATATTGTGTTTTATTTTTTTAAGTATTTATATCAAGATTATGTGTTTCTCATATTGAAATTTGAATTAGAGGAGTGAAATTTAGGATAATTACTATTTTATATTTTTTCAAATCCTACATTTTTAATTTAAATTTAGGTATTAAATTTTTTTTCAAGTATAAAAATTTGGATAAGTAAATAAAAATGAAGAAGTACATTTTAATTCTGGTAGCATAGTTATTACATTTTAATTAATTTTTATTATAAATATAAAAGGCATTATGGTAATCATATCTATTTCACTCTAATTCCAGATGTAAGTAAACACAATCAATTGGTAATGCAATCAATCTCATTCTCATTGCGATTGATTGCATTGCAATTGATTTTCATTACGATTGCAGTCCATTTTCATTACGGTTTAGTAAACGAGGCCTTAATGTAATTGCAAAATGAAGAGTTGTATTATATTAAATTAAATTAAAATAATGTTAAAATAAATATTAAGATTGTAAGAAAAATATTGTAGAAAATTCAGCCAAGCTAATGATGAAAATTTTCATAAAAATTGACATTTATGAAATGTAGTTTTAGAAATAGCCTATTTGGCATAATTTCTGTTAATTTTTTTCTTTTCTTTGTGTAGACTAAGAGTGAGTTTGACATGGCTACTGTTTAAACACATTTTTTTTCAAATGTTTTTCTTAAAACTCTTTTATATTAAAATGATTTTAATAAAACTTGCATGTTTGGTTATATTTTTTTTTAAAGTTATGTTAGTTACGACTTTGTTGGGTTACACAAAATGATTCTACAAATGTCAAATTACCCTAAAAAGAAGAAAATTAAAGGAAGAGAAGCTTTAAATTTGAGGGGAATTTTTATTTTCAACATTTTTTGGATTCTTTTCATGTGACTTTTGCAATTTTTTAATATAAATAGCTTTTTTTTAAAGTAATTCTAAAGTGATTGACCGAAAGTTTATTTAGAATCACCTTTAAACTGATTATTTAGGAAATCATTATTAACCATCCTAATTACTTCAAACATGATTATTTTTTCGTTGCTAAAAACTAGACTTAAAAAAAACGTTTAAACATTTTTAGTTCTTCATAATCACTTACAAATTTAATCCTTACACACCCTAAATTTTTACCTTAAAAAATAGGACTCAAATAGAATAAATTTCATAATACAAGTATCGAATGATATTTTAAGGTTAAATTACAAGTTTAATTTCTAAATTTTCAAGTTTGTGTCTGTTGGAAGAGAAATTTCGACCACCAAGAAATTGCCACGTCATTACCTAACATTGGTGACAAAATTAATTTTATTAGGGATTAATTAAATTTGCAAGGATCCTTAAATTAAATTATGGAAAATCCCAATATACAATTGGGATATGTGAAATTTGGGTTAATTCTAGACAAAGGGTCAGGCCCAAAGTCAACCAGGCTTATTCCAGAGGTTAAGCCTAAAGTCAACCAAGCCCAGTCCGACAGACAAGAACAAGCCCACTTGGAGGCCTTCAGGAACTCTATAAATAGATAGCTCCCTCATCTTTTTCAGGGGGTTAAGAATGGAAGAAGCTCAGAGAGAATTCAAAAACAAAGCTGTGAAGTCTCCAGAAGCTCCTGAAGATCAATTATTGTCTAAACGAAGAACACATCCTGAAGATTAAGAACGCTCCAAGAATCGATCGAAGTTCCAACCTTGAGAACAAGCTCATTCAGCCCTCGAGTAGAGCATACAAGTAGGAGAGAGAATCAGAGGATCAAATACTAAAGATTGTACTCACTATACTCAAATTAATACAATACAAGTTCGTTACACGTATTAAATTTCTTTGTTGAAATCTCGTGTGAAAAAATTGGCACTCCCATTGGGACCTCTCTACCTCTCATCTATTTCTCCTTCAGATCAAGTTATGCACAAAAGAAAGCTGCATCAAAGGTTACTGCTTCAAGTGACACATACGCAGGACCAGTTACTCGCAGTCATTCTAAAGAGGCTGAGATAAGTGAAGATCAAACCCCTTATACAGTTGCAAGCAACATCATAAAACTATTGGATGAATCTTCCAAGAGCAAGGTTGTCGTCAAAGACAACCTACTGTTTGACCAATCCACTCCCACTTCCGGTCAACTAAAGGAGACATTGGATCCTGATGTGATGTCTGTTATGATGGCCGATGTAGAGTTTGATGAGAGGATGGAGGAGATGGAAAGAAAGATCAACCTCTTGATGAAGGCAGTGGAAAAAAGAGATCATGAAATTGCCCACTTGAAAAATCAAATTCAAAATAAAGAAATGGCTGAGTCAAGTCAGACCCATGCTATAAGAAAGAATGACAAGGGGAAAACTATCATCCAAGAAGAGCAATCGCAACACCCAGCTTCAGTTGCTTCCTTATCTATCCAACAACTGCAAGATAGGATCATGAACTCCATTAGGGCTCAACAAGGTGGGCCCACTTAAAATCCTCTCATGTACTCCAAACCGTACACCAAGAGGATTGACAACTTGGGGATGCCCACAGGATATCAACCTTCAAAATTCCAATAGTTTTATGGGAAGGGCAACCCTAAGGAGCATATTTCCCATTTCGTTGAAACATGTAAGAATGTTAGGATGCGTGGTGACCTCCTGGTCAAGTAGTTTATTTGTACCTTGAAAGAGAATGCCTTTGATTGGTACACCAACTTAGAGCCCAAGACGATTGACAATTGAGAACAAAATCGCTTCTACAGTATGAGGCGAACTATTAGTATGATGGAACTCACAAACACCAAACAGCGCAAGGGCGAACCTATCATCAACTACATCAACCGTTGGAGAGCCCTGAGCCTCGACTGCAAAGACCAACTCACAAAGGTATCTGCTGTTGAAATGTGTATCCAAGGCATGCACTGAGGACTACTTTATATCTTACAGGGGATAAAACCCCGTACCTTCGAAGTGCTAGTGACCCGCGCTCATGACATGGAGCTAAGCATCATGATAGCACTAATTTAGTGCCATATTTATGCCTATTTAATTGCTAGTTTTACAGTGAGCTTTTACGTCGATATTTTGCATATTTCAAGAAATCAAGCATTTGAGACCAAAATTGATGATTTTGGAGCTTCGGGTCATTTGTGGAGCTTAAAAAGACTCAAAATCGAGCTAATTATGGAGAAGAGGAGCTTCACAAGCTTGTTTGGTCGAGGGGACGACGTCTTCATGCTCAAAACAGCGTTGAGACACTGTCCATTATGTTGAAAACCTGAGAGCTAGCATCGAGATGCTGTCCTGTGGAGTCTCGATGCTAGAAGAAGGCACGCACAAGCATTTGCGTCTAGAGCATCTCGACGTTGAAGGACGCGCGCATTAGTTAAATGGTGTTCACCATAGCATCTGCCTAGCATCTCGACACTGTGTCGAAGATTGCTATAAATTCATCATTTTGGGACTGATTTAGGGGAGACCAATTTAGGATTTTTGGCCCAAATTCCAACAACTTACTCTCTTGGAACCTGTGAAGCATGATTGGAGGTGCTCGGGAGTGGATTTTGAGGCTTAAGAATGTAGGAATCGAGGCGAGAGTGGAGATTACAACACAACGGGTCATGTTTTCTATTTCCTATCTTTAATTCATGTATCCTAGGGCTGTAAGAATGTGTGTAATGTACTGTTTAATGTCTTTTATGGGCTAATTCTAGTTGTTTAGGGGTTAAGAGCACTTTAGGTTTGTAATTATGGCTTAATTGTGTTTATTGGTATTTAACTACTTGTTTAATTTCATTTAATTGGACTGTTTTTATGGCCTCTAATTAATTGGCTATTAATTAGTTGATTCTAGTCTTAAATTGACACCCTAAAATTTCGTAAGTGAGATAGGATTAACAATTGACGGATGAGACTTAATATGAACAGACTTAATCCTAATTAATTAATCAATTAGCACTAAGGACACTTAGGCAAGCGATTAATTAAGCGTGTTCGAATGAGACCGACTGGAGATTTAGACCACTTTAGCTCTAAGTTTATGGAATTAACAAGATTAATTAAATGTCATATCCAATTTCTGTAGTTACAACCTAATTCGTTCTCAATCCTCTAAACTACCCCTTAATTTGGTATCTCCAGCCTTTTTATCTACTTTATAGTTTAGAATTTTATTTCAAGCATCTTTTACTCTAGCTTTTGTCTTAAATAATTCAAATTATGAGTACTCTTAATAATCAATTAACTATGAAAACAACTTCCATTTTTGCTTCCTCTTGGGATACGATACTCGGTACTCTAGTACCGTTTTATTATTACTTCGATCACGTGCTCTTTCATGTACACCTGATCACATCGCCGGCAGATGAAATAAAGACCTCCTAGTCCCAAACGTGAAGAAGAAGAGAAAGGAGGTTAAAGGCACAGAGAAAGTTACAAAAGCGCCACCAACAAATCCATGGTCGTTGATGTGATCATGGAGACAATCAAACCCAACAAGCCAAAAATTAGGAGGAAAGATGAGCAAACATCCTCACATGCACAAGACCACAGTCCCAAGCACGCGCCCCACGAACACCCATTAGGCTGCATGCCCATGTACGCCTCAAAGGCTTTACATGCATGCCCAGCCATGCTCGTCGAAGGGCCCAACTCCGTCTTCCCATCGTCAAGCACTATGTGCGCCCTAATGATCGGGTGAATTTTGGGTGAAGAAAAGTAAGTAAATATGTTTAACCCCAGTGCAAGTGCACACTATCGATGCAAATAATAAAACAGGAGTATTCCTGAGTATTGATCCCACAGGGAATAGTGTTAGAAAATATTGCAGAGCAAAATTGTAAGGAGAATTGCAACTTGGAAACTAAAAATTGCAGAAATAAGGTTGGGTTTGGTGTGTTTGTAAAAAAATAAAATAATTGCAGAATCTAATTGCAAGTTAAAGTGACAAAGATTGCATAATTGAATTGCAGAATCGAAAATTGCAAGATTGAATAGAAAACTAAACATACTTGATAAAAGAAATGAAAATTGCAAAAGAAATTCCTTAGAGAAAGGAGAGGCTCAAGAATGTCATTGCCCTATGTTGTAATTGCAAACCAAAATTGCAACTCCAACCTATTCTACATTCAATTGTAAACTAAAATTGCTACTCCTATTCACCTTGAAATTAGGTTTTAGGAGACTAAGTGAGTTACATATATGTCTTAGTCCCTCTATCTTAGGTAATTTTGGCTCAATAATTTCTTGGGTTTTGGAGTCTTTGATCCCTATGTCTAAGGTAAAGAATTGGCTTATGTCTAAGCTCTTGTCTCCATCACTAGTACAAAATCCTCTTATCACTAACCCTGTCGGTATTAGATCTTAGCTTGAGTTGCTACCCTAGTTGATCAATCTAGAATCTCAATGGAATTTTGTTCAACACAAGCAAACAATTGAGATGTAGGCTTAGTTTTCATTAGAATTTTCGCTACAATTACTTCTTAGGGAATTCACATCCTTGAACCCCCTAAGAAGTTTAGCTCATATTTAACTCACAAAATTCAAAACAATTTCCAGAAACAAAATCCATATTGGAAAAGAAATTACTTAAGATTAAGTCTTATTGCAACTAAAACCGAAGGAAATTGAAAGCAATTGGAATTTAGTTTTAAAAGCAAGTATTGTAATAGACAATGAAGATTTTCATCCCATCATCCCCATGAGCAATGGAAGATAATTTTCAAAGAAATAAGCTCAAATTAACTTCTAGAAAAAAAACCCATGAACATGAATTAAGAAAAAAAAATCCAGAAAATTTCTTTCAATTGCTTCAATAATATTAACTCAATTCCAATGGTTAATACAGTAGGTAAGGAACAAAAACTATGAAAAATTACAACCCAATTGAACTAAAACTGAAATTAAATTCACCTAAACTAAGAACCAACCAGAATTTAGAAAAATTGAACAAAAACCCATTTTTCTTCTTTAGATCTCAATCGATTCAACTCCTTCAACTATTTCTAGGAAGAGATTTCTTAACAATCCAAGTTTTCACTTGAATCGGACTAGAATTTTTGAAGAAAAATGAACCAAAAAAATGTAGTAACCTTATGATAAACAAAGAAGAAAAATTGAAAAAAAAAAACAGAGGAAGAAAAACTAAAAAAAACAAAGGAACTTTTGAATAAAACCCATGAAAATTCATCCTCCAAACCCGCTACATTCTTCACTCATCTTCCTTTTGTAGGCCTTCATTAGGTTTAAATAATGCCCAAAATTCGTGCTCAAAATCCCTCAATTCGTGCAATAATTGAAGATTTTTGGATATGGGTCAAATGCAGATTTTTTCCTTTTTCGAATTTTTCTACTGCTCCAGAATTGCAACGTCATCTTGCAATTTTGGTCCTGCAATTTCCACAATTCCTACACACAAGTTTAGTTTTTAAGATCCTACACACAACTTCATTCTTCTTTCTTCCTTAATTTTAAGATTCTTTCAACTATTTTCCAATGATTTTAAGACAAAACAAGAATATTTTAAGTAATTGAGAGTTAAATAAGTCTTAATACTAAGGCTTATAACCCAATGATCAAAGTGTACACGCAAGCGCACGCAATCGAAGTAATAATAAAACGGTAAGTAATACCGAGTATCGAATCCTCAGAGAATTTGGGAAGTTTAATCAATTAATTAAAATACTTAATCGCGTCCAATTTTATTTAGGACATTAAATTCCATAAGAACATGCAATGAAATAAACTAAAAGTAAGCGATAAAAATTTAAAAAAAAAAACCAAAAGTAGCACAAAGTAAAGGGCCGAGTTTAGGACATTAATCTCACTAATGGACCATTTATTGAGTCTAACGGACATTTTTCATTAATTAATCAATTTATTCAAATCTAAGGGTAGTGTATCATAGAATCCTCTATCGAGCTCCTCCAATTCTCGAGTGTAATTAATTAAATCACGTATCCGTCTCATTAATTAATTCTCACCCGGCATTAACAAACCCTATCATCAATTCTAATTGACGTTCTTATCATTGTCTTGTCCAAACATCAATTATTATGCAATTTAAGCTCTAATTTATGCATTCTTTATCAAGCAATAACATAAACCAACAGTCATTAATCCTTGATCAGGGGATTTAAAGCATTAAGAACATTGCATAAAAATAGATCCGAATAATAAACTATAAATCCCCAATTAAGTTCAATTCCATGGTCCAAAGGCTTGATTAAGCTCTAAACTCTACAATCTACTCAAAGTAAATCATAATTCAAAACAAACAACCATAGACAATCTACAAATAGTCTAAACAGCAGAGAAATTAGGGAAAAACATAGTAGAAATCCGTTGTGCACCAATCCATCGCTCCCGCTACGAACCATGAGAACCTCAGATGCCTAATCTTCAAAAAAAATCACTCCAATTAACCCCCAATGGCTCTTTAAAAAACACTCTCCTATCGTGGATTAGGGTGTCCACCCCCCTCCTTTTCCCCCCTTCAATAGATGAATCAACAAAGAATTAAAGGGTTGTAACCGCGACAGCATTGCAACACCAGAGACAGTGTTGCAACGCTGTCCAAAACACTGGCGTTTCTTCAAGTGTACAACGGTAGCGTTGCAACACTACAAACGGAGCGTTTCTTTTTAGCGAGTTTCTAGCTTTGCAACACTAGCTCTCAGGTTTTCCCAACAAATTATGGCGTTGCAACACCATTTCAAGCGTTGCAACGTCGTCCTCTCTGCCTCAACAGCTTATGCACCTTCTTATCTTTTGCTTAGCTCGTCCAAAATCTCTAATTAAGCTCCATATTCACCATTTTGCTCCAAAATTCATAATTCTACTCTCAGTTGCTCGGTTTCCTGAAATTAACAAATAATCGACATAAAAGCTCACATTTATAGCATAAAACTAGCAAAATTAAGGCATAAATATAGCACTAATTTAGTGCTATCAAATACTCTCATACTTAAGCTTTTGCTAGTATCGAGCAAAACAAAATAAAACTCTCCCTAAAAAGATAAATGTTTCAAAAGATCTCATGCATAAGTGACTCAATTCTCAATGGTCTCAATAGTGGAATTAGAAAACAGGAACAATAGAATGAGAACATGCCTAAATCTCGAGAAATCTAAAAGGAACTTTGAACTCTTTGTGTGTGTGTGCAAAGCCTAAGTACTGACTCGTTTACTAACTCAAAGTCACCTTATGCTCTCCTCCATTTATTTTTCCCCTACACTTGCCTTAAGATTCAATCATTCAACTAACTTACACAAATCAAAGGTAAAACTAAACTAAGATGTCTGGATTTACTGGACGTCCATCACACAAATATATATATATATATATATATATATATATTTCATTCACTCAAAGGCATGCATTAACTTTCACACATCTACTGCAGGGACCCTTACCCAGAGCACTAGCTCAATGAGTGGCCTAACTAATCAAAGCAGAGGCAGTTATTTTTACCTTTGAGGACATTTAAGCACAACAGTATAACTTTTTTCTTTCTTTTCATACTTTTCTCTGCAAATGATTTTTCATGTTTTTCCCAGCAGGCAAATAAACGTGAAACTCCTATGTACAGTGTTACCAACAACCATGCAAGGTCACCTCTAATCAAACCTTAAGCCTATCGAGGTGACAACAAAAATATGGAAAACATAATACATTTCTAAATATTCAACTAATCAACACTAGGCTACGTGCTCAACATTTGCAAAGAATCCAATGCCAAAATTATAAATTTACCCAAATTTCAGCATGCTCAAATTCCACAAATATGCACAAACAATCCACTAAAGAGCACAAATCATGGAATTTCATAATCGCTTCAGCATGCATCATCCTAAAACAACTCTACAGCTCACATTCTTAGAACAAAAATTTTCAATTTAAACCCAATTTCTAACAACTCAACAATCTCAAAAACATCCTAACACCATTTCCTCCCCCCCCCCCCCCCCCCCCCCGTCACACTTGAACTATACATTGTCCTCAATGTATACAATATAGAAAATTCAACCTGCTTAAGGACAAACAAAAAACTAAAAGGAGAATGAAATTGCCCTAAAATTGAAGAGTCCATTGTCAGCCAAATAATCCATCATGAAAATATGAAAGCAAGGTTGAACCGCGAGCACCTACACAAGGAACGATAAGTGGGAGCATTAGATCGACAAAAAACTCCTTCACTAACTACTAGAAAAATAGAAAAAATAACAAGTAAAGAAAATTTGAAGCCTGGTTGCATCTAGGAAGTGCAAATTTTTAACGTTGATTGCTTAACGATGCATTAGAACAACTCATTCATCGTCCAAAATAATCTTCTCCAAGCGTCTTTCTTCAACGCCACAATAATGCTTTGTCCTCTGTGCATTTACTTTGAAAGTTTTTCCTTCGCTATCCATGAGCTCGACTACGCCATGTGAGAATACCTCTATAACTGTAAATGGCTTGCCCACCTCGATCTCAGCTTACCTGGGAACAAATGGAAACGTGAGTTAAACAAAAGAACTTGTTGACCCGGTACAAAGGAACGGTTTTGAATCATCTTGTCGTTTCATCTCGCTATCCTCTCCTTGTACAACTTGGCATTCTCATATGTCTAGGTTCTGAATTCCTCTAATTCATTCAATTGATGTAAGCATTGTTCTCCAGCTTTTTGTGGGTCAAGGATCAGTTTCTTGATCGCCCAATATGCTTTATGCTCTAACTCCAAAGGATAGTGACAAGCCTTTCCAAACACCAGTCGATACGGTGAGGTACCTATCGATGTTTTGTAGGTTGTCCTGTACGCCCAAAGAGCATCGTCAAGTATCCATACCCAATCTTTCCTGACTGTCTTCACTATCTTCTCCAATATCTGCCTAATCTCCCTGTTAGAAATTTTAGCATGTCCATTAGTCTGGGGGTGATAAGCCAAAGATATCTTATGCTTCACACCATACTTTTTCATCAGCGAATCAAATAGTTTATTACATAAATGAGACCCTTCATTACTAATAATAGCCCGTGGTGTACCAAATCTAGTCAATATGTACTTTTGTAGGAATTTCAATACAACATGTGCATCATTGGTCTTAGTTGCTATAGCTTCTACCCATTTAGACATGTAATCAATAGCAACCAAGATATATAGATAACCGTTTGAGGACGGAAAAGTACCCATAAAATCTATACCCCATACATCAAACAACTCGACTTCAAGAATAGGGGTTAAGGGCCTTTCATGACGACGAGATATATTACTTGTTCGTTGAGACCCATCACATGTTTTTACAAAAGTATAATAGTCTTTAAACAAACTAGGCCAGTAAAAACCAAACTGAAGTACTTTTGCAGCTGTTCTTGAAGGACCGAAGTAACCACCATATGGAGAGAATGGCAGTATGTAAAATTTTGGCCACTTCCTCCATAGGCACACACCTCTTAATGATTTGATCAGAACATACCTTGAACAGCAATGGGTCATCCCACAGGTAAGACTTCGTGTCATGCAAGAATTTTTTCCTTTGCTGGATACTTAAGTTAGGTGGAAGATTCCCTGAAGCAAGATAATTCACAATATCTACGTACAAGGGGAAAGAAGACTTAACTGCATAAAGTCGTTCGTCGAGGAAGTCTTCTTTACAAGGGAAGGTATGCACCTCTGTCTAATGCTCCAATCAAGACAAATGATCTGCCACGACATTCTCACAGCTCTTTTGATCCCTGATCTCATAATCAAATTCCTGCAACAAAAGATTCCACCTAATTAAGCGAGGTTTCGAATCTTTTTTACTACAAAGATAACTAATAGCAACATGATCAGTATGCACAATTACTTTCGAACAAAGTAAATAGGGCCTAAATTTATCAAAAGCAAACACAACAGCAGGCATCTCTTTCTCAGTGGTAGTATAATTCCGTTGAGCACTATCCAAAGTTCTACTTGCATAATAAATAGCCCTAAAAAACTTGTCTCTATGTTGTCCTAGGATTTCTCCTACTGCATAATCACTAGCATCACACATGATTTCAAATGGTTGACTCCAATCAAGGACAACTATCACAGATGCAGAAGTCAATTTATCCTTAAGAACATTAAATTCGAGCATGTAATCCTCGTTAAAAACAAAAGAAGCATATTTCTCAAGTAAATTACATGGGGTTTAGTAATTTTAGAAAAATCTTTAATGAAACGACGATAAACCCTGCGTGTCCTAGAAAGCTACGAACTCCCTTACCATTCACTGGAGGTGGCAATTGTTCAATAACAGAAATCTTAGCTCGATCCACCTCCAGCCCCTTTGCAAATACCTTGTGGCCAAGAACTATAGCTTATTTTACCATAAAATGGCATTTCTCCCAGTTAAGAACAATGTTAGTTTCTTGATACCGCTACAACACACGAGAAAGCTTATGCAAACAAGAATCAAAAGAGTTACCAGAAATGCTAAAATCATCCATAAAAACCTCCATAATCTCCTCAACAAAATCTACAAAAATAGCCATCATGTAGGGCTGGAAGGTGGCATGTGCATTACACAACCCAAATGGCATTCTCCTAAAGGCGTATGTACCATAAGGGCACGTGAATGTTGTCTTCTCTCCTAGTCCTCATATGCTATCGTGATCTGATTATAACCTGAATAACCATCAAGAAAACAGTAGTAAGGATAACCTGCTAACATGTCCAGCATTTGGTCAATAAAAGGTAGGGGAAAGTGATCCTTTTTGGTGGCTTTGTTGAGCTTCCTATAGTCAATGCACACACGCCATCTAGTCACTGTTCGAGTCGAGATATCTTCATTCTTTTCATTTTTTATGATCGTCATCCCTCCTTTTTTAGGTACAACCTGCACGGGGCTTACCCAAGAACTATCAGAAATAGCAAAAATGATACCTACATTTAATAATTTAATCACCTCGTTTTTTCCACTTCCTTCATGGTGGGGTTAAGTCTCCTTTGGTGTTCTACAGTGGGATTAAAGTCATCCTCCATAAAAATTTTATGCATAACAATTGAGGGGCTAATGCCTTTAATATCACTAATAGACCACCCTAAAGCAGACTTATGTGCACGCAACACATTCAACAATTTTTCCTCTTCTACTTTACTCAACTCAGCAACAATAATCATAGGGAAGGTAGAAAAGTCACCTAAGAAGCATAATGTAAGTGGGCAGGAAATTGCTTTAACTCAGGAGGAGTGTCAACTTGTGCACAAACAGACTCAGAAATCATTTCCTCCTCCTTACTGTGTCCTATAGATGCCTCTACAACATTATCACAAAAATAGGCATGTTCAATATCCAAAATTTCGTACAATTCACCAGAAAAATCAGGCATGCCAACCTCAAACTTATCAACATGAGTCACTAACTCAATACATTCATCCACATTAGTGTCCACTGCATCAATCATATGGCAAGTACTAACCTCATCGAGGTGTTTCAAGGCCTAAAACATGTTGAACACTACCTTTTCATCATTTAGGCGTAGAGTCAGGGTTCCTATGTGAACCTTGATTAGAGTGCGCCTTGTGGCCAAAAATGGCCTCCCAAGGATGATTGGGACCTCCGCATCTTCTTCCATGTCCAGGATAACAAAATCTATGAGAAAAATAAACTTATCAACTTTAACTAGAACATCCTCTAAAATACCTTTTGGGTATGTCAGAGAATGATCCACCAACTGAAGCACTACGCTCGTCGGTTTAAGCTCCCCTACTCTGAGTTTCCTGAAACCACTAAGCGGCATTAAATTAATACTCCCCCCTCGATCACAAAGTGCTTTTCTTATGTGAACACTACCAATAATACAAGGGATAGTGAAACTCCCTAGGTCATTCATTTTCTGTGGTAGCCTCCTCTGAATGATAGCATTGCACTCGACGTTCATCTGCACTCTTTCATCCATTTCAAACTTCCTCTTGTTTGCTAGAATTTCCTTCATAAACTTCGCATAATTGGGTACTTGTTCAAGCGCATTAGCAAAAGGTATATTTATGTGAAGTTTCTTAAACTGCTCGAGAAATTTAGCACACTCATCATCTAACTTTTTCTTTCTAAATCTCTTAGGATACAGGATTTCATTGGGAACAACAGGTATAGAATTAGATAACTTCCCTGAATTAATCTCCTGAGGTATTTCCTCTTTATCAATATCTCGTTCCTTACTTCTGCTTGGCACATCTTCCTTCTTCCACTCAGGCTCCTTCAGCTCTTTCCCACTTCTTAAAGATATGGTTTTACATTCCATAAGTGGGTTAGCATATATAACATGCTTACCTCTTTGTAAGCTATCCAAGAATGCTTCCATCTGCTTGATTTTATCTCTCATATCCTGGATCAAAACATTTTGGGTTTATGCCTTAACGCGCATCGACATCACCGTATCATTCATACTATAAGAATTGCTCCTGGTCACCTTTAAAAATATCCCTAGAACACCTTCAATTGAATTCCTCTTCTCTTGAGATTTTGTAGTTGCCACTCTTGGAACAGACTGCACTACACCTTCATTAGTAACACAAGAGGATTTCAATTGAAATTTCTTACCTGGGTGGTTTTCATCATCTTCAGGCTTAATTTTCTGAGCACAACTGCAGCCAACGCTCCTTATGCTCACAGCTTTACCATGCTCGGGACTAGGTTCCTCAGAGTCCTCCTTTAGTCTTGTCCCTGTCAATTTACTCAAAGCCCTTATTAGTATTTCAACTTGAAATTTTATAGCACTAACCTCATTGGCTTCACTAGCTCCCTTTTGTGATGTAAAATCCTCTGATGGCCATTGGTAGCTTGTGATGGCCAACTCTTCTAATAGGGTTCGAGCCTCCTTCACTGACTTCGCTAGAAAGTTCCCTCCAGCTACAATATCGAGAGTAATCTTATTAGTACTAAGCAACCCATTATAGAAAAGTTGTACATGAAGCTAATCGGGAAATCCGTGTGGTGGGCACTTCCTCAACATGTCTTTATAACGCTCTCATGCCTCGTATAGCTGCTCCTCTTTTTTTTGCTTAAACATGCAAATTTTCATTCTGAGCTTCACTATCTTGGCAAGAGGGAAGAATTTTGTGATAAATGCCTTTGTCAGCTCACTCCAAGTCGAAATACCTCCGGGGTTAAAGAATCTAACCAATCTCTAACCCTGTTCTGCAAAGAAACTTGAAACACGAGTAAATTGACAGCATCAGAACTAACACCATTAATTCTTACCGTCCCACTGATCTCTAAAAATGTGCGCATATGATAGTATGAATACTCTGATGGATTACCCTGAAATGCACTGTCCTGAACCATCTGAATTAGACCAGCCTTTAACTCGAAATTGTCTGCAACGATGGGTGTGTACGCTATTCCAGAGTAGTCTACATGTAACTCCAGTAGGAAATAATACTAAATCACCATATTTTCCTCATCCATGGCTAACAAATTTAGATTTAAAACATTATGGAGCGTCCTGCAAAATAAAAACAACAAGCTGAAAAACTCCGAAAACGCTATTAATCACCTTATTACTCCACAAAAGTGCCATAGATCACCCAACAAAAAAATAAAACTAACAAATAAAGAAAACTAACAAATACAAGAATAGAAACTCCTAAATTAAAATCAGACACTTTCAATATAATATTAATTGAATTAAACGCCAAATTCCCTGGCAACAGTGCCAAAAACTTGAACTGTATGTAAACGCATGCCCACGCGATCGAAGTAATAATAAAACGGTAAGTAATACCGAGTATCGAATCCTTAGAGAATTGGAAAAGTTTAATATATTAATTACCACACTTAATCACATCCAATTTTATTTAAGACATTAAACGCCATAAGAACATGCAATGAAATAAACTAAAAGTATGCGATAAAAAAAAAACTGAAAGGAGCGCAAAGTAAAGGGTCGAGTTTAGGACATTAATCTCACCAATGGACCATTTATTGAGTCTAACAAGCATTTTTCATTAATTAATCAATTTATTTCAATTTAAGGGTAGTGTATCATGGAATCCTCTATCGAGCTCCTCCAATTATCGAGTGTAATTAATTAAATCACGTATCCGTCTCATTAATTAATTCTCATCCAGCATTAACAAACCCTATCATCGATTCTAATTGACGTTCTTATCAATATCGTGTCCAAACATCAATTCTTGTGCAATTTAAGCTCTAATTTATGCACTCTTTATCAAGCAATAACATAAACCAGAAGTTATTAATCCTTGATCAAGGATTTAAAGAATTACGAACATTGCATAAAAATATATTCGAATAATTAACTACAAATCCCTAATTATGTTTAATTACATGGTCTAAAGGTTTGATTAAGCCCAATCAACTCAAAGTAAATCATAATTCAGCACAAACAACCATAAACAATCTACAATAAGTCTGAACAGTAGAGAAATTAGGGAAAAATATAGTAGAAACCCATTGTGCCCCAATCCATCGCTCCCGCTACGAACCATGCAAACCTCGAATGCCTAATCTTCAACAAAATCACTCCAATTAAGCCCCAATGGCTCTCTAAAAAACACTCTCCTATTGTGGATTAGGGTGTCCACCCCCCTCCTTTTTCCCCCTTCAATCGATGAATCAACTAAGAATTAAAGGGCTGTAATCATGAAAATGTTACAACTCTATCCAAAACACTAGTGTTTCTTCAAGTGTACAATGGTAGCGTTACAACGCTGTAAGCAACATTTTAACGCTACGGATGGAGCTTTTCTTTTTAGCGCATTTCTAGCATTGCAACGCCCCAAAGTAGTGTTGCAACGCTAGCTTTTAGGTTTGCCCAAAAAAATGTGGTGTTGCAATGCCATTTCAAGCGTTGCAATGTGTTGATTAGCAGAGTGTATGCAATTTCATAATAGAAACACCTTAAATGTGCAAGTGTACACAGCCTAATAAAACAAGTGATAAGTATCTTATATATCGTTCTCCTCAGGGACTAGTTATTTGAACTTTTGCAATGCTTAAGCTGAATTTAGTTAGGTAACAAGTAATCAACATTAATTGGTGCAAGGGACTAAAAAAGAAACTAAGGAAACAAGATTAAAATGGTGCTGGAATGCTTGAAAAACTGGAATACGGTGAATAAAATGGAATTAAACAGATTCTGTGAAAAGGGATCAGGATTAGGAGTGAGATTTTGCTTGATCAAACTAAATGCTACAGCATAGATCATGCATCAACACTCAATTCAGCTAACTCGCAAATTCTTTCAGAATTCTCGCAAAAATAATGATTAACGCCCATTAATTTCTGAAATTAAGCCCTTAGCTCCAAACATTAGGGGAGTTACTATCCTCAGTGTCCCCAATTACCTTAGAGCATGCTCCTAATAATAACTAATGTTATGTTATGCATACGGTTTATCCCTCCCTTTCCCAAGTCAAGATAAACGAAGATAAGACAAGTTGGCCATACAAATCCAAGATCAAATTAAGCACACAAAGCATAAGAGTGAGAAATTTGCAAGTCTTGGTACTTCATTCAGCATGAGTCAACAATAAATTCCCTAATCCATCACCCAAAGGGTGATTAGTTCATATTTAAAGGAAAAGACAGCAACAAAACAGTAAGAAAAGTCTTAAACAACATTCTTAAGCTTGTCTTTAATATAAAAATACTGAAAATAAAGAAATACTATAGAAACTAGGAGAAATTGACAAGAAAGTGATGTTGGGCAGCTTCTTTATGGCAGATTTTCATCCTTTCCAGAAGTAGATCACCTCCCAAAAAGTCTATTCTTCTCTTCTCAAAATCCTCTCCCCCAATTGTCTAATCTCCAAAATTAATTCCTTCTCCTTCAAAAACGGTAAGCAAGAGCTTTATACCTCTTCCTTTCTTTGAAATCACTAAGTGGACATCTGAAGACCAATGGCAGCCTCTCATTGGCTTAACTCGGTACAAATGTCATAAATTGTCCACCTCAATTAATGAAATTACTCCCACGTGCTTCTTGTGTAACTGATCCCAGATAAATGCTCTAGCTTTGCTGATGCTTCATCAAAAGCACAACAATTGCTCCATCAAGCTTGCCCCTTTATCAACATCAAAGCTCTAGCATAGCAGGTTGGATTTTCACACTTAGCCATTTTTTACCTTCATCAATGGCCTACACAAATCACAAATAGCACAATTAAGTAATATTATGTATTAAAAATCTCAAAAGTACTTTTCATATAAAAATGGACTCTTTTACTATTAACACATCAATTCAAGGAGGCTTTTCAATACAAAAGTACCTAAGATAGTGTTTTTAAACCACTAAAACTTCACTAAAACACCCTCAATAGCTCTCATTCTAAGAGTTATCAAGCCCCCAAACTTAAACCATTACTCGTCCCTGAGTAATGCCTCTCTTCAGAAAATCTTCAACATAGAGTCCAACTACCAAACAATCAAGTTAACCTGCTAAACACTTGAATCACAACATAGATACTGTTACAATAGTTTGATTTCTCAAATTCTTATTCAAGCTCAGCATCCTAAGGATTTACCTAGATCTTTTTTTTTTTTTTTTTTTACTCCAAAGACATAGTCTCAGCCTTTACACATCCCCACAGCTAAACCACTGCCTTTTTCCTTCATTGAGTTCACTTTGCATTCCATCATCTCATAACAAAGAGAGCTAGCTTACATCTTCCAGCTTAATTTAATTTCACAAAGAAAAAAGACACCACTTCTTCAAGGCACCTTCCCCTAAGAATCAATCACTCCCTTAACCAATCATGCTCCCTTAACCTTCTGCTAAGCTCCTTCTTAGTTCTTAGAATGACCACATTTGTGGTGCAACTCACCTAAGCATCAAAGAGCATATAACAGCTAGACTATAAAAATGAACTTTTTTGCTTTTTTTTTTTTTAATATAGAGAACCCTCTTTGTTTACAAAGCCTTCGATTTAGACACAACATTTGTGATGATAGTTGCATAAAAACGAACTTTGTTACTACGTTGGGCTGCGAGGGCATATTCATGTCTCAGGCCACCTTTCAGCTCAAAGATAAACATGGGTTTCATGTCTAACCTTGTCGTAATGATAGCTTTTGACAGAGGAATAACTCTCTTCCTAACTTTTCCTTTTTCTTTTTTTTTTGTAAAGGTTGTTGAATGCTTAAAGAAAAATTATTGATCTTAGGGGTAGTACTCTTTGACACACACACTGAAAGAAAAACTCAGAAAGGCAACCTTACTCCCCTAAACTTAACTTGCTCATTGTCCTCAATGAGTGAAAGATGGAGGCTAGGATTTCTCCCAAACTTGGTGTAAACAAGCAACAGTTAGCAATAGCAAGCCTCCCACTCCCAATTTCAAGCTAATTGGAGCAAACTCTCAAGATTTAACAGCTAACAACAAGGAGATTTTAGGCTAGCTACATCCATGGTAAAAAAAAAAAAAATTCAAGGGAATATGTGAAAGACTACTGAGCTTGGCAGAAGATTAAGAAAAATGAAACCACAAAATAGGCACTTGCTTGACATTCATAACAAGGTAGCTTACAATAGTAACCGTTTGGCAGATCTTTTTCGAAATTAAGCACACAACACAGCTAGTAAAAAGGGTAACAAGATACAAAAGATACTAAACCACACTAAGCAAGAACTAACAAGAACATCTAACTTAACCAATAGCAAATAAAAGAAGTAGCACAACATAACAACATTAAAGGACATCAACTACTTAACACAACTTCCCTTGTTTTCAGTCCTCATCTCTAGGGATATGTGCTTCCTCTTCATCATCTTCCTGCTCTTCATTGGGTGAAGGAGTGTTCCAAGAATTCAAGACACCATTAGGAAAAGCAGGGAAAGGAGGATAAGGCTCGGACCTCACTTGGAATGCAAAATTTCCCTCCAAATTAGCATAAAACTCTTGGACAATGGGCACTATGGCTAGATATAGTTGCTGACAAAATTACTCTCATCTTTGGTTGATGATGTTAGCTCTAACAAACAAGGGTAGCTTGCTGAATGGAGCAGCAAAGCCTTTCTCAGGGAAAAGCTCCTTAGTTTTTAGTTTTTCAAACCTAAGCCTAGCCTCTTCATTCATGAATCTTTCCAAGGGGGAACCTCTTTGAGCTTGATATGGTTCCTTACCTCTTCTCCTTGATATTTTGCTGCTTGGGGAAGAAGCATCTGATGGTTCTTCATGCTCGTCTGCAGTATTTTCTTCAGCAACCTCCTCAACATCTTCTTCCTCAATCACTTTCTTCTTTCCTTTGGATTTGGAAGATCTGGAAGATTTAGATATGGATTTTGAATTAGAAGATCTTGAAACAAAAGTAGCTTCAACAAATCCATGCTCCTCTTCCTTGGCTTCAACACATTCAACCTTCTTTAATTTCTTTCCTCAGGTTTTTGAATGAGTCATTTCCTCACTATTATAGATTTTTTTTTCTAACTACGCACTTGTGTTTCCCGGCAAGAAGTTGTTGCTTTCTGTTTGAGATAAAGGCTACCTCTCCAAGGCTTCCAATTTCAAGAAATTTTGCAATCCAAGCCATCAATTCGAATGAAAGTTGGTCAAAGTTGTATTTATGCCATATCTTCCCTTTTGAGTATCCCAACAAGACTTGAAATCAGTCTCCAGCTATGCTTCATCTACACAATTGTCCTTTCAGAGCTGTCCTACATTGATATAGACTGATGTAGCCTAAAAGAAAAGCAGATCTCGAGCTGTACAACTGTCTTTTCCAAAAATGGCAAAACTGAAGATAGAAAACTCTGCATGTCAGCTGTTTTATTAATGTTGTCTGCCACCCCACTGCTCACCTACAAAAGAAAGTAAAAACTGAAAACAAACAAGAATTAAAATACGACTAAACTAGTTCTAAAACAATGAAATAACTGTGGGGAGTAAAAAAATTGAAAACCAACTAATTCAACTCCCCTTTTTGTTATCCAACTTTGTCAAAATTCAGCTAGATAATAGCCTCCTCGAGGTTATTTCTCTTTGAAAATCTTCTCCCCAATAATGCTTGAGCCTTTGGCCATTAACTTTAAATTCCCTCCCTTCTTTTTCATCTTTTACAGTAATTGCACCATGTGGAAAAACTTCTATTACTGTGAAGGGACCAGACCACTTTGATTTCAACTTCCCAGGAAATAACTTCAACCTAAAGTTATACATTTGTAAATTCCTTAGGCACAATTTTCTTATCATGCCAAGCTTTAGTTTTTTCTTTATAAATCTTTGCATTCTCATAAGAAAACTGCTTGAATTCCTCTAATTCATTAAGCTGCAACATTCTGAGAGTTCCAACTGCTGAATTGTCAAAATTCAGTTCCTTAAGGGCCCAAAATGCTTTATGCTCTAATTCAAGGGGAAAATGGCAAGCTTTTCCATAAACCATCCTATAAGGAGACATACCTAAGGGGGTCTTGAAGGTTGTCCTATAAGCCCACAAAGAGTCTTCCAACCTCATTGACCAATCCTTTCTTTTTGGATTCACCACTTTCTCTAAAATCCCTTTTATCTCTATATTTGAAACTTCAGCTTGCCCATTGGCCTGTGGATGGTATGGGGTTGAAACTTTGTGTTTAACATTTTATATGCTCAAAAGAAAGTTCATGGCTCTATTTACAAAGTGAGATCCTTCATCACTTATCAGAACTCTAGGAGTTCCAAATTTGGTGAAAATGTGTCTATGTAAGAACCTCATTATTGTTTTAGCATCACTTGCTAGACAAGCCATTGCCACCACCCATTTTGACACATAATCCACTGCCACTAAGATGTAGAGATTGCCTTTTGATGGAGGGAATGATCCCATAAAGTCTATCCCCCACACATCAAACAATTCCACCTACAAAATGTATGTTAGGGGCATTTCATCCCTCTTTCCAATGTTTCTTTTCCTTTAACATCTATCACAAGCCTTACTAAATAAGTGAGCATCCTTAAAGATTGATGGCCAATACAATCCACTTTGGAACACTTTGGCAGCTTTTCTTTGGCTTCCAAAGTGGCCTCCATAAGGTGCAGCATGACAGTGCTCTAAAATGGAATGAAATTCACTTTTAGCAGTACACCTCCTTAGAATTCCATCAGCACACTGTTTATACAAGAATGGTTCATCCCAAAAGTAAGTACTAGAATCATGAAGAAATTTCTTAAGCTGCTGCCCTTTTAAATCTTCAGGCAAAATACCACAAGCTATAAAATTTACAAAATCAGCAAACCAAGGGGTTTCAATTTCCTGTACTTGAGCTACTGTACAAAGCTGCTCATTAGGAAAAATGTCTCTGATCTTAGGTTGCTGAGGGATTGTTTTTGATGGCTCAATCCTAGACAAGTGATCTGCAACCTGATTCTCAGAACCTTTCCTATCTTTGATTTCCACATCAAATTCTTGTAACAACAACACCCACCTAATCATCCTAGGTTTTGCATCCTTTTTGGCCAAAAGGAATTTTATGGCAGCATGATAAGTAAAAACAGTCACTTTAGCTCCCACAAAATAAGCTCTAAACTTTTCAAAGGAAAAGACAATGGCTAACAGCTCCTTCTCTGTTGTGGTATAATTCAACTGAGCATCATTAAGGGTCCTCCTAGCATAATAAATAGGATGAATGAATTTCCCTTGCCTTTGCCCAACACAGTCCCAACTGCATAATCACTGACATCAGTCATTACTCAAAAGGTAATTCCCAATTGGGTCCTGAATAATGGGAGTTGTGATTAATGACGCTTTCAAGGTTTAAAAGGCAGTTAGGCATTCAGACTCAAATGGTTTATTCACTTCCAATAAGGTGCACAAAGGTTTGGATATTTTTTAAAAATCCTTTATGAATCTTCTGTAAAAACCAGCATGGCCTAATAAACTCCTAATCCCTTTTATAGAAGTTGGTGGCTCAAGCGTCTCAATGATTTCTACCTTAGCCCTATCCACTTCAATTCCCCTTTCAAAAACCTTATGGCCAAGCACAATGCCGTCTTTGACCATAAATTGGCATTTTTCCCAATTCAATACCAAATTAGTCCCCTCACACCTTTTCAGAACCTTTCTCAAGTTCCCAAGGCCATCCTCAAAGGATTCCTCAAAAACTGAAAAGTCGTCCATGAAGACTTCCATAATGTTTTCCACTAAATCAGAAAAAATGACCATCCTGCACCTTTGAAAAGTAGTAGGAGGATTGCATAGGCCAAAGGGCATTCTCCTAAAGGCAAAAGTATCGTAAGGGCAGGTGAAGGTGGTTTTGTCTTGATCCTAGGGAGCTATGGTGATTCGGTTGTAACCACTGTATCCATCCAAGAAGCAATAATAAGCTTGGCCAGCCAACCTATCCAACTTTTGATCACTGAAGGGTAAGGGAAAGTGATCCTTACGGGTGGCTTTATTAAGCCTCCTATAATCCATGCACACTCTCCACCCATTCACAGTCCTTGTGGGAATTAATTCATTGGCTGCATTGGTCACTACTGTCATCCCACCTTTTTTTGGGACACATTGGATAGGACTAACCCAACTATTATCAAAGATAGGATATATGATGTCATCATCCAACCACTTGATCACTTCCCTTTTTACTACCTCTTTCATAGTAGGGTTTAGCATTCTTTGTTGCTCAATGGATTTAAAATTACCCTCATCCAAGTTGATTTTATGCATGCAGAAGGAAGGACTAATTCCCTTAATATCAGCCAAGGTCCATCTTATAGCCCTTTTATATTGTTGCAGCAGATCAATCAATAACTCTTCATTCTTGGGCAGCAAGCTTGCTGATATGATGATGGGAAGGGTCTCTTTCTCTCCCAAAAAGGTATATTTTAGATGACTGGCCAAAGGTTTTAGCTCGAGGGTAGGGGATTTTGTATTGAGTGTTGCATTGGTGGAACTTTCCTTTCCCCTAAGTCTAAAGACTCAAAAAACCTTTTGAAACTGCTCACTTCAGCCAAATTTTCAAAATTTTGCCCCAGATTAATGAATTCCAAGTCTTCCCCTCTTATATCCCCAAATGTTTGGATGTGCTACTCCTGCAACTCCAATTCAACAGTTTCTGTAATTGCTTCTTCAAGCACATTGATGACAGAACAATTCTCTAACTCACTTGGGTATCTCTTTGTGTCATATATGCTGAATTCAACCTTTTGGTCATTCATTTTCAAGGTGACAATCCCCTCATACACATCCACAACTATTCTGCAAGTCTTTAGGAAGGGTCTCCCAAGGATAATAGGCACATCCTAGTCAGCCTCATAATCCAATATAATAAAAATCAGCAGGAAAAATGAATTTACCCACTTGAACCAAAATGTCCTCTATCTTACCTTCAGGGTGAGTAATGGACCTATCAGCACGCTACAAAGTTACTGTAGTAGGCCTAGCCCTCCCAATACCTAATTCTTTGTAAATGGATAGTGGCATAAGGTTAACACTAGCCCCTAAGTCATACAAAGCTCTACCTAACTCTTTCCCTCCAATAGAGACTGGAATAGTGAAGAACCTGGGTCTTTCTCCTTATGTGGAATCCTATTCCTAAAGACAGCACTGTACTCCTCATTCAAAGCTACTACCTTGAATTCCTGAATTTTCTCCTTTTCTAAACACACATCCTTAAGGAATTTCATGTAATTTGGCATTTGTCTTAAGGCAACAATAAGTGGAATGTTGATGTGAATCTCCTTTAAAATATCCAAAAACTTCTCAAAGTGAGCTTCCTCTTTTCTTTTCTTCCTTAAGCATGGAGAGAAGGGTGGTGAGGGTTTGAATTCAAGAACAGAAGTAGACGTGCTCTCGAGGACATTAGAAGGTTGTGCTCTAAGTATCTCCTCAATCTTTTCATTTTGCATCTCTCTTGAATTCACTTCCTTCTCAATTTTTTTTTCATCCAGTTGGACAGAACCTTTATCCTTCTGGTTTTTCTTTCCTTCTACCTCACCTTTAACCAATGATTTTCCACTCCTAAGCTCTATTGCCTGCACTTGCTCTTTTCCCTCCCTCTTCAGATTCTCAGTGTCTACAGGGAGTTTACCTGGAGGCCTAGTTTTAATTCATTGGCCAATTGTCCCAACTACAGTTCAAAGTTCCTCATTGAAGCTTGCTGGCTCTGAATAACTACATCAGTTTTAGCCATATATTCTTTTAACAAACTTTCAAGAGAGGTACCTGGAACATGTTGTGGGTTCACTGCTTTCTGATGCTGGAGCATTATTGGCTGATTTCCATAGGCCTGCTGATTCTGATTCCCAAAACCTAGTGGATGATTCACCTTTTGCTGCACTTGAGAGGCTTGAGAATTGCTTCACTGACCTCTCCAAGCAAAGTTTGGGTGATTTCTCCATCTGGGGTTATAGGTATTAGAATATGGATTATTCCTAAGGTTGGGTTGGTTTCCCACATAACACACTGAAGCAAGGTTGTGTGGACAGAACTCATAGACATGCCCCTCACCACAATAAATGCAAGCCTCAAAACTCTTCACTTGATTCACTACAGCTGTATTCTGTCCGGGAGAAGAACTTTTAGCTACATTTCCCACAGTTAAAGTCTTAAGCATGTTAGTCATAGTGGCAATCTGAGCATTAAGAGCAGTTAAAGCATCCAATTCTAGCACTCCCTTATTTTTCTTACCTGGATTGCTTCTTACATTAGCCCATTGGAAATTATTTGAAGATATTCTCTCAAGAATTTAAAAAGCCTCATTGTATGTTTTAGACAAAAGAGCTCCATTGGCAGAAGCATCTACAACTTGCTTGGTGGTTGTATTCAATTCATGGTAGAAAGTTTCCATTTAAATGTAATGAGGGAGTCCATGGTGGGGGCATCTTCTCAATAGTTCTTTGAACTTTTCCCATGCCTCACTCATTGTCTCATCCTCAAATTGCTAGAAAGCTACTATATCATTCCTTAATCTGGCATTTTTAGTGGGAGGAAAGTATTTAATGAGGAATTTCTCTCCTAAAGTGGTCCATGAATCAATGGCTCCAGGTAGTAATGAATCCAACAAGGTTTTAGCTCCATCCCTAAGGGAATAAGGGAATAAACTCAATGTCAAAGCTTCTTTAGATACCCCTGGCAATATGAAGGAATCACGAACCCCTAAAACATGATCTCAAATGTAAATTAGGATCTTCTGTTGCTAATCTGTGGAACTGCCTTATTGTTTGGAGCATCTGAAACATTATTGCTTTTAGCTCAAAGGATGGGGCATCTATTCAGGTCTCACTATCCCAGGATTTAACTCATCAACCAAGGGATTGGCACAAGTCCTAATAGCTCTCTCCCTATCATATGCTAAAACAATAGCATTGGCAGGGACCATAGCTTGATTAACCACTACAGCTGGTCTATTAATCTCAGGATTCAGCTACTGTCTATTCTCAAGGTTAGGAAATTGTTGAGCTAAAGGATCTCTAGGGAGTTGTGGATCTGCCATAGCATCTCTTTGATCTCTCAATCTCCTCCTAAAGGTCCGTTCTATTTCTGGATCTAAAATAAACTCTAACCAAGGATGTTCATTCATTCATAACCAATATACCAAAAATGAATTAAATCACCTTTAGTAAGTTCTATCTTAAGCTCAAAATCACTAAAAACTACTTGAACAATGTAAAAATCAAACTAGTCCCTGCAACGGCGCCAAAAACTTGTTGATCAGCATAATGTATGCAATTTCATAATGGAAACACCCTAAATGTGCAAGTGTGCACAGCCTAATGTAGCAAGTGATAAGTATCTTTTATATCATTCTCCTCAAGGACTAGTTATTTGAATTTTTGCAATGCTTAAGCTGAATTTAGTTAGGTAACAGGTAATCAACATTAATTTGTGCAAGGGACTAAAAAAAGAAACTAAGGAAACAAGATTAAAATGGTGCTACAATGCTTGAAAAACTGGAATACAGTGAATAAAATGGAATTAAATAGATTATGTGAAAAGGGATTAGGATTAGGGGTGAGATTTTGCTTCATCAAACTAAATGCTACAACATAGATCATGCCTCAACACTCAATGCAGTTAACTCGCGAATTCTTTCCAGAATTTTCACAAAAACAGTGATTAATTCCCAATAATCTCTAAAATTAAGCCTGTAGCTACAAACATTAGGCGAGTTACTATCCCTAGTGTCCCCAATTACCTTAGAGCATGCTCTTAATTAGAACTAATGTTATGCTATGCATTTGGTTTATCCCTCCCTTTCCCAAGTTAAGATAAACGCAGCTAAGACAAGTTGGCCAGACAAATCCAAGCTAAAATTAAGCACACAAAGCATAGGAGTGAGAAATATGCAAGTCTTGCTACTTCATTCAGCATGAGTCAACAATAAATCCCCTAATCCATCACCCAAGGGGTGATTAGTTCATATTTAAAGGAAAATACAACAACAAAGAAGTAAGGAAAGTCTTAAACAACATTCTTAGCTTGTCTTTAATATAAAAATGCTAAAAATAAAGAAATACTGTAGAAACTAGGAGAAATTGACAAAAAATGAATGTTGGGATGCTTCTTTATGGTAGATTTCCCTCCTTTCCAGAAGTAGATTACCTCCCAAAAAGGATATTCTCCTCTTCTCGAAATCCTCTCCCCCAATTGTTTAATCTCCAAAATGAATTCCTTCTCCTTCAAAAAAAAAACAGCAAGCAAGGGCTTTATACCTCTTTCTTTCTTTGAAATCAGGGCTGAGTGGACATTTGAAGACCAATGGCAGCCTCTCATTCGCTTAACTCGGTACTAATGTCATAAATTGTCCACCTCAATTAATGAAATAACTCCCACATGCTTCTTGTGTAACTGATCCCAGATAAATGCTCTAGCTTTGCTGATGCTTCATCAAAAGCACAATAATTGCTCCAGCAAGCTTGCCCCTTTATCAACAACAAAACTCTAGCATAGCAGATTAGATTTTCACACTTAGCCATTTTTTACCTTCAGCAATGGCCTACACAAGTCACAAATAGCATAATTAAGTAATATTATGCATTAAAAAGCTCAAAAGTGCTTTTCACATAAAAATGGACTCTTTAACTATTAACACATCAATTCAAAGAGGCTTCTCAATACAAAAGTACCTAAGATAGTGTTTTTAAGCCACAAAAACTTCACTAAAATACCCTCAATAGCTCTCATTCTAAGAGCTATCACAACGCCATCCTCTCAACCCCAACAACTTGTGCAACTTCTCATCTTGTACTTAGCTAGTCCAAAAGCTCTAATTAAGCTCCATATTCACCATTTTGCTCCAAAATTCATAATTTTGCTCTTAATTGCTCGATTTCTTGAAATTAAATAATAATCGACATAAAAGCTCACATTTATAGCATAAACCTAGCTATAAATATAGCACTAATTTAAGTCTATCACCCAGCCCTTCAACACACACCAGCCTCAGCCAACGCCCACATGCCCTGGCCCGAAGCCCCTCACTCGCTCCAGGCAAATACTAGGTCCCATGAGCCTCATTGTTGCTCGTCCATGAGCGTAGCCCAGTGCTCATGCCCTATCAGCCCGAAGGTCCTCGCACGCATCAGCCTAAGCCCCACACGCGTGCACTTGTCCGTCTAGATGCACCACAAAGTGCCAGGTCCATTCGCCAAAAAGGCCAACCCTTGTGCGTCCCATGCCTGCACACCCATGCGCAAGGCCATAGGCCCACTCGCACACCTCGTCACTGCCCTTCAGCCCAAGCACATCCAAGCAGCTCACTTGCTTGCACGCACCCAACACATACCCTCATGCAAGATCGACCATCACATGCTCCTTGGCTCTTCACCATACGTGCACCAAGCCTCAGGGCATGATCGACAATTGACTTTTGAAGACTTGTTGGGCCAAGTTTTGACTTCTTTTAAATTTAAGTTAGATAATTATGATTTATTTTTAATTTAAGTTATATAATTTAGATCCATAGGAGAATTTTTAGAAGATCTTAGCTATCTTATTTAATTATCTTAAATTCTTGTATTTGAATTATTTCAGATATGATCTTTAGTTTAAATTCTAGGAAGATTGTATCTTCCCTTGGCTATATAAACCCAAGGGAACCCTCATTTTGAAGAGAGTTGAATTGTTGAATAAAGAGAGTTTCTCTTCTTAGAATTGCCTGAGTGCATTCTGTCCCCCTTTGCAAGCCTTGTGTTTAGGTTCCATGTTTTGAAGTATTCAAGTTTGGTTGGTCATCAAACTTGTGGAGTGTTTTAGCCTAGAGATTAGAACGAGTTCTCTTATCTCTTGGTTCTTGACCATTAGGTACTCCATAGCTTGCCTCCACTCTAGGTTGATCCAGGTTGATGTGAAGATGTTGTGACTTGTATTTGAGAGGTCCACATAACCAAAGGGTTGCCCATGCCAAGGCTCATAGTGTTGTCGTATCAGTCATTAACACAACCCCTCTAAAGTTTTCCTCAAAAGGAAAAGAAGCCAAGCCAGAAAACCGACAAGAAACGGGGGAGAGATGCCAACTGACTTTGAAAGAGAGATAAGAGAAAGTGTACCCATTTTAAGACTCTGACATTCCAGACATGTGTAGCAATTGCTGGAGAAACAACTCATTGAGCTTGATGGGTGGCTGCTACGCGAACGCCAAAAGAAAGTGTAAGTGCCCGCTACCACAAACAAGTAATATATGGAGTATTCCAAGTATCAAACCCAAGGGAACGATTAACAAAAACTCTCTAGTTAACAACAAAATTGCTCACAAGTTGCAACCGAACGTAACCAAGAAAACAAATATATTTTTGGGGGGGGGGGGGTTGTGAAAATAAGTAAAAACAACTAAAACTGAAATAGACAAGAAAACAATGATGAGAAAGTAGGGAATTTAATTTTGGTTCAATCCTGAGGAAATGCGCCCACCATGCGCTTGCAAATTGCTTAACTAAAACTAACTATTTCAAAGATCCTACCTCTTGCACCCGCATACTGACTTTGTCAAGTTCTGAATGGTTCAAACAAAATGCTACTGAAATGCACCTGCAACTTACCTTTTTAGATACTTAGCTAAGTAAATCAAGTTCAACACCTATGAGGCTCCTTTTCCAAGAACCTTTAGAAGACTAAGCAATTTAAGACTCATATCTATGGCTAAATTCTCTTGGATAATGAAAAATGCAACTTCATGATTTTAAAAGTTTTTGTCCTATGTCTAGGTACAAAAAGCAAAGTTCTATGTCAAGACTCTTTTCCTAGATTACTTTTAGGAAAACGTGTGTCGACTCTATTCTTTCAGTATTGAAATCTTCACAAACTATACTAACTCGAATGGCCAGTTTAAGCTAGCAATGAAACTTAAACTCACTAAAAGTAAACTTAGCTAAATGTTTAGCAAATTTACAAGAAACACATGGTGGTTGCTTATCTACTTTTAGGGTATCTACATGATTGAATCCCCTTCAAGGACTTTAGCTACTCATCAGACAACTAAATAAAATGCAGAAAATAAAAAAAAAACAAGTAGAAGAGGAAATAAAATTCATTGAAATAAATAAACTTCAATACACTTTGAAGTATGAAGCCAAGGAAGAACTAAAGAACTTAAAACTTGAATTAAAAGAAAAACAGAAACTTACAAAGCTGGAAAATAAAATAAAACAGCAAGTACAACTCCTAAAAACTTACAAAATTGGAATGAAAATTCTAATAACAAAAAGAACCCTAAGATGCTCTTCCTTTCTAACTTGTTCAACCTCTTTCAAGGAGAATCAAGTACTTACTTCTTCTTCTTTCAAAGTTGGAGTCCAAATGGAATATGAACAGATCTTCGGGGAGACTCGGAGTGATGGCTAAAACTAAAGAGAAAATGATAGAATTTAGGGATGAAGAGAATTCCAAACTTCGAGCTCTCTTTCAAATGGAGGATTGAGTCACCTAGGGTTCATACCTAGGGTTTGCTACCAAGATCAATGTGGAAAAGCTTGGTCGATCATATCCCTTGATTTGAGGAGATCTGATTGAGAATATTTGATAAGATCTGCAAATCCCGCGAATCTTGGATAATCTGTTGAAAAGGTCCAAATGTGGGCGCATTTGTAGGCGAATTTGCATTGTTGTCAAAATGGCCTAAATGCAGCCACATTTCTGGGCGCATTTTGGCTTCTTTTTTGCTTTACTTGAAATCTGCCTTCTGCCTTCTGCCTTCAAATGCTGGCGCATTCAGGTCACATTTTGCACTTAAGCTTATTTTCCTTCTCTAATTGCTCTCTAATTGTTGGCGAATTTGATCCATTTTTCAACCACTTCACAAAAATAACCAAAATTAACACTTTGTTAACAAAATGACTCTAAATACACCTAAAAACTTATTTTTACAAAATCAAGACTTCAAACACATGCAAAACTTGTTTTTACTTAAATTTGCCCTAAATGACATGAAATATAACTTTAAACACTCGCTTTGTAAGCACATAGCTTAGTTTTTAGGGCTCAATAACACTCATAAATGAGCGTTATCACACCTCCAAACTTAGCTTATTGCTTGTCCTCAAGCAACTTTAAGCAAAAACAAACAAGCAAACAAGTAACAACATGCATTCTAAGGAAGTTTTGAAAAAAATCGTGCCTTTCAAGAGAGATCTCAACTCTTAGTACTTACACAACCTCGAAGTTTCAACCTACGAGACCTTACTTTTTCCCTTTCAAGACAAACCATTTGCATGCAAATCCTCCTACCTTGTTTATCCCACCTAAGGCTTAGTTATAAAGTCTAGGGTGATTTCTTTGTCCAACAAGCTAAGTCTTATTCTTTCTAAGTACAAAAGACTATAACTTCCCCCAAACTTATTCAATGCTACTACTACGCCCCTTTCTTTTCTTTTTCTCGTTTTTTCTAAGGAGAGTCTTTTTGTCACATTGTACCATTGCTTCAACTTACTAACACTTTGTGGTGAAAGTAGCTGACTACGAGCAGAAGTCACTACTAAGACTGTTTTCACATAATCACTTCCTAAGTCAACCTTTCATGCAAAGGAAATCATGGGTGTCATGACTGCCCCTGATTACTCGGTTAACTCTGCAAGGAGGAGTATCTCCTTTTTTTTTTTTTTATGAGTCCCTAGTAGTAGTATAGTACATGATACATCAACATTCTGACATTACAACTCAAAACTACAATACAACTCACCCCCCCCCCCAAAAAAAACTTAAATGGGTCAATGTCCCCATTGACTAAGAACATAAGGCATAAGAGGGGTTAGGGTACAAATTTTGTTGTGACTAGACTTGCTAAGCATCAAACTAAACTCTCCTAAGCACACTAAGTAGTTTAACACAAGGAGAATTTAAATTTGAAAGGTTTATGAAGAAAGTAATTTATAAGGTACATGAAACTTAAACTGAAGTTTGCATAAAGTATGTGAAAGTTTAGAGAGCTCTAATTATCATCATAAAGGACTTTTTAACTCCACAACCAAAGAAAGTTGTTTTTGAAATTTGATTTTTATTCATGCATGTGCAATGTGTAAGGAAAATCATTTAAGAAGAAAGTATTTTTAACAAAAGCAAACAAACAAAAACAATTCAACATATACTAGAAAGAAATAACTCTATTCTAAGAAAGCAAGTAAACTAAGTGTCACACCCCTTCCCAGCTTACTTGCCTAACCTAGGAAGAGATTTAAAGACAGAGAAAATCAACCCTCTTACTAGCTCTCCCTGACCATCCCAACATATACCTGAAAATGAAGGCAACACAACACGTTTGAACAAGTAAGTTTGAAACGCTCAAATACACATATGAGCAAGACACATTCACTTTCAGTACTATGTTCTTTAACAAGTCATAACATTTTATAGTTATTACAACCCCGCTAAAATGCTTTTACTACAAACTATATACATAAGAAAGTGTATATACAAGGAGCTAAAACGGCGTGGTGGCAAACAGGTCTTGTCAAGGCTAAGCACCGGGAACTCGTCTGCTACCTGGAAAGAGGAAACATAATGAAAACGTGAGCTAGGAAGCCCAGTGAGTGTCTATCTTAAAAACATTATAAGCTCAAAGGTGAAGCATAATGATGGACAAGCTACAAGTTAGAGATAACTTATCACTTATTTGTAAACATAATCAAACCATGCTACCCATTTACAGGTTTAAGTCACCACATTATGTATAGCATAGAAACTCATAATGTAGTATCATACTGAAGAATAGACATTTCAAAAGCGTAGAAGCTCATAACAATAAAACTCATAACATGATACCACTTTCGAACCTTAGCTGTGGTAGAGTCATCTCTATACCAACAACGTTCATACCTCTCTCACGTGCACGTGGAATGCCATTGAACACACTGGTCTTCCCTAATACCTTCTCTATGTCCTTCAGTATTGGGGTTAGACCAGTTACTACCCGAATACCTTCTTTTTGTCCTTCAGTATCGGGAAATCATGATTCCTCCCTCCCAAGTACCTTCTCAATGTCCTTCAGTACTGGGGGTTAACAACATACCAGGGCATACTTTGATTACCTTGAAAATCATGTTTTGATAACACAAACAACAAATTCTCAACATTTGCACTTTTCCTTTCTAAACATGTTTCCAAGTGGATTTACCCAAGGCATTTTCTAAAGGAAGTCATACTTCCATAATTTAGTTTCCATGCTTGAATGTGTAGTTACAAACTAATTCAAATCATGCTTAAGTTTCATCAATGACATTCTATTAAAAGCTCCATGAAAAATATACAAAAGTAAGTCAAGCATGTTTCAATGATCAACATTTATGCTTTTGAAGAAAAACAAAGGTCAAGCATAGTTCTAAAATAGAGTCACTCACAATCACCAAAAAGGGTTCCAAGGATTATAAGATATTCCTATCTCCGTTTCCCTTAAAAAGAAATTAATAACATTAATTCCTTTCCTTATACACCTTAAAAACATATCTAATTCAGTCCCATAACTCAATTCATAATAACCATACGCACTTGGGTGTAAGGTATATAGAAATGGAAGCACATCTCCTTCAATCTCTTGCTAGCAGTTTTTTTTTCTTGCACCTAAAATTCCAGGTTCAAATTTCAGCTTGGGTTCCTCAAAATTTAGCAAAACAACCACCTAATATTTTTTGATAAACCTCAAGTACAACATCTTAGCTTACTTACCTCAAAGTTTCAGCTTCTAATTCCTCCTCAAGAGCTCAAAAGAAACTGATTTCTTCACACTGTTCTGTTACCTGAGAACTGTGAACACCTCTCGGTTTTCTGCAATTTTCACCTCCTTCCTCTTCGTATTTTCAAAACAACCGCCCACTTTCGTATTCTACACTCAATTTATGAGATTTTGACTCAAAAATCATCGAATTTGGTGCAGTAAATTAAGAGATATGGCTGTTTGAAGTTGATCATCTTCCAAAAGCTTCCAGCTGGACAGCACCTACTTGCCAAAGACAAATCCGTGGCTCCACAAATTTTTGCCAGCTCCTACTTCCTCATTTACATCTTAATCCCCTTTTTTTAAAACACCAAAACAAGCCAATAAATTCACCTAACACATTTAGCCAACTTTACTTAAGTTTGTGAGAAATAAGAACTTTCATTCAATACATAATGCACCTAAAATTTACCCAACTTGTTAATGACCTTAACTTACTTCAATTCAACTCTTAATATGCTTATTCAATGGCTTACCTATCTCCTTATGAAGCTTTATACACATTATAGTTCACAATCCAAAAGATTCCCAAATCCCATCACGACATCTTTTAGTGCAACCTATATCAATTTGCATATGTCAAAACATCATATATGAGCACAATATGATCAAAAGAGAGTTTAGGGCTTACACTAAGTATGAAAGAAATAAAGATAGAATAGAGAAACAATACTCCCCTAAGAGGTAGAGGATGAATCATCTCTCTGCTGGTCCACGTGATTCAGAAGAATGGCAGAGAGATTAGGAAGTGTAGGGACCTTGCCCTTGGTCAATTCTGCAAGGGCTTTTCGAATGGCCTTGTCCGTCTCTCATGCATAGGCCCAATAAGCCTTGCTCTGTTCCTGAAGTCGGTCTATCTAAGCCTTGATGTCTTCATGTGGTGGCTCTGATGGTCTTGGAGTGGTTTGTTGAGGAGGAGATGCAGCCGCATAGTGTGGGATTGAAGGAGTAACTAGTTGCTTCTTTAGAGAAGTCAGCTTCTGAGTGTGCAAGGCCTTTAACTTGTTGATGGCCATTAAATCCATAGTGGCCTTGCATTTATCTATCTTATCCTCTTCTGGTTCTATCCCCACCCTTCTGTAAAGTTTAGTAATTAGGACAGGGAAGAAAAGACATGCCACGTTTCTTCTCGCGCAGGCCACTATCTCTTCCCTCAAGATCCGGCCTATGTTCAGCTCGAGGCCCTTGTAGATGCAGTACAACAACAAGACCCTCTTCTGAGATATGGTGGAGTCATGTGTTGTAGAAAGGATCTTGTTCTTCTTGAAATGGAGCCACATGTACGACTCCGTCTTGATGTCTGAAGGCACCAAAGTCGGCATTCCAGTCTAAGAAACTCTCCATTCAATGCCCTCATGTGCAACGAACTCTAGGGCCTCCTGCAGCTACTCCTCAATTGGATTGTCAATGGCATCATTGCCTGCAGGGTTCCTCAAAGATCGAAGCATATATATTCTGTTGATATCGAGTGCGGAGTACCGCATTGTCCTCCCTCTAAATTCAATCTCGTTCCTTGTTTCATCCCCCAAGTGGGCATAAAATTTCAGAATTAGTTGTACAGCCGCTTTCTTGGGCTGCTCACAAAACCGCTTCCATTCCAACCTATGAATGATATATGTAATGAACTCTGGGATGGGACCTGTCTTGTGTGTGAAGCCCTTCTCGCACATAAGAGCTCTATCCCCCACAATGGTTTTTCGTTTGTTGAGGCCGAATGGGGTAGGGCATTCAGCCACAGGACTCTCTGTAGTGTGTGACGAGTCCTCGACCTAGGAGTAGTTTGAGGCCTACTCCTCTTTTTCTTCTCAGCCCTCCTCTTGGAGGATTTAGGCATCTTACTCTCTAAGATTTCCTAAAAATTGCTCTTAGAGAGAGGAGCTATATATTACTCCCGGGCTTCTTCTTCTTCATCTCTCTTGGGGCTCTAATCAGGAGTGAGCCCCCTAGTCTCATACTCGAACAGGTCATCAAAGTCAACATCTCTCTACCCATGTTCATCAGGATTCGACCTGGATGTGATCACATCTAAAGCATTGGCCTCAGATGGCCTTTGCTGGTGTCTTGGTAGTGGTAGTGGTGGTGGTGGTGTTTGGTCCAAATGCAGTTTGGATGCGGCCGCATCTACTTCCTACACAAATTTTTGGTTTGCGACCGCAATCCTGACTACATTTTCTTCTTCCTCTTTCTGTCTTCTCTCAGCCTCTTCACAGAGCTTCTCAGCAAGCTCCGCATCCTTGGTCTTTCCAGCATCAACCATGGCTGCCCACTCAAGTGTAAGGATGTCCTATTGAGCCACATGTTCGTCATTTGGTGTTTGGGTTAGCTCTGCAATTTCCTCTCTTCTTCTGTTGGTGAGATGAACCATGCTTTCTCTTGTGCGTGGAGAGCATCTTGACCCTATATTTCGAGGTGAAGGGCTTGAAGTTGATACCTGAGTAGTGGCGAATGTGACTGACTTTGTGGGAGTGGCATGAGTTGCCACTGGTTCCTCTAAATTCGTTGCAGATGCGGGGTGCATTTAGACTTTCTTCACAGGGATGGCTTTGGGTGGAAGCGACAGGGTTGCAGGTGGATTGAGCTTCATTGCCTCGAGCTTGGCAAGCTTCTGAGGCTGGACCAATTGCGCTACAGATGCAGTCGCAACTGGGCCTTTCACCTTCCCCTCGCCACTTGGCGCGAACTTCTTCTCCGTCTTCTTTTTCATGTAAACGGCCATGCACTGGATGGGGCCCTTTAAACCTGCACAAATTTCACTCGCCCTCAACATACCTTTAGGTCTTTTCACCGTTCTTCGTACAAGTTTCGCACAAATGGGGCTTGCTCATCGTCCTCATCCTCGAAGTTTAGCCCCAAGCCTTCGATAGCCTCCTCACTTATTTGGGCTATCTTTCTCAAGTCTTCTTCCCCACTCCTTTGAGCATTTCAACAATGGTGAACTCGGTTCTTCAAAATTGACTTGCCTTTCTTCTCATTGCTATTGGTTGTTCGCTGAGGGCTTACTCGTGCAGTCGACATTACAACATTGGCCGACTGGGAAAGTTGCTTCGTGGCTAGCTTCTGGCACTTGTAAGTAACTTGATTTTGCTCCATTGAGCTCGAATTTTCCTACAAAAGAAAAGAAATTGGTTCTTAACCTTCTCTGTGAATAAAAGAGGCGAATTTTTACGTGGGTTTGGTCAGAGAAGGTGATCGGAGGAGTCACCAGAATGTGATCGGAAGTGGTGCTTGAGGTGTAAGAAACGACAAAGGACTTGGGTATTTTGAAAATTCGAATAAGTTGACCTAGGTCAATGGTGGGTCATATTTATAGGTTTCGAAATTTCCAAAAATAGCCACCTTTCCTTTTTTTTAATTGAAGTCACCACTTCTTTATCCGATTCATGGTCCATATGCGACCACAAACCTAGCTGCAATTTTCTCTCCATGTGCGATCCCTGCAAAATAAAGATTTAGGACCAAATGCACCTGCAATCAGGCCACATTTCCCTATATCCATTCTCAAAATGAGGTCGCAATTCCAAATGCATTTCTCCTTATTGAAACCTGCAATAAACATTATGCATTCGGAATGCGATCATGTTTGGACCTTTATTTCCAACTTTCACCTTAAGCCTTAAAATGTCACAAGTCCTTCAAAACTCCCTACACACTAACTCAGAATATCAAAAAGTTCACACACTTAAACATAAAAGAAGAATCAAATAAGATACAAGGTTATAATGACTTAGACTTAAAAGTTTGATTAATTCAACTCTCAAGTAGGTCCCCAGGTAGAGGTGTTCCCTTATGGTCAGCTGAAGTACCTCAGCCTAGAGAGGACCCTCCTAAGACAGAGTTCCCTCTTAATTAAAACTTATAGTTTTAATGCATTAAGTCACATGTGCACCACTTACACCAAAATTATTATTATTATTTTAATTTTAAAAACAAAAATAAAATCAATATTTACATATTTACAACACATCATCTGATGTCCTTAATCCATTTCAACTAGGGATACTGAGGCCCTGTTCTTGCTTAGGTCGTCTCCTCAGTATGGTTTGACTTTATGTTCGTTTACTTTAAAAATGTTCCCCTTGCTATCCTGCAAATCAATTGCTCCGTATGGATATACTTTAGTAATCGTGAATGGTCTGGACCATCTGGATCTCAGCTTCCTTGGAAAAAGTTTCAGCCTTTAATTAAACAGCAACACTGTTGTCCTTCATTCAGTCGTTTGTCAAAGATCTTCTTGTCATGCCATCTCTTCACTTCCTCCTTATAAAGTTTAGCATTTTCGTAGGATAAGTGCCTTAATTCTTCAAGCTTGTTCAACTCATTTTCCTCAATACACCTGCATCATTCAATTTAAAATTCAGCTTTTTCATAGGCCAATAGGCATTGTGCTCCAATTCTAACGGTAAGTGGCAAGCTTTCCCAAAGACAATCCTATATGGAGATATTTTCAATGGAGCCTTAAAAGTTGTCCTTTGTGCCCATAGTGCATCATCGAGCCTGAGAGATCAATCCCTTTGCAATGGATCAATTGTCATTTCTAAGATTGTCTTGATCTCCCTATTCGATAATTCTGTTTGTCCATTCGTCTGTGGATGATATGCTGTCACACCCCCTCCAGGCTCACTTGCCTAAACTAGGAAGGAATGTGAAGACAGAGAATACCAGCCCTCTTACTAGCACTCCCAGCCCAACCTAACATCCATCTGGAAATGTACACAACGCAATATGTATGAACAAGTAAAATTGAGCACACAACTGCACACCTAAGCAAGATACATTCAGTCCCTCATATTAGGTCTGCATACTAAGTCATAACATACTTAAGTCCATTACAACCCAACTAGAATGCTTTTATTTCAAAACTATATACATGTAGAGGTATATATACAAGGAGCTAAAGAGGCGTGGTGGCAAACAGGTCTTGATGAGGCTAAGCACTGGGAACTCGTTTGCTACCTGAGAAGAGAAAACATGTTGAAAACGTGAGCTGGGAAGCCCAGTGAGTGACTACTTTAATAGATTATGCGCTCAAAGATAAAGCATCAAAAGTATTTCAACAAGGCCGCCAATTTACAGGATTTAAGCACCCCGAAAAGAAATGCATAAGAACTCATAATAAAGAAAATTTGTAGCATGGTACTCTTCCAAACCCTAGCTGTGGCAGAGTCCTCTCTAAACCAACAGCTTCAATACCTCTCTCACGTGCACGTGGAATGCCATTTAAGCTCACTGGCCTCCTCTAATACATTCTCCATGTCCTTCAGTATTGGGGCCAGACCAACTACCACCCGAATACCTTCTCATTGTCCTTCAGTATCGGGGGTCAGATTTTCTCTCTCCCCCAGGTACCTTCTCCGTGTCCTTCAGTACCGGGGGTTAATAATATACAAGGCATGCTTTAAATATTTAGAAACATAGTTTGGAATCCCATTCAGAAATTTCTCAACATAAACACAAACTTTCATTTTAAACAAGCTTCCAAACGTTGAGTGTCATGCTTGAACGCGGAGTAACAACTAGTTACAAATATGCTTAAGTTTCAACACCGCTATTTATTAATAGAGTTCAATGAAACATGAATATAAATTAGCTTAAGCATGCTTCAATATCCATCACTAGTAAGCTTTTGAATAAAGATCAAAGCATAGGTTTTCAAACAAAGTCACTCACAATCACCGGAAGTCTCCCAAGGCTTATAAGCTTCGCCTATCTTCGTTTGCCTTGAAAATGAATTCCATAACATTAATCCCTTTTTCTACTTGGCCCAAAATTAGATCTAATTCAGTCACATAGCTTATAGCATAGTAACTGAACACACTTGGCTGTAAGGTATAACAAATTGGAAGCACATCTTCCTTACTCTTTCTCTAGCCCTTTCTCTTTTGAACCAACAATAACAGATTCAACTTCCAGCATGGGTTTCTCAACATTTAGCAAAACAACCACCACATTTTATTTGATAACCCTCAAATACAATGTCTAAACTTACTTACCTCAAAATTTGAGCTTCTAATTCGTTCTTATGAGCTCGAAATCTTCAGATTTCTACACCTTGTTCTGCTGGCCGAGAAACTGGAACACCTCTCGGTTTTCTTAAGTTTTCACAACCTTCCTCTTCATATTTTCTCACAACCTTTTCCAGACCTATTCTTCATTCAATTTATGAGATTTTGGCACAAGAATAATCGAATTTTCTCAAGTGGATTGAGAGATATGACCATTTGAAGTTGACCCATTTCCTAGAGCTTCCAGCTGCCTATTGAATTCACAAGGAATGGACAGCTCCTACTTCATCAATCTGTGAATCATACACATTGACCAGCTCCTACTTCATCAATCCATGAGTCATACACATTGGCCAGCTCCTACTTCCTCCTTTTAGACCTTAAGTCCTATTAAATCCTCCTAATCCATAAAACAAACTTTAGCTAATTTAATTAGAAATTAAAGCTTTTGCATTCAACACATAATACACCCAATGTATACCCAACTTGCTCATTACCTTAACTTACTTCAACTCAACTCTTAATATGATCATCTCAATGCCTAACTTGTCTCCTTATGAAGCTTTGTGCACGTTATAATCCACAACTTAGAAAATTTCCAAATTCAACCACTGCATCATTCAGTGCAACAATTTTAAGTGTATCAATCTTCATGTATAAATGCAATAAGATTAAAAGAGAGTTTAGGGCTTACATATGCAGTCACAATCCTATGCCTTATGTTGTACCCTGCAAGCAAATTTCCTATGACCTTGTTCACAAAATGAGTTCCCTCGTCGTTAACCAACACCCTTGGTGTACCAAAACGAGTAAAGATGTTCCTATGAAGAAACTTCTTTACTGTCTTAGCATTATTGGCAAGTGTCGCCACAGCCTCGATCCACATAGATACATAGTCTACTGCAAGTAAGATATACACATTCCTAAAGGATGGCGGGAAAGGTCCCATTAAATCTATGCCCCACACGTCAAAGATTTCCACCTCTAACATGTAATGCATTGGCATTTCATGTTTCACTGCTAAGTTTCCCGTTCTTAGGCATTGATCACATCCCTTAGCAAACAAATGTGCATCCCTAAAAAGAGTTGGCCAAAAGTATCCACATGGGAGTACTTTAGCTGTTGTCTTCGTACCTGCAAAATGACTTCCATATGGGGTTGTGTGACAAGCTTCTAATATCTTCGGGACATCCCCCTCCACAACACATCTTCTGAGCACTTGATCTGGTCCCAACCTATAAAGATAAGGTTCATCCCAACAATAGTATTTACTGTCATGGTAGAACTTCTTTAATTGTTGCGATGTTGCACCTGATGGAGTAAGCCCAGTAACTAAATAGTTAGCTATGTCAGCATACCATGGTAACTCAATTGCTTTGACTGCCAACAGTTGCTCGTTTGCAAAAGTTTCCTGTATCTCCTTTGAATCGTCCCTCTAAGCCTCAAACCCTAATCTTGACAAGTGATCTGCAACCTGGTTTTTTGTTCCTTCCGGTTTAAGATTTCCAGATCGAACTCTTGCAAAAGTAAAACCCATCTAATGAGTCAGGGCTTAGCATCTTTCTTTGACAGAAGATGCTTTAGCGCCGAATGGTCTGTGTGGACAATCACTTTTTTTCCGACCAGGTAGGATCTAAATTTGTCAAAGCGAACACAACTGCAAGCAACTCCTTTTTCGTTGTAGTGTAGTTAACGTGTGCGTCATTCATGGTCTTGTTGGAGTAGTAAATAGGATGTATTATCTTGTTCCTCCTCTGTGCAACCGCTACACCTACAGCAAAATCATTTGTGTCACACATAAGCTCGAACGGCTAACTCCAGTTAGGTTCAATAATTATAGGGGTCAAGCTTAGTGCATCCTTCAACCTGTTAAAAGCATTCAAACAATCCTGGTCGAACACAAATGGTCTGTCAATCCCTAGGAACCTGAATAAAGGTTTAGAAATGTGGGAGAAATCTTTAATGAATTGTCTGTAGAATGAGCATGACCTAAAACGCTTCGGATCTCCTTTACTGATGTAGGTGGAGGTAGGTTTGCAATCAGCTCCACTTTTGCTCTATCCACCTCGATTCCTTTCCTTGAGATCTTGTGCCTTAGGACAATGCCTTCCTGCACCATAAAGTGACATTTCTCCCAGTTAAGAACTAGGTTGGTCTCTTCACAACACTGCAAAACTTGTTCAAGATTCATAAGACAATGATTGAATGTTTCTCTAAAAATAGAGAAATCAACCCTTGAAAATCTCCACGGTTCTCTCCACCATCTTTGAGAAAATGGCCATCATGCATCTCTGGAAGGTTGTTGGCGCATTGCACAGTCCAAATGGCATCCTTCTAAAAGCAAAGGTTCCATATGGACATGTGAATGTCGTCTTCTCCTGATCTTCTGGAGCTATCGTGATCTGGTTGTAACCTGAATATTTGTCCAGAAAGCAGTAGTACTTCTTCCCTACAAGATGATTCAACATTTTATCAATAAAAGGCAATGGACAGTAGTCCTTCTTTGTGGCGATGTTGAGGCAGCGGTAGTCCATACACACTTTCCATCTTGCAATAGTCCTGGTTGGAATAAGCTCATTCTTCTCTTTTGTTACAACAGTCATCCCCCCTTTCTTTGGCACGCACTGCACTGGGCTAACCCAACTACTATCTGCTATGGGGTAGATTACTTCTACATCAATCCACTTCAAAATTTCCTTGCAAACCACCTCCTTCATCACTGGATTCAATCTCTTCTAGCTCTCTATTGACTTTTTGGCTCCCTCCTCTAGGTTGATCTTGTGCATGCAAAAAGAAGGGCTAATTCCTCGTATGTTTGCTATTGTCCATCCTAGTGCCTTATTGTGCTTGGAGAGTACATGCAATAAAGAAAATCCATCCTCATCAGTGAGGTTTGCGGAGATGATAACTAGTAGAGTTTCATCTTTTCCCAAAAATCTCTATTTCAAGTGAGACAGAAGTGGCTTGAGCTCCAGCACTGGTGGTTCAATCACATAAGGTTTTAGTGGCACTGCTTTATCATTTGCTGGTCTCAATGCATTTGGTTCTTCAAATGTGGGTGCATATGCAGCCGCAATCTACTGTTGTTCAAATTCTTTTTCAAACTCTTTTTCTTTAAAACTTTTACCTGTAAAGCTTCCTTTCTGCAAATCATAAAAATCAAACGGATCACAGAGTTCTAAACTCAAGCATTCCTCTAATTCCCCTAGGTAGCACATCGTCTTCATCACATTGAATGTGATGTATTGGTCATTTACTTGCATAGTCAGCTCCCCTTTTTAGACATTTATGATTGTTCTTCCCGTGTCTAGAAAAGGTCTTCCCAAGATGATTGGAACTTCCATGTCGGCCTCGCAATCTAGGAATATGAAATCTATAGGAAAAAACAAATTTGTCCAACTTAACGAGGACATCTTCAATCTTCCCGATGGGCCTAGCTATAGACCTGTCTGCCAATTGTGAAGAGACTGTCGTGGATCTAGCTTTTCCAATTCCTAGCTGGTTGAAAATCGATAGAGGCATGAAGTTGGTGTTGGCTCCTAAGTCGCATAATGTGCGTCCAACGTCCTGCCCTCCTATCATGTATGGGATAGTAAAGTTGCCTAGATCCTGCAATTTAGGTGGCACTTTGCTTCTTAAGAGAGCACTGCAGTTCTCAGTGAGAGCTACAGTTTCATATTCTCCTAGCCTTCTCTTTTTAGTCAATATATTCTTTAAGAACTTAACATAGTTGGGCATCTGCTCAAGAGCTTCCACCAACGGAATGTTGATGTGCAACTGCTTAAGTATGTCCAAGAACTTATTAAACTGCTCATGCTGGTTCTTCTTTTGGAATTTTTTAGGGAATGGTGGTCGAGGCCTGACACTTTGATATAAATTTCCTGTTTCTTCACTTGTGTCGCCTTTTTCTCAAGTTCAGCTTCCTGGTGCTTTGCTGCCCCATTTCCTGCAAAATTTTCATTCAAAGGAATGTTCTTTTGTCCTTCAGGTTTCCTTATGATCGCAAGAGTGGTAGCATCACCTACAATTTCTTCGTTAAGTCTTTCTTCATTTCTTTGTCAACAGCACTTTCCTGCAAATCGAAATCAAAAGAAACTTGTGGATATTTGCACTCCACTAGCATCTCGAGCTCAGCATACTTGAGTCCACTCCTAAGAGTGATCACTTTGCAATGCTCTTTTCCTTCTCTATGTGGATTCTTCGTATTGCTTGGTAATGCTCCTTGAGGCATGTTCTTCATCTCGCTCGCCAATTGTCCAACATGCAATTCAAGATTTCGCAATGAAGCAACTTGACTTTGAATAATGGCATCATTCTTAGCCATGAACTCCTTCATAAGGGTCTCTAATGAAGAGTTCTGAGCTGATGATTGTGGTTGCATTTGTGTAGCATTCTTCTGTGTGTACGGCCGTTGTGCTTGATTATTGAAACCTGGTGGAAATCCCTACTTCACGTACTAATTTGATGTGCTCGCATTCTGTCCTTCCCAAGAGAAGTTAAGATGTTGTATCCAACCTAGGTTGTACGTATTCGAGTAAGGATTTGGCCTATTGATAGGACCTATAAAGTCTTATTTAATCACACTTATTTTCTTATTAGTTAGAAGGATTTTATGTGTTTTATTATTATTTTTTTAGGGATTCGGGCAATTCGCGTGTTTTGGAGAACTTGCAACATATCAAAATTAATTCGGACATAATTGGACGTGATTTGAGCAACTGAATTTCTATACCAAATTTGACAAATCATATCATGCTATTTTGGGACACAAATATATTCTAATTTAGTGTCAAACCAAAGCTTATTGAATTATCTTTTCAATGGTATAAGACTCATTGCATTCCACCAAGTATTATGAAAGTTATGATATTTTGAGTGACTACTGCTCCTACTGGAAAACTGTCGTACTCGAGAATGCTTTGTGCCAATTTCCGTTCCCATTATTTTGCTTATCACGTTTGGGAATATAGCAAATTAGATACCATTTTAAAACTCTCTGAAAGATCTTTCCAGCCATATAAAGATCACATTGATCCAAGTTTTGAAGAAGACGTTATTGGCAAAATACTAAAGACTGTGCAATCTAGAAACTTTCCTTATTTGCAACCTTCTATGTCGTTTTGAGAATTTAGGAAAGGATTTTCGATTTTTGGATGTATTTTCCAGCATTTTTCAAGATAGAAAATTATTTTCTTTATTTTATTTTATTTTGAATATTATTCCCTAATTGTTTTGGGAAAATATCTTTCTAGAATTTACGGTTTTTTTACTTGTGCAGGTTGTCTACTTCAAGGCTATTTAAGCTTTCTTTTGGACAGTTGTAGGGGTCTCCGAGTGTCATTTTTCTAGACAATAGTTTTTAGACTTTTTATCCTTTTTCCTTTACTTTTATTTTGGCTCTATATCGAACCAATGACGAACCTTGGCTACATCATCACGATGAGCGGCTAAGGTAAGTGTTCCAATTCATAGGTTGGTGTAGCCAATTGCAATGTTGTGAGGCTCGAACTTTAATCTAGTTTTCTTATAATTGCAAGTATTCTTTGATTCATGTGTTTATTTTATGAGCATGTCTTTTTGATTGAATTGACACCTCGATCGCTTTATATGTTTGATTGCTAGTCATGATGCATGATTCGTAATTGTCATGTTGATTGAACCTTGTAGCGCTAGGATTATTACATGTGTGTGTTTTATGGATTTCCATAATTGCATAGCTTGCATGTTTAATTCTAGGAATTAAAGGAGCATCTTGATTAGATTAAAGTTATTTTATCTAATTGGTTGTCTTAGTCTTTTGAAAGCACTTAATGATTTTATCTAAATAATTTGGAATGGTTTCGTCAAAATTGTTTAGGTAATTAGCATTAACTTTGACGTTTGTTAGAGTTAATGACTTTAGGGAATTTGTTACTTTTTGGGGTTTCCTAATAAGTTGACTAAGTGCTTGCATAATTAAGTTAAAATGTTTTGTGTGCCTATTATAAATTTTGCAATTGGATAAAATTGTGCCTTTGAATTAGAATTTGGTAATTTGACGAGCCTCGACAAGCTCGCTTCACCTACTCTGCCCTATAAAACACACAGAGGTAGGGTTGTAAGGATAATTATCATATAGATGGCCTTCACTGCAATAAACACAAGTAGGTGTTGAGATTTGATTCAAAGCAGCAACAGGGGCTTGGTTCCCCATAGTGAAATTCTTTAGAGTGTTGTTCATTATTGAGATTTGCACGCTCAATGCTACTATTGCATCAACCTTGTATACACCTACAATATTTAGTAGAATGTGTGTCTTTATCTCCCCACTGACTGTTGTTGGAGACGATTACATCTAGAATCTCATTAGCTTCATCGACTATCTTTCTCAACAAGGATCCATTTGCTGACGCATTAACCAAGGTCTTAGAGGCTTGGGTCAATCCGTTGAAAAAATGCTAGATCAAAAGGCATGTTGGTAAGCCATGATGTTGACATCCCTTACATACTTGAAGCGTTCCCATGATGTATCCATGCCTTCGTTTGGACCTTGTTTAAAAGTGATAATTTCCCCTCGAAACTGAGCATTCTTGGTTAGAGGGAAATATTTCAAAAGAAACTTTTCCGACAAGTCATCCTAAGAAGTGATCGAGTCTGGTGGGAAAGAATCTAGCCATGCTTCGCTGCATTACCCTGCAAGAAAAAAGGAAAAGGTTTCAACCTCAATGTCTCCCTTGATTCTCAATTTAGCTTGAATGAGTTGCATATCCTCAAGAATTGCTTCATGTGCTTGTGGGGATCCTCGTTTAGTAATCTGACAAATTGCCGTATAGTCTGAAGCATCTGAAACATTATTGGCTTCAACTTAAAATGAGTTGCCTCAATGTTTGGTTCCATGATTCCTGCATTAAGATTATGGAAAGTTGCTGTCGCATAATCCCTTATGGCTTTGTCTCATTCATCTGTAATAAAAATGGGATTTTGTTGCACTGCTTACTGTTCTGGTTATTGCTGTTGTGGCACATCATTGGGTTGTGCTCTTCTTTGCTGATCACCAAGAGGATCGACTCCAAGTGGATCCATTGAAAGTTCCTGCAAAACAAAAAATTCTTGCAAAATAAGTCCTTCTGGATTCTCCTATGCGCTCAACTCTTGTAGATCTCTTCTTTTCCTCCTTTGCTCTTTACGGTTCCGGTGAAAAGTTTGCTCTATCTCATGATCAAAATCACAAGGGCAAGGCCCTTTGCTCATGCACCAACTCTAATCTGCAAAACCTGTAAAATAGAATTGGGTCCCTAGGACAGAGTCCAAATGCAGTGGCAAACCGATCGCAATTCTATTGAAAAACTAAAAATAAAATGTTTACTTAAAAAGCCGTTCCCCGACAACGGCACCAAAAACTTGGTGGGTGGTTGCTACACAAACACCAAAAGACAGCGCAAGTGCACGTTGTCACAAACAAGTAATATATGGAGTATTCAAAGTATCAAAAGGGAACGGTTAACAAAAACTCTCCATTTAACAACATAATTGCTCACAAGTTGCAATCGAAGGTAACCAAGAAAACAAAGATATTTTTGTTGCAATTTATGGCCTAAAGCCTCGTAATTAATGATTTATTTAATAATTAATAATAATTTTGATTATTTTATTTGTAATATAATATTATCCATTATATGAAAAATACAAAGTTATTAGTGTAAACTTGAACAGTATGTGGTTGACATAGGGGAAGATCATGTTCAATAAATAACATAAAGGGTCATAGTATATGGATAAGGTTAGGTGCCTTATCCTAGTAACACTATTGATAGAGCCCACTTTGTAATAGTTACAAATGATTTGATCCAAATCGTTCATGTGGAGACATGTGAGTGGGGGTATCTTATACAATGAGTTTGTATAAGAATGGACAACAAAATATTTAATTTCTCTTTATAAATCCGTTAATTAAGAAGATTAATATTTCATTAGGATGATCATATGCTACTCGATCTTAATCATGAGTGAGTTATGAACTCCTGCCTGTGAGGGCTTGTCCTTTGATTTGCATGGGTGAAAGAAAGCTTTTGTAGCCGATTCAATAAGTCTACCATTTTGAGGACTTTACCAAATAGGGAGCTGGGAACATAATCTTACAAGATGGAATTTACTCCTTTCCATATAGGGTAAGTAGATGAGTAGTTCCCTTAAATACTGATTTCATGACTTGAACAATGGGGCCCCACCCTCTCACTGGCCCGAAATGGACTTAGTTTATGGTTGGATCATAAACAAATTGTTCATTAGAGTATCAGTGGTACTTAAGGTACAAGATGTAATTACAGGAGTAAAACGGATTTTTGACCCAGCTGTAATTACGAACAACTCGTGAAGAATCGACTTCATGTAGTGGTTATATCCATGGATATAACTTGTCGTACATTGCATAAGAGAGCAACTCTAGGTCTATAGTGGAGTGATCCTAGAGTTAATGAATGAAAATTGATTAATTAAAGAGTTTAATTAATTAATTTTGTATCATTGGAGCTTATAATCTGTAGGTCCATAAGGTCCCCTTGCTAGCTCATATGAACAAATATTGATCAATTTCGTTGAGAGAAAATTTTGAAATGTTCAAATTAAAATTTAATATATTTGATATATTAAATGAGAGAAAACATATTTAATCTATATGATACATTAAATATCAAAAAAATTATTAATGTATTAAGATACATTAAAGAAAACATTTTTATTAAATTTGAATTAGATTCAAATTAGGAAATAGATGTCGTAAGTGAATTTTAACGTTTGAATAAGATTCAAATTGGTTAGATAAATATATTTTAATATATTAGGTATTAAAATATATTATTTAATTATTTTCCCTAGGCCATTATAACTAGCACCCTAAGGGTGAGTCATTGTGTGTATTCTTCATAAGAGACATATCTCCTCTACATAGAATTGTAGAATTTTCTCTAATCTTCTCCTCTCTCCTTTTCTTTTAAGAGGCTCTCATAAGCTGTCACACCCCTTCCCAGCTTACTTGCCTAACCTAGGAAGAGATGTAAAGATAGAGACAATCAACCCTATTACTAGCTCTCCCTGACCATCCCAACATATAGCTGAAAATGAAGGCAACACAGCACGTTTGAACAAGTAAGTTTGAAACGCTCAAATACACATATGAGCAAGACACATTCACTTTCAGTCCTATGTTCTTTAACAAGTCATAACATTTTATAGTTATTACAACCCCGCTAAAATGCTTTTACTACAAACTATATACATAAGAAAGTGTATATACAAGGAGCTAAAACGGCGTGGTGGCAAATAGGTCTTGTCAAGGCTGAGCACCAGGAACTCGTTTGCTACCTGGGGAGAGAAAACATGTTGAAAACGTGAGCTGGAAAGCCCAGTGAGTGTCTATCTTAAAAAACATTATAAGCTCAAAGGTCATAATGATGGACAAGCTACAAGTTAGAGATAACTTATCACTTATTTGTAAGCATAATCAAACCATGCTACCCATTTACAGGTTTAAGTCACCACATTATGTATAGCATAGAAACTCATAATGTAGTACCATACTGAAGAATAGACATTTCAAAAGCGTAGAAGCTCATAACAATAAAACTCATAACATGATACCACTTTCGAACCTTAGCTGTGGTAGAGTCATCTCTATACCAACAACGTTCATACCTCTCTCACGTGCACGTGGAATGCCATTGAACACACTGGTCTTCCCTAATACCTTCTCTATGTCCTTCAGTATTGGGGTTAGACCAGTTACTACCCGAATACCTTCTCTTTGTCCTTCAGTATCGGAAATCATGATTCCTCCCTCCCAAGTACCTTCTCAATGTCCTTCAGTACTGGGGGTTAACAACATACCGGGGCATACTTTGATTACCTTGAAAATCATGTTTTGATAACACAAACAACAAATTCTCAACATTTGCACTTTTCCTTTCTAAACATGTTTCCAAGTGAATTTACACAAGGCATTTTCTAAAGGAAATCATACTTCCATAATTTAGTTTCCATGCTTGAATGTGTAGTTACAAACTAATTCAAATCATGCTTAAGTGCCATCAATGACATTCTATTAAAAGCTCCATGAAAAATATACAAAAGTAAGTCAAGCATGTTTCAATGATCAACATTTATGCTTTTGAAGAAAAACAAAGGTCAAGCATAGTTCTAAAATAGAGTCACTCACAATCACCAAAAGGGTTCCAAGGATTATAAGCTATTCCTATCTCCGTTTGCCCTGAAAAAGAAATTAATAACATTAATTCCTTTCCTTATACACCTTAAAAACATATCTAATTCAGTCTCATAACACAATTCATAATAACCATACACACTTGGGTGTAAGGTATATAGAAATGGAAGCACATCTCCTTCAATCTCTTGCTAGCAGTTTTTTTTTTTTTTTGCACCTAAAATTCCAGGTTCAACTTTCAGCTTGGGTTCCTCAAAATTTAGCAAAACAACCACCTAATATTTTTTGATAAACCTCAAGTACAACATCTTAACTTACTTACCTCAAATTTTCAGCTTCTAATTCCTCCTCAAGAGCTCAAAAGAAACTGATTTCTTCACACTGTTCTGCTAGCAGTTTTTTTTTTCTTGCACCTAAAATTCCAGGTTCAACTTTTAGCTTGGGTTCCTCAAAATTTAGCAAAACAACCACCTAATATTTTTTTGATAAACCTCAAGTACAACATCTTAACTTACTTACCTCAAATTTTCAGCTTCTAATTCCTCCTCAAGAGCTCAAAAGAAACTGATTTCTTCACACTGTTCTGCTAGCAGTTTTTTTTTTCTTGCACCTAAAATTCCAGGTTCAACTTTTAGCTTGGGTTCCTCAAAATTTAGCAAAACAACCATCTAATATTTTTTGATAACCCTCAAATACAACATCTAAACTTACTTACCTCAAAATTTTAGCTTCTAATTCGTCCTCAAGAGCTCAAAATCACCAGATTTCTTCACCCTGTTCTGCTGGCCGAAAAACTGGGAACACCTCTCGGTTTTCTTAAATTTTCACGACCTTATTCTTCATATTTTCTCACAAAATTTTCCAGACCTAATATTCATTCAATTTCTGAGATTTTGGCTCAAGAATCATCGAATTTTCTCAAGTGGATTGAGAGATATGACTGTTTTAAGTTTATCCACTTCCTAGAGCTTCCAGCTGTCTACTGCAGTCACAAGTGTTGGACAGCTCATCCTTCCACTATAACAAAAAAACTCTAACGAAAATGTAACTAAAATGGCCAGCTCCTCCTTCTCTCTTTAGACTTTAAGTCCCTTTCAATCCACCTAAATTGTAAAGAAATTTTAACTAAATTAATTAGAAATTACAGCTTTTGTATTCAACACAACATACACCTAATATGTACCCAACTTGCTCATGACCTTAACTTACTTCAACTCAACTTTTAATATGCTTATCCCAATGCGTAACCTGTCTCCTTATGAAGCTTTGTGTACGTTAATATCCACAACTTAGGAGATTCCCAAATTCTACCACGACATCTTTTAGTGCAACCTATATCAATTTGCATATGTCAAAACATCATATATGAGCACAATATGATCAAAAGAGAGTTTAGGGCTTACATAAGCCTTGATCCTGTGTTGGAGTCATAGCAAGTAGGCTTTATGGAATTGGAGTTTCAATTCTGTTGGAGTTGAAGCAAGAAGATTAAAGACCTGCCAGAAATATCTACATACTTAAGTCAAGGTATGTTTTGCTTAGCCTAAATTATTTTTCATTTAATTTTAAAATAAATCAAAGTCGATTCCAACGCTTCCGCTGTGGGTTTAATTCTATTATTCCCTTCAATTTTGGGGGGTTTTATGAAAACAAGTAAAAACAACTAAAACTGGAAAATGCAAGAAAATAATGATGAGAAAGCAGGGGATTCAATTCTGGTTAAACCCTAAGGAAATGTGCCCACCATGTGCCCTAAAATTGCTCAACTAAGTCCGGCTATTTCAGAGATCCTGGCTTTTACGCCCGCATACTAACTCTGTTGAATTCTGTACAATTCAGACAGAATGTTGCTGAAATGCGCAGGCAACCTACCCTTTTCAACACTTAGCTAAGTAAATCAAGTTCAACACCTATTCAGCTCCTTTTCCAATAACCTTTAGGAGACTAAGCAATTTAAGACTCATATGTCTATGGCTAAATTCTCTTAGATAATGAAAAACACAACTTCATGATTTTAAAGGTTTTTGTCCTATGTCTAGGTACAAAAAATAAAGTTCTATGTCTAGACTCTTTTCCTAGATTACTTTTAGGAAAACGCGTGTCAACTCCAACCCTTTCGTATTGAAATCTTCACAAACAATGCTAACTCAAATGGCCAGTTCAAGCTAACAATGAAACTTAAACTCACTAAAAGTAAACTTAGCTAAATGTAGAGCAAATTTAGGGTATCCACATGTTTGAATCCCATCCAAGGAGTTTAGCTACTCATCGCAGAACTAAATAAAATGCAGAAAATAAAAAGAAAACAAGTAGAAGAGGAAATAAAATTCATTGAAATAAAGCTTAGGGGAGACTCGAAGTGGCGGCTAAAACTAAAGAGAAAATGACAGAATTTAGGTATGAAGAGAATTTCCAACTCCGAGCTCTCTTTCAAATGGAGGATTAAGTCTCCTTTTATAGACTTCATGCCTAGGGTCTGTTGCCGAGATCAATGTGGAGAAGTTTGGTCGATCATATCCCTTGATTTGAGGAGATTTGATTCAGAATATTTGATAAGATTTGTAAATCCCACAAATCTTGGAGAATCTATCGAAAATGTCCAGATGCGGGCGCATTTGTGGGCGCATTTGCATTGTTGTCGAAATGGCCTAATGTGGCCGCATTGCTAGGCGCATTTTGGCTTCTTTTCTACTTGATTTGAAAACTGCCTTCTGCCTTCAAATGCTAGCGCATTCAAGTTGCATTTTGCACTTAAGCTTATTTTCCTCCTCTGATTGCTCCCTGATTGCTAGAGCATCTGGTCCATTTTTCAACATCTTCATAAAAACAACCAAAATTAACACTTTAACAAAAATGACTCTAAATACACCTAAAAACTTATTTTTTACAAAATCACGACTTCAAACACATGCAAAACTTATTTTTACTTCAATTTTCCCTAAATGATATGAAATATAACTTTAAACACTCGTTTTCTAGCAAATAGCTTAGTTTTTAGGGCTCAATCACACTCATAAATAAGCGTTATCAGAGCTCTCGGAATGCCAAGCAACCAGCGGAGCTCGAAAAGGTAGGCAATCCTTGACACATTCGAACTTTAAAAATGAATAATAAGTCTCTAAACTTTCAATTGTGTGTCCAATGGATCCCTGACACATTCGAAATTTTTAATTTTTAATTGATCTATTAGATAGAAAATTGAATTTTATGTCTAATGGGACACTAAACTTTTAATTTTGTGGCTAGTCAGTCCGTGAATTTTTTTTAAAAAAATGTTGAATTGGTCAATAACCTATTAGGCACAAAATAAAAAATTCAGGGCTCGTTTGATAACATTCTCGTTTCCTATTTCTTGTTCTTATTTCTCATTTCTCAAGAAACAAACATGTTTGATAAACCATCATGTTTCTTGTTTCTAAATTTTTAGAAACATTTCTAAAAAAAGGGAAAATTTTGAGAAATTACAAAATTCTGTTTCTATTTTTTTTTTCATATTTCATGCATGTATCCCTATTTATCTTTTCTCTTTCTACACCCATCTCTCCCCTCTCTCTTCTTTCTCTCTCTTCCATTCTTAGTTTTTTTTTCTTTTAATACTTTTTTTCTTTTCATTTTTTCTTCTTTTTTCTTTTTATTTTTACATTTATTTCTTTCTCTTCTCTCTTCTCTCTCTCTTCCATCATAATCTTTTTTCTTTTATAGTTCCTTATCTTTTTTTCTTTTTTCCTTTTCTCTTTTCGTTTATATTTTTCTCTTCTCTCTCATTTCTTTTCTTTTTCCATTAACGAGTTATTATTTTCTATTCAAATCTCTATTATTTTCTCTTTTGGTACGATTTTAATTTTTTTATTAAATAAATAAACTAATAATGTATTTCATTTTTACTATTAAATGTTATATATATTCTCTCTCTCTTTTTCTAATTTTACTTGCGTGTATTATTGGCCAATGCATTTTTAAAGAAAAAATAAACATAAAGTTTTTTTATTAAATTAAAGCAATATGGGTATGTTCGATTGTCTAACCTTAGACAATTTACAAATTAGTCTAATTAAACTAACTCGTGGAAGCCAAAATTGTTTAAGGTGAATTGATTGGAGTGAGAAATGACATTGCAAATCAAATTTGAACAACATTTGAAGGATAAAATTTATCATCATCATCATCATTATTATTATTAATTTTGTGTTAGGCCTAAATAAAACACCATAAACTCTTTATAATTGTTTTATATTTATTTTAATGCATGTTATATGTTGTATCATATTATATGTACTAAATTTTATTTTTACTAGAGAATAAGAAACAAGAAAAAGTTATCAAACACATGTCTGTTTCTGTTTCTTTTTTTAAAGAAACAAGAAACAGAAATAGTTATCAAACATGTTTTTGTTTTTAGTTTTTAAAAAGAAACAGAAAACGGAAATAGGAAATAGGAAACGAGATGAGAATGTTATCAAACGGGCCCTCAGGAACTGATAGCACGTATTTAGTGTTGTAATTCTCCTATTTATTTAACAAGTTTTGTGTTGAATTTGTGAACTTTGACATGTATTTCTCATGTATTTTAGGAAACCAAGTAATTCGGAGCATCATAGTGGAATTGGAGTATTCCAATATGATTTGGAGCTTAAATGGAGGAGTGTTTTAGGCTAATTAATTATAAGAAGAGAAGTTGCATTAGTTGTTAGGGACATGAGGACGGCATTGCAACACCCATTTGTAATGTGAAAACCTGAGACCTAGCATTGCAACACTATCATGTGGCGTTGCATCGCTAGAATCACGTTGAGGAGATGTTGTCCGTCCGAAGCATTGCAATGCTACTAATGGCATTGCAACTCTCCCTTCATACATGCAAGGAAAACGACATTGTTTTGGACAGCGTTACAATGTTGTATCGTTATAGCAGCTATATATACTTCGCTTCTTTGCTCGATTTGGGAGGAGAACTCTTAGGATTTTTAGACCCTTTTTACAGAAACACGCCAAATTTGGATAGTTGGGAGCTTTTGGAGGCTGTTTGGTGAAAGTTCGAGGCTCGAAATTGATAGCATGTAATTATGATATCTTATTTCGTATTATTTATGTTAGCTTTGTGATGATTTTGTGATCTTTTATGCCTATTTCTCTTAATTTCGTAGAAACCGAGCTTGAGGAGTAAAACCGAGTGTTTAAGAGTATTTTAGTCGATGTTGGAGCCTTTTGAAGCTTAATTGAAGATTCAAGAAGAGTAAAGATGTTATTTGATCATAAGGCACGTTTCGGGAGATTCTACGTCGAATCATGGTTCCAACGCATCAAACCAGAGGTCATTCGAACACCCAAGCGAAGAGATATAGCAAAAATGGCCAGTGTTGTCTACAGTGTAGCGTCGAGACGCTGTCCAAAGCATCTCGACGCTACGAAAAACTCAAAACGCTGTTTTTCGCTTAGAAGCACGTGCGCGCCACTTTTCTATATAAACATCATTTTGGGGCTCAAAAAATGCTGTCTTACAGTGTCTCAACGCTGCCTTGAGATTTCCTATATAAACATCATTTTGGGGCACAGTTTTAGGAGGCCAATCCGAGGATTTCAACCCTAATCTCGATTCCAAGCTAAAATTGAGGGTTTAATTGAGAGAGTTTGTGGAGCATTTTTGAAGATCCGGAGCTCGAGGGACATGGAGATCACAACGGAAATGCGGGATCGACCATGGTTTGCTAATCTTTTCCTTTTCCTTTAGTTTTAGTTTATGTTTTGTGGCTATAAATTAGGAACTTAAAGGTTTAATTGTATGAATTTAAGCATCTTTGTTCCTAATACTTGGGATTTTTATATTAATTGAATTAATTGCTTAATTGTTGGAAACATGAGATTAAACTCTTTTTATCTTAGGGTTTTGATGTAGCTGTTAGACTTGAGGTTTTAATTGATTAAATATCTTGATTGAATACTTTTGTTTCATTCATGCCTTTATGTATTCAATGCTTATAATCTCTTAATCACAGATTATTTGTTTTATTGGTCTTAATTTGTGCTTGGAAAAGTCTGGTTTAGGCTAGAACTTAATTGCATGACTATTTGAAAATTCTTGCATGAAAGTGGAGAATTCTCTTAGAAGCCCTTAAAAGAAGTTGTTTAATGCCTTGCATGCTATTAAAATCCAGATAGAGATATTAGATTTATAACATTACATGAGAGTTAATTGTGCTTGAAAGAGTTTGTTAATACCCTCACTTCTTGGCTTATGGAATAGTTGCATGACAAATCTTGGTAGCTTTGGTTGTAAGTCTAATTGGTGAAATTGATTCCCTAAGATATTTCTCTCCTATTGTGTCTCCATTTATCTTTTGTTTTCTAGGTTAGCTCTTTAGTTTAGCTTGTTTGCATTTGACTTCTTTCTCTAAATAAAGTTAAATGAGAGTAATTGCGGCACTTATTTTTAATTTCCTTGCAACACAGGAGCACATAACTGACTTTCTACTATGTTCGAATGCCAAGATACTTTTGTTGAGTCTAGAGGTTGTTGTCACCCCGATAGGCTTAAGAACTAATTGATAGTTGACTTGCATGAAAGTCAATGATTGAAATTTGTTGAAATAAGAAAATTTTTATCTTTATTGATTTTTTAGCATGTTTAAAGAAAACTAAAGCATGTTCCATCAATATGTGTGCTTAATGTGTGGGGATCAAAAGAGCTACCTCCATTGTGAATAGTTAGGCCATCCATTGAGCGAGTACTCTGGATAAGGGTCCCTATAGTGGATGTATGAAAGTTAGGATCTCCATAATAAGAAAAAAAAGATGAGTTTGGGGGTGAGTAACCCTTGTGAAAAAATGAATGAATGCTTAAGTAGATTGCTCGTTGTAGTGTAAGAATGCTTGAAATTGGAACTTACGGCTAGTGTAGGGGGAAAACGAAGAAAAGTCTTGGTAAAAGTGTCTTATGCCAATAGAAAATGATAGAAATGAAGTTAAACACACACATGCAATGAATGAGATAGATAGAATTTAAATTGTTTGAGGAAGAGTGTGTTAAGGCTTTATTCTATTATTTCAGGTCAATTAGATAACTAAGGCTTGAGTCATGAATCTTGTGTTGAAATATTGTGAATTTGTTATTTTGGTTTTGTTTTACTCGAGGACTAGCAAAAATATATGTTTGGGGGTATTCGATAGCATGCACAAGTGTGCTGTTTTTAGGCTTAGTTTTATGCTATTTTTGCTATGATTGTGTGTGCTTTCATGTATTTTTATGTATATTTTGTAGAAACCGAGTAATTGGAGCAAAACTAGAGCATTGTGGAGTATTTGGACGAACTTGGAGCATAACTGAGCTATATTTGAGGATCCAAGTGTTGAAGAGAAGTAACAAAGCTTGTGAACCCGAGAGTATAGCGTTTCAACGCTACATCAATAGCCTTTCAGCCTTAGAGTCCAGCAAACATAGCGTTGCAACGCCAGCCAAATTAATTTTTTCTTTTTTTATAAAATTTGAGGGACAGCATTACAACATTGCCCCTACGTTGCAACGTTGTCTCGATGTCTGTAAAGGAAAATTTTCTATTCGTAAAAAATGAGTCATTTTTTAGAGACCAAACCCTAAAATCTATTCATACACAGTCTAAAGGCCTAGAGGAGACTTTTGGAGAGCCAAGGAGGAAACTCAAAGCTCGAGATCATGGACTTCACATTGGGAACGAGTGTTGGCACGCGACCTTAGTCTAATCTCTTTCCCTTTACTTTTCTTTTGGATTTTAGGAGTTTTATTATGGACTTTATTGTTGTTTATCTTTCTATTTAGACAAAAATGGTTGTATGTTTTAGAACTTCGTTGATTAATTAATTGAATGGTTGCATTTACATCTTTTATGCATCTAAATTTTGTTGCTCAAACCTTTGGCCATGGTTTTGCATGTTAGGCTAGATTTAGCTCGAGAGAGTAAATTTATCCATAGAACAATATATGCATGACTAGATTTAGTTTATTGCATGAGTGTGAGTCAATTAAATCTAGAAGCCTTAAGAGAATCACATAATTCCATGTTTAGTAATGAAAATAGATCGAGAGGTTGATTCATTGCTAGGCATGAGTTCAATTGAGCTCAAGAGATGATATTTATCACTTAGTAATTCTTGGCTTAAGATTAATTGCATGAAATAAATTCTTTATCTACAAAGTTGTGCTTAATTTAATCAACCATTATGTTTCTAAAAAATTGGACTCCAACCCTTGTAAATAGGGTAAGTAAATGAGTAGTTCCCTTAAGTACTGATTTCGGGACTTGAACAATGAGACCCCACCCTCTCACTGACTCGAGAGGGACTTAGTTTCTGGTTGGATCATAAACAAATTGTTCATTAGAGGATCAATGGTACTTAAGGTGCAAGATGTAATTACGGGGGTAAAACGGACATTTGACCCAGCTGTAATTATGAATAACTCGTAAAGGATCAACTTGCATGTAGTGATTATATCCATGGACACAACTTGTCCTACAATGCATAAGAGTGCAACTCTAGGTCTATAGTAGAGTGACCCTAGAGTTAATGAATGAAAATTGATTAATTAAAGAGTCTAATTAATTAATTTTGTATCATTGGAGCTTATAATCTATAGATCCAGAAGGTTCCATTGTTAGCTCATAGTAACACTAAAAGATCAATTTAGTTGAAATTAATATTTAATTTGAAGTGTTCAAATTAATATTTAATATATTATATATATTAAATATAAAAGAGGAAAATATATTTATTTTATTTGATACATTAAATATTAAAATAATTAATGTATATTAGATACACTAAATAAAATATATTTATAAAATTTGAATAAGATTCAAATAAATAAATATCGTAGGAGATTTGAATGAGATTCAAATAAGTATAATATATATTTTAATATATTAGATATTAAAATATAATATTTTAATTATGGTAAAGATTTGCCCTTGGTCTCTATAAATAGGACCCTTGGGTTGAGTCATTGAACAAGACACACATCTCCTCAATAGAGAATTAGAGAATTCTCTCTAGACCTCTTCCTCTCCAATCCCTTGTGAATTTCTATCAAGAGGCTCCCACAAGCCTTGGTCATGTGTTCGAGTCATAGCAATTAGGCTTTATGGAATTGGAGTTTCAACCACGATAGAGTTGGCAAAAAATATTAAAAACTTGCTAGAAATATCTCCATATTTCATTCAACGTATGTTTTGCTTAACCTAAAATTATTTTTCTTTTAATTCTAGACAAAATCAAAGTCGATTCCAACGTTTCCGTTGTGGGTTTAATGTGATTGTTCTCTTTCGGTAATGACTGCTATTGGGATTGTTTTAATCATGTTTAGTGGCTAATTTCATTAGTTTGGGGAATTAATGTAGCTAATGGATCTTTATATTTAGTTAATTGAAGTTTATTGATATTTTATCTCATTCCAATAACTTTGTGCATTGGGTTCATAATTTCTTTGAACTACTGGCCATAGTTTAATTGATCGCTAGCTTAAATTGAGCTCGACAAAGGAGGTTTAAGCTTAGAAGGACAATGCATGACAATCAAAATTTACGTAAGTGACATAAGAACAACGAAAATTAATTGAGGCTTAAAATGAAAGTTCGTTAATGCTGGGTGAGAATAAATTAATGAGACAGACATGAGATTTAATTAATTACACTTGAGAATTGGATGAGCTCCACATATGATTCCATGAAACTAGACTTTTAGGACTAGTAATTAAATGAGATAATAGTATCAATTGTCCAATTAATTAATTGCAAGATCCAATTATTGAAATTAATTTCCTAAACATCTTTAACTCTGTTGTTCTCAATCTTTAGTTTTCTTGCATGTTTTTATTTGTTTCAATTAAGTGCCATTCAGTTTATTTCTCTAAATATTAATCAATTGCAATTATTTTTAGTACTCAACCATCCTAAACAATTTTCTGTGGATACGATACTTGGTATTGTCATACCATTTTACTACTTTGGCCCGTACACTTGCTGTAATGCATAGTTGTGTGTGAACAAGTTTTTGGCGTCGTTGTTGGAGAATGGGTATCGATTTGGTTGATATTGAGAAGAAAACAGTTGATTTTGTTTTAGAGGCTTTTATTGTTTGTTTGTTTAATTTTGTGTTGCATTATTTTATTTGTTTTTTTTTTTAATTTTGAGGAGGCCATTGATGTATGCAAAATGATAAGGTGGTTAATCTTCTAACTTTGGATTTAGAAATTGATCGGACGTGTAGATGTATTCGTAAGGAGAAGAAAACCCAAACTGAGATTATGGCTGAGCAGAGAGAAGAGTCTAAGGCAATCCGGGATTATTTTTAGTTGATTTTAAGGGCAGATCGTTCTGGGATAGTGTATACGCCTATCCAAGCAACGAATTTTGAGTTGAAGATAGGATTATTCAGATGGCTCGTGATAGTGCTTTTAGGGGACACTCGACAGAAGATCCACACTCGCATTTGCGCTCATTTTTAGAAATTTGTGGAATGGTAAAAATGAATCGTGTATCTCTCGATGCTATTCATCTGAGATTATTCCCTTTTCTTTGCAGGATAAAGCAAATGATTGGTTAGAATCGATTGCACCAAGGAGTATCACGACATGGGACTAGCCAACGCAAAAGTTTCTAACAAAAAATTTCCCAACTACAAAGACCACTATATTGAGGACGGAGATCGAGACCTTTAGGCAATTGGATGGAGAACATCTCTACGAAAGCTGAGAGCTGTACAAGGAGATGCTTTGGAAGTGTCCTCAACATGGCTATCCCGATTGACTCCAGGTACAATTTTTTTATAATGGTTTAACCAATGGTACTAAAACTATTCTTAATACTACTTCAAAAGGAAATTTTACGGCAAAAACTATTGAGGATGCGAAGGCTTTGTTAGAGGAGATGGAAACTACGAGCTACCAATGTCACACCCCCTCCCGACTACCTGTTATCTTAGCCCGGAGGAAGGCGTGAAGCCAACAGGCATCGTTTCACTTCTTAACGATACCTATGACCCTTTTAATTCCTGATAAACAATCCATACCTGTATACGATATACTATACATACCACACAGCAGGAAATTAGGAATCTTATTACACATACATACGGAGCGGTTCTGGTTAAACCTAACTTGAACAAGCCAGACACGACCAGACGTGCTTTATACACCCAAGACCACTAGTTCCATATACAACATAACTACACATCCCTATTAAGTTATGTACAATACGAGCAGACTTGCTATACTACGCCAACCACGTACAAAAATATCAGACTCGTAGAGCGTTCAGCAGGCTGTGGCAGGATCTCAGGCACCGGGAACTCGATCTCTACCTGGAAAGTTGGAAAACATTGAAAGAATGAGCTGGAAAGCTCAGTGAGTGACTGAGTTTAAAGTAATTATCTCATAAATCATAACATTTGGCAAACTACAAGCATATGTGTCGTCAGACAAGCGTGAAATATAAACTTATAAGGACAATAGCTTCTTCCAGAAATCCAGCAAGTATGTCATTTAAATCTCGCTAGCATATCCAGAGTATTCATCATCTAAAACATATAATAAACTAGGTTGTTTAAGACACGCTCAGTACAATCAATGTTCATTCTACGATGTAGTGGGGCCCGCCCAGCACTCCCATAGTCTTTGTCGTAGTGGGGCTCGCCCAGCACTCCCATCGTCTTTATCGTAGTGGGGCTCGCCCAGCACTCACGACAGCATTGTTGTCACGGAGTACACTCAATGTCGACAACAGAAAATGACCTGTGTGCACACGGTACTATACAACCTCGGCCTCAGTATCTCAACCATTAACTCATTCAGGTCTCAGAGAAACACATGAAAACCTTTAACAGTTCTTGCTAACACATGTAGACTTGGAATTTAGGTATTTCTTCTAGTTTCAGAAAATCAGTATACATAGGCTCACAACGAACAATTTAAATCATTTTTAGGAAATCATATATGCTTATGAGTACGTGTTCAAGAGACCATAAATCTTTAAGCTACATTATTCTTAGGAAGTCTTTTCTTTTCATGAACACAAGTTCAAGCATAGAATTTATTTTCATAATTCATTTTGTCACTCACAGCGTTAATAATAGATTCTTGGTCCGTAAATTTGTCCTATTTCTTCTTGGCCTGTCAAACAAAACAAAACCAAGCATTAGAATCTTGACCTCACGAACTTAAGGCCTAGGGTTGCAAAAACCACCCCATCAATTTCCTGCACTTTACAGATTTTATACCTTAAACTCACACACCTATAACTTTTCCATTACTTGCTCAAAAATGATGTACTTTATACCAAACTCTTCCTTTTTGAACCCTCTAAAACTTATCTGAAGGAATTAAATTGAAATTCCTAAAGGATATGTCCGTAAATACCTCGAAAGCCACTTCCTACAAATCGGTTTCTGCACTTTCCAGACTCGTTTTCCTGCTGCACCCTGAACTTAACATGAATTTTAAGGCAACTTCCATTCAATTTCTAACCACTACTTATTCATGAAAGTTATAGGAAATTAAATCATCTTTCCATCCATACCTAATACAGCTTCTAATTCGAAGTCTACAGATCAGCACATCTCAAAAACCAGAGGTTCCCCGGATTTGACAGCAAAAACACTCCTCTGACTTCCCTTTCAAAAACCCATAACATAAATTCAGATTTTGCTCGAGCTTCCTTCACGAAAATTGTTCTAAAATGAGTTAACTTTCAAGGAAATCAAATCTCACCTCTTAATACCTCTTGTGGAGCTCAAAACGTTCCAAATATCAGAGGTAGTCAGGGTTGAACGCAAAATCTTCCATGCAACTTGGATTGATCTTCCCTCCTTTTCTTCTTCAATTAAAACTCCAGCATCACCTTTCTTCTTTCTCTTATTCTCTCCCACGAAGAACCCTAATTATTTCACCAAAATGGGTAGCAAAATGGATGGACAATAATTAAAGAGAAAGAGTTTGATGGTGGGGCCCTTTTCCTCTCATTTTCATTTTTCTTTTCTTTTTTTCTTTTCTTCTTTTTCCTTCCCAAAACAATATACCAACCTCCTTTCCTTCTTTCCTTTTAATTTTTAAGAAGTTTCAAGGAGGAACTCCGGGTTTACAACCAATGGCCTTCTGATCGTTCTATGCCGAAGTCAGCCACGAGGATTTATGAGATTGATGAGGTTAATGCACTAAAAGCACCAATAGTTGCATTAACTAATACTATGAACAAACTTTCTGTTTTAGGGACTTCCCCGTCTATTGCTTCTTTAGCAGCAGAAAATGCCATATCACATGAGGAGCCTATGGCGGAACGGGTTCAATACGTCCAAAACAGAAGTTATGGATATCAGAAGATCTAAAATTCATTGCCCACCCACTACTACTCGGGTTTGCGAAATCACGAAAACTTTTATTATGCTAACACTAAAAATGTTTTGCAACCTTCTCCAAGTTTTACTTCATCATCAAATCAGCAATAGAAGAAACTAGACTTGGAAGCTATGTTATTAGCAATGTACAAGAAGTTTGTTGATGTAGGTGTTGAGATGGAAGGCACTATAACCAAGATGAATTCTAACAAGCAGGTAACTGACAATCTGAATCGTGTGACTAATATTGTGGACACTCTAACTACTACAGTGAGTAGCCATGCAATAAATTTGAAGAATTTGGAGGTTCAGATGGGGCAGATTACCAGTGCTGTTAATGCCCTGCAAAAAGGTAAATTCTCGAGTGATACTGAAGTAAACCCGAGGGAGCAATGTAAGGCGATTACACTGAGGAGCGAGACTCAATTGAGTGGTGCCAGAGCATAAGGTAAAAGTTGGAAAGGAGAAAACTTAGAGTAAATGGGCTGTGGTAGAAAAAACCACATCAAGAAAGCCTTCTAACCCTTCTTTTCCTTTGATTTCTGCTAATGATGTATATCCTCAGGGCATGAGAGAGAGTGATGAAATGAAAGAAGAGAAGAAGTTTGAGAAGAAGAGAACAGGGAAGAATGGTAAAGAAAGAAAAGAATTTTCCAAGGAGATGGTTGATGGAAAGCCAAAGGAGTTGGCAACTAAGGAAAAAGTTGAGGCACTCAGGTGTAGAGCATATGATTGTGGGACACATCTCAGTCCTTTGAGGCAACATGGTGACTGCCTCACATTTGATTACAGGGAACTTCTTTTTCCTCATCACTTTAAAGATGTTAAATTACATGAACAGTTTGCTAAATTTTTAGAACTGTTTAAGAAATTGCACATTAACATTCCACTTGTAGATGCATTAGCAAACATGCCTAATTATAGAAAATTCTTGAAAGAGATGCTTTCAAAGAAAGAAAATTTGAGGTTAATGAGGTACTGAGTATTTATGAGCATAGCAGCACCATTCTGCAGAAGAAGATGCATTTGAAAAGAAAAGATCCAGGGAGTTTTACTATTCCCTGTACAATAGGCAATGTACATGTAGGTAGGGCATTATGTGACTTGGAAGCGAGTATAAATTTAGTGCCATTTTCTGTCTATAGGAAGCTTGGTTTGGGAGAAATTCAGCCTACTAGCATCACTCTATAGACTTTGTTGTACTGGACATGGAAGAGGACGTTGAAGTCCCTATCATACTTTGGAGGTCATTTTTAACCATTGGTATGGCTGAGATCAGTGTTCATAAAGATAAACTCATCTTTAGTGTAGATAATGGAAAGGTAATGTTTGACATTTTTAATTCTATAGATGATTATGATAATGTGCAAGCATGTTATAGGATTGATTTTGTTGAGCCTAAATCTTCTACTGAGATAGTGAGAGTAAAGCCTCTTGATAGTGACATGATGGATTCTTCTTATATGCTCATGATTTCTTATGTTTCTTCGGTTATGTCAATCTCTGCTTTGAATGATTCTCGATTAGTTGCTGACTTTAGAGACTTAAATTTGATTGACTTAGGATATTCTAAGCATGCTAATATATTTGAGTCTGACTTAGTTGATAACATGCATCATAAAACTTCCTTAATTAAAGAGTCTATGCAACTAAATGAATTTGATTTATTCTCTAGATTTTTCGATAGGAACGTGCATGAGGTTGAGCACTCTATAGAAGTTGTCGAACTGTGATGTTGTGGATTATCTGCATACTGAAGTGCCTCTTCAAGTCAAAATGATTTTGATTGATGATGTTCATGTTCATGTTCATGTTTTCCCTAAATCGAAATTTGTTGATGATGTTTTTTGGGTAAATGAGTGTAGGCACCCAAGTTTAGTCATAATTTGTTGATGATGTCTTTGAGTTTTATTTAAAGCTAGTGTTCTGAACGTTTAGAATGGTTTATGTTGTCTAAAAGTGTGTTGTAACCTCGATAGGCTGAGTGCTTAGTTTGTAAGTGATCTTGTGTCGAGCTTAGGAGTAAGAAAAAAAAACATTTATTTTGCATGTAAAAAAATAAAATAAAACAAATAAAAAATAAAAAATAATAGAGAAAGAAAATAATAAAATACCTTTGATCGCACCGTAATATTGATATTTTATCAACTTATTTCATGCTAGTTTAGTTTCCCTCATGTGTTTATTTGCCTATTTTGTAGAAGATTGAGCAATTTGGAGCCATTTGGAAGACTTTGGAAGAATCAGGCCTAAAAGGGAGTTAATCAAGCCTATTTCGAGAGTTCGAATCGAGAAAAGACCACAAAGTCAAAGAAACCGAGGGCAGAGCGACGAGACGCTATTTTGGGCATTAAGATGCTACTACACAACCAAACGAAGCTTGAAGACCCGCAGGAATAGCGTCTAGACGCTATTCCAAGTGTCTAGACGTTGGGGATATGGAGAAAGCAAGGCTCGCTGGACATTGCGGAGAGGCTGCCTTCAACGATGGCAGCGTCGAGATACTACCCTGATTCCACCAGATTCCTTCCTATTTTGTGGAGGAAGCGTCTTGCCATATTTAATTCACTTTTTCTTTTAGGGTTAGGATCTTTTTTGTAAACCCGGAGTTCCTCCTTGAAACTTCTTAAAAATTAAAGAGGGAAAGAAGGAAAGTAGGTTGGTATATAGTTTTGGGAAGGAAAAAGAAGAAAAACAAAAGAGAAATGGAATGACTATATGTTGTTTTAAAAAAAAAAAAAAAAAAGAAAAAAGAAAAAGCAAGTGGGTTGTCCACCACCGTCAAACTTCTTCTCCTTAAATTATGTCCATCCATTTTGCTACCCATTTGGTGAAATAAAATAGGGTTCTTCGTGGGAGAGAGTAAGAGAAAGAAGAAATGTGATGCTGGAGTTGTAATTGAAGAAGAAAAGGAGGGAAGATCAATCCAAGTTGCATGGAAGATTTTGTGTTCAACCCTGACTACCTCTGATATTTAGAACGTTTTGAGCTCCACAAGAGGTATTAAGAGGTGAGATTTGTTTTCCTTGAAAGTTAACTCATTTTGGAACAATTTTCGTGAAGGAAGCTCGAGCAAAATCTGAATTTTTGTTATGGGTTTTTGAAGGGGAAGTCAGAGGAGTGTTTTTGCTGTCAAATCCGGGGAACCTCTGGTTTTTGGGATATTCTGATCGGTAGACTTCGAATTAGAAGCTGTATTATGTATGGATGGAAAGCTGATTTAATTTCCTATAACTTTCATGAAGAAGTCGTGGTTATAATTTGTTTGGAAGTTGCTTTAAATTCCAGGTTAGTTTCGGCTTGCAGCAGGAAAACAGTTCTGGTTTAGCAGAAACGTGTTTGGGGAAAATAGATTTCAAGGTAGTTACATACACATCCTTTAGGAATTTCGATTTCACTCCTTCAGATAAGTTTTAGAGGGTTCAAAAAGAAAGGGTTTGGTATAAAGAACATAAATTTTGACCAAGTAATGGAAAAGTTATGAGTGTGTGAGTTTCGGGTGTTAATCATGTGAAATGCTAGGAATTGATGGGGTGATTTTTGCAACCCTAGGCCTTAAGTTCGTGAGGTCAAGATTCTAATGCTTGGTTTTGTTTATTTGGCAGGCCAAGAAGAAATAGGACAAATTTACGGACCGAGAATCTAATATTAACGCTGTGAGTGACAAAATGAATTCTGAAAATAAATTCTATGCTTGAACTTGTGTTCATGAAAAGAAAAGACTTCCTAAGAATGATGTAGCTTAAAGATTTATGGTCTCTTGAACACGTATTCATAAGCATATATGGTTTCCTAAAAATGATTTAAATTGTTCGTTGTGAGCATATGTTTACTGATTTTCTGAAACTAGAAGAAATACCTTAATTCCAAGTCTACATGTGTTAGCAAGAACTGTTAAAGGTTTTCATGTGTTTCTCTGAGACCTGAATGAGTTAATGGCTGAGATACTGAGCTCGAGGTTGTATAGTACCGTGTGCACACAGGTCATTTTCTGTTGTCGACGTTGAGTGTACTCCGTGACAACAATGTTGCGTGAGTGCTGGGCGAGCCCCACTACGACAAAGACGATGGGAGTGCTGGGCGGGCCCCACTACATCGTAGAATGAACATTGTTTGTACCGGGCGAATCTTACACAACTAATTTGTCATATGTTTAAAATGGTTAATACTTTTGACACGCTTGCTGGACTTCTGTAAAAGCTATTGATGTTATATGTTATGATTTACGAGTTAATAGTTTTAAACTCAGTCACTCACTGAGCTTCTCAGCCCATACTTTCAATGTTTTCCACCTTTTCAGGTAGAGATCGAGCTCCCAGTGCCTGAGATCCTGCCATCGCCGCCGAGGGTTCTCAGAGTTAGATATTTTGTACGTGGGTGGTATTATATAGCGAGTCTGCTCGTAGTGTAGATAACTTAAAAGGGACGTGTAGTTATGTTCGTGTATGAAACTAGTGGTCTTGTTTGTGTAAACAACGAGTGGTTGTGTTTTGATTGTTCAAGTGAGGTTTTAACTAAAACTGCTCCATGTGCATATGTAGAAATTTTCCAGGGTTCCGCTGTGTAATATGTAAAGTATTTCGTTTACAGGTATGGTTTGTTTATCAGGAATTAAAAGGGTCATAGGTATCGTTAAGTAGTGAAACGAGGCCTGTTGGCTTCACGCTATCTTCCGGGCTAAGTTAGCATGTGGTTCGGGAGGGGGTGTGACATTTTTGCCTCTTTACCTACACGATTTTAGAGAGAGTTTTTAGACTTTTTCCCTTTTCTTCTTAGAGAGTTATTGTATTGAATTGAGCTTAGTTGAACTTGAGGATTTTTATGGAGATGCTCGGCTAAACTTCGCGTTTCCAGTTCAGAGGTCGGTTGTAATCAATTGCAATATTGTGAGGCTTGGACCTCAACGTAGTTTTCTTTCAATTGCAAGTATTCTTTGATTCCTGTGTTAATTTTATAAGCATGTATTTTGATTGAATTGACGCATTGATCGCTTTACATGTTTGATTGCTAATCATGATGCATGATCTGTAATTGTCATGTTGATTGAACCGGTAGCATTAGGATTATTACATGTGTATGTTTTGTGAGTTCCATATTACATGGCTTGCATGTTTAATTATTGGAATTAAAGGAGCATCTTAATTAGATTAAAGTTATTTCACCTAATTGGTTGTCTTGGTCCTTACAAAGTACTTAATGCCTTTATCTAATTAATTTGGAGCGGTTTCGTTAAAATTGTTTAGGTAATTAGCATTAACTTGATGTTTGTTAGAGTTAATGATCTTAGTATTGGGATTTATGCCCTAAAGCCTCGTAATTAATTAATTATTTAATAATTAATAATAATTTTGATTATTTTATTTGCAATATAATATTATCCATTATATGAAAAATTCAAGGTTATTAGTGTAATCTTGAACAGTATGTGGTTGACATACAAGATGATCATGTTCAAGAAATAACCTAAAGAGTCATAGTATATGGATAAGGCTGGGTGCCTTATCCTAGTAACACTATTGATACGGCCAACTTTGTAATAGTTACAAATGATTTGATCCAAATCATTAATGTGGAGACATGTGAGTGGGGGTATCTTATACAATGAGTTTGTATAAGATTGGACCAAAAAATATTTAATCTCTCTTTATAAATCCGTTAATTGAGAATATTAATATTTCATCAGGATAATCATATGCGACTTGATCTTAATCCTGAGTGAGTTATGAACTCCTGCCTGTGAGGGCTTGTCCTTTGATTTGCATGGGTGAGAGTGGCTTTTATAGCCGATTCAATATGCCTATCATTTTATGGACTTGACCAAATAAGGAGCTAGGAACATAATCTCATAAGATGGAATTCACTCATTCCCATATAGGGTAAGTAGATGAGTAGTTCCCTTAAGTACTGATTTCGGAACTTGAACAATGGGGCCCCACCCTCTCATTGGCCCGAGAGGGACTTAGTTTATAATTAGATTATAAACATATTGTTCATTAGAGGATCAGTGGTACTTAAGGTGCAAGATGTAATTATAGGGGTAAAACGGACTTTTGACCCAGCTGTAATTACGAACAACTTGTGAAGGATCGACTTGCATGTAATGATTATATCTATGGACACAACTTGTCGTACAGTGCAAAAGAGTGTAACTCTAGGTCTATAGTGAAGTGGCCTATAGTTAATAAATGAAAATTAATTAATTAAAGAGTTTAATTAATTAATTTTGTATCATTGGAGCTTATAATCTGTAGGTCCATAAGGTCCCCTTGCTAGCTCATAGTAACACTAAAAGATCAATTTAGTTGAAAAAAAAATTTGAAATGTTCAAATTAATATTAATTTAAAGTGTTCAAATTAATATATAATATAATATAGGAAAATATATTTATTGTATTTGATACATTAAATATTAAAATTTAAAATGTTCAAATTTAATATTTAATATATTAGATATATTAAATATAAAAGAGGAAAATATATTTATTGTATTTGATACATTAAATATTAAAATAATTAATGTATATTTGATATATTATATAAAAGATATTTATAGAATTTGAATGAGATTCAAATAAATAAATATCGTAGTAGATTTGAATGATATTCAAATAAATACAAGATATATTTTAATACATTATATATTAAAATATAATATTTTAATTATGGCAAAGATTTTCCCTTGGTCACTATAAATAGGACCCTTGGGTTGAACCATTAGACACAACACACATCTCCTCAATAGAGAGAATTAGAGAATTCTCTCTAGACCTCTTCCTCTTTAATCCCTTGTGGATTTTCTTTCAAGAGGCTCCCACAAGTCTTGGTCATGTGTTCGAGTCATAGTTAGGAAGACTTTGTGGAAGAGATAAAGATCCGCCAGAAGATTCTCCATATTTTCAAGATATGTTATGCTTAACCATAATATTATTATTTAATTCTAAATAAACTCAAACCGATTCCTACGCTTCCGCTTGGGTTTAATTAGATTATTCCCTTCAATTAGGGAATTTGCTACTTTTTGGGGTTTCCTGATAAGTTGACCAAGTGCTTGCATTGTTAAGTTTAAATGTTTTGAATGTCTATGATCAATTTTTGCAATTGAGTAGAACTGCACCTTTGAATTGGAATTTGGTAAGAATTGACTTTTTCTCCTTTTAAGTACTTGTTTTACTATTATTATTTTGTTAAATAAAAATTTCAAAAACCCCCCGTTTCTCTTTTTACTGAAGTTTAACTCTGAGGAAATAAACTTTCTGACTCCTTTGGGAAATCGACCTGGTCCACTATTTCTACAAGTTAGGGTAGGAAGCCAGTTTAATTTTGGTAGGTCTCGACAGCCTCACCACTTACATGAGTGGTCGGATGAAACTTGTGGGTAAAAATTAATAAGAATAAAAACTTAACCCTCGTGCAAGTATGCACTGTCGATGCAAGTAATATAAAATTTGAAGTATTTCAAAGTATCGAATCCTAAGGGAACAGGAACAACAAAATTAATGTGCAACAAGATTGTAAACAATGACAACTTTTAGTAGCTAAAAACAAAAATATTTTGGGTGTTATGGTGAATAAAGAACTGCAATAAAGAAATATGAAAACTAATGCAAGATCACTCAAGAGAATGAGGTGGTTCAAGTTCATTCATGCCCTTTTGGTAAGATTGCCAACCAATTGCCATAGCAATTGGACATTTCACATAAACGTTGTAAACCGAATCGACTCTTATTTAGTTTTGATTCAAAACCCTTAGGAGACTAAGTGATTGGACCTATATGTCTATGGCCAATCATACTTAGGTAATTAAGATCACATTCTTGGTTTTGAGGAGCTCGTCTTATGTCTAGGATCGAGCGTGGCTTATGTCTAAGCTCTTTGCCTCATTGCTTTTACGAAATCCATCTTCTTCTAACCCTTTTAGTATTATATTGGACTTAAAAGAAACCCAAGTTGATCGTTCAAGGATTCCCAAAAAGCAATAAATTCAGTGAAAACAAACAACATTTATGCTAATATCAATTGCTTTTTGTTTATTAGCTAAGCATCTTCACCTTAGGGCATTCATGTTCTTGAATCCCTATGTGTAATTTAGCTCATGATTGGAAATAAAAATAGAAAAGAAATAAGATGAAAATTTGTGAGAAACTTAGTTGAAACGGAATTTGGGTTTAACCGAGGATAAGACTTTTATTCAATAATGTAAAATTCATACAACAAGGGAAACTTCTCAAAAACACAAATCGAAATACTATAAATCAACTTCAATACAAAAGGAACTACTAAAGATAGAATGTAAATGATGAAGGTTTTTAATATTGGAGAAAACAAAATTGGAACAAAATTGGAATTACAAAGCTAATAATTCTAAGCTAGACTCAATTACAACCCTTCAATTGAATTCCCTTCTTCTCCTTCGAGCTAGGGAAAATCTTCACAACTAAGGAAAAACCAAAGGCTGGATCCTGGATTTTTCTCAAGAACAAAAAATGAAGAAGAATGGATAGCAAGATGAAGATAAAAAAAAGTGCGGAAAAATGAGTTTTCTTCCAAGGAGGAATTCCACATTTTGCCTTTGCTTTCCCCCATTTTATAGCCTTCAAGCATCTAGGGTTTCTTCCTTGGTCACCAATACATTGATTTCTCAAAATTGTTGCTTGAATTAATGATATTGATTGAACAAAATCTCTTAGATTGCTTGATTCCCGAAAATCTCGAATCTGTCTTCCTTGTCCGATTGTTATAGCAATTGGTCAGCAATCGTCTGGCAATCGTGTCTTTTTGTCAAAACTGCAGTCAAAAACACTTTATTAGTACAATTCTCTTCTTTTCCTTCCATTTTATTATTTTAGTAGACTTTGGTAAATTCATGCTACTTTTCTTGGAATATATATGAATTTATGAAGAAAATGCTAATAAAAGCGAGCATTACCTAAATTTATGAGCTAAATATTTCTCAATTATGAGAATTATCAATGAGCTTGAGTGTTCGAGGGTAAAAAGAGCTACATTTATTGTGATCAGTTAGGTCATCCATTGAGCGAGTGTTCTGGATAAGTGTCCCTACGATAGATGTGTGAAAGCTAGTGCTCTCAATTCAAAGTAAAAAGCAAGTTTGAGGGAAGTAGTACCCCGTAGTAGTTCAGGCACCTAGCTAGATATTACCTTCTTGAATGTGAGAGAGGTTAATTGAGTCTTACAGCCAGTGTAGGGGGAAGACAGATGAAGCACTTCATAAACCTATTTCGAGCTAGTAAAAATATCATCTGTAAGGCTACACACACACACACGCACAAGGAGTTCAAAGTCTGATTTAAATTTCTCGTGAATTGGATATGCATGCTTATTTTATTTTTATATGTTCTTAAATTCATTATTAAGATCACTGAGATTTTAGTCATTGTTATGCAACCAATGATTCATTTTATTGGTTGATGTGTTATTTTGCTCGGGACTAGCAAAAGATAAAGTTTGAGAGTATTTGATAGCACATATTTAGTGCTATAATTCTCTTATTTATTTAACTAGTTTTGCATTGAATTGTGAACTTTGATGTGTAATTCTCATGTATTTTAGGAAACCGAGCAATTGGGAGCATTATAGTGGAATTGGAGTATTCCAATATGATTTGGAGCTTAAATGGAAGAGTTTTTTAGGCTATGTATGAGAAGAGGAGCTACATTAGTTATTGAGGCCATGAAGAAGGAATTGCAACGCCCATCTGTACTGTGCAAATTAAACTCGAGAGCTAGCGTTGCAATGTTGTCATGTGACATTGCAACACTAGAATCACGCTGAGGAGATGTTGTCCGTCCATAGCGTTGCAACGCTACTAATGGCGTTGCAACACTACCTTCATGCGCACAAGGAAAACAATATCATTTTGGACAGCATTGCAACGTTGTCGCAACAGCAGCTATATATACTTCTCTTCTTTGCTCGATTTGAGGGGACAACTCATAGGGTTTTTAGACCATTTTTACATAAACACACCAGATTTGGATAGCTAGGAGCTTTTGGAGGCTATTCGGTGAAGGTTCGAGGCTTAGGATCATGGAGATGGAAGGAGAAGTCGAGGATCAACATGGTTTTAACTTTCTTTCCTTTTTAGTCCATTTTTAGTTGTTGTAATTGGGTTGTAATAATTGCTATTGGGCCTGTTTTAGTCATGTTTAGTAGTTAATTTCATTAGTTTGGGGAATTAATGTAGCTAATAGATCTTTGTATTTAGTTAATTGAAGTTTATTGATATTTTATTTCATTCCAATAACTTTGTGCATTGAGTTCATAATGCCTTTGAACTACTAGCCATATTTTAATTGATCGCTAGCTTAAATTGAGCTCAACAAAGGAGGTTTAAGCTTAGAATTACAATGCATGACAATTAAAATCTACTTAAGTGACATAGGAACAACAGAAATTAATTGAGGCTTAAAATGAATGTTTCTTAATGTTGGGTGAGAATTAATTAATGAGACTTACATGATATTTAATTAATTACGCTTGAGAATTGGATGAGCTCGATAGAGGATTCCATGAAACTGGACTTCTAGGCCTAGTAATTAAATAAGATAATAGTATCAATTGCCTAATTAATTAATTGCAAGATCCAATTAGTGAAATTAATTCTCTAAACGTCTTTAACCATGTTGTTCTCAATCTTTAGTTTTCTTTGCATGTCTTTATTTGTTTCAATCAAGTGTCATTCAATTTATTTCTCTAAACATTAATCGATTGCAATTATTTTCGATACTCAACCAACCTAAATTATTCTTTGTAGATACGATACTTGATATACTCATACCATTTTACTACTTGGGCCCGTATACTTGCAGTAACGCATAGCTGTGTGTGAACAAGAATCTATTGAAGACAAAATTAAAAGTTTAAGAACTTATTAGACACTTTTAAAATTCGAATACCTATTAAATACAAAATTAAAAGTTTATGTAGTTCTTATCATAGTATAAAATATCGAGCGACATGTCGACATTTCGGTCAACATGTCGCCATTTCGAAGGGTCCGACATATCACATGGAAGGGAAATAATTTCTTCCCCAATATAGACGACATGTCGTCGAAATGATTGATATTTCGCCAACTTACCAACTTTTCATCAACCGTGAACGACATTTCGCACAAATTTTTTGAACTTAAGGCTATTCTCATATAATATTGAATGCAAAAAGCCCAACTGAGAAGCCCAATTGCACTGTGAAAAATTCTCAGGAGAATGAGGCTATTTATAAGGGGGAGGAAACTTCGCCATTCCTAATCCAAGCGATGTGGGACAAATTGTTTCCCACTCATTCTCCTCTCTAGTCTCTCCCTCAGGCCAACTATTAATTTTTTTTATTATTATTTGATTAATTTTACACAAATTTTCCTTATTCTATTTCTATATTCTTAGTTTTTTTTTTTTCAATTCTTTATTTTATGTTCTTGATTTTTTTATCATACTTGTTTGTTTTAAATTACTGACAATAACATAAAAATCATGTTTTTTTTTTTTTTTTTTTTTTTTGCATATGAATGGTGATTTATTAGTCCAAACAATTTTTTTTCAAATTTATAATTTCTATGGACTTCAATACTTTTATCAATATTTTTGTAAAATTAAAAGTTAAATTACAAATTTAGTCACTGAGCTTTAAGCTTTGTATCTATTTGGTCCTTGAACTTTCAAAATTACAAATTTAGTCCCTAAATTTTTGAATTTTTTAAAATTCACGGATTTACTAGACACAAAATTGAAATCTTGGAGTTCCATTAAACATAAAATTCAAATTTATATCTAATATCAATTAATTTTTAAAAATTTCGAATTTTTTAGAGACCTATTATATATAAATTTGAAAGTTCAAGTACCTATTAAACCAAAAATTTAAAGTTTAGGGATCTATTAGACACTTTGAAAATTCAGGAACCAAATAGATACAAACCTCAAAGTTCAAGGACTAAACTTATAATTTAACCAAAATAAATTATTTAAATGTTCAAACATGTTTGATTAGTCTTCATAATTTTTACAAAAATATTTCGAACAACATTGACATTTTCATGTAAATATTACTTATATTTTTTAATATGATGATTAAAAATGATCAAGTATAGTTTAATTAAGTCAAAGTGTCTCATTTAACAATTCAAACAATTTCTCCATCAATTTTCATAATTTTTAAAATATTTATGCTAGCATCGACTTTTCAATATAAATATTATATATATTTTTAGATACGATTTTTCAAAATAGTCAATTATAGTCTAATTAAGCAACAATTAAAGTTTCATTAAATAATTCAAACAATTTTAATCAATTTCCATATTTTTTTCAAAATTATTCATGCTTGAAATATTTCCATCAGCATTTATATCCAAATATTGTCTTAATTTTTAGATATGGTGATTAAAAATGGTCAATTATAGTCTAATTAAATCACAATTAAAGTTTCATAGACTAATTCAAACAATTTTCATTAATTTTCATGATTTCCATAAATTTTTTCAAAATTTTCATCGACATTTCCATTTCCATCGATATTTCCATAAAATTTAGACCTCGATATTTTCATCGACATCGACATTTTGAACCTTGGTTCTTATATACTTTTTAAAGTTTGAAAATTTATAATTTAATTATATGTTAATCATATTTATATTTAGACATTCGAGAAAGTATTTTGTTGAAGAAAAGTGAGAAATCCAAGTGGCAGATTTGAGCTACAAGACAAAAATAAAGAAAGAACACTGAACATGGATGCTTAGTTTCTTGCCACGTGGCATTTCTTTACCGACCTTGTTAAATGTCGGCCAAATCCCGGAGATCTGTACTAAAAAACAATAAATAATTGTGGGGCCCTTTCCCTCCCCAAAATGTCGGCAACGAATCTTTCTCCACGTGGAAAGTTATGAGTGGTCTTTAATTCTGAGATAATTATTTCAAATAAAAAAAAATCTGGTCGACGTATTTTTTTTTTTTTTTTGAGAGCTGGTCGACGTAATTGATAGAAGTGTGGCATTCCACTCAATAAAGCTTTTAAAATACTGACTACATTTATAAATTAGGCAAAATAACAAAATAGTCTTAATCCTTTCAATTAATTCACAATTTCGATTTTAATCTTTTAAAATTCTCAAATTTACTGTTTAATATATATTTTCTTTTGAATTCAACAATATTTTGAGTGGAAGAATTTGTTCTGATTTCTTGATCGAGAGTAAATATTAATTACTGTTGAGCTAAGCTCGCCTTATCTACTTTTTGATATATTAAGATTTCTCAATTAGATTTTTTAAATAGAAAATTGTTGAAATTTGTTAAAAAACATTGTTGGCAATTCCTTAATTTTTTTTATTAACATAATGGGACATGTCCACGTGCCATTTGAATACTAGTTTGTAAATTAAATCCAACATGTTTATCAGCAAAATTCTACCATACCCTTAAAAAGTATTAATTTCTTCTAAGTGACATGCTAATGTTGATAAAACAATAATTCATTCAATTAACTGTTATTAGTACTATTCATTTAAACTTTATTTTGATTCTTAAATTTTTATATATATCCAGTTTCATCGCTTATGATTTTTCTTTTGGAGTTTCGAAGAATTTTCATTGAGATTTGCGTTCAATGCAATATAAAAGTTTAAGAATCAAAATTCAATAATTATTTATGAAAATTTCGTTACCAAAATAAAATTTTTAAAAGTAGATTATCATAATATACTAATATAAAATAAAAAAGATAAAATTAAGATTTAAATCTCAAAAGTTTTAGCCAACATAAACACATTTTAGCAATCTTTAAAGTTGGTGGTTTAAATTATCACTTTCCTATTTGTTATACTAAAAAAAATTATTTCTTTAAGACTTAAAAAATAAATAAATAAATAAATAATAATAAAAAAACTTTGGATTAAATTATAGGTTTAGTCCATAAACTTTTAAGTTTGTATCAATTTAGTCCTTGAACTTTCAAAATTACAAATTTAGTCATTGAATTTTTGAATATTTTAAAATTCATGAATATACTAAATACAAAATTGAAATTTTAGAGTTACATTAGACAAAAAATTCAAATATATATATAATAGATCAATTAATTAATTTAAAATTTGTTAGAGACCTATTAGACATAAAATTAAAAGTTTAAAGACTTATTAAATATTTTAAAAGTTTAAAAATCAAATAAACACAAATCTCAAAGTACTAAACTTATACTTTAACTAAAATCTTAAACGTTTTAACATGAAAAAAAAAATAGAAAACAAAATTATTTCGACCATGAGTTGGATATATATTTTTTTTTTGTCATTTTAGATCGCAATGTCTAGATTCATTGAACTTTGTGCCTTAATTTATTTTGGAGTGAGAATTAGAGTTCCTCCAACCTTTTCATTTTAGTTTTTGAATTTCAAATTAATTCTGGTCCTTCAAAATATTGATTTTAATTTTTTTTTCTGAATTTATTTATTTTAGTTCTTAAACTTTAAAAACCTAATTATTTTGTCCTCACCCATATTTTACTTTTAACATAGGGCAAATGTGGCTTCGACTATCTCATTAGAACAATGAGTTTATAATTTTTTATTTTTTATTTTTTTAGCTCAACAATATATAGATGTGGTGCATAGAAATTCGAATCTTTAATTTTTTAATCGATAATATAATGATTTAACTAAATGAGCTATGCAATAATTTAAATCAACATACAATTGACTAACTTTGATTTACATAAATTATTACACCGAGAAAATAATTAATTATTTTATTTTATTAGACATGTCTAGCCCATAACTTATACTTTTATGTATATATTATTTCAAAAGATGTTTACAAAATAATGTATTTTGAAAAAGTTATTAAGAGAATACATAATTTGTAGGAAACTCAATCTCTAGAAACAAAACTCATCAAATTTAATACTTCAGGTATTAAATTTTTGTTGACATGTGTCCTATTTCTATTGAAATTTTTTCATGTTTATAAATTCAATATTGACATAAAGAATGGATCAACATTTCTATTATGCTATAGACTATTGATGAAATATAATAAAAATAGCAACAAAGTGCCACTAGTGTCAACATATAATATTAATATTAAGCATTTTAACTTATTTAAAAAGTAAAAATATTTTATTTATTAATGTAAATGTTTTTTTTAATTTGTTAATAATTTTTATGAAATATCCATCAATATCGACATTTTATTGATATTTCAATTGACATTCCCATAAAATTGAGACTCGTCATTTCAATCGAAATTGGTATTTGAAACTTTGATTGTTTTATGGATCACAATAAATCAAAGATTCAAATTAATTAATTTTGGTGGTTTTTTTTTTTGGTTAATGATTTTATTCTTCATTATAGCTAGGGACATAAAATGGATTCCAATATTTTAGACTGAAAAACTTCTCACTCATAGAAAATAACATAACGTCGACAAATGATCTATATCAACCAACACAATATCTCTAGATTCCTTTTCTTGTTAATCAAATGCTATCATTGTAACTCTTACAGAAATAATCAACACGAATGTTATATGTTGTTGAAAATATCATTTTTATTTTAACATTATATGCTCTGAAACCATCGTAAAATCATCTAGAGATAATTCTTTTTAGGTTAAACTATAAAAAATACTCATAAACTTTGTCTTTTGTTTCAAAAATACTTATATTCTTTCAAAAGTTACAATATTAGCCTTGACCTTTCATAAATGTTTTAAAACTACAATTAGAGTAAAAAATCTATTAAAATGTTGGACAGAAAATTGATGTGACGGTGACTTGAAATGACATGGTGTTGACCTAGGACGACGCTTGCTTGGATTAAGTTTTAAAGAACAACATTTAGACACGTTTACTTCTCGTCCAACATATTCTAACGGTTTTTCTACTTTAAGAGTAGCTTTAAAACGTTTATGAAATGTCAAGTTTAATATTGTAACTTTTAAAAGAATAATGGTATTTTTGAAACAAATGGCAAAGTTTAGAGATTTTTTTATTTATAATTTAGCCTTTTTAAAAAAAATCTTTTAAAAATATTATATTACATGTGAAGTTGAAGATTTGAACTTCCAAAAGTAGAATTGCCTCAACTATTAAATTATACTGATGTTGGCTCAAAATGATAGTTCTTACCATTCGTCTAATTACTTACATTTCTAATCTAATTCATTAATAAGTTTTTGCAATTTTATTTTGAAGAAAAGATCTTAAAATTGATAAGAAGTTCAAGCAATTAAAATTATTAGTTTCATAATATTATAAATTAAATTATTACGTTAAATAAAAACAAATTAAAAATTGAATTATTTAAAATCGTATTAAAAAAAATTATTTAATAGATACAAATATTTGGAGTAAATGATTCAAACACCTTTTGATTTCTGTTGTAACATTTATCCCTAATAATTGGTAATAATTTATGTACCGTTTGATAACTATTTAGTTTTTAGTTTTTGATTTTTGAAAATTATGCTTGTAATTTTTCATCATTTTTCTACTATGGTTTCATTTTTCTTAAAAAAACATTTGAATTCTTAGCAAAATTTGAAAAGAAAAAATACGTTTTTGAAAACTATTTTTTTTAGTTTTCAAAACTTGGCTTGGTTTTTGAAAACATATGAAAAAAACAGATAACAAAACATAGAAAGATGTAATGTTTATGAGTTTAATTTTCAAAAACTAAAAACCAAAAATCAAATAGTTATCAAACAAGGTCTTAGTTTTCATACCTTAACGTTATAGTGAGTTCATAAGAATCATGACATTGTAAATCTTATATTATCCTTGTCCCCATCATATTGTTCATATTTCATGTGTAAATCATTTCTCATTAAATTGTTAATTAAAAAAATTAAGGCAGCAACAAATTAAATTTAGCATGACCAAATAAAAGGCTAAATTATACAAAATGCTTCTAAGGTTGACTTCAACATAATGTTTTAAAAGTTTTTATTTTATCATCAATCCTTTCGTACGTTTCATAAAAACCCTTCATTAGCAATGTTTGTTAAAATGTGTAATGGAAAAAACATAAAAGAATGAGATAAAATTTTAAAATTTTAAAATTAATCCCATACATTAGTGTTAGCTTGGTGAGCTTCAATCGTCTATATATTTTGATGACAACAAAATTTTTATTTATTAATGATTTTAGTGTTTGTTCATAATGTAGATCTAGCTCAAAAAAACAATTCCAACGCATTTTGAATCGTTCAAATCGGGCATCAAGTGAAAAAGTTATGACCAAAATAAGATTGAGAAGAAAAAACTGATGTGGCGTGATGTGGATGAGAGAACAAACGTGAAATTGACACGTGACATGTGGGTAACGTGACATTTGATGTGGCATTTCAACAATCACAATTTTGTTGATATGATAGATGATGTGACACAAACGTACGAATCATTGTGAGACACATGGCAGCTTCTGATTTAAAAAATAAATAAACTTTTGTTGAAAATTGCTCCACAAAATTCTCCATTGGTGTTTCTCTCTTAAGCTTCATCTTATTTTAATTTCTTGTGAGAGAAAATTTTATTTGAGAGATTAATTTTTTGTTAAAATACCATTTTGGTCTCTGTACTTTAGGATTTGTTTAATTTTAGTCCATGTACTTTCAATTAATCTTAAAAACAGTCTCCATCGTTAGTTTGAGGTTAGACTAATGTTAATGATGTAGAAATAATAATTAATTGTTTCTCTCTCTTCAAGATTTCTCTCTCATTCTTTTAATTGTCTCTCTTCTCCAACTTTCTCTCTAGTTTCTCCCATCTTCTTCTTCCCCATTTGAGCCATCAAATCCCTCCAACTTTCTTTATCGGTCATGGACTTAGGTATGACATTGACACCCGAGTTCAAGAGGGGTACATAATGAACTGAGACCACATCCAAATGAGAGGGGATCTTGAAACTATGCAAGCAAGGTTAAGATAAGCTTAAAAGAATTGATAGTTACTACCTATATCAACAATGTGCACATTCCTTTTCTGTGACAGCTCAATCGTAGGAACTCCAAAGTTAAGTGTGCGTAACTTGGAGCAATCCTATGTTGGGTGACTGCCTGAAAATTTTCATAGGAAACATGTGAGTGAAGATAAAACATGTTGAAAGGACCCGTGTTGGTCTGTGGAGATAGTTTTCACTCTCAGAAGCACTTCAAGACAAGTAGATAACATGACCAGGTTGTAAGAGATGTAAGGGCATGCTAGGGGCATCAGGTGCTGAATCCGAATTTTGAATTCTGGTCCAGAAACCCCAATCCCTCCATAGATCTCCAATTAAGGCTCCAATTACTTTCATTGGTATATTCGATCTTCAATTAGCCCTCAATGCCTATTTCTTCATCACTTTCCCATAAACCACTCTGCCCAACTTCAAAACCCTCTCCATTTTCAAAATCCCACCATTATTTCTCTTAAATCTTTCCACCATCATCTTCACTATTCTCTCATCACTTCCCATTGCATCAACTACACCATCCACTACCATTCCCATTGCTTGAATTTTTCTTCCTCATTTCTGAAGGAATGAACGTTTCACTCCGCAGCAGAAACATTAGATCGTTTTTTTTTATTTAAAATTAAACTAAAAATAAGATTAAGTAAACTTACTTGGAACAAATATAGAGATATTTCTGGCAGATCTTTATCTCCTCCACAAAGTATTCTTGGCTATGACTTGAACACAGGACCAAGGCTTGTGGGAACCTCTTGAAAGAAAATCCACAAGGGATTGGAAGGGAAGAGGTCTAGAGAGAATTCTCTAATTCTTTATTGAGAAGATGTGTGTTATGTCTAATGGCTCAACCCAATGGTCTTATTTATAGAGATCAAGGGTAAATCTTTGCTATAATTAAAATATTATATTTTAATATATAATATATTAAAATATATTTTATACTTATTTGAATCTTATTCAAATTTTATGAATATCTTTTATTTAATGTATCTAATATACATTAATTATTTAAATATTTAATGTGTCAAATACAATAAATATATTTTCTTCTTTTATATTTAATATATCTAATATATTAAATATTAATTTGAACATTTCAAAATTTTCTTTCAACTAAATTGATCTTTTAGTGTTACTATGAGATAGCAATGGGACCTTATGGACCTACAGATTATAAGCTCCAATAATACAAAATTAATTAATTAAACTCTTTAATTAATTAATTTTCATTCATTAACTCTAGTGTCACTCCACTATAGACCTAGAGTTGCACTCTTATACACTATAGGACAAGTTGTGTCCATGGATATAATTACTACATGCAAGTTGATCCTTCAAGAGTTGTTCATAATTACAGCTGAGTCAAAAGTTCGTTTTACCCCTATAATTACATCTTGCACCTTAAGTACTATTGATCATCTAATGAACAATTTTTTTATGATCAAACCATAAACTAAGTCCCTCTTGGGCTAGTGAGAGGGTAGGGTTCCATTATTCAAGTCCCGAAATCAATTCTTAAAGGAACTACTCATCTACTTATTCTATAAGGGAATGAGTGAATTTCATCTTGTGAGATTATGTTCCCAACTCCCTATTTGGTCAAGTTCCATAAATGGTAGGCATATTGAATCGGCTACAAAAGCCATTCTCACCCATGCAAATCAAAGGACAGGCCCTCACAGGTAGGAGTTCATAACTCATTCAGGATTAAGATCGAGTCGCATATGATCATCCTGATGAAATATTAATCTTCTCAACTAACGAATTTATAAAGAGTGATTAAATATTTCGTGGTCCAGTCTTATATAAACTCATTGTATAAGATACCCCCACTCACATGTCTCCACATGAACGATTTGGATCAAATTGTTTGTAACTATTACAAAGTGGGTCGTATCAATAGTGTTACCAAGATAAAACACCCAACATTATCCATATACTATGACCCTTTAGGTTATTTCTTGAACATGATCCTCCCGTATGTCAGCCACATACTGTTCAAGATTATACTAATAACCTTGGATTCTTTTATATGATGGATAATATTATATTACAAATCAAATAATCAAAATTATTATTAATTATTAAATAATTAATTAATTACGAGACTTTAGGACATAAATCCCAACAATTTCTTCATTGCCTTATCTGAACTAAAGTACACCTCAAAATATGCCCCCAGCCAAAATAAGGCCCTCAAATATCCTTTCTCTTTTTCCCTCACCGTCCATTTTCTCATCCCTTCTTCCAATTCATAAATTGCAGCACCCATTTTCAATGTCTTTTTCTATTTCCATTTCGATCTCTTTTAGCTCTTATTTGTAGCCGATTTTTTCCGTCAAACCTGCATCTTTTGCAGTTGCAGTTGAATCCCCAAGTCTCCGACATTTTCTTGCAATTTTTCCATGGCAAAAGCGGGTCGAAATATGTGAAGAATGTGATCTCTATCCCTATATTTTATTTTATGTTTTTTGATAGAGAAAGCTTGAGGAGATGAGGGGAGTGAAAGCTGGAGGGATTTGATGGCTCAAATGGGGAAGGAGAAGAGAGCAGAAACCAAAGAAGAGAAGGGAGAGAGAAAGCTTGAGGAGAAAGAAACAATTAATTATTTTTTCCACATCATCTGATTTTAACGTTAGACTAACCTTAAACTAACAGTGGTGACTGTTTTTTAGATTAATTGAAAGTACAAGGACTAAAACTAAACAAATCCCATAGTACAAGGCCAAAATGATATTTTAACCTTTTTTTTTTTTAATAAGAGCTTAAACTTATAAACTACTCTTATGATAGTTTTTTTTTGTGTGGTTTTTAATTAATTTTACATTATTACGATTGAGATTGAATTAGCGGTCTAATCCTGAACCTAAAAATAGATTTGTAATGGTTTGATTATGAATTCGTTAAAATGATTGATATAGGTTGGATCTTGTACCTACAAAAAAAATTGGAAGAAGTTTACTTTTGAGCCTAGAAAAAGAGTGGTCGAAGAATTTGATCCTTACCTATAAGAAGTTTGGTGGAGTAAAATACTCAAAAATGAGTTTTGAGAAATGAAGTAGAGATTTTTGAAGTACTATAAATTTTTCTGTGTTATCTCTTCCTCTTTGCTCTATAAATTTCTACTGTTTAAATATTTGTCTGAGTAAATTGCATGCTTATGAAAATTATTATATATATCTAGTAAATTTTAAGATGTTTATTCAATTAATTTGTGTTGAATTAATTTTTCTTTGAACTATTGAATTTTTTTTCATTTTATTAAGCAACTTTATTTACTCTCTCTAGTGTTACCATATAATCCTAACTCAATATTGTATTATAATTTAATTTGGTTTCAATTTTCCGGTTAATCTATATAATTGGTTTTAATTTTACTTCCAAGGTTTTAAAAGTTTGAACAATGATGCCAATGGCGAATGATTTTTTTTTTTTAAATAAAAGATTGAGAGCAAAATCAAATCGAGCAAATTTGAAATATAAAGCATAACTCATAGCCATTTTGTAAAACATAGCTTTTAAAAATATTTTTTAAAAAAGAAAAAAAAAACTAATATAGCAAATATCATTAGAAGTTTATCAATGGGTAACTCAATCACGATTTCTTTTTTAGTGTTCAAACTTAATCATGATTTGTACTATTATAATTAGTTAATATTTAAATTAACTATGAGTTTGGTATTAAAAATGTAATGTAGATTATTTAAGTTAATTATAATTATAAAACTGAGCATAGCTGATTTTCCACCCATTTGTTGTATGTAGAAAAAAAAAAGTTAAATCCATAATTAATTTTTTTTTTCTAAAAAATTGTCATATTGCCAACATGAGCATAGCCCAATTAGCATAAACACATGTATCATTGATCAAGATGTTTAGATATTCAAAATTTTCACCTCATATATTTTCAAAGAAAAAGAAAATAAATTATCATATTCATTATTATTTTTTTTAAAAAATGTTATATGTCTAGTTACCTATGAAAAAATTACTTAGTGAAAAATAGATTTTACAAACATTAAAAATTGGAGTTACTAGTCGGCCAAATTTCCCTTTGAAATTACTTAAATTCATTATATTATTTAACATCTAAAAAATTAAAGGTTACACTACACGTTTCAACCTTGAATTTGGAGAGCCGTGTTTAATAAATTAGTCTAATATGTCTATCAAACTTTCCATTGTTGTGTTTTATAGGGTTCTAAACTAAAAAAAAATATCTAATAAACATTTTAATTTTTAATTTTTTTATCCAACAAATCTCTAAATTTAAAAGTGTTAAAAATAAAAAAAAAATCTTTTAGATACAAAATTAAAAATTTAAATACCAGTTTAATCCGAAAAATAAAATTTCGACGACCTTTTAAAAATCTTTCAAAATTTAAAAGTTTATTAAAGAAATTTTTTTTGTTACTTTTGATTAGCTATTAAACACAACATTGAGGAGCAAATGTTTAAGTTTATGAAAATGAAATCATTATCAAAAGAAAAAAGGTTAATATAGTTTTGGTCTCTATATTTTGAGTTCCTATTTTGGTTCTGTACTTTTAAATGTTCAATTTTAGTCTTTGTATTTTCAATAAATCTTAAAATTAGTCCTTATAGTAAAGTTATACCTAAATTTTTCAAAAAATATTTAGTCCTTACTAGTTTTTTCTTTATAAATTTTAGAAATATATTCACATGTTGTCTTTTATTGCATAGAAATTATTATTATTATTTAACCAATTTCGTTAAAAATCAACTTCAAAGGACTAAAATTTAAAATTTATTGAGAGGATAGAAGCTAAAATTAGATATTTAAAAGTATAGGACCAAAATAGAACAAAACTTAAGGACTGTTTGAGACGTGAGTTATAATAATTTGTGTTATAATAATTTGTGGAGTATTTTACATCCCAAATATATTCTATTATAACTCAAAATTAAATAATTCTATATTTAAATAATATTATATAATTTTACAGATTATTATAACTCATATTATTACTGATGGAGTTAATATTAAGAAAGCGGAAGCAATTTCGGATCTCGAGCACTCAAAGTACATCAATTTAACCAAACAAAAACATGCTCAAAACTGGAAAAAACCAGAAAGTATGAACACATACCTTTGTAGCTCAAATTCTCCAAATTCTTTGCAAATCTTGGATCACCAACAATACTTGGACCACCACTAGAGTCTTCCCTACTATTCTCAGCCCTTGGAATGGATTGTGGGATCTTTGATTGAGAGAAATTGGGAGAAGAATGAGTAAAGATCTCAATAAAAAAACTAGAGAGTTTTCTACAAAAATCTCTTGTTTTTCTAATCTCTAATCTCCATTGTGTTGCTTCTCTATTTATAGAAACTAATGAAACCTCATTAGGCTTCCCATGGAAGACAACATTTGTCTTCCCATGGAAGACAACACTTGTCTTCCCATGGAAGACAACACTAGGTTGGATATATAGGATTAGTCAAGTTTCATTTAAATCAAAATTAAATTAAAAACTTGATTAATTAATTAAACCATTTAATTAATTTAATTATTTAATTTAATATCAAATATTAATTAAATAATTAGACCAATCCCTCTCTTTTATGACCAATCATTTGTACATGAATCCCTATTCACGTATTAAACCGAACAAATATTTAAATCACATTTAAATATGTTCCTCTCTCTTTCTTGTGGTTTAATTCATAATTAAATTATAGTACGTTAAGTATATCGCATATAATTAACGTTTACTCCCAAAACCGAATTTGAACAATTCAAATTCTTTTCTCTCAAAATATTCCAAGGCTTAGTCTGAGCTAGTAAGGGGACCTCATGGACCTACAGATCATGAGCTCCAACGATACAAGATTAACCGGCCAAACTCTTTAGCCTAGCTAATCAACATTCGTTAACCACCGGGACACTCCACTAAGCCCAGTGGCTGCACTCTCCTCACTGTAGATATATTTCTGTCCACTCGATATAACCATGATTAGTAAGTCGATCCTTCACAGGTCGTTCGTAATTACAGCTGGGTCAAATAAACCGTTTTACCCCTGTAATTACTTCTTGTTCCTTAAGTCCCACTGATCCTCTAATGAACAATTAGTTTGTGGTCCAACCAACAAACCGAATCCCTCTCGGGCCAATGAGAGGGTGGGCCCATTGTTCAAGACCTGGAGTCAGCACTTAAGGGAACAACCTCTCTACTAATCCTTAAAGCAGGTAGGAGTGAATTCCATCTCGCATGACTATGTTCCCAACTATCTATCCGGTCTTATCCCCAAAATGGGAGGCTTATTGAGTCGGCGATCTCGGGCCACTCTCACCCATGCAAATCTAAGGATAATCCCAAATAAACAGGAGTTCATAGCACGCTCAGGATTAAGATCGAGTTACCTAGGTCATCGTATGAATATAGTCAGTTAAAACAGTAAACGGAGTTATAAAGTCTAAGTGACTATTTCGCGGTCCGGTCTTATGCAAACTCATTGCATAGGACACCCCCACTCGCATGTCTCCACATGAACGATTCAGGATCACATCGTTAGTACTATACAAAGTGGGCCGCGTCCATAGTGTCCCCAGAATAAGGTACCCAGCCTTATCCTTATATTATAGACCATTTTGGCTATTACTCGAACTTGATCCACTTTTATGTCATACATAAAGTTCAAGTATACATACTATAGCCAAGGGTTCTTAGTTCATTGGATTTGGGTTATAGAATACACAATTCACTTTATTCAATAACACATTTACTGAATAAACCTCAATAACATCTTTATAGTAAAATAGAATATACATTCAGTTTACAAAACCACGAGTTTTAGGACATAAAACCCAACAAACTCCCACTTGGACTAAAACGTCAGTGGAGTCAAACATGCTGAGGTAAAAAACTGCCCTACTGTACAACCCGTAGTCCTAGACTCTCTAGGTGTCCCTCAAACGCTTTAGCCGTGAGGGGCTTTGTAAACGAATCAGCAATGTTGTGCTCCGAAGGGATCTGTGTGACTATCACGTCTCCTCGTTGCACAATCTCCCTGATGAGATGATATTTGCGCTCTATATGCTTTCCGCGCTTATGGCTTCTAGGTTCTTTAGAATTTGCCACTGCACCACTATTATCACAATAAAGGGTAATAGGCAAATTCATATTTGGAACAACTTCCAAATCAGTAAAGAATTTCCTAAGCCATACAGCCTCCTTCGCTGCTTCGCAAGCTGCGACATACTCAGCCTCCATGGTGGAGTCAGCAATACAACCTTGCTTTATACTCCTCCAAACTATTGCTCCTCCATTAAGAGTGAACAATGATCCCGATGTGGATTTCCTCGAATCTACATCGGTCTGAAAATCAGAGTCAGTGTATCCTGCAAGGATCAGATCCTTCGCGCCATACACAAGCATATAGTCCCTCGTTCTCCTAAGATACTTGAGGATGTTTTTAACGGCAGTCCAATGATCATATCCTGGATTGGACTGATACCTGCTGACTATTCCTACTGCATAGCATATGTCGGGTCGAGTACACAGCATGGCATACATCAGACTACCGACAGCTGATGCATAGGGAATGCGTCTCATATCCTCAACTTCTTGAGGTGTCTTAGGACACTGTTCCTTCGACAAATGAATTCCATGTCTGAAAGGTAATGAACCCTTCTTGGAATTCTGCATCTTATATCTAACCAACATTTTGTCAATATAAGATGCCTGAGACAATGCTAGCGTTTTGTTCTTGCGATTCCGAACAATTTGGATTCCAAGGACAAACTGAGCCTCTCCCAAATCTTTCATTTGGAATTGGGTTGCTAGCCATTGCTTTACGTCAGTCAGGAATCCTACATCATTCCCAATGAGTAGGATATCATCTACGTACAAGATTAAGAAAGCTACAGTAGTATTGACTATCTTCTTGTAAACACAAGGTTCGTCAATATTTTGTTCAAAACCATAAGATTTGATCGCAGTATTAAATCTTATATTCCAGGATCTAGATGCTTGCTTTAATCCATAGATGGATCTTTTAAGCTTGCAAACCTTTTGCTCTTGACCCTGAATTATGAACCCCTCTGGTTGAACCATATAGATACTCTCTTCAAGATTACCATTCAGAAAGGTTGTCTTGACATCCATTTGCCAAATTTCATAATCATAAAACGTGGCAATGGACAAGAGTATTCTAATCGACTTAAGCATGGCAACAGGGGAGAAGGTTTCTTCATAGTCCACCCCTTCCCGTTGGGTATAACCCTTTGCCACAAGTCGAGCCTTAAAGGTTTGCACCTTACCAGCTAGGTCTCGTTTCCTCTTGTAGATCCACTTGCAACCGATAGGTCTTTCACCATCTGGTTGGTCTACAAGTTCCCAAACTGAATTGAAGTACATTGACTCCATTTCGAGGTCCATGGCTTTAATCCACTGGTCCTTATCTATGTCATTCATTGCCTGTTTATAGGTCAATGGATCCTCAATGCCATCATCAGGTATGAGGACCTGGGTTTCAGTCAAACCCATGTAACGGTCGGGTTGTCTAACATCCCTCCCACTACGTCGAGGCATTCTCAACTCTTGAGAAGGACCAGCTTGATCAACAACTTTTGTTGATTTATCTGTAGCTTCCCTGGAAAGTTCGCTCAAAACAATTTTGCTGCGAGGTTGATGATCTCTCATGTGGTCTTCCTCTAAGAACGTGGCGTTTGTCGATACAAGCACCTTGTCCTCTTGAGGATCATAAAACAGACCACCTTTCGTTTCCTTGGGGTATCCTACGAATAGGCATAATTTTGAACGGCGTTCCAGTTTCTTTGGATTGGACACCAGCACATGTGCCGGACATCCCCAAATACGGAAGTGACGTAAACTCACTTTACGCCCTTTCCATAACTCATAGGGTGTTACTGAAACACTCTTAGAGGGAACTGCATTCAAAATATATGCAGCAGCCTCTACTGCATATCCCCAAAACGAACTAGGCAGTTGAGCATAGCTCATCATAGATCGAACCATGTCTAACAGGGTTCTATTTCTCCTCTCGGACACACCGTTCTGCTGAGGTGTACCGGGCGCTGAGAGTTGGGATTTGATTCCATGTTCTATCATATAGTCCTGGAATCTCAAATCCATATACTCTCCACCTCGATCTGATCGAAGTGTTTTAATCGTCTTACCTAATGTGTTCTCAACCTCTGTCTTATACTCCTTGAACTTTTCAAGGGTTTCAGACTTATGATGTATTAGGTAAAGATAGCCGTACCTTGAATAATCATCAATGAAACTGATGAAGTATTCATACCCTCCTCGAGCTTTGACATTCATTGGACCACAGAGATCCGAATGTACGAGTTCTAAGGGTTCTTTGGCCCTATAACCTTTTTCAGAAAAAGGTCGTTTGGTCATTTTTCCCTCAAGACAAGACTCACATGGTGGTAAGGAGTTGTCCTCTAACTGACTTAGGATACCACTCTTAACCAATCTCCCAATCCTATTGAGATTAATGTGACCTAGTCTCAAGTGCCAAAGATAGGTACTTGGAGAAAGTTTCTGCTTTTTGTTTTGAGTTTCAGCTGTTTTAAACATCTCAGTGTTCAAAATAGCTTTTACCTCTGTTGGTCTTAACACATATAAGTTGTTTTCTAGTTTTGCAGAACATATTCGTACACCTCTTTTGCTAATGAACACTTCATTTACATCAAAAGATACTTTATACTGATGTTCAAGTAAACAAGAGATAGATATAAGATTCCTTTTGATTCCAGGAACCAAAAGTACATTTTCTAGTAAAATGAATCTATCTCTAAACAACAACTTCACCGCTCCCACTGCTTTAGCCGAGACAATCTCTCCTGTTCCAACTCTGAGAGTTATCTCGCCTTTAGCAAGCTGTTGCCAGGAACTAATTTCCTGACTTGAAGAACACACATGGTTAGTGGCTCCTGAATCAAGTATCCAGGCTGAATCAGCATTCTCCACTAAACATGTTTCAACAACTAGTAAATCATATTTACCTTGTTTTGTCTTCTTAGCTTTACTCTCCATCATATGGGAGTTATAAGCATACTTGAGGGTATCATGACAGACCGATGAGGACAGTTGCCCAAACATCGCCTGTAATGATTCCATGATCTCCATAGCGGTGATCATATCCTCATGTTTCTTTGCTAACATATCAGATATGCTGGCAAAGATATAGACTCAGGTTTTATTATTTGCCCTAGTCCATTTGTCATATGCATCCCAAACAATTTGGTTTGCAGACAAGCTGGGAGGGGGAGGACATTCCTCCGTTAAGACAAACCTTAGATCATCAAGAACAAGAATCGTATTCAGGTTCGATTTCCAGGTCGCGTAGTTATCGCCGTTTAATTTATCGAAGGTGAGTTTTTGAAATAAAGAGCTTGTCATGCTGAAAAACAGAACATATTCCATTAGTGAATTGCTTCTAACCCTTTTCATGCATCCAATCAAGAATTTAGCAAAAGTGATAATGTACCCATAATCTCATTATTAATTTGCAACGATACTTCAGTGAGTCAAAACAACTGCTACCGTGGGGCAGTCAATCACTTCTTCACCGAACCAAGACATTCTTGACTAAATGCTAATACCAGAATAACTCTTATTCCTATAGCATTCTAGTTATCGCTACTTTGGTCAAGAATTCACTAACACTTAGTAATTCTTGTAAGTGTGACCCGCCATTTTCGGACCTCAGAGATCGGCCCCAACAATGCTACCGAATTGGAAAGTCAAAGTTGGGAATGGACCTAGGAGACCCTATCCATTTCTGGAGTTCGAGTTGTTCCGAATCCCATGTTACGACCCTCCGTTTGGATGGTGCTACTACGGGCAACCTGCAGGCGCAACATGGGAATCTCACGGTCCAAACTAATGGAGGAGACCGTAGGATGTGTTGACACACTTCCTTCTCCCACTTACTATAAATACTTTCTCCATTCACCTTGCTCTTGATTTATGCAAATACCACCCGTATGGGGATGCCCTATTGACATCACGAGGCCGAGCATAAATCTCACGGTGTGAACTTCGTAGAGAACGTAAGAGGAAATTGATATATCATATATACCTTTTCACTCCCACTAAGTATTTTAGACGGTTGGGTATTATTTTACTTAGGCATATTCCGGCTATTAATATACCTAAGTCTATCAATATAACGATTATTTTGATATTACCTAAGTCTATTAACCCTTTAAAAAACTTAGGTCTACGAGTTTAATTAAACCTTTTAATTAACGTCGCTCACGAGGAATAATTTATAAACCTCTGGATTAAATTCACTCCCAGGTCGGTTCCCAGGTAGGGGTGTTCCGTTTCCGTCATCTTAAATACCCCAGCCTAGACAGAACCTTCCTTAGACAGAGTCCCTCTTTAATCATAGTTTATAAATTATTGGTTGCCTAATTCTAATCTTATTAGAACTAGATAACCTATGGTCTAATTATTTTAATTCTAAAACCATTTTAAAACTAAATAATTAAACCCTAGGTTTGTATGCATTTCTATGTTTGAGTGCTTGATCATTCATCACATGAACAATTAAATAAACATAGAGTAAAAATTCATCACATGAATTATGCATGGAAATGCTTTGATGCATTTAATATAACAATTATATTATACTAAGGCAACTATATGTTGTATGCTTTATTTTTAATTAATATAACATTTATATTAATTATACTTAAAACATACAACATCTATTTCATAAAATTAATACAACTCTTATATTAATACTTATGAAATGCTAAACATGCATACTATACATTATAACACTTATAACATACTTTCAATGCATGGAGCATGCTTCCTATGGTGGGATTTTAAATCTATATGGCATACTTTATGCACATACAAATATGGATTTAATTAAAACATACATTCATAATGCATAAATAATTAAACACACTAAAGTGGACCGGTTTTGGCATCATAAACAAGCATACAACTAAATTATTACAAGAATAATTTAATAACTAGGTTGAGACGCTTCCGAACACTTCGAAACGCCCCGAACCAGCTTGAAAAACTTGAACCGAGCTTCAATACAGCAGAACCGGATTTTGCTGAAAAAAAACAGCAGCTTCTGCTCTGTTTTCCAGCTTGACCTTTCGAGCTTGTTTCTTCAAATTGAAGGCCTTCCCGGACTCCGATCGACTCGAAAATTTTACAGACTCTTCTTCACACATTAAAGCTCAAACAATCTTGAGCAATTACAAAACGGACTACAAATTAAAGCTCAAAAAAAATGCCAAAACCGAAAGTACCACTTTAGACGCCCAGAAAATTGAATTTCTAAATGATACCCACCGAGCTTAAACCGATGCAAATTGAGTGCTCAAAATTGCTCTGATACCAATTGATGGAGTTAATATTAAGAAAGCGGAAGCAATTTCGGATCTCGAGCACTCAAAGTACATCAATTTAACCAAACAAAAACATGCTCAAAACTGGAAAAAACCAGAAAGTATGAACACATACCTTTGTAGCTCAAATTCTCCAAATTCTTTGCAAATCTTGGATCACCAACAATACTTGGACCACCACTAGAGTCTTCCCTACTATTCTCAGCCCTTGGAATGGATTTTGGGATCTTTGATTGAGAGAAATTGGGAGAAGAATGAGTAAAGATCTCAATAAAAAAACTAGAGAGTATTCTACAAAAATCTCTTGTTTTTCTAATCTCTAATCTCCATTGTGTTGCTTCTCTATTTATAGAAACTAATGAAACCTCATTAGGCTTCCCATGGAAGACAACATTTGTCTTCCCATGGAAGACAACATTTGTCTTCCCATGGAAGACAACACTTGTCTTCCCATGGAAGACAACACTAGGTTGGATATATAGGATTAGTCAAGTTTCATTTAAATCAAAATTAAATTAAAAACTTGATTAATTAATTAAACCATTTAATTAATTTAATTATTTAATTTAATATCAAATATTAATTAAATAATTAGACCAATCCCTCTCTTTTATGACCAATCATTTGTACATGAATCCCTATTCACGTATTAAACCGAACAAATATTTAAATCACATTTAAATATGTTCCTCTCTCTTTCTTGTGGTTTAATTCATAATTAAATTATAGTACGTTAAGTATATCGCATATAATTAACGTTTACTCCCAAAACCGAATTTGAACAATTCAAATTCTTTTCTCTCAAAATATTCCAAGGCTTAGTCTGAGCTAGTAAGGGGACCTCATGGACCTACAGATCATGAGCTCCAACGATACAAGATTAACCGGCCAAACTCTTTAGCCTAGCTAATCAACATTCGTTAACCACCGGGACACTCCACTAAAGCCCAGTGGCTGCACTCTCCTCACTGTAGATATATTTCTGTCCACTCGATATAACCATGATTAGTAAGTCGATCCTTCACAGGTCGTTCGTAATTACAGCTGGGTCAAATAAACCGTTTTACCCCTGTAATTACTTCTTGTTCCTTAAGTCCCACTGATCCTCTAATGAACAATTAGTTTGTGGTCCAACCAACAAACCGAATCCCTCTCGGGCCAATGAGAGGGTGGGCCCATTGTTCAAGACCTGGAGTCAGCACTTAAGGGAACAACCTCTCTACTAATCCTTAAAGCAGGTAGGAGTGAATTCCATCTCGCATGACTATGTTCCCAACTATCTATCCGGTCTTATCCCCAAAATGGGAGGCTTATTGAGTCGGCGATCTCGGGCCACTCTCACCCATGCAAATCTAAGGATAATCCCAAATAAACAGGAGTTCATAGCACGCTCAGGATTAAGATCGAGTTACCTAGGTCATCGTATGAATATAGTCAGTTAAAACAGTAAACGGAGTTATAAAGTCTAAGTGACTATTTCGCGGTCCGGTCTTATGCAAACTCATTGCATAGGACGCCCCCACTCGCATGTCTCCACATGAACGATTCAGGATCACATCGTTAGTACTATACAAAGTGGGCCGCGTCCATAGTGTCCCCAGAATAAGGTACCCAGCCTTATCCTTATATTATAGACCATTTTGGCTATTACTCGAACTTGATCCACTTTTATGTCATACATAAAGTTCAAGTATACATACTATAGCCAATGGTTCTTAGTTCATTGGATTTGGGTTATAGAATACACAATTCACTTTATTCAATAACACATTTACTGAATAAACCTCAATAACATCTTTATAGTAAAATAGAATATACATTCAGTTTACAAAACCACGAGATTTAGGACATAAAACCCAACAATTACAACTTACCAAATGTTCCACACATGTCCTTAGAATATAAAGACTAAAATGATATTTTTAAGGGAGGGAAAAAAAATCTTAGAAGGTACATTATCAGAGCGGCTCACGCGGTATTGCCGCGTAAACGTATTAAAAAAAAGGAAAAAACAAAGAAAAAGGAAAAAGAAACGCAATTATTAAAGCGATATAAAACGTCAAAATCACGGATATGGGATAAGTGAATATATTCGTTTAAAATAATATAACTATATTCTATTTTCATTTTCTTTTTTCGTTGAGGGGGTTATCTTTCCGGATCTATAAAATTAGCTTCCTCCTTCCCAACCAAACACAGCCTCATCCACAAACTTAGATCCAAACAAACCAAAACCAAAACCTAAACCAAAACCAGCATCACCGTCATCATCATCATCATCATGTCAGGATTCATCGAGAAAATAGGAGAGAAGCTGCACATTGGAGGAGACCACAAGGGCGAGCACAAGGGGGAGCACAAGGGGGAGCATCACGAGGCGCACAAAGTCGAGCACCACGACGAGCACAAGCAAGAGCACGGCGGCAAGTCGGAGCACCACGGTGAAGAGCACAAGGAAGGGCTGATCGACAAGATCAAGGACAAGATCCATGGAGATCACGATGAGAAGGGTGAGAAGAAGAAGAAGAAGGAGAAGAAGAAGGGCGAGCACCACCACGAAGGCGGCCACAGCAGCAGCAGCGAAAGCGACAGCGACTGAGCTCTCGTCCGCTTTCCCCACCTCCACTGCCTCTCCGATCTCGTCTTGATCGAGATTTGTGCGTGTGGGTCTGTCTTCAATAAACTGCTTGGTTTTAATTAGCATGTAATGTAATCTTTCTGTTTCTCCTTATCCCAGTCTCTGGTTTTCTCTGGACTTTTTCGGCTTCTTGTTTGCCCTTTTTTAATGTAGAATCCTGTGTGGTGTATAATAAAGGGTCGTAATTTTGCTTCATTTATCTCCATCTGATCTGATCTGATCTTTACTTTTTGAGAAGATGATATACTTATGGGTGAGCTATAAAGAAAATTATGAACGAAAAAGGTACCATAAAGAAACTTCCTCAGTCCTCTTCCAGTTCTGACGAAAAAAAATGATCAATTTCAACTCTAACCTCGACAAGTATGTCAATTTTTACCATAAATTTTTAATTCATCTGATTGGACCTTATACTTGATTAAATGTTACAATCTCATGGGTGTTGCATTCTTTTTTAACAAAAAACATTTTTCTAGTTTCAGTGCGGTGTATAATAAAGGTAAAGGATCTAATGTAGTGTTAGTAATTTACTTTGATCAAAAAGTCTTGGTAATTTTATCTCCCCTTAGTTAAGGTATCAAAAAGAAAACTTATGACATGTATGAATTAACGTGAGCTTAGTTCAACTTTAATTGTTTTGGGCGTGAGTTATAATAGTTTGAGATATAATAGGTTGTAGAATATTTTGAACCCCAAACACACACTATTATAACTTAAATAACTCTGTATCATAAACATATATTATATAATTTCACATATTATTTTAATCCACAAACTATTATAACCTAGATTATTATAATTCATTCAGCATTCCAAACAATGACTTAATGTATATCTTCTTTTTTTTTTTTTTCTTCGTGTGATTGTAAGTTTCATCCTCCTATCTCATATCTAATATTCTAAAAAATAAAATAAAAGAAAAAAGAGAAATTTTCACACCAAATTTTGGAAAAAAGATAATTTTTTTACCATAATTTTTTATAGTTAATTTTAACTTTAAACTTTCAATTTCACTAAATTGGAAATTGGACCTTAGACTTGAGACCGATATTGAATAAGTGTTATAATGTTTACATTATATTAACCTTTTATTTGAAAATTTGTGTAAAGAAATATTCTCATATATTTTCTAAGGGCTTCACAAAAATATGATACATAAGTTGAATTTTTGTTGGAATTTAAGAGTTTTGTTTAATTTTATATAGAGAAGTTAAAAATTACAACACTTACTTAAGTCTAGAGATAACTTGAAAATTTCAAAGTAAAATTAACATCTTGCCCAATTTAAAGGGAAAATTTTTTTCCCTCAAAATTTTTAAGTTTAGATCTACTTTTATTATTTTTTTAAGAGGACTCAAACCTTTGACCAATATGATATGGTATTGATATCTTGACCTGTCAAGTTATGTTTAAATTGGTAGGCTACTTTGATTTGGATCATGTCAACTCTTATACTTTTTAATATTTTATTTTATTTTCTATTTTTTTTATCTACTTTGATTATTGTATTTAAAATTTAAAAGAGATTTTATACAGTATTAAATAAATTTGTATTTTAATCTAAATATATTAAAACAACTATTAAGCTTAGTTAAAAATAAATAGCTTGAGATTTATGTTAATAACATTTTAAAATTCAACAATAAGAAATAAAATAAAATATTATCTAACAGACTTTGACTCAGCTATATAATTCAATACATTCAATGGTTGCTGAAAAGTTGACCCAATAATAACTTGTCGGCCACGATAGGATTAGACGGATCTAATCTAATCCATAAGGTTCTACCCGTAAATATGCATTTCCATCTATCTACAACTCAACTTCTTGTTATTGGTTGATTTGGATATTTCCCACCTTTCTACAGTATTCACGGCTTCAAACGAAGAAACAGATATGAGCCCACTGTCAGTGAAATAGACAGCCAATGAAACAGATGAAGCTCAGTAAACAACAGATGAAAAGATAATTCAAAGATCTTCTCTTCCAAGGAACTTTCAGATCGATCCCACAGCATAATCAACCGCACCAGATCCCGGACTCCCCATTCTCTCCTTCTCTCTCTCCCTCTGTTTCACACACGCAATTTCAGGTCTACCGAATGATCCGACACTGCGCAGAGATGGAGGATCCGCAGAGATCGATGCGGGTTCCTGAATAAAAATTCCCCCTCCACTTGTCTCTTTCTCACTGATTCAATAAAAACTGGGAAATTGTCAAAAATATGACAGATTTAGGGGTGTGAAAGAGATTTGGGATGAGTTTTAATTTTGAAGACAAATAGGACTTTTGGGGCTATGAAATTACAAATTTATCCTTTTTTAAAAAATGCATAACTTCACTTCTCAGTGCTCCATTCTCACGAAGTTCTCATTCTTCCCTCATATTCCTTCTTCTTCCTTCATCCAAGCATTTGAGCAGGAGGCAGCGGCGAACAGCAGACGGCGACAATAGAAAAATTTGTTGAAAAAAAAAGCTCCATTTCTTGAAATCTCTCTTGGGGTAAGCTTGAAAAACTTTCACAATTTTATATTTTTTGTTGATACAAAAATTTGCTTATCTTTACTTTGTTGAATGAGGAACAAAAGGTGTGTAGTTTACTTGTTTTTTTTGTTGGCATGAGGTAGTTGAGTATGAATATTTAGTTGTTATTTTGGTTTGTGCTTTTTCTTGCTTTGATTTATAAGTATGAAATCCTAAGAAGAAAAAAAAGAAGAAAGCAAAAGCTTTTAACTATGATCAATTTTTTTATGTATTTATATTGAATTTTTACTATTGTTATTTTGAGTGTTTAGCAATAAATAGTTGCTTGCTTGGTACTTTAATTATGGGCTTCCTCATTATTTGTTGCATTGTTTTGTGAGTATGATAAATTATGAGGAAAAAAAATAATGCAAATAGTAGTTGTTGTGGAATGTTTAGCCATAAATTGTTAATTGAAGCTTTGATTATGGTCTCCATTCCTCTCTCTTGCCTCATTTTGTTTTTTTTTTTTTTTGGTTGTAGGAATTAAAGACTTTGTTATAATTCAAGGATGACCCATGTTCGTGTGTTAGTTCGTTATGGTGGAGTATGGGATGACAAAGGAAGAAAATATGAAGGGGGGTTTGTTGAAAGGTGTTGTCGTAAGTAAAGAAATCACGCACAATGATTTAGTGGTTGAAATATATGCTCTCACCGAAGTTGACCCTAAAGAGTTTGATATCAAACTGAGATGCATATATGAGATAAAATCTGAAAATCAAACTCCTCCATTCGAGATAAGTAATGACCGTGATTTGAAATTTTATCTTATGGGTGAAAATATGTTTGAAGTCCCCCTGTACATCTCATTTGAACCTAGGAACAAAGGTTTGACCTCGGCCAAAGATTTACATGTTGAAGGTAATAAATCTATTTCTGGGAGCAATCAAGTTAAGAACACAACTGTTTCGATTCCAGTGCATGCAACATTAGATGATAATGTAGTTCAAATTGGCTTAGGTGATGACAGAAATGAGAGCTCTATATGGGAATCACATGATTCAAAAGAAGATAACTTTGCAATGGAGTTTGATGAGGCCAAGAACTTTACCTATCAATCCTATGACATCCCACAGGAAAGAAGTACTTTAAAATATTGTAAAAGAAAACGTGTTGTTGAATGTCAATCAGGTAGCCAGAGGACATGCATGAATACAAATATTTGGTCAGAAGGGAGCTCTACAAATGACGAGTTGGAGGTCGGGCAAATATTTTTTGGCAAGAAGGACTTATCCATGAAATTAAGTGTGATGGCAATGAAAAAGAACTTTGAATTTAGGGTAAAGAAGTCTACCAAGGAGATTCTTTATGTTAGATGTGTTGATGATAAATGTAACTGGAGACTACGGGCAGTCAAATTGAAGGGTTCAGACATATTCAAGATTTCAAAGTATGTAAATGTGCATTCATGTTCACTTGATATTTTGAACCATGACCATAGACAAGCAAAATCTTGGGTAGTTGGGGAATTAATAAAATCAAAATTCAAGGGAATTGGTCGTCAATACAAACCACGAGACATCATAGAAGACATGAGACAAGATTATGGTATAAATATGAGTTATGAAAAAGGGTGGCGTGCTAGGGAAAATGCATATATGCAAGTACGTGGATCACCAAAAGAGTCATATAATCTATTGCGTAGGTATGGTGAAGCACTTAAACAGGCAAATCCAGGTACATTTTATGACATTGAACTTGAAGATGGGTGTTTCTTCAAATATCTTTTTATGGCATTAAATTTTTATTTGATTAATTGATTCCACTATAAGTCCAATCCATGAACACCTCTAGAAATAGGTGAAGAATATGCAAGAGTATAAATTAAGAAGCTTGTATGTTGAAGAACCATAGGAATAATGGTTCTTACTTGTAAAACCTTAAATTAGGTGTAGGAATATTTAGGAATTATTAAGAACTGAACTCTTGATTTTGAGAAAGTCCATAGGGCTAGGTTATGACTTATAAGATCTGGCTTAATCTGTTGTGAAGTTTACAAAATTAATGCTAATGCAAATTGGGGGCAAGCAAGTTGTAGAAAAAATGGCTTAATGCAAGTGTACGGTGTCAAATTTTTAATTTAGTGACCAGTAAACGTGTTATGATATTAGTTTTCTAGTTTATTAAAAAACCACGAATACAATCGTTTCAATTTTATTTAGAGAAATAAATAATGAGAAAATAAAAGATGACTAAAGTAATGCAATTAAACAACACAAAAGTTAGAGTAAACATCAATAGAGATCAAAAAAGTCCTAGAAAATTGATTTCATCAATTAAATGTACAAGTTAATCAATCAAAGCAACCAATACTGAATATCCAATTATTCAATAAGTCAAACATGCATAAATAATAACCGTCTCTACCAACCACAATTAAAATTATCTGCAAGTATCTCTTAAAAATTAGCTATCCATGAACAAAGCTTTTTTTTTTTTTTTTTTCGTGTCATATTTATTAACATTTTGAACGAAATTGTTATATTTGCAACTAGCCCAAAATTAAGGCTCTATTTGATAACCATTTAGTTTTTTATTTTTTATTTTTGAAAATTAAGTTTATAAATACTACTTCCACCTATGGTTTCTATGTTTTCTTATCTACTTTTTACATATATTTTAAAAAACCAAGCCAAGTTTTGAAAACTAAAAAAAAGTAGTTTTCAAAAACTTGCTTTTGTGTTTTGGAATTTGGCTAGAAACTTAAATATTTCCTTAAGAAATATGGAAACTGTTATGGTTAAAATTGGACCAACAAGAACAGGCTGAATGAAAAGGCTATAATAAAGGACCAAACGAGGAAATAAACCCAATACGAAGTCAAAACGAACCGAAATCGAGAGGAAACTGGCCCAGGACACGAAAGGACAAAGAAACGGGCTTAGACCGAAGCCCAAGCCTGTGGTTGGCCTTGGCAAGCTGAGACCAACCACATGGCAAGGTTCCTCTTTGGGCGTTGCCTTAGTCCCTCATGGCCCGTGTAGTCCTAGTCCAGCCCTGTTCATTCCTTTCATTCCCATTAGGAGACGTAAACCCCACAAAAAACTCTAGAGACGAAGGTATTTAAGCTCTCTCTTGATGGAAGCGCAAGGTAAGTTCATTCCAGCCTCCAAAACCCTCATAGAACTTGCAAATTCTCTCTAAACTCTCTCTAACTTAAGCATTGGAGCCTGTGTGGCCTATACCACACCAGTGTCTAGGTTTTTCTTGTCTTGCAAGCCTCATTCTTTTTCCAAATTATAAATTCACCGTTGTTGTCACATGGAGGTCAGGTGAAATTTTTCCTGTCCAAAATTTGGCAACAATAGTTGGCGCCGTCTGTGGGGAACGACAAAGCTTGCTTGAAAAACCTTATTGCTTAAGTTCAATCTTCCAAAAAGATGAGTAAAACGCTGGGAAACAAGCATTGGAATGAGGATGTAGATGATTTGATTGGAATCGTCACCTGCGACAAATGCGAAAGATCACACCTCTTTGGCCTCATACAGAGATTGAGGCCGACCAGAAAGTTCAAGCTACACAGCAGTGTGGACTTGAAGGAATACGTGAAGAAGCAACAAAGAAGATGGTTGACCAGCTCCTCACCCCCGTGGAGATTGAGGCTGACTAAAGGGAACAACCTGCTGAGGAACTAGAATTTGTCCCACTGACATCAAAGGATAGGTGAGTAAACATTGGAATAAAAATGGGGGCTGAACAGAAAGAAAAACTTATTAGCTTCCTTAGAAACAATGTAGACTTATTCGCCTGATCCCATGAAGACAGGCCAGGAATAAATCCTGACATCGTGGGAAATGAACTGAGCGTGGACATATACTCCAAGTCTAAAAAGCAGAAGTGACACGTATTCGATCAGGTAAGGTTAGTGTGACGAAGAGATCTCGGTAAGACGTAGCAACAAGGTCAGACTTACAGAGTCTGATGAAGAGAAGCAAAAGCGATAGGCCAAGGCCGAGGTCGACCTTAGGTTGAGGCCAAGGCCAACTCCAAGTCGAAGATGAAGCTACAGGCCCTTCATGAAAGGACAAACTCCAAAATATCCAAAAAGAGATAGATAATATCCAAGGCAATATTCATAAGGCACAAGAAGTTGAAGGACTAGATCTAGAAGCTCTAATCAAGCATATAGATCTTCCCTTCTCTAACGAAATAATGGAGGTAGAAATACCTCCATAATTCAAAGTGCTAACCATCAAACCCTATGATGGTAAAAAGAACCATGTATTTTTACAGATCTTAAATGGAAATTCAAGGAGTGTTCGACACCATACAATGCAAATCCTTTTTCTTTCACCTTAAAATGAACCAGAAAACTAAGAAGTAGGTCAATAGGTTACTTCAACGAAGCAAAAGGTCAACTCAAATATCAAATGCATTTGTTGACAATCATACAAGGACCAAAAGAAACTTTGATTGCCATAGTAGTTAGATTGCAAATATGTGGTATACTTCAATAAGGAAGCTCTACAAATTGAAAGATACATTGAAGAGGCAACTTCGATTGCCATAGCAGTAGGACTACAAGACAAAAGACTCCTTTGATTCATGGGTCAAAGGAAGAGGTGAGCATTCAACTGGAAACAAACATTCCATATTCCCACGAACCTCCCTCTAATGATGGGAATAACTCAATCTCATCCAGAGGAGGGATGTTCCAAGGATAAATTAGAAACAACCAACTAAAGGAAACTTGAGTCACCCCGACCAGTGGTCAGGACAAGGTTGACTAGTGTCCAAGGCCAAAATAAACCAGTGGAAAAATCGAGGCCGAGGCCAACCAAAGGACAAATTCCACTTGAACCAACATCTTCTAAAAAGAGGAGAAAGCTCATAAAAAAATAACAAGCAACTCCAAGAGATTAGAAGCTTGGATTGAACCTAAATCCAAAGGTATGTACTTAGTTCATCTAGATAACATGACTCCTAGATGAGTAGGTTGGGATTTATGCCCTAAAGCCTCGTAATTAATAATTTATTTAATAATGAATAATAATTTTGATTATTTTATTTGCAATATAATATTATCCATTATATGAAAAATCCAAGGTTATTAGTGTAATCTTGAACAGTATGTGGTTGACATACGAGAGGATCATGTTCAATAAATAACCTAAAGGGTCATAGTATATGGATAAGGTTGGGTGCCTTATCCTGGTAACACTATTGATACGACCCACTTTGTAATAGTTACAAATGATTTGATCCAAATCATTCATGTGGAGACATGTGAGTGGGGGTATCTTATACAATGAGTTTGTATAAGACTAGACCACAAAATATTTAATCTCTCTTTATAAATCCGTTAATTGAGAAGATTAATATTTCATCAGGATGATCATATGCGACTCGATCTTAATCCTGAGTGAGTTATGAACTCCTGCCTGTGAGGGCTTTTCCATTGATTTGCATGGGTGAGAGTGTCACACCCCCTCCCGAACTAACTGCTAACTTAGCCCGAAAGATAGCGTGAAACCATCAGACATCGTTTACCTCTCTAACGATACCTGTGACTTTGTCACATCTGATAAACAAACTATGCTGGCATATGAAATACTTTAAACACAACACAGTGGAACCTTGTTAATTACTATACGTACGTAAGGAGCGGCTCTACTTAAACCTCACTTGAAATTTAAAACGGGTAGAGAGCACTACAACCCAAAAATATACCCAACCATGATTTACACAACCACCACCACTAGTACATACACGAACACAACTATATGTTCCTTCCAAAATATCTACAATGTATATACGGAAACGCTACAAAACCCCACCCACGTACAAAATATCAAACTTAGAGAGTGCTCAGCAGACTATGGCAGGATCTCAGGCACCGGGAGCTCGATCTCTACCTGAAAAGTTGGAAAACATTGAAAGAATAAGCTATGAGGCTCAGCGAGTGACTTAGTTTAAGCTACTAACTCGCAAATCAAAACACTTGATAATCTATGAGCATATGAATCTGTATTCAAGCGTTAAATATAAATGTATAGTCACAATAGTTTTTCCTTTCAGCACTCCAGCAGGTATGTCATTAAAATCTCACAAGGCATATCAAGAATATTAGCCATTTAAGGAAAAACCATATGACGATCTACGTTGTGTAGGGCACGCCCAGTACAACCAACATTCATTCTACGATGTAGTGGGGCCCGCCCAGCACTCCCATCGTCTTTGTCGTAGTGGGGCCCCGCCCAGCACTCGCGACATCATTGTTGTCACGGAGTACACTCAACTTCGACAACAGAAAACGATCTGTGTGCACACGGTACTATACAGCCTCGACTCAATATCTTAATCATTTCCTAGGAAACCATGTATGCTCTTAAGTATGTGTTCAATGTTTAAAAAAAACATATAGCATTTAAACTAATTCATTCTTAGGAAGTCTTATATTTCCATAAGCATAAATTCAGGCATAGAAATCGTTTTCGAAATTCGTTTTGTCACTCACAGCGTTAAAACTAGATCCTCGGCCCGTAAACTTGACCTACTTCCTCCTGGCCTGTCAAAAAAAAACCAAAACCAAGCATTAGAACTTCAATCTCATGACTTTTAAACTTAAGATTACAAATATCACTCCATCTATTTCCAGCATTCTGCAAATTTCATACTCTAACCTCACATACTCATAACTTCTTCATTACTTGGCCAAAAATGATGTACTTTATACAAAACTCTTCCTTTTTGAACCCTCTAAAACTTATCTGAAGGAATGGAATCGAAATTCTCAAAGGATGTGTCCCTAAATACCTCGAAAACTACTTCCCGAAAAATAAGCTTCTGAAATTTCCAGAATCGTTTTTCTGCTGCACACCACACCTGATCTGAATTTTAAAGCCACTTCCAATCATTGTTTACTTACGACTTCTTCATGAAAGTTATAGGAAATTAAATAAGCTTTCCAACCATACCTAATGGAGCTTCTAATTCAAATCCTACAGATCAGCATGTCTCAAACACCAGAGGTTCCTCAGATTTGATAGCAAAATCTCTCCTCTGACTTCCCCTTCACAAATCAATAATTTAAAGTCCGATTTTGCTCGAGCTTCCTTCACGAAATTTGTTCGAAAATGGGTTAACTTTCAAGAAAATTAAATCTCACCTCTTAACTCTTCTTGTGGAGTTCAAAACGTTCTAAACATCAGTAGTGAGTAGAGTTGATCACCTAGTTGCCATGGAGGCTTGTGCTGAGTTTTCCCCCCTTCTTCTTCAACTTCCAACCCCAGCAAGCTCTCTTTTCTTCTTTCTTCCACCTTCTCCCACGAAATGCTCTGTTTTTCTTTAATAAAAGAGAAGCAAATGGGAGAAAATGGGTTAGGAAGCTTATTTAATTACTTTTGGTGGTGAGTGCTCCAAAGCCTATCCATTCCCACATTTCTTTTTCTTTTTTTTTTTTTGTTTTATTCCTCTTTTCCTTATACAAAAATTTCCCAAAAAAGTTTTAACAATTATTTTATTTATTATTATTATTTTTTTTCCTTTTGTTTCTTTTTGTAAAGAAATTTCAAGGAAAAATCTCGGGTTTACAGAGAGTGGCTTTTGTAGCCGATTCAATATGTCTACCATTTTGGGGACTTGACCAAATAGGGAGCTGGGAAAATAATCTCACAAGATGGAATTCACTCCTTCCCATATAGGGTAAGTAGATGAGTAATTCCCTTAAATGCTGATTTCGGGACTTGAACAATGGGGCCCCACCCTCTCATTGGATCGAGAGGGACTTAGTTTATAATTAGATTATAAACATATTGTTCATTAGAGGATCAGTGGTACTTAAGGTGCAAGATGTAATTATAGGGGTAAAACGGACTTTTAACCCAGTTGTAATTACAAACAACACGTGAATGATCGACTTGCATGTAATGATTATATCTATGGACACAACTTGTCCTACAGTGCATAAGAGTGCAACTCTAGGTCTATAGTGGAGTGACCTATAGTTAATGAATGAAAATTAATTAATTAAAGAGTTTAATTAAATAATTTTATATCATTGGAGTTTATAATCTGTAGGTCCATAAGGTCCCCTTGCTAGCTCATAGTAACACTAAAAGATCAATTTAGTTGAAAGAAAAATTTTAAATGTTCAAATTAATATTTAATTTGAAGTGTTCAAATTAATATTTAATATACTATATATATTAAATATAAAAGAGGAAAATATATTTATTGTATTTGGTACATTAAATATTAAAATTTGAAATGTTCAAATTAATATTTAATTTGAAGTGTTCAAATTAATATTTAATATATTAGATATATTAAATAAAAGAGGAAAATATATTTATTGTATTTGATACATTAAATATTAAAATAATTAATGTATATTAGATACATTAAATAAAAGATATTTATTAAATTTGAATTGGATTCAAATTAGGAAATAAATGTCGTAGGAGAATTTTAAACGGTTTGATTGAGATTCAAATTGGTTAGATAAATATATTTTAATATATTAGATATTAATATATATTATTTAATTATTTTCCCTAGACCACTATAAATAGGACCCTAAGGGTGAGTCATTGTGCATTCTACACAACACACTCCTCAATAGAGAGAATTAGAGAATTCTCTCTAGACCTCTTCCTCTCCAATCCCTTGTGGATTTTCTTTCAAGAGGCTCCCACAAGTCTTGGTCCTGTGTTCGAGTCATAGCCAAGAAGACTTTGTGGAAGAGATAAAGATTCGCCAGAAGAATCTCCATATTTGAAAGGTATTTACTGCTTAACCCTTGTATTTTAGTTTAATTCTAAATAAATCAAAGACGATTCCTATGATTCCGCTGTGGGTTTAATTCGATTATTCCCTTCAGAGTATTCACTGAGGCTGAAGCGAAAAACAAAAGTCAACTAAGGAGCCTAACTAAAAGGAACCAAGTTACATTGCAAAGAGGAAACCAACATCAAAGAAGCTCCATGAAAGCTTCAAAGCAAGACTTTGGCATAAGAATTGGAGGCTGTACCAACTTGCTCCTAAATAATTCTAAATCAATTATCTTCATGCAAGGGTACAATAAAGGATAAAATTAAAGGTAGCAAGGCTCAGATGGACATCTCAACTGTGCTCAAGGAGGTCGAGACCAAGGTGACCAAATGCTATCAAGATGTTCTCCAAGCATGCTTCTACATTAGACAAGTCACATCATGGGCCAAGAGTTCATGTGACCTCGGCCAAGGCCGAGGTCAACTAAACTAATCATAGGCGTGTCCCAAGCATGACTCCAAGTAAGAAAATTGCATATTGAACTCCGTTCAACCAATCCAAGAAGAGCGCAATGATTAAAGCATTATTTCTGAAAAACTACATATAGAGACGTCTGACTAGTTTTATTACACAACTATACTCGAGCATGAAACCAACACAACAAACTCCTACTTGAGTAGGGGGCTACTAAGGGGATATGTCTCCCTTTCAAACAAAAGGAAAAGAAGCTACTAAGTGCTAGGTATAAAGTATGCCCTAAGATACATGTCTCGTCAGCTTTAGTTCAAGTGGGAAATTGTTGGGATTTATGCCCTAAAGCCTCGTAATTAATGATTTATTTAATAATTAATAATAATTTTGATTATTTTATTTGTAATATAATATTATCCATTATATGAAAAATCCAAGGTTATTAGTGTAATCTTAAACAGTATGTGGTTGACATACGAGAGGATCGTGTTCAACAAAAAACCTAAAGGGTCATAGTATATGGGTAAGGTTGGGTGCCTTATCTTGGTAACACTATTGATATGGCCCACTTTGTAATAGTTATAAATGATTTGATACCAATCGTCCATGTGGAGACATGTGAGTGAGGGTATCTTATACAATGAATTTGTATAAGATTGAACCATGAAATATTTAATCTCTCTTTATAAATTTGTTAATTGAGAAGATTAATATTTCATCAGGATGACCATATGTGACTCGATCTTAGTCCTGAGTGAGTTATGAACTCCTGCCTGTGAGAGTTTGTCATTTGATTTGCATGGGTGAGAGTGACTTTTGTAGTCGATTCAATATGCCTACCATTTTGGGGACTTGACCAAATAGGGAGCTAGGAACATAATCTCACAAATAGAATTCACTCTTTCCCATATAGGGTAAGTAGATGAGTAGTTCCCTTAAGTGCTGATTTCAGGAATTGAACAATGGGGCCCCACCCTCTCACTGGCCCGAGAGGGACTTAGTTTATGGTTGGATCATAAACAAATTGTTCATTAGAAGATCAATGGTACTTAAGGTGCAAGATGTAATTATAGGGGTAAAATGGACTTTTGACCCAACAGTAATTACGAATAACTCGTGAATGATCGACTTGGATGTAGTGATTTTATATATGGACATAACTTGTTTTACAGTGCATAAGAGTGCAACTTTAGATCTATAGTAGAATGACCTATAGTTAATGAATGAAAATTAATTCATTAAAGAGTTTAATTAATTAATTTTGTATTATTTGAGTTTATAATCTGTAGGTCCATAAGGTCTCCTTGCTAGCTCATAGTAACACTAAAATATCAATTTAGTTGAAAGAAAAATTTGAAATGTTTAAAGTAATATTTAATTTGAAGTGTTCAAATTAATATTTAATATATTAGATATATTAAATATAAAAGAGGAAAATATATTTAATATTTATTGTATTTGATACATCAAATATTAAAATAATTAATGTATATTAGATACATTAAAGAAAAGATATTTATAAAATTTGAATAAGATTCAAATAAATAAATATCGTAGGAGATTTGAATGAGATTTAAATAAGTATAAAATATATTTTAATATATTAGATATTAAAATATAATATTTTAATTATGGTAAAGATTTTTCCTTGGTCTTTATAAATAGAACCATTGGGTTGAGTCATTAGATACAACACACATCTCCTCAATAGAATATTAGAGAATTCTTTCTAGACCTCTTTTTTTCCAATCCCTTATGGATTTTCTTTCAAGAGGCTCCCACAAACCTTGGTCTTGTGTTCGAGTCATAGCAAGGAAGACTTTTGTTGAAGTCTTGGAACACGAGAACTAAAGAACCGCCAGAAAATATCTCCATATTATTTTCAAGGTATGTTTTATCTAACCTTAATTTTTTTTTGTTTAATTCTAAATAAAATCAAAGTCAATTCCAACGCTTCCGTTGTGGGTTTAATTCGATTATTCCCTTCAATTGGTATCAGAGCGATCTTTAAATTTTTATTTAGAATTAAAATTGTGTATGGTGGGTATTTTAATTTATCATATATGGTATGTGGTGGTTTGCAAATTGATTGTTTAGGCTATCTGACATAGATTTTCTTCTTTAATGAGAACATTTGTAAAACCTATAAGGGTTAAGATTTTACTTTGTATTTTTTTCCAAAGCTACTGTATATCTCTATTGTCGGGTACTAATGTGAAATATTGTGCGCAAATCCATGGAGTCTCATATATTCTCCTGAAACAAGTGCAATTGTTGCATGAATTTAAGTTATTTGAGAAATATGCATGAAATCGTGGGAACTCTTTGAATACACAAAGTTGTGTGTTTTGGCTTATTGAGATAATGGGATGGCCAGTGTTGCTAGTAATATATATATATATATATCAATGTTTTCAAGTGCGGTTGGCAGTGTCTTTTGAATACACGAGTGTGTTTTGTCTTTAATTCAAAGTTTGGTGAACAACAGTACTTGTCGGTGAACGATAGTACATCAGCTTGAGATAAGCAGCTTGTGTTTGATATATATATATATATATATATATATATATATATGTTGGGTTTTATGTCCTAAAACTCGTGGTTTTGTAAACTGAATGTATATTCTATTTTACAATAAAGATGTTATTGAGGTTTATTCAGTAAATGTGTTATTGAATAAAGTGAATTGTGTATTCTATAACCCAAATCCAATGAACTAAGAACCCTTGGCTATAGTATGTATACTTGAACTTTATGTATGACATAAAAGTGGATCAAGTTCGAGTAATAGCCAAAATGGTCTATAGTATAAGGATAAGGCTGGGTACCTTATTCTGGGGACACTATGGACGCGGCCCACTTTGTATAGTACTAACGATGTGATCCTGAATCGTTCATGTGGAGACATGCGAGTGGGGGCGTCCTATGCAATGAGTTTGCATAAGACCGGATCGTGAAATAGTCACTTAGACTTTATAACTCCGTTTACTGTTTTAACTGACTATATTCATACGATGACCAAGGTAACTCGATCTTAATCCTGAGCGTGCTATGAACTCCTGTTTATTCGGGATTATCCTTAGATTTGCATGGGTGAGAGTGGCTCGAGATCGCCGACTCAATAAGCCTCCCATTTTGGGGATAAGACCGGATAGATAGTTGGGAACATAGTCATGCGAGATGGAATTCACTCCTACCTGCTTTAAGGATTAGTAGAGAGGTTGTTCCCTTAAGTGCTGATTTCGGGTCTTGAACAATGGGCCCACCCTCTCATTGGCCAATTCCAAATGAAAGATTTGGGAGAGGCTCAGTTTGTCCTTGGAATCCAAATTGTTCGGAATCGCAAGAAAAAAACGCTAGCATTGTCTCAGGCATCTTATATTGACAAAATGTTGGTTAGATATAAGATGCAGAATTCCAAGAAGGGTTCATTACCTTTCAGACATGGAATTCATTTGTCGAAGGCACAGTGTCCTAAGACACCTCAAGAAGTTGAGGATATGAGACGCATTCCCTATGCATCAGCTGTCGGTAGTCTGATGTATGCCATGCTGTGTACTCGACCCGACATATGCTATGCAGTGGGAATAGTCGGCAGGTATCAGTCCAATCCAGGATATGATCATTGGACTGCCGTTAAAAACATCCTCAAGTATCTTAGGAGAACGAGGGACTATATGGTTGTGTATGGTGCGAAGGATCTGATCCTTGCAGGATACACTGACTCTGATTTTCAGACCGATGTAGATTCGAGGAAATCCACATCGGGATCATTGTTCACTCTTAATGGAGGAGCAATAGTTTGGAGGAGTATAAAGCAAGGTTGTATTGCTGACTCCACCATGGAGGCTGAGTATGTCGCAGCTTGCGAAGCAGCGAAGGAGGCTGTATGACTTAGGAAATTCTTTACTGATTTGGAAGTTGTTCCAAATATGAATTTGCCTATCACCCTTTATTGTGATAATAGTGGTGCAGTGGCAAATTTTAAAGAACCTAGAAGCCATAAGCGCGAAAAGCATATAGAGCGCAAATATCATCTCATCAGGGAGATTGTGCAACGAGGAGACGTGATCGTCACGCAGATCCCTTCAGAGCACAACATTGCTGATCCGTTTACAAAGCCCCTCACGGCTAAAGTGTTTGAGGGACACCTAGAGAGTCTAGGACTACGGGTTGTACAGTAGGGCATTTTTTTACCTCAGCATGTTTGACTCCACTGACGTTTTAGTCCAAGTGGGAGTTTGTTGGGTTTTATGTCCTAAAACTCGTGGTTTTGTAAACTGAATGTATATTCTATTTTACAATAAAGATGTTATTGAGGTTTATTCAGTAAATGTGTTATTGAATAAAGTGAATTGTGTATTCTATAACCCAAATCCAATGAACTAAGAACCCTTGGCTATAGTATGTATACTTGAACTTTATGTATGACATAAAAGTGGATCAAGTTCGAGTAATAGCCAAAATGGTCTATAGTATAAGGATAAGGCTAGGTACCTTATTTTGGGGACACTATGGACGCGGCCCACTTTGTATAGTACTAACGATGTGATCCTGAATCATTCATGTGGAGACATGCGAGTGGGGGCGTCCTATGCAATGAGTTTGCATAAGACCGGATCGCGAAATAGTCACTTAGACTTTATAACTCCGTTTACTGTTTTAACTGACTATATTCATACGATGACCTAGGTAACTCGATCTTAATCCTAAGCGTGCTATGAACTCCTGTTTATTCGGGATTATCCTTAGATTTGCATGGGTGAGAGTTGCCCGAGATCGCTGACTCAATAAGCCTCCCATTTTGGGGATAAGACCGGATAGATTGTTGGGAACATAGTCATGCGAGATGGAATTCACTCCTACCTGCTTTAAGGATTAGTAGAGAGGTTGTTCCCTTAAGTGCTGATTTCGGGTCTTGAACAATGGGCCCACCCTCTCATTGGCCCGAGAGGGATTCGGTTTGTTGGTTGGACCACAAACTAATTGTTCATTAGAGGATCAGTGGGACTTAAGGAACAAGAAGTAATTACAGGGGTAAAACGGTTTATTTGACCCAGCTGTAATTACGAACGACCTGTGAAGGATCGACTTACTAATCATGGTTATATCGAGTGGACAGAAATATATCTACAGTGAGGAGAGTGCAGCCACTGGGCTTTAGTGGAGTGTCCCGGTGGTTAACGAATGTTGATTAGCTAGGCTAAAGAGTTTGGCCGGTTAAATCTCGTATCGTTGGAGCTCATGATCTGTAGGTCCATTAGGTCCCCTTACTAGCTCAGACTAAGCCTTGGAATAATTTGAGAGAAAAGAATTTGAATTGTTCAAATTCGGTTTTGGGAGTAAACGTTAATTATATGCGATATACTTAACGTACTATAATTTAATTATGAATTAAAACCACAAGAAAGAGAGAGGAACATATTTAAATGTGATTTAAATATTTGTTCGGTTTAATACGTGAATAGGGATTCATGTACAAACGATTGGTCATAAAAGAGAGGGATTGGTCTAATTATTTAATTAATATTTGATATTAAATTAAATAATTAAATTAATTAAATGGTTTAATTAATTAATCAAGTTTTTAAATTAATTTTGATTTAAATGAAACTTGACTAATCCTATATATCCAACCTAGTGTTGTCTTCCATGGGAAGACAAGTGTTGTCTTCCATAGGAAGATAAATGTTGTCTTCCATAGGAAGCCTAATGAGGTTTCATTAGTGCCTATAAATGGGATGAAACACAAAAGGATTGAGTAAATTTTCTTTGATAGTTTTTTTTAAAACTATCTTGAGCTCTCTTCCTTTCTCTCTAAAAATTCTCTTAACAAAGGATCCCACAATCCATTCCAAGGGCTGAGAATAGTAGGGAAGACTCTAGTGGTGGTCCAAGTATTGTTGGTGATCCAAGATTTGCAAAGAATTTGGAGAATTTGAGCTACAAAGGTATGTGTTCATACTTTCTGGTTTTTTCCAGTTTAGAGCATGTTTTTGTTTGGTTAAATTGATGTACTTTGAGTGCTCGAGATCCGAAATTGCTTCCGCTTTCTTAATATTAACTCCATCAATATATATATATATATATATTAACCGGCATTGGTATGTGTTGATTAGCCATGAAATTCTCAACCCAATGGTGAACTTGTAGCAGTTGGAAGGAGGTGCAATTTTTGTCAATGTTTTTCTTTTGTTCCGTACATGAGATGGTCGCAACTATGTTTTCTCTTTCTCAAAAGCTAAATTTAGGGTTCTTGACCTAAATTTGGATAGCCAAACAAAAAAAAATTGAAGACCAAGATATGTCTTGGAAATTCAAATTGTGTAATTTTGAATTTTGTCTTTAATTTTTAGGATATGCCAAATATGTCTGTCAATTTTGTTAGTTTTAATTTAATTATGCATGTGATGTATGTTTTAAATTAATTGATTGTTGCATAAAATATGTCATGTAGATTAAAATTCCACCATATGTTAAGCATGATCATGCATCTTCATTACTTTTGAATTTTTGTTAAATTTGGAAATTTTGATTAGGATGTTTCCTAATAGAATTAAGATGATTTCCTAATAAGTTTATATTTTCCATATCTTTGATTATAATTGTTATATTTGGAAAATTAAATTAGGATATTTCCTTTCATAATTGGAATCCATGTTTTCCTAATAGGATTAGAATATTTCCTAATGAGATTAGGGTTTCCTTAAATAAAGATATCAAGCTTTAAATAGTTTAAAATTTGAATTTAATTAATCTTTATTTGTTTCCTAATGAGATTAGATTCTTTCGAAATAAGATTAGATCTTTAATTTCCTAATAAGATTAGGTCTTCCATAAATAAAGATAATTTAATTCAAAGATAAAATAGTTTAAGTTTTGAATTTAATTTATCTTTTATTTTTTCTTAATAGGATTAGAATAAAATATCCAGGATGATCTTTTAATTTTTTTTAAAGGGTTTAAAATGATAGAATTTTAAGATTATCTAATAAGTGAATTAGTTCTTTAATAGGACTAAAAACATTGCTTAAATTCACTTAGGTTCATTAATCTAATAATTAATAGTTAATTAAAAATTAATGAATTTGAAATAGAAATTGACTATAAGGGAACTTTGTCTATGGAAGGTTTTATCTAAGACTGAGGCATTTAAGCTAATAGAAAGGGAACACCTCTAACTGGGAACCGACCTATGAGTTGAATTAGTCAAATTTTATTTGATTTCACTAAGCATGCTCATAATGTGATAGTTTTTTGAAACAGTTTAAAAACTTGGTAATTCACATTAAAATCAATCTAACAACATAAGGGTTATGAAATGTAGATTGAGGAACTTAGATAAATGAGATTAGCCTAATTTGTCTAAGAGAAAACCCTATTTCAAAATAGTAAGTGGGAGAAGGAAATGTGTCAACATATCATATGGTCTCCATCATTGGTTCACATCGTGAGATTCATGCGGGGCCTCGCAGCTGCTTTTGGACCGTCTCCCTACAGAAGGTGTTTGCATGGTCAATATCAAGGTGAACTCCTGAGAAGGATAAAATTGTAGTTTTATTTCCAATACTTGACCTACCCTACGACGACACTTGTTGGGATAAAACTATGAGATCTAAAATGATGAGTCACACTTACAAATGGTTTATTAAGGTTGTTAATAATGTTCTTGACCAAACTAATGGTAACTAAATATTATAGAAATAAGAGTTATTATGGTATAATACTTGGTTGAGATTGTTTCAGTTTAGTGAAGAAACACTTGGCCTACCCTATGGCAGTACTTGTTCTAGCTCACTAAAGTACCATAGCATTAGAAATGATTTATAAGGTTCATTTTCAAATTATTTGATTTCTTTGCTAAAATTGAATGGATAATTGTTTGCATGATATATATTTCAATATTATGTCAGTTTCTCTCATAATTTTTAATTTTATTACTTATAAGTCAAAATTGAGAAAGTTTATTACTTAGAAAAGTAACGTTAACACTGTAATGACAGTATAAAACTTTGAATTTGTCTTTATTGAGAAATGTTCTCAAAAACCTGTTCCTAATGCTATTCGAATTGTTCGTGAAGCACATGATTAATGAATCAAAAGTAAACGAGATAGCTTGTACATATCTCCTAGTTGACATGTTAGATGTCAAGCTTAGAAGATAAAGAAAATGACAATAACATATGAGATGTTAAAGTCAATAGAAGCTAAATTTAGATAATTGTCTAAATGATCTCGAATTGATATATTACAAAATTCCAAGAAACCAAACCAAATGACTAAAACTATATACAAGGAAATACTTCCTAAATTAGCCTAGACAATCATAGTGAGAAATTTTTGAAATACCTCTATAGGAAGAAAAATATAAATGAAAGTAAATTTGATTTACTAGATTTTTGGTGAAGAATAAATAACGCTACCTAGATAGTTGATATAAGATCCACTATCAAGATTTATTTTTTATTACATTTAATATGTAATTCTTGAAAAATACTTAACATGTAGAATCATTTCTACAGGTTAGCATCAGGAAACCCATCTTAATTAGCGTAGTGGGAGACATTAAGATGTCATTAAGTAATAATTGTTAATTCATGCTAAATGTGATGTTTTATTACTACAAGAGAAATTCAATTTCTAAATACTTATTACTAAAAGGTTCATATAGTATAAATTATTTTTTAATTTTCAATTTTGTTTAAAAATACATTCAGCTGAAAATAAGAACAATTTGTATATGTTAAAATGTTGACATATATCATACTACAAAATACTGAGATATTCATGATTATAGAATTCAAAATAGAAAGATATTTTTTTTTCCTAAAAGACGATACTTGACTTTGGCATTTAAGGTTGATTAATATCAACTTGAATCGAATAAAAAGACTAGTAAGAGGTAATTCTCTAAAAGTTAGAATTAATTACTTTACCTATTTGTAGATTTTGCCTTTCATGCAAGATAATGATTGGGTCTTTATTAGATAAGGCTAAAAGGCTAAAGAGTACTTTGGGATTACACATTCTGACCCAAATGGTCTAGTGAATGTAAAAGGTCAAATAAAATCATGAATATTTCATCATTCTAGATGATAATCATTCAAGGTACAAGTATCTTTACTTGATACATCATAGATCTATTTTTTTTGAAAAGTTTAAGAAAATTAAGGCTAAAGTTGAAAATTGATTAGGTAAATCTATCAAGACATTATGATCAAATCATAATAAAAAGTACAGAAACCTTACATACTAAGACTGTGATTGATAGAAAATTGATTTTTATCCCAATTATTTTAAATACCACGTACATTTATGTAAAAATTGTACTACAATAGGATAAATAAAATCATGTTGGACATGGTCTGTGAGTTACATGCCATTACAAGTCTCTGGTTAGGATATACAATAGAGATTGTATAGTAAACATTATTCCCTTCAAAAGTGTCTACGAGACAATTTTGAGATTATAGAAGAGTAGTAAAGCTAGTTTACAACCTTGTACTATTTGGGAATGTTAAGCTTACATGTTGAAACAAACCTAAAAATGTTGTATATGTTCAAAGATATGCCTAAGTGTAGGTCATCCCTAAGGAGTACAAAATGGTCTTTTATCTAATTCTAAAAAGAATAAGATATTTGTATGACAAATATCATAAGGAATGTCGAATAAAAGACTACAAACCTTTAATAAGGTAAGATAGTGTTAATAAATTGGTCTCAAGTGAGGTCACTAAATAGTTAACAAAAGTTGTTAACAATTTTAATTACATTTGAAAGTCAAAAGGATCCCAGTCATGAATTGGATAAGCCTCATCGTAGTGGGAGAGTTATGAGATGACTCGACCTTTACAAGGACTTAATTGAAGCCAAAATTATCATGTTAGATGACAAAGTTGAAGGCTTATTGTCCTCAAAGTGAGACTAATAGCAAAAGATTAAACCTAATAAGAGAAAGTAGACTGTGAGTAAACTTTCTCACTTGTTGCCATACTAGAGTCTGTAAGCATTATTTAATTCATTGTTGCATATGGGATATGAAAATGAATGTTTAGAATTCTTTTATGAAAAGAAATCTTAGATAATGCATTTACACAAATCAATCAGAGAGGTTTATTTTCAAAGATCAAAAGAATAAAGGTTTGCAAAATAATAAAAGTACATTTATGAAATGAATTTTACCATTAGATCTTTGAATATAAGGTTTGATAAAAGTATCAAAATCTATGACTTTGGATAAATATTAATGAAGCTTGTATAGACAAAAAAATCATTAATTGCTTAGTAGATTTTTCTCATGTTTTATGTTGATGATATTTTACTCATTATGAATGATGTAAGATGTCTATCTAACATAAAAAGTTGACTAAGTAACCAATTCAAAATGAGTGATTTGGAATGACTCGGTATATTTTACATGTCCAAAATGGAGATTTTAAGGACAAAATGTTAACTTTGTCTTAAACATCTTATATTGACAAAATTTTTGTCAAATATTTGATATTTATGTCTAAGGAAGAGTATCCTAAGACACCTCGAATGTTAAGAGTATATGATATGCATAAATGAGACTGAACATTTAATATACAATTGGTTAGCATATATTAGTTAAACGAATAGTATGACCATTAAGTAGAAATTTAAAAACTTTCTCAAATTATCTATGGATAATGAGAAATTTTTGTGTATGGAGTTAAAGATTTGATCTTTACAAGATACACTGGTTCTTACAAAGATTTAGGAAGTCTATGTAAAGATAAAATTTACCCTGAGTGGTGGAGTATGGTATACAAGTTAAATTGTTTTGCTTGTGAAGCAACAAAAGGACTTGTATGACTCAAATAGTTCCTTGAAGATCGAAAGGTATTTCAGATATGATATAGTCTATCATATTTATTATGATAATAGTAGTGCAAAGACTAATATTAAGGAAATTAGAAAACACCAATGTATAGGGAATCATATCGAGAGAGAGAAAGCATCATGGTATTGACCAAAATGGTTTTTAACGACAGTCCTTTGGATCTATATAAAGAGACTCTCCAGGCTAAAGTGTTTAAGGGTCACCTAGAATGTTTAGGATTACAAGACATGTCTCATCTTTGCTAGGGCAAGTGGGAAAACATGCTGGGTATAGATTATGTCCTAGGATACATGTTTCGTCGGCATTAGTGCAAGTCGGAGATTGTTGGGATTTATGACCAAAAGCCTCGTAATTAATGATTTATTTAAAAATGAATAATAATTTGATTATTTATTTGTAATATAATATTATCTATTATATGAAAAATTCAAGGTTTTAGTGTAATCTTGAACAGTATGTGATTGACATACGGGAGGATCGTGTTTAAGAAATAACCTAAAGAGTCATAGTATATGGGTAAAGTTGGGTGCCTCATCCTGGTAACACTATTGATACGACCCACTTTGTAATAGTTACAAATGATTTGATCCAAATCGTTCATGTGGAGACATGTGAGTGGGGGTATCTTAGACAATGAGTTTGTATAAGACTGAACCACAAAATATTTAATCTCTCTTTATAATTTTGTTAATTGAGAAGATTAATATTTCATCAAGATGATCATATGCGACTCAATCTTAATCCTGAGTGAGTTATGACCTTGAGGGCTTGTCGTTTGATCTGCCTGTGAGGGCTTGTCGTTTGATTTGCATGGGTGAGAGTGACTTTTGTAGTCGATTCAATATGCCTACCATTTTGGGGACTTGACCAAATAGAGAGTTGGGAACATAATCTCACAAGATGGAATTCACTCCTTCCCATATAGGGTAACTAGATGAGCAATTCCCTTGAGTGCTGATTTTGGGACTTGAACAATGGGGTCCCACCCTCTCACTGGTTCGAGAGGGACTTAGTTTATGGTTGGATCATAAACAAATTGTTCACTAGAGGATCAGTGGTACTTAACGTGCAAGATGTAAGTATAGGGGTAAAACAGACTTTTGACCCAACTATAATTACGAACAACTCGTGAAGAATCGACTTGCATGTATTAATTATATCTACTGACCCAACTTTTCCTACAGGGCATAAGAGTGCAACTCTAGGTCTATAGTAGCGTGACCTATAATTAATGAATGAAAATTAATTAATTAAAGAGTTTATTTAAAAGATTTTGTATCATTGGAGCTTATAATCTGTAGGTCTATAAGATCCCATTGCTAGCTCATAGTAATACTAAAAGATCAATTTAGGTGATTTTTTTTTTTGAAATGTTCAAATTAATATTTAATATATTATATATATTAAATATAAAAGAGGAAAATATATTTATTGTATTTAATACATTAAATATTAAAATAAGTAATGTCTATTAGATACATTAAAGAAAATATATTTATAAAATTTGAATAAAATTTAAATAAATAAATATCGTAGGAGATTTGAATGAGATTCAAATAAGTATAAGATATATTTTAATATATTAGATATTAAAATATAATATTTTAATTATGGCAAAGATTTTCCCTTGGTATCAATAAATAGGACCCTTAGGTTGAGCCATTAGATACAACACACATCTCTTCAATAGAGAATTAGAGAATTCTCTATAAATCTCTTCCTTTCCAATCCCTTATGGATTTTCTTTCAAGAGGGTCCCACAAGCCTTGGTCCTGTGTTCGAGTCATAGCAAGAAAGACTTTTGTGAAAATCTTGGAACACGAGAAGTAAAGAACCGCCAGAAAATATCTCCATATTATTTTCAAGGTATGTTTTGCTTAACCTTAAATTTTATTGTTTAATTCTAAATAAAATCAAAGTCAATTCCAACGCTTCCGCTGTGGGTCTAATTCAATTATTCCCTTCACTAAGGAGATATGCCTCTCTAATTAAACAAAAAGCAAAAGTTACAATTCAGAAAATCCAAAAACGTTGAAGTGGCCGAGGGCGACCAGAATGGCCAAGGCCAATCACCCTACAAGTAAGTGATTTCTTTAAATTTTTTGTTCGAGTTCATGAATGAGGGACCCTTTTTTTACTTTATCTTATTTAGTAGAACTTAGACCATTATGCTTATTAGAGTTTATCTCTTTAAAGTAAAATTCTTTAAAGTAGAAATTTGACATTCATAAAAAAAACAAATCTTACAATAAGATTAAAGATAAAAAGGATAAATGAATACAAGATAAAAATTTTCATAAAAAGCTAGCCCTCATTCATGTCCACTCCACCACTTCCATTGGAGTCATTTGAGTCAGGGAAGACACAATCTCTTTTGAAGGAAGCATACCATGGAGACATATCTGAAAAACAAAAGCGACAAAACCGTGAGTTATAGAAAACACACGAAACAGAAACTGAAACAGAGGGGCCAAGGCCGACCAACATGGGCGAGGTTGAGCTCTTTCCAGCACATCAACCAAGAGAAGAATCCGAAGTTAAATCCAACCTTCCAGAAGATGGGTGAGAACAAAACCAAGTTCTCCTAGCAAACAAGGGAAAGACCCGAACGCGCTAAAGCTTCAAGACTTTTTCACAGCTCTAGCAAAATCTTAAGCAACTGAAGGACATTGGATCTCACAAGGAACTGAAAAGGGAACAAAAAAGCATCCAAAATCATGAAAAAGATGATGCAGAGGTCGAGGAGTACGTGTGCACGACATGCGTACTGGTGAGCGCCAAAGGATACAAGCATGCTCTTGGCACACACAATAGAAGAATCAAGAGAGCCTCGGCCCAGGTCGACAAGATCGGTCCATCCAAACCAGTCTGGCGGTACGAACTGGACACATGTAAAACGTGTCTGGATTAGTGTTTTCTCCTCTACGTTGCACTTCACTAATCAATCCTTCGCCTCTCCTCCATGGTATCAGATCGAAATGAAGCTACATTTGATCTGAAAATGCTTACGAAAAGAGGGAAGCTACAAGGCTACTAGATAGCCAAGAATTCCCTCCTATGGGAGGTCGAAAAGTCTAGAATAGTCTCTATGGAGTTTAATGGCAATCCCACTTAAATTTAAGGACGCCCTTTAATTTACATATTCTCTCTAGGAAAGAGTCACTGATTGCAAATCTAGAGGAGAGTTTTAGCCTCAAAGAAAGATCGAAATGTTCCTTACGGGGTTGGACGAAACTCTTGGGGAGATACAAGGCGAACCTTGGAGCCCTAAATTTTCTCCAGGAAATGGATGAACACACTATCTAAAGGAGAATCTTACCCACCAATGTTCCATACAGGGTTGGACGACAATCTTGGGGATGATTTGAGACTCAAAATAAGCACCACAGAACCGTAAAATTCCTACGAAAAATGGAGAAACCGACACTCTAGAAAGACTAAAATATTCCCACAAGAATAGACAGTAATAACTAGAGAGAATTTGAGGCTGACCTCGAGATGTCACAAATGACTCCAAAATTAAATAGGCTACTCCCAAGTCAGGCTCCATGCAATTATTTCACACGCTCCTAATCTCGAATTCTAACTAGGGAGTGTGGGCTAATGTTATGGTAAATTGGACCAACAAGAACGGGCTGAATGAAAGGCTACAATAAAGGGCCAAACGAGGAAAGAAGCCCACTACAAAGTTAAAACAGACCGAAATTGAGAGAAAACTAGCCCAGGACACTAAAGGATGAAGAAACAGGCTTGGGTTGAAGCCCAAGCTCGTGGTCGGCCTCGACCCACATGGCAAGGCCCCTCCTTGAGCCTTGCCTTGGTCCCTCATGGCCCATGTAGTCCTGGTCCAACCCCATTTGATCCTTTCATTCCCACTAGGAAATGGAAACTCCACAAAAAATGCTAGAAAATAAGGTATTTAAGCTCTCTCTTGATGGGAGAGCAAGATAAGCTCATTCCAGCCTACAAAACTCAACTAGAACTCCCAAATTCTCTCTAAACTCTCTCTGACTTAAGCATCGAAGTTTGTGTTGCCTACACCACACTAGTGTCCAGGTTTTTCTTATCCTACAAGTCCCGTTCTTTTCTCAAATTACAAAGTCACCGTTGTTGTCACGTAGAGGTCAGGTGAAATTTTTCCTGTTCAAAATTTGGTAACAATAGAAACCATTGTAGAGACATTATGAGAAAACAAGAAAAATTTTCAAAAACCAAAATGGTTATCAAAGGGGGCCCAAAAGATTCAAATTCTTTATTTATGAAAGTTTGAGGTTTAATTTCTATATTTAGAGTTTATGGGTGCAACTTTTTTCCTTATAGAAGTTTGAGATTTTTTTTTGTTTTTTTTATCAAGTTTAACAAAATTTGGGGTGGGGGATTCGAACCTTTGACATTTTGTTGTATTTGTCTTAACCAGTTCAGTTAGGTTCAAGTTCATATAAATTTTAAGGATTTAATTTTTATAATTAAAATTTTGTAGACTTTTAACAATCACTATACTTAAAGAGTGATTTGTTTCGAAATACTAGAAAAACAATACAGAGTAAATTAAAAAATATATTGAAATGTAAATAACTAAAATTGAACATTAAGAAGTAAATTGTAAAAACATTCAAGTATTAAGAAATAAAACATATATTTAGCCATTTAAGCAATAAAAAGACGGAGAGAAGGATTGATTTGATTGGAAGACGATGACGGTCGTGTAAGTATCTCAACAAACTTTCTCAGCCGTTATATCTTTAATAGTAACCACAGAAAAAATGGCTATGGTTCTAAAACTGAAGGCAGCCCCTTGTTTCCGATTTTCTCGCGGTTTTTATTCAAACTTGTCTTCTAGCAAAATGTGATTTTTTATTAATAATAAATGATTAGTCAAAAATTAAAATAATAAAATAAATACGTTTTTTTTTTTTTTTAAATCGAGCATACGGTTTCAATAAAACAGGGAAAGGATATATAAAATTATTTATTCAACTAATACAAATACAAAAATAATTAAGAAAAAAAAACTAATTTACCTTGCAGTCTATTTCCATTAAATAATAATGCAACATTAATACTATTCGTAGTTATGAACGAACTCATTTCTAGAAACAATTTCATTAAAAAAAAAAAGTATTTATAACATTAAATATTGGTTTATATTTTATTTTTGTATTTATTTCATTTAGTATCTAAATTTTTTTTAGTACAACAAATATGAGGTATAAAGATTTGAACCTCCAACTTCAAGAAAAAAAATACATGTCAATTATCGTTGAGTTAGGGTCATTTTAATTAATATCTAAACTTATAAATATGATACTTAATCATAACAACAATTGTTTTAAATATTTATCAAATAGCCAAAGTGAACATAGCTCAGTAGTAATTAACATATATTTCTTCTCTCGAGGTGAAATGTTTAGATCTCCATATCTCATATTTGTTGTACTAATATATATTTTTTTGGTCATTCAAGCAAAAGAAGAGAAGCACCTATATATGTCAAATTTCAATTAAATAATTTATAAAAACTTAACAACAATGACAAGAATGATTTTTATGCCAGGTTCATAATTTACATTAAAATATTTAAGGCCCCATTTGATAAATATTTTATTTTCTATTTTCTGTTTTTAAAATTAGATGCTTGTTTCTTTACAATATTTTGATAAGGTTTTTACCTTTCTTAAAAACGCATGTGAATTCTAAGTCAAATTTCAAAATCAAATCAAGTATAAATAGTATTTGTAAACTTAAATTTCAAAAAAAAAAAAAAAAAAAAAAAAAAAGCTCTACCAAATGGAGCCTAAAAGTGTATGAGTAATATTCTAGACATTTCAAAAGATTACAATGAAAATTTAAAAAAAAAAAAAAAAAAAAAAACCCAAATATAAATTAAATCAAACCTTATGTGTCACTCTTCATTAAGTCCTTTCATAAAAAAAGTTTGTTAAAATTCGTGAATGGAAAGTTGAGTAGCATGTCCATCAATCCAAATACGTTAACTAGCTTCATGGTGCGTCAACTTTTTTAAAATAAAATTTAACCACTTTTCTACAAAAGATCTCATTGAAAATTTGTAATACATTAAAGCTAAAATTGAGAGTTTTGAAGATATTAACAACTAAATTCAAAATTACTTAAGGCAATAGGTACCATTCTACATTTAGAAACAGAATTTTAATTTTTTGTTAACATGCTGACATGTTTATAAGTCTCTAAATTTTGACATCGACATAAGGGATAAATTGAAATTTTCATTATATTATAGAAAAAACAACGAAATATACCAAAAATATCAACAAAAAATATCTCTATTTTGGACTTAATATTAATAATAAAAAAATTCAAACTTATTTAAAAATGGTGAAATGCTTATTTCTTAATTTAAATATTTTTATGAATTTGTTATATTTATAATTTTTTTAGAAATAATCATTAACATTGACATTTTAACGATATTTCTATCGACGTTCCTGTAAAATTGAGACATCTATATTTCCACCAACCTCAACATTTAAAACGTGGATTATAAATTATCTCGTGTTCAAGAAAAAAAATAACATTTTGTAGAGATGGAGAAAACGACGTCGTAAGTAAAACATGCAATTGTTTTTATTAAGAAAAAAATTGTTTTTGACCTTAAACTTGACATGTTGTATCAAATGTAATTTTGAACTTTCAATTTCATCAATTTAAACCTCAAAACTTAATAGGTTATATCAATTTTAACCCTAAACTTTCAATTTCATCAATTTAAAACTCAAACTTGAATAAGTGTATCAATTTATGCCCTTGGTTAAGTTTCTGTTTCAATCCCCGTTAGAAAGATTTTCCACACATGTTCAAAGGCACATGTTGCTCTATAACATATACGTATTTGTTATTTTTTTTTTAAAAAAATATGCTGGAGAAAATTGGAGTAGACTCACCATAATGTTTTTCAATTCAGAGCATGACTTTTTTCACTTAATATCTTCTCTAATTCTGCTACTTATTTCATTTCATTAATTGAAGGTTTTTCAACTTTAAGGCAGGATTCTACTCGATCCATCGGTTTGTAGTAGAAACAAAACTTATTTGCACCATATTTTTCCTCAATGAAGTATTCTCATTCTTGAATCGGTCACCAACATTTATTTTTTTTTTATTTCTCATCGGCCTCAAGCTCAATTTATCTTCCATCTGCCGCAATGGACATAGGGCTTTCGAAACCACTCTAGTCGAAATCTTTGTCTCGTTCTTCTCCAACATCAACGTCACTTTAATCCTCTGTAAGATTGTCAACGAGGCCGACAAGGTTGGCTATGACCAGTTCATTGTGTTCATGGGCGTCAATCTGTCCACCACCACCTTCCCTGTTCTCTCTCGCATTTTAGTCAAGCTCAAACTCCTCACCACTGAAGTTTACGAAACGGCCATGGTTGTTGCCGCCTTTAATGACATCACCGGCTAGATCTTCTTCACACTCGTTGTTGTTGGTATCAACACCAAAGGTGAGGAGAACACAAAAGTCCATTTGTTTTTATATGGATCCTACTTTCGAGAGTCGAGTTCGTGATTTTCATGATGGTGGCGACCTGATCTGAAATGATTTAATAAATTTTTTGGTAAATTCTTTTAAAAAATAACAAACAAGTATATATCATAGAACAATATGTGACTTTGAGCATGTGTGAGAAACCTTTCTGACGGTGATTGAAATGGAAACTTAACTGATGGTGTAAATTGATAAACTTATTCAAGTTTGAGTTTTAAATTGATGAAATTGAAAATTTTGGATTAAAATTGATACTACCTATCAAGTTTATAGCCAAAATTGATTTTTTTTTCATTATTATTATTATTATTATTATTTTAAGAAAACAAAAAAGGCCGACGGAGAAAACTAAACAGCGGCAGGCGGCCATTAATCATAATGTAAAGCCATTGGAAAATTAAAAGCACTTTAAACAGAATTCAACCGACGGACCAAAATCGGTGGGCATCAAATCCAACCATTCCATCTCCATTCAATTCCCCCTTTCATCTCTTTCCTTATTAATAATCTCCCACTTTCCTTCCCCTTCAGATCTTCAAATCAAAATCCTCCTCCCATCTCCAATTCCTCTTCCAATGGCGTCTCTCGTCCTTCTCCTCTCGGAACTCGTCCGTCACCACAACACCAATCCCGATTACTGGCTCACTCTTCCTCTTCCGCCGCCGCCGCCGTCTGCTTGTGCCGCCGGGAAGCCGCCACCGAGTGAGTGCCACAACAAGAGCCGGATCTGCGTCGATGAAACTCAAATGGATGAGTTTCTCAAGGAATCTAGGGTTTGTGTTGATTTGATTTGGCCCTAATTTCAATTTCAAGTTACTTCCACGGCTGGATTTTGCTTCCTTCGATGGTTGTTCTATAGTTGAATTGTAGTGTAGAGTAGATTTATATGTTGATATCTTTTTTTTTTCTGCTGCTTCTTCTTGTCTTCTCTGTATCCTCAATTTCGACTTCAGTTCATGAAGAAGGGGGAAATTTTTCATTGATCTGTAAAGATAATGGTGGAAGTGAGTTTTATTTGCTGAAACAGAGTGCGGTAATGTCAATGCTTATGCTCCGCAAAAATACACTTGTCATAAAAAAAATTTATCTTAAATTATGGATTTAATTTGTTGTCTTTATCTCCTAAAAAAATTGTTGTCTTTATTTAATTTCTTAATCTATAATTAAAGCACCGTTAAGCTAAAAAAGAAAATATAACTTTAACTAATTAAGAGATATGAAAAAAAAAATCTAAAAAACATATATTTAAGGACATGTTTAAGAGTGATTTTGAAATGGTTAAATCACTCTTGTTGTATTTAAAATTAACATTTAATTATTCAAAATTAATTTTTATGATCGATTTTAAAAGTGTAAAATCAAAAAGTTGATTTTGAATAATTAAAAACACATTTCAAAATAATTTTAATTCAGATAAAAGTAATTTTAACCATTTAAAATTACTCTCAAACAAACTCTAAATGTCTTAATTATGTGTCGAATACTTAATATTGACCATAAATAAATAAATTTGAAATATATTTTGTTTATTTATTCGATTGCAATTTAATATAATTTTTTCAAAGTGTGAGATTAAATAAACAACTATAGAATTTAAAGACTGGATTTATAGATAATACTGAAATATTGAAAGAAAATTCAAGATTTTAATAAGTACAATTATAAGATATAATTTGAAAGTCTTTAATAGAATTTAAAGACTAGATTTATAAATAATACTGAAATATTGAAAGAAAATTCAAGATTTTAATAAGTACAATTATAAGATATAATTTGAAAGTTTTTATTGGCAAAATCGTGTGAGAAAATTGATTTTTTTTTCCCTTTAGGAAATGAAAATTGAAGTTATATTAACCTAAAAGAATGGAAAAATGCATAGTTAATATAAGCATAGTTCAATATTTAACATATCTATTACATCATATGAGGTTCAATATTCAAATCTCTACTTCATAGTCAACTTGAACATAACATGGTTAACACTAGTAGTTCATCCATTGAAGTTGGAGGTTCAAATCTTCAACAAAAATTGTGTCAAATAAGATATTTCTCAAATCTCAACTTTTATGAAAATTTCAGTTTTCAACTTGATTGGATTTTCTGCATCATTTCTCTTATAATTTTTCTTTTGTTGAACTTACTCACTATATATTTATGATGTTATTGTATTTTATTCTTTTCATTATGAAGATTCTTAATTTGTGGTAAATGATTTTTGTATCATTATTTTAATTTTTTTTCGGCTCTAATATTTATTGCAAAGGGTTTTAATTAATTTAAAAATATTTACCTTCATTTTGATATTCATATATAACTCCATATATATCTCATATATACCATATACATAGTTTTTTTTGTTTTACTCATTGTAGTCACATATACCAAGTTTTTTTTTTCTATATATATATTTGCAAACGCAACAATATAAGTGATTATTATATTAATATAATCCATCATACATACTATGTTTATATATATTATTCCATCTTATGCAATTCCACCTATTACAAATTTTGTCATATACACTCGGTATATTTAGGCTTAATTTGGGATTGCTGTAGCTTTTAAAATAATTGCGTGTGACTGAGTTTTTAAAAAAAATCAGCTCTGAAATGAAGTAAAATAGTGATTGGTAAATTTTAATTTTAAATTAGAAAAAACTAAGTACGGTGTTTGGTAAATTAATATTGAATTGTTGTGATTTAGTTATAATGACCAAAGTAGGTTTATTATTTCAATTATTTTCATATTGATATTTAATTTATAATTTATTATAAGATAATTATTTAAAATTTTATATGATTTAAATTGCATCTAATTATTTTAAATCTAAATTATTCGATAAAAGTCTTTTTAAAAAATAAATGTTATAAAAAAAATGAATCAATCAAAATTTCATTGATATAAGAGAGGATAAATGTGAACAAATATATAAATATGGAAGGATAAATTTTAGATTTGAAACGATTAGGGAAGAGGTGGAAAATTTTTAAGAAAACTAAATCTAAAAGCTAGTATCTATCGACTTTTGCATGTCAAAGTATACGGACAAGTGATTGTCGATAGATTATTAAACAATTTGTTTTATCAAACAATCGAAGTGGTTAAGATTTTTTCAAAATTAATTTTTATGCTTGCAAATGCAATCTCAAACGAAACCTTAGAAATTTGCAAATATACACTCGATATATTTGTTCGTCACCACCATCATGTCATTTGCAAATATATAATCGGTATATATATTTTTCAAAAAAAAAATGTTGTATACAAAATATATACTTTATATTATTAAATATAACACCTACATTTAAGAAATATAAACATGGTATGTAATGCCCCGCCCTGGGCCGCTACTCGAAGCTCATTTGATATGCTCTTAACCAAGAAATAGGAAGTTTTTTTTTTATTTTAAAAAAATAACTCTTAAACAAGGTCAGAAAACAAGATTCGCTTTGGGATCCCTTTTAACAAAACAATAATACGACATTCCAAAAATTAGGTAAATAAATAAAACTAGTTGCTACCAGATCAGAGTACTACAACAAGAAATTTAACCAGAAGCAGAATAAACTTTAGGACTAAACAGTGAATCTAAAAACATAATAACCCTACAATCCTAGGGAACAGGGAGACGACTAGCCTAGCCAAGCCAATGCCTTGTGCCACGCGTCTCCAGAGTCTACTGGCCACCTGAAAGGGAAAACAAAGTAGAATCGAATGAGTATAAAAATACTCAGTAAGTAGCTCACTTATAACCAAGGCTTACTGTGCACCATTAAAATACTCAAACTCCCAATCTTACTCCCACACAGCACACCCTTAGCTATGTGACCACCTAACCTACTCCACCTACGGTATAGTCTCATTACTATAACCCTAGAACCATGTTTCCAATCCGTGGGCTTCCCCTTAGCTAGCATACAGCAAGAAGGTCCACAATTCCTCAAGCCACACCGGCTAGCACCTATTGAACAGTGGGCTACATCCCCACAACTAGCATACAGTAAGAAGGTCTGCAACTCTCAAGCCACACTGGCTAGACCTGCAATGAAGGGCACCCCCTCCATGCCATCACAAAATAGGGTACGCAGCCCGTCATCTATCATATCACATAATCATCAAGGCAAGTATGCTCCAGGTGGGGTAGTAGGTGTCATCAACCTAAAGGTTCTAAGTCATACCCTAACCCTACCAAGGTTCCCAATACCTTACTGTTGGGTTTTGTGTCCTAAACTCATAGTTTTGTAAACTGAATGTATATTCTATTTTGCAATAAAGTTGTTATTGAATAAAGTGAATTGTGTATTCCATAACCCAAATCCAATGAACTAAGAACCCTTAACTATAAGATGTATACTTGAACTTTATGTATGACATCAAAGTGGATCAAGTTCAAGTAATAGCCAGAACGGTCTATAGTATAGGGATAAGGCTGGGTACCTTATCTTGGGGACACTATGGACGCGGCCCACTTTATATAGTACTAACGATGTGATCATGAATCGTTCATGTGGAGACATGAAAGTGGGGGCGTCCTATGCAATGAGTTTGCATAAGACTGGACCGCGAAATAGTCACTTAGACTTTTTAACTCCGTTTACTATTGTAACTGACTATTTTCATACGAAGACCTAGGTAACTCGATCTTAATCCTGAGTGTGCTATGAACTCCTGTTTATTCGGGATTATCCTTAGATTTACATGGGTGAGAGTGGCCTGAGATCGCCGACTCAATAAGCCTCTCATTTTGGAGATAAGACCGGGTAGATAGTTGGGAACATAGTCATGCGAGATGGAATTCACTCCTACCTGCTTTAGGGTTTAGTAGAGAGGTTGTTCCCTTAAGTACTGACTCCGGGTCTTGAACAATGGCCCACCCTCTCATTGGCTCGAGAGGGATTCGGTTTGTTGGTTGGACCACAAATCAATTGTTCATTAGAGGATCAGTGGGACTTAAGGAACAAGAAGTAATTACAGGGGTAAAACGGTTTATTTGACCCAGCTGTAATTACGAACAACCTGTGAATTAGGGGTGATATCGGTTCGGTTTTCCTCGGTTTTAGGCCAAACCGAGAACCGAACCGATCCATTCGGTTTTAGCAAGATAGGAACCGAACCAATGTCCAATGAAGGATAAACCCATTGGTTCGGTTGTCCATCGGTTCGGTTTTTGTTTTTTTTTTTTTTTTTTTTTTTTTTGCAAATTCCTAGCATTTCTGCTACTTTAGTTTCTATTTTGGTTCTTTAGGTTTCAACAAGTCAGAAAAAAGAAGAGTTTCAAAAAATTTAGTCGGAAAACTAGAATCAGTTGCATTATTTTTCACAACAAACCATTCAACAAATTACATAGTATAAGCCAACAAATACCCAATATCCACAAAGGAATCACCATCAAAGTCCAAAACAGGGATAACAGCAATCCCAAAAATATGATAATTAAGTTCACTTTCAACACTAAGAGCGAAGCGACGAAGGAAGAAGTAGAGGGAATGATAGGCGAAGAAATGAGAAGAAATCTAGGGAGATTGAGAATCGGAGGGGGAGAGAGAAGGCAATAAAGAAGGCGATGAAAAGAGGCGGGTAAGGGAGGTTGGAAGCGCTTGCCAGCGGGAGTGGCGGCGCGACGGGCTGGGAGGCTGGAAGTGCTTGCCGGTGGGCGCGATGGGCTGGGGTTGACGGTGCGACGGGCTGGGAGGCTGGAAGCGCTTGCCGGTGGGAGCGAAGGCATGCGACTGGTTGCTGGGAGCGAATGCGTGCTGGATGGCGGCTGGAAGCGCTTGTGCGGTGGGCTACTTTACGGATGGCAGCGGCGGTGTGTTGGGTGGCTGGGAGCTCAGCGTGTGCTGGGAGCCTGGGAGTCCGATCGAATGTGAGGGAGGGGAAAACTGAAAACTGAAAGTGAAAAGAAAATAAATGGATTAAGGGTTAGGGTTTTTTACTTTTTTAGGTGTATATATACACCTCGGTTCGGTTCGGTTTTTTAATGGTTTTTTTGTATGAAAACCGAACCGAACCAATATTTTTCGATTTTTCAAAAATTAAAACCTAGATGTCCAATTTTCTTCTAAAAAACCGAACCAAACCACTGGATCGGTTTGGTTCGGTTCGGTTTGGTCGGTTTTCGGTTAATACTATCACCCCTACTGTGAATGATCGACTTACTAATCATGGTTATATTGAGTGGACAAAAATATATCTACAGTGAGGAGAGTGCAGCCACTGGGCTTTAGTGGAGTGTCCCAGTGGTTAACGAATGTTGATAAGCTAGGCTAAAGAGTTTGGCCGGTTAATCTCGTATCGTTGGAGCTCATGATCTGTAGGTCCATTAGGTTCCCCTTACTAGCTCAGACTAAGCCTTGTAAACAAATTGAGAGAAAAGAATTTGAATTGTTCAAATTCGGTTTTGGGAGAAAACGTTAATTATATGCGATATACTTAACGTTTCATAGCTTAATTATGAATTAAACTATGATAAAGAAGAGGTGGACATATTTAAATTTGATTTAAATATTGGTTCGGTTTAAAACATGAATAGGGATTCATGTTCAAACGTTCGATTTGAGAAATCGGGATTGATCCAATTATTTAATTTGATATTTGATATTAAATTAAATAATTATTTAAAATTAATTAAATTGTTTAATTAATTAAAAATTGATTTTAATTTAAAATTAATTTTATATTAATTTTGAATTAAAATTAAAAGAGAATTAAAATTCATTTAGGAATGAATTTTGGACCAAATTCATAAATTGATGAACAAGCTTCTTGCTTTTTCAAATTCATCAAAATTGCCCACCTCCTACTTGAATTATCCTCATCATCTATGTGTTGTCATGTTTAGAAAGCTTGATGAAGCTTGTTAATAGCTTTAATTAGCAAAGAAACACCATGGGTAAGTGGAATTTTGCAGAAAATTAAGAATTTTTTTGATTTTAGACCTTTGCTCTCTCTCTCAAAAATTCTCTCAATTAAGGATCCCACAATCCGTTCCATGGCCTGAGGATAGTAGGGAAGACTCTAGAGGAGGTCCACAACTGGTTTGTGTTCAAATAAAGCCAACGGATTGCTTCAAATTTGAGCTTCAAAGGTAGTGTTCTTCCTTCTCTATTTTTTCCAGTTTTGAGCATGTTTTTAGTTTGGTAAAATTGATCAAATTAGAGTGCTTAAGATCCAAAATTGCTTCCGCTTTCTTAATATTAACTCTTTCACTTACAAACATCATAAACACGTCAACACGAAGAACAGGGTAGTTAGGGTCTCAGGACCAAACTTTCCAACCACAACAATTTAGAGCTAACAAAGTTACAAGCACAAATTAGGAGTTTCAACCATGATGCCATACATATGCTAAACCATTTAGCTCACAGCTTTAAGCCCCTAAAATCCACCTACCACATTCTCAGGTAAAACCAACTCAAGATGCAATTCAGAACTAACCATCTAGTAATACATGCTCCATAAAAAAAAAAAAAAAAAAAACCAAGCATGCCACATAAATCGCATTACTTTCCCTCATAGTCCAATATTAAACAATAACTAGAAAGGGCTTAATCCAAAAGCTACTTACCTCAAAGCAGAAATAACTTATAATAGCTCAAGCCCCAAAAATCTCTTGCTGAAAAGAAATATAAGCACCACCTAGCAAAAAATGCAACAGCCCATAAATCAACCCAAATAAATTTAAATAATTTAACCAAGGACTCCATTCTTAATTTCTAAGGTTTGGTTTAAAAGGTGGTGAAATGTAACGCCCCACAATATAAAATTAGTCTATTTTAGAATATTTAGACTCAATTATTCGTTATAGTTCTAATTTTGAACATTAGAATTTTATTAGTTTATCTTTTAAGTTGGTAAATTAAATTTTCTAATAATTTTAGGGAAAAGAGATTTTTAGTTAAATCCTTAATTCCTAAAGTTTGGAAGTTTAATTTTAGATTCTATCTATAAAATTCAAGAGAAACTAAAATCCTCAATCATTTAGGATCTTTTCCAAATCTTTAAGAGTTTAAAATTGGGAATTCCTAAAGTTCTAGAATGTTTCATTTTACTTATTATCTTTTTACTTTTGGGGAATTAAAAGAGAGAAGGAATTAAAAATAAAAATAAAAAAAGAGAAAAAAAAGCCCTAAGACCTTCATCTTTTTCATCTTTTTCTTCCTTCCCCTCTCCCTCACACAAGACGCAAGCCGCCTCCCTCTCGTTTTCTTCTTCTCTTCTTCAACGACCTCTTCCTCCAATGAGCCCATGTCTTCAACCCATGAACAGCACAAGCTTTGACTACGATTTCTCCCTCTCTCTCTCTCACGAACGTCGACAATATGCCAACAGTGAAACCCTCGCGTTTTCTCTCCAATTTGGATTACCCATACCTTAAACACCTTTGATTGTAATTTTATCTTGTTTGGACTCCGAATACCCCACATTCAAAGTCATTTACTGTCAAAAATGGGATTTACAGCAGACTCACTCGAATTCCTTCTTGTTTGACGACGTTTGTCTCTTACCCATGCCTAATCGACTTTAGTTTTGGATTACCCATGCCTTAAACACCTTTGGTTTGTAATTTTAGCTTGTTTGGACTCTAAATAGCCCACATTCGAAGTCGTTCACGACCAAAAACGAGATTTCTAGCAAAGTTTCAGTCTGTTTGGCACTATTGGGTAAGTTTTAACATGTTTTGGACCTTTCACAAATTCATTTAAGCATTGCAGCATTAGTTCTAATATGTATGAACCTTTAGTTTGCAGTTTTGAATCAATTCGAACTCCATCGATCAGTTTTCAACCCGCTTAAGACTGTTTGGAAAAGTTCGGTGAGTTCTAGTGTGTTCTGCCCCTTTCTCAAATCAATTAAAGTGTCGTAAAGAGTGTTAGTTTAGTTTCTAACCATTGGGTAACCTTGATGTGTAGTTTCAAGCTCATTTGATCACCTTTGAACACCGACCAGCAAGGTGTTGAGGCCCTTTGGCGGCGTTCAGTAAGTAATAGTGCGTTCTAGACTCTTTCGAACTCCATTAAAAATACTTCAGATGGGTTTCTAACCTTGAATGCGTTTTGTTTTAGGATTCAAATTAATTTCGAATTGTTCGAACTCAGTTTAAAGTTGTTTGGGGTAAGAACATCCTTTTTGAATACTCTTTCGAATTCGAATAAGGGTTCCAAATGGGGTTCTAGCGTCTAACTCTTGCCTATATTGTTTAGGAACCTTGTCGGTTGTCTTTAGGGTCGCTCTAATACATTTTGTAAGTAGAATTCTATCTGTGGGGTCTGTTTGCTTATGTGCTAGCATGCTGTGTGCCAAATTTCGTTATATTATGATTTATATGATTATTTCACTTGAACCTCCACATGTTCTGAGATTTTGTTGTGCTTAGTTGATACTTGGGATGTTTGTGGTGGTTAGTATGTTGCAATGACCTTTTGTGATGAGCATGTTGTCTTGTGGGGATTTGTATGATCTTGTGATATGTATGTACGATGAGTTGTTGGCTTGGGTTTCCAAAGCATGTTATGGATGTGTCTATAGTTTTGGCATGGTTTAAGAAGCATAATGTAGGATTCATAAATTCTGATGAGTTTTTAAAGGTTGGATAACCTTGTGTGTGAAAAAGGAAGGTTGGGTGAGTACCAGGTGCCTCGGGTAAAAATGGTCGAGGGGTGGTATATCACAAGAGGACTTAGAGTAGCCTCGATGGCCTTGTTTTAAGATAGTTAGCGTCGGTGCACTGAATCTAGAAAGGCAAGTATTTGAGATCCTTGAGAACGTTGATAGCCTTTGATGAAAAATCATTTGGGGCCTACGGAGAACGTTGGTGGCCCTGGATAGCATTAGTTGGGGCCGGCAAAGTGCATTGGTGGCCCTGGATGTAAATAGTTGGGGCCGACAGAGAATGTCGGTGGCCCTGAATAAAATCAATGAGGATCAACGTGTCTCGAAGGGGTCAATCTTTGAAAGCCTTGTGAGAACTAAATAATGGGCATTGAGTGAGCTCGAGGTTTGAGATTAAGTGAGTTGACTTTACATGAGATGTTGATTCATGGGTCTAGAATGCTATGATCGTTATTTACTTTCCATGTATGATGAACATGCCTAATGTTGTATTCGTTGTGTATAGCATTATGTTTGCATTGTATGTTAGTTGGTGGCTCCTCATGTGTGAGCTACTTACCAGTACGTGTTATGTACTGACCCACCCATAGATTTTGTAGGTGATGATGATTATGACGAGCCTGGTGGCGCTAAGGAGGAGACTTAAGAAGAGAAAAATCATAGCTAGCTGTTTTTATTTAGTAGTTGTCTTTACTAAGATTTGTGTAGTTGAATTACTTTTATAGTTGATTGTATTCTGTTACGGACTAGTTGTTGGCATTTCAATCCCTTAGTTGGTTTCGTTAGTCTAAATTTTGTGGGACATCTAGGTTGCAAACTTGGTGCCGTTGTTTTATCCTTTTAGTTGGAGTTTTCCTTGTTATGGAACGGTTTTGCATGAAGTTAATAAAATAGCCCTGTTTCTTACATATTTAACATGAGGGACGGTTTCTGATTCCCTAATAGTCGTCAGAGTCGGAGTTGGGTTGTTGTTTCGTTCTGACTATCTGGTGGTTATTGAATTGAAGTTAGACCGGTTGTTGGGAGGTTTTAAATATAGAAGTGCGTTTTGTTGCCTAACAGGTACTAGAAAAATTTTGGTATTATTGTAGTTACGCCGTTATGCTGCCGAAATTTTTAGGGCATACTGGTCGTAAGTTAGTAGAGTTCCCTAAGTTAGGTTAAATTTTGGGGGCATTACATGAAAATCTCACATTTCCAATTTCTGGACAATAACACGGCTCCTTGAAATTTGTGACAAATCCCCCAATTCCAAACTTGACCTCCTGTTAACCTTCAATTTAAATCTAACCAATTTAAGGGTCAAAAAATTGATAAAAAATAGCCTCTATCTTTCACCCAAAAATGTTCTATACAACAACCAATTAAAACTAAATTAGGCCTAATCTTGCAAACCAATTTAAAACCAATTAATGTTTGCCCTTACTGTGTTAACGCTTTACCAGAAATTCAACAAACCTTACCCTCACAATTTTGTACAGTGACTTAAAGCATCTCCAAAACGTCCCAAAAGGCCTCCAATCGAGATGGGTGTCCTGTAATTTGATTCGAAAGTCACATGGTCACTTTAAATGGCCCTTTAATAAGTAAGACATCCCTTAAACGCCATAAATCCATCCTAACACAGTGTCGAACCTTACCCGATGCAAAAATGATCCGAAACAGTGGCTGAACCACACGAGACCTTGTTGGATCGGTGTTGGTTTGATTCCAAATCGACGGTCCTGGTCTCCACGCGCAATGGGTAATCTAAAATTAAACCCAAAACTCTTCGGATTAATCTCCAAAATCAACACATCACCTCAAAACTAAACTATAAATCCAAAAACATCTTAGAGTCAACATTGGAAAACTTACCCAAACCCAAAACGAGTTGTTCGTGGCTAATCGATGCCAAGCTCGTCGGAAAACGGCACTAAAAGGGCCCCCTAAGGTCGGTGATAGCTCTTAGAATGAGAGCTATTTAGGGTGTTTTAGTGAAGATTTTGTGGCTTAAAATCACTATCTTAGGTACTTTTGTACTTAGAAGCCTCTTTAAATTGATGACTTAGTAGTAAAGGAGCCCATTCTCATGTGAAAAGCACTTTTGAGCTTTCTAATGCTTAATATTACTAAATTGTGTTATTTGTGACTTGTGTAGGCCATTGCTGAAGGTAAAAATGGCTAAGTGTGGAAAATCCAACCTGCTATGCTCGAGCTTTGTTGTTGATGGAAGGTCAAGCTTGCTGGAGCAATTGTTGTGTTTGATAAAGCATTATTAAAGCTAGAGCATTTACCTGAGATCAGTTACACAAAACGCACGTGGGAGTTATCTCATTAATTGACGTGGACAATTCATAACACCTGTGCTGATTTAAACGAATGATGGGCTGCCATTAGTCTAAAAATGTCCACTCAGCCCTGATTTCAAAGAAGGGGAGAGGTATAAAGCCCTAGCTTGCCATTTTTGGAGGGATAGAAAAAAGAGAGCTGAAAAAGAGCTTGGAGATTAGACATTGGAGGGGCAGAATTTTGAGAAGGAGAAGAAGAACCCATTTGGGAGGTGATCCACTTCTGGAAATGAGGGAATCTTGCCATAAAAGAGCTGCCCAACAACCCTTTCTTGTCCAATTCTCCTAGTTTCTACAGTATTTCTTTATTTTTCAACATTTTGGTATTAAAGACAAGTTTCATAATGTTATTTCAGACTTTTCTTACTGTTATGTTGCTGTCATTTCTTTTAAGTATGAACTAATCACCCCTTGGGTGAGGGATTAGGGGATTTATTGTTGATTCTTGCTGAATGAAACAGTAGACTTGCATATTCTTCACTCCTATGCCTTGTGTGCTTCATTTTTAGCTTGGATTTGTCTGGCCAACTCATCTAGGCTGTGTTTATCTTGACTTTGGGAAGAGAAGGGATAAACTGAATGCATGGTATAGCATTAGTTTTGATTAGGAGCATGCTCTAAGGTAATTGGGGACACTAGGGATGGTAACCCACCTAATGTTTGCAGTTAAGGGCTTAATTTCAAAGGTTAATGGGAGTTAATCACTGATTCTCGGGAATTCTGGAAAGAATCCGCGAATTAACCTGCATTGAGTGTTGAAGCATGATCTATGCTGTATCATTTAGTTTGATGAAGCAAGATTTTACCCCTAATCCTGATCCCTTTTCACAGAATCAGTTTAGTCCCAGTTTATTTACTGTTTTTCTATTATTCCAGCATTCCAGCACCATTTTAATCTTGTTCCTTAGTTTCTCTTAATTTCATTGCACCAAATTGATATTTATTTCTTGTTACCTAACTAAAATCAGCTTAGGCATTGCAAAACTCCACATAACTAGTCCCTAAGGAGAACGATATAAAAATACTTATCACTTGCTGCATTTAGGCTGTGTATACTTGCACATTTAGGGTGTTTTCATTCTGAAATTGCATACACTCTTTTAAGCAACAGTCGGCTATTCACACGGGAAGGGTTAGAGTAGATTCGGTGGCTGATCGGCACGACGAGCATTCTGGAGAGGGCAGGCAGCTGGATCTAGCGACGGGGCATGCAAAAACTGTCGGCGACGACTGGCGACGTGGGTCTGCTGTTAATGGCATTCTGGCTAGGGTGGGGGCGGCTGTCGACAGCGCTTCGGCGAGGATGGGGGCAGCTGGGGTTGGCGTTCGAAGAAGGAAGAAGAAATTCGGAGGTGGGGGTCCTGGCGTGCCATTTTCGAAGAGAGAGAGAGAGAGAGAGAGAGAGAGAGAGAGAGAGAGGGAGAGAGAGATGGGGATGGGGGTTTGATTTTGAGGAGACAAAAATAATAATAATAAAAAGAGAAAAGATAGCCCAAAAAGAGGGGGAAATCGAGAGAGTGGGGGAGAGAATCAAGGGTGGGGTTTGACTTTCCCCAAATATGCCTTCATCTATAATTTTTTTTTTTCAAATCCTCTTTTCAAACTACAACCATCACCACCTATTCCCATTTTTCCCTTAACAAAAATTCAAAAAAAAATAAGAATCAACTTAAAACTAACTCTAAAATTATCACATCACAAAACCATACAACCATTAATTCCAATTAGTACATAATAAAATAAAATACAATAAAGTGTCTGGTGTTACATGGTATATGAAACAAACTATATAAAAATCACATACAAAATATAAAACGTGTATGAAACCATATACAACCCTAGAAAATCATGTTGATGTTGCCGCAATATACTGTTTTCAAAACACTAAGCATGCTTCTGCTTGCCTGTCTTAGAAGTTGAAACCTTAACCACCTTGCATGGATGGTTCTTGATGATGTAGTCGTTCTTCTGAATGGTTCCTGCCCTGTAGCAGGTAGGTCTTGGAGCCTACGACGTTGGCCTTAGATTCGAAGTGGTGCTCTTTGTTCGACATGGCTTAAGACTTCATTCTTATAAAGCTTTCGAGCAAAAACTTTCATGGCTCCAACATGGTGCTCCTCGTCAAAGTGGTACTCCTTGTCCAACATGGCTGCAGCGTCGCACCAAAATCTCTCTTCATCAGACAAAGAAGCAAAAAAAAAACCATAGATTGATGTAGAAGTAAAAAAAAAAAACCTATTCCCCATCGTTTTCTTAAAAAAAAAAGATTCATCATGTCTGTTGGAAATAATAATTCGCTGTGTATAAGAACTGAGTAACACAAGAAAATTTGATTACAACTTAATTGGCAACAACAATTATAGTGTAAACATAGTACATACACTTTATGTAACAACAATTTCAAAACTCAAGAATAAAAGATAATAAGTAGTCGAGACACGCTTACAAAGCGCTGTCCTAAAGATAATTATTCGCTCTACACGGGTTGCAAGCAGGTTACAACGATGGTCTCAGTAGGATACAACGACTAACTCTGATAGAACTGCAACCTTGAACTACTCGAATCTGGCAGAACTCTTGGATACTTGCTCTAAAAAATACTCAAGATTAAAGAGAAGAAAGAGAGGAGAGAATAACTCTTCAATTGGAATGAGATTCTCCAAAATCGAATGAGATACTCCAAATGAAGAAACAAGTTGCTATTTATAGGCTAACAACTTAATAACTCTCCAAAAATAAAATTAATATAAACAATATGAAACATACATAAAAAGTAACTCAATTGCGTAGTTACTTGTAAAGATTCAAACATAACTCACAAATTTAACTTTTAAGTTGAATTTGTAAAAGAAACATCAACACTTTTTGACGTTTCAAACCATTTTGAAACCTTTGAATTTCAAGTCAAGTAACAACAACATAAATGAAACATCAATTCATTTTTTTTTTTTTTTTAATGTTTCAAACCAACACTTTCTTTCACAAAATTTTACTATAAAATCCAACAGGGTCATCTTTGCTTGAAAAAAGAAGTTTCGATGCGTCGTCGTTTGCTTGAAAAAAGAAGCTTTGTTCACTGATCGAACCCTAGATATTTCGCCAATCAGAGAAAGTGAAGAGATAATAAAGCTTTGGAGGGAAGTTTTGGAGATGAAAACCAATTGTGGGGGAGTTATTTCGAAATGCTAGATATGAAAACTCTCTCACTTCATATTTTCCTTTTTATTTTTTTGAATATACACTAATTACAAAATAATTTAATGGGCAGATATAAATTCAAGCCTATTTTGGGCTTCAATCGACTAGGCCATTAACAAAGCTAAAATTTTTATGAAATCTGAACATTTGTGTAAATTGGATCTTCAAATGGCCTATACATATCGTTATCCCAATCTTTAACCCCACATTTGTTAGACTAATAAAAAAATAATCGTCACCTCATATTTATTATACTAGAAAAAGTGCATCAATAGTTTCTTCTCAATTTTAATTGATTAGCATTTTCATATAATGTTAAGAGATTTAACCAAAACAAATTTAAATTGACTAGTTAAAACATGTGTAATACACGTGGTTAAAATTTTTTAAAACATACAATGGGTGTTTGGTTCCCGGTTTCCAAAGGGGAGGTTTGGGTTTCGTTACCCCAACTAGAGATGTCCATTTAACTCGCGGGGCCGGGGCCCCGCGAGGACCTGCCCCGAACGGGGCGGGGAATCCCCGATTACATGGGGAATAGGGGAGGGAGCGGGGAGATTTTTTTCCCCGTTGGCTAAACGGGGACGGGGACGGGGAATACATTCCCCGTCCCCGTCCCCGACCCCTACCCCGCCCCGATTAGTAATATATATATATATATATATATATATATATATATATATTAATTATTACCTATATATATTAAAAAAAAATATATAGTATGAATTATTTTAAGACTATTTCGTTATAAAAAAAAATTAAAGACTATGTTGTAATATTGAAATTTGAATTTTTAGAAATTAAGTTGTTTCGACATTATAGTATTTTTACTTATGGTATATTATTATTTTTATTAAGAAATTTTATAACATTTTCTTTAAATAGAATTATATTGAAAATTATTCATTTAGAAATAATTTTTATTGGTTGAGAATAAATTTAAAAAAAAAAGGTTAAAGAAAAATGGGGAAAAATTCCCTGCGGGGAATCCCCGCCCCGATCCCCACGAAATTCAAATTAAATGGGGAATTTCATGGGGACGGGAATGAAATGGAGGGCGGAGACGGGGACGAGGACAGGGAATCCATTCCCCGGCCCCGCCCCGCCCCGTGGACATCTCTAACCCCAACCCATGGTTCCCAATTTTATAAACCCATATATCCAAAATTTGTTAGCCCCCATTTTCTCTCCCCGTTTTACTAAACCCTTTTCTTTACTTCTTAGATTTGGTACAATTTTCTACAGTACCTACTTGATTCTCTTCTCCCGATTTTCCTTCTCTCTTTCTCATTCCTCTATCTTTCCATTTTCACAATTTGTCTTCTCTCTTTCACTCATGACAATTTGCTCTCTCTCTTTCTCTTTTCAAGATTTTCTCTCTCTTTTCCTATACCCTAAAACCCCAAGATCTCCTTCACCTTTATGATCTGGTTGCAACCTTTGCACAATCTATCTCTACTCACCTTGTTTTCTCTCCCTCTCTTTCTCAACCCATGTTGTCCATCTCTCACTCATTATTCAAAGAGAAAAGTTGGACGTAGCCGATCTAATCTAAATTTTCATATTTAATGAAAGATGATGTTTTGTACAATTAATTAATTTAACTATCTTAGTTAACTTGTGTTGAAGTTGATAGTTTTAAACAAATTATTATTTAAAATGTGTTATCTTTTTAATCCATGTATGTTTCAAAAATAAATAAAGTTAAGTTTAATGGTAATTTTGTAATAATCAAATAAATAAATTTAGTTAAGAGAGCAAGTAATCAATAATTAAATACAATATTGTTAACATTTTCTCTACCTTGAACTTTATGTTAGATAAATTGCTTGTATAAAAGAATTTATACATATATGTTCACACTTTGACAAATATTTCAAAAATATTTGCATGCATGCTTAATTGAATATTTATTTTTAAAAATATTTATTGAAAAAACATGGTGGACAAATGTATCAAAAATATTTTATTTATTATTAAAATAGTATTTCCTAATTTTATAAGAAGTTTGACATTTTAATATAATTTAATATGTATATATATATACACATATACCTTACCAGCTAACAAACTCAGGTTTAACAAAGCACAATCCAAACACAGACTTGATAAACCCAAATTTAATGAACGTATTATCTACACCATCCAAGCACAGACTTAACAAACCTAGACAAAACGTCAAACCAAACACCCCCTAAATTGTTATGATGAATTTTAAATTTTGAATGAATTTATTTTTCATTAAGTTAAAATAATAAATATTTGACATGAAATTAAAAAGTAATCAAAGAAATAGTGCCTAAAACTATATATATCTTGTTTTAATTTAACAATTATATTTTCTTTACCTTAAAATTTTGATAAAAATATATAAAAAAAAATCATTCTTATAAAAAAAATTGCATAAAACAAAACCTAATTTAGTTTAAATACAAAAAAAATAAGAAAAATAAATTAGAAGCAACAAATTAAATTTAAATATAAAATGATGAGATGAGATAAATTGTGAATGATAATATTTAAAAAGTTCTTGTTCTAAGATAAGATATGGAATGATAAAAAATAATTTTAAAATTTTGTCAGTTACACTAGATTTTTGTGGCCAAATCCAAAAACTACTCTGACGTGATTTAAAAAATCATTTTATTTAAATTATTAAACAATCAGTTTTATCAAACACAAAAAATGGTTAAAATTCTCCTACAATCACTTTTAATGTCTGTTGTGGGTGAAATTGGACCAAGAGGAAAAACCCAAATCGCAAGGAAGATCAGCAGCCAAAGGCCCAACGAGAGGTATAATAGACTCGAATGAAAAACGGACCAAGCCATCGAGTAAAAGGAAGAGGTGGGTTTGGGCCGAAGCTCAAAACCCACTTGGTCGGCCTCGACTCCACCGGCCATAGGAGGCACGTGCCAAACATCCCCCTGATCCATATCTCTCTAATCTGACTTATTCTAGTCCACCTGGTCTCGGTCCACCTTTTCTCCTAATTTGCCAAGGAACGAAAAAAAATCCTAAAAATGTGATATAAATATCCTTCTTCAACCTGAAGAAGGTAAGCTAATTCATTCTCCAAACTCTTGCTACACTCTGAAAAATCTCCTAGATGACTTAAGTATTGAAGCCTGTGTGACAAGTACCATACCGATATCCAGGGTTCACTTGTCTTACAGGTCACGCTCTTCTCCTAAACTGAAAATTTACGATTGCTGTCACGTGAAGGTCAGGTGAGTTTCCTTGACAGGATTTTGGCAACAATAGTTGGCGCCGTCCGTAGGAAAGAAAAAGCTTACTTGTTGATAAGCCTTAGTATTAAGGCTTATTTAATTTCCAATTGCTTAAAATATTCTTGTTTGTCTTAAGACCATTTGAAAAATAATTGAAAGTTGCTTGAAAATAAGAAAGAAATAAGAATGAAGGCAATTATGATAAGATTCTAAAAAATTAAGCTTGTTTGAAGGGAATGTGGAAATTGCAAAACCAAAATTACAATTTCTTAAAACTGCAATTTTGAGCAGTAGAAGAATTCAAAGAAAAACATTCTGCACACAACCATATATGGAAAGCCTCAATTACCGCACGAATTAGGGGATTTGGAGTACAAATTCTGGATGATTCAACCCTAGGGAGGATCTACAAAGGGCGGAAGAAGAGAGTCGGCAAGGATATTCGTTTTTCTCTAAGATTTTTGCTCGTGGGTTTCTGTGAAGATGATGCTCTATTTTCCTTCAGTTTTCTCCTACTGTTATGCAGAGAACTTATGTCCAAATTAAGTTTTTGTTTTTATTTTTCTTCAATTTCTTTTTGCATTAAATTTATGTTTTAGTTTAGTCGCTGTTTCGTGGGTTTCTATAGGTTTCTTCTTTGTTCAGTCTTTGTAATTCTATTGCAAGCTGTTTAAGTTCTATTTTTACTCTAGTTTTCTCAATCCGATTCAAGTGATACTTGGATTGTTAAGACTAATCGTCTCCTAGAAGTAGTGAAAAGATTGAGTTGATTGGAAACGGAGTGATGATTCATTAAACAATTATTGAATTACTTCTGTTTTAGTTCAATTATGTCTTTTGTTTTATAAAAATTTCAATCTTTGTTTGTATACTTATAATTCTGTCGGATTCGAAGGTAGAAGGAAGTAGAACTAATTTCCTATTGATGCTCTTGATTCTTGAGTTGTCCTCTGTCTTTAATTCAATTTGAGAATTCTTGGAAGCCTTGTTGGTTATTTGTCCAGATTTGCATTAAATCTTATTGCTCTAATTTGTCCAACATGCAATGCTGATTAGGGTAGAATTTTTTTATTATTTCCTTTAGTTTTGGGTACCTTTAGCAATTTAATTTAATCCTCTAATATGAATTTTTATTCTAAAATTAGTTGTAGGTTTTTTACTTTTAATATGAGCTAAACTTCTTAGGGGGTTCAAGGATGTGAATTCCCTAAGAAGTAATTGTAGCCAAAATTTCAACAAAAAACCAAGTCTACATCTCAATTGTTTGCTTGTGTTGAATAAATTTCCGTTGAGGTCCTAAATTGATCAATTAAGGTAGTAACTCAAGCTTAGATCTAATACTGACGGGGTTAGTGATAAGCGGATTTCGCACAAGTGATGGAGAAAAGAGCTTATACATAAGCCAATTCTTTACCCCAAACATAGGGATTAAAGACTCCAAAACCCATAAAATTGTTAAGCCGAATTATCTAAGATAGAGGGACTATAGACATATAAGTCACTCACTTAGTTTCCTAAAACTTAATTTCAAGGTGAATAGGAGTAGCAATTTTGGTTTACAATTGTGTGTAGAGTAGGTTGGATTTGCAATTTTGGTTTGCAATTACAACTTAGGGCAATGACATTCTTGAGCCCTTCCTTTCTCTAAAATTTCTTTTACAATTTCGTTTACCAAGTCTATCTAGTTTGTTATTTAATATTGCAAATTTTCGATTCTGCAATTCAATTATGCAATCTTTATCACTTTATTTTGCAATTTTCAATTCTGCAATTCAATTCGGCAATTTTTGCCACTTTAACTTGCAATTAGATTTTGCAATTATTCTCTTTTTACCAACGCACCATCCCAACTTTGTTTTTTCAGTTTTAGTTTTAAGTTGCAATCTTCTTACATTTTGCTTAGCAATATTTTTGTTATATCGTTCCCTGTGGGATCAATACTCAGGAATACTCCTGTTTTAATACTTGCATCTGCAATGTGTACTTGCATTGGGGTTGAACGTAATTGCTTACTTTTCTTCACCCAAAGTTCACCCGATCACTTGTGAAACCTGCATCCCGATTTCCCAATGCCTGTTGGTCGAGGCCGACTAGCACCTATTAGCCAAGGTAGTTGAGGCTGACCAAGTTACACCAGCTGCAAGACAGCTCAATTAGAACGACGGGAGAATGAAGAATGAAGTTGACCAGCCCCTCAGCTCATTTGGGAAGGCCGAGGCCGACCATGCTAAATTAGCTACAAGATAGCTTCGACCTGATAAACCACATGACGAGCAAAGAAAATGGAGGCCGACCAGCCTTTCAGCCCACTAGAGGAGGTCGAGGCTGACCAAGTCACTTTTGCTACAAGACAGCACGAACTCGAGGAATAACATGACAAAATAAGGAAGAAGAAGGTCTACCAGACAACTTTGATTGGAACAAGCTCTTAGTGACGACAGGCTCCAATCTACAAAGCTTAATTGAAGAAAAATGAAGAGTGAAGGGTACGACCAGGCCGAAGATGAGGACAAATTGAGAATCCGCTCTGGAAAGTCACGCTGTTGAAGATCCAACAGGAACTGGAGGCTATCCAAGAGAACATCCTGAAACCTCGAAAAGTGGAAGGATTCGACCTGGAGGCCCTAATTGAGCAAATTGACCCTCATTTCTCTAACGAGATCATGTAATTTGAGGTCCTTGTAAAATTCAAGTTCTTGAGAGCTAAGGACCAACGTAAGCTTCAAATGCACTTGCTTACAATCAAGTAAAGGCCAAGAGAAAGTTTGCAAGAATATGTTGCACGCTTATATGATAAAGCTCTTCAAATTGAAGGATACATTGATGGGGCAACTTTGATTGCCATGCAGCTAGACTACAAGATAGAAGGCTTCTTCGATCTATAGATAAAAAAGAATCAGCTTCCTGTGTAGAATTTGACAAACAAGCAAACAAACATCCACTTCCATCCCACCGAAGAAGGTCTTCATGGAGATTCGAACACACTGACCTGTTCAAGTATCGTGGAAACCATACCTGATAAAATACACCAATGAAGAGTGGCTGAAGCTGACCAAGGAAGGTCGAGGCCGAGGAAACCAAAGATGGTCTCTTCCACCAAGATCATGGACATTTAACATGTGATTGCTGATTAGAGATAGCGAAGACCAGCTAGAGATAACTATAGCTCAAGAGACTTGGCATGAACCTAAATTTAAAGGTACGTACTCAGTTAATCTAGATAGCATGACTTCGATTGTGGAATTCACTGAGGTTGAGGAAAATAGAAAAGTTAACTCAAGATTTTACCATAAAAACTGAGGGCTGGGCCAATCCATTCGTTGTTAAAACTCAAGTTTGTTCAACCTAAGGGATCAATATTATGATCATCACGACCAGAGATGAGTGTCTCGTACATGCAAGAGAAGCTTACCCGAGCCTATGAGAGGTTGAGGGCAACCCTAGGGACAGGTAAAAAATTAAGTGAATTTCTCACTTTAACGTGGGATAAGTGAAGTGAAACTAGGTTATCATCCTAATTAAGCTCAAATCAGGGAAAGTTTGGAAGAGAACTAGGGGCTGGGCCAATCCACTCTTAGTTAAATCCAAACCATTTATCTTCATACAAAGATGCACAAAGGATAAAACTAAAGGCTGGAAGATCAGGTGGACACCTCAACCAAGCCCAAGGAGGCTGAGGTGACCCAAACACTGTCTAGGTTTTCTCCAAGCATTCCCCTACATTGGACAAGCCATATTACAGACTAGGAGTCCATGTGACCACCTCAGCCAAGGTCGAGACTGAGGTCACCTAAACTCCACCTAGGCATGTCTCAAGCATGACCTTAAGTCAGAGAAACTATTTGAGCTTAGTTCAACCAATCCAAGTAGAGCACAAGGAATTGCATATTAAGCTACTTAGTTACTAGTTTAATTTTATAACACTGTCATACTCAAGAATGAGTTTGTCACAACAAAATCCTCCTTGAGCTGAAGCTACACAGGGGTATGCTTCCCTATTAAACATAAGTAAGAAAAAATGGTATGTTTCTCTATTAAACAAAAGTAGCAAAAGGGGTATGCTTCCCTATTAAACAAAAGAAAATAGAAGGGGTATGCTTCCCTATTAAACAAAAGAAAATAGAAGGGGTATGCTTCCCTATCAAACAAAAGCAAGTAGAAGGGGCATGCTTCCCTATTAAACAAAAGAAAAGAACAAAAGGGGATATGCTTCCCTACCAAACAAAAAACAAGAAAAAAAGACGCAACTCAAGTTCTAGATCCCATAAGAAACTATAGGAGCAACTTTTAGAGGCTAAAGTAGATCGAGGTCGAGGTCGAGGTCGACCATAGCCTGTAAGTCGAGGCCGACCAAGTCCCGATCCTCTAATTTGCATCTTTTTGCATTGTTAAAGTGAAAAGACTAATTTGCACTCATACATAGAGCTTTTTCCAAAAAAACTAAAAGAAGCGATGCTCAAATTAAGGTGTGCAAAAAAGAAAAGTTCTACATCATTTAAACGAAAAGCAAGAAAAAGAGGATATGCCTCCCTATTCAACAAAAAACATAAAAAGGGGATATGCCTCCCTATCAAACAAAAATCAAGGAAAAAGGAAGATACCCAAATGTTGGATCATAGGAGCAACTAAAGACGAGAATTTTGAAGGAGGCCAAGGCCGACCATAGGCTTATGGGCCGAGGCTGACCATAGGGTTTTATCTCACCAATGTGAAGACAAATATGAGGCCAAAATGAAGACCTTTCATCACAAAGATAGGGGACTTCTTGAAAGCTACAAAATGACTATGGACAACCCTAGTCAAGGAGCTTATTGAAAGCTAAAAATAAAAAAGGGCAACCTCTGGTCATACCCTAGCTTTATGAAGCATGGATGCTGGAATTAAACTCATGATCATCCTAGAATCATGAAAATTATGAACACGATATCACCAAAGACGAGGTAACAAAGAGAATAACTTCATATCATTTAGAATGAAACGTTTCTAGATTATTAAGAGAGAAATGAAAATGTCACTTAGGCGTGCCTCAAGCACACACCTACCTTAGAGAAGATGAATTAAAGGTTACAAGCCCAAAAGTTCTGTTGGGATTTATGCCCTAAAGCCTCATAATTAATGATTTATTCAATAATTAATAATTATTTTGATTATTTTATTTGCAATATAATATTATCCATTATATGAAAAATCCAAGGTTATTAGTGTAATCTTGAATAGTATGTGGTTGACATATGGGAGGATTCTGCTCAAGAAATAACCTAAGGAGTCATAGTATATGGATAAGGTTGGGTGCCTTATCTTGGTAACACTATTGATATGGCCCACTTTGTAATAGTTACAAATGATTTTATCCACATTGTTCATGTGGAGACATGTGAGTGTGGGGGGGTATCTTATACAATGAGTTTGTATAAGACTGGACCACAAAATATTTCATCTCTCTTTATAAATATGTTAATTGAGAAGATTAATATTTCATCAAGATGATCATATGCGACTCGATTTTAATCCTGAGTGAGTAATGAACTCTTGCATGTGAGGACTCGTCCTTTGATTTGCATGGGTGAGAGTAGCTTTTGTAGCCAATTCAATAAGCCTACCATTTTGCGGACTTGACCAAATAGGGAGCTGGGAACATAATCTCACAAGATGGAATTTACTCCTTCTCATATAAGGTAAGCATATGAGTAGTTCCCTTAAGTGCTAATTTTGAGACTTGAACAATGGGGCCCCACCCCTCTCACTGGCCCGAGAGAGACTTATTTTATGATTGGATCATAAACAAATTGTTCATTAGAGGATCAGTGGTACTTAAGGTGCAAGATGTAATTACAGGGGTAAAATGGACTTTTGACCCAATTGTAATTACGAACAACTCGTGAATGACCGACTTGCATGTAGTGGTTATATCCATGGACATAACTTGTCCTACAGTGCATAAGAGTGCAACTTTAGGTCTATAATGGAGTGTCCTAGAGTTATTGAATGAAAATTGATTAATTAAAGAGTTTAATTAATTAATTTTGTATTCTTGGAACTTATAATTTGTAGGTCCATAAGGTCCCCTTGCTAGCTCATATGAACAAATAGGGATCAATTTCATTGAGAGAAAATTTTGAAATGTTCAAATTAAAATTTAATATATTTGATATATTAAATGGGGGAAAACATATTTAATATATATGATACATTAAATATCAAAGAAATTATTAATGTATTAAGATACATTAAGGAAAAGATATTTATTAAATTTGAATTAGATTCAAATTAGGAAATAGATGTCGTAGGAGAATTTTAAAAGTTTTGAATAAGATTTAAATTGGTTAGACAAATATATTTTAATATATTAGATATTAAAATATATTATTTAATTATTTTCCCTAAGCCACTATAAATAGGACCCTAGGGGTGAGCGATTGTGTGTATTCTTCATACAACACACATCTCCTTAATAGAGAATTAGAGAATTCTCTCTAGACCTCTTCTTCTCTAATCCCTTGTGGTGTTTCTTTCAAGAGGCTCCCACAAGCCTTGGTTTTGTGTTTGAGTCATAGCTAGGAAGACTTTGTGGAGGAGATAAAGACCTACTAGAAATATTTCCATATTTACTCCAAGTAAGTTTGTTTAATCTTATTTTTTTAGTTTAATTTTAAATAAAATCAAAGACGATCCAATGCTTCTATTGCAGAGTGAAACATTCATTCATTCAAGTTCACCCCGACCAAGGTATGTGTTTTGTGAAGCCTCAACCTAAGAAAACTCAAGAATATATGAGGTGAGGCCGAGGCTCATGCATGGCCGAGGCCTACCATACGATCATACATGGTCAAGGTCGACCCTAGGGTCATACCTCGGTTATGTGAAGGCAAATTTATTGCCAAGGTGATGGATGTTCCTTACAAAGAAAGGATGTTTTCTAAAAAGCTAAGAATGACCGAAACTGACCATCTGGTCATACCCTACTTATAAGAAACACTATTAATAGAATTTAACTTACGATCATACCCAAAGTCATGCAAGTTATGGAAAAGGTATTGCCAACATCCTCTTTTGACTACATGAAGCAACATAGGTTGAACCATCACGAAATGAAGATTACAAGCTCATGCATAAAGAGAAAATCTCAAAATTCTACAAGGAAGAAGCTGAGATTGGAAATGCCTCATGGTAGGCCAAGAATCCTTATAGAACGAGTCCTAAATAAATACTAGAGGAATGAAAACAAAGAGTAAAACGAGAAGTAAAGAAAGAGCCCGGACATAGAAGCAACAGAAGATCCCACGGAGTCCTAGATAAGGAAAGTGATAGGAATGAACTCTTCATCCATAATAGAAGCATTGGAATCGTCTTTGATTTATTTAGAATTAAACAGAACTAAAGGTTAAGCGAACATACATTAGAGTAAATATGGAGAAAGTTTTGACGGGTTTTTAATCTTTGTGTGCTCCAACTCCAACGAGGTTGAATATTGATCTCCACAAAGCCTTCCTCGCTATGACTCAAACATAAGACTTGCTTGTGGGAGTCTCCTAAAAGAAAATCCACAAGGAATTGGAGAGAGAGATATCTAGAGAGAATTTTCTAATTCTCTATAGAGGAGATGTATGGGATCTTCATTTGGCTCAACCCAAGGGTTCTATTTATAGAGACTTGGGGAGAATCTTTTCCAAAATTAAATCATATATTTATCTAATATCTATATCTATATCTATATATATATTATACTTATTTGAATCTTATTCAAATATCATAAAATCTCCTAATATATATTAAACCTATTAGAATCTCATTCAAATTTCAAATATATATTTTCCTTTAATATATCTAATATACATTAATTCTTTTAATATTTGATGTATCAAATAAATATATTTTTCTCCTTTATATTTAATATATCAAATATATTAAATATTGATTTGAACATTTCAAATTTTTCTTTCAACTAAATTCATCCTTTAGTGTTACTATGAGCTAGCAAGGGAACCTTATGGTCTTACAAATTATAAGCCCCAACGATACAAAATTAATTAATTAAACTATTTAATCAATTAATTTTCCTTCATTAACTCTAAATCACTCTACTATAGACTTGGAGATACACTCTTATGCACTCTTAATCAAAATGACTGTAATTAAAAGTCATCTTGGTTGCTATCATGATGCTTTCTCTCTCTTGATATGATTTCCTATACATTGGTGTTTTCTAATTTTCTTAATATCTTTGCACCACTATTATCATAATAAAGGGTGATAGACTAAATCATATCTAAAATGTCTTTCATATTTTTAAGGAACTATTATTGTCATACAAGTTCTTTTGTTACTTCCAAACATTAAACTTGTATGCCATACTCCACTACCTAGGATAAAATTGATCTTAACATAGATTTTCCTAAATCTTTGTAAGAGCTAGTGTATCTTGTAAAGATAAAATCTTTACTCCAAATATAAAAAAAAATCTCAGTATCCCTAGATAATTTGAGAAAGTTTTTAATTTTCTACTCAATGGTCATATCATTTGTTTAACTGATATTTACTAACCAACTATATATTTAATGTTAAGTCTCATTTATACATTAATTGTCTCTCACTCAAGTAGATAATTAATCATATGTTCTCAGTATTTGAGGTGTCTTAGGATACTCTACCTTAGACAAAAATATCTTAATGTTAGAATGATTCATTAACATTATTAGAAGTTCTGCATCAAATATTTGACAACAATTTTATCAATATAAGATGTATGAGACAAAGTTAACATTTTATCATTGGAACTCCATTTTAGACATATAAAACATATTGAGTCATTCCAAATCATTTATTTGAAATTTGTTAGGTAGTCAACCTTTTATGTCAAATATAAATTTTTTACATCCTTCCTATGAGTAAAATGTCATCAACATAAAATATGAGAAAGATTCACTAAGCTATTAATGATTTGCTTATCTTTACAAGTTTCATTAATAGTTATTCAAAGTCATAGATTTTGATAATTCTATCAAACCTTATATTCAAAAATCTAAAGGTTAAATTCATTTAATAAATGAACCTTTACTATTTTGCAAACTTTTTGCTTTTGATTTTTGGAAATAAATCCCTCCAATTAATTTGAGGGAAATAAGCTTTCAACTTTGCATCTAACATGACAATTGGGCTTCAATTACGTCCTTGTAAAGGTTGAGTCATCTCATAACTCTCCCACTATGATAAGGCTTATCCAATTCATGACTTCCTTCCATTTGACTCATAAATTAAATTGTTAATGACTTTTGTTAACTATTTAGTGGCTTCACTTAGAACCAACTTATTAACACTATCTCACCTTATTAAAGGTTTGTAGTCTTTTATTTGACATTCCTTATAGAAAAATGATATTTATCATACAAATACCTTATTCCTTTTAGGACTAGGTAAAAGACTATTTTGTTACTCCTTAGGGGTAGCCTAAACATAGATATATCTTTGAACGTATATATTCCAACCTTTTTAGGTTTGTTTCAGCATGTAAGCTTAACATTCCAAAATGCTGAAGCATTGTAAACTAGCTTTACTACTCTTCTATAATCCCAAAATTGTCTCATAGACACTTTTGGAGGGAATAATGTTCACTATGCAATCTCTATTGCATATCTTAACCAGAGTTTGGAAATGACATGTAACTCACTATTGATGTGACCATGTCCAACAAGGTTTTGTTTCTCCTCTTCCAACACAGGTTCACACAATTGTACTTGATACTTAGAGTTGGGATACAATCCCATTTTCTATCAATTAATCTCAGTACATGAGGTTCGTGTACTTTTCATTATGATCTGATCATAGTGTCTTGATATCTTTGCGTAGTTGATTTTCAACTTAAACCTTAATTTTCTTGAACTTTTCAAAAATTTAGACTTATGTTGTATTAGGTAAAGATACTTGTACCTTGAATGATCATCAACTAGGGTGATGAAATATTCATGGATTTATTTTGACTTTTACATTCATTAGACCACTTGGGTCAGAATGTGTAAGTCCAAAACATTCTTTGGCCTTGTAGCCTTATCCCAAAAAAGCTTAATGATTATCTTGCATAAAAGACAAGATCAAAAGACATGTAAATTAATTAACTTTAACTCTTAGAGAATCACTTCTTACTAGTCTTTTTCATCCTATTCAAGTTGATGCGAATCAACTTTAACTGCCAAAGATATATAAGTATCATCTTTAGGAGATTTTTTTTTCTTTTTTTTTTTTCTGAATTCTATAATCCTGAATATCTTAGTATTGTGCAGTGTTGTGAATGTTTACATTTTAACACATACTAATTGTACTTATTTTCAATTGAACATATTTTTAAACAATTTTGAAAATATAAACTTTAATTCTTCAAAGTAATTCATACTATATCACTACAAGAAAATGTGACTACCGTAGCAAAAAATTTGCAATGGTTGCACAACTGTTACAAGGGTTTATACAATTCCAACAACTTTATAAAACATTTTTATAAATCTCTACAATTATGTATATTGCAACAATTAATTTGTAACACTTTGATTAACCACTGCAAGAGTGTATATTGCAACAGTTAATTTACAACAATTCTAAAAATTGTTGCAATAGATGGATACAATTGCAACATTTAGATGTAGGGAAGTATACAGTAGCAGATATAAGGAAATAGTTCTAAAAGTTATACAATAGGTTAATATAGTTAGAGCAAATATATTTGCAATAATTTTATTAATTGTTGTAGTAAAGTCTATTGCAATAGTAAACTTACAACAGTTGTACAACCGTCGTAAGAGATTAATGCAATTTCAGTAGTTACATTGTAACATTCTTATTAACTATTGTAGGAGTGTGTATTTGCAACTGTTAGTTTGTAATGCTAATGAAATCGTTGCAAGTTTTTATACAATTGCAGCACTTATTTAGAAACATTTGTGAAAAAAAATTAAACATTCAAAATAATTGCAATATTTTTTTATCAACGTACGTATATTTATGGTATTGTATATATATAAATTGCTAATTTATAAAAAAAATTATGTTTTTTTATTAAAAAAGTTTATTAACTATATTAATTACCATATTTAGAATTTTAATTATAATTAATTTTATTTTAAAAATAAATATTAATATATAATATTGGTAATATAATATGAAAAATATTTTTATTTCTTTTAAGAGAATTATGCAAAAAGTACAAAATAATGAAAATTAAGTTTATTTATATAACTTTTATAATATATTTTTGTAATCACTATTGAATATAATTTATTTAATCAAATAAATATGACTCAATGAAAGTGTTATGTTGACTTATTAATAAGTGTAAAATTGGAATTTTTGTCTCCATGGCAAGATGGTTCGATTTTGACCAAAAACTTTTAATTTTATCAAATTGAATCATAGACTTAGATATGTTAGAAATGCAAAAAATGTCCCAAATGGGCTAGGTAAAGGAGATATCTATAGAATATAATTGAGCACAATTATCTCCATTAGTATGTAGCATTTTGGCTGATACCAAAAGCAAAGTCATAAGGGCTTGTGCCCAAAGTGGACAATACATCATACCATTATGAAGATATGTGGCGGATCTGTTGTCCTTAACAAGTGGGTATTAGAGTCATGATCTTAATCTAAAGTTCGAATAGACAAATAGTGCAACCTTATATAGTCATATGCAATTGTGGATGAAGAAGGAGATTAAAGGTGCAATTAATAATTGGGGACAACAAGTCGCTTTAGTGGATAAAGGGAGAGATTAAGGATTAAATGTGCAATTAATAGGTACAATTAATTGGCTACCCTCAGTTGCTTCTATGGATATAGGATGAGATTAAGGATTAAAGGTGAAATTAATAGTAGGCAATGTTAGATCCTTCTTAACATAAATTGCTACAAAAAGTGTTGCAGCGGTTAATATAACCACTGCTCAATAAAACCACTACTATAGGGGAGGTACTGTTGTAACGGTTGTGAAAAGTTCACTTCCAACAGTTTTGAAAAGTGTTGCTAGATCCCTCTTAACGCTGCTTTTGCCAGAGGTTTATAAACTGTTGCAAATGTGTTGCAACAATTAATAATCGCTGCCATAGCTCAATAAGACATCTTCTATAGGGGTACTACTGCAACGGTTGTGAAAAGTTCACTTCCAACAATTTTGAAAAGTGTTGCTAAATTCCTCTTAACACTAGTTTTGTTAGAGGTTCATAAATTGCTACAAAATGTGTTGCAGTGGTTAATAATTGTTGTGATAGCTCAATAAAACCACTGCTATAGATCCCATTTCTTGTAGTGTATGAACCTTTTAGTAATAAAGTTTAGAAATTGAATCTCTTATGGTTACTAAAAACATCATATTAAGCATTAAGTAACAAACCATCTTAATGTCTCTCACTACACTAACCGAGATGGGCTTCCTAGTGCCAACCTGTAGAAACTATTCTACATCATTAACTACGTTTGAAGAATTATAATAAAGTATAAATATTGATAGTAGATCTTGTATCAACTGAAATCCAGTAAATCTAATTTACTTTCATTTATTTTTCTTCCCATAGAGGTATTTTAAAAAATTCTTCTCATTATGATTGCCCTGGCTAATTGATAGAACTAGAAAAGTCATATTTTATTTAGCTAACTCGTGCTAGTTCGTGTGGTTTTTAGTTCGTGTGGTTTTTATAAGATTATTGGCTTATTTGTATGAGTTCGAGAAATTGGAGCTTTGTGGAGCGTTTTTGGCATTTTGGAGTTAATTCGGAGCAAATTAGACTTGATTTGGACAAGCGGAGCATGAAAAGCCATGTTAAAGATTAATTTTCCCTTGCCGTTTTTGGCATCTCAACGCTTTAGATAGCGTCAATACGCCAAAATTGGACAAAATATTCAAGAACAGGGCAACATCGAGACACTTCTTATAGCGTCTTGACGCTATCTGGAGGATGTGCGAACAAGGCCTCGCTTGACCATACGACGAGCCTTGGCAAGAAGCTGGTAGCATCTCGACGCTATGTCAATTACTATAAAAGTTTTTTTTTTGTTTTAGGTCAAATCACATCAAAATTCAACAGCCGTCTTTCAGACTTTTTACCTTTCCTTTTCTATCTTATACACATTTTAGCCTAATTTGGTAGTTTATGTATCAATCCATGGGATCAAGATCCATTTTGGAGATGTCCAGCTAGATTTCAATGCCAATTCGGAGGTAAGTCGGGTTGTAATGTAACTTTGTGAGGATTTGGTTTCAATTTCATTTCAATTTTAGTTTAAGTATACTTTGTCTCTTGATTAAATTCTTGAGCATGCTTGCATATTAGAATTGACGCCTTGACTATGTTTGTATGTTCATTGATGTGCTCGTTAATCAGGACCCGTAATTGTCTTTGATTGCATGCTTAATTTAGTAGTAAATAGGTTGGCTCGTGTTTGCATATTAGGGGCTACTCCTTAATTTGTAGTTTTCATGATACGCCTTAGAGGCAAATTTGCGTTCTAATAATATTGGCTATGCATTAATCATATCGTTCTAACCAATCCCTCGCTCGTAATGCAATTGATTCGATAGCATGAATCTAGCTATTTGGGTAAATTTAGGACTAAATTGATGCTAGGTTGAGTTAGTCTAATTAGGAGACCGTTTAGGGGCTCTTTCGGCTTTACCAGTTGAGTCGGTTGGATGCTTAGAAATGGAATTGATTTTCTCTTAAGTTTTCAGTGATCAAAAACTATAGTTACAAACCCAACAAACTCTGAATTGGTGCTGTGTTGAGATTGATTTGCTTCCCTTGCACTTTATTTCTCCTTTATGCATTTTACTTTTATGCATAAACCCTCCCCCCATGTTACGGTTTTATAATTCAAACTGAGAGATTATTCAATTCGACTCCATGTGGTTCGACTCACCTGCTTTTACTACAAATTTTAGCTAGGTTCAGAAATATTATTTTGGCAAGTCTAACAAGCTCGGTCAAAATTGGTGCCGTTGTTGATGAGTCATTTGGCTATTTCTCTCTTTGTTTGGATTCCTAACACCTTTCCTTTGTTTTGTGTATGATCGCTCTTTCTTCGCAAGAAATCAAACTTTAATATTTTCTTGAAATTGCGAAGGAAGAGTGGTGCTTGAGGAGAGAAGCAAAGGAGAGAGAAGGTGAGCTAAACACGCAACTCAATCATAACCTCGACGAAGTACCCCAAGAAGAAGCAATGGTTGAACGCACCTTAAAACAATTGGCAGCCCCTAATTTTAATCAACAACCCCTCTACATCACATACTCCGAGACTCAAGGTGACTTCGAACTTAAACTGGTTTAATTCACTTACTGCATATTTTTCGTGGTAGTGCAAGTGAGGACCCATATAGCCACCTGAAAGAGTTCCACATTGTATGTTCGAGTATGAAGCGCCATGGCGTCACTAAAGAGCAGATAAATTTGAGGGCATTTATGTTCTCCTTGAAGGACCAAACAAAAGATTGGTTGTATTACCTGTCTTATGGGACAATCACAACGTGTGTCGAGATGAAGAGGTTGTTTCTTGAGAAGTTCTTCCCTACTTTTAGAGTTGCGAACATTCAGAAAGAGATCAGGGGATCACAAAGATCATCAAGGAGACCCTATAAAAGTATTGGGAGAGTTTCAAGCGCTTATGTGTGAGCTTTGTCCACCATCAGATCTCAGATCAGCTACTCATATAGTACTTCTACGAAGGACTGCTACTTACAGATAGAAGCATCATCGATGCAGCCAGCGGAGGAGCCTTGGTGAATAAGAGCTTTGGAAGCGAAGCTGTTAATCTTAAGCATGGCGGAGGACTCACAACAGTTCAAGACACGAGCCCCAGGAGGAGTTGGGCAAACTAAAGAGGTAAATGAACTTAAAACTCAAGTTTTTGAACTTACCTCTCTTGTTCATCAGTTGGTTGTAGGACAGGCACAGATGGCAAAAGCATGTGGCTTATGCTCCACAGTAGGTCACACTACAAATGTCTGTCCTCAACTACAGCAATACTCGATTCTAGAGGTAATTGGTATAGGGGGCTACGCCAGCAATCAGTAGAGGAGGTACAATCCCTATAGCAACATGTATAATCTAGGGTGGAGGGATCACCCCAATTTCAGTTATGAAAATCAAGGTAATCAACAAAGACTACCACAAAATTTTAACAAACCACCTCAGTAGGCACTTTTGCAATCACAAGCCTCTAGTTCGGGTTTAGGTATGTCTCTTGAAGACATTGTCAAAAATTTAGCCACTAACACACTTCAGTTTCAACAGGAAACACATGCTGAAATGTAGAATTTGGGGAATTATATCACCCAACTCGCCACCACTATTAGTAGACTTGAGGCCCAAAACTCAGGTAAGCTTCCTGCTTAACCTGAAAGTGAACCCGAAGGAGAACGTCAGTGTTACTTTGAAGAATGATAAAGAGATCCCCTCGAGAACCCCACCTGAAGAGAGTTCATCTTCAGAAGTTCTTGAAGAGGAAAAGAGTTTCTTACCACCAAAGAAAGGTGTAATTTTTAATCCTCCACTGATTTAAATTCTTATGTACCTAAAGCTCTTTTCCCTAGTAGGTTAGCCAAGCCTAAGGAGAGCTTCCAGGAGGGATCGAGATTAACATACCTTTGTTGGATGCCATCAAACAAGTTCCAAAGTACGCCAAATTTATGAAGGAGCTGTGCACCAATAAAAGAGAGATCAAGAAGAATGAGCGTGTATTGGTAAGTAAGAATGTATCAGCCATACTTCAAAGAAACATGCCAGAAAAATGTAAAGATCCAGGTATGTTCACCTTACTCAGTGTGATTGGCAGCAAGAAGATAGAACATGTGCTTCATTTAGGAGCTTCTATAATGTCATGCCTTATTTTGTCTACTAGGAGCTTAAGTTAAATAATTTACATGAATCCGGTGTTGTGATTCAATTAGCTTATAGGTCTTATATACACCCTCTAGGAATAGTAAAAGATGTCTTCATTAAAGTCAATGAGTTGATTTTTCTTGCTGATTTTTATGTATTGAAAATGGATGAGAATTACCCATCTACTTCTGAATTTATTTTATTAGGGAGGTCGTTCATGAAATCGACCAAGACTAAGATTTCTATTGATGAAGGTACTTTATTTGTTGAGTTTGGTGATGAGATTGCTAGATTTAACATCTTTGATGTCATGAAGTACCCTAGTGAAGTTCATAATTCTCTATGTTATATTGATGTAGTTGATTCTCTGGTGCAGGATTTATTTTTAAATGATGATGTTGAGTTTGAGCAGAATTCTCTTGATCTTTGTGATGAGATTGGTTTGAAGAAGTTGTCCTCAGCTAATATTTTTGAACCTTTTTGTTTTAATGCTGAAATTTCTACCAAATCTAATAGAATGCTTCCCTCTGTTGTGCAAGCACATAAGTTAGAGTTGAAGGCTTTTCCTGATTACCTTAAGTAAAAGTACTTTGGTGATTTGGAGACTTTGTTTGTCATCATCTCCAAAGAGCTTACATCTAAATAGGAAGACAAGTTGGTTTGCATGTTGAAGGAGTACAAGTTAGCCATTGGGTAGACTTTAGCTAACATCAAAGGAATTAGTCCAGCTTTGTGCATGCATAAGATCTAGCTAAAGGAGGATGCAAAGCCATCAAGGGAGCCTCAGAGATGTCTTAACCCAGCAATGAAGGAGGTGGTAATGAAGGAAATATTTAAGCTTCTTGATGCAAGTATCGTCTATCCTATATCTTATAGCAAAAAGGTAAGTCCAATTCATGTTGTTTCGAAAAAGATTGGCATAACTGTTGTGAGGAACCAAAACAATGAATTAGTGCCCATGAGAGTGCAAAATGGATGGAGGATGTGTATTGACTTTAGGAAGCTTAATAATGTGACTAGAAAATATCACTTTCCTATTCCATTTATTGATCAAATAGTTAAGCGTTTGGTTGGGAAGCCTTTTTTCTTCATTCTTGATGGTTTTTTAGGATTTTACCAGATTCCTGTAGAGCAGGAAGATTAAAAAATACTACTTTTACCTGCCTTTTTGGTACATTTTCCTACCGCATGATGCCCTTTGGACTGTGTAATGCTCTAGGTACGTTTCAACGTTGCATGATGAGTATATTTTTTTCAGTATATTGACAAATGCATAGAGGTGTTCATGGATGATTTCGCTGTCTATGGGGAGTCCTTTGATGAATGTCTGTCAAATCTTGCCAAGGTCATGAAAAGATGCATTGAATCTAATTTGGTCTTAAACTTTGAAAAATGTCATTTCACGGGTAATCAGGGTATAGTGTTTGGACATGTAGTTTCCTCAAGGGGCATTAAAGTAGATAAGGCTAAAGTTTATATTGTGGCTAACCTCCCTTACCCTACAAACATTACGGAAGTTCGATGGTTTCTTGGACATGCAGGATTTTATCACAGGTTCATTAAATATTTTAGCAAGGTTGCTCTATCGATGACAAAGTTATTGAAGAAGAATGTCCCATTTGAGTTCGGCGAGGAGTGTAAGAAGGCATTCAATCTATTGCAGGAATTATTGACTTGCGCATCTGCCATCCATCCTCATCAATGGGACTGTTCTTTTGAGATTATGTGTGATACGAGTAACTACAGTGTGGGAGTTGTCCTAGGTCAAAAGATCGATAGGAGGAGCCATGTTATCTATTATGCATCGAGGACCCTCAATCCTGCGCAGTGAAACTACACTGCAACTGAGAATGAGCTTTCTTTCTATTACTTTTTCCCTTGATAAATTTTGTTCTTACATTCTAGGTTCTAAAGTAATTGTTTACTTTGATCATGCAACTTTACGATACTTGCTGACGAAGAAGGAGTCCAAGCCACACTTGTTGAGGTAGATTTTGCTCCTCCAAGAATTTAACTTGAAGATAAAGGACCGTAAGGGATCAGAGAATTCGATTACTGATCACCTGAGCTGCCTAATAAGGGATGACAAAGAGGTACCTCTTAATGACAAGTTTCCTGACGAGCATTTATTTTAGATACAAGGTATGACTCCTTGGTATACAGATCTTGTTAATTATCTTGTTACAGAAAGTCTACCTAGTGGTCTTAGTAAGTCTAGGAGAGATAAAATTAAGAGTGAGTCGAGGTATTATGTTTGGGAAGAACCATACTTATGGAGATTTTTTTCGGATCAAGTAATTAGACGTTGTGTCCTTGATTGTGAAATGCAGTTTTTCTTAGGTTTTTGTCATGATATGCTTGTGGAGTCCATTTTGGGCCTAGACGTACTGCTAGGAAAATGTTTGATTCAGGGTTGTTTTGGGAGTAATTATTTAGGGATCCCTATGAATTCTATAGAACATGTGAAAGATGTCAGAGGGTAGGAACTATATCACGTAGAAATGAGATGCCTCAAATTCCTACTATGATTTGTGAGATTTTTTATGTATGGGGCATGGACTTTATGGGCCCTCTGCCATCTTCTTGTGGTTACTGTTATATATCATTGGCTGTAGATTATGTTTTGTAGTGGGTGGAAGCAAAAGCCACCAACACTAACAACTCTATAACTGTTGTAGGATTCTTGAAGCTAACATATTTAACAGGTTTGGAGTACCAAGAGCCATAATCAGCAATCAAGGGACCCATTTCTACAATAAGACAATTGAGGCATTAATAAAGAAGTACGGAGTGAATCACAGAGTTGCCACTACTTACCACCCTCAGACGAATGGGCAGGCAGAGATCTCGAATTGAGAGGTAAAGTCCATCCTTGAAAAGACCATCAATTCAGGTACGAAGGATTGGAGCCTCCAGTTAGATGATGCCTTTTGGTATGCCACACTGCTTACAAGACCCCTATAGGGATGTCTCCCTACAAGCTAGTATTTGGTAAGGCATGCCATTGCCCGTAGAGATCGAGCATAGATCATATTGAGCGGTAAAGAAGTGTGATCAGGGTGAACTTTGACCCCAATGCAAGTGCACATTGTTGATGCAAGTAATAAAACAGGAGTATTCCTGAGTATCGATCCCACAGGGAACGGTGTAACAAAAATATTGTAGAGTAAAATACAAGGAGAATTGTAACTTGGAAACTAAAAATTTCACAAACAAGGTTGGGAGGGTGTGTTTGGTAAAAATAAAATAATTGCAGAATTTAATTGCAAGTTAAAGTGACAAAGATTGTAGAACTGAATTGCAGAATCGAAAATTGCAAGATTGAATACCAACTAAACAGACTTGATAAACAGAATGAAAATTGAAAAAGAAATTCTTTAGAGAAAGGAGGGGCTCAAGAATGTCATTGCCCTAAGTTGTAATTGTAAACCAAAATTGCAATTCCAACCTATTCTACATTCAATTATAAACCAAAATTACTACTCCTATTCACCTTGAAATTAGGTTTTAGGAGACTAAGTGAGTGACCTATATGTCTATGGTCCCTCTATCTTAGGTAATTTTGGCTCAATAATTTCTTAGGTTTTGGAATCTTTGATCCCTATGTCTAGGGTAAAGAATTTGCTTATGTCTAAGCTCTTGTCTCCATCACTTGAGCAAAATCCGCTTATCACTAATCTCGTCGATATTAGATCTAATCTTGAGTTGTTACCCTAGTTGATCAATCTAGGATCTCAACGAAATTTTATTCAATACAAGCAAACAATTGAGAAGAAGGCTTGGTCTTTGTTGGAACTTTGGCTACAATTACTTCTTAAGGAATTCACATCCTTGAAGCCCCTAAAAATTTTGGCTCATATTAAAAGTAAAAATCCCACAACAAACTTTAGAAATTAATTTCGTACTATTAATACATCTGACACATAATTTAAATGTGGGAATTTATCCTCTAAAAAAGGAAATATTGAATGACTTGATCGTAAATTATAAGATATTAATTAACCAAAAATATGTCATTCCCCAGCAACGACGCAAATTTCAACATCTCGACGTTGTGACCTAATTCATAAAACAAAGAAGGAAAGTTGAGGTTGTGTTGAGACGCTACCCATAGTGTCTCAATGCTATGGATGGAAGATGCCTCAAGCGCGCGTTTTGGATGTTGAAATACCCAAAAGTGACGTCTCAACGCCACTCGTGCAAATTGTATAGCTTGCATGATAGAATTGACAGCATTGAGATGCCATAGACATCGTTGAGATGTTGTCCTCTCGGGCTCCATTGTTGTAGCTTGTCCTCTTTTTAATTCAAATGCTCCAAAACACACCTTTGCGCTCCAAATACTCCAATATCTTCTCCACAATTTTATTGTAATTACTCGAATCCTGCAAAATAAATAAATTTAGTAAATGAAAGTATACTTTAAGCCATAATCTAGCAAAAATGTAAGCATAGAAATAGCACACAAGTGTGTTATCACTAGTCGGTTCATTTCAGAATTTGGTTGTTGTCTGTTCTCAGGGTTATGTAATTGTTGATCTAGGGGGTCTCTAGGAAGTTGTGCATCAACCATACCTACTATTTGTTCCCTCAACCTTCTCCTAAAGGTCCTTTCTATTTATGGATCCAAAATAAACTCTTACCCAGGATGTTATTCATGCATAGCTACAGTGTAAAATAGAAAAAATCAGCTTTAGTTAGCTTCTTTCTTTAAGCTCAAATTCACTAAAAATCAGTTCCAGCAAACTAAAAATCACACTAATCCCTAGCAACGACGCCAAAAACTTGTTACCAAAATAGAGTGCAGCTAATTTTGCAATAAAAACACTCCTAATATGTGCAAGTATACACAGTCTAAAGTAGTAAGTAATAAGTATTTCAATCATTTTCTACAAGGATTAGTTTACAAGTAATACTAAGCTTGACTCAACTTTAATGAATTTTAAAGGTAACCAAATAAAGATAAAGAATCACTAAGTCTCCTAGAGCAATTAAAATACAAAATAGTAAGCAGAGAAACTGAGTAACGTAAGAGAACAACCAAAAGAAATGGAAAGAAGATAGGATTAAAAACAAAAGGTAAAAGCAGGCACAGATTAAGGGTTTATTACACTATCATGAGACTAATTTGCTTAATCAAAACCTATGCTCAATTGAACCACACAACAATAACCACGTGATTCTTCTAGAATTTCCCTTTTTATAGCAGCTTAACTCTCATTAAACTACTCATTTATCAACATTGCTTGTGTGCACTAGGTGCGTGATTATCCCTAACTCCCCCCAATTTACTGAAAGCTAAGCTTTGAAATGGCCTTAATGTGAATAATGAGCAATCGATTTTCCTTTCTTTTTCCCAAAATAGAAGAAAATAGTGAATGAATTAGCTAGCCAAACTTAATCTAAACATTATCATGCATTCCACTCAAAATTAGTTCAAATAAACACAAGGAACTCCAGCTCAAGTCTCACTACAATGTAATGTTCCCTAATCCTTGCCTAAAAGTACTTAGCTCATATTAAAAAGAAGAAAACAACTAAACTGAAATAAAAGTGCAATTAACAAAAGTTTATCTACTCTAATTGTACAAAGAAAGGAATAAGAACAAGAAGATGAGAAAAATCCAAATGAAGAAGCTTCCAAGAGTCCTTTTCTCCTGTTTTCAACTCCTTTCTCTAAGTAGACGCTCCTTGAAATTGCTTTCTCCTCTTCCTTATCATAATCCTTTCCCCAATACCAATCCATTTTCCAAAAAAAAGCTAGCAGTCCTTTTAGACCCCTCATTTTCATCCATTTCAAGGCTGATTAGACAAGGCATCAGAATTAGCAGCTCCCCATTGGTCTTTTTTAGCTTAGCTGGCTCCACTTGTACAACTCATTTAATGACAGACTTTGAATGTGAGCCTCAGGTGATATTTTACACAAAGAATGTTCTAGAAAGCATTATTCCATCAGCAACATTTGGCACTCAGAGCATAAATCCTTAAGTCTGTTGTCACCTGAAGCAAAAACTACACAAGTAAGCTCAATTGCAACAAAAAATTGATAATTAGCTCAACTATAGACTAAAACATCCTTCATACACAATGGCACTTAAAATAGGGGACTTCCACTACTACTCTACAAATTGCTACAAAAGATATAAGATTAAAAGGGAAATTTGACAACTATAACTCTTTTATGAAGAGTTATCACACCTATAGAACCAGAAAGGATTGTGTGTTGATTAATCCAAGTTCTCATTGACCATAAAAATATAGGTTCAATTATTTAGACTCCTAAGGGTGCTTTAAAATAAAAGCTGAATAGGAGTAGAATTGGGTTCACTGCACCAAGTACTTTATGGTGAGCATGCAGGTGCATATAGGCAACATTCTCATTTAAGGGCAGATACGTATTTGAATTCCCACAATACTATTGACATCTTTGCACCTTTTCTACATTTGGACTTTTAGCATTTCAAACAACAACTCCTCACATATTTTCTTGGTTACTAATAACTCTTATTTACAAGGGTTATTTAGCTCTAAATGCAAGTTTATTCCTTGGGAGATTGAACGTTTGTAATGTTTCTCATACTAAATATAGTTAGAATTATGCAAAAGTGAGTCAAGCATATGTTGATAACCTTAATGTGCTAAATGAACTAATTTGAGTGCAAAAGAACCATTTTTAGTGAAACTTAAGTGTTTTGTATGTTTTGTGTAGATACTGTGGAATTAGCTACTATGCGTCCGTAAGGTCTGCCAGAGAAAATCACTCTACAGCTGCAAAGCTCCCAGTTGGTTGTTTCAGCATGATCGTGGTCAAAATAGATTGAGGTATTTTTGAAATTTTCTCCCTCAACTGGCTACGAGAGTCAATGATCAAGTCCTTCACACTATTTTCGGCAACAACCCTCTCCTTAGAGGTGTATAAAAGGCACTTAACTCACCATTTTGAAGGGAGAGCGGAGAGAAGTTGGAGACTTAGTTCGTGAAACCTTAGAAGAAACCCTAAAAGTTGTCTAAGAGATGAAACTCTCTGCCAACTGCCCATATTAAATTCCAGCAACCATTCAAGAGTATGCTTGTAAAAACTCGATTCCTTTTGAGAAAGGAAGAATCGATTTAGACCTAGAGGATTTCTAAAGTGTTTTCTCCTTTCTTTGTTCGACAATCACCATTAGTTTACCATTTTCCATATTTCAATTGTTCTATCTTTATTTTCTTTTTATAATTTCATTTGTAATCATGATTTTCAATTCAATGAAATACTTTTCTGTTTATCTTTTCATTATGAGCTAATTCTTACCTAGGGATTCAAATGTGTTGATGCCTTAAAGAGATGAAACAAGCTTAATATATGTAGTTTTGCAAAGTTGCCCAATACTTGAGTGTAGTTTGGTTTTATTGAACTTAAAATCTATTGTAAGTTTGAATTGGCCACTTAGGTTTACATACTAAGTTAAAAGTTCAATACTAAAACAGTTGAAACATAACAGATGTCCTAAAACCAATATAGGAATAAGAGCCTAGACATAGGACTTTAATGCTTGACCCTAGACATAGGGCAACACTTATAGAACCTAAGGAATTGTGTGTTGAATTAACAAAGTTAAATTAGTCATAGACATATAGATTTAATTACTTAGGCTCTTAAAGGTGCTTTAAAATAAAGGCTGAATAAGAGTAGAATTTTGTTCACTATATAGAGTATTATTGATAACTCTCATTTATGAGGGTTACTTAGCTCTAAAACCTAAGTTTATTGTTTAGGAAGTATGTATTTATTGTTGTAAATCATGTCATATAGAAAAAAATTTAAGTAAAAAGGAGCCAAGCACTTGTTTTCAACCATGAGTTTTTAAAAGAAAGTAATTAGGTGTAAAAGGAAGCAATTTTGGAAGGATTCAATGTGTTTTTGTGTTTTTGTGCAAAAGCTGTGCTTTTGCCCAGTTACTGTCAAAGTTGCACCCACATATTAACCAGAGGACAAAATTAGTAGAAACTGGAAAGTGATTAAATTACGACCAACATACGACCGCAATTAGACCAAATCGACAGACAATGCGTGATTCATGGAATTGACAAATTCTTCAATCAATATTCAATCAATCTCTCTCAATCACAGATGTAATGGCGAAGCTAGCTCATCCCACTGATTTCAGCAGTAAACCCTAGCTTTTGAGGCCTATATAAGACAACCTTTTTTTCCAAGAAAAGGGAGCTTGAAAGCCTATCGAGAAATCAAGAGAAGTTTGTTGTTTTGAAGATACAAGGTTTTCACTCCGATTTTTCTTTACTGTTGTGCATAGTCTCACTTGATTTAAAAGAACAAGTTGTAAATACTCGATTCACCTTGAAAAAGAGGAATCGAGTTAGATAGAGAAGCAAGCAATAAGAGTTTTTTTCATCTCAATTTCTATTTTACATTTCTGTTTTTCTATTCAATTCTTTTAGTTTCCTTGGACAAATTTTGTATCACACCTTTATTCTGTTATAATATGAAGTCAAATTTCAACTTATTCTATTTTTTCTTTTAATTTAAAATGAGCTCAGTTTCTCTTTGGGATTCCAAGATGTGGATGCCCTAAAGTAGGAAGTAAGCACCACTTTGTGATTTGCAACCTTGCTCAACACTTAGCATCGTTGCTTTTATTTAGTTTAGATCTCATTTTTAATCTAAATTGATCACTTAGGTTAGCATGTCATGTTGAATCCAATACTAAAAGGGTTGGGTAAATTCGGTTTTCATAAAAGAAATATAGGAAAAAGAGCTTAGACATAGGATTTTGAATTTGACCCTAGACATAGGGCAAAGCCTATAGGGCAATAAAGTTGTATGCCAATTTATCAAAGTTTTATTAGTCATAGACATATGTGTTTAATTACTTAGGCTCCTAAAAGTACCTTAAGTAAAGGTTGAATAGGTGTTGAACTTGGTTCACTGTGCAAAGTGTCAAAAAGGTAGGTTGCAGGCGCAAACAGGTTGCATTTGCTCGAACCCTTTTGTATTCGAAAAAGTAAGTTGCGGGCACATATGAGAAGCAGTCCTTGTTAAGAGGGTAGGTTGTCGACACAATCTCCATAAGGGCTGAAACATATTTGAATCTCTCTTCTTTTATCAATTTTATCTATTGTTTCCTTTCTCTTTTTGTCATCATTTATTATTTTCTATTTTCACAAACAAACAACCATCTCAATTATTTTCTTTGTTATTTTGGTCACAAACTTTAAGGAGGTCTTTGCTTTCGAATTGAGCTTTATTATATCATTCCCTTAGGATTCGATACTTGGAGTACTTCCATGTTATTACTTGGTAGACAATGTGCCCTTGCACTTGGTTGGGATCTTTGCAATTTTGCTTTGCATCTCGGAGACCATCAATTATGCGGCGACTATGCGGGTGAATATATGCAGTTTCACTTTTAAGGGCAGAAACTCACTTAAATCTCTATAGTACCATTCACACCCTTACACTTTTCTTAAATTGCATTTTTTAAGCACGTCAAACACCCATTTCTCCACTATTTTGCGTGGTTACCATTAGTTGCTTTATTGACAAGGTTTTTTCACTAAACATTCTTTTGCATTTACACTCATCTCTGTGGATTGATACTCTAGAATACTCCAGATATTACTTGGTGATAGTGTATATACTTGCACTCATGCTTGGCTGATTATATTATCTTTTGCAAATTCCAACCCTCCACTTATTATAATTCAGTTGTCGCCTTCGCATTCACCAGTTACCAAACATTGCATTCTAATAAAATTTTCACTAAAAATCATTCGAATTTATACTAGTTTATGTGGGATAGATACTCTGGAATACTTCCAGATATTACTTGTTGACAGTGTATACTTACACTTGGCTGATTCTCTTTCGCAGATTCTGACCCATCAATCCTTTGTTCAGCTCAGCCGCTCATCACTCTATCTCGTAGTTCGCATCCTTAAATGGTTCCTCTCCATAAATATGAGGCCTTCGAGCCTATTTTAGCATCAATAATAGATTCCTTTGAATAATACCTTCCTTTAACCAATTAGGTTGGATGTTTGAGGATTCTCCATACTTGCTTTAGTGCTTTGTTAAACTCTTCAAAACTGAAATTTAGACCCCTCACTCCTTTTGTAGACACATTTTCCTCCAACATAATTAGTGAATTTGATTGAATCTACCTATCCCCACCAAAACATGGTTGTGAATATTGAGGATCGGAGATCTTTCTACAGATCGCCGGTAGCATATGATTTAGGACCCATCGTCAGCCTAAAGTTGAATTGGTTGTTGGTAGCATTACCAATTATATTTCTTTCACAAGTTGACAACACCACCGCTAGCTAGCACTCGAGCAAGAATCCCTTGCCAATTGAATTTTAACACTACCGTCCCAATCACTCTTAGTGACTTGTGCTAACATTGAAGTTCATGGTCATGGATTATAATTGAAAAGAAAATTTATACAAAAAAAAAAAAAAAAAAAAACCCACTAGGTTTTACAATTGATCTAATAAAAACAATTAAATCTAATGTCAAATAGCCTAAACAGTCAACTTGCAAACCACCACCATATCACACATATGATAAATTAAAATACCCACCATACAAAACTTCAATTCTAAATAAAGAACAAAGATCGCTCTGATACCAATTGATAGGAATGAACACTTCACCCCACAGCGGAAGACTATGATTTCTAAACAATTTAGAAATCAATTTGGCATTGTCTTTGATTTTATTTAGAATTAAACTAAAATAAAACTTAAGCAAACAAATACCTTAAATAATAATAGAGAAAGTTCTGATGAGTGTTTACTTCTTGTATTCTAGCGAATCTCCACGTGTTCCAGCGAATCTTGAATCTTCACAAGATATTCCTTGCTATGACTCGAACACAGGACCAGGGCTTGTGGGAACCTCTTGAAAGAAAATTCATAGGGAGGAAAATTTGTAAAGAGAATTCTGAATTTTCTCTATGGAAAATATGATATATTTTGGCTCAACCCAAGGGTCCTATTTATAGGGGACCTAGGACAAAATCTTTGCCAAAATTAAATTATATATTATAATATCTAATATATTATAACACATATTTAACATATTTGAATCTCATTCAAATCTTCAAAAATCTCCTATGAATTATATTTATCTATTTGAATCTCATTCAAATTTAATATATATTGTTTCCTTTAATATAATGTATCTAATACATAATATATTTTTCTTTTTAATATTTAATATATTAAATACAATAAATATATTTTCCTCATTTAATATATCCAATATATATTAAATATTGTTTGGAACATTTCAAATTTTTTCTTTCAACTAAATTGATCATTTTAGTGTTACTATGAGCTAGCAATGGGACCTTATGGACCTACAGATTATAAGCTCCAATGATACAAAATTAGTTAATTAAACTCAAATCAATCAACTTTCATTCACTGACTCTAGGTCACTCTACTATAGACCTAGAATTGCACTCTTATGCACTATAGAACTAGTTGTGTCTATGGATATTACAATTATATGCAAGTTGATCATTCACGAGTTGTTCTTAATTACAGTTGGGTCAAAAGTTCATTTTACCTCTGTAATTACATCTTATACCTTAAGTACCATTGGTTTTCTAATGAACAATTTGTTGATAATCCAATCATAAACTAAGCCCTCTTAGGCCAATGAGAGGGTGAGGCCCCATTGTTTAAGTCTCGAAATTAGCACTTAAGGGAACTACTCATTTATTTTTCCTATATGGTAATAGTGAATTCTATCTTGTGAAACTTATGTTCCCAGCTCCCTATTTAGTCAAGTCTCCAAAATGGTAGGCTTATTGAATCGTCTACAAAAGTCACTCTTGCCCATGCAAATTAAAGGACAATACCTCACAGACAGGATTTTAACACTCACTCAGGATTAAGATCGAGTCATATATGATCATCTTATTGAAATATTAATCTTCTCAATTAACGAATTTATAAAAAGAGATTAAATATTTCGTGGTCTAGTTTTATACAAACTCATTGTATATGATAGCTCCACTCACATGTCTCCACATGTATGATTTGGATCAAATCATTTTAAACTGTTACAAAGTAGGTCGTATCAATAGTATTACTAGGATAAGGCATCCAACCTTATCCATATCCATATACTATAGACCTTTTAAGTTATTTCTTGAACATGATTCTTCTGAATGTCAACTACATATTGTTCAAGATTATACTTATAATTTTAGAATTTTATGTAATAAATAATATAAATTGCAAATAAAATTAATCAAATAATTATTAAATAATAAAACATTAATTACGAAGCTTTAGCATATAAATCCCAACATATTCAACAATCAACCCCTTTCAAACACTATTTAACCTCATCAAACTCTTCTCTCTCCACATGTATGGGACCCACATACCATTATTTTCTCTCTTCTCTCACTCATATATGTGGGTCTCACTCTCTTTCTCCCCCTTAAACCTTGTGGGCCCCTTTCTTTTCTCTTTTTTATTATTCTTCTTTCTCTTTTTTTTTTTACAAATCTTTTTTATAAGAAATATTTTATGCTAATTAATACTTAAACTATGCTCTAAATACTTAGTAACTAAAATACAAATAATTTATAAAATAAAATTTTGACAATTGATTTTTTTTTTAAAACAAAAACACTAGCAATTTTATTTTAAAGTTATATTTTTAAAATATAAAGTATATATAAATTTATATATTATCTTAGACTAAAATTTCTTATAATTTTTTCTTTTGGACTAAAATTTATTATAACAAATAAAATATAAAGTATATATAAATTTATATATTATCTTAGACTAAAATTTCTTATAATTTTTTCTTTTGGACTAAAATTTCTTATAACAAATAACAACATTATTTTTATCTTAAAAAAATAATTTTTATTTCTTTATTTATATCTAATTAACAATAGTTCAAAAAAAATGAGTTTTCTGATTGTAAGATAAGAAAACTATATTTTAGACTTACTCACATTAATATTTAAAATTTAAAAAAAAAACCATTTAATTTTAAGTTAACATGTGAAAATTTAAAAAAAAAAATCAAATTAACAATATTCAAAGTAACAAAAATAAATGATATTTTATTTTAAATTTATTAAAATAAAATTAATAATATTTAATTTTAAATTAGTAATAGTAAAAAAAAAAGTATTTAATTTTCAAATGAGCCCTATCCAAGATATCAAAAGTATATATATGATATTTTAATGGTGGGGGTTCGATCCTGCAACTATGCAGTTTATTAATTATTTACCGCCCAAATTTTTTGCTAAGCGCTTGCATTACCACTCCCAAGGTGGGGGTTCGATCCTGCAACTATGCAGTTTACTGTTTATTTACCGCCCAATTTTTTTACCGCCCAATTTTTTTGGCTGAGGGCTTGCCTTACCACTCCCATGGTGGGGGTTCGATCCTGCAACTATGCAGTTTATTAATTATTTACCGCCCAAATTTTTTTTACTTTAATGAACTTTTTGGTGATTTTTTGAAAGACAAATGTATTGTTCATCAGTCTACTTGTCGAGATACTCAACAGAATAACATAAATATATGTTATTTTATTTTTAATTTAATCAAACAACCTACATAATATGACTATTCCTTTTTTTTATTAACTTTTTTTTGTGTGTGTGTACAACCAATTGAGTATGTAGTATGTTATCTTTCATTGGCTTCTTTTTTAATCGTTTTTTGGAGTATGGGTCTTATTTTATAGCTACATACATTGATTGAACTAATGACTGGGTTATATAATGAATGTTGCGATTATTGGATACTTTAGTTATTCTTAAATTTTACATGGCCATAAATGGAGAAAGAAAATAAATTAGGGTTATAGGGGACCAAGGATTAAAAAACTGTCGATTTCTCCCGATATTTTGATGATATATCGTCATTTTCAAGGTATCAATAGAGATAGTGGGTGTTAAGATCGTTTTGACCAATTTATCACCAAAGAATCACCAAAATCGTTGATTTATCGTCGATATATCGTTCCACAGATATATCACGAATAAGACAACATAAACGTGGATTTCTCGTTGATGAATCGCCTAATTATCAACATGTCGTCCTCTTTTCTTACATGTGAGGTTCTAAAATCTCACCTCAATTTCAACTTTTTCCATTGTTTTTCACCTCAAAATTCAATTCCAACTTGAAATTTGATGTGAGTTTTGCTTCTTTGACTAGCCAAACATTGATTCCCTCTTTCATTTTCAAGATTTTTATTTGAGAAAACCACAAGAAAACCTCATTTTTCCCCACAAAAAATGCCTAATTCTTCCTTATAAATACCCCCCACCACACCACTTGTCTCCCACAATACTCTCAACTTGATTAACTCAATCTCTCAATTTCTTCCTCTTAGCTCTCAAGCTCTCCTCTTCTAGTTGTAGACTCTCTCATTCTAACTCTTCTTTTTTTTTTTAAATACTATAATTATTTTATGTTTATGTTTAATGTTATAATTCTCACCCCTATTATGTTTATTAGGGGTGAACAAAGAAAGCCAAAAAATCAATCTAACCGATCAAAACAGATCGAACTGACGTCAGTTGGTCGGTCTGATGAACGGTTTGGTCGGAGTCGGTTTAATGTATTTAAAAAATCGACAGTTGGTCGATCAGTCTAGCCTGAACGTTGAAAACAGACCAACCAACCGACTTCCATTTTAAAAGAAAAAAGCGTGAGATTTTGTACAAAAGGATCATTGCACCTTGCAAAACCACCTTGAAAAATTAGTGGGCTGGTGGTTTTCTCAAGTTGGTTTTGGTACTTTATCATTAAAAAAAGAAAATTATTTTCTCTCACCAGACATCACCATCATTGTTTCTCATTTCTTTTCACTCTCTCTTCCACCCCATCCCTTCATCTCTCTTTCTTCTCTTCCCTTTCCCTCCTCCCTCTTCCACTTTTCCTCTCTCTTTCTTTGCTTCCTTTTCTCTCTTCTTAGTTCTTTACGTTTTACTTTCTCTCTTCTCCTCTTCCTTTCATTCAGACAGTGTGGTTTAGTAAGCTACAAGCAACAGAAGGAGGCGGCGGAGGTGAAAAATGAGATTGTTGTTGGTGGTGGTGGGTCATATAGGACGTATATGGTGAATCATAGGAAGGGATGTGGGGATAGTGAGAGTAGTCGGTGTTATGATGGTAGTGAGATGAATGTCATTCATAGGTTTTTGTTGAAGCCCAATAAACTTGACTTCTCCATCCAGACTCTTCTCTCTTTGTCTCTCCCCTCCCAACTCTCCCTCGATCTTGTGTCATAAACTGGCCAAAACCAACCGACTGTCATTATGGTCGATCGGTCAGCATTACAAACCCTCCCAAACCCAAATGCCACCAACCAAAATAAATCGACATGTCAAGTTTTGGAATCGATTTGAGCCCAAAACTAATGCCGACCGATCGATGTACACCCCTAATGTTTATGTTTAATGTTATAATTTTCATCTCTATTACGGTGAAGTGACCTTTTTTTCTCCCATATCTCTTTTCTCCTAGTTCTCTCATCTCCTCCCTTCTTACTATTCCCTTCCCATCAGCACTACCCATGCCCTTTTAGCCATGCCTCACCACCCTTCTGAACGTTTTTCGGTACACATTAAGTCTATGAAAGATGCTAGCACCGAGCCTATCTTTCAGGGTTGAAAGAAAGACCTTTTCCTTAGAAGATGAGCCTAAGAAAGCCAACATTTTCTGTATTACAAAAACAATAAGCGATTGAAGCTTTTCCCTTACCTTTGCCAAAGAGTCCTTTTCATGGTTCCATGTGTGCTTCACTAGGTCATGTGATCTTCCATTAACCTAAAAGTTCTCCAATGAAACAAGGGTTGAGGAGAGTGTTATTTGGGTTGAGAAAATCTCTAAAAAAAGGGACATTGTGTGGAGATAGCTAAGATGGGAGCAAATGGAAGCTTAAATAAGCTCATTCTCTTGGTTGGTGAGGAAAGGAAGGGTTGAAAAAGCTTGATATCCATCATTAACTCCTTCACTAGCCAAAAGCCCCCGGTTATTAATGGAGCTTCTAACTACAAAGATGCATTGAAAAAGAGCCTTAATGAGCCCACCAACCACACCGACTAGCCTATTAAGATCAACGATAACGATCATTCACCCCCTCAGTTTGCAACTTTATACCTCTCATCTTCAGTCATTGTCCAATGGGAGCATTTTCATGACAACTGGCATGATATCATGCGTGCCCTTCAGCAAAACTTCTTGACTTTCTCCTCCGTTAGCCCTTTGCAACCGAATAAGTCTTTGCTCTCGTGTGAGGATAATGAACAAGCTCGAGTCTTAACAAACATCAAGGGATGGTATAAGGTGGGTAAATATCAAGTGCATTTCCTCCCTTGGACTGCTAAAAATATGCTTGGTGAACCAAAGGTACCTTCTTATGGAGGATGGATTAAGGTTCGGAATCTACCATTAGACAAATGGTCCATAGAGGCCTTCAAAAAGATTGGTAAAGAATGTGGTGGGTATTTGAAAACGGCCAAAAAGACTTTGTCATGCATGGACATGATGGAGGTTTGCATCAAGGTGAAAGAAAACTATCATGGCTTTCTCATAGCAAAATTCATTTTCCATCATCATCTTCAACACAAATTTTAGTTAAAATTGGTCCCTTATTTGTGGAAGACTACTCCATTGGATATTGTTGGCATTTATGCCGTAAAGCCTCGTAATTAATGATTTATTTAATAATTAATAATAATTTTGATTATTTTATTTATAATATAATATTACCCATTATATGAAAAATCAAAGGTTATTAGTGTAATCTTGAACAGTATGTAGTTGACATATGGGAGGATCATGTTCCAGAAATAACCAAAAGGGTCATAGTATATAGATAAGGTTGGGTGGCTTCTCCTAGTAACACTATTGATATTGACCACTTTGTGATAGTTACAAATGATTTGATCCAAATCATTCATGTGGAGACATGTGAGTAGAGGTATCTTATACAATGAGTTTGTATAAGACCGGACCACGAAATATTTAATCTCTCTTTATAAATCCGTTAATTGAGAAAATTAATATTTCATAAAGATGATCATGTGACTCGATCTTCCTGAGTGAGTTATGAACTCCTGCCTGTGAGGGTTTGTCCTTTGATTTGCATGGGTGAGAGTGATTTTTTTAGCCGATTTAATAAACCTACCATTTTGGAGACTTGACCAAATAGGGAGTTCCCACAATCTCACGAGATGGAATTCACTACTTCCCATATAGGGTAAGTAGATGAGTAGTTCCCTTGAGACAGATCTTGGGACTTGAACAATGGGGCCCCACCCTCTCACTGGGCTGAGAATGACTAAGTTTATGGTTGGATCATAAACAAATTGTTCATTAAAGGATCGTTGGTACTTAAGGTGAAAAATGTAATTACAGGGGTAAAATGGACTTTTGACCCAACTTGCATGTAATGGTTATATCCACGGACACAACTTGTCCTACAGTGCATAAGAGTGCAACTCCAGGTCTATAGTAGAGTGACCTAAAGTTAATGAATAAAAATTGATTAATTAAAGAGTTTAATTAATTGTTTTTGTATCATTGGAGCTTATAATCTGTAGGTCCATAAGGTCCCCTTGCTAGCTCATAGTAATACTAAAAGATCAATTTAGTTGAAAGAAGAATTTGAAATGTTCAAATTAATATTTAATTTGAAGTGTTCTTCTTTTAAATTAATATTTAATATATTAGATATATTAAATATAAAAGAGGAAAATATATTTATTGTATTTGATACATTATATATTAAAATAATTAAAGAAAATATATTTATAAAATTTGAATAAGATTCAAATAAAGAAATAAATATAGTATGAGAATTTAAAAGATTTAAATAAGATTCAAATAGATTAAATATATGTATTTTAATATATTAGATATTAAAATATATATTATTTAATTATGGAAAAGATTTGCCCAGGTCTCTATAAATAGGACCTTTGGGTTGAACCATTAAAACACGCATCTCCTCAATAGAGAATTAGAGAATTTTCTCTAGACCTTTTCTTCTCCAATCCCTTGTGGATTTTCTTTCAAGAGGCTCCCACAAGCCTTGGTCTTGTGTTCAAGTCATAACCAGAAAGACTTTGTGGATAAGATAAAGACCCCTCAGAAATATCTCCATATTTACTCTAAGTAAGTTTGCTTAATCTTATTTTTTAGTTTAGTTTTAAATAAAATCAAAGACGATCCAATGCTTCCGCTGCAGGATGAAGTGTTCATTTCTATCATCTAAGGGAGAAAAACATACACTCATACAAGCTACACTTGCAAACTTACCAATATACTATTTCTCCTTGTTTCTTGCACCGAATAAGGTTACCAAATCTATTGAGAAACTTTACAAACTCTTTCTGTAAAGGGGTGGTATTGAGAAAAAGGGTAGCCACCTTATCAAATGATCTACCATACAACCTCCTATTGAAGAGGGAGGTCTAGGGATTTTTTATATTCATAAGAAAAATGTCTCTCTTTTAGCAAAATGGATTTGGCGTTTTTATCATGAAAATGATACCTATGGAGGAAATTTATTGCATCAAAGTATGACACTAGCCATTGCAACCAAAAATTGGGGAGTTACTCATTACACATGATAAGAGCTTTGTCGAAGGCTCAATCAAATACAATTTATAATACCAATCTAAAATTAAAAACTTGTAGTACTTAATAGTGGACTGGGTCGAACCACAGGGAACCAAATAATTGATTTCTATTAAATGCCTTTCTTAATGACACAGACAGGGAGGGAATTAAACATAAAAGAGAGACAAAAGGACTAAAACTAAAAGCAATAAAGATAACGATCTCACCTCAAGCACCGATTCGAGGTAAAACTAGCAACAATGTAATTCTCGATTACAGATTACCAACATGAAAGCCACTCAACATTTTATCACCTAATCGACTTGTAGGAATAGCCGAACAAGTCCCTAAGCAATCTTAGGTCCCTAAATCGATTAACCCAACCTAGCATTGAGTTAACAACCTAACTAGCCCTAATTAGCTAAGCACGATAGCGTTCTATACTAACGTTGCTAGCCACATTATGGTCTAGGGATTGATTAAGACAAATTGATTTTACTAGATTGGCTTATCTAATTTAACTAACCCGCACTCTTAATTTTAAGGTCCTATCATGCCAACTACACAGGGAATAAGCTCCCTAAACCTAGCGCTACTCATTAGCAAACATAAACATGGTCGATGCAAATAGGTTGTCAGGCTATTTGCGAACATATTCATGCATTGAAGTGAGAATTAAGGGGCTGTTTGGGGCAAGGGTTATAATAACCTGTGTTATAATAACCCGTTGAGTACTCTGCACCCCAAACGCAGACTATTATAACCCCAGACTAAACAACTCTGCATTTTAAACAATATTATATTATTTCACAGACTATTATAACCCACAGACTATTATAACCCATGTTATTATAACCCACTCAGTGCCCCAAACATCCCCTAAGAGATAATAGACATGCTGAAATTGATTTGAGCTATTTGTTACTTTAAACTAGACTAATGAACATACTTGATGCGTATAGAGTGTCAATTCTACCTACGAGCATGCAGGTAATTAAACTAGAGCGAAGAGACAAATAGCAACTATAAAGCATAAAGAAATTAAGAATAAAATCTCACAAAAATTGCATTGTACCGTTGTTTACAACCCGAATTGGCGTCCAAAGTATAGCAAAACATTGAACCGATGTAACTCGACACCGAGGATCGATCACAAATACTAATCTAAGCCTAAAACTACTGGAAATAGAGAGCAACTAGCTAAGGAGATCTCATTATAGTGGAAAATCACGAGACAAATGACCTAAAGGTCGAAAATTTTCTTTTATACAAATAATGGTAGCGTTCAGACGCTATCCAGGGTTTTGAAGGGCTCGTCACAATGTCACATGAGGGTAGCTCGACGCTTTTTTGCGACGGCTTGTTCTCACGCATTTTGTCTTCCACCAGCGTCTTGACGCTCTTGTTAAGGGCAAAATGGTCATTTCATTAGTTTTTCCTGCTCGATTGCTCATATGACCTCCAAATTGACTCGAATTAATCCCAATTGGATGTAAATGCTCCAAAATACTTCTCTCGCTCAAATACCTATAAAATGATTAATAAAACACATAAAAACTATCGAACTAGCAGGAATTAACATGAATAAAATAGGACTATTTTGATCCTAGCAACACACATCTAAGGGTCCTTGGAAATCAATAGTAAAATTTCAGCAGCTTATTTATAGCCACATTAATTACAAAGTTGGGCTTGGTGATAAGACTTCATTTTGGAAAGATACCTAGTTGGGACCTCAAAACTTTCAAACAAGCTTTCCTTCTCTATTTCACTTGTTTTAAAGAAAAGAGGCAGTCATTGTTGACTTGTGGAATTCTAATGTTAGGGCTTGGAATATGTTTTTAAGGAGAAATTTGAGAGAATCGGAAATTAATGAATGGGCAATCCTATCCCATCTATTATCATTTTTCAGCTTCTTGCAATAGAAAGAGATGAGTTTGGACTTTCGAGAATGATGGATTGTTCTCAACAAGCTCTTTAACTAAAAATCTTGCATCTACAGGCAATTTGGTGAACTTTAATTTTTACTCCCAGTTATGGACAGGTGGTTCTCCCAAAAAAGTCAAATTCTTTGTTTGGGAGCTTAACCATTCTTGTATTAACACTTTTGATAGGTTTCAACGAAATCTCCTTGGATTTCCATTTCTTCTAGCTGCTATTATCTTTGTTTAAGGAACAACGAAACACATATTCATCTTTTTAGTGATTGCCCATACGTTTCTTCCATTTGGAACTATATTCAGCAAGCTTTTTGTTGGATCATTACTCGTCCAGGTGATATCTATACTTCTTCTCTTTTGCTAGATTATCCGCTTCTACCTATTGAATACAAAGTGGAAGTCTTTTATAGACCCCAAACTCCAAAATGAAATTGAAACTAATTGAGTAAAAGATATGGATGAAAGGATACCCTTATCTCAATCATCTTTATGGAAAGCAGTGTAAAATAAGATTGGCCCGACAAGTTATACATCTCGTCAGAGCTTTATGGAAATTAAAAGCATCAAAGTCAAAGGTAATAAATACCCTTGAAAATAAAACACAAAAGACAAAAGGTAATAACTACCTTTGTCTCAAAAGTCTAAAAAGGAAAATAAAACGTGGAAAAAAAATGTAAAAGAAAAAGTCAAAAAGGCTAAAAGAAAAAGTCTAAACCTATATGTCTAAAAAGTCTAACTATTTATTAAATATACAAACAAACTTGAAAAAGAGAAAAAGCTAAGTTTGAAAAAGATGGAGGTTGTCGGATGTATGTGAAGATGGATGTGGAGAAATTGTTGATGTGAAAACTCTGCACATGCTATACTCCCCCCTTATTAAAGATACTTTTTTTAAAAAGTGACTTTAATAAAGTTGTTGTCATTTTTTCCATGAAGCGAAATGCATCATCATCATTTGTCTTCTTCGTAGGCAAGGAGGCAAGGAGGCAAGGCTATGGCTTACCAACGGACTTACACAATTGCCTGGAACACCAAATAGCCGCAACGGTCCTCCGCAACAGGTCCTCCGCAGCAAGTCCTTGAAGCTTGACATCTGAGGAAAATGACTTCGGATCGGGAAGAAATGTTTCTTCGTGTATCTCTTGTTTTGTGCAGAGCATGTATTTACTGAAGAAATCGGTTCTAAATATACATGGATTTCTTCGAAACTGTACAAATTTAAAAATTTACAAAGAAATAAAATTTACAGAAGAAGAATATACATTCGGAATTAAATTATTATTTTTTTTATAGGTTCAACGGGAACCCTGCCGTTCTTTTAGGAGAAGGAACTCCATTTGAAGAAAGATATCTGCTTGCATATATCAACTTGAGTATTTTTGAGTAAATTCGTAGTTTAATGTCATTGCGGACGATTGGTAGTTTAAAGACTATTCCTGTCTAAATTGCATAAAGATAACTTGAGTAATTTTTTAGTTTAACGATTTTTTTCGGTCTACCTAGTGATTAAGGATCACTAAGGTTGATGTCATCATCATCTTCATCAATTATTGAAAGAGCTAGAGAAGATGAGTTATTTGAATTGGAGTTCTGGAGGAGAACTCTTTGAAGATCAGCTTCTATGGCTGTTTGAGCTAAGGAAGCCAGCAAAACAGCTTTATTTTTGTGAAATTCTTGCTGTGCTTTCTTTGAAAAATCTTGGTTATGTGGAACATCAATGAACCAAGATTTTACTTTCGGAAGATTTATTTGAGTAATATTGATTTTGTTCCACCATTTGACCTTAAGGGTTTTCACTAAATATTTGGTATTGTAGTGAAGAACTTGAGTAGTTAAGTTCCAACAGAAGATCCATGGAACTTGAAAATGTAAAGAAAAGCAGAAGGTCGAAGGAAAATCATTTTTGAATACATTTTGAGAAAAATAATGAAAAGATTCCTGAATAGGTGCAGGAAAAATTTCTTCGCAGAGGCCAAAATTATGCCACCAGGTTTTAAACCATATGGGAAATAGGTTTTTATGGGCTTGTCTGCAAAATTGAATAAACCAGGAATGGTTAAATGCTTGGTACCATAGAACAGTGGTCCATGCTCTAACATAATCCCTGTATGAGTAAGAAGGTGGATTGAACCTGATTGAGAAATGTTTTTCTGTGTAGACTTTTTGGTTCCATTTTTTGGGAGTGAGAACCCTGAAGATTTTTAATTTTGAGTAAGAAATTACGGAAGGATTATTCCTATCCGGTATATGAGTAATTTCAGCAGATTTTGAATCAATAAGAATTAATTCATAAAACTGCCGTGTTTTTTAAAGAGATTCCGGCATGAAACAACAATCACCCGGATAAATATGTTTGGTTAGCTCAGCAAAGTTATCTAAGTCCCACTCTGATTCTATGGGGATGTCAGTAATAACATGAGCCTTTTGAAAATAGCCTTCTATTTCTGGCTTTGGAGTAAATCGTGTTGGTGGAGACACAACAGAGTTGTAGGTTGAAGAACCTGCAACAGATGGAGTGGCCGGTGGAGCAGAAGGCTCCTGTAGCCTAATAAAGGCAGAACGACGTTGAGCACATGTTCTTACTGGAGTAAATGAGGTATCAAGGAGAGCAAAATCCTCGATCCTCATAGGAGTAAGTTTTTGAGTATTTGAGGAAGAGGCAGAAGCCTTTCCTTTTGAAGTGGAAGAGGAAGCAATTCCTTTTCCTTTTCTTGAACTCATGATGAGTGATTGAAGATTGAAACTTGAATATGAAATTAAGTTTTCTGATGAGGAAGTTCAGACTAAGCTGCAACCTCAGAGCATACTAACTTTCGTTAAGAGATTTTGAGAAGAGGGAGGCTCTCTAGAGAGATGAAGTCTCTCGAGAGGAGAGTTCTTTGAGAGATGTTCTCTTGAAAGATAATCTGCAAGAGGGTTTTGAGACCCTTTTATAGACAAAATTTGAAAATCAAAACAAGATAATATTGCTTGCCAACGGGCAAAAATCTGTTTTGAAACCAAATTTTTTACATCATTTTCTAAAATAAATTTAGAACTTTGAGAATCCGTTTTTATTAAAAACGATTTATTGATTAAATCTCCTTGAAATTTCTGGACACATAAAACTATTGTCAGAATTTCCTTTTTTACTCTTGAGTAATTTTGTTGTGTACTATTCCACACTCCGGAGTGGAAACGTACTATTGATTCCTTCTTATCGAGACACTGTTTAAGGATTCCTCCATATCCAATGTCTAACGCGTCGGTCTCAACGATAAGATCTGCTTTTTCGTCGATAAGACTTAAGCAGGGAATACTTTTGACTAATTCTTTTATCCTTTGGACAGCCGTTGTCTGAGCTGGTCCCCAAGGAATATTTTCTTTCTTCAACCTTTGAAAAAGTGGTTTGCAAATAGGTCGAAGATCTTTGATAAAATCTGAAAAATAATTTAGACAACCCAGAAATCTTTGTAACTGAGTTTTATCTAAAATTTCGTCAGGAAAATTTTGAGTAAAATCTAGAGATCTTTGAATAGGTTTTAATAATCCAAGATGGATATCAAAACCAAGAAATCTAATATTTGTTTGAAAGAGTTTAAGTTTGGTAGCTGAAACTACTAAACCATTATGCTTTATGGTTTGAATAAAGCTTTTTAAATGGCTAAAATGTTGATCTATATTTGATGAAAAGATTAAAACATAATCAATATAGATTATTGAAAATTCTTGAATAGGTTCCAAAATATCATTCATGATCTTTTGGAATTCGGATGGAGCATTTTTTAACCCAAAGGGCATAACATTCCATTCGTATTGGCCAAAAGGTACATTGAATGGTGGTTTGTATCTATCTTTTTCGTCAATCTCAATTTGCCAAAATCCAGATTTCATATCGAACTTTGAAAACAATTTTGCATTGGAAATTCGTTTGAGTAAATCATTTTTATTTGGAATTGGATACCTAATCAATTCCAAAACCTTGTTTAAAGGTTTATAGTTGTTTACCAGCCTTGGGACGCCTCGTTCCTTTTCAGCTTGGTTATTGACGTAGAAAGAAGCACATGACCATGGGCTTTTGGATGGCCTTATCAGCTTTCTTTTGAGTAATTCATCAATTTCCTTCCGGCAATGGCTTAGTAATTCAGAATTCACCTTGATTGGCCGTGCCTTTGTTGGAATATTTGATTCTTTGAAATCTTTTTCATATGGTAATGTTACCATATGTTTCTTTCTTGACCAGAAAGCATCTGGATGAGTGGAGCAGATTTGTTGTTCAATCTGCTTTTGAATAATCTGGATTCATCTCTGAACTCCAGGTAGTTGAAGTTCTTCAATTTTCTTGAAGCTGACTTCTTCTCTTAGATAGTCAATCTGCTTCTTCTTGAGGTTGATCTTATCAACAACATTAAGATTACTTTCTCTTAATGGGTCAATAAATTTGAATATAATGGTTTTATCCATGATTGATGAACAGATTCCTTCATCTGTTGCCTGTAATGGATATAATTGAGTAATAAATGGTGTACCTAAAATCACCGCTTGATTTAGGTTTTTGACTAATAGGAATGAGGTCACAAAGCAAACTCCATTGTTGCAAATATGCACTTCTGGAAGCTTGTGCCTGATGAATAAAGGCTGATTATTGGCTCCTCTCAAGGTTTCCATTGTCTTTTCGAAGTATCTTGAGGGAATAATGCCTTCATGAATGCAATTCTGATATGCTCCTGAATCCACTAGAGCAATCGCATTAATTGAAAAATCTTGTACCCATAATGATATCTTAACATACCATTTCTGATACTGGACTTTTTGCAAGGTAGATAAGAACTGTTCTTCTTCTGCTGAAGATTCTGAAAGTTCTCCATCTGTCTGTGCTGTTGAAGTAGTTGCTTGATTTGATTTAATCATAGCAACTTCGATGGACAGTTGTGTTATGTCCTTTTGATAACCAAGGCGAAGCTTCTTAACTTCTTCCTTGAGTTTATTGATCTCGGACTTCAAGTCTGAAGCTTTGATTTCTTGCTTCTCTTTCTTGAAAAGGGAAAAGATATCTTCGATGTTCGGATAATGAGTATCAATCGAAGCATACTCTTTCTCTTTTTCTTTCTGAAGATATTCTTTCAGACGAATGAGTATATTCTTTTTGAGGTTGGCATCTGCAATTTGTTCAGCTGCCTCAAATAGTAATTCCTGATCCTTAGTTAGGACATTTATGTAGTTGAAGCAACCGCAAAATCTTCCTCCTTTGCAATCAGGTTTATGTGGTATTTCTCCTTCGGAAATATCTGTTTCAGATTCTTCCAGGAGTTGAAGTGCATGATCATCCTCTGAATCTTCATAAATTGATTCTTCAGAATCTGTTCGCACTATTTGGAGTAGTTCATTCTTAATATCTTCTTTGATACTAAGTTCATTGATTCTCTTCTTCATTGGACATTTTGAAGCATAATGCCCAAATCCTCTGCATTTGTAGCACTGGACTTTAGAAGAAGGTCTTCTTGAAAAATTCCTACTGATAATAGGATTCTTCTTGCTATATTGAACTTTTCGGTAAGAACCCTTAGCATATGTTCTGCTAGTCTTGGATCTTTGCCGATAATTTGAGTAATGAGTTTTGGCTTGATTAAGCCTCTTCTTCTTCCTGACAGACGGAGCTTCAGGATGATAGTAATATATTTTGCAAAACTGTCCGAATTCTTGTTTCTTTTCTCTGGACTTGTTTGCTTTTCATGCCGAGCAGCGTCAAGACATTGCTTCCCTGCTTGGCTAATAACAAAATGACAAAGCTCACCATAAGTGACCGAGCTCCATGGAATTTCTCCTTTGTAGAAATCTCGGAGATGAAGTAATAGTTCGGAGCCAAATATTTTTGGTAATCCGACTATAAATATTTCTTTCCAAAACGGGCTATGGGCATCCGTTCTCTTGTAGACTTCTGTTAAGAAAGTCTGCTTATACCATTTAAAGTCTTGAAGTTTTGGACAAGTCAGTCTTTGAAGGTATTCACCTGCTTGATTAACATAATCATTGTTGTTTCCAACAAAAGCTTTGATTATGCTAAAGCAGAGGGTTATAACTGCATCATCTTTGTAACCTCTTGTAGTAGCTGCAAGGGCTGTTGATAGGGCCGCTGCAGTGACACCAGAGGCTCCTGTAGCTAGAGATACCCTGCTTTGGGCTGTTGAAGAGGATTCTCCAACTTCTCTCACTGTTCTAGTAGAATCAGTTATTTCTACTGGAGACTTATGAGTGAGAATTTCCCTTCTTTCTTCATCAGTGAAGGTATTTTGCCACCAACCTCTCAAAATGCCTATAAACCCAGCAACAAAAAGCTTGGCGATTTGATGATCAGTTGCGCCTTTTGAAGTGTATGCTGCGTTAGCAACAAACATTTATTGGACGACATTCATGATCAAATATTGAGAAAGACCATCAATATTCCATTCATAAATGGATGATCCATCAAATGAACTGGCAATAACATGATTCAGGTCTTCTATTGACATATCTGGGTGAGTAGCCCTTGGATAATACGTCTTTGGGTTACTTTTTGAGTGCATAAAGATTCTATTTATTTCTCTAGGCTCTTCAACTGAGATTGCTGCTTGCTGCATCTCTGCAATTATATCAGCTATCTCGTCATCATTGAGTATGTTAATTTGAGGAGACTTTCCATTAAGCTTGTTGAGCTCCTATTGAATTGATTCAAGCAAGATCTCTTCTTTGCTTTTTAGTAATGGAATTGATCCTCCTGGAATCCTTCCAAAATTTGAAAGAGTATCCTCAATTATTGGGATTCCAGATGATCCTATCCTAAGAGGCTTTTGGATCTTTGGAGGAGTGAAAACCGTCTCCTCTATACGATCCATTTGTTCTGCCATGGTGGACAGTTTCTTGTTTGTGAAGTTGTTTTGAGCAAAAACTCCTCGAATACCTTTAGAGGGATTTTTATTTTCCTCTTCCAGAGACAATTGCTTGAATGGAGAGGCAACAACTAGATTTCCCTTGGAATTTCTGAATTCAATCTGTTCCATTGGTGGATGAGTACTAGAAACTTCTCCTTCTTGAGTTTTCTAGAGAGTTTCTTTTATAACGTTCACCCGTTCAATATAATTTTCTCGGCTGGCTAACCATTGAAAGAAAGGAATATTTTGTTCAAGGGCTTCCATGGTAGAGATCCATGTAGCTTTGAATTCTTCTCTTTCTTCTGTTTCATATGCCTTGAAGAAAAACTTTTTAGGCATTTTCCACTTCAGGTCCATGAAATCCTCTTTCAAGAATTCCATGTTTACCTTGAATCTTTCAAATATGACATTGAGCTCATTAAATTGGCTTCTAACGTCCATATCTGATTGAGTAGGAGAATTCGTCCTCACATAAGTTGTTTCTGGTATGCGAGGAGCAAAGTCCACTGAGTTAATTTTTGCAGATAAAGATCTTCTCAGTGGTTCTTGAGGTTCGAAGCTTCTGGAAGATGAAGCTTCTCCTTCAAAATTTGAGGCGCTCTGCCTTGATGGAGCAAAAGTTGAGACTTTTGGAACCGATGGTGTTTCTTGGGTGAAACTTATTTCAACAGTTCCATCTGGATGCTCAACTAGTTGAGTGGCGGACTTCGGAGGTGGTACTGCTTGAGCGATAGCTCGTTCAAGTATCCAATGAGAATTTCGAGTTATGTCTGTCCAATGTAATGTTTTCGGGACCTGAATATTAGATCTGGAAACATTTGCTTCAAGGAGTATGGTTTTTCCTGTTGGGGAACCCCTTAAGGCTCTTGGAGCTATCTCTGTCTTCATTAGGCGATAGCATAATCTGAAATATAACAACAAATGCATGAGCGTCGGGTTGCATGTTCAGATCTTTGAAGTAAACATCCAGAATTAAAGAATTTAGAATTCTGGGATCTTGAAGTGATAGCGGATAGCATGGATAGCAATTGAAATAGGCTGGTTCGCTTTCCAAATTGGTTTCAACCATCGCTAAAAGAGAATCTTGAAACCGTAGGAATCTCTTATCCCTCAGAGTGAGAAGGATAGGAGTATTAAGGCCGGTTCTGAATAACGGCTTGATTGCAACCTGGACCAATCCAAGATGCATATATGAGTAATCCTCTCGGTGTGAAAGGATTTGATTCCTGGTGAGGAGGTTCAAAGACTCAGAATTGTTGTGGACAGCAATCTTGTCTTCAACAATCTTTACTCCCCATTCTTGAGTAAAATTGAAGGTAGACTTGAAATAGACCATTTTTGGGTCTAATTTTGGAATATTCCAGTTAGCTAATTGTTGCTCCACCTTAGCTATCTGGAGTAATTCATTTGTAGTGCTGGCGCGTTTGTCAGCATTTGACTCCGCTTTATGAGCATCGTCTTCTTGAGTAGTTTGAGCCAATTGAGTAAATGAAGAAGAACTCTCTCCTTTGAGTAATTTTCTTAGTAACAAAGATTTGAGTAACTTAGACATAATTCATAAAATCAAATTATAAATTAAAGATAAAGATAAATATTGTTTTAATACAATAAAACTCTTCAAACTATTCTCTCTCCACGAACTACCCAACTGTAGACTGGAACATGCGACTTACCAACGGTCTTACGCCTCTTGTGCCTGGAACACCAATCGCTTACCAACGCCTACTGATGGAAGGGCTGACGTAACGACCACAGAGAGAATTAGGATCTTGTTTTTAAAGCAAAATATTTTTGATATTTTATACAAAGGCACTTGTTTTCTAATAGGTGAGCTCAAACCATGCTTCTTTAGTGTTTCTTTTGAGTTCTTACAGGAGGCCAAAGCACTCATTGTGAAGCTTGATTCAAAAGTTAATGTCAAAGCATTTATTGGGAGGCAACACTTCAAAATTGTTTCTAAGTTCATCCATGGTAGCAAGCAAAAGGTGTTCAAACCAGATGATTGGGTTTGGAGACACTTTTGGAAGGATCGTTGTTCATTTTACAAGAAAACTAAGTGGAATTCAAGAGGCAATTTACTTATGACGTCCCATGACTACAAGATTGCTCTACAAGGTGAGGGTGATGTCAATTGCATTTTCAATGTTGCTGATTTTCGTCCATTTGATGTAGTAGATCCTTTTGATTCGAGGATGAATCCTCTTGAAGAAGGGGAGGATGATATGAATCCTACAACGCTAGTCAAGAATAAAGAAGAGCTCAAAATGGACTTGCATTAAATGCACCGAGGATTCATTTATGATGAACTCAAGTTGCATTAAAGTTAAAGTCAAGTTGCATTGAAGGAACTTAAGTTGCGATTAAATGAACTCAAGAGCATCTCAAGTTTCATTTAATGCAAGTCAAGCATCAATTAATGGACTACACTTTAAGTTACTTCAAGTGGAGCTTCATTTACACCTTTGGAGGTTACAAAGACTAGAATGGTTGATAGAAGTTTCAATTCTCTGATTTAAGAGAGCTTTTATGTATTTTTTAGTTTTAAAGTTTTTATTTCAATGTTTTATGTTACAATTTAGGTAGTGGTCATCATGGTATTGATGGGCAAGAGAGTTACAACCCTTCAATTGACTATAGGTTACTCTAGGGTTAGTTTGAAGGCTATAAATAGCCATCCATGTTGTTTTCTTTGGGGAAGATTTTTGATGATGTTTAAATGAAATTGAGACTTTTGAGCCTAAAGGCCATGAGCAACTTTCTTTGCATATCTTGTGTTTAGATTTGCATGCTAGGATCATTCAAGTAGCTTTGATCAAACTACTTGTGGAGTGATTCGAATCTTGAGTTTAGAAACAAGTTTTCTCTACTCTTGATATTGATCATCAAGGTAAATCCGTTTCTATCTTCTTCCTTGGGATGAAATCATCTTGATTTTGGGGTTTTTGGGTTTTAAATCTAAAGGTCTTGTTTGTTAGCAAGGTTGTTAGATCAAATTCCCCGGAGCTACTTATCAGAAGAGGAAGCAATTTGAGATAAAACTTTTATTGCTAAATCTCGAACGGTGGGAGAGCTTGATCCATACATTGTCCACCATTCGCCTAAAAAGTAAGCACGTATGGATAAAATAAGTATCATATGGTAAGATTTAAAAGACATTAATTCTTAATTTGAATGTGAAGTTCAAGATATTAATTATTACATGTAATTATTATACAACGAGATGTAATAGCAACATTATTTGAGAAGCTTCTTTTTTCATCTTTGAAGTAGGTTAACCACAAAAAAAAAAAAAAAAAAAAAAAAAAACCATATTTTAGCTAGTGCAAAAATTATCATTAAAAAAAAATTTAATAGAAGGTACAAACCTCATACCCAAATTGAGAAATTCTAAGGCTATTTGGAAAAAGTGTAGTATACACTTGGTGGCAACATCAATTAAAACTGAGTTGTCCCTTACATTAGGATGATATATCATCTCATATTTAAATAATAAGCTATCGCATATAGAAAACAAAGTATGATATATTAGTAAAAACAAAATTGTGCACTAAAACTTCAAACTAGTTGGGAAAATATTTGTACCTACTGCATGTAGTGGATGAGATAATGTCTTATCCCACCGATTCTGCACAATCTTGGTGACCCATTTTCTACCTCTAAGTTGTGAAAGTTTGGTAATCTCAAACAAGTCATATACTAGAGGCATTATGGGGACTACTCTATGTCAACAATTTTTAGGACAACATACATTGGTTCATATATGTTAACCTCTGATTGTACAAAATCTCAAAAATTATTGCTGAGTACACATGATTCTATGTCTTTACCAGGAACTGTGTGACTGAACTTATTCTCGAACAACTCATTACCTGTAAATAATTTTTTCAAGTTGGATTTTTTATTCAATAAACTATCTAATGCTATATAGTTAGTTGCAAACCTTGTGGCACCAAACCTTATTATGTCACCCTGACATACTTCTCTCGTTTTTGCAAGCAACCAACCATGATTATAAATAAAATTTATGATAGCCCAGTATTTCTGATGACACCTTGTACACAATCGACCTTACCTATATCCTCAAACATAAGATCGATACAATGCACTGCACAAGGTGTCAAATACAGATTGTAACGCTTCATTGATAATTTTTCGGCTTTCACAAATGCTGATCCAATGCCAATCACCACCTATACAACATTTTCTCTACCAACCTCTTTAATAACATCTTTCAAAAGGTCGTAGATGCACAGGCAGTCTTTCATTTTATTTGATGCGTTAACAAATGTTAAAAAATAGTATTTTCCTTATAATATACCATGAAGTTAATTATTGACATTCTTATTGGACCAGTCCAATCATCGCACATCAATATGCACCCATATGTTTTCTATCTTTGCCTCAATTCATTAACATGTGTTTGCATTTCTTGGAACTCTTGCTCTAATTATTTTGTTTTGATCTCGTAAGGGCTAGAGAATTTAACTCCAAGTCCTAAAATATGAATATACTAAATCAGTATGAATAAGAAAAACTAACTAAAATTAAAGGATGTTAGAGTAAAATTACACTAAATAGAACTCTCAAATAAACTCTTATGTAAAGGTGTTTCCTTTGGTTGAACTCCTTATGTGATACATGCTGCAAATGAATGCAAAGTGACAAGAAAGTGACCTTTCCTCATGTTCTTATGTGTTTTCACTCAAAGACAAACACACTCTCAACAAACTCTCAATCTCACTCAGATGAGCCAATGAGCAAAGTTTGCAATCAAATGATAGATAACACACTTATAACACAATTCAAGTTTGAATATGGAGTAAATCGAATATCAAATAAGAAACAAGTTGAGAAAGAAAATTGGACAGATTTGTAACTCTTCACAAATAAATATCCAAAGGCTAAAATGAAGAAGAATGGAGTTTTAATTAGCCTTTTCAACACAAAGGAGTTACACAAATTAGAATAAATCATGGCATTGAACACCAAATGGCTGGAAATTGAATGTGCAAAAACTGTAACCACCAAATTTATGACAATGAGTTGTTTTATCTCATAACATTTAATGTGTAATTGAAGCCAATAAATGCTACAACGGTCAGATCATAACACAAATGAGAGTTTATTCATCAGCAAATTTAGATCTAACAAACATTTGAAGTGAAGAACAATAACAACTACAGAAATTTTAAAATCTCAGTTTTCTCGATTTTCCAGAACATGTTATCAAAATAAAACTTGTAACCCTTACGTAAGACAAATTTGAAGAACTTATAAAAGACAAAGTTGTAGATCAGACCGAGATCTATAACATTGCAGAAGACAACAACACGAAATGAAAAACAAAAATGACACTTTTTTTAAGTTTTATATGATAGACAGAATGTGACGAGATGAACAAGACAACAAAATTTTAGGATGAAAATGAAGAAAAGAACAAAAACAACGGAAATATATATCCGATCTAGAACCTAAAGCTCTGATACTAAATGATAAGTAGCTCCGAGAGAATTTGATCTAACAACCTTGCTAACAAACAAGACCTTTAGATCTAAAATCTACAAAACCCCAAAATCAAGATGATTTCATCCCAAGGAAGAAGATAGAAACGGATTTACCTTGATGATCAATATCAATAGTAGAGAAAACTTGTTTCTAAACTCAAGATTCGAATCACTCCACAAGTAGTTTGATCAAAGCTACTTGAATGATCCTAGCATGCAAATCTAAACACAAGATATGCAAAGAAAGTTGCTCATGGCCTTTAGGCTCAAAAGACTCAATTTCATTTAAACATCATCAAAAATCTTCCCCAAAGAAAACAACATGGATGGCTATTTATAGCCTTCCAACTAACCCTAGAGTAACCTATAGTCAATTGAAGGGTTGTAACTCTCTTGCCCATCAATACCACGATGTCCACTACCTAAATTGTAACCTAAAACATTGAAATAAAAACATTAAAACAAAAAATTACATAAAAGCTCTCTTAAATCAGAGAATTGAAACTTCTATCAACCATTCTAGTCTTTGTAACCTCCAAAGGTGTAAATGAAGCTCCACTTGAAGTAACTTGAAGTTTAGTCCATCAATTGATGCTTGACTTGCATTAAATGAAACTTGAGATGCTCTTGAGTTCATTTAATTGCAACTTAAGTTCCTTCAATGCAACTTGACTTTAACTTTAATGCAACTTGAGCTCATCATAAATGAAGCCTTGGTGCATTTAATTCAAGTCCATTTTGAGCTCTTCTTTATTCTTGACTAGCGTTGTAGGATTCATATCATCTTCAGTGTGTGAAAGAAATTGGAGCACATTCACACTAATACACACTAAATAGTGGAATCGACTATCATATAAAAGATTCGAACAATTAGTTTTTCTGCTACTATAATATGAAGTTGAAATTAAGGTATAAAGAAACCGAAGCATAAAAGGTAGCAGAAACTGCTAACAATTTAAATTTGCTTGAGGTTGGGATTGACCGAGGTGATGAAGATAATGATCCACTCTATATGTGGGCTCGACTTGCACACCTCGATGATGCTAGAAGTAATTCAGATCCACAAGTAGCTAGTGTTGCACAAGTGATCGACTGAAACGTGGGGGCTTAAAGAAAAGATTTTTAGTTTTGAAACAAAGCTCTAGTACAGTGCTGCAAATATTAAACTGGAAGTATTCCAGAGTATCTTGTCCCAAAGAAACGGATTTTAGTAAAATTTATGAAGACAGCACAAATTTTGTTTTTAAAATGCAATTGCGATAACCAAGGTTACAAAAATATGAAGAGGTATTTTTGCTAACAAAATAAATTGAAAAATCAATAAGAATGAGGAAGGGATTCAAGTTGATCATGCCCCTTTAGTAAGAATGATAGGAATGAACTCTTCATCTGACGGAAGCATTAGATCGTCTTTGATTTTATTTAGAATTAAACTAAAAAATAAGATTAAGTAAGCTTACTTGGAGTAAATATGGAGATATTTCTGACATGTCTTTATCTCCTCCACAAAGTCTTCCTAGCTATGACTCGAACACAAAACCAAGGCTTGTGGGAGCCTCTTGAAAGAAAATTCACAAGGGATTGGAGAGGAAGAGGTCTAGAGAGAATGCTCTAATTCTCTATTGGAAATATATGTATTCTATGAAGAATGTCCAATGGTCACCCCTAGGGTCCTATTTATAGTGGTCTAGGGAAGATAATTAAATAATATATTTTAATATCTAATATATTAAAATATATTTATTTAACAAATTTGAATCTTATTCAAACCTTTTAAAATTCTCCTACGACATCTATTTCCTAATTTGAATCCAATTCAAATTTAATAAATATCCTTTCTTTAATGTATCTAATATACATTAATTATTTTAATATTTAATGTATCAAATACAATAAATATATTTTCCTCTTTTATATTTAATATATCTAATATATTAAATATTAATTTGAACATTTCAAATTTTTCTTTCAACTAAATTGATCTTTTAGTGTTACTATGAGCTAGCAAGGGGACCTTATGGACCTACAAATTATAAGTTCCAATGATACAAAATTAATTAATTAAACTCTTTAATTAATCAATTTTCATTCATTAACTCCAGGGTCACTCCACTATAAACCTAAAGTTGCACTCTTTTGCACTGTAGGACAAGTTGTGTTCATTGATATAATCACTACATGCAATTCGATCCTTCACGAGTTGTTCGTAATTGCAGTTGGGTCAAAAGTCCGTTTTACCCCTGTAATTACATCTTGCACCTTAAGTACCACTAATCCTCTAATGAACAATTTGTTTATGATCCAACCATAAACTAAGTCCTTCTCGGGCTAGTGAGAGGGTGGGGCCCCATTGTTCAAGTCCCGAAATCAGCACTTAAGGGAACTACTCATCTACTTACCCTATAAAGGAATGAGTGAATTCCATCTTGTGAGATTATGTTTCCAGCTCCCTATTTGGTCAAGTCCCCAAAATGGTAGGCTTATCGAATCTGCAACAAAAGTCACTCTCACCCATGCAAATCAAAGGACAAGCCCTCACAGGTAGAAGTTCATAACTCACTCAGAATTAAGATCGAGTCACATATGATCATCCTGATGAAATATTAATCTTCTCAATTAACAGATTTATAAAGAGATATTAAATATTTCGTGGTCCAGTCTTATACAAACTCATTGTATAAGATACCCCCACTCACATGTCTCCACATGAACGATTTGGATCAAATCATTTGTAACTATTACAAAGTGGGTCGTATCAATAGTGTTACCAAGATAAGACACCCAACCTTATCCATATACTATGACTCTTTATGTTATTTCTTGAACATGATCCTCCTGTATGTCAACCACATACTGTTCAAGATTACACTAATAACCTTGGATTTTTCATATAATGGGTAATATTATATTGCAAAGAAAATAATCAAAATTATTATTAATTATTAAATATTAAATAATTAATTAATTACAAGGCTTTAGGGCATAAATCCCAACAAAGAATTGCGACTGAAATTCAATTGCAATCATAGCTTAACACAAGAAAACATTGTAAACCGAATTCGACTCCTATTCAATTTTGATTCAAAATCTTTAGGAGACTAAGTGATTAAACCTATATTTCTAAGGCTAATCTAACTTAGATAAATTGGGGCAAAATTCTAGTGGTTTTGAAGTCTTGCCCTATGTCTAGGGTCAAGATAATGACTTATTTCTAAGCCTTCTCCTCCATTGCTTTTGCCAATTCCACTTTCCTCTAACCCTTTCAGTATTAAAGTTAAACTTGATAAGCAACACTAGTGAGCCAAACTAGGTTTACCAAAATGATTTAATCAACAAAAACAAACAACGTCAAGTGTTAAGCTAGATTGCGTTTCGAATAAGCTTTACATCTTTCCTCTAAGGCATTCACAAACTTGAATCCCTAAGGAAAGCTTAGCTCTAAGGAAAGCTTTAAGAATTCTGCTTTCCTCTAACCTTTTCAGTATTAAAGTTAAGCTTGATAAGCAACACTAGTGAGCCAAACTAAGTTTACCAAAATGATTTAATCAACAAAAACAAACAAAGTCAAGTGTTAAGCTAGATTGCGTTTCTAATAAGCTTTACATCTTTCCTCTAAGGCATTCACAAACTTGAATCCCTAAGGAAAGCTTAGCTCTAAGGAAAGCTTTGAGAATTCTACTTTCCTCTAACCTTTTCAGTATTAAAGTTACGCTTGATAAGCAACACTAGTGGGCCAAACTAGGTTTACCAAAATGATTTAATCAACAAAAACAAACAAAGTCAGGTGTTAAGCTAGATTGTGTTTGCTAATAAGCTTTACATCTTTCCTCTAGGGCATTCACAAACTTGAATCCCTAAGGAAATCTTAGCTCATAATTGAGAGAATGAAAAATTGTAAGTTAAAGGGTTGACAACTCATAATTAAAAGCAACAGAAGTAAAAATTCCATAATAAAAAGTTCAATTAACAAATTGATTTTATTAAGAAGACAACTGAATTCAATTGAGTAACATAAAGCTTTAGCAACTATCCTACTTTAAGAAGAAATTACAACGGGAAAGAAAAACAGTAACTAAAACTTCTTGAATTTAAACAGCACTTGGATTTAAACCACAGACTAAGAAATTCGAAAAACAAAACAATAACAATTCATTTATTCCTTGCTCAATCGAACACAAAGCAACCTTTTTCAAGGAGATTGGGTCTTAACAATCTTCAACTTTCGTTGAGGAAGGACTGAGATATGGAGGTTCAAGGTTCTAGAAATTCTAAAATACAGTAGTGAAAATAGCAGATTAAGTAGATGTTGAGGAAGGAAAACGACAAGCCCAAAACTAGTCATCTTCTTGCGACTTCTCCAAATTTTATAGAGGATTCGTGCTAGAGTTTCCTTCTTGAATGATGCACAATTACAGCTAAAAATCCAGCTAAAATTGTGGAGACAATATTGCCCAAAATTCTTAGATTTGTGGATTTCCCTTAATTTTCAGATTTGATGGAATCGCAATTGCATACTTCAATTCTGCTGCATTCTTCAATTTTTGGCACAAAAACATCAAGTAAGTGTGGTTTTCATCTTCTCTTACTTCCTTTTCTCTACTTACTCAATTGAAGAGGCTTCCAATAATAATTTCATTCAACCTGATTTTTTGCTAGTCTTTTTTATCTAATAACACTCGTAAAATAACAAGAATAACTAAGTATGAAGGCCAAATAATCCTCATGAATGAGAATTATCAACAAGCAAAAAGTTATGTTCAATGTGTGATAAATGAAGAGGTAATAAGTAGTAGTTCAAGTAGTGGTGATGATCATTCAATGGACTTTTTTGAACGGAACATGGGTGCCACACACTACAACTTAACTACTGAAAAAAAACAACAGTTAGATAACGGTTAACAAGATCAAGGTAATGATGATGATGAAGGAGGTGATGGTGATGGTGGTGGTGGATGCAGTCAAGTTGTGGAAAATATTGGAAGAGGTGAACAACATGAAGGACTTAGCCCCTTCACCGGAGAGTCTCAATTCACTCATGTCACGTAATACGCCGATCATAGCCATAGAGCTGGTGGACCAGGAATTGGAGCAATAGGAAAACCTTTCATTCGTAGAAGATCCATGAATTATGATGCTCAATTTGATGAATACTACCTTGCTTCAAGTATAGAGAGAATGAGTTTGGACACCGAGTATGGACATAAACAATATGACTATAACAGTAGTAATTATGGCTATAATAATAGTAATTATAGTCATTCAAGTGATTATGGTACTTATGGTTATAGTTAAGGATGAAATACATTGATCTATACATGGGGTCCACAACTTCCCCCTGAAGGATGATCTAGACTCAGCTTCAGAACCTCTATATTATCTTCATTCTTCAGAGCATCCTCATTTAGATGGGACATGGTGTGATGAAAGATATCATCCTATTATTGTCATTGGAGTCGATGTTGATACCCATGCACGACATATCCACAACTTTCCCCTGAAGGATGATCTAGACTCAGCTTCATAACCTCTATATTATCTTCATTCTTCAGAGAATCCTCATTTATATGGGACATGGTGTGATGAAAGATATCCTCCTATTAGTGTCATTGGAGTCGATGTCGATACCCATGCACGACATATTTTAAATTATGTAAATTTTTTTGAACATACCATGAGTTGAGAGTAGTATTGTCACTATCAAATCAATTATATTAATGTTGGTTTAATATCTCAAAGGTTATCATCTTATTACTGAATCATGTACTTGTATGATGAGAGTTTTTTTTATCAATGAAATATTCAAGTTCATATTCATTTTTCGGTCTTCAATATTATCTATTATTGTATTAGTATTTTTATTTGGCTTAGAATTATTGATATATATACCTAAAGTAGCAGTTTATTATTTAAATAAACTTATTCTAAAGTTTCACAAAAAAAATTCACAATATTTTTATAAGTTTCTATGATATTTGTAATTTATTTTCAAAATATCCGTCAATATTCAAATATTCATTGATATATCCATAAATCTGAGGTTGCTATCGATATCGATATGTTCGTCATTGCAAGGGACATAGATAATATAATACCAATTTAAAAAATAAATGGAGTAATTGCCTCATACAAAAATTGAACAAAAAATTGATATATAAAGTATATTAAATAGTTCACAAGGCACTGAAAAAAAATGTTAAATAAGTTTTAAAAAAAGGGGAAAATACCTTTTTAGCCTCTGAGTTTTCAACAATAGGTGCATTTAGTCCATGAGTTTTCAAAATAGACATTTTAGTCCTTGAGTTTAGAGAAAAATACCTTTTTGGTCCATGAGTTTTGCAAATAGACCTTTTTAGTCCATGAGTTTTGAGAAATAGGTTTAAAAGGTCCCTCGTATTATTTATTATTTAATTTTTTTATATAAAATTAATATTCTTTATTAATTTTTAATATTAACGATTTTTTAAATTAAAAAAAATCCCTCTTCTCTCTCTACCCCATTCTCTCTCTCATCTCTCCTCCATCTCTACCCCATTCTCTCTCCTCTCTCCTCCTTCCACCTTCCTCCCGTTTTCTTCATCCTTTCTCCTTCTCCCCACCATCTTTTTCTTCCTCTCCCCTCTCTCTCGATACATCAATCAATCTTCATAAAAAAAGATAAATGATTTTTTCACCACGAATCTTCATAAATCTCCAAGATTTCTTATCATTTTCTACCATAATCTTTCCTCAATCCCCAAACTCAAAAGACCAAAAAAATGGCCGATAGCTACTCCAAAATCAAAGTCACCACTACTATCGCTGCAACGTATTGAGAGGAGGAGGGGAGAGGAAGAAGGAGATGGTGGAGAGAAGGGGAAGAGACAAAGAAGAGGGTAGGAAGGTGGAAGAATGAGAGAGGATAGAGAATGTGGTAGGGATGGAGGAGAGATGAGAGAGAGACTGAGGTAGAGAGGGAAGAGATATTTTTTTAAATTTAAAAAATCGTTAATATTAAAAATTAATAAAGAATATTGATTTTATATTAAAAAAATTAAAAGAAATAATACAAGGGACCTTTTAAACCTATTTCTCAAAACTCAGGGACTAAAAATGTCTATTTCCGAAATTTAGGGACCAAAAATGTATTTTTTCCTAAACTCAGGACTAAAAAGGTCTATTTCCAAAACTCATGGACCAAACGCACTTATTGTCGAAAACTTAGGGACCAAAAAGGTATTTTTCCCTAAAAAAAACTAGCCAAACCCAAACTACACAAAACCAGAAATCAGACTCTACGCCTTAAACACAATCTACACAAATTCAAACTACACAACTCTCCCAAATCTATCCCAATATTCACAAACTCAGGCTTCTGATTCCAAAGATGCGGTTGAAAATTTCTAGTACTCTCGTAGTACCTATTCACTGTGTTCACACTAGTGATTTTTTTTATAAATAATTATTTAATATTGGTAAATCTCACATTATTTTCAAAGTATGCTAACATGGGAATCAATGAATGGGACAAGAAATTTTTTGGAGTTGTAATTGGTTGGGTTTGGTAACGATATTTTATAGTTTCAAAAAAAAAAGAGAAAAATACATTTTTGGCCCCTTAGTTTGCAAGCGAGTTTCTAATGAGTACCTGAGTTTCAAAATCGAACAATCAAGTCCCTTAATTTGGTAAAATAGTTCAATTGAGTCCCTCCCGTTAACCACCGTTAATTCTTTAACAAATTGCTAACGTGGCAATTTTTAATATTAAAATAATAATTTTTGAAATAAAAATAATGATTATTATAATAAAATAGTAAAACTAAACTAAAAATAATTATTAAAAAAAACCCTTATCTTATTCTTCTCCTTCCCCACTATTTCTTCTTTCTCTCTCTTCCCTTCCCCTCTCTTCCTCCCTCATCTTTCTTTTCTTCTTCTTTCTTCTTCTTTTTCGTTTCTTCTTTCTCTGTATTCCCTTCCCCTCTCCTCTCTTCCTCCCTTACCTTTCTTTTCTTCTTCTTCTTTTTCATTTTTCAGATCTCAATCTGCAAGCCTCCAAATCTAGCGAAGGAGAAGATTTTTTTTTAATAATTATTTTTAGTTTCCTTGTCATGATTTGGAGCCCTAGCCAACAAATCTCTCTCCATTCGATTCTTCTTCTTCTCTGGCCACCTTCCGACATCAACACAAACCCAAATTGGTGACGATGACTTTGCTTTTTCTCCAGCGAGCACACGACATGAAACCCACATGCGTGGCGGTGCTTCTCCCTCCGAGCAACGGAGGGGAGAAGGGGGAGGAGAAGAAGATGGAGAAGAGAGAGAAAGAAGAAACGAAAGGGAGAAAGGGGAGGGGAAGGAGAAGGAGAAAAGGGTTTTTTTAATAATTATTTTTATTTTTATTATTTTATTATAATAACATTATTTTTATTTTAAAAATTATTATTTTAATATTAAAAATGAATGATGGTTAACGTGGAGGGACTCATTTGAACTATTGTGAATTGATTGTTCGATTTTGAAACTCAGCGACTCAATAGAAACTCTCGGATATATTTATCTCAAAAAAAAAAAAAAAAAAAAAACACTACTACAGGAAATTCTCCCAAACTGCCCCTTGATCTTATACGGTTGCAGTCGTAAAATACCACCAGAAAAATATTTCCCGACTTCGGTTCCTTCAACTCCATCGTTTTCCTTCCCTCGCACCTGCGTTAATTGCGAGACTACCATCTCATTCTCATCACAACCAGGTTTTTCCAATTCGACGCTCTGATACATCCTTCGTTTCGACTCAAAGCGTCTCTCCGCATATCGCCGAACCGCAATATTCAAATTTGCCTCAAATTCCCATAAGCAGTTGGTCAAGTTCAGCAAAACTTTCAAAATTGAAACCCTAATCCAGGGATGCCGATTTCAACTGCAGCAGTTGCTGTTTCGGGAGACTCGTCCAAAACTATAATTGGTTCTAGTGTGGAAGATAGATCCTTCAAGGAATCAGGTGCCGCTCAATCTCAATCTTATGCCCAAAATGAAGTGCAAGAACTTGAAAAGTTTGGCAAACAAATCTATCCTTGCCAACCGGGAGAAGCTCAGAGTTCTGTAGCAATCTCTTCTGATCAAGAGACAAACCGAAGTTTTGGAAATGATCAGAACAACGTTCCCCACGATGGTGTGTTTAACATTACTGTCTCATCTTCTACAAAATTCGCGTCACATGTTAACGATACCAGAGACATTGACAGTGCTGTTCAGGATGCTGTGTTGAGGGAACAGGTATGCACGTTTAATATATTTCAGTTTTTCAAATCCCTTAAAATTTACTAGGATGGCGCTTGCTCCCGTTGCTCTGCCCATTCAGCCCGACTCTCTTAGCTTTTCGTATAGCTCTTGTGTTCTGTTTCACCCTTGATGGAAGTTTTAGTTAATCTTCTTTTAAGCTTTTCTTCCACCTATTTTCAATGGTGCCCCCCTCTCATCTCATTCGTTCTTATGAGGTCTAATTTTAAGGTTTATTATAGAGTACAAGACATTTCAAATTACAGGAACTAAAATAGAACAAGTCACAGAGACCAAAATTGTATTTTAACCCAAAAATTTAGAACTTCTATGGAGGAAGGAAATGTTGCATCATTGTCCCAATAGCATATAATATGAAAGGCCTTTCTTAGCACAATCTGGAACCTCCTTTGAAGCTTCTTTTTCGAACATCGTTCAACTCTCGTCTGCTAGAAATCTTCTTCTCTCTACTTTGCAGCTGTTGTGGCCTCCGACTGTTCACCTAGTTACTTCTCCATTTGCTCAAAGAAGAGGAAGACTAAGTTAGGTGGCCACTTGGGAAGTCCTTGTGTTGTACTCTTTTCTATTTTCGGCCCGAACACTTCACATATATTAAAAAAAAATTATGATTGAGACATGGTGGTAGAGGCTCTAAAGGAAGTCATTGAATCTATTTCAATGTGCAACCCTTTCTTTGTTGACTAAGTGATTCTGAGCGCTAATGATTTGTATCAAGCTTGACTTATGGTGAAAGAAAGCCTGGGTGGTTGTTAAGAATTTCTATTTGCATTTTGAGAGGCGGAATCCTTTTTTGCATGGTATAGCTAAAGGTTAGTTTAAGTTATGGAAGTCTAATCAAGGTTTGGAAGAGTCCTTTGCATGATTGAAACAAAAGTGCCTCGGAATAGAGTCAATGGACTGGGGAAGCTTGCAGGGACTTTGAATCGATTGCTATGAAAACATTAAGGAAATTAAACCTTATTGAAACCTTCATTGAGGTCAAAAACAATTTCTGTGGCTTTGTCCTCACTGAAAGCTAGCATGGTGACAGAAGATGGAGGTTCTTTTATGGTGGCTATCATTTTCATGGTGACAGAAGATGGAGGTTCTTTTTTGGTGGCTATCATCTCTCTAGCGAAGGGGAATTGGTTGGGGGCGGGGGGGGGGGGGGGGAATGTTAGGCTACATGACTTGGCAACTTCACTCACAAGCTGCAAAGTCCTTTGTTGAGTTTGACTTGTTGGTAAAAACCTCACTTCAAAGCTAATATGGGAGTTGCAATGAGGCTAATCTCCTCTCTTGGAGTGACAAACCAGGTCTAGAGCATGCTGAGTGGTTTGTACATTAGTTGCATAATAAGGTGAGCTTTCACGACAATGACTTGGAGAGGCATGCGAGATAAAATTTCCTAAAAATTAGAAGTTTATGTTAAAATAGGTAAGAGGACAATAAAAGTTAGTGGGTCAACCTCATATCATACTTTTTTTTGAACAAGAGACGAAACTTTTCAATGATATAATGAAAAGAGACTAAAAATGAAAGATACAAACTCCACAAGGGAGTGAATAAAGAAACTGAAAAAATAATAAAAATCATAAAAAGGAAAGATAAAATCATCTCAATTAAGATTAATATCAATCAAAGAGAAATCAACAAGACTTAGAACACCAGGTAGAGGCTTTTAAATGAGCTGAATCAAATTGAGTAGTCCATGGCAAATACTTATCCTAAAAATTCCTCAAATTTCTTTCCATCCATAGTTTCAAGAGAAGACCTTTGATCCCATTGGACCATAATAAAAGAGGCTTTGAAGCCAAAGAGATCCCAAGAAGAAGTTGATGAAGATTGTCCCTCGAATGATAGGAGAAGACCCAAGACCCAAGAAACATTAAAAAGGGAGAGAAGCTTGTGCCAACACTTTAACGAATAAGCGCAACCAAAAAAGATATGATGTAAATCATCCCCATGGTCATAGAAAAGAGGGCAACTGAAGGCATAATAGCAGAATAAGGAAGCTTCCTTTGCAAGACTTCAGATGTATATAAACTGCCAATTAATAAAATCCATAAGAGGATGTTAATTCCCTTTGGACTTTTTGTCTTCCATAAAGTCCAAAATAAGTCCTTGTGGAAAGGAGAAGAATCTGCAAGTGTCCTTGTTAAGGACTTCACTGTGAAAGAACTAGAAGGTTCCAAGGACCATTTTCTTGAGTCTTCAAAAGAACCAGCTTTGAAAGCCGAAAGAATTCCCAACAAAGATTGCAGCGCTAGAATTTCCTCATCCTTGAGCAACCTCCTGTTTTGAAGCCTTTGTACTATCAAATACCAGATCCCATTCTTTGGAAACAAAAAATTTGTCCAACAGTGATCGAGAGTCATCATCTCCTGGTTTTGACCAAGTAAATTTACCATTAGAAAGAGGGATTTTCATGAGGTCAGTTTCAACAATAACTTTATTGAACAATCGCATGCCTTTGGTTTGCCTTCAAAGTGAAATTCTTTCACGAACCCAACGAGTAATATTAAAATCACCCCCTATACACCATGGAATATCACAATATGCTGAGAGAGAACATAATTCGCTACACAAATGCTTTCTTTTCCGATAGTCATTTGGACCATAAACATTCGACACCCAACAAACTTTGCCTTGTTAGGAGGAAATTTTTATCGAGAGAGTGTGTCCTCCTTTTAATACTTCCAGAACATTTATTTTACTGTCATCCCACAAAATTGACATTCCTCCAGACCTACCAAAGGCTTCAATGTTCACCCAATGGATGTCTTTTGGACTCCAAATGGATTTAATGAATTTTTTTATCAAAAGATCCCTTTTTTGTTTCTTGTATAAGAACGATGTCTGGACAATGTTGCAGTAAAAATTTCTTCAAACAAAGTCTTTAGAAGAATCTCCCAGCCCCCTGGTGTTCCAGGACAAAATCTTCATTGGGGCAATAAGGGCAAAACACCCCAAGTTCAACTAACACTTACTTTTGGGAATAAAAGGAGGAATTTCACGCATTTGAAGCCCACTAATCTCAATTAAAGAAGAGAATTTTCACTGAACTGAGGATGGAGAAATAGGTGTTGTTGACTTAACTATCGGTGCTGCCTTTTTAACTTCCTTGGAAAGTTGCTGACCAGGGGACAGAAATAAATTATTAAGATCTGGTGCAAATGAATCATCAATCTGGTCATTATCCCTTGGAGGCTGAATTTCCAATTCATCACTACTCAAACTTACAGCTGAATCATCATCAGAATCCTTGACCGAATTTGAATTATGAAATGAGTTGTCTTTGGGTGGATGTATAATATCTTGGGAAAAAATTGAACCACCTAAGACAATTTCACGATTTGAACTCACAATCTCTTTTTACCGATTTTCTATGGAAGAAATTTGCCTTTCCAATGGAGGAATAATTCTGGAGCATGTTTCTTCAATAACATCATCATTAAAGGAAGAAATGTCCGAGACTTTTGGAAGGCAGAATATCAGAGGATTTTTTCCTTGTGTAAATTTTCGAATAGGCTTAGTAAAACGGTCCTTTACTTCCTTAATACTCATGTTTTCAGAAGAGTCAAAAACTGAGGAAGGCCTTTCAACCGAAACCTTAGGCGTGGGCCCTTCATTATTTAAAACCCCATTTTTATTATGAGAGAGAGAGAGGCAACCGATAAGAGATTCTGACTGAAGGTCCTTTTCATGCAAACTTCCTTCATTTAATACAACATTTTCGGTTGGAAGAAAATCCTTCGCATGCCAAGAGTCTTCAATTAATGCCCCAACCTCCAACTGCTTTAAAACATTTTCCGACTCATTTAAAGCTTGAAATTCTGTCCCAACTGTCTTGTCAACATGCAGGCTCAGTTCATTAAATGCTGCAACTTCTGGCATATTAAACACTTCGTTTCTTACGTGTTCACACCCAAATCAAGGGATTCTTTAGGTAAAACTTCATCCTCATCTTCTGACGAGATTAAAGGACATTGCCAAGGCGACTTTGCATCTTCTAATGCTGCTTTAACACGAATGAAGTCAAGGGAATTCTAATAGGCACGAAGATCTAAACTCCTTTTAAAAGGAAATGGACTGAAGGGTGAATCAACTGCTACGATGTCTCCATAATTTAAAAAAGTGCTGCCTCTTATCTTATCTTAAAACTCAATTTTTGCTGGATCGAAACCACATAAGTTCTTCCTTCAATATAAACTGCTTCACAATCAATCAAGTTAAGAGTCTTTAAAGAGATTGCAATCAAACCACCAAAATGCTCACCAATTGCTTCGAAGGTGGCTCTGGACCAGTGTTGTAACGGTAAGTTCAATATTTTAATCCATCCTCCATATCCCACCCTGAATTCTGGCTTGCTGTGCTTCTTGAAAGACCAATGTTCAGACTTGACATGAAATGAATTGATATTCATCCATTTACCTTGAGACCCAAGACCATCCAAAATTCTACCATCTTCCATTTGTAAAAGAGCCTTGTCTGCCATAAATGAATTTATCACAACCTCATATCATACTTGAAAAAGGATATGACATTTCTTTAAGTTAAGTCACTTGTTGGGCCAAGTCAGTAACCTTTTCCACCCCCTATCCCCTTGAAGAAGCACCCATTTCAAACTAAGCACATTAACCAAAACCAAGACCCTTCCTTAGATCATGAATAAGGCAACCCCGGTCCAAAAGCAAAATCTTAAATGAAAGGGCATTTCTCTTAGCTCTCACCAAATGAGAGGGTAGTTGAAAAACTTCCCATGCAATATCTAGGAATGTCTCTCGGGGCAAACCTAAAATCTGCTGATTTTGGTTTCCTATCGAAGAAAAAGTCTTGAAAAATGGGGGATATTATTTCTCTTTCAGCTTCCTCATGGTGACTCAAGTCTCCCATACATGTCAATTGGAGAAGATTATTTATTTATTTTATTTTTTCTTTAAATTTATTTAGCTCTCATTTTGTAATTTTATTCATATTCAGGACACTGTCTCTTATCTAAATAAATTATCTTTGTTTTTCAAATGCTGTAATTAATTTTTTTCTCTTTCTCTATCTCTCTCTTACAGGAACTTGCTACACAAAATATCATTCGTAGTCAAAGGTGACAGTTCTTCATTTGTTTTTGAGTTATTACAGTTCAAAATTGATAATGGAAACTAAATATATTTTCTTTTCCTAGAGACTCTGGGGGTGTAGACGAACTTCCTGACAAGAGATCAGATATCTTTTCAGAACGTTATGATCCGATTACCCTTAAAGTGTGTGATTTTCCACCTTCATACCACTTCCATTCATAAATTTTCTTTAGAATGTTAAGGGTAGCTACACCCTTCAATAGAGTTAGCTGTATGTCATCACTGCCACCATGGCACTATCTATTTGCTTTCTTGAGAAACAAATGTCTTGTATTGAGTGTATGAACGTACAAAAAGGTGGACTAGGTTGGTGTATAACAATTCGAGAACAATATATTATTATGCATCCATTATTGATTTCAACTGGCCCATTGATATAAGAACTCGAAGAAAATTTTTCATTGATTAAGGCTGTTACTAGCTTAACAACTAAAAGGAAACTGATCTTTAACCAACTAACATAACAGAAAGGAAACATGACACCCGTAGCATGATAAAAGAACTCTTCTAGCTTAGTAACTACTAGCCTACCTCAATTGCCACCTTCTTGCATGAAACTCGCGTTCAAGATTGTAGTTTCTGAATGAAGCTCGTCTTGGATCGTGTGGTGCTGTAGGCTACTCTTAAGTAAGACCGATCATTTACTTAAGCATTAATGCATGTGAGGAAAACTTCTATTTTTTAAAGAGTAACAAACTTTCAATTGATAATTAAAAAGTTGCAACAATATCATGGTATATAACTCCGTTTAGGAATATACAAAGATCCTCAATGTTGAAAAATTACAAGAAAACTGGAAAACTATAAGGAAATATCTCATCAGAAAATACAAGAAAGCTAGAATTGAACTTGAATATTGTTTGTCTTCCTCCATAAAATTTTACAAGAGACCTTCTAGTAATGTTGAAAACCCCTCCTACACACCATCTACTTGGACTATTGAAACACAGCCTAGAAGGGATCCAATCTCATGTGCTCAAAAGGAGGCCTTAGATGAAAGGCATGACTTCCACATTCTTTTCCACACCATCAAGGTTTTTGTAGAGGCTTTGGGATTCAACATAAACCACCATAAATCTGAATTTTTGGGCATCAATTGTTAGCCTTTGGTTGTTTTCTCCCTTGCTTCGGCTTATGGTTGCAAGGTTGGTTAATGGCCTAATTCCTACTTTGGCCTTTTGCTGAATGGTAATCATCGCTCATCATCCTTTTGGGCTCCTATTATTGAAAGAGTTGAAAGGCGGCTTCAAGTTTTGAGCAATGCTCACTTATCCAAGGGAGATAGGCTCACCTTTTGATGTAGGGACTTCTTTGTAAACTAGTTTTAGTATATGGTTAAACTTTATAGCCGTTGGCTGGAGGGAAGGGAATATTCCTTTTGTTTTAGGTTGTTAGTTAGCAATTCTCGACCGTGAATAGAAATATTCTTAATAGGATGAACAGTGAGGAGAGACTATTTAAATCCTCCCTTGTACCTCACATCAAAATTGGTCCCTAATTACCTCACGTAAAATGCTTTAAAAATTGAGAGCCATGGATGGATATCTTATTTGCACTCTTTCGTTTGTGTTGATATTCCATGACACAAGGCTTATTATTTGTTATCATGTTTTGTGGTTTTGATGTTTTTTCCTTCATGAATGTTATTTCAGGAGCATCTTTTGAAGATTACTTCTGTACATCGTGCGGAAATGGCTATGAAAAGGGGAAAGTTGAATGTTTCGGAAGAAGGTTGGTACTTTGTGATGTGGCTTCCTCTTCCTATTGAAGTTTTTCCCTTCACTTTCTCTTGTAGTGGTTCAATAATAATGATGTTTAAGTACATTTCGGTAAAGATATCAATTGTCAAATGAGAAGAGTTTATATGGATGGTGGTGTAATGTTGAGATATTGATGTATGGAAGTGCTTAGGCTTCAACGAGGAAGGTTTTCTTTTTATACTGTGAGTATTCGGGCCAACCTATGAGCATAAACTATTTTCACAAGACATATTGCAAAACACTACGATACGGTTGTTGAGAAACAATATGATCCTTTTTTTATCCTAGGTAGGTGGCCACTATGGGATTTGAACCCTTGCCCCAAAGTTTCCAAACACGGCCCTTTGCCACTATGGCACCCATTGTGGTTATTGAACTTTGAGAAAAGTTTATCTTTTCTCTTTTTTTTTTTAAAGTAAGAAATCGAGCTTTCGTCAAGAAAAAATGAAAATGTATAAATGCATACAAAAAAGTAGCCCACAAAAGGAATCCCACAACAACTACAGGGACTCCTATCTAAAAGAAGTAAACTAAGTTGATTAGGGGTGTGCACAGTTCAGTTCGGTTTGGTTTTGGTCGAAACCGATGATCAAACCGAATCCCTCGGCTCTGAGACGTTCTGAACCTAGACAGGAGCTTTCTTGCACTTACTTACGCCATTTAGCACCCATTCTACTGGAGAATGGTCTTTGCATTATGGCTATCCCACCTATTCCTCCACTGGCCAAAAAGAGAACATATACAACCATGGAAAAAAAATCTAAGCTCGAGAGAGAATTAAAAAATCTTCAGACTACAGTGCATTACAATAAAACAGCCTCTTTGGCTTTAATGGAGGGAGCACCTGTCGATCAATGAAATTAATCTCTCGGAACGTTTGTGGTTTGGGGTCATGGAGAAAACAAGCACTGATTAAAAAAACCATACAGAACTAGAATCCAAGTCTTGTGCTTTTACGAGAAACCAAAAAAACTTCAATCAATAGTTTTTTATGAAGTCAATTTGTAGCTCCTCCTACATATGCTGGACTTCATTGGAATCAAATGGAAACTCTGGCGGCATCCTAATTTTATGGAACAAACTTGACATTGTGGTCAAGGAGACCATTCAAGGTCTTTTTTCTGTCTCTTTTCACATTCTTGGCTGATGGTTTTTCTTTTTGGCTTTCTGCTGTTTATGGCCCTAATAGAAGTGATTTGAAAGATGGTTTTTGGCAAGAACTTCATGACTTGGCGGGTTTAGGAGGAGATCGTTGGATCATTGGAGGGGACTTTAATATTACTCGTTTGTCTTGGGAGAAGTCTCATGATCATGATGTTAGTAGAAGTATGAGAACTTTCAATGAATGGATTTCTACTTATCAGCTCGTTGACATTCCTTTGGAAAATGGACGTTTCACTTGGTCTAGTTTTGGGGAAACTCACTATTTGTCATTGCTAGATCGTTTTTTGATCACAAATGCATGTCTTCAAAAATTTGGATCAACTCATCTTAATCGACTTGATCGGGTAACATAAGACCACTATCCATTGGCATTAGTTTTCGGAGACATTTCTTGGGGGCCTTGTCGCTTTCGGTTTGAAAATTCTTGCTACAAGAAAGCTCCTTTCGTGAGATTGTTGACAATTGGTGGGCACAAAATCCATTGCAAGGATGGCCAGGTCATGGTCTTATGATGAAACTCAAAGGTCTGACATTTGAACGTCGTAAATGGAATAAAGAAAGGTGTGGAGAAGCTGCCTAGCTCACTAATTTAATCCATCAATTGAAAAGCTTAGATAGTTTAGAAGACATTGGGCAGATCTGCTGATCAGATGGTTTCTAGACACTTTCTTCGTGAACAAATTGAAGATTTGACTGCAAAAGAGTTAATCTTTTGGCGCCAACGTTGTAAACTGCAGTGGCTTCGCGAAGGGGATGAAAATACCAAAATTTTCCATCGAATTGTGGCAACAAGAAAGAGGAAAAACTTTATCATGGAAATGTTATCTTGTGAAGGACATAGCTTGGTTACATCAAATGAGATCGAAAAGGAATTCATTGATTTTTATCAAACTTTATATACCAAAGACAATAGTCCAAGATTTCTCCCAACTAATCTTGATTGGCAACCTATAAGTGTTGAACAAGCTACAGATTTGGAAAAACTCTTCACAGAGGATGAAGTTCTACTTGCTGTTAATTCTTTGGGTTCTAGTAAGTCTCCTGGTCCTGACGGTTTTACTTCTGAATTTTTCAAACATTTGTGGAATATTGTTAAGCATGATGTTATGGCTTTGGTTAATGATTTCTACAATTCCGGAATTATAAATGTTGCCTTGAATGAAACTTATATTTGTTTGATTCTGAAGAAGTTAGACTCCAAAACAGTCTCTGATTATCGGCCCATTAGTCTCATTCCATGTGCATATAAGATTATTGCTAGGGTTTTGTCTAATAGATTGAAGCTTGTCCCCTTATACCATTGCTGAAAATCAAATGGCTTTTGTGGCTAACAGACAAATCCTGGATGCATCTTTAATTGCTAATGAGGTATTGGATGGTTGGAATTTTTCACATAAAAATGGAGTTATCCTTAAACTGGACTTGGAGAAAGCTTTTGACAAAGTTGATTGGGATTTTCTGGATGTGATTTTACGGGTTAAAGGATTTGGGCAAAGATGGAGGAATTGGATTCGTGGTTGTATCTCTAGTGTCAATTTTTCGATTATTATCAATGGTAGACCTAGAGGAAAATTCAGCCCAACTCGAGGTATTAGACAAGGGGATCTCCTCTCTCCTTTTCTTTTTATTTTGGTCTCAGATTGTCTGAGTCGTTTGCTATTGCATGGAGCTGATTTGGGAAGAATTTTAACTCATCTGGTTGGTACATCTTCTTTCCGTTTAACACATTTACAATTTGTTGATGATACTTTATTATTCTCGGTTTTGAAGATGTTAGAGAACCTGTTTCAGTTGATCAAAATTTTTGAATTGGCTTCTGGACTGGATATCAATTATGGTAAGAGCGAAATTATGGGGGTTCATCTTAATGATTCTGAAATGAATTGGCTGACATCCACTTTTGGTTGTGGACAAGGTAATTGGCCTACTACTTATCTTGGAGTCCCTTTGGGTGGTAATGCAAAGACTTACTCTTTTTGGCGGCTTGCTATTGAGAAAATTCAGTACAAGCTTCATAGTTGGAAGTATGCCTTTATTTCAAAAGGTGGTTGTCTTACCCTTATACAAGCCACCCTCTTGAATATGCCTACTTATTACCTTTCACTATTCAAATTACCTTCTAAGGTAGCTAAAACCCTAGACAAAGTTATTCGAGATTTCTTTTAGGAGGCTTAGGCATTGGCAATTTTTAGCAGCGAAACTCAACTCTTTTAGCTAAATGGACTTGGAGGTTTCTGCATGAGAGAGATACTCTTTGGCACAACATTATTGTTGGTAAATATTATCACCCTGAGGTAATTGGGTAATGGCCTACTGTTATCTCGAGGGGTTCTTCTAAGTCACTTTGGCGTTCTATTGTTTCTAGCATTGAACTTGTTGCAAATTGCTATGGTTTTCTCTAGGCTTTTTCGATTAACAACTACACCTCATGCTTCTGTAGCACAAGTCTGGAATATTTCAACTGTTGCTTGGGATTTGGGTTTTCGACGCAATCTTACTGATTTAGAGGTTAATGAATGGGCACAACTCTCAAATCTGTTGCAGCCAATTATTTTACGACCTATTGATGGTTCTTGGATTTGGCCTCTGGATTCTTCTAAAGGTTTTTCAGTTAAGTCTCTAATGGGCAATCTTGTGAATGACATTAGTCCTCGTTCAAACCACCTTTATTCGGTGATTTGGAAAGATGTTTATCCTAAGAAAATTAAAGTCTTTCTTTTGGAGCTTAGTCATGAAGTACAGCTGATCGGTTACAAAGACAGATGCCTCATTTTGCCCTCTCACCATGTTATTGTGTGCTGTATTGTTCTAACTCAGAGTATCCCTGTCATCTACTTGCACACTGCACTTATGCTTCTCAGTACTCGAAAACTATGCTGGGTGCTTTTCAATGGTCTTTGCCATTACCAAACACCATATATGAGCTTCTTGATTTGGTTTTCGTGGGACATCCATTCAAGGGAGTACAAAAGACTTTATGGCTTTCTTTTAATAGAGTATTTTTCTGGTGTTTATGGTGTGAGAGAAATAGCAGAATTTTTAGGGACTCTTTCTCCACTTTTGATAGTTTCTTCGATTTGATTCTTTTTCATTCTTTGTATTGGTGTAAGAATAAACACCCTTTTAGTGACTATAGTCTTTCTTCATTGATTTCCAATTGGAAAGCGTTATTGTAATCACCTTTTGTTGTTGGGAGTTTTTTCTAAGCTCCCTTTATTTCATTTATCAATGAAATCTATTTCTCTTCTCAAAAAACAAAAAAAAAAAGAGAAGATAGTTGCAAAAAGCTTGATGAACAAATGTGTATAAAGATGGAGTAAACCTAAAAACCTCCCAAACCTCCTCTCAATTTTGCTATTCCTCCCCAACCAAATACCCCACAAAATGGCAAAAAAACAAGCATGCCATAAGTCCCTACCCTTATCTCGAAAGGGAGAGTGTAGGAGCACCTATGCTGTCATAGAGCAACCTTTACTACAAGGCTACAAGCTAAGCAAGCCCCAAAAGCACTGAAGCACTGATTTTGTAGAGAATAAGCAAATTGGCAATCCTATAGTAAATTATCAAAGTCTTCCTCCTGCCGCCTACGAAGAACACACCATTGCGACGGTAAAACGAAAAAGAATGTCTTTGGATGCAATCCAGGGTATTCACGCTCCCATGCTTCACTTGCTAAGTGAAGAACTTCACTTTCTTGGAGATTTTGACATTCCAAAGAGAGGAGATAGCAAAGACAACCTAAGAGGGAGAAGAAGAATAGAAAATATGAAAAAAAGAACTACAAGAGAATTCTTCAGGAGGATTATGTATCCAAAACCGAAAGTCCCTCCTAGGACACACAAGTTGGTTAGGAACAACAGAAAGAAGGGTTGTTGCCTCCCCAATTAGTATGAGGACGAAAGTCCAAAGAAATGGATGAGGAGTGATCAGAAGAAGACATAATAGACGCCAACGAATGAGTCTTTGGTTCGACAGTTGGTATAATCGAGGAAATAGAGTACAAAGGGGTTCATCACACAACCAACAATCCTCCCAAAAAGATTTTTAGAACCTTCCTTAACCAAGGATTTCACAAATTGGAAGAACATAGGGAAACCTGAAGCAATGGCATGCCAAAAGTTTTACTCAAGCCCTTAAACCACGACTAGTGACCCACTCAAAAGGGTGTAGATCACAACTACTCACAATAATCTTATACCACAAAGCATTAGGCTTCATGAAGAACCGGCCACAACTATTTCGCCAACAACGTTTCATTGCATAATTTCAGGTTTCCAATACCTAATCCTCTGCTCCACGGGCTTCGAACCCCCGCATCCATCCCTTCCCACACGAAATTCCTCATCGATCTCTCAATGGTCTTACTCACCAAAATAGGAATTCTAAACGAAGAAAGTAAATAATTGGGAATTCTACTCAACATTGATTGGATCAGGGTAAGCCTCCCTCTAGAAAAGAAGACCCTTTTCGAAGACGTCACACGTTTTTAGACTTTCTCCACCATAGGATTCCAAAAAGACACTCTCTTTGGATTATCACCTAGGGGAAGCCTTAAGTAGGAATAAGGTTACTTACCCACTCTTGTTGACACTGACTTAGAACATCAACAACAAGGGTGAACCAAAAGGGCATCTATGATCCATCAAAGTTTATTTAAATTAATTGATGCACACCCACTCTTGTTGACACTGACTTAGAACATCAACAACAAGGGTGAACCAAAAGGGCATCTATGATCCATCAAAGTTTATTTAAATTAATTGATGCAAAAGGTATTTTCTTGATGAGAGGAAATGTTAACTGTGAAATGGCATCTATTATCCATCAAAGTTTTCTTCTTTTTTTAAAAAAAAAAAAAAACAAGAAACGAACGTTTCATTGATTAATGAAAAGAAAAGAAAATGTTCAAGGATACAATCCCTACAAAATAAAAGTTAACAAGGGGATATAAATGTATCCTAATGAACAAATATTGTTAAAAGCATTTTAATAAACAAAGAAGACAAACAACATCAATGGGAAGATTTAATCTTAAGCCCAAGTCAAAATGCTCCCATGCTATGCACTTATCTTCTTCTTTTTTTTATTTTTTATTTTTTTTTAATAAGAAACGTCAAAAAGAGATGTATTCAAAAGAAAAGTAATAGAACAACCTAGGGGCCAGGGGTAGAGCAAACCCCTCCCCAATAGCTATCTCAAAAGGGCATGCCAATCCTTCATAATCAACAACAGGCTATAACTACAAAAGACCTTTTTGTGTAATGTAATCCACCAAGAGGCCGTATTTTGTACATAGTTACAAAAAGAATTAACTCATAAAGACTTATCTTCAAAAGCTCTGACATTTATTTCCTTCCACAAAAGCCACAGGGTAGCTCTGAAGGCTGAGCTTGCTACCACCTTAGCTTTCCACTTATCTTCAATGATCCACTGGTTACGTTGCAACTATAATTCAGAAATAATAGCTTTTACTGCATTAACCTAAATGAAATGAGCTTTAGAACATAAAATTGGACCTACTAGCAGTTGAAGCAAATTGGCTGAAGAATCGGATCCAAAAACCCATTTAATAGAGAAAGCTTAATTGAAGATGCAACAATTCTGTGCATAAGAACAAAGGAAGAAAAGATGGTTCTGATCCTCCTTATCTTGCCAAAAAAGAGTACAAATGGAAGAAAACTTCTGATTTTGGCATGTGATGGCGATTACATTGAGTTAGGTTATTATTATAATTATCATCATCATTAGGGTTCAACTAACCTTACAACCCAAAAAAGCCAAACAACCCAACCTAAATTGTAAGGGTTGTGTTAAATCAGCTTTTTAAAAAAATGACTCAAACTGAACTGAAAATTCAATTAACCTAACCTAACCCTTAAAATTTAGGTTGGGTTAAATCAGTTCTTCGCAATCCAAACTTTCTTTTGCGATCATGGGAGAGAGTTGTTTGGTAGGTCAGCTTCCTATTGATCCTCTGTACTAGTTGGCTCAAAAGTAACATGAACCGTTTTTAGGATAGATGGATACAGTTGGAAAATGATTGAAATGTTGCATGATTGAATTCCTCCTCTTGGGTTTCGACTCCTCTTGTTCAAAATATTTCCATTATATTGTTTATTGCAAATTGGGAATTTCACTTGTGTTTCCTTTTGTACTTTTATTTTTGTGGCTTGCAGCTTTTATTCTTGTGTAACCCCCTTGTAATTAGGAGACCTTTTTTTTTTTAACTCCCTTAGCTTTCTTTATGTAATTACATTATGTAAGGCCTTCGATTATTAAGAAGTATGAAAGAAAGGGCAAGAAGGTAAATGTTAGTGGGGGATCGGGGACCATGGGAGAATGAGGGCTCGTTGTACAGGGGGAGCAGGGGAGTGGGGTATTAGTGCGGTGTCTGTACCTCAGTTTTGGGTTGGTTAGGCATTCTGTGGACAGTTTGTCTGAAGGAGAGAACCAACCTCTCGAATTGCTGGGAGTCTTCTTATTTGTAATCGTTCATTCTTTTTAGTAATTTATCGGGTAATAAACCCCCCTCGATATTGAAGAAATATCCATATCGGAGGGTTGGTTTCGATTCTGCTTGTGTTATGTGTTATTAGTCTATTTCTGAGTGAGAATTGCAAGTTGAGATTAAAGATACCTAACAAATTGGTATCAGAGCGTGTTCGTCTTGGGGAGAACAGGCAAGATGGCGATGGAGGAAAAGCTCTTCGGAGCAGAGAAAGAAATATTAGAAATGAGGGAAATTATTAAGAACATGGAGAAGGCGTTGGAAAAAGGCTAGGAAAGAGTAGCAGTGGATATGCGTGAAAATCAAAAGGCCCTGGTTCTAATGATAGTGGAAAGATCATCGGGTAAGAGAATTTCAGGAAATGCAGAAGCCAGTGGGGTGAAAGCAAAACAACAGGATGAGACTACCGTCAATGTGATAGTAGAAGAAGTAGAGTCATCCCAGAGTAAGAGAGGGGAGATACACAATGACCGTAGCAAGTTCAAGAAGTTGGAAATGCCCGTCTTCTCAGGGACGAACTCGGATGCTTGGTTAGTTAGAGTGGAGACGTATTTTGAGATACATCAGCTGAGTGATGGAAAATCGGCGTTTCCATTGTCAGTTTTGAACCCGTGATAATAGAATGGTATCGTTGGATGAACAATCGCAGGAAGATCGTCTCCTGGGATGATTTGAAGGAAAGAGATATATACCCACTCAAGAAGGAAGCCTATGTGCTCGTTTCTTGGCTATCAAGCAAGAGGGCACAATTGTGGAATTTTGATCAAAATTTGAATCTTACTCAGGTCCATTATTGAAGATGGCAGAAGGCGTCATGGAGAATATGTTCTTTAACAGCCTTATTTCGTCAATTAGGGTAGCCGTTATCAGCAGGCAACCGTTATCCTTGAAGTTAGTAGAAAATGAAGCCTATCTGGGCCCAATGAACGAGACGGGTAAAACACCATGAGAAGAAGCGACTAGGGTCTAACACCCAGAAGAGTAATAGTAGACCCAATGACATGTTGAGGTATGTTACGATACCAAAGAAGGGAAACCACCGTTGCAAGAAAATTGAACTATGCGAGCTCCAGGTAGTGTGGGAGAGTGAGTTCGGAGACGTCGAAGTTAAGTAGGGAGAATCTGATCTAGAAGAAGAGTGGGTGCTAGCAGAGATGGAATTCAAAGCACTTGAAGTAGAATTGGTGGAACTTGACTTAAAATCCGTAATCGAATTTTCGATCCTTGGAATGATGAAGATACGTGGCAAGGTAGGAAACAAAGATGTGGTGGTTTTGATAGACTGTGGTGCCATGCATAATTTCATCTCGAAACAGTTGGCGAATGAGCTGGGACTTCCACGCACAGACATGTTGAATTATGGAATAGTGCTAGGTAATGGCATTACTGCCGAGGGCCAAGGAGTATGCAAAGATGTTATGATTCACTTTTCGGAGATCACACTTCAGGAGGATCTGTTACCGTTTGAGCTAGGAGGGGTAGATGTCATACTTGGAATGCTTTGGTTAAGAATGCTGGGAATCATGGAGGTTGACTGGAAGGAGCTGAACATGACGTTCGCAATAGGAAAAAGCCAGGTGACCCTTAAGGGGCACCCGTCCTTAACAAAAGCCTAAGTTTTGCTGAAGATGATGACAAGGAACTGGAGTGATACTGATCAAGGGTTCCTAGTGGAGCTTCAGGATCTGTCGCTAGAGGTGTCTGAAGAGGAAGTAGAACCGAGTGAAGCGGGAACTTCAGAGAACCTTCCGTATGAAGTAAGCAAGTTGATAGCGTCTTATCCGGACATTTTCAGAATGTTTGAAGGATTACCTCCACAGAGGAAAATTGATCACAAAATAACGCTAGTAGAAGGGCAGCCACCCATTAATGTCAGACCGTATAAGTATGCTCACGCACAGAAGGGTGAGATTGAGAGTTTGATAATCGAGATGCTGGCTTCAAGAATCATCAGATCGAGTACAAGCCCTTTCTCTAGCCCTGTGCTCCTTGTACAAAAAAAAGATGGTAGGTGGAGATTTTGCATGGATTACAGAGCTCTTAATCAGGTGACCATACTCGACAAATTTTCGATTCTGATGATAGAGGAACTCTTAGATGAACTTCATGGTTCGACAGTATTCTCCAAGCTGGATTTAAAGTCAGGATACCATCAGATTAGAATGAATTGTGATGATATGGCCAAGACAGCCTTTCGCACGCATGAAGGCCACTACGAGTTTCTGGTGATGCCATTCGGTCTCACAAATGCGTCGACGACTTTCCAATTATTGATGAATTAGGTCTTTCGGCCATTCTTAAGGAGATGTGTACTCGTCTTCTTCGATGACATCCTTATATATAGTCCGGACTTCCAGATGCATATGAAACATCTGGAAATGGTGTTCAATGTACTCTGTGACAACCAACTCGTTCTTAATGGAAAAAAAATATGCCTTCGCTCGGAATAGGGTCGAGTACTTGAGGCACTGGATTATCGCAAGTGGAGTTGAGGCAACGAAGGGAAGATTAGAGCTATGTTCAACTGGCCACAACCCCGCTTCTTGAAAGAACTAAGGGGCTGTTTGGGGCAAGGGTTTTAATAACCTGTGTTATAATAATCCATGGAATACTCTGCACCCCAAACACAGACTATTATAACCTAAGACTAAACAACTCTGCATTTTAAATAATATTATATTATTTCACAGACTATTATAACCCACAGACTATTATAACCCCTGTTATTATAACCCACTCAGTGCCCCAAACATCCCCTAAGGGTTTTTTTGGGTCTCATTAGGTACTATGAAAGGTTTGTGTTGAACTATGGCTCCACAGCTGCCCCACTGCATCAATTACTTAAGAAAGACTCCTTCCACTGGTCCCAAGAAGCCATAGATGCCTTCCAACAACTCAAAACAACAATGACTACCATTCCAGTTTTGGCTCTTGTAGATTTCTCAATTCCCTTCATCATAGAGACCGATGCTTTAGGTACTTGGTTGGGAGCTATACTTACTCAAAAGCAAAGGCCTATTGCTTACTTTGGCCAAACTTTGTTCGAACATGCAAAATTGAAACCCATTTATGAGTGGGAGCTAATGGCAATTGTACTTGCCGTACAAAAATGGAGACATTACCTCTTGGGGCAGAAATTCACAGTGTTGGCTGATCAGAAAGCGCTGAAAAGCTTGTTAGAACAGAGAGAAGTTCAACCTGAGCACCAGAAGTGGTTGATCAAGCTGTTGGGATATGATTTTGAAATCAAATATAATCCAAGATTGTTGAATAAAGCTACAGATGCCCTGTCAAGAGTGAATTCGGTGGGAGAACTCACAGCAATATCAACACCAACCATTGTTGATGTAGACGCGATCTTAAAGGAGGTATCAACAGATGGTGAATTATAGAGGATTATCAGCGAAATAAAAGAGGATCCGACTACCCACCCAAAGTTTTCATTATTTCAGGATCAATTGCGCTACAAAGATAGGTTAGTGCTATCTAACAAGTCGGCTCTAATTCCTGCAATTATGTAGCTTTGTCATGATTCTGTAATGGGAGGTCATTTCGAATTTCTAAGAACCTACAAGAGATTGACAGGAGAAGGGCATGAAAAAAGATGTGAAGGATTATGTGGAGAAATGCGTGATTTGCCAAAAGAACAAAGCCGAAGCAGTGTCCCTTGTGGGTTTGTTACAACTCTTCCGATACCTGAACGCATCTGGGATGAAATTAGCATGGACTTTGTGGAGGGCTTACCGAAATCTCATGGGGTGGATTCAATACTCGTGGTGGTTGACAGACTCAACAAATATGCTCATTTTTTGACTCTAAAGCACCCTTTTTCTGCTAAGGAGGTAGCTATGCGATTCATCAAGGAGATAGTTCATCTACACGGATTTCCCAAATCCATTATATCTGATCGGGATGTGATTTTTATGAGTAATTTTTTGAGCAAACTATTCTGAATCTAGGGTACTCAGCTGAGGAAAAGCACAGCTTTCCATTCTCAAACCAATGGGCAGACGGAAAGAGTCAATAGATGCGTAGAGACGTTCTTGAGATGTTTTTGGAATGAGCAGCCAAAGAAATGGGAACAGTGGATTTGTTGGGCAGAATATTGATACACAACACCAACTTCCATATTTCTTTGAATATTGGTACAACACCAACTTCCATTTTTATTTTCTGATGAATACGAATGGATGGAAGAACTGGAAGATGTGCTGGGAGTTTGCTGGAATGGGGAAACGAAGGAATGGGAATGCCTCATTCAGTGGAAAAACTGCCACAACAACGAAGCTACATGGGAGTCATATCACAACATCAAGCATTAGCACCCTAAACTTCACCTTGAAGACAAGGTGGCTGTGATTAAGGCCTCCAATTATTGAGAAGTATGAAAGAAAGGGTAGGAAGGTAAATGTTGGTGGGGGATCGGGGACCACGGGAGAATGAGGGCTCGTTGTATGGGGGGAGCAAGGGAGTGGGGTATTAGTGCAGTGTCTGTACCTCAGTTTTGGGTATTAGTGCGGTTTCTGTACCTCAATTTTGGGTTGGTTAGGCATTTTGTGGACATTTTGTTTGAAGGAGAGAACCAGCCTCTCGAATTGCTTGGAGTCTTCTTATTTGTTATTGTTCTTTCTCTTTAGTAATATATCGGGTAATAAACCCCCCATGAACTATCCATATCGGAGGGTTGGTTTCGATTCAGCTTGTGTTGTGTTATTAGTCTTTTTTCGAGTGAGAATTGCAGGTTGAGATTAAAGATACCTAACACATTCACATCAATGAAATAATCTTTTCCCTAAAAAAAATATGTTCCGGCCTTTCACATTTTTTTTTTTTTTTGTAGTTCAAAGACCAGTTTGCAATAATTAATTAAATCAGCAGATATGTGACTATTCTTCTTTGACTGATACTGTGATACATTGTTATTCTGTATTGAAGGAACCACCAAATCGACATATACGTGACTATTCTTCTTTTTTCCTTACAAGGAGAATGACATCTTTTTGTCATGTCAGGGAACTTGGAAATTGGAAATGGTTATGGCGTACCTGGTGGATGTGCTTTCTATGGTGCTTCAAAGCCTGGAATTGTTACCCATGGTAAAAAGCTTTTCCTTTTGCTTGACTTCATTGTTGACCTCCAAATTGGTTCATTTCATTATTGTCAATTGTCATGCTTTCAGGAAATAATGCGATTGGCCAGAACATCCAGGGACAGGTTAGGGAAGTAGAACAAAATTCTGCTGCCAAAGAATTGCCTGAGTACCTCAAGCAGAAGCTAAGGGCCAGGGGTATTCTTAAAGAAGATACACAACATGGCAATTCTGTAAGAACTGATATGCCGAACTTTCCAAAACAAGATGGTTATGTACCTCTGTCCATATTTATCTCCTGTCTTAGTGATTATTGAAAACGACAAGCCTTGGCAGCTGCGTCCTAGTCTTATTATTTAGCCACAGACCAACTTGATCCAGTTACACCAATATTTTTTTAATTTTTTTGTCTGGATGAGGAAATACCTTTTTCTTCTCCTTATTTTTAAAAAACAGAAAAAAAAAAAAAGAACAGACCTACAAAGAAAATATTATGCACCTAATTTTCGTTCAGATTTATAAATAGTCTTTCTTATCATTTTTGGAATTTCTAGAATTCGTGGACTTCTGATAGCAATTATAGTTCAACGGTCTTTTGTATATTCTTCATTCTTTTGCTTCTCTCTTAATCAGATATGTGAACAATGGCCGAACCTTTAGTTTTATCTTCACAGACAAGAAACCAGATATTTCAAAGTTTATTAAGTCTACAACTTTTTTAGCTTTGTCTTGGAGCAAACTCACCAATTTTAATTACAGCTTATCTACTTCCAGTACTCATTGGAAGTGTCTCTTGTAATTGCTTGTTGATAGGATTTTTTGTATACATTTCACCATATCAATGAATGAAATGGTTTCTGTTTCCTATTAAAAAAAACAATGACTGAACCTTAAATTACAGACAAATTCTGATGCTATATCAAATCAACCGTTGCAAGGAGAAAAGCTGCCTCATGGATGGGTGAGTACTGTTTGCAATTTCTTTACCATTTGTATACAGTGTTCTCCTTAACTATCCAAGCTTATGTTTTTTGCCTATTGCAACTTGCGAGTTAGGTTACTTTTATTCTCTGTCTCTTTCCCCTGCATCGTTAACTGCTCTTGGGGCTTCTTTTTTTGCCTCTCTGGAAGGTTAATATTCCTAAGAAGGTGAAGTTTTTCACATGGCAAGTTTTACTTGGGAAGGTTAACACTTTGGATTGCATCCAAAGGCACTCTTCCTTAGTTTTGTATGCCTTTTACTCTTTCATTTGTTCAATGAAAGTTCGGTTTCTTATCCCAAAAAAAAAAACTTTTTTTTTAGATCAATTGTTGGGTGTTTCGTGACTGAAAGATGTATTTTAGCTCACTTAGGTGGCATTCATTTACATTCCTTCTAAATAACATTTCCAACGGGTAGGAATGTAACATGCTTGACTATTTATTCTATGGAGCAATGTTCGTTTAACCATTTTTCCCTATGATGTACATGAAGTTTTTCTAATATTTTTATTCATACCTCAACTATACAAAACATTATAATAAATACAATGTACAACACAAAACATAAAAGGAAAGAATATTCTACCCTAATCAAATCTTAAATAAACTTAAAGGAATATAAATTAAAAGAGGAGATAATAAACCTAAGATACAAAAATACAATATTGCTCTAACTTTGACTATAATTAACAACACTCCCCCTCAAGGTGGGTTGTATATATTATACAGTCCCAATTTGTAATTCAAATCTTCAAACTTAGGTCTCGGTAAAGTTTTGATAAGGATATCCGCTAACTGTTGTTTGGTAGGCACATAGTTGAGTTGAACCACTTCATTATGGACTTTTTCTGAGATAAAGTGTCAATCAATTTCAACATGTTTTGTCCTATCGTGATGAACTGGATTTTTGGCAATACTTATTGCGGCTTGATTATCACACATCATATGTATTGGTGATGAACAATCCTTTCGTAATTCACTTATGACTCTCTTAATCCATATGCCTTCACACATGCCAAGAGCAAGTGCTCTAAATTCAGCTTCTGCACTACTTCTTGCAACCAAATACTGCTTTTTGCTTCTAAATAACATTTCCAACGGGTAGGAATGTAACAAGCTTGACTATTTATTCTATGGAGCAATGTTTGTTTGACCATTTTTCCCTATGATGTACATGACCAATAATTATACTAAATCTAATTCATTATATATAATATGTCATACATTTATGTAATATTAGAATCTGTATCATATAAATAATAATAATTAATTTTTTTTGAACAAGAAACAATATTTTTCATTGATAAAATGCAAAGAGACTAATGCTCAAAAATACAAACTCCACAGAGGAGTGAAAAAAAAATAAAAGCAAGAGAATACAAATTAAAGAGAAACAATAAAGGTATGTCAATTCAAATTAAAATAGGAAAGTGAAAATCCCTTAAAATACTTGGAAAGAGCGCACCAGGAGGAAGCCAAGAGATGAACAACAACCCAATTAATTGCTTATCTTCAAAAGTTATCTGAATACGTTCAAACCATAACTTCGAAAAAATAGCCTTCACTGCATTAAACCATAACAAAGAAGCTTTCGCATTCATTGATGGCCCCAGAAAAAGTTGCAAGACGTTAACCTTAATTTTCAAAAGATTAACTCAAGCATGAATAATAAAGAATCTATCAATCAAGGATCGCAATCCTTCCTCCCCAAGTCTAGACTGTTAGAGTTCTTATATTAGTATAATTGTATTTTTGTAAATATAATAGTTGAGTTGTCCTTTATTGTCTTGTCACTTTCTCCTAATTAGGTTAACCTTGTACACTTGTATATATATATCTCTTTAGTGAATGGAATGGAATATACTCATTCTCTCAAACCTTTAGCATTCACATGGTATCAGAGCCCTAGGGTTCTCTAGGAAAATTTTTGTCCTTAGGGATTTGTGACCATTAGGGTTTGAGGTTTAGAACACCTTCTTTGAGGGTTTTGGTCTTGCTGTGAGCTTTGTGCATCAACTCAACTAGGTCTGTCGCCGGAATCTGTCGCCGGAATTCGCCGGAAGTCGCTGGAATTCGCAGCCGCCGCCACCAACGAGGTCTGTCCACGGCCTAATTTTTCGTCACTGCCCGGTTTTTTGGAAAGCCCAGTCGCCCATCAGCCGATCCGGAAATTTTGGTCGAAAACTAACCGGCGCGTGAACCACACGCGCCACCGGAATTTTTTGCCGCCCGTTTCACGCGCCGGCGCGTGGAGGCGCGTGAGCCGCCGGATTTTGCTCCGTTTTGCGTGGGTCAGTTTGCCGTGGTCTCCTCTTTCGTGTTCTGTGTTGGTTTAGTTCATTGGGTGTTCGGTTTATAGTGTTTTGAGCCATATCTTGCTTGAAACCTTTAGGGTTTGCTGTGATTTAGATCTCACATCTTGTTTATCTGTTTTTTTTAAACTTATGGCTGAAAAGAAAGGTATAGTGATGTCGGAGATGATTCCTATGGTGTTAAAGGTTACGGAACATAAGCTTAATGGATCTAACTTCTATGCATGGCGAACAAATATTCGTCATTATCTTCGGAGTCTTGATATGGATGATCACGTCACCGCCGATTCCCCACCGACTGATGATACTAGGAAGAATTGGTTACGAGATGATTCTAGACTTATTCTCCAGATAAAGAACTCCATTGAGAGCGAGATCGTTGGGTTGGTTAATCATTGTGAATCTGTCAAGGAACTCTTAGAGTATTTGGAATTTCTTTACTCTGGGAAAGGGAACATCAGTAAAGTGTTCGATGTGTGTAAGAATCTCTTTCAACCGGATCAAGGTGACAAATCTCTAACGAGTTATTTTATGGAGTGCAAAACTAAGTATGAAGAATTTAATGCTCTGTTGCCCGTGAGTACTGATGTGAAAGTTCAGACTGCCCAACGTGAACAATTATTCATTATGAGTTGTTTGGTTAGTCTTGCCTCTAAATATGATATGGCCAAAGATCAAGTTCTGTCTAGCTCAGAAATCTCTTCGCTGGAAGATGCTTATACTAGAATACTTCGTACTGAAAAGTCGCAAGCGATCTTGCCATTTGAGTCTAATAGCGCCTTGGTTGGTCAGGCAGGTGAGTATAAAGGAAATAGAGGGGTTGGACCCAACACGTTCAGAGGAAATCCGAACACTCAGAGAGCAAATTCAGGAGATATTGTTTGCCACTATTGTCATAAGCCTGGACATATGAAACGTGATTGCAGAAAATTGCTGAATAAGGGCCAGAGGTTCCCATCTGCGCATGTTGCCTCTACTCCTGATAACAGTGACAAGTCTATTTCGATTTCTGCTGAGGAGTTTGCTAAATTTCGACAGTATCAAGAGTCATTAAAAGCGTCATCTTCTACTCTCATTACTGCCATTGCCGACACAGGTAACACATCTACATGTCTCCTTTCCTCCTCTTCAAAATGGGTCATATACTCTGGCGCTTCTGATCACATGACAGGTAATCCCAATTTATTCTCTAACATTCGTTCGTCTACATCTTCCCCTAATGTTACTATAGCCGACGGCACCACCTCTCCTGTTTTAGGATCAGGCACTGTCAATCTTACCTCCTCAATTTCGTTGTCTTCTGTTTTAAGTTTGCCACAGTTCTCTTTTAACTTAATTTCGGTTAGTAAACTCACTCGCGATCTTAATTGTTGTGTCTTATTCTTTCCTGGTTATTGCTTATTTCAGGATCTTTTGACGAAGAGGACTATTGGTAAAGGGCGTGAATCTGGAGGTCTCTACATTTTTGAACCACAAGTATCCACAGCTGTTACATGCTCTAAAGTGTCCTCTCTCTTTGAAGAACATTGTCGTTTGGGTCATCCATCTCTTTCTGTCTTGAAGAGTCTTCGTCCTCAGTTTAATCATTTGTCTTCTTTAGATTGCGAGTCCTGTCAGTTTGCTAAATTTCATCGTCTGAGTTTGTATCCCAGAGTCAATAAACGAGCTAGTGCTCCATTTGATTTAGTTCATTCTGATGTTTGGGGTCCGTGTCCTGTTGAGTCTAAGAGGGGGTTTCGGTATTTCGTTACATTTGTCGACGATTTTTCTCGTGTAACTTGGTTATATTTAATGAAAGATCGTTCTGAGTTGCTTTCTCATTTTCGTAACTTTCATGCTGAAATTCGAACTCAATTTAGCGGTTCTCTTAAAGTTCTAAGAAGTGATAATGCTAAAGAATACTTCTCCCATGCTCTTAGTTCCTATTTAAGTGAACATGGAATTCTCCATCAATCCTCGTGTGTTTATACTCGATCTCAAAATGGGGTTGCAGAACGCAAAAATCGACATCTCCTTGAAACAGCGAGAGCCTTAATGTTTCAGATGAATGTCCCAAAATACTTTTGGGCTGATGCTGTATCGACGGCTTGTTTCTTAATAAATCGCATGCCCTCTTCAGTTTTAAAGGGTGCGATACCTTATAGTATTTTGTGCCCCAAACTTCCTTCATTTCCTCTTACACCCAAAATCTTTGGTTGTACTTGCTTTGTTCGGGATGTTCGCCCTCAACTCACCAAACTAGACCCAAAGTCCTTAAAATGCATATTCCTTGGTTATTCTCGTGTCCAAAAAGGGTATCGGTGTTATTGTCCTAGTCTCGATCGTTACTTTGTCTCTCCTGATGTCACATTCTTTGAAGACTCTTCTTTCTTTTCTCCTTCTTCGAGTCAGAGTAAGGGGGAGCATAAAGAGAACGATGATGATTTTCTTGTTTACACAATTCTCTCCTCCTGTGAGTCCTCTCGAACTTCATCTCCAGTTGTTCCTGTTTCTTCTCACCCACCTATCACTCAGGTTTATTCTCGACGACCACCGCCTTCAGTTTCATGCCCTGAACCAGAGGCTTCTTCATCAGTGGATCCAGGCACAAGCGATGATCTTCCTATTGCTCTTCGTAAAGGTAAGCGCCAGTGCACATATCCTCTATCCTCTTTTGTTTCTTATAACCATTTGTCATCTTCTACCTGTTCTTTCATTGCATCCCTACAGTCTTTGTCTGTTCCTAAGACTGTTCATGAAGCTTTGTCTCAACCTGGTTGGCGTGCTGCAATGGTAGAGGAGATGACTGCTTTAGATGGCAATTGTACTTGGGATTTAGTTTCTCTTCCTGCAGGAAAGAAGCCTATTGGTTGTAAGTGGGTCTTTGCGGTTAAAGTCAATCCAGATGGGTCTGTAGCTCGGTTGAAAGCTCGCCTTGTTGCTAAAGGCTACGCCCAAACTTATGGGGTTGACTATTCTGACACTTTTTCTCCTGTTGCTAAAATGGCTTCTGTCAGATTATTTATTTCGTTAGCATCCATTCATCACTGGCCGTTGCATCAGCTTGATATTAAAAACGCCTTTCTTCACGGTGATCTTGAGGAAGAGGTGTATATGGAGCAACCTCCAGGATTTGTTGCTCAGGGGGAGAATGGAAAGGTATGTCGCCTTCGTAAATCCTTGTATGGATTAAAACAGAGTCCACGGGCATGGTTTGGAAAATTCACTCAGGTGATTGAAGGTTTTGGAATGAGAAAGAGCGAGTTCGATCATTCTGTCTTTTATAAGCGATCTGAGAGTGGGGTCATCTTGTTGGTTGTGTATGTCGATGATATTGTTATTACAGGTGATGACGCATTGGGCATCCAATCTCTTAAGACCTTTCTCCATAGTCAATTCCACACAAAAGATTTGGGAATGCTGAAATATTTTCTAGGAATTGAGGTAATGAGAAGCAAGAAGGGAATCATGTTATCACAGAGAAAATATGTAATTGACTTGTTGACTGAAACAGGGAAATTAGGAGCTAAGCCATGTAGTACCCCGATGATGCCTAATTTACAGCTCACAAAAGAGGGAGAATTACTGAAAGATCCTGAACGATATAGGAGGTTAGTGGGAAAACTTAATTATCTTACAGTAACTCGACCAGACATAGCTTATTCAGTGAGTATTGTGAGCCAATATATGTCTTCTCCTACTGTTGATCATTGGGATGCAGTTGAACAAATTTTGTGTTATTTAAAGGCAGCTCCTGGGCGTGGTTTATTATATAAGAGTCATGGGCATATTAACATTGAATGTTTCTCAGATGCTGATTGGGCAGGATCTAAGGAAGATAGAAGATCAACTTCAGGATATTGTGTATTCGTAGGTGGAAATTTGGTTTCTTGGAAGAGTAAGAAACAAAATGTGGTATCACGGTCAAGTGCTGAATCAGAATATAGAGCAATGGCACAATCTGTATGTGAACTAGTCTGGATACGTCAACTTCTTATTGAATTAGGATTTGATATTACAACACCAACAAAATTATGGTGTGATAATCAAGCAGCTCTGCATATAGCATCTAATCCAGTATTTCATGAGCGAACTAAACACATTGAGGTTGACTGCCATTTTGTACGTGAGAAGATACAACAAGGTTTGGTATCGACAGGATTCGTGAAGACTGGAGAGCAATTAGGAGATATCTTCACCAAGGCATTGAATGGAGCACGAATAGATTACCTCTCTAACAAGTTGGGCATGATGAATATATATGCTCCAACTTGAGGGGGAGTGTTAGAGTTCTTATATTAGTATAATTGTATTTTTGTAAATATAATAGTTGAGTTGTCCTTTATTGTCTTTTCACTTTCTCCTAATTAGGTTAACCTTGTACACTTGTATATATATATCTCTTTAGTGAATGGAATGGAATATACTCATTCTTTCAAACCTTTAGCATTCACATAGACCATGTGTAATTGGCATTGGATAATGAAAATGCTAAGAGACCGATTCATCAATAAGCATAATAAACCCCCTCATGCCTCTGGTTTGCCTTTTTAGTGGGAAATGTACATGGATTCACCTGGTAATGTTGAGGACTCCACCCACACACCAAGGACCAACACAATATGCATATAAAGAACACCAAACTTCCCAAAGAAACTTCCTTTCTCGATGAATATTGAGACCATAGACATTAGAAATCCAACATATTTTATCTTGCTGATTAGTAACTCAAATCGGAAAAGAAAATCCCCCCTTAATTACTTCTCGAATCAAGAGCTTGTTCTCAAACCAAAGAATTAACATACCTCTTGATTGGCCATAAGCTTCCACGAAAAGCCAATTAATAACTTGTGAACTCCAAAATGACTTGACAAAAAATCTATCAAAAGCCATTTTTTTTCTTGCTTGGATCATCACCACATCAGGACACAAATTTAACAGATACTTTTTCAAAACGCACACTTTTGGACCCATCGCCCAAACCCCTGGTGTTCCAAGAGACGATCATCATAGATTTGAGCTAATGGGAGTTGAAGGGACAACTTCTCAAAATTGCAATCCACTGGCCTTAATTAAAGAAGCAAATTTATTCAACTCCGGGGGAGGCTGTACTTGAGAATCATTAAGATCAATCAAATTGCTTTCAGAAGGAGAAGCATTGGCGTGAGAATGATTACTAGTTGATTGAAAAAGGGAGTCCAAATTGGCAACTGGGGAATCAACTACAAAAGATGCATCTACTTGAGAACACTGTTTCTGAATCTTCAGCCCCAAGAGGAAGAGAAAGCTTTTCCTTCTGACCATGTTGAGAGGGAGGAATAATAGCTTTGAAAAATCGGGAACCGGATGGACCCAAAAAGCATTCATCAATACTCAACACATTGGGGACAATCTTCAAAGGATCACCAAATTCAGCCTCAGAAACTTCACCAGGTAACACAATTCTGGAAATAGATTCATCAAAATTGTCCACATTAAAAATTGAAGAAACTGGACCTTTATCAATCAAACAATCAGTGTCTTTCTTGTATAATATTTTGCGTAAGAAGCACTAAATCAATCCTTAACTTCTTTTACAGAAGATGGAATTGGTGAATTAAGGGACGAGGGAGGAATATTATCACTCGAATCAATATAAGCATCTCCTTTCTGAAAGGAAGTAACCGTAATTGGTGAAGTCAACTCCCCCAGATCCATAGAAGCAATCAAACCCGAAGCCTTTGGAGTACAATATGGGACTAGAACAGTGGGAACCTCTATTGAAATTATAGCTCATCTTCCCCCTAAGGTAGGTCACTTCTAACTTCCATAGGAAAAGTTGGATCCTCCACTGGATTTTCGGTTCTATCTACCACAGAAGGAAACTCGTTGCTATCTCCCTTCGGAATCAGATCATTTCCTTCCATTGGGTTAGAAATAATAGGAGATAAACCATTTATAAATCCAAAATTAATATTTCTTTTTGAGACAACCTCATAAATAGGTGAAGGAATAGGGAAGAGATAGAATCAATTTCCAAAACCTCTTCATCTTCCAAAGCTTTTGAATTCTAGCCAAATCCACCAAGTTTGAGAAATCATTAAGAAGGAGCGATCTAAATACCATATCAGGGGGTTCCAAAGACTCAATATCACCAAAATTAAGATAGAATTTACCAAGACAAATCCGTGATTATAATAGAGGTAGGGATAAAACCATAAGGGGCTGTTTGGGGCGCTGAGTGGGTTATATTAACATGGATTATAATAGTCTGTGGAGTTATGTAATATTGTTTAAAATGCAGAGTTGTTTAGTTTGGGTTCTAATAGTTTGAGTTTGGGGTGCAGAGTACTCTACAGACTATTATAACTCATGTTATTATAACCCACGCCCCAAACAGCCCCTAAAAGTTTTTCTTGACTTGAATTTAGACCACTGAGATATCTATAAAGTTCAATGTATCAAAGGCTATATGCACGAGACCCCAATTGATTACCAATAGCTTCAAAGACAGTCCATTTCCAATACTTTAGAGACAGATTCCTGATAGAAATCCAACCATCGTATCCTTCAATAAAATCTGGTTTACTATTCTTTTCATCTGACCATCTCTCAATCTTCAAATGTAAGTCATCCACCAATTGCCCTTTATCAATATTGGTCAGGATAGTATCATTAACTCCTCCCTCCACCAAAACCAGTGCCTTATTAGCCATAAAAGGGTTGATCTGAATTTTTATACGGAAATAAAATTCCAAAGAAGCCTTGACAACTTTTCAAGAGATATGAGCAAACCGCCGAATAGCGACTAGCAGACTTTCAAAATTCACACTTACCACTTCTATCGATTTTTTGACCCAGAAAGATTGAGGAAGAGCTTTATTTCCAAGATGGGAAGTTGAAGAGTCACGGAAATTCTTTTTAACCATCGAAGCATAACTATCAAGAGAGTCCAAAGATATAAACAATCGGTCACCAAAACTCTCATAAGTGTTTCTCAACTGAACAACCTTTGCATCAAAATCTCTTAAGAAATCAGAAATAATCCCCCAGAAAACCAGCCATTCTTTTTTTTTGAAGACCCAAAGAGATCCAAATGATTCTTCTCCCACTTGGGGACGGCCAAACGACACATTCAGCTCTCCAACCTGAGTCTAAGTGTGTCTTTGCTAAATGGATAGTTCCAACATCATTTTTGAACCTTTTACTGAAATAAATCCTCTCAGATTGCTCAACAAGCTCAACAAAGGAAGACTCAAACCATTGTAGGTGGACTATTGACAAGGGAAGCTTCGGGCCATTTGAGTCGTCTTTGATAAAAAAGATATCATCTTCCCCCCAAATGCGAAAGTACGTATTGCTGATACAACAACAACGGACTTCCATTTTCAATAAAAACAAAAAACTTAGAACCCTATCACAAAGGAAGACGAAGAGGCGAGAGATGACGAAAAGAAGGGTATACCAGCACTGGAGGCAAGTGAAAGATGAGAGGTGACTGGAATCAACAATTGGGAAGGGGAAATCTGAAGGCTAGGCTATCGGGTGGAGGAGAGAGAAAATAGAATTTGATCACAGAGGAAGACGAAAAGGTGAGAGATGACGAAAGGAAGGGTATGATAGCATTGGAGGCAAGTGAAAGACGAGTGGTCATCGGAATTGGCAAACAGGAAGGGGAGATCTGAAAACTAGGGCTATCTGGTGGAGGAAAAAGAAGAGAGAATGGGTAAAATCAGATATATGATTATGGTCCATCCATGGCAGAACATTTCTTATTCCATAGGGAACTTTGTTAAAGACCAAAGCAGTAAAACATCACGCCATTTCACTCCATGAACAAAATTTGAAACCATTACCTTTTTAGCTTCCCATTTTGACCAGATAAAACGCCTCTTTGGTTCAGGTGCATTTTATAAATAATAATTATAATATTAGTGTGTTATATACTGTAGTAAATGTAGTGCTGTAGTTTCAGAAACAATAATAATTTAATATCAATTTTATTTATGTGATTGTAGATTACAATAAGTTATGTCAATGTCACACTAGTGTGGTGTTTGCTAAAAGTAAAACAGTTAATTCTATGAAGTGAATGAGTTTTGCCTGAATATTGAAAACTGAAGGTCAATTTCCCGAGTGCGAGTGAGTATACCTAGCCTTTAGAGGACCTTATTTATGGGGTTGAGCTGGCCATTACTGTGATAGGGAGTTGGGTTTTTTTTTTCCCCTAATAATTTCCTTGTATCATATAAGGTTGTTGGTAACCTTAGGGTTTTGGGTTTAATTCTTGTAACAGAAACATTATCAACTCCTAATGGAAATATTGCACTTTATTCTTTGTAAAAGAGGAAAAGAAAAAAAAACTGTGATAGGGAGTATTACTGATCTAAAGGAGATAGTTCTTTTTATTTCAAAACAATTTCAATAAAATATGATGTGTTGGGATAGATATTTTTGGAAGTTTGTCCTTAGGCCTCCTCTTGATGAACTTGTATGTGTTTACTTTATAGGTGGAGGCTAAAGACCCTGATAGTGGTGTTTCATATTATTATAATGAAAGTATTGGGAAGAGCCAATGGGAAAGGCCCTCTGTATCCTCTTTTGATTCACAACTTCCATCAGCTGTACCCCTCCCAGAAGATTGGATGGAGGCACTCGATGAAGCAACAGGTTGGTGAGAGATTTAATGTATTTATGATGCTAATATATCTCCCTCCATGTATAATTTGGAGGAGAAAAGATAAGAAAGCTGGATGAATTATGGCACCATAATCCTTATTTACCATACTTTTTCTCCATGCATGTATACATTTCTGTTTTCTCCTAAAAATAGGAGTAATGTATCTTTTAAAGGTTTAGACTTGATAATGTGGCCTTCAGTTCCTTGTTTCTTGTTTGGATTGTTGTGTAATGCAGCTATCAGGAAAAGTCATTAACATTAAATATGTCAGCATAGTTGGAATTTGATCCGGAAATCTCTGCATTTGATCTGATTTATTTGAAAAAACTATATGATGAATATTTGGAATTTGTTCTAGTTGAGTGACTTCCGTTATTTGATGTGCACTCAAGTTGGATTTGCCATCTTTAGACAGGGGCCGTGAGTTTACAACCATAGAGTGTTGGTTAGAAAGGGGAAAGGCAAGTTGTTAGAAGCTTGGTAAGAAAGTGGAAGAGAGTAGAATAAATTGTAATTGGGGTATGAATGTGTGACCTACTGAAATTTGGGTATGAATTCAAGGATATTGAATTTTGGAAGAGTGGAAGTGGTGAGGTAAGGAAATTTAAGGTTATCTTATTAATCAAATCTAATATAGAATCTAAGTGTCCGTGGCTAAAGTTCAAGACTAATTTTTCTGCCCTGTGCTACATTAAGGCCACATCTTAGTCAGTCTAGAACACAAAGGGACAAGGGATGCGTACACAAAGAACATAACACTGAAGGCAACGCACACCACTGCAATTATGGGGAAATCCCTCTTTTACGAATTTAAATTGCATTCTCTACAAGGTATGGTACAAGTGTATGGAAGGAGCTGCTTACACAAGTCATAAGCTTGCCCTACTTATAGTGAAGATGCTCCACGTTTTTCCCTAGTATAGTGTTAAAATATTGATATAATCAAATTTACCATAACCGAAAAGTTTAAGCTTTTGGGTTGAGTGGCGATTTAACATGGTATCAGAGCAGGAGGTCTTGTGTTCGAACTCCTATAAAGTCATTTCCTCCCCATTTAATATTGATTTCCACTTATTGAGCCTTCAACAAATTTCCAAACCCACAAGTGAGGGGAAGTGTTAAAAATATTGATATAATTAAATTTACCATAACCTATGAGCTTAAGCTTTTGGGTTGAGTGGTGATTTAACATATAGTGGTTAGAGTACTTCAAGGAAGCAACCGCCCACTACCCTAGAATCTTGGCTCTAACATCCTTTAGGTAGTTATTTATCAGCTCCCATTACATGAGACCAAGGTAGTGTATCGTCTATTTCTACGGGTTCCATTGTTGACAATCTGTCCAAGCTACAATTCATGCTGGGCTCAGTTAGGAAATGCACGAGAATAGCTCTTTTCCTTTGGAATTTCCATAAACCTAAAATGATCAAAAGGGAGGAGAAATTTCGGTTATCCTGGCCAAATATAAGACCACTAGAGAGTCTTTTGCCAAGTGCTCTCTATTCATTTGGTTGATCCCCAATTGCGAGGCAAAGGAAACCCTAGCATTTGCAACTTATGCAAAATGTATACTAATTTTAGCAACAATTAGGTTCTGATATGTGCAAGTGTACACATAAGCTATAACAAGTGATAAGTAAATTATCGTATCTACAGGGACTAGTAATTTTTCGACTTAGCAATAATTAATTTTCAGCAAGCTTGATTGGTAACAAAAATATTGATAGGAACATTACAAAAATTAATATGCTTAAGTAAAATAAATGCTAAAACAGACGCATAACAGGAATAAATAGATTAAACAGTAAAAATGCTGAGAACTTGTACTTTGAGCTAACATACAGGTTCAGATTAGGGGTGGTTTCATGTATTAATCAATTTTACAGCTGAAGCATACATTCTGATTTCTTGATCCACAACAGATTCATGGCATTCTCTCGAATCACCTAGATTAGTTGTTTAACTCCCATTAAACTCCCAAAATTAAGCCCACTGTTTCATAGGTGCGTTAGGTGAGTTATTATCCCCAATACCCTCACTTAGATAGCTTCTAACCCAAATATAAAGGCTAACGTGGTTTCTAAGCTCTCGACTTCTCCTATTCATCTCGAAAATTAGAGAAACATTGCAACAACTCGGTTGGCCAAATGAAGTTGAGCTAAAACAGTAAAGAACTCTTAAAAACCAGATGAGTTAGCAAAAGATACTTCAACTATGAGATTAATTAAATACAATCATCCCCTAATCCTCACCTTAAGGTGATTAGTTAATAGTGCAAGTACAACAACAAACAACACTAAATAAAGCCATAGCGGAAAACAGTAAACTAAAAGCTAAATGGAAGAGGAAGAAGAATAAATGAACGGGATGTTGCTTCAAAAGGCAAGATTCAACATCGACTCCAACACATTGGTGAGCTCCTTCCCTTCTCGGAAAGCTTCTGTCACTTTGCCCCTTCGAACTTTTTGTTACTTCTTATCATCTCTTCCTATCCTAAAAATGGCTACAACACCTTTATACCCCTCATAAGATGGAAATCAAGGCTGAATAGACTTGACCTACGAATTGGCGAGTGTCTATTGGATAAATTAAGATGAATCAGCTGACAAGCTCCAGCTCATTTAATGAGCTGCTTCTCCCATGTGCGAAATTCGTGTGAACTTAATTCTCCAAAATTGCTCCAGCAAAACATGCATATGCTCCAATCCTAATCTTCTAAGTTCACTTTCATCTTTAATCTCTTTTTAGCTTCCAATAAAACCTGGTTTATCAATAAAATTACAGAGTTAAAAGCTTAATTGCTCTAATAAAAACTTTACAACATCAAAACAAACATTTGAGCAAAAATAACCTACGCTAGGGGATTTTTCATGAAAATATGTAATAAAATATAATCAATACAATCCTAATATACTAGCACATAACTCTTATTCTAAGAGTTATCAATGGGCAAGTTGAAGAATCACACAGCACACAATCAGTCCTACAAAGCCCATAAGAACAACATCAAGAAACCAAGGAAGCATCGCCAAACTTCCACCAAAGGGATCTGAAGTTCCTTAGGAACCAGAGGTATGCGAAGAAACGCAAGAAGAAATAGTGGTGAAACAGCTACTGAGGAAGAGTAAAATAGAACACCATGAAGTGGAAATTTTAGGATTTTTCCTATATAAGTTTGTTTCTGTTGAACCTTTTGTTCTCTCTGTTCTTTTTGTTTGGTAGTCTTGTAATTTTGACTTTGTTGTAGGTAGCAAGTTCCATTTCAATGGGGAAAGTATTCCTTCTAAAGCCTGGTTACGACCATCCAATTCCTGGTTTGCATTTTTAAGTTTTGAACTATTGGTTACATCTTCCCTTTAAAAAAAATGATCACCAATTGTGAGTTGCTGAACATCTGGATTCAGTCTGCTTAGTTCTTTGCTGAGGTTAAGGCCAACAAGCTGAGCAGGTACTCAGGCTTGTTGCTGGATGCTCAAAATCAGATGGGAGGTAGCACTTAAGGACTAAATCATCAAGAGTTTTCAAGTTTAGTCCTGTCCTGCATCCTTACCTGTATGACGAGTCATTGATGTGGAGAATCTAGAGGTTGAAGGCTTGAGATATCAGCTAGAATTGTGTGGAAACTTGCTCATTTGGCATCTCATGAATCTTTCCTACAAAGTTTGCAAGGCTGTAGCTTTGATGGCTATTCTCACTTCATATGAAATTTCAAATTCATTGAGCTTGATTTCCTTCTTCATTTGTTAATGTTAAATCACCGTTAGACCCAAAAGCTTAAGTTAATGGGTTACAATAAATTTAATTATATCAATTCTTTAACACTCCTCACTTGTGGTCTTGGAAATTTGAAGAATGTCTAACAAGTGGAAATCTCTATTAATTGGGGAGAAAATGACATTCTAGGAGGTCTACCTCCTACTCTAATACCATGTTAAATCACCATTGGACCCAAAAGCTGGTGAGTTACAGTAAATTTAATTATATCAATACTTTAACAATTAGACATATCAAATATGTGAAGTTTATATCCAAGGGGAATATAGTGTGTACTATGATAAATATGGTTTGAGCTTTCGAGTTGAGGCCATCAGGGTGAGAATTAATTGCTGTTTGTTTCTTGCTGCTGCTACTATTATTTTCAGCATCTTCATCACCATGCGGCATGCATTTTGTGTTACTAGTTTATGACGCAATTAAGAATTACTTATGCTTGAAAATGGAACTATCCTTTGAGGGATGCTTATGTCGTTCCTTTACTGTTATGTTCTTGTTGTAATTTGGTTTTCCTAACTTTAATGGAAAAGATGTTCAGAAAAAAGTTGCTGAATAATATAATTTGCAGTTTTGTTGCCGTTGACAACTTTTAATTTGATCGCAGGCCTTAAATACTACTACAATGTGAGAACCCAGGTAACCCAGTGGGAGCCGCCTGTTGCATCTCATCAGGTAACTTTGACTCACTCGAATGATAATGCTCCTGGATCTTGGAACGACCAAACTTTGGAGCAATATAAATGCATCACATGTGGAAGGGGAATGACCCTCGTGCAGGGTTCAAGATACTGCAATGATTGTACAAGGTAAATGATATACACACACACACATGCATACATATATATTTATTGCTAAAAACCAAAGATCTTTTGATTAAGAAACTGAAAATTACAAGAGAGGATGCATATGAAAGAACGCACTTGATCAAAAGAGATACGAAATCAGATCAACTTTTGCCTACTGTGATGGTCCTTGGTTCTTGGGTGGAGATTTCAATATAATTCGTTGGGCTCATGAAATACGTCCTCTTAGTAGAACGTGTAAAGGAATGAGACAAATTAATGCCGTAATTGAGGAGCTGGAAATTATGGAAATCCATCTCTCAAATGGTAAATTTACTTGGTCCAAAATGGGGGATGAAGGATTCCAATCTTTGCTTGACAGATTCTTTGTATCCAAAGATTGGGATTCAATTTTTGATAATTCAAGAGCTGGAAGACAGGTTCGTATTTTTTCAGATCACTTTCCTATTGTTTTGGAGGCTGGGAATTTCTTTTGGGGGTCATCTTCTTTTCGTTTTTACAACTCTTGGCTAAATGATAAGGATTGCGTTTAATTAATTAATAAATCTCTATCAGAGGATAGATCTTATGGTTGGGCTGGTTTTGCTATTTCTTCTAAGCTCAGAAATCTGAATTCAGTCTTAAAAGTATGGAATTCTGATCAAGAATTTAAGGAAACAGCAGTGAAGAAAAACCTTTTGTCTGAAATTGAATCATTAGATAAGAAAGCGAAGGTTGGGGCTCTTTCTTCTCAAGAAATTAGTATCCATCTCTTAGCTAAAGGAGAGTTACTGGAGTATTATATTAAGGAGGAAAGAAATCTGATACAGAAAAGTAAATTGCAGTGGCTAAAAGCAGGAGATGAAAATACAAGTTTCTTCCATTGGTTTTTTTTTTCCGCAAGGTAAATAATATTTTTGCAAAAAAGAAGAGGACCTCACAGGCCGAGGTCAAGGCAACAAAGCACGAAAGCTCACAATTCGAGTAGGGTAAAAGAAACTAAAAAAACCATAAGCAAAAGTAAAGCACAACTCACAACCCGAGCAGGGTAAACCAAACTAAAGACCAAAACAAAAAGCAAATCCCAACTAAAAACCTACCAGCTAAAAACCAAAGCAATCAAAAAAGGTCCCAAGGAGAAGCAACATCCAGGGGAGTCGACAGCAACTGACCCCCCCCCCCCCCCCCCCCCCCCCCCCCACCAACACACACACACACACACACACAACCAGCAACACTGCAAAGGATGAACGAGAAGATGAGAATTACGCTCTCCAAATGTGATAAACCACTGCACACCATGCAATCCTCCACACTCGCTAGCGTCACCTCTTACCACTACTTACAACACAAATCCAATCCAACTTTGTCCCCCAAAATGCAATCTGATGAAATGACTGACCCCACCTTAGGATACTACCCCAAATACCACGACTAAACGGGCAATCAAAGAATAAATGGTCTCGGGACTCCAACTCATCTAGACACAACAAACTTGCCGTGGGAGAGGTCAAATCCCATTGGTGCAGCTGGTCTCGGATAAGGAGCCTACCCCGAATACCAACTGGGCAATAAACGCATGTTTAGGGATATTTCCCCCAAGCCACAAGAGGCGAAACCAAGGCACCACAGGCTTGCGCAGATGAATCACCTCCCCTGCACTGGAAACTGAGAATACTCTAGACACACGAGGCAGCCAAACCACCCGATCCTCTCTAGACAAGTGAGGGCGAACCGACTGAACAAGAGCAGATAATTCCAGGAGCTCCCAGGATATAGACAGCCAACACCACTCCCCACCAGCTGATAGAAAATTCGAGACTCTAGCATGGATAGAGCTAGCAACATCATAAATAACGTGCTCACTATAATGAGGTAGAATTGGCTGCCCAGTGTCACAACCATGCTAAGAAGAGAGTAGGTTGTGACCCCCACGGCGCGACAAGAGCAACGACGACACGCGAGTGTCGCCCATATGGCCACGCGAGGGCCAAGAGAAGAAGACAAGTGCCATGATGCGACCGAGGAGGACGGTGCATCATCTAACACACCAATATATGTGGGCTTGAATGCCAAGTTGAGATACAAGCAAAACAGGGAGGAATCATGTCGTCTAAGGTAGCAGTGACAAGCTTAGTGGGGGTCAGATGGGGCCCCGGGCCATATCCTCGAAAGTCGGGGTTCCGTCATGAATTTTGACGTTCGACTCTTGAGTTAAGTCCGTATATGGACAAGATAGAAGCTCGCCAGATTTCGTGTCGATCGGAGTCCAGACGAGCGCTCCACGCTGGCGTATGATCCCTCGCCAAATTGATGTGCAAGGGTGCCAGGAGCAAAAATCTCAATATGCTACCTTAGGGGGAGGCATGGTGTCAGCTCTCCACCACCCCTGGGCCTCATGGCTTAAGTGAGCTACCCCATGGCACATGCGTGTGTCATGGTGTGGGCGAGCGTCTGTAAGACGAGCGTCTTGGGCGTCTTCTTATGGAATGGGTTTTCCTAAGACAGTGTCGGGCGGCACGGGTGTGCCGACATTGCACCCCTTCCCATGGGCTAGAGGTTCGACCATAGGACCCAGTAGCGGCCAGCGACGCGAGAATGACTCGGCATGGGCACGGAAGGGTCCATGCCTCGATATGACTCGGATGGATGGATGTCCGAGAGGCCTCGATTATGAAGGCGACCCATGGGAAGGATTTCGATAACATGTCTGAGCGAGCAGCTAAGTCCGATGACCTCCCGAGACTCGGGATGGCATCACTATTCATCAGTGGAACCCGATAGTTTCCGGTTTGGATGGTACTTGCCTGATATGTCCCGGTTTGTATTATAATGCCTCGAAAAGCTCCGGTTTGCATCGGTTTCACTCGGTAAGCATTATAATCACCCGGTAAGTCCCGATAAGTGCTGGAATCACCCGGTAAGCTCTGCTTTAGCGTTTTAAGGCCGTTTTGGCCCAACGAAGGGTTCGATGAGTCCCGGTGAAGTTCCAGATTGATGTAGAGACATTGTGGACATGTCTAAGAGTTGGATGATGATGTCCTAAGAAGCGACGTTGCGTTCTAATGACCTTGGCCTATTGTAGAGGCAAGGTTGAGCCTTGGGACTTAGCCTAGAGTAGAGACAAGTCGGCTAGAGTCACGTTTGAGAGAAGATACACGTACGGGCGACGTGTATGACAAAGTATACTTCCGCTGCATCTTAAATGAAGCTTGGTTAAGTTGAATAACCTTGCCTAAGGTCCGACTAAGCCACAAAGCTGGGCGAAAAGTAGATTGGGGCTTGAGTTCCCCTTAAGGCTGGCCATGGTTAGGCGAAAAATCATGACGCCGTGCGGTTGGAGATGTACGACCGTGACACCCAGCACGTGCTCACTATAATGAGGTAGAATTGAGCCCCTGGGCAGCCATGGGTCCAACCAGACAAAACACCTACGACCATCCCCAATTCGAAAGGAAAGAAGGGAGCAAAATTGATCACGTAAACCTAAAACAGCCCTCAACACCACGACCAATGCGAAGATGGTCGAATAGCCTAGATAGACCGACCCACCAAAATATAGGCCTCCACCCAAGCCACCCACAACGATCCTGACCTAACAAAAGGAAGCCACAGAAGCTTCATAATAGCAGCCGCGTTCCATGACGCCACATGCCTGATACCCAGACCACCTTCACACCTCGACAAGCAAACCTTAGACCATGCAACCTTTGGCCCCCTAACACCACTCGGACCCGCCAGAGATAGGACCTAAGAATCCACTTCAGCTCATGAGTAACACGTGTAGGGAGGACAAAAACACTCACCAAGTACACTACAAACTCTGCAAAACTGACTGAATAAGTTGTAACTGGCATGGATATGATAATACCCGCACCCACCAACTACTACTACGTGCCGTAACACAGTTCAATAACAACTTACAATTCCTGTACGTAAGCCTCCTTGACAAGATCGGGAGCTCTAGATAACGCACTGGAAAAGAAGCCAAAGACTCCCAAGAAAGTTGCCAACCCCTCAGCCTTAGTGGACGGTAACCCCGCACAAAACATCGAACTCTTAACTGAATTAGCCACAAGGCCCGATAAAGCCTGAAACCTTTGAAGACATTCCCGAACAAAAGACAAAGATGTATAATCCCCACCAGAAAAGATCATCAGATCATTCGTAAAACACAAATGTGTGAGACGGATCCTCTCACACCGATCATGGAAAACAAAACCCTTTGTAGGGGCATTCAGCAATTTGGACAGAATCTCCATAACCATGACAAAAATGTAAGGGGAAAGCAGATCTCTTGTTTTCGACGAGTTCGTTGGAGCTCGAGTTTCTGATTCGCAAGTTCACCTTTGGTTTCACGCTCCGCCAACCAACAGTCTGTCTTTTTTTTTTTTTTTTATCGCTGACAGTTTAGTTCGTTTCTGGTTGCCGATGCCTGTGCCTTTCAGTTGCCCATCAGTCAATTTGCACACTGCCGTTCAGTTGTTGTTAGTCAATCCGTGGTTTTTTAGCTTCATGCCTTAGTCAATCTGTGGGTTCTTAGCATCGTGCCTCTGTTGCTCACACATCCGTGGGTTTCTTTTGTGATTGTGGGCTTCGCCATACCAAGTTGGCTTTATAAGCTGCATATGTGGATGGTTTATTGCTGGTCAATCTTCACCAGCTTGGGCAATACAACAGTGGCAATTTTTGGCTATCAAAATTCCTTAATTTTGTGAGTTTTTTTTTTTCTCTTCTTTGCTGTTGGAATGACTAGAAATTCAACAACGGCAAGAGAAATCTCAATGTCAAGTTTGATAACTCGGCTATTTTGTACGGGGAAAATTAATCAACTTTTGAAATTGCTACCGACCACTTCTTCTAATAATTCATGTATATCCTTGGCACAAACAGATACTTATCCTAAAGCTTTCTCCTGTGGTAACCTATCTCCGTGGATTGTTGATTCCAGAGCTTCTGATCATATGACTAGTTCCCCACATTTTTTTAACTCATACTCTCCTTCGTATTCTAATGAAAAGATTCGAATTGCAGATGGCAGTTTTTCTTCCGTTGCAGAAAAATGAATAATTAAATTGACTGAAAATATCTCTTTATAGTTTGTCCTCCATGTTCCAAAATTAGCCTGTAACCTTTTATCTGTTAGCAAACTTTCTAGAGATTCTAATTATCGTGTTATATTCTTTGAATCTCACTGTATTTATTAGGATCAGGAATTAGAGAAGATGATTGGAAGTGCTAGGATGCTTGATGGCCTCTATTACTTTGATGAAGGTTTTTTTAGCAATAAAATAACTCAGGGTCTCAGTAGTATTAGTTCTTTCCCTATTAAAGAACAAATCATGCTTTGGCATCTTAGGCTAGGACATCCAAGTTTTCATTATCTCAAGTATTTATTTTCAAATTTATTTAAGGGAATTGATTGTTCCTCTTTTGATTGTGAAAGTTGCATTTTAGCAAAAAATCATTGTTCCACTTATTTACCAAAACCTTACAAAGCTTTCAAACCTTTTTATTTAATTCATAGTGATGTTTGGGGTGCTTCTGAAATTAGGACTCACAGTGGGAAAAGATAAAAGATAGTTTGTTACTTTTATTGACAACCATACTCGTCTATCTTGGGTTTATTTAATGGAAAAAAAATCTGAGGTGAAAGACATTTTTAAAATTTTTTACAATATGATTGAAATTGAATTTCAAACCAAAATTTGTTTTACACTATGATAATGGAACAAAGTATTTTAATGAACTTTTTGGTGATTTTTTGAAAGACAAATGTATTGTTCATCAGTCTACTTGTCGAGATACTCAACAGAATGGGATTGCAGAAAGAAAAAATAGGCATCTACTTGAAGTAGCTTGTGCTATAATGTTTTCCATGCATGCTCCAAAATATTTATGGGGTGAAGCAATTCTCACAGCCGCTTACCTAATAAATAGGATGCCAAGTAAAATTTTGAATTTTAAAACTCCTATTGATTGCTTTAAAAATGTTTTTCCAATATCTCGCATATATTCCGATTTACCTCTCAAAGTCTTTGGGTGTACTACTTATGTTCACATACCTAGTCATTGTCGGTCAAAACTTGATTATAGAGCTGTTAAATGTATTTTCTTGGGTTACTCTTCAAGTCAAAAAGGTTATAAATGTTTTGATCCTCAGACAAAAAAAACTTTTCATGAGCATGGATGTATCTTTTTTAGAAAATCAACCATTTTTTGCCCAAAGTTCTCTTTAGGGGGAGACACCAAATTTGGAAGATCACTTTTGTGATGTTTCTACTTTTCCTAGTCTTATTTGTCTTGATGTTACTAGTCCTTTGATGCCAAGTGTAGAAACGTCTCAATCAGGGGGAGAAATACTACAGAATGATCCTACTGATCAAGTTCCTGAGTTTAAGTTTTATATTAGAAGAAAATTCAATCAGAGGAGCCAAGGCCAGATAATTGATCCTTCACGGAACCAATTTGAAACTTTGACGAATGAAACTGAAAAACTTGGTAATCCTTTCTCCATTCTACTTCTTCAACTATTCAAAATACTTTGCCAGTTGTGTTTGACCTTGATGTTCCTATAGCCATTAGAAAAGGTACTAGAAGTTGTACCAAATATCCTATTGCAAACTACATTTCTTATCAAAATTTGTCAAATAGTCATAAAGCTTTCACATTTAGGATGACTTGTTTGTTCCAAGGAATATGCATGAGGCCTTAAAAGATCCAAATTGGAAAGTAGCAGTTATGGAGGAGATGACTGCTCTAAAACAAAATGGAACTTGGGAAATAGCAGAGTTGCCAAAAGATAAGAAACCAGTGGGTTATAAATGGGTGTTCACCATAAAATGTCATGTAGATGGTAGTATTGAAAGATATAAGGTCAGACTGGTAGCTAAAGATTTCACTCAAACATAGGAGATTGATTATCAGGAAACTTTTGCCCCTGTTGCTAAAATTAACTCTATTAGAGTTCTTTTATCAATTGCAGTCAATTCTGATTGGCCTCTTTACCAACTTGACGTGAAAAATGCCTTTCTGAATGGCGATCTTGAGGAGGAGGTTTTTATGAGCTTACCACCAGGTTTTGAAAAGGAACTCGGATGTAGTAAAATTTGCAAATTAAAGAAATTCCTTTATGGTCTTAAACATTCTCCAAGAGCTTGGTTTGAGCGTTTTGGAAAAGTAGTGTCTAGTTATGGATTTCTTCAGAGTCAAGTAGATCATACTATATATTATAAATACTCTGAGAATAATAAAATCTCAATTTTGATTGTCTATGTAGATGATATTATTCTCATAGGTGATGATGAAGCTGGTCTAGTTGATCTCAAGAAAAATCCTGCAAGTGAGTTTCAAATCAAGGACTTGGGACCATTGAAATATTTTCTAGGGATGGAATTTGCAAGATCGAAGAAGGGTATCTTTGTTAATCAAAGAAAGTATGTCCTCGACTTACTTGAAGAAATCGGATTACTTGGTTGCAAGGTTGCAAAAACTCTTATTGAACCTAATTTGAAGTTACATGTAGCAAAAGCAGAAAAAATAAAGGATAGAGAACGATACCAGAGACTTGTTGGAAGATTAATTTATCTATCTCATATGCTACATGATATCATATGCCGTAAAAATGGTAAGTCAGTTTATGCATGCGCTTGGACCGACTCATTTTGAGGCTGCCCATAGAATTTTGAAGTATCTAAAAGGGACTCCTGAAAAAGGTTATTCAAAAAAATATAATCACTTCCAAATAGAAGTTTATACTAATGCAGATTGGGCAAGAAGTGTTACAGATAGAAGATTTACCTCTGGTTATTGTTCCTTTGTTGGAGGGAACCTGATTACTTGGAGAAGTAAAAAATAGAATGTGGTGGCCAGGAGTAGTGCTGAAGCAGAGTTTAGAGCTAGCCCATGGAATTTGTGAGGGTATATGGATCAAAAGGATACTTGAAGAATTGAAGGTTCCTCTGAAGACTCCTATACGAGTTTATTGTGACAATAAAGCTGCCATCTCTATAGCTCATAATCCAGTTCTACATGATAGAACAAAACATATCTAGATTGATAAACATTTTGTTAAGGAGAAGATTGATGCATATACAATATGTATTCCTTATCTTCCTACATCAATGCAAATTGTTGATATACTAACTAAAGGACTTCCAAAGAAACAATTTGACAGATTGATTGACAAACTGGCTATCAAAGACATCTTTAAACCAGCTTGAGAGGGAGGGTTGAAATTTCTACTATTTAGGAATGTGTGTGTCAATATTAATTGGAAAATATTTAGTTTGCATTCATTTATTTCCAGATTTGTAACAGATCTTTCTCCTATATAAGAGGACCTAAATTGCACATATGTGAGATGCAATACATATTTTATGCTCTCACAATGAAGACTTTGCCATTCTTATACCTTGGTCTTCCTCTGGGTGGTCACCCAAAGAATGCGTCCTTCTAACCGCCAATTTTAGAAAAATTTTCAAAGAAGCTTTATCGTGGGTGAAAATTTAATCTTTCTCAAGGAAGATTAACATTATGCAAGTCGGTTCTTTCTAACCTTATACTATATGTCTCTTTTTATGATTCCTCCTAATGTTTGCTTGGAACTAGAAACGAGTATGAGGAATTTTTTCTGGTAAGGTTGAAATGGGGGGAAGATCAATCATTTGGTTAGAAGGAAATTAGTATCCAATTCTCAACTTGATGGTGGTTTGGGAATTGGAGATTTAAAGAATAGAAATCTAGCTTTATTGGCTAAAATGGGGCTGGCGGTATTTCGATGGGTCTCAAGCTTTATGGAGAAAAGTGATTTCAAGCATTCATGGTGCAGATTTGTTTGACTGGCATACTTTGGGAAGATCAAATTTCAGCCTTTGTAGTCCCTTGATGAGTATCTCTAAGGTTTGGAAGTCGATAGAGTCTTATGCTCCTTTTATTCTACGGAATTTGTTCAAGAATTCAATTTTGGCATGACCTTTGGATCGGTGAAGCTTCTTTAAAGACTAGCTTCCCTCGTTTATTCCGAATATCTTCATCTCCTAATGGCTTAGTTTTAGGTTTTTGGGATCCTCAGGTGCATTCTCTGTCAAATCTCTTTCAAGAAAGTTGGCTATCTCATCACCTTTGCCAAAGGATTTGTTCTCAGCCTTATGGAAATCAAAATGGCCGAAAAGAATTAACATTCGTCTTTGGATTTTGCCAAATAGTAGCCTCAACACAGCTTGTATTCTCAAAGAAAATTGCATTCTGCCTGCGTATGCCTTCTTGGTGCAGCCTTCGTCATCAAGCAGGAGAGCCTCTTAACCATATAGTTTTTGAGTGCTCTTTTTGGTTGGCATGTTGGTTTAAACTTTTTAAAATCTTTAAGCTACAGTGGGGTTTTCATTCTGAAGCCAGAAGCAATGTCCTTCAGATTTTATTGGGCCTTCCTTTGCCTTTGTGGTCTCATCTTCTTTGGGTCAACACGGTCAAAGCTTTGATTTCTAAATTATGGTTCGATTGAAATTAGAGAATCTTTGAAGATAAATATAGTTCATTGGTATGAGTCAGCTCCTCTCAAAGCCTCTCTTTGGGTGTTCTTTTTCCAACTCTTTGTCTAGTTTTTCTTTGCAGGACATTTGTTTAAATTGGAATGCTTTTATTTCTCCTTTGTACTTTTTTCTATTTCTTTTTTTACTCCTTTTGGAATTTGTATCTTTTGAGCATTAGTCTCTTTTCATTTCTTCAATGAAAAATTGTCTCTTGTTAAAAAATAAAATAAAATAGGAAAGATTGAGATATACTTAGGGAAATTTGAGTCCCCAGCCCCTCCTACTAGAGTGATACAGCTTTGTTTGGCAAATGGGTTTGGCATTTTTATCATGAATCTTCTGCATTATGGCATAAGGTGATTGTTAGCATTCATAGAAAAACAGAAGCTGGTTGTTCTTTTAAAATCATAAAGTCTACCAGTCTAAGGAGTCCTTGGGTGAGGGTTTGAAAGCATTAAGGTCCTGTAGATTCTTCTGCCTTCAAATTAGGCTGCGGTAACATAACTAATTTCTAGAAAGATACTTGAATGGACTCTGCTTCCTTGATGATCGGATTTCCTTCAATTTTCAGAGTTGCTACTAATCCAAACAGCTTAATTCCTGATTTGTGGGATCATGATAACCCTTCTTGGATAATTACGTTGACTAGAAATTTGAAGGATGATGAGATTATGCACTTTAGTGCTCTGATGTTACTATTAGAAGAGGTTCATATAAGCTTTAGTGATGATAAAAAATGTCTTGTTTCTTAGCCCTACGAGCTCCTTCTCAATCAAATCCCTATTTAATAAGCTGTTTGGAAATCCCAATGCCCTCTTCCTTATTTAAAGCCGTTTTGGAAATCCAAAAGTTCAAAGAAAATCATCTTTTTGAGAATTTTGATTTATGGTGGTATCACTCCTTCGGTCAGACTTCAGAGAAAGCTTCCTTTCATGGTATTATCCCCCTTGGTTTTTTGTGTTTGCTGGACTTCGGAGACCAGAACCACATTTTATTTAACTGCCCTTACTCATGTCAATGTTGGAAAGCTATGTTTCTTCAATTAAACATGAGTTGGTTCTTCGGGGAGGATTCTAAGTTCAAATATTCTTCATCTTCTTTGTGGTCCGGTTCTAGCTGCAAAAGCAAAATTACTATAGATTAATGCTTCCAAAACTCTTCTTTTCGATGTTTGGTTGGAAAGAAATTGAAGGATTTTTTAAGACAAGTTTCTTGATTTTGAGTTCAACGACATGGAGTGGTGGGGATTCGAACCTTTGATCTTTTTAGTCAAGGATATATCATATATGCCTTAACCAATTATGCAATGTTCAGGTTGGCAAGCCAAGTCTCTTGATTGGATGGAATGTTATGTTTCTTGATGGTGTTCCTTATCTAAAATCTTTGCTGGTTATACCGTTAACGATATTTGTAATAATTGGGGGCTTTTTTTGTAGAGTTTGATTCTGGCTATCTCTTTTTCTCTCTTGTATTTTCTTTTTTTTTTTACCTCTGCTCTGTACTTTTATCTCCTTAGTCTACTCTTTGTAGTATACGGGTCAATAAACTTTCTTGTAACTTTTCAACTTTGAATCAAAATTTTTGTTTCTTGTTAAAAAGAAAAGAAAAAGAAAAAGGAGAAAACTTCAATCATATTTTCATTTTATCAATAAAAATTTTCTATTTCCTTTCAAAGAAAAAAATGGAATGATGGGAGAGTCCGACGATAAAAGGCTCACCTTGAAGGAGTAGCCTACTGTGGTCCTCCTGATTGAAAGAGTAGCTATGAAGAACGGTCTTTCTTGAGTCATTGAGTTAATGAAAAGGCAATGGAGCCATAGTTAGCTACAAATTCACTAGATCAAAAGAGAGGGAGATATACTTGGGAGAATTCGAGAATCCATTAGCTCTCATCCTACTAGACTACTCTAGTCTAAGCAAAAGTGTGAATTCCCCCTCTCCATCTAACGACTATATACTATACTACTTACCCGTCCCCTTCTATATTCCAACTAAGGGCCCACATATACATCTTACTCATCTGTTAAGTACATCCTCCTTCCCCTCTTCACACATCCTCTTATACACGTTTATTAGACAATCTGCCAATTAACAAGATGGGCACCCACTAACTCTTTTCTTACTGCAAATTTTATTTGGATAAAGCCTCACACTTCGTTCTTCATTGTGTTGGTTTTGATGTCTAAATTTATCAGTGGGGTTTCTACAAGTTCAACCAATGGGACATGGCAGGATCAATCGTCTGAGCTAAATAAATGCATGGGATGTGGCGGTTGGGGACTTGGTCTTGTGCAAGCTTGGGGTTACTGCAATCATTGTACACGGTATGTTGATGTCTTATATCATTCAGCACTGTTACTTAGCGCATAATGGATTTAATAAATTTTTTTTATTGAATCAATAAAAAGTTGCACATTATTCCTCGGGATATTAATCATATGTTGAAAGATATCTATGTATATGTTTTCAACGAAAAATTTGAAAAAATGATGCGATTTATGAATTAATCGTACATTTCTTTTTTTTAATATCTTTAAAATTTTTTTTTGAGATTCTAATATTTTATCATCATAACTTATTTTGTTAGGACTAATATTTATTTCTAGATTTAGAAACTCTTTGTTCGTGTCTTTTCTAATTTTTTCAATTTTCTTTAGTATGGTGTTTGTTCTTTCAGTCAAATCTTTCATTTTTTTTTTCTCTCAATAAAAAATTGGTCCAATCCATAGATCGAATTATATTGGATGAGCTTGGATCATTCAATTACTTATTATAGATTTTTTTTCTTTTTTAGCTTCATTCAACTCGTATATTTCTTTCTTATTTCCAACTATGAACAGATATGTGGATGATGGTAGGTAGGGATAGGAAGTTGATTAACTAGTGCCCTGATCCTTAATATTTCATTTGTGCAAGTTCTTATTTGTATCAGATGTTCTTTATTAGCGTCTAAAGAATCAATCAGCCAATGGTTGGAATGTGTGTTCTAATGGTTGAACTTAATATTCCTTTCCATATGGTCGAACTCAAAATGATTGAACTTAATACTGTTCTTCAATAATTTGGTACTTCAAGTTTGGACATGAGATTTTTTTTTTTTGGTTAGTACTTGTGGATATGATGTAGGACATCCTTAATTAATATTAAGACCTTCTCTTTCTTTAGTTTTTTAAAGGATTCTCTCTCTCTCTCTCTTCCTCCCTCCTCGCCAACAGGTCACCTTGGAGTTTGTTCCATGCTTTTAAAGATACAGCATTTAACTTTAAAAAAAAAAATAGTAAAAAGAGTGAAAGCATTTAAAACTAATAAATTGAAACCAATGAAGAATTTGTAAGATAAGAGAAAGGTCAAGAATAAATCTTGAAACCTTGCTACAAACAATTAATACAAATGATTTTAAGAAGAAAAAGGAAAAAGGAAAAATCTAAAGAAAAGAAGTTTATGGGGAAAAGACTAGATGCATGAAGTAAAAGAAGACCGATGTATGGTATAGAGCGCAGGAACATTCTTGGTTTTATATAGGTTGATAGGTTTAGGGAACCGGTGAAAGAATTCCCCTCTTTAATGATCTTATAAAGTGATTGATGTCTGGTCTAGAGGATCATATTAGAAGGCCCATCAAGTTGGTGTGGGAAAGAAAAAATTTATGGAGATGTAGAGAAAAGATAAATTTTAGAGAGAGATAAGTTAGAAAGTGCGAAGAAAAAAATTAAGAGAGAATTTAGAGTGAGACAAATTTTAGAGAGAAAGGTGAGTTGGAAAACTAGTGTTGGGAAGAAAAAAAAGAGATTTTGAGAAATAAAAATATGTTTTTAAAATCTCACTTTTTTATTATTTTTAAAATGTGCTTATAATTTCATAAAAATTGTTCAAATCTAAAAATGGAAAATTGAATGAGGCTCTGCCAAACAACCTTGTTTCTAAAAAATGGAAAACCAAAAATAGAAAACCATAGGTTATCAAAGAGCACCTTAGTTTCCTTGGTTATAAGTTAGAGCTAGGCTTTTTACCCATCACGTCAACTTGGTTATTACCTTTTGTTATCCAGCTTTAACATCCAGATCTAACTGTTAAAGATGTCTTCTCTTGTAATTGAATTGATAGAGAATTGGATCTCTGTCCGCATTCTGCCAGTATCTTTCTCTCTAATGAGAAGTTTGTTTCATGTCTCAAAGAAAAATCTGTCTACGCAAAATTCATGCAATCAAGTTAAAGTTTGTTGCAATTTGGTAATTATGAGGTGTCAGTTATATTATTATTCATTGTCTGTTAGGGTGTATGCAAGTGACTGTTTTGGGTGACTGTTTTGGAATTTATATAACATTAATCTATTCATTGATGAGGCATACTGCAGATGCAATTATCTTAACGTACAATCTTTGATATTAATATCACCTGTGTACAGTTTTTCAGCCCAAGCCCTTGATAAATTCATAAAAATATTTTGGTTCTTCTCATGGATTACGTAATATATACAGCTATTCTTTTACTTAAAAAACTTTTACAATGACTTTCAGAATGCTCAGGCTTCCCCAGTGTCAGTACTTGCCAACCAGCAGTATTAGTAATCAGCAGAAAACTGAGAAGATCAACCATAGCGCTGACGCTTTCATTAAAAAATCTGCTACGGACAGGTAATAGAACAATCTTCTGAGTTTAGACTAGGTTAAGTAATAAATCTGTTTGTTTATATAATATTAATATTGCATACAGATTCTAATTTCTAGTTTTGCAAGATTTGGAGTTGTTTAGTAGTCGAGAATAAAAAAAAAATTTAATTAAAAAATATTAGTGAAAATATTTGTGGATAATGGTTCTCTAGAAGTTATTTTCTCTTCGTTTATTTGAGCGACCTATTTCAAAAATCAACTAAAGTTTTAAAAATTATGGGCTGTGAATAATGATTTGACAGAGTAACTTCATCCTTTATAAGCTTGATCACAGTTCTTACTTGTTATAGTATATATGTAGAGTTAGGAGCTTATTAATCCTTTGTCCTTTGTTGTAATTTTACTTTCACTAGTTTAGGGCTTCCATGTATGCCTATATATATTTGGCTCTATTGTATAGAATGAAAGAGAAACTCTCATATTTGATCTCACAATAACATGGTATCAGAGCCACTAGGTCTTTCCTAGGCAATTAGGGTTTTGTGAGTTTTTGAGAATTGGGAACAATTAGGGTTTGAGGTTTGGAACACCTTTTTGGAGTGTTTGGTCTTCTACCTTAGGTTTTGTGTTTCACCACCGCTGCCAAGGTCCGCCGTCGCCACCTTCACCGGAATCCGCCTCCGCCGCCGAAATCCGCCGGCGCCGCCACCGGAATCCGCCGCCGTCGCCCGAATCCGCCGCCGGCGCCGCCCGTCTCCGGCGAATTTTTTGTCACCGCCAAGACCAAACGAAAGCCCATACGAAAGCCCATTTTCCGATCAGCAGGTACGTGAAATTTGGCCGGAAAAATCCCTGCGCGTGGACCTCACTCGCCGATTGAAGGTTTTGGTTTCATTCCCACGCGCCGGCTTGTTTATGGGGTTATTTTGGCTTGCCGTTTGTCTAACTCCTGACCTGTTTATGGGGTTATTTTGGTCATAATTGGCTCGTGTTAGAAGTTGATTTGGAAAAGAATTAGAGGTTTTTTGATTGGGCACTGCTTTCAGATCAGTTTTTCAGCAATTTTGCAGAAGTTTTGCAGTCATTTGGGTCTGATTTCATGGTTTCAGATTTGATTTTGTGGTTTTACATTCGTCATTGATCTATGGCAGAACGAGAACTCGAAGTGATGTCTAATGTGGTTCAATCGCAGCCTCAATCCACCTATGGTTCATCTAAGAAGCCATTTGTTAATTCTATTGCCGAGTTTGCTAAATTTCAACAATACCAGAAATCATCGAAAGCATCTTCTTCATCATTTGCGTTTACCCCTATTACAACCATTGTTGGGTCAGGTAACATGAATCATTGTCTTCTCTCATCTTCTACCAAATGGGTCATAGACTCTGGTGCTACCGATCATATGACAGGTAATCCCAATTTGTTTTCCACCCTTTCTTCATCTACATCCCTTGCTAATGTTACTTTGGCAGATGGATCAAAATCATCTATCCTTGGATCTGGCACAGTAAATCTAACCCCATCTCTTTCTTTATCATCTGTTCTACATTTACCTCAACTTTCCTTTAATTTGATCTCTATTAGTAAACTCACTCGTGACCTTAATTGTTGTGTCTTATTCTATCCTGGCTATTGCTTGTTTCAGGATCTTGTGACGAAGAAGATTATTGGTAAGGACATGAATCTGGAGGACTTTACACTTTTGATCATCAAGTACCAAAAGTTGTCTGCTCTGGAGTCGTTTCTCCTTTTGATGCCCATTGTCGTTTAGGTCATCCATCTCTTTCAGTACTAAAAAAGCTTTGTCCTCAATTTCATAACTTGTCTTCATTAAATTGTGACTCATGTCAATTTGCCAAACTTCATCGTCTCAGTTCGAACCCTAGAATCGATAACCGAGCAAGTGCACCTTTCGAATTAGTTCATTCTGATATTTGGGGTCCTTGTCCAGTTGTATCCAAATCTGGATTTCGATATTTCGTTACCTTTGTTGATGATTACTCTCGCATGACTTGGTTATATTTTATGAAGAATCGTTCTGAGTTACTTTCTCATTTTTGTAACTTTCATGCTGAAATTTGAACTCAGTTTGGTGTTTCCCTTAAAATCTTGAGAAGTGACAATGCTGGTGAGTACTTTTCTGAAGCACATAGTGCATACCTTTGTAAGCATGAAATTCTTCATCAATCATCTTGTGCTGATACTCCATCACAAAAGGGAGTTGCTGAACGAAAGAATAGGCATCTTCTTGAAACTGCAAGAGCATTATCATTTCAAATGCGTGTTCCAAAGCATTTTTGGGTTGATGCAATTTCCACAGCCTGCTTCTTGATTAATCGTATGCCTTCATCTGTTCTTAAAGGTCAAATTCCCTATCATGTTTTATTCCCAACAAAACCTTTGTTTCCTCTTGAGCCGAAAATATTTGGTTGTACTTGTTTTGTTCGAGATGTTCGTCCTAATCTGACAAAATTAGACCACAAATCTTTGAAGTGCATCTTCTTAGGCTATTCTCGTGTTTAAAAAGGATATAGATGCTTTTGTCCTAGTTCGAATAGGTATCTTGTATCTCACGATGTTACTTTCTTTGAGGACAAACCTTTCGGTCCATCTTTGCCCAGTACGAGTCAGGGGGAGGATGACGATCTTTTTATCTACACACTTGTGTCTCCTACACCTTCTTTCGATCCATCGCCTTTGACATCGGCCCCTACTCGCCCACCTATTACTCAAGTCTACTCTAGACGGCAACAACCTCCAAGTGAATGTCTTGTACCAAAAGATTCTTCGTCATCAGATCCAGGACCAAGTGACGAGCTTCCTATTGCTCTTCGTAAAGGTAAACGTTCATGTACTTTTCCTATTTCTTCTTTTGTCTCTTATGACCACTTGTCATCTTCTACATGTTCGTTTATTTCATCTCTTGAATCTATCTCGGTCCCTAAAACTATTCATGAAGCCTTGTCCCATCCTGGTTGGCGCAATGCAATGATAGAAGAGATGAATGCCTTAGATGATAATGGTACCTGGGATTTAGTATCTCGTCCTGTAGGAAATAAAGCTATTGGATGTAAATGGGTGTTTGCAGTTAAGGTCAATCCGGATGGTTCAGTTGCTCGATTAAAAGCCCGCCTTGTTGCCAAAGGCTATGCTCAGACCTATGGGGTTGATTACTTTGATACATTTTCTCCTATCGCTAAATTAGCTTCTGTCAGGTTATTCATTTCCATGGCTGCTTCTCAATGTTGGCCTTTGCATCAGCTTGACATTAAAAATGCATTTCTCCATGGTGATCTTCAGGAGGAAGTTTATATGGAGCAACCACCAGGGTTTGTTGCTCAGGGGGAGAATGATAAAGTTTGTCGCCTTCGCAAATCTTTGTATGGGTTGAAACAAAGTCCACGAGCATGGTTTGGAAAATTTAGTCAAGCATTGAGCAATTTGGAATGAAGAAAAGCAAGTCGGATCACTCTGTCTTCTACCGACGAACTAAGAGTGGTATCATTTTGCTTGTTCTATATGTTGATGATATTGTTATCACTGGAAATGATACATCAGGCATTTTATCTCTCAAAACTTTCCTCCAAAGTCAGTTTCATACTAAAGACTTGGGAACGTTAAAGTACTTCTTGGGCATTGAAGTAATGAGAAGTAAGAGAGGTATCTTTATGTCACAAAGGAAATATGTGCTTGATTTGCTATCTGAGACCGGAAAATTGGGAGCCAAGCCATGTAGTACTCCAATGATGCCTAATCTGCAACTTACAAAAGATGGAGAACCATTTAAAGATCCTGAGAGAGATAGAAGATTGGTTGGAAAGTTGAATTATCTTACAGTGACACGACCAGACATAGCTTATTCAGTAAGCATTGTGAGTCAGTTTATGTCTTCACCTACAGTGGATCATTGGGCCGCAGTACAACATATTCTATGTTATTTGAAAGCTGCACCTGGACGTGGGATCTTATATAAAGATCATGGTCATATGAAGATTGAGTGTTTTTCAGACGCCGATTGGGCAGGATCAAGAGAAGATAGAAGATCGACTTCTGGCTATTGTGTTTTTGTTGGAGGCAATTTGGTCTCATGGAAAAGTAAGAAACAAAATGTAGTCTCTCGATCGAGTGCTGAATCAGAATACAGAGCTATGGCACAATCAGTATGTGAAATAATGTGGGTACATCAACTATTGATCGAATTAGGCTTCAATACTACTGTTCCAATCAAGTTGTGGTGTGACAACCAAGCTGCCCTTCATATTGCATCCAACCCAGTATTTCATGAGCGAACTAAACATATCGAAATTGATTGTCATTTTGTTCGTGAGAAAATACAACAAGGTTTAGTGTCTACTGGATATGTGAAGACTGGAGAACAATTAGGAGATATTTTCACGAAAGCTTTAAATGGAGTTCGAATAGATTATCTTTGTAACAAGCTGGGCATGATTAACATATATGCTCCAGCTTGAGGGGGAGTGTTATAGTATATATGTAGAGTTAGGAGCTTATTAATCCTTTGTCCTTTATTGTAATTTTACTTTCACTAGTTTAGGGCTTCCATGTATGCCTATATATATTTGGCTCTATTGTATAGAATGAAAGAGAAACTCTCATATTTAATCTCACAATAACATTACTAACTATCATGCAGAACATACTGCCTCTAACTAGTTTTCTCCTGTGTCAGTATTTGGTCTACTCATCCCAGAACTTTGCTTCTTGATCCCGAGTATCAAAAAATTATTTTTCCTCAGCTTTTGGGTGGCCTCTTTGTCCTTCTCCAATGCCTCTTCATTCTCTGTTACTAGTTTTCTCCTGTCTTTTTGTTTTGCCCCTTTTCATGGTGCCTTGGGACTGACCTGATAATACAAGATATTGTGCTAAACTGTGGGTCTGTGATGGTAGAGAGCTAGCATTGTGGCATTGGACATTTTGTTCCAGTGTTCTTGCAACATGAGTGTCGTGGCAGTAATCATTAACTTGGTGAATCATTTGAGAAATCCGTGAATGTGATCTTTAACATGGTCAACCATTTGAGAAATCCTTCAATTCTTTCGTCTTGCAAAATAACAAGTAACCAGCTATAAGCTTGTCAAAAATACCAAAAACTTGGTGTGGCATAAACTCACTGTGCAGGCATACATATTCATAGGTAGTAAATGGTGAAAATTTTTCTAGCTGGGTTTATCATAAACTCACTGCACATCTGTGCGAGCATACCATTGCACAATATTTTCTTCCTATAACGTCAAGTCCGGGAACTTTGGCCATGCAACCTCTTTGGTTTGATTTTTTCCAATCCAGAACACATAGTCATCACCTCTTGATTCTCTAAAGAACTTGGTGGATCTAGGAGTATTGATAAGGTTTCTGAAGACACTGCAAAGCGACTTGATAGAAGCTGGTTCCATTGAAATAGAAAATGATTGTAATCTCTAATGTCTGAGAGGAGATAGCAATGACCTCTTAAAGCAACATCCAAATCTAGCTTGAATATTTTTTCAATAAAACAAAAAACGTGGTAGGTGAGAGAGAGTTGTCATTGGGAACAACGAACGAGTGATAACTAAGCTTAACATATGGCATCTACTTGGTGTTATTTATCCAAACTCTTTTTTAATATTCTTCGTTTATAATTTATTTCTCTTGTAGCAGTTTTCTTGTGAGCTCATTTGATTGGGGTTGAAAGGCTCTGTTTCTTATTAAAAAAATGTCTTCCCTATCCTTGTTAAGTCTAACATTAAATGAAAAAAGTATATATTTATTATGGCATATTCAACATGTTTCACCATGTTCTGGTTTTCCGGATGTTTTGGATGCTAATATGTTACCTGCGGACTTTTCTTGGCACAGGTTGAGCAGATGAAGTCTATTCTCTACTAAGATATAGAATCAATCATTTATCATTACTAAGGAATTAGCAAAAAGTAAACAAAAAATGGACATATTGATATTATTCTAGACTGTTTTTCTGAGGTCTACAACATTTAAAATTAATTATTATAACAGTTGGAATGATCTTCCACCCCAGTATCATTATATTTTCATGATGAGATATGCAGACATGAAATTATGGTTGGTGTTTATAATTCAAAATTCTTCATCAAACGATTTGATATTCTTTACGTATCCTTTTTTCTTTTGTTCATTATAGTCCATGTAATGTTAAGTTGCCAGTGCTTGCCTTTCCGGGGAAGGGGATGCATTACTCTGTCCAGAAATAGGGGGAGTAAATTATTAAGCTATTGAATATGGGTTGCCAGGTCCAAATGGAAACCTCCAATGGGGAAAGGTGGAAAACGAGAAAGTAGGAAGCGTTCCTACAGTGAGGATGATGAATTGGATCCAATGGATCCTAGCTCGTATTCAGATGCTCCTCGTGGTGGCTGGTAAGTGTGCCATACTGATTGATTATTTAGGATCTCTGTCCAAGAAGTAGAGTGTGATATTTAATTGTTTGTTTTTATTACTTTCCAGGGTTGTGGGTCTAAAAGGAGTGCAACCTCGAGCAGCAGATACTACAGCTACAGTAAGTAGTAGCCAGTCATTTTGTTAATTTTTTTTAACTTCAAAGAATGATTACGATTGAGATGAATTAGGAGTTTGGACTTGTAGCTGTCTGTGCTGTTGTAAGTGTTTCACCTTATGGTAACGCAATTATCATTTCATGTATGGCCGGCCATGTGATAAATTCACATATACATTTTAATGCTGAACATTTATGTTTTAGAATGGCAATACATGTTCCAAAATTCGAATTGCATATGGAAGAGGAAATAATTGAAAAGACTAACTGCTCTGGCATCCAAGACAATAATCATGCTTTCTTCATCTTCCTTTCTGAGAGATTTTCCCAGCCACCAACATTTTTTGTTTTTTTTTCCGCCAATCTTAGAACATTTCCTTCCCAATGGCTTTGGTTCATGTTTGTTTTATGTCTTGTGCTGATTCTATTGTCTGCAATGAACTCAGGCCACTGGCAAGAACATGGGTTGTTCTCTTGTTCCTCAACCCAATCCTCATTATGTTGGATTTCAGTTTTTTTTTTTCCTTCTTTTTTAATTGAAATTCTTCCAATTGGATAATAAATGCTTCCCCTCATCCATGGTGAATTGGCAGGGTCCTCTCTTTCAACAGCGGCCATATCCATCACCTGGAGCTGTTCTAAGGAAGAATGCTGAAATTGCTTCGCAGACGAAGAAGGGAAGCTCTCACTACGCACCTATTTCCAAGAAAGGAGATGGAAGTGATGGCCTTGGTGATGCTGACTGATCTTCTACTTCATTCTGCTTCGACAATACACCAAGCCATATTTCTGATCTTTGCACCTATAGCCTTACCTGAAGTTATGGATCAAATGCACCTGATTGCTGCTGACTTTCTGGAGGGAAGGATTGTGGCCTTATATTCAAGTGGGAGTGTTATTGTGCCATTTTAAAGTCTTCTACACTCCGGGACAACATTTTTCCGTGGTCAAATCCATGACCAATGGAACGAATTTGCAACCTTTGCATATGTAGCGAAAGATTTGATTATTGAAAATGAGTAGAAAATTTGAACCAATTGTACATCTTTTCTTTTGTTTCTCTTTTCTAATAATTTTGTTCAAAAGTTTAAATTATGTAACTTAAATGGTGATTGTGTTTAGTAGGTTGGTTTGCTAATTTCAACTTAGGAGACTGTTAGTCCAACAATTATGTAAACTAAATAATTATCACATAGTTATGCGAACTTGAGTTTACCAATTCTAAATATTATAAATTTAGACTTAAATTCAAGAGTTGAACATTCTTCAATATGAACACTCAGGCTTGTTGGGTGATGGCTTCCTTGTGACATTATCCAAGTGACAAAAATGCCCTTGTGGCATTCTTCAATACGAGAATGTTGTATGTCACAAGGTTTTTGTGCACTTTGTTGTGCGTTTCGCTATGATGGTTTGCTTTGAACGAATATGAGTTGAGGCATGTCTTAATTAGATCTTCATAGTTAAATGACATATATATTCCTCATTATTTAATTGTTACATGTATTCAAACACCAAATACTATTTATTCTAATGACTCCACACCACTAACCTATGCTATTGTAGAAAATACTAAGTTAGTTAAAATTCTAATGGATTCCAGTTTTATGGACTTTGAAGTTGGTCTGCGTTCTCATCGACGTTTTTGGAGTTATTTCCAGTATTGTTTCTTCCAGTTTAATAGAAAACGTGTTTGGTCTGAGTAAATCAACAAATTAAAGCTAGGATCGTAACACAAATAGTTCTCAAGAGTTATCTCACTGATATGAACGGAAAGTATTTTTTATGTGTACAGATCAGGCACAGGCAAGGATTCCTTGAATATGACGATTACTAATAAGGGAGATAGAGTGAAGAAAAGGACAAAAACCAAAACTTGCTTTTGTACATTTGGATGGAAATCAGACTGAGGCGTGGAATCTGCTGTGAAAGTTTGCAAGCAAATCAGACTGGGATTGGTAAGAGATATGTTACCAACTTTTACACCTCCATCTCCCTACATGTTATGTGTTAATATTACTAGCCAATAGAAGAAAAGCAATTTTACACGTGTAGACTTCAAAAATCTAGACCCTCCATTTAAAAATTGTAAATTATTTGAAATGGTTGGTCTAATAATTGATTCACTTATAAAAGTCTAGGAGTTCAATTGATATTATTATAAGTTTGCACACGTGTAAATTAATGTTTTTTAAATGGAATCTGACAGATGGTGTAAATTTATATACTTATGAAAATTTAGATTTTAAATTAATACAATTATTAATTTGGGATTTTTATTGATACATATTTGTCCAAAATTTAAGGGTATAAATTGATGTTTGTCCAAAAAAATTTCTCTCTCACGTTTCCTCCCTCCTTTTTCTTTCTTTTCTTCTTTTTCTTCTCCTCTATATTTTCTTTTCTTCTTTCTTTCTTCTCTGTTTCTTTGTTCTTTTCTTCTCCTTTTCTTTCCTCTTTTCTTCTCCCTTCCATCTTTTCATCCTCTTTCTTCTCTTTATCTTCTTTCTTTCTTATTCTCTTCTCATTTTCTCTCATTTTTTTGTTCAAATCATTGGAGGCAAGAAACCGACCAAAACCGACTGACCGCCGATGTATATTTTCTATTCTCGGTTGGCATAACCAAGCTCTCTAAAACCGACCAAAACCAAAAAATTGACATGTCAGGGTTGGCCTCGATTTGAGCCCGACGTCGACCGACCAATGCTCACTCCTAATCATAATCATTAGTTAAAGAGGGCGTGGGCATGAATTGTAGGCAGGGTAAAATCGAAACAATTGGAGAAAATTGGGGCAAGTGAAATGTACGTTTTGCCATATTTCTTTAATTTTTTTCGTGGATATTTCTCAAACTGAGCATTTAGTCATGATAGGTCAAGCCAAGCCCATAATTATTAAGGGATAAAAATTATTTGAGAAATTATCTCAAATAGCTACTTTTGAGAATGTGATTTAGGAAATAGTCACACTTTAATAAAATTATATACATAGTCGTTTTATATATTTTTATTATTTTTTGCATAGACTCTGTATATTTTCCATTCTCCATATTAATAAAATGACATTTAAATATGGATCAATTAAAGTAATTGTGCAAATCATTAATAATTTTTTTTTGAATATTTAATATTTAGACTCTCAGTATAGTTTAATTCAACTCTTGTGATAAATTTTCATTAACGAAACTATTATTACATTGGCTAAATTATAAAAAAAAAAAAAAAAAAAACTCTTGAATTTTGCTATTTGTTTCAAAAATACCTCTATTCTTTCAAAAGTTATATTATTACCCTTGACCTTTCATAAATGTTTCAAAACTACTCTTGAAGTACATTTCTATAAGAATGTTGGACGGACAATCAACGTGGCAGTGACCTAGAACAATGTGGTGGTGACTAGGATGCTTGCTTAGATTAAGTTTGAAAGAACAACATTCAGACACGTCGATTTTTCATCCAATATTCTAACGATTCTTATACTCCAGGGATAATTTTGAAATGTTTATGAAAGTTCAAAAGTAATATTGCAACTTTTAAAAGAATAGGGTTTTTGAAACAAATAGTAAAGTTCAAGGGTATATACATTTTTTATAATTTAGCCTATTATATTTAAATTATATTCCTATTTCCATTAGTTGTTTTAAATTATTTCCATGACTATCTCTTTCCCTAAAACTTTTATCTCTTCCACACCCTTCATTTCTGCATACTGATTTTGGTTCAATGTCCCTTTATGGTAAATTATATGTACATACAATGGACATCGTTTAACTTTGAATGATGTACTTGAGATAGATGAATATAGAAATACAGAGGATGTATTTGAGAGTGAAGAATCTATTGATATACATGATTACTTTAATTATATTGAAAAAGATGATTTTGATTAATGATGTCCCTATGGGGACAGGGCCCTGTGAGGATCTGCTCCGTCGGAAAATTGGGGAGGGAGTGGGGGGAGGGTAAATTTTATCCGTTAGCTAAATGGGGACGGGCTCATTCCTGTCTCCATCCCCAACTCTTTCCCCGTCTTATTCTTCGCCCCCGTCCAGTTTCTTCAATTTTTTAATATGTATATTTATATATATAATAACCCATAAATTTAAACTTTTATGAAATATTATTTGGTCTTTTTTTGAAGAAAATTTTAAAAATTTCTCTAAAAGTGGAATTTCTAATTAGGAATTGACCATTATATAAAATTTTTCTAAAAAATTTTATTTTGTTTAATCAAAATTACAAAAATAAAAATTATAAATAGGAGAGTATTTCTCAAGGGGAGTTTGATCCCCACAAAATTAAATAGAGAATTTTGCAGAGACGGAGAGTTAAATGGGGGGCAGAGATGGGGACGAGGAAGCCATCACCAACCCCGCCTCGCTCAACATTCATAATTTTAATGGCACATGTGATTTTCTTTATATACAAGAGGGCGATTTTTTTTGTGTGTGCAAAGTTAGATATATTTACTGCAAAAGAACGACCTCAAAGCCTGAGGTCAAGGCACAAAATATAGGAAACCTAACAATAGTAGAAACATAATAGAAGTAGAGACCACCAAGTTGCAAACAAAAGACCAAGCAAGAGAAACCATGAAAACAAGATAATCAAAGCCAAGGAGATCGAGGATGAAGTGACAAGCGCCCCCTTGACCATGAGGAGCACCAAGCAACTAGATCCGCCCTACTAGCACAAAGGACAGACTAAGGAAATCGATCTACCGACCCATAAAGACGAAGATTACGCCTCCAAATATGATAAATAGACGCACACCAAGCAAGCCTCCAACCCCCACTTCTACGACAGTTACCCCTACTCAAATGAAAAATCCACTCTAAATCAGAGGCCTATTGTGGTTAGAATCTCCAAAGAAAAGCATACTATCCCAAATAGTACGGCTGAAAGGGCATTCAAAAAATAAATGGTCACGGGACTCCTCTGAAGATAAACAAAGTAAGTAATCAGTTGGAATAGCCCTATCCCACATGTGAAGACGGTCCCTAGTGAACAACTGATCTCGCACTGCCAACCAGGAGATAAACGAATGCTTAAGAATATTACCTCCAAACCAGAGGAGCCTATTCCAATGCACTTTCGGTTTATGCGATCTAATCACCTCCTAAGCACTGGCTACAGAAAATTGGCTCGAACGATCTGGGCACCAAATAGGACTATCCTCTCGAGTCATACAAGGCTGAACATCATGAACTAAATGTAAAAGCTCATGCAAAACACACGGCTAAACCCAAGAACCATCAGGGAGTAAAAAATTAGCAACAGGAGCAAAAAGAGTACTACCATCAGTAGAAACTACCCACTCACGATAATTGGCCACAAGAGGACCTCATGGCAGCCAAGGATCCAACCAAAATTGACATCTTTGACCATTGCCTATAGAGAACTGGACTAATGGCTTAAACTGGTCTCGAAGACTAAGAATCGACCTCCAACACAAAGATCTGTTAGCAGGAGGCTTGACAGTCCAAATGGAACTTTCGCACAACAGATAAGCCTCAACCCCAAGCAACCCATAAGGACCATGCTTTAACAATGAGAAGCCAAAGAAGCTTTGATAAGCCTTAGAATTAAGGCTTATTTAATTCCCAATTGCTTAAAATATTCGTGTTTGTCCTAGGATTAATTGAAAATAGTGGAAGATTGTTTGAAATTAAGGAAGAATTGAATGTGATAGCAATTGGAAGAGAATTTTAAGTAATTTGATTCTTTTTGCAGAAATTCTGGAAATTACTAAATCAGATTGCTAAAACCGATTTGGCAATCCTGGGCAGAGAATATATGGAAACTTATTATCAGCGTGAATGACGAAACCCATATATGGGAAGAGCGATTTCGGCACGAATCATGGGATTGGAGCGCGATTTTTGGCTGATTTGAACCTTAAGAAGATCTACAAAAGAGGGGGGAAGAAGCTCGAAGTGTTCGTTCGAATTTCCTCGGTCGATTTCAAGAATTAGTTCGTGGGTTTCGGAGTTCGTCAAAGCCTCTGTTTTTTGTATTTTCTGCTGTTTTTGGCTAAAATATTCAAGCTCTATCTCGGGTTTCCTTCAGTTTGTATTACAGAAGCGTTGTTTGAGTTATTTCTATCCTCAAATTGATGTATTTTGATTGAAGTTTGAGTTAAATTTCAATTTACGTTAGTGGGTAATTTTCTCAAAAAGCACCTTCTGTTTTTCTTCAGTTTTTTTTTGTTCTTCATCACCAAGGATTTATTCACAGTGCATCGAAATTTCTTTCTTATATGATGAATGATTGTGGGAATTATTCCTTTGTTCTCAATTGAATTCAAGTATGCATTACTTTGTAGGGAATTTCAAGTTCATTCGAAAATTTCTTTTAGAATTCCTTCTTCAATTCATTTTGCTCAATTAATTTTTGCACTTTCCTTTGGTTTTTCAGTCCGATTCAAGAGTTTCTTGAATCGTTAAGATCAATTATTCTCTAAAAGTGGAGGAGATTGAATCGATTGGATTGAAAGGAGTTGTGGTTGATTATTGGATTGGATTGGAAGGGAGGGGGCAATTGCTTTACTCTGTTTTTTTTTTTTTACTGTTTTACAGAAGCTGAAATTTTATTTGCATCTTATTACTCTTGTTGGAAATTGAAGGTAGAAGAAAGTAAAACCCATTAATGCCCTTAATTCATTGTTTAATTTCCAATTGAACATTTTTCCTTGAAGTTATTGGCCACTGCCCAGTTTTCTTTTACAACTTAAGACTTGATTATTCAATGAGCAAGTTGCCAAGATAATTTTTGCCCATTATTAGTAATTTACTCAAATTTCTAATATGAGTTTTTCTTTAGTTAATTGTTATATTTTTATTTTTAATATGAGCTAAAACTTCTTAGGGGGTTGAAGGATGTGAATTCCCTAAGAAGTAAATGTAGCCAAAATTTCAATAAAAACCAAGCCTACATCTCAATTGTTTGCTTGTGTTGATTAAAATTCCGTTGAGATCCTAGATTGATCAACTAGGGTATCAACTCAAGCTTAGATCTAATACCGACGGGGTTAGTGACAAGCGGATTTCACACAAGTGATGGAAAAAAAGTGTAAACCCGAGATTTTTCCTTGAAATTTCTTTACCAAAAGAAACAAAGGGAAAAAAAAATAAATAAATAAAATAATTGTTAAAACTTTTTTTGGAAAATTGTTGTATAAGGAAAAGAGGAATAAAAAAAAAAGGAAAAAGAAATGTGGGAATGGATAAGCTTTGGAGCACTCACCACTAATTCCACTTTCGAACCCATTTTCTCCCATTTGCTTCTCTTTTATTAAAGAAAAACAGAGCATTTCGTGGGAGAAGGTGGAAGAAAGAGGAAAAGAGAGCTTGCTGGGGTTGGAAGTTGAAGAAGAAGGGGGGAAAACTCAGCACAAGCCTCCATGGCAACTAGGTGATCAACTCTACTCACTACTGATGTTTAGAACGTTTTGAGCTCCACAAGAAGAGTTAAGAGGTGAGATTTGATTTTCTTGAAAGTTAACCCATTTTCGAACAAATTTCGTGAAGGAAGCTCGAGCAAAATCTGACTTTAAATTATTGATTTGTGAAAGGGAAGTCAGAGGAGAGATTTTGCTATCAAATCTGAGGAACCTCTGGTGTTTGGGACATTCTAATCTGTAGGATTTGAATCAGAAGCTCCATTAGGTATGGTTGGAAATCTTATTTAATTTCCTATAACTTTAATGAATAAGTCGTGAGTAAAAAATGATTGGAAGTGGCTTTCAAATTCAGGTCAGTTGTGGTGTGCAGCAGAAAAACGATTCTGGAAATTTCAGAAGCTTATTTTTCGGGAAGTAGTTTTCGAGGTATTTACGGACACATCTTTTGGGAATTTTGATTCCATTCCTTCAGATAAGTTTTAGAGGGTTCAAAAAGGAAGAGTTTGGTATAAAGTACATCATTTTTGGTCAAGTAATGAAGAAGTTATGAGTATGTGAGGTTAGAGTATGAAATCTGCAGAATGCTGGGAAATAGATGGAGTGATATTTGTAATCTTAAGTTTGGAAGTCATGAGATTGAAGTTCTAATGCTTGGTTTTGGTTTTTTTTGACAGGCCAGGAGGAAGTAGGTCAAGTTTACGGGCCGAGGATCTAGTTTTAACACTGTGAGTGACAAAACGAATTTCGAAAACGATTTCTATGCCTGAATTTATGCTTATGGAAATATAAGACTTCCTAAGAATGAATTAGTTTAAATGCTTTATGTTTTTTTTTTAAACATTGAACACGTACTTAAGAGCATACATGGTTTCCTAGGAAATGATTTAGATATTGAGCCGAGGCTGTATAGTACCGTGTGCACACAGGTCATTTTCTGTTGTCGACGTTGAGTGTACTCCGTGACAACAATGCTGTCGTGAGTGCTGGGCGGGGCCCCACTACGACAAAGACGATGGGAGTGCTGGGCGGGCCCCACTACATCGTAGAATGAATGTTGGTTGTATTGGGCGTGCCCTACACAACGTAGATCGTCATATGGTTTTTCCTTAAATGGTTAATATTCTTGATATGCCTTGTGAGATTTTAATGACATACCTGCTGGAGTGCTGAAAAGAAAAACTATTGTGACTATACATTTATATTTAACGTTTGAATACAGATTCATATGCTCATAGATTATCAGGTGATATGATTTGCGAGTTAGTAGCTTAAACTAAGTCACTCGCTGAGCCTCATAGCTCATTCTTTCAATGTTTTCCAACTTTTCAGGTAGAGATCGAGCTCCCAGTGCCTGAGATCCTGCCATAGTCTGTCGAGCACTCTCTAAGTTTGATATTTTGTACGTGGGTGGGGTTTTGTAGCGAGTCCGTATATACATTGTAGATATTTTGGAAGGAACGTATAGTTATGTTCGTGTATGCACTAGTGGTGGTGGTTGTGTAAATCATGATTGGGTATATTTTGGGTTGTAGTGCTCTCTACCCGTTTTAATTTTCAAGTGAGGTTTAAGTAGAGCCTCTCCTTACGTTCGTATAGTAATTTACAAAAATTCCGTTGTGTTGTGTTTAAAGTATTTCATATGCCAGCATAGTATGTTTATTAGATGTTACAAAGTCACAGGTATCGTTAGAAAGGTAAACGATGTCTGATGGCTTCACGCTATCTTCCGGGCTAAGTTAGCGGTTAGTTCGGGAGGGGGTGTGACAAAAAGAGCTTAGACATAAGCTAATTCCTTACCCTAGACATAGGGATTGAGGACTCCAAAACCCATAAAATTGTGAGCCAATTTATCTAAGATAGAGGGACTATAGACATATAGGTCTCTCACTTAGCCTCCTAAAAACCTAAATTCAAGGTAAATAGGAGATGCAATTTTGGTTTACAATTGAGTGTGTAGTAGGTTGGAATTGCAATTTTGGCTTGCAATTACAACTTAGGGCAATGACATTCTTGAGCCCCATCCTTTATCATTTCATTTTCTAAGTTTATCTAATTTGCTATCCAATCTTGCCAAATTAGATTCTGCAATTTAATTCTGTAATTTTTGGTCATTTCGCTTATTGCCAATTTAGATTCTGCAATTCAATTCGGCAATTTCTGTTCTTTCAATTATTGTCATTTTAGATTCTACAATTAGATTCTGCAATTTTTGTTTTTCACCAACACACCAACCCAACATTATTTTTGCATTTTAGTTTTCCATTTGCAATTTTCCTTACACTTTTGCTTTACAATATTTTTGTTACTCCGTTCCCTGTGGGATTCGATACTTGGTACTCAGATACCATTTTATATTACTTCGATCGCGTGCGCTTGCGTGTGACAACCGATCAAGCTTCATCACAGCAGCAGAATTCCAAGACCTAAGGTGCCTAATGCCAAGACCCCCCTTCCTACGAGGAAGACAAACATCCTCCTAAGCCACTTTAGCACCACACACAGTAGAAGGATCCACACCAAAGATAAGCACGTAGAGCATCAACTTCATGAATAATATGTGCTGGAAGCACAAAAACACTGGCCCAAACACCTGAAAACTCTAAAGCACAGACTATATTAGCTGTAATCGACCTACATAAGACAGGGAACGTGCAGACCAACTGTTCACACGGGCAATAATACGATCTAGCAAAGGCTTACAGCATGATAGATCAACCGACCAGAGATAAGAGAAAGCCCAAGATAACGGACTGGGAGAGACGCTAATGGAACCCCCAATAACTCAGCCAAACTAAGAGTATCAGGACCAGACAAACCCGTATAGAAGAACGAACTCTTACCAGGATTCGCATGTAATCCCGACAAGGACTCAAACTTTTGTAACCAATCCAAAACAAAAGTCAACAAATTTCGATCAGCATGACTAAAAATCATTAAGTCATCTGCAAAACATAAGTGGGTCAAGTGAATCCTCTCACATCGGTGGTGAAAGCTAAAACTCACAAGAGGATTATTGAATAACCAAGAGAGGACTTCCATGACCATTACAAACATATACGTGGGAAAGAGGATCACCATGACGAAGATCCTTCCGCCCCGAAAAATAGCCCTGGAGCTAACCATTGACTAGAATAGAAAACATGGAGGATGTAATACATGCCCTAATCCAACTCACAAACTGAATAGGAGTCCCAATCACCAAAAGTAAACCAAAAATGAAGTCCCAATTCACCAAATCATACACTTTCTATAAGTCAACCTTAAGCACACAACGAGGCAGACCACGATTCAAATGGTACTGACCAACCAACTCCTAACATAACAAGATATTATTAACAAGGCTTCTACCTTGTACAAAAGTAGACTAATTAGGACTAATAAACCGAGGGAGCCAGACTCACAACGTATTTGCCAGAATTTTTGTAATGCACTTATAAATAACATTACAATTGGAAATAGGCCAAAAATATCCAAACCCCTCCGGAATATTCTTCTTAGGCACCAAAGTAATGGTTGTAGCATTAACCTCTGAAGGAAGGTAATAAGAATAAAAAAAAAATGAAGCACAATAGAGCAAAAATCAACCCCCACCACACTCCAAGCTTCCTTAAAAAATCCTACCATGAAACCATCAGGCCCAGAAGCCTTTCCACTCTTCATATTGAATAACACCTCCTTGACCTCATTTCTAGTAAAAGATCGACAAAGATCAGTAATACATTCCTGAGGCCAAACAAATCCCACAATTGAAGCCAGCTGATCCGTAAGATCCCTGTACCCCAAAGTCTGAGCACCAAAGACACTCTGAAAATACTCAACTGCTGCACTAGAAATATCAGACTGAGAAGTTAATAAATTACCATTACCATCTACAACAGAGGTAAGGCCATTACGAAATAATCCTAGATTTAAAACTCTTATGAAAAAATGTAGAATTTTGATCTCCCAACTCTAACCATTGCACTCGAGACTTCTGACGAAGAGAAGCCTCCTCTCGATGAGTCCAGGCTAAAAACAACCCATTGGCCACCCTCGCCATCTGTTGAAGTTCCACACAGAGGGGGTCCTCAACCAAAGCAACCTGAGCCTCCTCCATGCACTCACACAACTCTGGGTGGTTCATGAAAGAGATGTTTTATGCCCCCTTGTTTGAGTCCTGTCTTGAATGGGAATAACGAGGGGATGTCTGCTTTAGGTGCTAAAAAATTTTCTGCCTTTTTTCATGTTATTCATGAATATTTCTCCCCGTGCTTGAATATTAATCCTAATGATAAATCTAAGGGAGAACATGTAGGTATTGAGAATGCATGAACAAGGGAGGATGTTCGTTCCTTTATTTTTGAGCCACCTTGAAAGAAGCATGTGGAAACGTCGAGCTAATGAAGCTAAACAAGCGCATCTTGGGAGGCAACCCAAGGGTTATTTGAGTTTTCAGCTTTTGTTTGTTTTGTGTTTGTTGTTTGTGGAATAAAGTGCCCTGTGGTTGTTTTGCAGTTCCTAAAGGTGTGTTGGCAATCGAAAGTGCTATTTGAGGGAATCTCTCCAATTCAGGGAAGTACCGTTACCCATTTTATTTCTTATTTGTCCTTTGTGAGTGCATTGTGTTGATTTAAACAGTGAGGACAATGTTTAGTTTAATAATGATGGGGAATGGTGCTCATTCTGAGAAGTTGATTAATGTTGTTTGATTGATTTTGTGGATTTTGGGCTTAATTTGACATTTTGTTGAGAATGATTGATTGAGTATGTGTGCTGTAGAGTGATTTTAGGATTTTTGTATGCTTTGGTGATTATGAAATTTTGTGATTTGTGCTCTTTAATGGATTGTTTTTGCATATATATTGTGGAATTTGAAGCATGTTGAAATCTGAGTAAATTTAAAAAAATTTCTTTGAATTCTTTGCAAATGTTGAACACGTAGCCTAATGTTGATTAGTTGAATATTTAGAGGAGTATTATGTTTTCTAGAAGTTTGTTGTCACTCTGATAGGCTTAAGGCTTTGTTTGTAAGTGAAATTGCAAGATAGCTTGTAATGTTGAGCTTAGGAGTAAGAAAAAGTATTAGTTTGCTTGCAAAAAAAAAAGAAAAAAGAAAAAAGAAAAAAATTGTGTTAGAAGAAAAGAGAAAATGAAGAAGTGTCTTGCATGAGTTTAGTTGTTCGGGGGTAAAAAGAGCTACTTCTATTGTGACCAGTTAGGTCATCCATTGAGCGAGTGCTCTGGATAAGGGACCCTGCGATAGTTATGTGAAAGCTAGTGCCCCTGATTGTGGAAAAAAGCAAGTGTGGGGGAGTGTTACTCCGTAGAGTTTCAGGCACCTAGCTTTTTATTACTTTCTTGATTGTGAGGGAGCTGAATTGGGTCTTTTGAGCTAGTTTAGGGGGAAGATGAATTGAGGGAGGCATAATAGTACTCTGAGTTAGTACTTAGGCTTGGCACACACACATGCAAAGAGTTCAGAGTTCCTTTTAAATTTTTTGTGATTTAGGCATGTTCTCATTCCATTGTTCTTGTTCTCTAATTCCACTGTTGAGACCATTGAGAATTGAATCACTTATGCATGCAATTTTCTGAAGCATTTATCATTTTAGTGGGAGTTCGATTTTGTTTTGCTCAAGACTAGTAAAAGCTTAAGTGTGGGGGTATTTGATAGCACTAAATTAGTGCTATATTTATGGCTTATTTTAGCTAGTTTTATGCTTTAAATGTGAGCTTTTATGTCGATTATTTGCTTATTTCAGGAATCCAAGCAATTGAGAGCAGAGTTATGAATTATGGAGTAAAATGGTGAATATGGAGTCATTTTAGAGCTTTTGGAGGAACTAAGGACAAGAAGAGATGTTGCACAAGCTGTTGGGTCTGAGAGGACGACGTTGGCGTTGCAACGCCATAGTTTGGTGTGCAAACCTGAGATCTAGCGTTGCAACGCTGCCTTGTGGCATTGCAATGCTAGAAACAAGCTGGAATGTGAAGCTCCGTCCGAAGCGTTACAACGCTATATACAGCGTTGCAACGCTGCCTCGATTGACAATATAAAGCCATCAATTTCTCTACGAAAAAGGGGACACCATTTGAGAGTTTTTCACCCTAATTTCGATACGATACCCTCTTGGGGCTTGTGGAGCTACTACGAGATGTTTGGGATCGATGTTCGAGGCTCAGAGATCACAAAATTCGAGGCGAAAGTCGAAGATTTTGGCTTCGGTGGTCTTTTTCCTGTTTCTAACTCTCTGTTTATGCTTTTACTAGTTTTTAGAATGTTGTTAGGTTCTATTTTACTTATGTATATGGGCTGAATATTATAGTTTAGGGGTTACGAGCACATTTAGACTTAAATTCATGGTTTATTGTTGCAATTGACTTTTAATTACCTGTTTTAATGCATTCAATTGGATCGTTCTTAATGCTCTGTATTAATTGGCCATTAGTACATTGTTTTAGTCCTAAATTGAGCTCGATGGAGGATGTTTAGGTTAGACTTAGTCCAATTAAACCCCCTAGATTGCCTAAGTGACATAGGTTCAACAATCAACAGGTGAGACTAATCACGAGCGGACTTAATTAAATTAAGTAATCAATTAGCGCTAAGGACACTTAGGCAAGCAATTAGTTAAGCGTGTTCGGGAGATTTCGACCAGTTTAGCTCTAGGTTTATGCGTTTAAACTAGTTAATTACTCATCGATCGTAATTACCATGCTTTTAATCTAAAATGTGATCAACCCCCTAAACTTCCCCTTAAATTGGTATTTCCAACCCTTTTTAATCGCTTTTTATTTAGTTTTAATTAAATTTTTCCCATTATTTTGTTCCTTAAATAATTCTAAATTTGAGTATTCTCGGTAATTAATTAGCATTAAAAAGAATTCCATATCCGCTTCCCTTGGGATTCAATACTTGGTACTCACATACCATTTTATATCCCTTCGATCGCGTGCGCTTGCATGTACTCCAATCACTTGTACCAGAGTACTATCAAATACATCCATCTCAGCAATACTAGGATTGCCCCCAAACCCTTCAGAAGAATACCGAATAGTATTAAAATCCCCCGTGACCACACCAAGAGCATTCCAATTCGAGCAAATGGAAATTAGAGCTTCCCACAAACTTTTCCTTTCAGCTTCAGAATTAGCTGCATAAACAACGATCACTTCAACCTTAACTTGGGAGAGAACATCAGTCAGAATACCATAGAAAAATTTACCCGTCCGCCACATAACCCAAATTCGCCTAAGTCCCCTTGGACCATAACTACAAATGCACTGCCAATTAGAACCAATCAGAACAAACTAAAGGAACACATAATCAAAATGCGATCTTTTAACTTTAGTTTCAAGCAAATAAAAAAATTTAATATGGGTAGCCTGAATGAAGGATCTCACAACAAGACCCTTGGTGGGTCTACCCTAACCCCGCACATTCCATGAACACCAACTAAACATGGGATATTGTTGATTGAGAGTCAAACCCTTCACTAAGCAAGTCAACCGCAACGGACCCAAAGAATTCACATCCATATCAGGGCCAATTATTGCTAATGTAGAAGGATCCGCAACTAGCACAATAGATAGAGACTCATTTGCAAGAGTAACAAACCCATTAGGCGACCCTTTCAAGTTGGAACTCCTAGGACGTGGAGAACCAGAAGGACGAGAGTCATTCATTGCCCGAAGGGGGGAGAAATAGGAGGAACTGGGGCATTACCACCAAAGGGGATGCCCTTACGGTGGGCCGGAATGACAATACGATCATCAATCACCTTCTTACCACAATAAGCCTCAGAATGGCCAAACACACAACATGTAGTGCACTTCTTAGGTTTCCACGCATATGCAATAGGAATCTCAAAATCCTCTCCCCTCAACCGAATAGAGATAGGGGCAAGCATATCATCCCCTACTCCCACCTCCACACAATCCCAAGCAAAATCCAAACAACGTCTATCTAAAGTTACCTTATCAAGACACACAGGAATACCCACAACACTCGCAATCATACTCAACCCCCGAGTAGTCCACAACTCCAAAGGGACATTAAAAAGTTTTACCCATACAGGAACACTGTCAAAAGTAAAAGTTTGAGGAACAATCCCTAGTGACCACTTGTGAAGTAGGATAGGGAAACTCCAATATGCCAAGGCCCATTCTCCAAGACCCAATCTTTCGCTTTAGCCAAATGGAATTGAAAGACAATCAACCCATTTTTGACCATAGTTATGGTGGGCTCCTCTACATGCCCCATATCTTGCTGACAAGACATGAAACAACAGCGAACGACAACCGCACTTCAATAAACTACCCAACTAAAGACTTGGACCATGGAGAGATCCCCTCCTCAATAATATCCTCAGGTGGAACCACCACTTTCTTTCCATCCACTAAAACCGATGGTGAGCAATCAAGAACCACATTGGTAGCGGTAGTGGTCCGCCTGATGCGTGATTTTGTGACCTTGCAAAGCCACATGTGTACAGTGTCAAGTTTTAATATAGTGGTTAAGTGCAAGTATCGTCCACAAGAATGGTTTTTCTAGATCAATTGACTATTATAGTTAATAACACCCAATTTTATTTAGAGAATAATTATTTTAAAAAAGAGTGTCAAACAAAATAATTAAAAAGGTTGACAGCAAGGAGAGAAAATCTAGGGAATGGACTTCACCAACTAAACTAATGTTTTAGTTAACTAACTCAAGACTGGTCATACAACACACTGAGCAGGAAGTTTAAAAGACCAAAAGACTTTCTCAAGCCCAATTGGAACTCATGCAATTTTATAAGTCTAACATGTCTGTCTAAACTTTAATAAAGAACATGGAATTAAGCTACTTCTTATGATGCTTCTAAAAGAACCCTCCATTCTCATGCAAGGATTTACAGTTAGATATGCAATTAATGGGTCTAGCCTTAATTGATTCTTTTACAAGCAACAATCAAAGCCAATAACACAAGTAAACTTTGGCCAAAAGAATACTAGCATTAAGAACATAAAAGCATACAACAATGATGTAATATCAATTCAAGAACTTAAACTAAAACATCAAGTTTAGTGGCTACATCAATCCCCTAGATACAAATCTAGCCACTCATTACTACAAAACTAAAATCTAGACTTAAAACAAAATCCATAACAAGAACTACAACAAAAAGGGGAAAGAAAAACTCTAGTAAACATAATCTTACAAGATGAGGAGTTCCCTTGACTGCCGATTTTAGGACTTGAACAATGGGGCCCCACCCTCTCACTAGCTCGAGAGGGACTTAGTTTATGATTGGATCATAAACAAATTGTTCATTAGATGATCAGTGGTACTTAATGTGCAAGATGTAATTACAGGGGTAAAACGGACTTTTGACCGAGCTATAATTACGAACAACTTGTGAAGGATCGACTTGAATGTAGTGCTTATATCCATGGTCATAACTTGTCCTACAGTGCATAAGAGTGCAACCCTAGGTCTATAGTAGAGTGACATAGAGTTAATGAATGAAAATTAATTGGTTAAAGAGTTTAATTAATTAATTTTGTATCATTTAAGCTTATAATCTGTAGGTCCATAATGTCCCCTTGCTAGCTCATATGAATAAATAGGGATCAATTTCGTTGAGAGAAGATTTTGAAATGTTCAAATTAAAATTTAACATATTTGATATATTAAATGAGGGAAAACATATTTATTGTATATGATACATTAAATATTAAAGAAATTATAAATGTATTAAGATACATTAAAGAAAAGATATTTATTAAATTTGAATTAGATTCAAATAAGTAAATAGATGTCGTAGGAGAATTTGGAAAGGTTTGAATAAGATTCTAACTAGTTAGATAAATATATTTTAATATATTAGATATTAAAATATATTATTTAATTATTTTCCTGGAACACTATAAATAGGACCCTAGGGGTGAGTCATTGTGTGCATTCTTCACAAGAGAAAAAAACTCTTGAAATTCTCCTCTCATTCCCTTTTTCTATTTTCAAAAAGGTTCTCACAAACCTCTTTGGTCCTTTGTTATAGTCATAGCAAGGAAGGCTTTGTGGAAGTCTTTGAGTTCAACCTCATTGGAGTTGGAGTACAAGGAGAAAAAGACTCGCTAGAATATTCTCCATATTATTTTCACGGTATGGTTTATGTTTAACTTTAAGTTTATATTTTAATTCTAAAATAAAATCACAGTCGATTCCAACATTTCCACTGTGGGTTTAATTTGATTATTCCCTTTAGGATCGACTTGCATGTAATGGTTATATCCATTGCAACTTGTCCTACAATGCTTAGTCAACTCTAGGTTTATAGTGGAGTGACCTAGAGCTAATGAATGAAAATTAATTGATTAAAGAGTTTAATTAATTAATTTTGTATCATTGGAGTTTATAATTTGTAGGTTCATAAGGTCTCCTTGCTAGCTCATAGTAACACTAAAAAGATCAATTTAGTTGAAAGAAAAATTTGAAATGTTCAAATTAATGTTTAATTTAAAATGTTTAAATTAAAGTTTAATATATATTGGATATATTAAATAAGGAGAAATATATCTATTGTATTTGATACAATAAATATTAAAGAGAATAATATATTAATGTATTAGATACATTAAAGGAAACAATATATATAAAATTTAAATGTGATTCAAATAAGTAAATATATATTGTAGGAGATTTGGATGAGATTCAAATATGTTAAATATATATTTTTTTAATATAATGATATTAAAATATATTATTTGATTTTGTGGGAAAGATTCTACTTGAAGTCTCTATATTTAGGACCCTTGGGCTGAGCCAAAGAGAGAGATCTCCTACACACATAATTCTCTACGAATTTTTCTCCTATGGATTTTCTTTCAAGAGGTTCCCACAAACTTTGGTCCTGTATTTGAGTCATAGCAAGGAAGATCTTGTGGAGATTCGAGATTTGGTGGATGTTGTGTGTAATTTGCAATGCCGCAAGTGCACGAGTCAAGTTATAGAATAGTGATTATGAGTATTAAGTGTTGTCCACATGATTGACGTTTTTAATTCATTTAATTACATCATTTAATTTCACTCAATTTTAATTAGAGAACAATCTCGAACAAAGAGTACAAAAACTAAGAAAAGGAAAGACAAAAAATAAAGACAGAGACAATCAAGAGGGATAACATTCTAGGGATTTGATTTCATCGATTGGACTGTTAACTTAATTAATTAGACACCTATGACGACCAAACATTTATTTCATAAGTCTAGAAGTCTTTTTCCATGAATGAATCTTTTGAGACCACCCAATGCTCATGCAATAAAATAAAACCTACATTCCTGATGATTTTTAATAACACACATGACATTAATTCCCTTCATTAAACAACCTCCAATAGCACCTTAATGAATTCTATGTCAGAACAACTATTAGTCATGCAAATATGATCTAATCTAAATTACCTCTTCCAAGCGTGAATTTAGACCAACACAACATTTAATCCGTGATCAAGAGATTAAAAACATTAAGAATTAAACACATAAATGAAATTAATGCTAAACAATCAAAAGGTTTAATTAATTAAGACAATTGGTTCAATGGCTACATCAATCCTTAGAATTGGAAAGTTTAACTATTCATAAACACTAAAACACAATCTAAATTTTGAATAACAACCGTAATTTGAAATACAAAAACTAAGAAAAGTAGAGAAAACTCAATGCGATGTGTTGATATTTCGTTCCCGTGCCGACCTCTACAAATCTCTAGTTTCAAATATTCAATTATTGCTCCAAAAGTCTCTCCAAATCCCCCAATTTTGTGTGAAGTCGATTTAGGGTTGAAAACCCTCAAAATTGGATTTCTAATTCAACTGGAAAAAGATGAATTTATAGCAGTTATCGAAGCAGTGTCAAGACGCTAAGTTAAAGCATAAGTGCACGCTGTCTCATATGTAATATATGAAAGTATTCTAAGTATCAAACCCAAGGAAACAGAAGTAACAACACTTTCAATTCACAACAAAGACCTCATCTAATTGCAACCGAAGGTAACCAAGAGTAAAGGTGATTTTGGGGTTTTGTAAATAGTAAGTATAAACCAACTACAAAGGTAAAGGATGAGAAAAACACTAATGAGAGAAGGGGGACTCAAATATGGTTCAACCCCAAGGAAAATGCACCCACAACTTGCTCAACTAGGTGGAGTTCATTCAGAGATTGCTGCCCATATGCACCTGCATCTTGCCTTTTTCAAGTTCTGTATGGTTCAAGTAGAATGCTACTGAATTACGCCCATAACCTATCCTAACCAAAATGAAGTGAATCGAGTTCAACACCTATTCAGTCCTTTTCTAAGTGCATTTAGGAGCCTATGCAATTAAACACCACATGTCTATGATTAATTTGTGACTTAGGTAAATGAAAACACAACTTTTATGATTCTAGAGGTTCTTGTCCTATGTCTAGGTACAAAAAGTGAAGTTATATTTCTAGACTCTTCTCCTAGATTGCTTTTATGAAAACTCGTGTTTAATCCAACTTTTTCAGTATTGAATCTCACACAAACTATGCTAACTCAAGTGATCAGTTTAAGTTAAGAGTGAAACTAAAACTCAATAAAAGCAAACAATGTTAAATTTTGAACAAAATTACTTGACTACATGGTGGGGCTTCCTTCCTTCTTAGGGTATCCACTTCATTGAATCCCCTCAAAGGACTTTAGCTCATCATGGAAAAGAAAATAAAAAGGGAAAAAGTAAAGAGAAGAACTTGAAAGTAAGGAATAAAACTTCATTGAAAGAGATAAACTTGAATAGACTTGGAAGTATAGAAATAAAGAAACAACTTGTATTAAGAATAAAACTGAAATTACAACTTAGAAACTTGAATTCAAATGAAAAACAGAAACTTCCAACTCAAAGTTAAACAAAAACAACAATTACAAACTAAAGAAAACAGCAACTGCAAACTTGAAAGTAAAATTAGAAACCCTAAGTTTGTTCCTCCTTTCTAACTTGTTCAACTTTTTTCAAGGAGAATAAGTGCATACACCTCCTTCTTTCAAAGTTGGTGTCTGAATGGAGTATGAATAGAACTTGAGGGAGACTGGAGTGGTGGGTATAAAAATGAAGAGAAAATGGCAGAGTGTGTGAAAGAATGTAGAAATATGAGCTCTCTTGAAAATGAAGCTTGAGCCGCCTTTTATAGACCTCAAATCTAGGGTTTGTTACTGAGGTCAGTGTGAAAACGTGTAGCCGACCATAATCCCTTGATTTGAGGAGATTTTATGGAGAATCTTACGAAAATCTGTCAAATTCGTGATTTCTTCACTTTCTGTCGATTAGGTCTAGTTGCAGCCGCATCTTGGGCACATTTTCAAAGATTTAGTCAATTAGGTAGATTTTGGTTGCATTTTGGGTGCAATTTCACAGCTTTAGTCCTCTGGTTACTTTGTTGCTGCAATTAAGTAGCATTTTTTCAAACTCTGCATTTAGCCAAAATTCTACCTTTGCTCTCCAAATGTTGTCGCAATGCTAGCGCATTTGATATGACTCTGCCCTTAGCTAAATTTTTTCTTTTGTTCTCCAAATGCTGTCATTATGTTGGCGCATTTGGGGTCCTTTTTTACACTTCTAAATAAAAACAATAAAACTTAGCAAATTCTTTACAAAAATGACTTTTTTACACCTATTTATTTATTTTTACATAATCATGCTCTCAAACACATACTAAGTTTGTTTTTACTTAAATTCACTCTAAATGACATAAAATATGACAATAACCGCTTGCTTTCTAATCAATATGTGTGGTTTTTAGAGCTAACTAACACTCATAAATGAGTGTTTATCACACTCCCAAACTTAGCTTATTGCTTGTCCTCGAGCAATTTTTAGCAAAAACAACAAGCAAACAAGTAGCAAAAATTTTTCTAAGGATGTTTTGAAAAAAAGTTGCCTCTCTAGAGAGGTCTCAACTCTTAGTACTTACACAACTTTGAAAAATTCCCACATAGAACTTTACCTTTCCTTTTCAAGACAAAACATGCTTAAGCAAATCCACCTATCATGCTTGTACCTAAGTCTTAGTCATAAAGTCTAGGGTGATCTTTTTTATTCGATAAGTTAAGCTTACTAACATTACAAACATTCTCATTTTCCCCCAAACTTATTGAAAACTATTGCTAGGCACCTTTTTCTTTCTTTTCTTTTTTTTTTTTCTAGAGAGAGCCTTGTTATCACATGTACCTTCATCTCAACTTACTAATACTTTGTGGTGAAAGTAAGTGACTACGAGTACAAGTCATTACTAAAATCGTTTTCATATACTCACTTCCTAAGTCAACCTTTCATGCAAAGGAAATCATGGGTGTCATGACCACCCTTGGTTATTCAGTTTACGATAAAAGGAGGAGCATCCCTCTTTTTCTTTTCTTTTATTTTCTCTTTTTTTGTTTCATGAGTTCTAGCAGTAGTGTAGTACATGATACAAGAATAATCCAACAAACTTTAAGTACAAAACTCACCCCTCCAAACTTAAACTTGTCAATGTCCCTATTGACATAGAACTTAGAGAAACATGGGGTTGGGGTACATATTTTGGGTAACTAGGATTTGCTAAACATTACAACTAAACTCTCCTGAGTGCACTAGGTGGTCTAAACACAAGGAAAATTTGGAATTGAATGTTTTATGAAGAAAAATGATTGATAAAATACATGATTTTGAAAACTCAAATTTGTGTAAAGCACTTGAAAGTTGAGAGAGCTCTAAGTATCATCATAAAGAGGTTTTTAACACATCCAAGGAAAATAATTTGCAAACTTGTTTTTGAAAAATTGATTTTTGCTCATTCATGTGCGAGGTGTAAAGAAAATCAAATTTCTTCAGAAAGTGTTCACAACAGAACAAAACAAACAAAAGCAAACAAACAACAGAAACAAAACTAAGAAAGCAGTAACTCGAGCCTATGGAAAGCAAGTAAATCTAGCTTATTGAAAGCAAATAAAGATAGTGGTGAAGTGAAAGCAATACTCCCTTAAGAGGTGGAGGAGCTATCCTCTCTCATCTGGTCCTTGTGATCCATGAGAATGGTAGAGAAGTCAGGAAGTGCGGGGGCCTTGCCTTTGGTTAGCTCAGCAAGGGCCTTACGAATGGCCTTGTCTTTCTTTGGGCAAAAGCTCAATAGGCTCTGCTCTAGTCCTGTATCTTGTCTAGCTCAACTCTCATTCCTAAAAAACAAGTATCGGAGGGTCCAAGGGTAGAATCTTGAGGAGTTAGTGTGGTCAATCGTTTCTTCTTTTTTTCTGCCCCTTCATCTTTCTTTCTCTTCTTGGAGGGGCTAAGCATATGACTCTCCAAGATTTTCTACAAGTCGTCCTTAAAGAGTGGAGCTTTAGCTTGCTCCTGACCTTTTTCTTCTCACTCAGGGCTCGGTTCAGGAGTGAAGCCCCCAGTCTCATACTCGAACAGGTCCTTAAAATCTTCTTTTTCATGTTCCTGTTCATTAAGTTGCGACCTGGATGCAGTCACATCTTTAGCAAAGGCCTTAGATAGCCTTTGATCAGCTTCTGGTGGTGGTGATATGACTTGGTCCAAATGCATCGCAGATGCGGTCACATTTCCTTTTCTTTTGCTTCTTTTGGTGTGGTCGCTTCTCTAGCCGCATTATGTTTCTCTTCCTTTCTTCTCTTCTCAGCTTCTTCATGGAGCTTCTCAACAAGCTCCACAGTCTTGGCCTTTTCGACTACTATTATGGTTGCCCCTCAGGTATGAGAATGTCTTTTTAAGCCACTTGTTGGTTATTTGATGTTTGGCTTGGCTTAGCAACTTTCTTTCTCTCCCCCATGGGCTGTGAGATGTCCTATCTTGACTTCCTTTTGTGCGTGGAGAGGATTTTATAATTGCATTTGCGAGGTGAAGTGGTTTGAGAGGATACCTAAGTTGTGGCTTGGGAATTGGACTTGGTTGGAGTGGCATGAGTAGCCATTGGTGCAATCAAATGCTCTCTAGATGTGGGTGCATTGTCTCCTTCAACAACTAGAGATGTGTCAGGTTGTTGGGCTAAATGCGCCGCAGATGCAGTCGCATCCAGGCTCTCTCGAGTCCTATTTTTTGCAAAATCAAGTATATTTGGGTGAAATGCGAGCACATGTGGATCGCATGTTGCCCTCCTTTCATTCCCTCAAATGCGGTCGCATCCTCAAGCATTCTTCTCTTTCCTTTAAAACCTGCAATGTAATATACGTTTGGGATACGGTCGCATTTTGGCCTCATTTTCAATTCTTAAGTTTTCCTTTTCAAAAGTCCTTTAAATTCCCTAACACTAACTCAAAGCATAAAAAATTTCACAATTTTAACACTTATGAAGAATTTGTTCACTCAAGAAGAAGGTGTTAATGAATTAGACTTAAAAGTTTGATTAATTTAACTCCCAGTTAGGTCTTTAGGAAAAGATGTTCCCTAACAGTCAGCTTAAGTACCTCAGCCTAGGCAGGATCCTCCTAAGACAGAGTTCCCTCTTAATCAAAACTCTTAATTCTAATTCCTTAAGCTCTTCTATATACTACAATCACCACACATTTTTTTAGTCTTTTACTTTTATACTTTTTTTCTTTTTTTTTTTTCATCACCTGATTTCATCATTTTAGTTCCTTCTTTTGGCACTTCGGTCATGTTGATGGACGAGATTCATGTCTTATTTGAGGTGTTTTGATCACGAAGAGTGATAGGACCAAAATAATCCTATATTCTTAGGCCTAATTTGTGCTAGTTCGATAGATTTTATGTGTTTATTTGATTATTTTGTAGATAAATGAGCAAGAGAAGTATTTTGGAGCATTTTCATCCAATCGGGGTTAATTCGACTCAATTTGGAGGTCATTTGAGTAACCGAACAAAAGAACAAGTAAAATGACCATTTTGCCCCTGACGAGAGCGTCTCTACGCTGCTGAGAGCATCAAGACGCTGATTGAAGGAAGTAGCTGGAAATGCAGGACAACGTCTCAATGCTGTAATAGTGAGCACAGGTCGACGTTGAGGTGAGCCCCAAAAATACTAGTCTAATTGAGGATAGCGCCTCGATGCTGCTTGTAGCATCTCCATGCTACTGTAATTAGTATAAAAGAAACTTTCAATCCTTAGGTCATTGGTCTCCCTTTCCCTTGCCAAAATGAGGCAACCTTAGTTAAATTCTCTCTATTTTCAGTAGTTTTAGGATAGTTTTAGGATTTTTGTTCGATCCATGGGTTTGTTGGTCGAGATTTCCACATCTGGCTAAGAAAAACTTTCGTTTCGGGAGATCGTCGGGATATTTCAATGTAACACCATCAAGTTTAGCTTTTAATATATTTAAATTTCTACTTTGAATGTCTTTTGCTTCTTTAAATTCATTCCTAATCATGTTCGTAGGTAGGCCTGACATACCTATACGTGTCGAATGTGTTTAGCTTAGCTATGTGTAATCTTGAGTTCGTTTGAATATATCAAGAGAGCCCTTAATTTGAGTAGCAATAGGGCCTAGATTCGGTGAGTTTGTGAGCTAAATGCGGTCATGAACGACTAAAAGGAACTAGGTTCTAAAGAAGTAAAAAGTGTAAAGGCTAATTTGAGCTTGCCACATAGATTAGTTTTAGCATCTCACTAATTATAGTAAATCCTAAGGCTTAAACAATCGATCTTGAGCAAGGCACATTCCAGTTGTGGCTAGGATTAATAACGGCCCCAGCTTAGGGTTAGTTTTGGGTTTAGTTAGCATTTTCTTTATTAAACTGCGTTAGGAGTTATTAGAAGCTCAGTTGGTTCCAATTAGGCATGTGGGTGCATCCAAAGCATGAGTTTAACTTTATGATTATCTATGATGGGTGTTCCTAAAATATATCCCAACGTGACCTCGAATCGGTGCCTAGAAGAGATCATCATCTTTATCGCTTTTAGTTTAGTCCTTCTGTCTCTCTTTTTAAGCTCTTAACCCCCTAGTTTGTGTCAATAAGAATTCCAATTGATAGATATCATTTATTTGGTTCCCTGTGGTTCAACCAGATCCACTATTAATTACTACAACTCGTTAATTTTAGATCGGTAATTATAAATGTATTTGATGAGCCTTCGACAAGCTCATAAAAAATTGGCGTCGTTGTTAGTGAATCGCCAATTAAATTAATTTCTTGATTTTGGGTTTCTTATTTAAATAATATATATATATATATATATATATATATATATATATATATAATAAGAGTCTTTACCCTGTTCTCTCTATGGTCAACAATTTAGGAATTTTGGATGAGCTGCCCCGTGCGACGATGAGGTTAGTGATTTGAATTCTCAATTTACTAAGTTACCCTATATTCTTTCTCAGTTGGAGAACAGGCGATTGTAGCATATTTTCTCGCCACATGCCTACACCATAGAAGGATTTCCTGGTCAGCACGAGATGAGTCACGATTCCTACGGTCCTAAGTTGGATCATTCTCAAGGATACTAGGAGGAGCAACTAAGACACCAGACCTCAATCTCAGGTATGTCCTTGGAAGATTTAGATGAAATTGCTAATAGAACTCGCCAATATCAGTAGATAAGTCTCTAGTTCAATGAGGAAACTCGAGCTAGAATGCGAAGCCTAGTTGACCAAGTCACTCAATTGGCTAATTCAGTTGTGAGACTGGAGAGCATGCGAAAGCAACCACCTACCAACATCCCTGAGCTACGATATTCTTATTTGGCTGATTTAGACACTGACCATGAAATTTGTATGCCATGTGAAGAACAGGTATGTGAATCAAGTGAGGAAGTTAAGCTTTAGTCCGAAGAGGAGGTCCAGGTGATAGAGGTTGAGGTTGAAATACCTGCAAATGTACTATACTTCGGTTCTTCTTTACTTTGTGAATGTTCTTCTTCTTTGTCTCATGAGTCCAAGTCAGAGTCTTGTTTCTTTGATTTTTCTGTTTTAATGCTTTCAGAGTCAAAAAATCCCAAAAAAACCTGCATTTATGGAGCCCATCAAATGTTTAAGAGCTTGCTAGGTGCAGTGGATTTTGTGGATTCAAGGAAGAAAGGGCCGATTAAATGGGAGAACTTCTAAGTGCCCTGATGCATGCCACACGACGAGTTGAGCAATTGACTATAAAAATTTGCACTTCTTGGAGGCAACTAGGCTTTAAATTTACTTGCTTTCTCTTACTGCTTTCTGTTTCTGTTTTTCCTTTTTTCTAGATTAGTTCGTTTTTGTGTTTATAGGAAATAAAGTGACCTTCGAGGAAGAATTTTATCATTTTTGGAGGCCAAAGATGAATCACCACCCACCTACGTGCTAACATTATAGGGAAATTTTTCTGTTCCCTTATCTTTATCCTAGTTCTTTTTAGGTATTTATACATTGAGGACAATATAGATTTTAGGTTGGCGGTGGAGGTTTGTGATTTGAGCTTAATATTGAGTCTTGAGCATATGAGTTTGGACTATTTAGCTTTTGAGCTAAAATTTAAGTTTTTTTTAAAAAAAAAAATTAAGCTTGTATTGGCTGCTAAGCATGTTGGTTGAGTCCTTGAGTACCCGAGTTCGGACTTTTGATTGATGTGTTGAGCATGTTATTTTTTGAGAATTTCTTAGCTTAATTTGATGGATGAATTGGATGTATGCCTCTTGATTAAGATGGTCCATGAAATGCTTATTAAAGCTTGTTATTTGCAATTTGCTGAAGCATGAAGCATGTTGTCTTAATTTGAGCATATTTTAATTTTCTTTTTATTTTCTTGCATGTTAAGAGCACATTAGCCTACCTTTTGTTGTCTTGAAGACCTAGGGTAGTTTTATGGAGTCTAGATGTCTGTTGTCACTCCTATAGGCTTAAGGAATAGGTTGATGGTTGATTTTTGCATGAAAGTTTGTAATGTCTTGCTGAGGAGAAAATAACGTGTATTTGCCTGTAAGAAAGAAAAGAAAATAAGAAAAAAAAATTAAGCTTAGAAAGAGAAAAAACATTTTTTGAGAAAGAAAAGAGAAGAAAAAGAAAATGAACTTGTAATGTATTTAGTTAGGCCACCTATCGAGCGAGTGTTCTAGGTAAGGTCCCTACGATAGTTGTGTGAAAGCTAGTACCCTTGAGTAAAAAGGATGCAAGTTTACCGGCGGGTTGTTTGTTTTAGGCACCTAAGTAATACATTGCTTTCTTGTTTGTTTTATGACTTGATAGCTAGTCCTTAGGGCCAGTGTGGAGAAAAGATAGATTGAGGACCCTATAAACCTACCTCGTGCTTGTAAGGATTGCATTAGGGAAGCTAACACACACACGCAAGAAATGATAAGAAAAGTTTTTAAATTTGTCATTCATGGACTCTGCATTAAGCTTTGCTTCTTCTTTTGTGAATGATGTGTTATCTTAAGCATTGAGATTAGAGTCATGAACTTGCATCCAACGAGTCTTATATTTATTGTTTTGTTTTTGTCTTGCTCAAGGACTGACAAGATTTAGGTTGGGACTAGTGATGACTTGCTAGAGTGATGTGAATAATTATGCAATATTATGATGTCTATGCGCAAGTGTACACATACTTTTGTAGCAAGCGATAAGTAAATTATCGAATCCACAGGGACTATTAATTCTTCTATTTACTAAATCAATTCATAGTAACTCAAATTGTAACCATTCAAATTCGTCAAGGAAATGAAATGAAATAAGTCACTATTGTTGGAACAAAATTAATGCTAAAGCAGGGAAAACAGAGGAATCGTAAAAGAACAAATGAAAACTAGGTTAGGAACTTTTAACAAAAACAAAGGCTCGAATTAGATTTAAATCATGCTTTAATTAAGTTACGAATTGAGTACATATTCATTCCATTCGACCCACTACAGATTTCACGGTATTCTCCCAAATCACCTAAGTATACTGTTTCATTTCCATTACTTCAGCACATTGAACTCACTGTATTTTGTGCGTTAGGTGAGTGATTATCCCTAACCTACTCACTTAGCTAGCTACTAACCCTAACAAGGGGCTAATGTGGTTTTTAAGCTCTCAACCCCTCCTATTCTTCCCAAAAATCAAAGGGACACTGCTCACATCGGCTGGCCAAACGGACATGAACTAATGAATAAGCCCTCTTAAAAACCAAATCGAATGAAAGAAAATATACTCAGCTATAACATTAATCAAAAGCAATCATCCTCTAATCCTCACCTTATGGTGATTAGTTCATAATGTAAAAACAACAGCAGAAAAGTCGAAATGTAAACATAATGGAAATGATGCAGAAAATAAACTAAATGAAAACAGAAAATGTAGCAGAAGAAATCGAAAAGCTGCCCCAAAACGTTTGATTCAGCATCGACGTTTATCCCCTGGAGAAACCTTCCTTTTATGGAAATCTTCCGTCCATGGCCTCCAAAATCGGAGTTCTCTGCTTTTCCTTATCTCTCTCTATTATTTCGAGATCTCCAACTTCTCTTTTTTTAAAAACGGCTGCCCCACAACATATATTCCCTTCTTTATGCAAATAAGGGCTGATTAGACAGGTCATGTGACGTGGCGAGCTTCTGTTGGCTGAAATACGCTGATTGGACTGACATTTTCCAGCTCATTTAATGAGCATCAATTCTCACGTGCAAAATTCGCGCTTGCTAAAATTACCCAAATTGCTCCAGCAAACTGTTGTAAAACTGCTACTCTTGACCTCGGTCGTCTTCCTTAATCAAGCCCTAATTTAATCACATAAATCTCCTTAATTAGGATAATATTGCTCTAATAATAATGTTACTATATCAAAATTAATCATAGAGCAAAATACATCAAAGCTAGAAGTTTTCCACAACATAATGAGAGAAAATATGACAATTAAGTCCTAATTTGCTAGCTTATAACTCTAAATTTTAGAGTTATCAAACCCCCAAACTTGAATCATTACTCGTCCCTGAGTAATGCCTCACACACACCAAGAAATGGTTAGCTAATGTGTTCTGCCTCAAAGGAATGCAAAGGTAAATTACTCTAATTGCTCCATCAAAATATATGGTTAAACAACCTCAAAAATGTTGTCCTTCTTCAAAATTCTAACTTTTGCTCTTTTGCCCTAAACCACAGAATCCATATGAATGCTTTTTAGCTCTACACTCCTTCACACCAAAGATTCAAGTCCTTAGACTCACTAAGAAATCTCATAGCCAAGCATCAACTCAAACACTTCCTGCTAACTCTAAATTTTTGCAAGCTACAACTTATTCAATTTTTATTTTTATTTTTAGATTTCCTCTTTAGAGATACCTCAAAGTCATAGCTTTATTTCTTTGAATTACAACATTTTATGATGTCGTCCACCCTAGCTTTCAAGCCATCACCATAAAGGACTACACTCATTCTCCCATTTGAATCAAGATTATCCTTCGTGTTACTCCCCTCTTGCTTCTTAGAATGGCAACATTTTATGATGAAGCTCACCTAAGCTTTGGGAGGGTGTAACTGTCAGGCAACACTCATCCCTTATGCAAAATCTTTTCTTTCTTCTTCTTTTTTTTTTTTCTTAAAGCAATCTAATTGCCACTTGCACCTTCGCTCTAGAATACCAACACTTTGTGGTGAAGATATCTAACTATGATCACAAGCAACACTCCAGTTACTTTAACAAGCCCCAATTTTATATATATATTCAGCCTACTAGGCTCTAATACATAATAACACATGTGCTTTCTAAAGGGAGATGAGTGTATCTTGCATGGAGAAGAGGAGTGCTCACCTAAAGAAGACTTTTTTAATTTTATATATATATATATATATATATATATATATATTTATACCACCGGTCCCCCCAAACTGAAATCGCTCATTGTCCCCAATGAGAGAAGATTAAGGAAACCCCCAAACTTATTAGCAACCAACAAAAATTAGAACTAAACTAGGAAGTGAATTTGTTGATGACTTGGCCGAGAATAAGTCTTCCTAAAATCTAGGGCTTTACAGAATGATAGCTCTAAAAATAATCCATTCTAAACTCTAAGGTTTATGAACATAAGTATGATCCTTACTAGACCACAAAAGCTAAAATGCTAAATCATGAGCAATCTTCCAGCATTCTCAACATCATGCACCAAATCTAAGATGCAACAATGCATTAATCAGGCAGAACATAGCTAACTAACCATTTGCTGGAACAAGTTATTTGTGCTAGCTTTCATATTTTGAAACAAATTCTTTTACAAACTTAAGAACAAGACTAACACATGGCACAACATTTCCAAAACACAGGGCAGAGATTTTCTTTCATTAATTTTTAAAACAGAGGTATACTAAGACAATCTTTTAATTCTTCTTTTCTTTCTTTACTTCTTTCTAACGAAGCACAAAATACTACAGCAGCAGACTAAAACAACTAAAACTAAGGCAGCAAAACTAAAACAACTAAAACTAAGGCAGCAAAACTAAAACAACAAAGACTAAATGCAGAAATTAAATAAACAAAATAGCAACAACAACAAAAGCATATTAAAACAAGGATTAAGCAAACATCCTTTTCATTCTTCTTCGTTTGATGTTGTAATTCATTATGCTCTAGCCTTGCATGATCAGCCTTTTTCATTTCAACCGAATAAGAACACCTACAACTGAAAAATAGACTCAAAGCAAACATGTAGAAAATAAAAAATAACTAAAATGAAAATAAACAAAAACGCAACAAACCATTTGCGGGAGCACTACTGATTTTCAAATTAAAGTACCAATGCTCCCTCAAAATTTTTGTTTCAACCACCCTCAAATTTTTGGAAAGAGGCACAATTTCTTTGCAACTTCTTCTCCCAATAATGTTCAATTTGCTGCCCATTCACCTCATGGAAAAACATTTTCAACTGTTGTTTTGATAAACCAGGGGGCAAAATTCCATAATCAAGATAGTTAGCAAGATCAGCACACCATGGTGTTTCTACTTCCTTGATGTGGGCTACTGTAAATAACTGTTCATCAGGAAAAGTATTTTTAATCTTGGGCTGCTGAAGCATTTGTTTTTGCTGCTCTAATTTTGGGAAGTGATCTGCAACTTGGTTCTTAGACTCCTTTTTGTCTTGCATCTCCAAATTGAACTCCTGGATTAATGGCTGAGTGGGTGGTGACTTTCTATCAACTAACTCCAAAGATTTGAAAACTCTTTTATTGCTAGAAATTTCATCGACGCTTTCTAACTCATGTGCTACACTGCACAATTCCAACTCCTCATTCATGACTTCTCCAAATTTTTGAGTATGTTGCTCTTGCATTTCCAGTTCAAAACTCTCTTCAATCAGCCCTTCCGAAACATTAATAACTCCACAATCTTCGATTTCTGAAGGGTATTTCACAGCATCAAACATATTAAACTTAACCTCTTGATCGCCCACATTCAATGTAATAATCCCTTGTCCAACATCCACCACTGTTCCTCCAGTAGCTAAGAAAGGTCTTCCTAGAATTATTGGGACATCTTTATTTGCCTCATAATCCAGTATAATGAAATCGGCTGGAAATATGAATTTGTCCACTTGCACCAATATATCTTCAATCTTCCCCTCAGGATATGTGATTGATCTATCCGCTAGCTGCAATGTCACAGTAGTTGGTCTTGCCTCTCCAATGCCTAACTTTCGAAAGATGGACAGTGGCATGAGGTTTATGCTAGCTCCTAGATCACAGAGTGCTCTTCCCATATACTGACCTCCTATAGAGATTGGAATTGAGAATGATCCTGGGTCTTGAACTTTTGGAGGAATTTTGCTGGTAAAAATAGCACTACATTCGCCAGTTAAAGCAACAATCTCATACTCAGTTGGTCTCTTCTTCTTGGTGAGCATGTCTTTAAGGAATTTTGCATATTTTGGCATATGCTCTATAGATTCTACCAAAGGGATGTTTATGTGCAGCTGTTTAAAGCTATCGAAAAACTTCTTGAACTGCTGATCTTGTTTTTTCTTCTTTAATCGCTGAGGAAATGGTGGTGGTGGTGGCACAAAAGCTGGACTCACAGTAGCTGTCTTCTGTGTTATTGCTGGGCGTTTTGCTCCAGCACTGTCTTCTACTTCAACATTCTCAGCATCCCCTGTATGTTCAGCATTCTTTTCTTCTTGTGACACTGAAACTTCTGATTCAACTGCCATTCTTTCTTCTGTTTGCACCGCAGACTCTATAAACTTTTGTTTTTGCTTGCTCAATTTTTTTGCTGGAACAAGAGGTTTTCCACTTCGTAGCTCAATAGCTTGAACTTGTTCCTTACAACTCTTTGGAAGCTCTGTATCTGAAGGTATCTTACCTTGAGGTCTAGTCTTCAGCTCATTGGCTAACTGCCCAACTTGTATTTCCAAATTTCTCAGAGATGCTTGTTGACTTTGAATCACTGCATCATTCTTGACCATATATTCTTTTATCAAACTCTCTAATGACGTTCCTAGTATATGCTGGTTCATTGGCTTCTGATGCGACATATTTTGTTGATTCTGCCCAACACCAGGTGGAAAATTCATTATGTTCTGCCCTTGCTTTCCTTGTGCAACATTCCCTTGACCACTCCATGAGAAATTCGGATGGTTCCTCCACCCTGGGTTGTATGTATTAGAAAAGGGATTGTTTTTCTGCATATTCTGATATCCCACGTAATAGACTGATGCAGGATTGGCTGGACAGCACTCAAATGTATGCCCCTCTCCACAATAAACACAAGATTATGCTGTTATCTTATTAACTGCTGCAGCATTCTGATTTGTATTTCCCAACTGCAAGTTTTTTAAAAGATTTTCCATGGATGCCATTTTAGCACTGAGAGAAGTTAATGCATCGACTTCAAGCACTCCCCTATTCTTTTTCCTTGGATTGTTCCTGACATCTAACCATTGAGAACTATTTGCTGAGATCCTCTCTAGAATCTCATATGCTTCATTAAATGTCTTAGCTAGGAGGGCTCCATTTGCTGATGCATTTACAATGTTCTGTGTGTAAGCCCTGAACTCTCTTTTGATCATATTGTGCTCATATATGATGTTTTGACATATGCAAATTGATATAGGTTGCACTAAAAGATGTCGTGATGGAATTTGGGAATCTTTTGGATTGTGAACTATAATGTGTATAAAGCTTCATAAGGAGATAGGTAAGCCATTGAATAAGCATATTAAGAGTTGAATTGAAGTAAGTTAAGGTCATTAACAAGTTGGGTAAATTTTAGGTGCATTATGTATTGAATGAAAGTTCTTATTTCTCACAAACTTAAGTAAAGTTGGCTAAATCTGTTAGGTGAATTTATTGGCTTGTTTTGGTGTTTTAAAAAAAGGGATTAAGATGTAAATGAGGAAGTAGGAGCTGGCAAAAATTTGTGGAGCCACGGATTTGTCTTTGGCAAGTAGGTGCTGTCCAGCTGGAAGCTTTTGGAAGATGATCAACTTCAAACAGCCATATCTCTTAATTTACTGCACCAAATTCGATGATTTTTTAGTCAAAATCTCATAAATTGAGTGTAGAATACGACAGTGGGTGGCTTTTTTGAAAATACGAAGAGGAAGGAGGTGAAAATTGCAGAAAACCGAGAGGTGTTCACAGTTCTCTGGTAGCAGAACAGTGTGAAGAAATCAGTTTCTTTTGAGCTCTTGAGGAGGAATTAGAAGCTGAAACTTTGAGGTAAGTAAGTTAAGATGTTTTACTTGAGGTTTATCAAAAAATATTAGGTGGTTGTTTTGCTAAATTTTGAGGAACCCAACCTGAAAGTTGAACCTGGAATTTTAGGTGCAAGAAAAAAAAAACTGATAGCAAGAGATTGAAGGAGATGTGCTTCCATTTCTATATACCTTACACCCAAGTGCGTATGGTTATTATGAATTGAGTTATGGGACTGAATTAGATATGTTTTTAAGGTGTATAAGGAAAGGAATTAATGTTATTAATTTCTTTGTCAGGGCAAACGGAGATAGGAATAGCTTATAATCCTTGGAACCCTTTTGGTGATTGTGAGTGACTCTATTTAGAACTATGCTTGACCTTTGTTTTTCTTCAAAAGCATAAATGTTGATCATTGAGACATGCTTGACTTACTTTTGTATATTTTTCATGGAGCTTTTAATAGAATGTCATTGATGAAACTTAAGCATGATTTGAATTAGTTTGTAACTACACATTCAAGCATGGAAACTAAATTATAGAAGTATGACTTCCTTTAGAAAATGCCTTGTGTAAATCCACTTGGAAACATGTTTAGAAAGGAAAAGTGCAAATGTTGAGAATTTGTTGTTTGTGTTATCAAAACATGATTTCCAAGGTAATCAAAGTATGCCCCGGTATGTTGTTAACGCCCAGTACTGAAGGACATTGAGAAGGTACTTGGGAGGGAGGAATCATGATTTCCGATACTGAAGGACAAAGAGAAGGTATTCGGGTAGTAACTGGTCTAACCCCAATACTGAAGGACATAGAGAAGGTATTAGGGAAGACCAGTGTGTTCAATGGCATTCCACGTGCACGTGAGAGAGAGGTATGAACGTGTTGGTATAGAGATGACTCTACCACATCTAAGGTTCGAAAGTGGTATCATGTTATGAGTTTTATTGTTATGAGCTTCTACGCTTTTGAAATGTCTATTCTTCAGTATGGTACTACATTATGAGTTTCTATGCTATACATAATGTGGTGACTTAAACCTGTAAATGGGTAGCATGGTTTGATTATGTTTACAAATAAGTGATAAGTTATCTCTAACTTGTAGCTTGTCCATCATTATGCTTCACCTTTGAGCTTATAATGTTTTTAAGATAGACACTCACTGGGCTTCCCAGCTCACGTTTTCATTATGTTTTCTCTTTCCAGGTAGCAGACGAGTTCCCGGTGCTTAGCCTTGACAAGACATGTTTGCCACCACGCCGTTTTAGCTCCTTGTATATACACTTTCTTATGTATATAGTTTGTAGTAAAAGCATTTTAGCGGGGTTGTAATAACTATAAAATGTTATGACTTGTTAAAGAACATAGTACTGAAAGTGAATGTGTCTTGCTCATATGTGTATTTGAGCATTTCAAACTTACTTGTTCAAACGTGTTGTGTTGCCTTCATTTTCAGATATATGTTGGGATGGTCAGGGAGAGCTAGTAAGAGGGTTGATTGTCTCTGTCTTTACATCTCTTCCTAGGTTAGGCAAGTAAGCTGGGAAGGGGTCTGACACTGTGTTTCCAGATTCAAGCCATTATAAAACGTTTCCATCTGAATGTAATGGGGTAGACCATGATGAGGACACTTTCTGAGTAGCTCCTTAAATCTTTCCCATGTGTCACTGAAAGTCTCGTCGTCAAATTGCTTGTAAGCAACTATCTCTCCTCTAAGTTTTGCATTTTTGGTTGGTGGAAAATACTTCATCAAAAACTTCTCCGCCAAATCATTCCACGAAGTTATGGTTCCCGGTCCAAAGGAATTCAGCCATGATTTTGCTTGATCTTGCAAAGAATAGGGAACAAAATTAATTTTCTAGCATCCTTCGACACACCTTGCTTCTTGAAAGAGTCACTCACACTTAAGAAGTTTCTTAAATGCAAGTGAGGATCCTCTGAAGGAAGTCCATGAAACTGTCCAATAGACTGCAACATTTGAAACATGACGGGTTTCAATTCAAACTCGGCGGCTTCTAGATCAGGTCCAACAATTCCTGGCGTATCAAAAGTAGGCATAGCATAAGCGCGAATAACTCTCTCCCTATCATCCGCCACAAAGATAGGATTATGAGCATCATTCTGTCGACCAACTGCTTCATATGGTCCCTCTCTAGGTGGATTTCCAAAATGTTCCGGTTGATGCTCTGGTAAGTCCTCTTGAATTACAGGTCTCACTTAAGGATTAACACATTTCATTGTATGTTTTCTCCCTCGTTGTTCCCTTCTACGCACGTGAAATGTTCTTTCAATCTTCGGATCGTAGTGTAGAGAATAAGGAAATTTTCTCATGCACTAATACAAACCACCTGAATTAAGGCCAAATAAACAGCAATCTCAAAATTCAATAAGCTCCAATTACCAAAAATTAATTTAAGTAAAAGAAAAATTGACTAGTCCCCTGCAACGGCGCCAAAAACTTGATGACTTGCTAGAGTGATGTGAATAATTATGCAATATTATGATGTCTATGCGCAAGTGTACACATACTTTTGTAGCAAGCGATAAGTAAATTATCGAATCCACAGGGACTACTAATTCTTCTATTTACTAAATCAATTCCTAGTAACTCAAATTGTAACCATTCAAATTCGTCAAGGAAATGAAATGAAATAAGTCACTATTGCTGGAACAAAATTAATACTAAAGCAGGGAAAACAGAGGAATCGTAAAAGAACAAATGAAAACTGGGTTAGGTGCTTTTAACTAAAACAAAGGCTCGAATTAGAGGTAAATCATGCTTTAATTAAGTTACGAATTGAGTACATATTCATTCCATTCGACCCACTACAGATTTCACGGTATTCTCCCGAATCACCTAAGTATACTGTTTCATTTCCATTACTTCAGCACATTGAACTCACTGTATTTTGTGTGCGTTAGGTGAGTGATTATCCCTAACCTACTCACTTAGCTAGCTACTAACCCTAACAAGGGGCTAATGTGGTTTTTAAGCTCTCAACCCCTCATATTCTTCCCAAAAATCAAAGGGACACTGCTCACATCGGCTGGCCAAACGGACATGAACTAATGAATAAGCCCTCTTAAAAACCAAATCGAATGAAAGAAAATATACTCAGCTATAACATTAATCAAAAGCAATCATCCTCTAATCCTCACCTTATGGTGATTAGTTCATAATGTAAAAACAACAGCAGAAAAGTCGAAATGTAAACATAATGGAAATGATGTAGAAAATAAACTAAATGAAAACAGAACATGTAGCAGAAGAAATCGAAAAGCTGCCCCAAAACGTTTGATTCAGCATCGACGTTTATCCCCTGGAGAAACCTTCCTTTTATGGAAATCTTCCGTCCATGGCCTCCAAAATCGAAGTTCTCTGCTTCTCCTTCTCTCTCTCCAACTTCTCTTTTTTTAAAAACGGCTGCCACAACATATATTCCCTTCTTTATGCAAATAAGGGCTGATTAGACAGGTCCTGTGACGAGGCGAGCTTTTGTTGGCTGAAATACGCTGATTGGACTGACATTTTCCAGCTCATTTAATGAGCAGCAATTCTCACGTGCGAAATTCGCGCTTGCTGAAATTACCCAAATTGCTCCAGCAAACTGTGTAAAACTGCTGCTCTTGACCTCAGTCGTCTTCCTTAATCAAGCCCTAAATTAATCACATAAAGCTCCTTAATTAGGATAATATTGGTCTAATAATAATGTTACTATATCAAAATTAATCATAGAGCAAAATACATCAAAGCTATGAATTTTCCACAACATAATGAGAGAAAATATGACAATTAAGTCCTGATTTGCTAGCTTATAACTCTAAATTTTAGAGTTATCAACTAGCAAAATTAAATTAGTCTAAGTTGAGTTCGAAAGAGGAAACTTACTTAGGATTAAAAAGTGGAAATTAATTAGCTACCTAAGTGACATCGGGATTAGTGGTTAATTAATTGTAGTTGTTGAGAAGATTAATTCATAGAGCACCAATTAATTGATCCATTTTCTAAGTGGAAACTTGACGGAGAGAAGCTTAGGCGAGAACTAAATGCATGACTAATATTCGCTTGGAACACGATAGTGATAAGAGCGATTATTAGAGGTCCAAGAGTCCTAATGCCTTGCATGATTTAGCTAGAACTAGGGAAGCCTAGGTTAGTTAACAAATACTTGAGATTGGAAGAGACCGACAGGAGATTCCATGTCTTTATTGCTTCTAGATTTATGAGTTCACTGGCAAATTGGGTGTAATTATCTGTTTAGTTTAGTAATTAATCCCTTTCCTAAGTTTATCTCGTAGGTTTGTGTCTCCCATTTATTTTCTTGGATTTATTTTCTATTGCTTAGGTTAGTTTATCTTCTTTCGGTCGTTTTCTCTAAATAAAGCTAAGTGAGAGTAATTGTAGTATTTAATTGAATTAAAACCAATCCCTGTGGATTCGATATATTACTTGACCCGTGTGCTTACGGAAACGTAAATTGTATGCATCAGAAGTTGATAAAGTGACTCAACGCATGTTCATAATTATACTGTTAGCTGTCTTTTATGCTTAACTAATCATGTGATCTTACATGCTTAATATCAGTATGTGTTTGTCTTGTTATATCTACATTTTCTATGATTTCCTATCTTTTGTCTAAGTTAGAAACCAAGGATGAGACTGTGTCAAACCCCCTCCCGACTACCTGTTATCTTAGCCTGGAGGAAGGCGTGAAGCCAACAGGCATCGTTTCACTTCTTAACGATACCTATGACCCTTTTAATTCCTGATAAACAATCCATACCTGTATACGAGATACTATACATACCACACAGCAGGAAATTAGGAATCTTATTACACATACATACGGAGCGGTTCTGGTTAAACCTAACTTGAACAAGCCAGACACGACCAGACGTGCTTTATACACCCAAGACCACTAGTTCCATATACAACATAACTACACATCCCTATTAAGTTATGTACAATACGAGCAGACTTGCTATACTACGCCAACCACGTACAAAAATATCAGACTCGTAGAGCGTTCAGCAGGCTGTGGCAGGATCTCAGGCACCGGGAACTCGATCTCTACCTGGAAAGTTGGAAAACATTGAAAGAATGAGCTGGAAAGCTCAGTGAGTGACTGTGTTTAAATCTATTAACTCGTAAATCATAACATATAACATCAATAGCTTTTACAGAAGTCCAGCAAGTGTGTCAAAAATATTAACCATTTTAAACATGTGACAAACTAGTTTGTGTAAGCCTCGCCCAGTACAATCAACGCTCATTCTACGATGTAGTGGGGCCCGCCCAGCACTCCCATCGTCTTTGTCGTAGTGGGGCTCGCCCAGCACTCACGACAGCATTGTTGTCACGGAGTACACTCAACGTCGACAACAGAAAATGACCTGTGTGCACACGGTACTATACAGCCTCGGGCTCAGAATCTCAAACATTTACTCATTCGGGTCTCATAGAAACACATGAAAACCTTTGACACTACTTGCTAACACATGTTGGCCCGAAATTATGGTATTTTCACTAGTTCGGGTAAAATAGTAAACATATGCTCACAACGAACAATTAAATCATTTCTAGGAAACCATATATGCTCATAAATACGTGTTCAAGAGACATAAAGTCTTTAAGTAAAATTACTCTTAGAAAGTCTTTTATTTTCGTAAGCATAAGTTCAAGCATAGAATACACTTTCGAAATTCGTTTTGTCACTCACAGCGTTAATAATAGATTCTTGGTCCGTAAATTTGTCCTATTTCTTCTTGGCCTGTCAAACAAAACAAAACCAAGCATTAGAATCTTGACCTCACGAACTTAAGGCCTAGGGTTGCAAAAACCACCCCATCAATTTTCTGCACTTTACAGATTTTATACCTTAAACTCACACACCTATAACTTTTCCATTACTTGCTCAAAAATGATGTAATTTATACCAAACTCTTCATTTTTGAACCCTCTAAAACTCATCTGAAGGAATGAAATTGAAATTCCTAAAGGATATGTCCGTAAATACCTCGAAAGCCTCTTCCTACAAAATCGGTTTCTGCACTTTCCAGACTCGTTTTTCTGCTGCACCCTGAACTTAACATGAATTTTAAAGCAACTTCCAGTCAATTTCTAACCACGACTTCTTCATGAAAGTTATAGGAAATTAAATAATCTTTCCATCCATACCTAATACATCTTCTAATTCAAAGTCTACAGATCAGAACGTCTCAAAAACCAGAGGTTCCCCGGATTTGACAGAAAAAACACTGCTCTGATTTCCCTTTCAAAAACCCATAACATAAATTCCGATTTTGCTCGAGCTTCCTTCACGAAAATTGTTCTAAAATGAGTTAACTTTCAAGGAAATCAAATCTCACCTCTTAATACCTCTTGTGGAGCTCAAAACGTACCAAATAGCAGAGGTAGTCAGGGTTGAACGCAAAATCTTCCCTGCTTTTCTTCTTCAATTACAACTCCAGCACCTTTCTTCTTTCTCTTATTCTCTCTCACGAAAACTCTGATATTTTTGATGAAAAAAGACAGAATGGGTAAGACTTTAGATAGGGTTAACAAAATTGGAGTTGGTGGTGGGCCATTTTCCTTTCATTTTCAATTTTCTTTTTCTTTTCTTCTTTTCTTTTCTTTTTTTTTTTTTCTTTTTCTTTTTTTTTCTTTTTTTACTTTCTTTTGAAAAAAAACACATATACCAACCTCCTTTCCTTCTTTCCCTTTTTATTTTTTTTTTAAGAAGTTTCAAGGAGGAACTTCGGGTTTACAACTTACCTCCCTCTTAAGAAATTTCGTCCTCGAAATTGAGTAGTTCTTAGGTGAAAAGCGTCGGGTAATTCTTCCTCATTTGGTCTTCTGGTTCCCAGGTTGCCTCCTCCACTCCGTGATGTCTCCAAAGAACCTTCACGAGTGGGATCGTCTTGTTTCTCAGAACCTGTTCTTTCCTATCGAGGATTTGAACTGCATCCTCTATGTAGCTCAAATCTTCCTCCAGCTCAACTGGTTGCACTTGCAACACATGCGTCGGATCTGGAATATACTTCCTTAACATAGACACATGGAAGACATCATGCACTCGAGATAGTTCTGCTGGCAACTCAAGTCCGTACGCTGCTGGCCCAACTCGTTTTGTTATCTGATAAGGACCAATATATCTAGGACTCAGCTTACCTTTCCGACCAAAACGAAGGACACCTCTCCACGGAGATAACTTCAAGAAAACTTGATCCCCGACCTGGAATTCTAAGTCTCTTCGCCGCTTATCTGCGTAGCTCTTCTGACGATCTTGAGCTACTTTAAGATTTTCTCTAATCACCTTCACATTGTCTGTCGTAACCTGTACCAACTCAGGTCCGATTAGCTTCCGTTCCCCCACTTCGTTCCAACACACGGGAGTTCTACATGGTCTTCCATACAAAGCCTCAAACGGTGCCATGCCGATACTAGTCTGATAGCTGTTATTATAAGCGAACTCCATAAGTGATAAGTGGGTATCCCAACTTCCTTTAAACTGAAGGACACATGCTCTCAACATGTCCTCTAAGGTCTGGATGGTCCTCTCTGACTGACCATCTGTCTGGGGGTGGAACGCTGTGCTGAAATTCAATTTCGTCCCCATAGCTTTCTGTAAACTAGGCCAGAACTTAGATGTAAATCTCGGATCTCTATCTGAAACTATGGACACTGGCACTCCGTACTGACTCACAATCTTGTCGACGTATAGCTTAGCAAGCTGATCAAGTGTATACGTCGCTTTAATCGGTATAAACCGTGCTGTCTTAGTGAGTCTATCCACTATTACCCAAATACCATCATGTCCACCAGAAGTACGTGGTAATCCAAAAAGGAAATCCATAGTGATATGCTCCCATTTCCACTCCGGCACTGGCAGTGGATTAAGGAGTCCCCCTGGCCTCTGTCTAACTGGTTTAACCTGTTGGCAAATTAAACATTTATCAACATAATTAGCTATCTCCCGCTTCATCCCAGGCCACCAATACGATCCCTTTAAAGTTTTGTACATCTTGGTGCTTCCTGGATGCATAGCGTAAGCTGAACTGTGAGCTTCCTCTAGTAAAGCATCTTTAAGCTCACTAATATTCGGAACACATAGTCTTCCTTGCTTCAATATAGCTCCATCTGCTCCTATCAGAAACTCCCCCTCTGGGTCCTGTTTGGACTTCCCAAACCTCTTCTGCAAGTCCCTATCCTCGGCCTGTTTCCTCACAATCTCTGCTATAAGCGAAGGCCTGACATGAAATTGAATCAAGAGACTTCCTGAATCCTCTGCAGTCACAACCGCCTTTGAACCTCTTAGCGTACTTAAGAAGGTTGCTCGCATACCACATAAAGCATCCCTAGGAAGTCTCGACTTCCTACTTAATGCATCTGCAACTACGTTCGCCTTACCTGGATGGTATTCTATAGTACAATCATAATCTTTAATCAGTTCTAGCCATCGTCTCTGTCTCATATTCAACTCTTTCTGATCAAAGATATATGTCAGACTCTTATGATCCGTGAAAATGTGGCACTTCTCACCGAACAAATAATGCCTCCAGATCTTCAATGCTAAAACAACTGCTGCTAGTTCAAGATCATGGGTAGGGTAAGTACACTCGTGCTTTTTCAATTGCCTTGACGCATAAGCTATTACCTTTCCTTCTTGCATGAGCACACACCCTAATCCTTGCCTCGAAGCGTCACAGTAAATCACATACTCTTTCCCCGTTACAGGAAGTGCCAGGATAGGTGCTGTTACTAATCTCTTCTTCAGCTCCTGAAAACTCTGTTCACACTTATCTGACCACTCAAACTTAGCATTTTTCCTTGTCAAAGCTGTTAAGGGTAATGCTAGTCGTGAGAAATCCTCAACAAACCGTCTGTAGTATCCTGCCAAGCCTAGGAAACTACGTACCTCTGTCGCACTAGCTGGTCTCTCCCAGTTGACCACAGCTTCCACTTTCTGCGGATCCACACTAACTCCATTTGCCGAAACAATATGCCCTAAAAACACTACCTGATTCAACCAAAACTCACATTTGCTAAATTTAGCGTACAACTGTTTATCACGTAGTGTTTGTAGAACAATCCTCAGATGTTTCTCATGGGCTTCCCTGTCAATTGAGTAAACTAGTATGTCATCGATGAACACTATCACAAACTGATCCAAATACTGATGGTATCCTGATCTTAAATCAATCTTAGAGAACACTGATGCTCCCCTTAACTGGTCAAACAAGTCATCTATGCGTGGTAGAGGATACTTGTTACGTATCGTAACCTTGTTTAACTGCCTATAGTCAATGCATAATCTTAGAGTACCATCTTTCTTCTTTACGAATAACACTGGAGCTCCCCAAGGCGATACACTAGGTCTGATGTATCCCTTGTCAACTAGTTCTTGTAATTTTATCTTCAGTTCCTTGAGCTCACTTGGTGCCATTCTATACGGCGCTCGCGAAATAGGTGCTGTTCCTGGTAACAATTCGATAGTGAACTCAACTTCCCTATCAGGTGGCAAACCTGCCAGGTCAGCTGGAAAAACATCAAGAAATTCATTCACGACAGGAACATCTTCTGGTTTCAACTTCTCTTCCTGCACCTCCACTACATGTGCAAGAAATGCCGTGCAACCCTTCCTCAACAACCTCTCAGCTTTTAGGGCTGAAATCATACTCATAGGCATAATCTTCCTTTCTCCCCTGAAAACTACTTCAGCCCAACCTGGTTTCCTGAAAATTACTTCCTTCCTATGGCAATCCATGGAAGCATAATGAGTGAATAAGAAATCCATCCCCAAAATTACGTCTAACACCTGCAACTCTAGTGGAAGAAGATCCACTATCATACTGAGACCTTCTACTAAGACCTCACAATCTCGCAACACTTCATTGACTAGTAAAGCATCACCAACTGGAGTGTATATAACTAACTTCTCAAATAAAGGCTCTAGCTTCCTATTTAGCTTAGTTAGGAACATGCTAGAAACAAAGGAATGCGTAGCACCTGGATCTATTAAAACACGTGCAGGTACATTACAAATAGAAATCGTACCAGTAATAACATCTGGTGCATCCTCTGCTTCTTGCTGAGTCATAGCGTAAACCTTTCCCTGCTGTCTAGGTCTCCCTACCACTCCTTTCTGTCTAGCACCACTGGTGCCCTCCCCTGCAGCTACTGGAACCCTCAGCTGCTCAACCGTCTGGGACTCAACCCCCAGGTCTCTCTGTGCGACCACTCTCAGCTGTGGACAATCTCTCTTGAAATGCCCTGGTTGTCCGCACTGGTAGCACACACCGGCACCAACAAGACAATGGCCCCGATGATTCTTGCCACAATTCATACATGGGGTTCTCCTCGTCACACTGGCAATAGACTCTTGCCCTGCCTGCGGTCTTGTTACAAATCTAGCAGACTGATTGGGTGCTCTCTGACTCTGCCTCTGATAGGTACTACCCACACTCGTCTGCCTCGATGCCTGGCCACCAGATCGGTGCTTAAAGTCCTGACGACTTGAAACATTCACCCCAGGTGTGAACCTTCGCTGCTCATGACCTCGGAAGCTACTAGCCGTCGAAATCCCACGACCAGGCTCCACCACTGACTTCTCTTCTGCTATACTCTGTTCCACACGAAGGGCAGTCTCTACTAGCTGAGAAAAGTCTGTCCATTTAGCGATAGCTGTAACCGGGGTATGTATCTCAAAGCGTAACCCTCTTTCAAATCTTCGACACCTGTCACTCTCAGATGCCACAATTACATCAGCATACCGTGACAGCTCGGTATACTTCCTCTCGTACTCGGCCACTGAAAGCGACCCTTGCTTCAATTCTAAGAACTCATCCCTCTTTGCCTCACGATACGTGATAGGGTAATACTTGTCTTCGAATATGCCTCTGAAAGAATTCCAATCCATGGTACGTGCATCATTACGCCTGGCTAGTATCGATTTCCACCATCCTTCTGCCTCCCTCTGCAGCAGAAATGTTGCCAACTTGACCTTTCGCTCCTCAGGACAAGTCATCACATCAAAGCATTTCTCCAGCATATTCAACCAAACCTCGGCGTCAGCTGGGTCTGTGGAACCCTCAAACACTGTGGCTCCTAGTTTCTTCAGGCATTCTATTCCATATGTCTTCTCTGGATCACTTGGCCATGCTCTCTCTGGCCTACCTTCCTCTTGTGAGGAACTAACATGTTGCTCGTTTCCTGCCCTAGTCTGAACTCTTGGGGCACTAGATCCCCTCACAGATTGGCCTTGGGTAGGATCTTGCGTCCCATCCTGATCCTGCCTGCGTTGTCTGCTTGTACGTGGTGGCATGACTCCTATAACATATCAACATGTCAGACATGCTATGGATACTTAACTCAAATGTACAATACTAAACTTCTATTCATATTCTAGTCCTGACTAGACTTACTCTTGTCCTTACTTGGACCATGCTTTACTAGTTCTATCTGAACTAACTCATTAACATACTCTCTATTTCCTAGTTTTTTTTTTTTTTTTCCTTAGAGCTAACTCGCTCTATCTCGTTTCCCATGGAGCTAACTGCTCTGATACCAAGTTGTCAAACCCCCTCCCGACTACCTGTTATCTTAGCCTGGAGGAAGGCGTGAAGCCAACAGGCATCGTTTCACTTCTTAACGATACCTATGACCCTTTTAATTCCTGATAAACAATCCATACCTGTATACGAGATACTATACATACCACACAGCAGGAAATTAGGAATCTTATTACACATACATACGGAGCGGTTCTGGTTAAACCTAACTTGAACAAGCCAGACACGACCAGACGTGCTTTATACACCCAAGACCACTAGTTCCATATACAACATAACTACACATCCCTATTAAGTTATGTACAATACGAGCAGACTTGCTATACTACGCCAACCACGTACAAAAATATCAGACTCGTAGAGCGTTCAGCAGGCTGTGGCAGGATCTCAGGCACCGGGAACTCGATCTCTACCTGGAAAGTTGGAAAACATTGAAAGAATGAGCTGGAAAGCTCAGTGAGTGACTGTGTTTAAATCTATTAACTCGTAAATCATAACATATAACATCAATAGCTTTTACAGAAGTCCAGCAAGTGTGTCAAAAATATTAACCATTTTAAACATGTGACAAACTAGTTTGTGTAAGCCTCGCCCAGTACAATCAACGCTCATTCTACGATGTAGTGGGGCCCGCCCAGCACTCCCATCGTCTTTGTCGTAGTGGGGCTCGCCCAGCACTCACGACAGCATTGTTGTCACGGAGTACACTCAACGTCGACAACAGAAAATGACCTGTGTGCACACGGTACTATACAGCCTCGGGCTCAGAATCTCAAACATTTACTCATTCGGGTCTCATAGAAACACATGAAAACCTTTGACACTACTTGCTAACACATGTTGGCCCGAAATTATGGTATTTTCACTAGTTCGGGTAAAATAGTAAACATATGCTCACAACGAACAATTAAATCATTTCTAGGAAACCATATATGCTCATAAATACGTGTTCAAGAGACATAAAGTCTTTAAGTAAAATTACTCTTAGAAAGTCTTTTATTTTCGTAAGCATAAGTTCAAGCATAGAATACACTTTCGAAATTCGTTTTGTCACTCACAGCGTTAATAATAGATTCTTGGTCCGTAAATTTGTCCTATTTCTTCTTGGCCTGTCAAACAAAACAAAACCAAGCATTAGAATCTTGACCTCACGAACTTAAGGCCTAGGGTTGCAAAAACCACCCCATCAATTTTCTGCACTTTACAGATTTTATACCTTAAACTCACACACCTATAACTTTTCCATTACTTGCTCAAAAATGATGTAATTTATACCAAACTCTTCATTTTTGAACCCTCTAAAACTCATCTGAAGGAATGAAATTGAAATTCCTAAAGGATATGTCCGTAAATACCTCGAAAGCCTCTTCCTACAAAATCGGTTTCTGCACTTTCCAGACTCGTTTTTCTGCTGCACCCTGAACTTAACATGAATTTTAAAGCAACTTCCAGTCAATTTCTAACCACGACTTCTTCATGAAAGTTATAGGAAATTAAATAATCTTTCCATCCATACCTAATACATCTTCTAATTCAAAGTCTACAGATCAGAACGTCTCAAAAACCAGAGGTTCCCCGGATTTGACAGAAAAAACACTGCTCTGATTTCCCTTTCAAAAACCCATAACATAAATTCCGATTTTGCTCGAGCTTCCTTCACGAAAATTGTTCTAAAATGAGTTAACTTTCAAGGAAATCAAATCTCACCTCTTAATACCTCTTGTGGAGCTCAAAACGTACCAAATAGCAGAGGTAGTCAGGGTTGAACGCAAAATCTTCCCTGCTTTTCTTCTTCAATTACAACTCCAGCACCTTTCTTCTTTCTCTTATTCTCTCTCACGAAAACTCTGATATTTTTGATGAAAAAAGACAGAATGGGTAAGACTTTAGATAGGGTTAACAAAATTGGAGTTGGTGGTGGGCCATTTTCCTTTCATTTTCAATTTTCTTTTTCTTTTCTTCTTTTCTTTTCTTTTTTTTTTTTTCTTTTTCTTTTTTTTTCTTTTTTTACTTTCTTTTGAAAAAAAACACATATACCAACCTCCTTTCCTTCTTTCCCTTTTTATTTTTTTTTTAAGAAGTTTCAAGGAGGAACTTCGGGTTTACAGACTGTGTGTTCACTACTTAGATTTTCGTTTCTTTAATTCTTTATGCCTTCACCACTCAAATTGACAAGTGATTACCTCACCTATATCCATCAAGTAGGAACATGTCTGTCATAGTACACTAACCTTCACTTACCCATGCGTTTGGTTAGTGATTGACTGAAAACATGTGGGCTTTAGAAGAAAACTTTTCAATAGAAAAAGCTATCAGTCTAGTGCAAGTGCACACTGTCAAACAAGTTGTAAATTGGGAGTACTCCAAAGAATCGATCCCACAGAGAACAGTTGTGACAAAATTCAAAATAAAGTAAAGATTTCCTCAAGAGTGCAACCTAGGTGACCAGTGTGAAATAATAATTAGGATGATTGTTGCTTTTGAAAAGAAGAAATAAAAATGGAAAAAGAGGGATTCAAACATGTTTTTGTCCCTTCGAATTAAGGGTGTGCACAGTTCGGTTTGGTTCGATTTTTGACAAAACCATGGACCAAACTAAACAGGTTGATTCTCCAGCAAAATAAACCGAAAAAACTAAACACTATCGGTTTCGTTTTGGAATCGAATCGCCCTAATTCAGTTCAGGTCGATTCGGTTCGATTAAAACTGATTTTTTTTTTCATATTTTTAATATTTTTAAACTTTCACAGCTCAACCCAACTTTACCTTTTCTTTTATTAAGCTACTTGATGGCCTAATAATAACTTATTCAAACATGCATAACCTAATTCAAATTTCTTTAAAAATCCAAACAACAAATACAAATCCGTTCAAAATTCAACACAACGATCTAAAATGAAAATAAAATAAACAAAGTTTCCACCAAATTTTCAAAGTCTAATTGTTAAAAATTAATCTGCAAATTACATACAATCCATTCAAAGTTCAAACACAACATAAAATGATTTTAAACTACATAAACTACGAAGTCCCCATCAAAGTTCAAACACAATTCAATTTTGAATTACAAAAGAAAACACAACTCTCCTCCAACTTCATTCTTCAATCATCTAAAGTAGTTACTGTTGATTCTTCATCTCCACTAATAATTTCCACAAAAACAAAAAAAAAAGACATATACATAACAAATTAATGTATAAAATATAAATAATAAAGATATATTAAAAAAAGTGTGCTTAAAAAGAAACAATTATCTGACTCAATCACTTGAAGATGATTTGTTGTTGTCTCAATTACCTAAAGATTATATACAATTGGTGTAGAACACATCTAATTTTGTGTACAAATAAGAACTTGAACTATTCTTGGAGATAATGTACTACGATATAAATCCAATACTCAACCTCTTGTGCTAAAAGCTGAATCTGAAGCCACTATTGAGATGGGAATGGAAAATACATCTCTGGCCATTTTTGCTAGAATCTTATACTTCGTAGAATTTACCTTCCACCATGCTAAGATGTCAAAATTATTGTCTATGTCGATATCATCGACTATTAGTTCACAAGGCCCAGATATATACTTATCAAACTTAGTCTTACTCTCTTAGTTATCTTTCTGATTCAAGTGTTGAGCAAATTTTAGATAATTACGACGAGCTTGAGGTTCACCAACAACATCAACATCATCCTTTTTCTTCTCTTCCACCAATTGAAGACTCTTCTTTTTGCTATCCTCCTCATATCAACAACCTTTATATACCCATCATACACTTTTCTAACCAAAATTTCAACTCTCTTCCCAATTTCATTTGCAGTCTTTTCATCATATAAATATGTGAGCATAAACACCACAAATTCAAGCTTATAGCGAGGGTCTAGCACAATAGCACATACAACAACAAATTTGTTCTATCATTGTCCTTCCAAAAATTTGTTAAATTTTGTTTCCATCCTTTTTGCCATGGCACACAACAGAAGATTATCACATGTTGAATAATCTTGAATTTGTTGTTAAATTAAACAAACTCCATGAAAATATTGGCTTGATGTTACAGACAATGAAAAAGATAAACGCAAAGTAATAACATGAAATAATTTCAAAAACTTGGTAAAAGCACGTGCATTTTTCCAATCTTCACTCGAAGGAGTATTCTTCTTCTTTTCCTTTCCCAATCCCATAAACTCTACAGTATATTGTGCATCATCTATTTCTAGCTTTTCTAAAGCTTTTGGAAATTTCTCAACAACATCTAACATTGTATAAATGGAATTCCATCTAGTAGGGACATCCAAACAAAGTGAATTCTTATTAGATGTTTTCTCAGATCTCACACAACTTTGAAAAGTAGCTAGTCCAGATGGGAAGATCTAACATATCAAATTGCATTCCTAATCTTAACAATTGACTCATAGAGTACTTTAAGAGCATCACCCACAATATGATTAAGAATATGAGCACAACATCTAACATGCAAATACTCACTATCCAAAATAGTCTCATTCCAATTTCTTACTTTACTTCTCAAGTAATTAATAGCCACATCATTAGAGCTCGCATTATCTACCGTCACAGCCAAAACACGTTCTATCCCCATTCTAACAAATATTTCTCAATATTTTTCCCAATGGTCTCTCCCTTGTGATTTAGAATCAATCAAAATTTTAAAATTCTTTTTTGCAATTTCCAATCATCATTAACAAAATGAGCTGTGAGAACCATATAATTGAGGTTTTGGATTGAGGTCCATGTGTCGGTAGTTAAACTAACCTTTAAGTCTTTTCTACATATAAATACTTTCAAACTTTTCTTGCATCTATGTAAAGTCGAAGACAATCTCTTGTAACAGTGGTTCGGGAGGGCACAACAAATTTAGGCTACAAAGTAACCGAAAACTCTCGAAATCCTTTTTATTCCACTACTTTAAATGGAAACTCTTCAACAATAACTAACTTTGCAAGTGCTAGCCTACATTTCTCCATACTAAAAGTCGTAGCAACCAAATTAGAATTGGCTTCTTTTTCCTTTTCTATTTTTCCAAGACATAAAAGATTCTGTTTAGCCTCATTTATTCTCCCAGGATACTTTTTGCACTTAGTTCGTATGTGTTTTAACATATTTTATGTACCTTTTTTTTAGTGTCACATGCATATGTAATACCACAATAATTACATTTTGCCTTAGGAAAATCAGAACCACCTTCAAACTTTTTAAAATGTTTTCACGCACCTGAAGTTTTATTCCATGTATTAATTGGCTTGCTTTTCTTTGCAACTTGTGTTTGTTGTGAGGTGGGTGGTGACTTTTTCTTCTCCTTATTTTTTATGCTTGAAGTTGTGCTATCTTGACTTTCACCCTCTATGGTAAACAACAATTTTTAAAAAAAGCAAACAAAATAGATTATGTTAATAATAATATACCAATCTGTAAGATCTAAAACATACAAATGAAACACTAAACAAATACTTTAGCATTAATTCAGCATTAGTTAAAGGATGATTTAACAAAAAAAAAAAAGGGTAGAACCATAAATTTTCTCTCTAATGGAAAAAGCTTTATGAAATTTGAAAGTTAGGAACAAAAGGATAAGATGAAAAAAAAAATTAATCATTTTATCAAAACTCAAAATTATGAATACATGCGTAAACTATATTCTGCATATTTTGTTGTCTATTTTTTTATATTAAAATATTCTCATATCTAGGAATACATGCGTAATTTTTTTTTCTTCTTCTTGTTCTTTTACTGCTTGGTGCTTGCATTCCCGTTGATGTATTTATGTAAATATTTAAAATTGTCAAACAAATCATAAATTCTTCCACTCCCCACTACATATTTACAATTCTATAATTTTTTTAAAATAAAAAATTTACAATTCTGTCCTTTTGCTACACCAACAACAATAGTAAGCAAAATTTCACAGTTATAGCAAATCAAAACAATTTTTTCAACAACAAAAAAATAATAAATAAATACAAATACAGCCTCTGCTGAATTTGAAATTTCGACCATTAAATGGATTAGGAATATGTAGACTTTGTGGAAGGTAGCTAATTTGGGTGTTAGCTTATAATGAAGAAGAAAAAAAACCTAAAGAAAGATTCCTAATTCAGATCTCAGAGTGAATTTTATTTTTCAAAAGAAACCCATCAAGCACATCATACCAAATGAAGAATAAGAAGTAATCTAAACAAAAACCCAACAAAAAATAAAAATAAATAAAAAAGGGGAAATTTCAACTAGTTTCTCTTTCTTGTACCTTTGATTTGAACACTACACAAGAACGGCGAGTGATTGGCAGAGGAGAGGCGTCAGCTTTGGCTTCAACGTGACTGATGGAGGGGAGGCATCGGTGTTTGAAAATATTGCAAAGCAAAAATGATGAGAGGTAGGAAGAAGAAGCTTCGAATCGACTTAGGGTTTCTTCGAATGAGGGGAGAGGAGGCGTCACGTGAAGGAGGGAAGAAAAAGAAGATTCTAATTTGTGATTTAGCGGATGGATGATGTGAATCGTGATTTAGGGTTTCTTCAATTCAAATTATTCAATGTAATGGGTTGGAAATTGGTACATAATGGGTTGAGGTTGTTGTGTTATGATTTGGTCCACCACATATCAGGCTTTATATCATGATTCAGTTTATTATATATATATATATATATATATATATATATATATATATATATATATAGCGGGTCGATTCAGTTTTTGTCAATTTTCTAAGGTAACGAACCGAGAACCAAATCGAACCACTCAGTTTTCACTGCCATTAAATCGAGAAATTTTTTTTTAAAAAAATGAACCAATCTAGCTAGTTAGATTCGATTTTTCGATTCGGCCCAATTTCTGCACACCCCTACTTCGAAGGGAATTGCAGCCTAATATATAACTTGCAATCTTGACTCAAACACCAAAGTAATGCAAACTGGGTTCAACTCTTATTCGACCTTAATAAAAAAAAAAATTGAAGCTTAAGCAATTGTTAGGAGTGCAAACAAATGTCCCATATTGGCTAGGGAAGAGAATGATCATGGGTATATAAGTGAGAACAATTATTTCCATTGGTATGAGGCCTTTTGGGGAAACCAAAGTGGACAAAGTGGACAATATCATACCATTGTGGAGATATGTTGAGGGTCGTTATCCTTATTAATTGGTATCAGAGCCATGGTCTAAACCTAGCTGTGTGCCGGAGGAATCCTCAAAGTTGAACAAAGTAACCAAAGCTTCATGTTGACATTGTTGACGAATCTCATAGTCGAACAAAAAGTTCTTTGAGCGGCAAACAAGTAGTAACTCTATCAAGCTGCACTGCTAAAGGATCCGTTGTGGAGTAGATGGATTTGTTCGAGGGGAGGCTCAATTGTGGTACTCTGTTAGAGGGGAGGATTGGTTAGGAGTGCAAACAAATGTCCCACATTGGCTACGGAAGAGAGTGATCATGGGTAGATAAGTGAGGACAATTATCTCCATTGGTATAAGGCCTTTGGAGGGAACCAAAAGTAAAGCCACGAGGGTTTATGCCCAATATGGACAATATCATACCATTGTGGAGATATGTTGAGGGTCGTTGTCCTTATCAGCAATTAAATCGATATGTATATGGCTAGTAATAAACTTAGTTAAATAAAAATACAATGTTTTTGGTCTTAGAGGCTTTGCCCTATGTCTAGGGTCAAAAACAAAGGCTTATGTCTAAGCTCTTTTCCTCTATTATTTTTATGAAAACCAAATCTCGTCTAACCCTTTCAGTGTTAAACTCAATTTTTGTATGTTAACCTAGGTGATTAATCTAGACTCACAATAAGAAATTAAATCAATAAAAGCAAACAATGGTATGGTTTTAAGCAAAGTTACTTTTTACTTATTAGGTCTTGCTTCCTTTCTTTAGGGCATCCACATATTTGAATTCCAAAGATAGGTTTATCTCATAATGCAAGAAGAAAATAACAAAACTTGGGATAAAGTAAATTTCATAATGAACTTAAAGAAAGAGTTAAAAACTAAGGAGCAAAAGAATAAAACTGAACTTCAAAAGAAAAGACACATATTGGAACTTAAATTTAAATATCAAACTTTATTAAAACTCAATATTGTAAAGTAAGAATGAAGTGCAAGAACTTAAGTCTAAAATAACAGAAGCAACACCGAAACTAAAGAGCATTACAAAAGTGACTTGAAACTGAAAACAAGAACTAATAAACTAAAGTGCAGAAACAATACAAAATTTGGAACTAAAAGTTGAAAACAAAAGGGAAAGCCGAGACTTGAAAAGGAACTCAGAACTAATCTCAATATAACCTGATTCTCCCGATTCAACCTTTGTCAAGGAGAATCAGGTTGTAACAGTCCAAAACTTTCGAATGGACTAGATCAGTACAAGTACAGCAACTCGTCTCTTCCTTGGATCGACCAACAAAACATAAAAGTGCATAAAATTGGCGTGGGGGAACATATGTCATCTTTTTTACGTGTTTTTCCTCCTATTTATTTCCTCCAATAATTAGGGTTTTCATGAAATATATTTATGGAATGAATCGAGCCCTCATAACTTGAAATCGTGGCGAAAATCTTCGAAATATCTCTGAAAAGTTGAATCTCCAGATTTCTCAAAATTCTATCTGCTAGGTAAAATTGCAATTATAATGCAGTTGCAATTGGTTTTCGCAATTTTGGGCAATTTGACAATATCTGCACAAAATCACTAAAAATCAGTAAATTTCAACTCTTTTCCACTCATTTCCGAATTCTAAGCTCATTATAGCAATTTTACTAATTTGGCCCATTCTCATATCAATTTGGTATCATTTATGGAGATATAAACATGAATTATTTCAAGTAACCTAAGTTTAAAGTGCTAAAAATACATAAAATACGAGACTCATCATACCCCGAAACTTAAGTTATTGCTTGTCCTCAAGCAATTTTAAACAAAAACAACAAGAAAGCAATTGACAAAATGTTTTCCAAAGCGTATTTTGAAAAAATGTTGTCTCTCAGAAAAGGTCTCAAACTCTTAGTACTTTACACAACTCCAAGATTTTCTCACATAAAACTTTTACTTTTCTTTTTCAAGACAAAACATTGTTATGCAAACCCAACTATTATGCTTATACTACCTAAACCTTAGTCATAGAGTCTAGGGTGATATTCTTTGTTCAACAAGCTAAGCTTACTCACATTACAAGCCTTTTTCTTTGCCCTCCAAACTTATTCAAAGCTGTTGTTAGGCCTCATTTTCTATTTTTTTTCCTTTTCCTAGAGAGAGTCTCACTGTCACTTCTACCTTCGTTCCAACTCACTAACACTTTGTGGTGAAAGTAGCTGACTACGAGCACAAATCACTGCTAAGACCATTTTCACATACTCACTTCCTAAGTTAACCTTTCATGCAAAGAAAATCATGGGTGTCATGACTGCTCCTAGTTACTTAAATAACTCTAGAAGGAGGAGTATCCCTCTTTTTTTTTTTTTTTTTTTTTTTTTTTTTTTTGAATGGGTCATAATAGCAGTATAATACATGATACAAGTATATTTCAACAAAACTTTAAGCACAAAACTCATCCCCCCAAACTTAAATGGGTCAATGTCCCCATTAACTAAAAACTAGGAAGAACAAGAGGTTGGGTACCTGTTTGGGTCACTAAACTTGCTAAGCATCGAAGCTAAGCTCTCCTAGGTGGTTCAAATATTTTATGGAGAAAAAGAATTGATCAAGTTTTATGATTTTGAAAACTCAAAGTTGTGTGTAAAAGCACTTGAAAGTTTAAGAAAGCTCTAGGTGTCATCATCAAGGGCTTTGTAACACAACACCCATGAAAAATAGCTTGCAAACTTGTTTTGAAGCATGATTTTTATGACATACTTGTGCAAGGTGTGAAAGAAATCATTTTGAACAGAAAGTATTCCCACAAAAGCAAAAATAAATAAGACTGAGAAAACAATAACTCTAACCTACCAAAAGCAAGAAATCTAACTACTGAAAAGTAAATAAAGATAGAGGTGAAGTGAAGAAAGTACTCCCCATGCCTCGAAGGAGTTGTCCTCTCCCATTTGATGCTCATCATCTCTGAGTATAGTTGAGAAGTCAGAAAATGTTGGAGCTTTGCCTTTATTTAGCTCTGAGAAGGCCTTTCAAATGGCTTCATCCCTCTCTCTTGCATATGCCCAATAAGCCTTATTTGGCTCCTACATTTTATCCAACTTGGCTTTCAACGTTAAGCTACTGGTGTGGTCGACTATTTTTTTTTCTCTTATGAGGCCACCTTTTACGCTTGCAATGCTATCAATTTGTTGATGATTGTCATATCTATGCTAACCTTGCACTTATCTACCTCCTCGCCTTCATTTGGAAACACCCCCGCCCTCCTGCAAAGTTTAGTGATTAAGGTAGGGAAGAAAATCGAAGCTTGGCTAGACTTAAGCTTAATATACTAGAAAACATCAAAGGACTTTGATCTTTTGAAAATTTTGAAACGTGTTGACCTAGGTCAAATTCGGCCTCTATTTATATGTTTCAAAATTTCCAAAATGGTTCCCACTCATTTTAAGTGACGTCTGTCGTGTGGCCCTTGATATGTAGCCACGTCTTTGCTGCATTTCTGCTTCTTTTGATTTCATCTTCTAATTCTTGCAAATTGAAGTGGCCATAATAGATGCGGTCGCATTCTAGTCGCATTTCCCTACTTCTGAATCTTGCAATTGCAAACATACTTTAGGGTTGCGATCACATTTTGACCATATTTTCCATCCTTCATGTGAGCCTTCCTTTTTCCTCAAGTCCTTGCAAATTTTCTTATTTTCGTGTATGCCTGCAACACTAACTGAAAGCATCAAAAAGTTCACACATTAAGAACTTCAAAGTAGGTGTTAATGATTTAGAGTTAAAAGTTTGATTAATTCAACTCTCAGGCAGGTCCTTAGTTAGAGGTGTTCCCTTACGGTCAGCTTAAATACCTCAGCCTAGACAGACTCTGCCTTAGACAGAGTTTCCTCTTAATCAAGACTATTAAATCTAGTTCATTAAATTCACCAAAGCACCACAATCACCACCTCTTTTTTTCTTTTTTTCTTTCTTTCTTTTTTTTTTTTTAAAAATGAAAGAACAAAAATCAACTTATCATATTCCAATAGGGAGACCAAAGCCTTGTTCCTTCATTTTGCACCTAAGTCTTGATGATGGACGAGATTTTAGTCGTAGTTGATGGCGCAAATTTAGTGTTATATTTATGCCCATTTATTAGCTAGTTTTTGTGTTGAATTAGTGAACTTTGATGTGTATTTCTCATGTATTTTAGGAAACCGAGCATTAGGAGCAAATTGTTTAAATTGGAGTGATGTAGAGCTTAATTGGATGTGCAATGGAAGCTAAGTACAAGGAAGGACATTGAACAAGTAATTGGGGCAGAGAAGGTAGTGTCTCAACGCTAGAAATGGTGTTGAGAAGCTTCATTTGGTATTGCACACCCAAGAGCTAGCTTCGCAACGCTACCCTATGGCATCACGACGCTAGAAAGGTGGGCACAAGAGGAGTTGCGTCTAGAGCGTTGCAACGCTGAGGGCGCGTTCACTTAAGTAATACAGTGTGTTTTGGGTCGTTTCGCACACTGTCCCTAGCGTTGCGACACTGCGTTGATAGCAGCTATATAATCTTCCTTTCGTGACTGAATTGAGGAGACCATTTCAGAGTTTTAGCCCCCAATTTCGATCTTATCTCTTAGGGACCTGTGGGCGATGAATTGGAGAGTTCGAGTGTAAATCTCGAGGCCCGAAAGTACAGATTTTGAGTCAAGAGTCCGAAACTCGACGACAACGAGTTTCATTTCTGCTTTCTTCTCCTCTTTCGTAATTCATAGGGCTATAAAGATGGTTTTGATGTACTATTTAATGACAATGTTGGGCTGAATTTAGTTGTTTAGGGGCTAAGAGCACATTTAGGATTAATTTTATGGTGTAATTGTTATTATTGCAATTAATTTCCCTAATTGAATTTATTTGAATGTTTAGTGCTTAATGCTTCTAATTGACTGGTCAATAATTAGATGAAAACAGTCCTAAATCGAGCTTAAAAAAGAGAATTTAGGACAAATCAAACTCATTCAATGCCCTTAATTTGCTTAAGTGACATAGGAATAACAAATGATGAGTAAGGCTAATGATGAGCCAACATAATTCAATCCAATTAATCTAATTAATGCTAAGGACACTTAGGTTAATAATTAATTAAGCATATTCGATTGAGACCGACAAGAGATTTCAACCGTTTTACTCGAGGTTTATGAATTCGATAGGGTAAATTAATTGGCAATTCCAATTAACCATAATTGTGTTCAAATGTGTGCTCGATCCCCTAAACTCTCCTTTAATTGTTGTCTCCACTATTTTAAATTGCTTTTTAGTTTAGAATTTAAATTGAAGCATCATTTTGTTTAGCATTTTCCCTAAATAATTCTAATTTCGAGTATTTCTAATAATAAATTAAATCAAAAGAGCTCCATTTTTACTTCCCTGTAGATTCAATACTCGGTAATACTTATCATTTTATATTACTTGATCGTGTGCGCTTGCGTGAATATCGAACAAGTTTTTGGCAGTGTTGCTAAGGAAGCAGCAGGTTCTTTTGATTTGGTCAATATTAGGAAGAAAGTGAGAAGTTAGTTTAGGGATTTTATCATTTTAGGGGTTTTATCTATTTTATTTTGTTTTTCCTTGCTTTATTTTTTTCTCGAGTCCTGGTCCTTTGTTTTTGGTTATGTTGTTATCTAGTGTTGTATGTTAGCCTGTGTTTAATTCTTTATTGTTATTTTGACGGCTTCTAATAGATTTGGGTGATCCTTTAAAGAATCCGAGCCCGAAGAACCAACACCATCTTCTAATTCCTTTCATGTTAATTATCTTTCTGTTAGCCTTAGTGAGGAGATGCCTCCCATAGAACTCTTATTGCAAGAATGTATTTCTAATTTTAGAAGTTAGAAGAATGGGTGGTGAGACCTTAGGTAGCTCAACTAGAGGAAGACCCCCCTCAAGTAGCCCATTTAAAGGAAAAATCTTCCTTAGAGGGCTTATTTTAAAAAAATGGAGGAGTTTAGAGCTATTCGTGTGAATTTAGAAAATTTGAATGAGAGAATCCAGACCCGAGGGGAGGTTAGTGAAGTGCAACCCACTTCCATAGGATGTCTAGTGAGTCACTTAATCACTAATTCATTGATAGCCTACATGAGCATGATTCTTTCGATTCTACTGAGTTTGGGCAATTTAGGGAGAGCTGTGTTGAGAGTGGGGAGGAAATAGAGAGTTTAGAAACATGCCATATTTGAGTTAGTGAGGAAGAAAAAGATGAGATTAATTTTATAGTTGAGGATGTTCAGGAGGTAAAGTTTGAGGTAGCAAGGCCTTTGTCTGTTTTATCTACCGATTTTTCTCTTTACCTGGAGTGTTTTTTTTCTTGTTCTCATGAGTCCATGTCAGAGTCTTTGTTTTTCGATCTTTCGCCTTTTATGCTTTTCTTATTCAAAAATACTAAAAATATTTCTACTTCAAGGTCTCATGGGAAGCTAGTGATCTTGCTAGCTTTAGTGTGTTTTATTAATTCCAGGAAGAGGGGCTTGAAGAAATGGGAGAATTTTTATGTGCCTTGAGAGCATGCACAAGCCCATCGAGCTAATGACGCTAAATAAGCACTTCTTGAGAGGCAACCTAACGGTTTGTTAGTTGTTTTTGCTCTTCTTGCGTTGTTTAGTTGAATAAAGTGGTCATTGTCGTGTTCTGTATTTCAGGAGTTCGAGGTCTGCATTGCTTTACAGTTTTCCAGGTTGGTTGGAGTTGATCGTGCTCATTGGTGGAGGTCTCTTATATTCAGGGAAGTACTATTACCCTTTATCTTTTTATTTGTCCTTTTTCATGTTGAATGTGTTTTTTGCAAACATTGAGGACAATGTTTGGTTTAAGTGTGGGGGGAGTGGAGTTATGTTGTTGTTGGGAGAATTTGATTTAAATTGTTGAATTAGTTGTTAAATTTTGAGCTTAATTTGAAAATTTTGTTGATTGTGAGATTGTGTGATATAGTATTGTTTTAGGATGTTGTATGCTAAGGTGATTATGAAATTTTGTGATTTGAGCTATCTAGTGGATTATTTTTGCTTGATTATGTGGAATTTGAGCATGTTAGGATCTAAGTAAATTTAAAATTTTTGCCTTGGAATCTTTGTATTTGTTGAGCACTTAGCCTAGTGTTGATAAGTTGAAAATTTATAGGAGTTTTATGTTTTCTAGAAGTTGGTTGTCACTCCGATAGGCTTAAGACTTGGTTTGTAAGTGGACTTGCAAGATAGTTTGTAATGTTGAACTTAGGAGTAAGAAAAAGCTTGCGATTTGTCTACAAAAAAGAAAATTTGAGCTCAGAGAAAAAAAAAGAGTGAAAGAAAAAGTATTTTGCATGAGCTTTAGTGTTCGAGGGTAAAAAGAGCTATCACTATCATGATCAATCAAGTCATCCATTGAGCGAGTGCTCTGGATAAGGGTCCCTGCAATAGTTGTGTGAAAGTTAGTACCCTTGATTGATTGTAAAAAGTAAGTGTGGGGGAGTACTACCCCAAAGTGATTTAGGCACCTAGCTTTTTATTAATTTTTTTATTGTGAGGGAGTTGAATTAGGTCTTTCGAGCCAGTGGAGGGGGAAAATGAAATGCATAACACTACTTTGGACTAGTAAATGAGTAAATATTTGGGCTATGCACACACATGCAAAGAATTTAGAGTTTTGTTTAAATTTCTCGTGATTTGGGTATGTTCTTATTCCATTGTACTTTATTCACTAATTCCACTTTTGATTCCATTGAGATTTTCTAAAACATTTATCTTTCTAGTGATAGTTTTATTTTATTTTGCTCGAGACTAGCAAAAGTGTAGGTGTGGGGGTATTTGATAGCACTAATTTACTACTATATTTGTGCCCATTTATTAGCTAGTTTTGTGTTGAATTAGTGTACTTTGATGTGTATTTCTCATGTATTTCAGAAAATCGAGCATTGGAAGCAAATTGTTGAAATTGGAGTGATTAGGAGCTTAATTGGATATGTAGTGGAAGCTAAGTACAAGGAAGGACATTGAACAAGAAGTTGGGGCTGAGAGGGTAGCATTTCGACACTAGAAATGGCGTTGATGAAGGGAATAATCTAATTAAACTCAAGCGGAAGCGTAGGAATCGATTTGAGTTTATTTAGAATTAAATAATAATATTATGGTTAAGCATAACATACCTTGAAAATATGGAGATTCTTCTGGTGGATCTTTATCTCTTCCACAAAGTCTTCCTTGCTATGACTCGAACACAAGACTAAGGCTTGTGGGAGCCTCTTGAAAGAAAATCCACAAGGGATTAAAGAGGAAGAGGTCTAGAGAGAATTCTCTAATTTTCTCTATTAAGAAGATGTGTGTTGTGAAGAATGCACAATGGCTCACCCCTAAGGTCCTATTTATAGTGGTCTAGGGTAAATAATTAAATAATATATTAAAATATATTTATCTAACCAATTTGAATCTTATTCAAACCATTTAAAATTCTCCTACGACATCTATTTCCTAATTTGAATCCAATTCAAATTTAATAAATATCTTTTATTTAATGTATCTAATATACACTAATTATTTTAATATTTAATGTATCAAATACAATAAATATATTTTCCTCTTTTATATTTAATATATCTAATATATTAAATATTAATTTGAACACTTCAAATTAAATATTAAATTTGAACATTTCAAATTTTAATATTTAATGTATCAAATACAATAAATATATTTTTCTCTTTTATATTTAATATATCTAATATATTAAATATTAATTTGAACACTTAAAATTAAATATTAAATTTGAACATTTCAAAATTTTCTTTCAACTAAATTGATCTTTTAGTGTTACTATGAACTAGCAAGGGGACCTTATGGACCTACAGATTATAAGCTGCAATGATACAAAATTAATTAATTAAACTCTTTAATTAATTAATTTTCATTCATTAACTATAGGTCACTCCACTATAGACCTAGAGTTGCACTCTTATGCACTATAGGACAAGTTATGTCCATAGATATAATCATTACATACAAGTTGATCCTTCACGAGTTGTTTGTAATTACAGCTGGGTCAAAAAGTCCGTTTTACTCCTATAATTACATCTTGCACCTTAAGTACCACTGATTCTCTAATGAACAATATGTTTATAATCTAATTATAAATTAAGTCCCTCTCGGGCCAATGAGAGGGTGGGGCCCCATTGTTCAAGTCCCGAAATAAGCACTTAAGGGAACTACTCATCTACTTACCCTATATGGGAAGGAGTGAATTCCATCTTATGAGATTATGTTCCCAGCTCCCTATTTGGTCAAGTCCCCAAAATGGTAGGCATATTGAATCGACTATAAAAGCCACTCACACCCATGCAAATCAAAGGACAAGCCCTCACAGGCAGGAGTTCATAACTCACTTAGGATTAAGATCGAGTTGCATATGATCATCCTGATGAAATATTAATCTTCTCAATTAACGGATTTATAAAGAGAGATTAAATATTTCGTGGTCCAGTCTTATACAAACTCGTTGTATAAGATACCCCCACTCACATGTCTCCACATGAATGATTTGGATCAAATCATTTGTAACTATTACAAAGTGAGTCGTATCCATAGTGTTACTAGGATAAGGCACCCAACCTTATCCATATACTATGACTCTTTAGGTTATTTCTTGAACACGATCCTCCTATATGTCAACCACATACTGTTCAAGATTACACTAATAACCTTAGATTTTTCATATAATGGATAATATTATATTGCAAATAAAATAATCAAAATTATTATTAATTATTAAATAATTAATTAATTACGAGGCTTTAGGGCATAAATCCCAACAGTTGAGAAGCTTCATTTAATATTGCACACCCAAGAGCTAACGTCGCAACGCTGCCCTATGGTGTCGCAACGCTAGAAAGGCGTGCACAAGAGGAGTTGTGTATGGAGCGTCACAATGTTGCCCTCAGCATCGGGGCACTTAAGTAATACGAAGCGTTTTGGGCAGCGTCACAACACTGTCCCTAGCATTGTGACAACGGCAGCTATATAATCTTCATTTCGTGACTGAATTAAGGGAGACCATTTTGGGGTTTTAACCCCCAATTTCGATTTCTTATCTCTTTGGGACATGTGGGTGACGAATTGGAGAGTTCATGTGCAAATCTCGAGGTCCAAGAGCACGAATTTTGAGACAAGACACATAAATTCGACGACAACGAGTTTCATTTTTGCTTTCTTCTCCTATTTCGTAATTCATAGGGCTGTAATAATGGTGTTGATGTTAATGACTATGTTGGGCTGGATTTAGTTGTTTAGGGGTTAAGAGCACATTTAGGATTACTTTTATGGTGTAATTGTTATCATTGCAATTAGTTTCCCTAATTGGATTCATTTGAATGTTTAGTGCTTAATGCTTCTATTTGACTGGCCATTAATTAGATGAAAACAATCCTTAATTGAGCTTAAAAGAGAGAATTTAGGATAGATCAAACTCATTCAATGACCTTAATTTCCCTAAGTGACAGAGGAATAACAAATGACAGGTAAGGCTAATGATGAGCAGACGTAATTCAATTGAATTAATATAATTAACTCTAAGGACAGTTAGGTTAATAATTAAGTGAGCGTGTTCGATTGAGACTGATAGGAAATTTTGACTATTTTTGCTTGAGGTTTATGAATTCGATAAGGTAAATTAATTGGGAATTCCAATTAACCATAATTGTGTCCGAATGTGTACTTGATCCCCTAAACTCCCCTTTAATTGTTGTCTCCACTATTTTAAATTACTTTTTAGTTTAAAATTTAAATTCAAGCATCCTTTTGTTTAGCGTTTTCCCTAAATAATTCTAATTTCGAGTATTCTTAATAATCAATTAAATCGAAAGAGCTCTATTTTTGCTTCACCGCGGATTCAATACTCAGTAATACTTATCGTTTTATGCTACTTGATCATGTGCACTTGTGTGAATACTAAACAGTAGTTGAGGTGCTTTAATCATGGCGGGCTTTATCAGTTTAAGAGATTTATATATGCCTCTGAAAGTAGAGATTGCGATCACAACTTGTGTTGCATACGACAAACTGTCATCCTTCATGCTCTCCTCTTTGAATTCTTTTTGTTTTAGAGTTTCCTACAAGCTACAACAAGTGAAATCCTCAATTGGACCACTAGCATGGTTTTTCAGTGCTGAGAGTACATAGGACGTCATTTGCTGTAAAGTTGCGACTGCATAGCTCACTGCAATTTCCTTTGACGGTTCCTTCTCTTCATTCTTTTCATGAGGTGGTGTTTCTTTAATCTCTTCTCTCCCTTATGGCTCCTCATTGCTTTCAAGTATTGGAGTACTTTGTGCTTATACTGGGATTTCAAGGTTTTCAGGTTCCAATTCAGTTCTAAGTGTCACCACCTTACATTGTCCTTTTTCTTCTTGTGTTGAAGTCTCTATGTTGTTAGCAAGATTCCTTGAGACTTGTTCTTCCATTTGTTTGCAATTTGTTGTATCAAGATATCTAACTTTTGTAGAGATCAAGTTGTCCTTGCATCACAACATCGTTCTTTGCCCTATATTCCCTCATGAGTTCTTTGATGCTAGGCTCTTTTTGAATCATATTCCCTTGCTGGGTGTCACAATCGTACTTTTCATAGTGGGACAAAGAATTGCGCGGTACTTGCTTTAACCCGACGAGCAAGTCAGCCGTACGAAAAATAGAAATTACAGACAACTTTAGTACAGGGTCTAGCCTCCACTCATGTTTCAAGAGAAAATAGTTTTATTAAAATGTGAGAGAGAAAGATTTTGAAAACATTTGCAAAAGAGAATGTTATACACTAGTGAGCAAGTAAGGACAACAATAGCTTAGATAGCATATAACTCCGAGTAAGAAGAATTGACAACTAGTCGCATCCCCTTAAGTACATTCTAGAATTTATGCCTATGATAGACTTGAACATGAAAATGGCGAGGAGTCATACGCCAACAAAATTACAAGGAAAGTAAATTACAATGCTAAATAAAAGACATGATATGAAAGCATGATAAAAAGGGGTTGAAATGGACATGTGGCCATGGGAAACACACCCTGGACAAGCATGACCGTGACATCCTCCTCCACTTAATTAGTTGACGTCCCCATCAACTGCCTATGTTCAAACTCAGCTATCTGAAAAGCAGCTGACTTCAAGTCTTCAACGAGCTCCCAACTTGTCTCTGCATCGAGGAGTCCCTTCCATTTCACAAGGAACTCTTGCACATCTCTTCTTGGCTTGCCGGTTCGTCTTGTCCTCTCAGCTAAGAACTCTTCGACTTCTTTCTCGACAATGTTCTTCATATGATAGGAGGCCTGGATATCTCATTGCAAACAGTATCATCAGGATCTAGGTGATAGGGTTTCAAATTGCTTACATGGATGACGGGGTGAATCCTCATCCATGAAGGGAGTTGAACCCTATAGGATGTTTTACCGACTTTCTAGATCACTTCAACTGTGCCCTTATATTTCTGCACTAGACGTTGGTCTTTACTTCCCTGAAATCGAAGTTGTTCAGGCTCAACTTGATAAGTACTTGGTCTCCTATTTGAAACTCCAATGGACGGCATTTCTAGTCAGCCCACTTTTTCATACGTTTCGATGCCTTCTCTAGATAAGCGCAAGCTACCTCTGACATTTGTTTCCACTCCTTTGTGAAGTTGTAGGCCTAGGAAAACTTTCCCACATAAGGGTGGTCAATCACATGTGGCATAAGTGGTTGTCCCCCACACACTACTTCAAAGGGAGTTTTTCCTATTGAGGAGTTCTTCTAACAGTTGAAGTTGAAGTGTGTTACGTCAAGCATATTGACCCAATTCTTCTGTCTTGCATCTATGAATTGTCGCATATATTCCTCAAGCATACTATTGAAGCGCTCGATCTGTCCATCAGTCTGGGGGTGGTAACTGGAAGACATGTTAAAATTTGAGCCTAACAGCTTGAACAACTCTGTCCAAAAGGTCCTTGTGAATCGGCCATCTCGGTCACTAACAATGCTTTCTAGAGCACCCCATAACTTAACAACATTTTTAAAGAACAACTGAGTTGTCATCTCAGCTGAACACATCTTCAGAGTCAGAATAAATGTTGCATATTTCGAGAATCTATCAACAATGACTAGGATTACTTTGAACTCTCCAACTTTTGGGAGATGGGTGATGAAGTCAAGGGAGACACTCTCCCAAGGCCGTGTAGGCACCTACAGGGGGGGTTTCAGCAACCCTACAATCTTTGCTCTTTCAACCTTGTCTTGCTGGCAGAGTAGACAGGTTTTAGTAAACTGCATAACATCATCGCTGAGGTTTGGCCAGTAGTACCCCTATTTCAATAGGGCATACATTCTCTGCCACCCAGTGTAGCCTGCACATAAGGTATTGTGACACTCTTATAACAACAACTTCCTCAAATTTCCAAAACGTGGCACATACAGTCGACTGCCTTTAGTGAGGAGAAGTTCATCTTCTACCCAAATTTGTCGAGTCTCCCTTCCTTAGCTAGCTGAATGATGGCTTGTGCCACAGCATCATTGAACAGGTGTTCCTTTATGTTCTCTCGAACTGTTCCATTCAATCTATTGGCTTTTAAGTGAGCTAGCATGCATAGGGCTGCATATTCGCTCTTACGGCTAAAGGCATTAGTTACTTGATTAGCCCGACCGGGCTTATGTTCAAACTGAAACTCAAACTCGATGAGGTATTCTTGCCATCGAGCTTGTTTAGATGACAATCTCGGTTGGTTGAAAAAGTGACAAATAAAGCTGTTGTCGGTCTTAACCACAAATTTGGCCCTTAAGAGATATTCTCTCCAAGCTCTCAAACAATGAACAACTACCAGCATCTCTTTCTTGGAGGCAACATACCTCCTCTCTGCATCATTCAGCTTTCAGCTCTCATACGCAATGGGATGACCATTCTGGAGAAGGACACCACCCAAGGCAAAATCGGACGCATCGGTCTCCACTTTAAAGGGTTTGGTCACATCGACAATCCCAAGTACCAACCCCTCCATCATTTCCTTCTTCAAGTCTTCAAAGGCAGACTGACATTCAGCCCTAGCTAATACTCTTCTTCAACAGGTCCGGTAAAGGTCCTGTTCGCTTCAAGAATCCTTCAACAAATCGTCGGTAGCAATTGACTAATCTGAGGAAGGAACGTAACGTTGTGACAAAGGTTGGCACCTTCGAGCCTCGTATGGCTTCAACCTTCCCGTCTTCCATACCAATCTTTCCACATTCAATTACATGTCCCAGAAATCTTATATGTTCTTGCGCGAACGAGCACTTCTTCTTTTTCACACATAACTGGTTTGCCCTCAGTTTCTCAAAGACAATCTATAGATGGACCTGATGTTCTTCTATCGTTGGGCTATAAACTACAATATCATCTAGATAAACCACCACAAACTTGTCAAGGTATTCATGAAACACTTGGTTCATTAACGTGTAGAAGGTAGCTGGGGCATTGGTGAGGCCAAAAGGCATTACAAGGAATTCGAAGGCCACATATCAAGTGACACAAGTCATCTTAGGTTCGTCTCCCACTGCGATACGAACTTGATAATACCCTAATCTCAAGTCTAGTTTCGAGAAGTACTTTGCCCCATGAAGTCGATCAAACAAATCAGTTATAATGAGCAGAGGGTTTTTGTTATGAACAGTAAGCTTATTCGATGCACGGTAGTCGATGCACAAGCGCAAACTACTATCTTTCTTCTTCTGGAACAAGATAGGGGCTCCATAAGGAGCTTTTACTGGTTGGATGAACCTGACATTTAAAAGTTCGTTGAGTTGCTTTTGAAGTTTGGCTAGTTCGAGAGGTGCCATATGGTATGCATTCTTGGCAGGCAATTTCGCCCTTAGTAACAGTTCAATCTCATGATCTATTCCCCTACGTGGAGGTAGGGTCTTTGGCAAGCTATCAGGCATGACATCAACATATTCCTCTAAGACATGTTGAATCTTCATGGTGACTATTTCTTCCTTGTCTTTTTCTTCTAAGATGGGAATGGCCATAAATGTTGGTTCATCGTGTGCGAGGCCCTTCTTCAACTAGAGAGCTGATATTATCCTTATTTCGTTTGGTTGCTTGATGTTAACTTATACGACTGTGGGACTGGACCACGTAATCACCAAGCATCTTGCAAGGGGCATTGGTATAACTTTGTGTTCAAGTAGGAATTCCATCCCCAACACTACATCAAAGTCGTCCATCTTGATGATCACGAAATTGGATTGTTCACTCCAATCCCCTAATTTCACTACTGCTCGTTTCGCTATTCCCATGATGGGTAGAGTTACCGAATTGACGGCTTTCATCTTTCCTGTGTCTTTGTGCTAAAGTAAGTTTAGTCGTTTCGCTTCGATCTCTGTTATGAAATTGTGGGTGGCCCCAGAGTCAACCATGGTGCTCTTGGCCGATCGATGGTTGACCCATGCATCCATGTACATAAGACCCCATTCTAATGGCTCCTTTGTCTCTCCCACTTTCTTTTGGAGGTCAGATAAGAATTTCAGGGCCCCCATGAGAGGGTTGTCATTGCCTTCATCTTGCAGTGTCTCGACTTCCACAGTTTCAAGTTTAGCTTCTGTGTTCGTTCCCAAGGTAGCTTGGAAAGCCTAAAAGGCAGCTCGTTTTAGACAATTAGATACTCGATGGGCCCCTTTACATATCAAGTAGAACGGGGGCCATCGATTGTAGTTATTTTGTTGGTATGGCCCTCGCCACGAATTTCCGCCTCCCTATTGGAAGGGTCTACGATCTCCCCCTCCAGGTCTAGGTCTGTCTCCTCCCCCAATTTTAGGGGAGTTGAGTTGATTGTTTATGTTGACTCCACTTGAGGAAGCTTGATTTCGCCTCACATCTTGAGACTAATCATCACTCCGGTCAAACAAGCATTCCGCTGCCGCATAGGCAGTTGAAAGATCTTGAACTCGTTGTTCATACAACTTGTACTTGGCCCACGGCTTCAAACCTTTAACAAAACAGAAAACTTTGTATTTCTCTGACATGTCACGTATATCCAGTAATAATCCCGAAAACTGCTTAACATTTTCGGGAAAGAATTGGGAATGCAGCTCTTGTTTCAAACTCTCCCATGTGGCTATGGTGCATCGACCGTCTTGGATATCTTTATATTTAGATCTCCACCACAACTTCGCATCTTCAGCTAGATGCATTATAGCCAATGTAACCTTTTGCATTTTCTATTGTCGTACTCGTGGCTCGGAAGTACTATTGAAGGTCAAAGATAAAGTTTTCTAGAGCCTTGGCAAGATGCTAGTACAACTATGCATTACCGCAAGTGCACAGACCCAAGTAATAAAGTGGTATGAGTAAACCAGATATCGTATCCACAGGGAATTGTTATGGTTGGTTGAGTATCGAAAATAATTACAATTAATTATGTTTAGAGAAATAACTCGAGAAGTAGGTGATTAAAACAACTAAAAGCATGCAAAGTAAGCTATGACTGAGAACAATAGGGTTAAAGATGTTTAGGGAATTAATTTCACTAATTGGATCTTGTAATTAATCAACTGGACTATTAATAATGTCATCTCATCTAATTACTAGGCCTAAAAGTCTAATTCTAAAGAATCCTCAGTCGAGCTCCTCCTAAATCCTCACCCGACATTAGTGAACCTTCATTTTAAATCTTAATTAATTTTCGTTGTTCCTATGTCACTTAAGCGGAATTTAATTATCATGCATTGTTTTTCTAATTTTAATCTACTCTGTCGAGCTCAATTAAACTAACAATCATTTAACCACTATTCCTTGCTTTATTAAAGGCATTAAGAATCCAATGCACAAAGCTTTGAATAAGAGATACAATATCAATAAACGTCAATTAATTAACTACAAGGATCCATTAGCTACATTAATTCCCCAAACTAATGTAATTAGCCACTAATCATAATCAAAATAGTTCTAAGACCAGCCATTACAACCCAATTACAGCAACTCAAATGGAAAAAGAAGGGAAGAGAATTAAAACCACGTCGATCCATGACTTTTGCCTCGATCTCCATGATCCTGAGCCTCAAACCTTCACCGAACAGTCCCCAAAGCCTCCCCAGCTATCCCCTTTTGCTCTGTTTATGTAAAAATGGTCTAAAACCCTAAGTGTCCACCCCCAAATCGAGCAAAGAAGCAAATTACTTAAACTTATTGTCACAACAGCGTTGCAACACTGTCCAAAACAATTTCGTATTCACTGTCCACTTGAAAGCAACGTTGCAATGCTATTAGTAGCGTTGCAACGCTACGGACGGAATGCCTCATCCTCGCGTGATTCTAGCGTTGCAACGCCACCAACGCAAGCTCTCGAGTTTGCCTTCTAAAATGAAACGTTGCAACGTTATTTTAAGCATTGCAACGCTGTCCTCACGACCCCAACAACTAGTACTTCATCTCTTCCACTCCTTAGCTCCTCAAATGGCTCCGAATTAGCACCATCTTCAACATCTTGCACCAACTTCATCCATTTCTCTTGGAATTGCTCAGTTTCCTAAAATAAGCAAATAATCAACATGAAAGCTCACATTTAAACCGTAAAGCTAGCTAAATAAAGGTACAAATATAGCACTAAATTAGTGCTACCACATCTTGAACCCCACAGAAGGGCTTAGGCTCAGGGACTTTGACCTTGTTAATCTAGACCTCACCTCTGATAGGGCTTGGTTTCCCACCACTTTTATGTTGAGGTTTAGTCTGACACACAGATCGGCCTTAACAACATCAAGGGCAGCTTTAACATCTTCATAAAGGTCTGAAACCATTTGAACCAGCACTTTTTAGGAGTTGTCCAAGCCTTCGACATGCTCCTCCATATGGGCAATAGAGCCCATGGAGCTATCACCATGCTCCAAGCCACTAGATCGTGTGACTTTTTCCTCAAGGGTCTCAACCCTCACCATCAACTCCGAGACAGGCATCCCATCTACACGGCCAGCTAACGCCTCAATCTTATCGGTCTTAGTGGCAATCTCTTCCATGAGAGATTCCAAATATCAAATTCTGTCAAGGACTTCTCTCAAATATAGCATCTACTCTTCGATCTCAACCAACCTGTCCACCTGGGACTTGCCCAACTGCTTGGTCGTATACAAGGCTACTGGTTCTAACTCTAGGAGCCGACTTGGCTTTGATACCACTTGTCACAATTGTACACTTCGTAGCAGGACAAATGATTGTGCGGCACTTGCTCTAACTTGATGAGCAAGTCAGTCGTACGAAAAATAGAAATTGCAGACAACTTCGGTATAGGGTTTAGCCTCCATTCACGTTTCGAGAGAAAATGGTTTTATTAAAACGTGAGAGAGAAAGCGTTTGAAAACATTTGCAAAAGAGAATGTCATACACTAGTAAGCAAGTAAGGGACAACAATAACTTAAATAGCATATAACTCCGAGTAGGAAGAATTGACAACTAATCGCATCACTCTATAGTACATTCTAGGATTTATGCCTATGACAGGCTTAAACATGAAAATGGCAAGGAGTCATATGCCAACAAAATTACAAGGAAAGTAAATTACAATGCTAAATAAAAGGCATGACATGGAAGCATGATAAAAAGGGGTTGAAATGGGCATGCGGCCACGGGCAACACGCCCTGGACAAGCATGACCGTGACACTGGGCATACTGGTATTGATGTTGGTCTGTAAAACTGGGTAGAACTACAACATAAAGAATCAAGGTTATAAGGACAATTCTCAAATAAATAACTTACTTTACAATAAACACAAGAAATAGAAGAGATAAGGTTAACAGGAGCTATGAAATTTCTCATCATTAATGTTTCCAGCATGTAGCTTAATGATGAAGCTTATGCACTCAATGCTGCAATGATGTCTACTTCCATCCTATGGATTATCTCAAAGTGATCAAACCCTATGTTGTGCCTTTCTTCTCTTGCCTTCGCTCTTCGTCAACCTGCAAAATAATGTAAACAAGAATCGGGCTATCTTTGGAAAAAAGGAAAATTGTGGTTACAATCCGATCACAATTTTTGCTGCAAAAAAGAATTTTGTTGAAAAGTCGTCCTCCGACAACAGCGCTACAAAACTTGAATATCAACTGAAAATATGTGGGCTTTAGAAGAAAACTTTTGAATAAGAAAAAACTCTCGGTCTAGTGCAAGTGCTCAATGTCAAACAAGTTGTAAATTGGAAGTATTCCAAAGTATTGATCCCAAAGAGAACGATTATAACAAAATTCAAAATAAAGCAAGGATTTTCTCAAGAGTGCAACCTAGATGACCAATGTGATATAATAATTGGGATGATTGTTGTTTTTGAAAGGCAGAAATGAAAATGGACAAAGAGGGATTCAAACATGGTTTTCCCCCATTGAAGCGAATTGCAACCTAATATGCAATTGCAATCTTGACTCAAACACCAAGGTAATGCAAACCAGATTCAACTCCTATTCGACCTTAATGGAAGAATCTTTAGAAGCCTAATCGATTAAATCGGTATGTCTATGGCTAATTCGACCTTAGTTAAATAAAAACACAACGCTTTTGGTCTTAGAGGCTTTGCTATGTCTAGGGTCAAAAATAAAGACTTATGTCTAAGCTCTTTTCATCTATCGCTTTTATGAAGAAAAAAAAATATTGTCTAACCCTTTTAGTGTTAAACTTAATTTTTGTATGTTAACCTAGGTGATCAATTTAGACTCACAATAAGAAATTAAATCAATAAAAGCAAACAACGCTATCGTTTTAAGGAACAATAAGTAATTATAGGGGTAAAACGGTTTATTTGACCCAGTTGTAATTACGAACGACCTGTGCAGGATCGACTTACTAATCATGGTTATATCGAGTGGACAGAAATATATCTACAGTGAGGAGAGTGCAGCCACTGGGCTTTAGTGGAGTGTCTCAGTGGTTAACGAATGTTGATTAGCTAGGCTAAAGAGTTTGGCTGGTTAAATCTCGTATCGTTGGAGCTCATGATCTGTAGATCATTAGGTTTCCCTTACTAGCTCAGACTAAGCCTTGTAACAATTTGAGAGAAAAGAATTTGAAATGTTCAAATTCGATTTTGGGAGAAAATGATAATTATATGATATACTTAACGTTTCATAGCTTAATTATGAATTAAACTATGATAAAGAAGAGGTGAACATATTTAAATTTGATTTAAATATTGGTTCCGTTTAAAACATGAATAGGGATTCATGTTCAAGCGTTTGATTTAAGAAATCGGTATTGATCCAAATATTTAATTTGATATTTGATATTAAATTAAATAATTTTAAAATTAATTAAATTGTTTAATTAATTAAAAATTGATTTTAATTTAAAATTAATTTTATATTAATTTTGAATTAAAGAAGCTTGGCAATCACTCATGTGTTGGCTTCTTCTTGAAGCTTAAAGAAGCATGTGGCCAACTCCTCTTTTAATTACTCATGTGTTGGCTTCTTCAAAAAGCTTAAAGAAGCTTGTGGTTTACTATATATAGAGAAGAAACACAATGGGTAAGTAGATTTTTGAAGAAAAATTCTCTAGTCCTTGGTTTTAGACCTCATTCTTCTCCCAAATTCTCTCAATCAAAGATCCCACAATCTGTTCCAAGGCCTGAGGATAGTAGGGAAGACTCTAGAGGAGGTCCACAAGTGGTTTGTGTTCAAAGAAAGCCCACGGATTAAGAGAATTTTGAGCTACAAAGGTATGTGTTCTTATTCTCTGTTTTTCCAGTTTTGAGCATGTTTTTTGTATGATAAAATTGATCAAATTAGAGTGCTTAAGATCCAAAATTTCTTCCTCATTCTTAATATTAACTTCTTCAATTGGTATCAGAGAAATTTTGAGCACTCAATTTGATTCAATTTGAGCTTGGTGGGTATGGTTTTGAAATCAAATTTTCTGGGCGTCTAAAGTGGTACTTTCGGTTTTGGCATCAAAATTGAGTTTCAATTTGTAGTCCGTTTTGTAATTTCCGGAGTGTGTATGGGTTTTAATGTGTGAAGAAGAGTCTGTAAAAGTTTCGAGTCGATTTGAGTCCGGGAAGACCTTCAATTTGAAGAGAGAAACTCGAAAGGTCAAGCTGGAAAACAGAGCAGAAGCTGCTGTTTTTTTTTCAGCAAAAACCGGTTCACGCAGAGGTTAAAGAAGCGGTCTGGTTCGGTCATTTTCGGTCCGGTTCGGGCTTGGTTCAGACCGGTTCCTCACTCTCCAGCCTCTTGGGGTTCGGTTCATCCTTGGTTCGGTCTGGTTCAGGTAAGTTTGGCCCCTGTTTTTCCCGTTTGAAGCTGTCTGGTCCGGTTCAGGCGGGTTCAGTCCAGTTCTGCTGTATTGAAGCTCGGTTCTGCTGTTTTTTTTTTGGCCGGTTCAAGATTTTTCAAGCTGGTTCGGCGCGGTTCGAAGGGTTCGGAAGAGTCTCAACCTAGTTATTAAATTATTCTTGTAATAATTTAGTTGTTTGCTTGCCCGTGATGCCAAAACCGGTCCACTTTAGTGTGTTTAATTAATTATGCATTGTGAATGTATGTTTTAATTAAATCCCTGTTTGAATGTGCATAAAGTATGCCATATAGATTTTAAAATCCCACCATAGGAAGCATGCTCCATGCATTGAAAGTATGTTATAAGTGTTATAATATATAGTATGCATGTTTGGGGTTTCATGAAAATTAATATAAGAGTTATATTAATTTATGAAACAAATGTTATATGCTTTAATTATAAATTAATATAAGTGTTATATTAATTAATAATTAAACATACAACATAAAGTTGCCTTAGTAGAATATAATTGTTATGTTCAATGTTAGAAGCATGTTATAGGTTGTCTCTTTTTATAATTGTTATAAAATGAGATAGACACTTAAAATCAATAACAAAGATAAAGGCATGCTCATTTAGGATTAACAAATTCCAATGCAACTAGGAATTAGGCCTCGTTTTAATAGTTAAAATAGGTCGATATCTTGTAAAACTAAGGTTACAAGAGAATTCACCCGATGAAATCCTGTCTAAGGCTGGGGGTATTTAAGCTGACGGTTTACGGAACACCTCCTACCTAGGGATCGATCTGGTTCTTGAGTTAAGTTAACCCGATTTTATGAGCATGCACGCGTGAGATGTGAGGTTTTAAATCGTTCATCACCTATACATCATAGGTAAAAACGGTTTTTACCTAGACTTAGGTTATATTGTCTTAGCCGGAATATGCCTAAGTAAATTAATACCCAAACCATCTAAAATACTTAGTGGGAGTGAAAAGGTATATATGATATATCAATTTCCTCTTATGCTCTCCGCAAAGTTCACACCGTGAGATTTATGCTCGACCTCGTGATGTCAATAGGGCATCCCCATTCAGATGGTGTTTGCATAAATCAAGAGCAAGGTGAATGGAGAGAGTATTTATAGTAAGTGGGAGAAGGAAGTGTGTCAACACATCCTATGGTCTCCTCCATTAGGTTGGACCGTGAGATTCCCATGTTCCGCCTGCAGGTTGCTCGAAGTAGCACCATCCATTCGGAGGGATGTAACATGGGAGTCGGAACAACTCAAACTCCAGAAATGGATATGGTCTCCTAGGTCCATTCCCAGCTTTGACTTTCCAATTCGGTAGCATTGTTGGGGCCGACCTCTGAGGTTTAAAAATGGCGGGTCACACTTACAAGAATTACTAAGTGTTAGTGAATTCTTGACCAAAGTAGCGATAACTAGAATGCTATAGGAATAAGAGTCATTCCGGTATTAGCATTTAGTCAAGAATGTCTTGGTTCGATGAAGGAGTGATTGACTACCCCTCGGTAGCGGTTGCTCTGACTCACTGAAGTATCGTTGCAAAAACAATAATAAGTTTATGGGTACATTATTACTTTTGCTAAATTTCTTAATTGGATGCATGTAATGGGTTAGAAGCAATTCACTAATAGAATATGTTCTATTTTTCAGCATGTCCAGCTCTTTAATTCAGTTACTAGCCTCCGATAAGTTAAACGACGATAACTACGTGACCTGGAAATCGAACTTAAATACGATTCTAGTTATTGATGATTTGAGGTTCGTCTTAACGGAGGAATGTCCTCCTCCTCCTGGCTCGTTTGCAAACCGAATTGTTCGGGATGCATTTGACAAATGGACTAGGGGTAATGATAAGGCCCGAGTCTATATCTTAGCCAGCATATCTGATGTGTTGTCTAAGAAACATGAGAGCATGATCACCGCTAAGGAGATCATGGGATCATTATAGGCGATGTTTTGACAATCGTCCTCATCGGTCCATTATGATGCTCTCAAGTACGTTTACAACTCCCGTATGAAGGAGGAAACTTCTGTTAGGGAGCATGTCCTTAACGTGATGGTCCACTTCAACGTGGCAGAGGTAAACGGAGCTGTCATTGATGAGAAAAGTCAGGTTAGCTTTATAATGGAATCGTTTCCGAAGAGCTTCCTACAGTTCTGCACCAATGCGGTGATGAACAAGATAGAGTATAACCTGACTACTCTCCTCAACGAGCTACAGACTTTCGAGTTCCTAATGAAAACAAAGGGAAAAGAGAAGGAGGCAAATGTTGTCACTTCGAACAAGTTCCTAAGAGGATCGTCCTCTAGGACTAAGTCTGGTCCTTCTTTTTCTAAGAATAAGGGAATTCAAAAGAAGAAGAAGGATAAAGGGAAGGAAAAAGTTGCCGTCATGAGTAAACGCAAGGCTAAAGCCGCAGATAAAGGAAAATGTTTCCACTGTGGTGAAGATGGGCACTGGAAGAGGAATTGCCCAAATTACCTTGCAGAAAAGAAAGCTGAGAAGGCAAGACAAGGTAAATATGATTTACTTGTTGTTGAAACTGTTGGGTTTTATGTCCTAAAACTCGTGGTTTTGTAAACTGAATGTATATTCTATTTTGCAATAAAGTTGTTATTGAGGTTTATACAGTAAAGTTGTTATTGAATAAAGTGAATTGTGTATTCGATAACCCAAATCCAATGAACTAAGAACCCTTGACTATAAGATGTAAACTTGAACTTTATGTATGACATAAAAGTGGATCAAGTTCGAGTAATAGTCAGAACGGTCTATAGTATAGGGATAGGGCTGGGTACCTTATCCTGGGGACACTATGGAAGCGGCCCACTTTGTATAGTACTAACGATGTGATCATGAATCGTTCATGTGGAGACATGAAAGTGGGGGCGTCCTATGCAATGAGTTTGCATAAGAATGGACCGCGAAATAGTCACTTAGACTTTTTAACTCCGTTTATTGTTTTATCTGACTATTTTCATACGATGACCTAGGTAACTCGATCTTAATCCTGAGTGTGCTATGAACTCCTGCTTTATGGTTTAGTATAGGGTTGTTCCCTTAAGTGCTGACTCCGGGTCTTGAACAATGAGCCCACCCTCTCATTGGCCCGAGAGGGATTCGGTTTGTTGGTCAGACCACAAACCAATTGTTCATTAGAGGATCAGTGGGACTTAGGGAACGAGAAGTAATTACAGGGGTAAAACGGTTTATTTGACCCAGCTGTAATTACGAACGACCTGTGAAGGATCGACTTACTAACCATGGTTATATCGAGTGGACATAAATATATCTACAGTGAGGAGAGTGCAACCACTGGGCTTTAGTGGAGTGTCCCGGTGGTTAACGAATGTTGATTAGCTAGGCTACAGAGTTTGGCAGGTTAATCTCGTATCGTTGGAGCTCATGATCTGTAGGTCCATTAGGTTCCCCTTACTAGCTCGGATTAAGCCTTGTAACAATTTGAGAGAAAAGAATTTGAATTGTTCAAATTCGATTTTGGGAGAAAACGTTAATTATATGCGATATACTTAACGTTTCATAGCTTAATTATGAATTAAACTATGATAAAGAAGAGGTGGACATATTTAAATTTGATTTAAATATTGGGTCGGTTTAAAACATGAATAGGGATTCATGTTCGAACGTTCAATTTGAGAAATTGGGATTGGTCCAATTATTTAATTTGATATTTGATATTAAATTAAATAATTATTTAAAATTAATTAAATTTTTTAATTAATTAAAAATTGATTTTAATTTAAAATTAATTTTATATTAATTTTGAATTAAAATTAAAATAGAAATTCAAATTCATTTTGGAATGGGTTTTGGACCAAATACACAATTTGATGAATAAGCTTTGTGCTTTTTCAAATTCATCAAAATTCCCCACCTCCTACTTGAATAATCCTTCTCATCTATGTGTTGTCAACTTTAGCAAGCTTGATCAAGCTTGTTAATAGCTTTAAGTAGCAAAGCAACACAATGGGAATTATGAATTTTGCAGAAAATTGAAGAATTTTCGGTTTTAGACCTTTGCTCTCTCTCTCAAAAATTCTCTCAATTTAGGATCCCACAATCCATTCCAAGGCCTGAGGATAGTAGGAAAGATCCTAAGGGTGATCCACGAAGTGTTCGTGATCAGAAATTGGCCAAGGATTAGGAGAATTTTGAGCATCAAAGGTAGTGTTCTTATTCTCTGTTTTTCCAGTTTTGAGCATGCTTTTTGTATGATAAAATTGATCAAATTAGAGTGCTTAAGATCCAAAATTGCTTCCGCTTTCTTAATATTAACTCTTTCATAAACATGTTTAGTGGAACATGATGATTCCGCCTGGATACTAGATTCAAGAGCCACTAACCATGTCTGTTCTTCTTTTCAAGAAACTAGTTCCTGGAGGCAGCTTGCAGATGGTGAGATAACTCTCGAGGTTGGAACAGAAGAGGTTATCTCAGCCAGAGCAGTGGGAGCGGTGAAGTTGTTGTTTAGAGATAGATTCATTTTACTAGAAAAAGTACTTTTGGTTTCTGGAATCAAAAGAAACCTTGTATCTATCTCTTGTTTGCTTGAACATATGTATAAAGTATCTTTTGATTATAATGAAGTGTTCATTTGCAAAAGAGGTGTACAAATATGTTATGCTAAACTTGAAAACAACTTATATGTGTTAAGACCAACAGAGGTAAAAGCTATTTTGAACACTAAGATGTTTAAAACAGCTGATACTCAAAATAAGAGGCAGAAACTTTCTCCAAGTACCTATCTTTGGCACTTTAGACTAGGCCACATTAATCTCAATAGGATTGGGAGATTGGTTAAGAGTGGTATCTTAAGTCAGTTAGAAGAAAACTCCTTACCACCATGTGAGTCCTGTCTTGAGGGAAAAATGACCAAACGACCTTTTTCTGCGAAAGGTTATAAGGCCAAGGAACCCTTAGAACTCGTACATTCGGATCTCTGTGGTCCAATGAATGCCAAAGCTCGATGAGGGTATGAATACTTCATCGGTTTCATCGATGATTACTCAAGGTACGACTATCTTTACCTAATACATCATAAGTCCGAAGCCCTTGAAAAGTTCAAGGAGTATAAGACAGAGGTTGAGAACATATTAGGTAAGACGATTAAAATACTTCGATCAGATCGAGGTGGAGAGTATATGGATTTGAGATTCCAGGACTATATGATAGAACATGGAATCGTATCCCAACTCTCAGCGCCCGGTACACCTCAGCAGAATGGTGTATCTGAGAGGAGAAACAGAACCTTGTTAGACATGGTTCGGTCTATGATGAGCTATGCTTAGCTACCTAGTTCGTTTTGGGGATATGCAATAGAGGCTGCTGCATATATTTTGATCATGGTTCCCTCTAAGAGTGTTTCAGAAACACCCTATGAGTTATGGAAAGGGCGTAAAGGTAGTTTACGTCACTTCAGGATTTGGGGATGTCCCGCACATGTGCTGGTGCCATCTTCACCACAGTGGAAACATTTTCCTTTATCTGCGGCCTTAGCCTTGTGTTTACTCATGACGGGAGCTTTTCCCTTCCCTTTATCCTTCTTCTTCTTTTGAATTCCCTTATTCTTAGAAAATGAAGGACCATCTTTATTTCCAGAGGATGATCCTCTTAGGAACTTCTTCGAAGTGACAACATTTCCCTCCTTCTCTTTTCCCATTGTTTTCATCAGGGACTCGAAAGTTTGTAGCTCGTTGAGGAGAGTAGTCAGGTTATACTCTATCTTGTTCATCACCGCATTGGTACGGAACTGTAGGAAGCTCTTCGGAAGAGATTCCATTATAAAGCTAACCTGACTTTTCTCATCAATGACAGCTCCGTTTACCTCTGCCACGTTGAAGTGGACCATCATGTTAAGGACATGCTCCCTAACAGAAGTTCCCTCCTTCATACGGGAGTTGTAAATGTACTTGAGAGCATCATAACGGACCGACGAGGACGATTGTCCAAACATCACCTGTAATAATCCCATGATCTCCTTAGTGGTGATCATGCTCTCATGTTTCTTAGACAGCACATCAAATATGTTGGCTAAGATATAGACTCGGGCCTTATCATTACCCCTAGTCCATTTGTCAAATGCATCCCGAACAATTCTGTTTGCAGACGAGCCAGGAGGAGGAGGACATTATTCCGTTAAGACGAACCTTAGATCACCAATAACTAGAATCGTATTTAAGTTCGATTTCCAGGTCGCGTAAACTAATAGGAGGCTAGTAACTGAATTAAAGAGCTCGACATGCTGAAAAATAGAACATATTCTATTAGTGAATTGCTTCTAACCCATTACATGCATCCAATTAAGAAATTTAGCAAAAGTAATAATGTACCCATAAACTCATTATTGTTTTTGCAACGATACTTCAGTGAGTCAGAGCAACCGCTACCGAGGGGTAGACATTCTTGACTAAATGCTAATACCGGAATAACTCTTATTCCTATAGCATTCTAGTTATCGTTACTTTGGTCAAGAATTCACTAACACTTAGTAATTCTGGTAAGTGTGACCCGCCATTTTCAAACCTCATAGGTCGGCCCCAACAATGCTACCGAATTGGAAAGTCAAAGCTGGGAATGGACCTAGGAGACCCTGTCCCTTTCTGGAGTTTGATTTGTTCCGACTCCCATGTTACATCCCTCTGAATGGATGGTGCTACTTCGGGCAACCTGCAGGTGGAACATGGGAATCTCACTGTCCAACCTAATGGAGGAGACCGTAGGATGTGTTGACACACTTCCTTCTCCCACTTACTATAAATACTCTCTCCATTCACCTTGCTCTTGATTTATGCAAACACCATCCGAATGGGGATGCCCTATTGACATCACGAGGTCGAGCATAAATCTCACGGTGTGAACTTTGCGGAGAGCATAAGAGGAAATTGATATATCATATATACCTTTTCACTCCCACTAAGTATTTTAGACGGTTTGGGTATTAATTTACTTAGGCATATTCCGGCTAAGACAATATAACCTAAGTCTAGGTAAAAACCGTTTTTACCTATGATGTATAGGTGATGAACGATTTAAAACCTCACATCTCACGCGTGCATGCTCATAAAACCGGGATAACTTAACTCAAGAACCATATCGATCCCCAGGTAGGAGGTGTTCCGTAAACCGTCAGCTTAAATACCCCCAGCCTTAGACAGGATTTCACCGGGTGAATTCTCTTGTAACCTTAGTTTTACAAGATATCGACCTATTTTAACTATTAAAACGAGGCCTAATTCCTAATTGCATTGGAATTTGTTAATCCTAAATGAGCATGCCTTTATCTTTGTTATAGATTTTAAGTGTCTATCTCATTTTATAACAATTATAAAAAGAGACAACCTATAACATGCTTCTAACATTGAACATAACAATTATATTCTACTAAGGCAACTTTATGTTGTATGTTTAATTATTAATTAATATAACACTTATATTAATTTATAATTAAAACATATAACATTTGTTTCATAAATTAATATAACTCTTATATTAATTTTCATGAAACCCCAAACATGCATACTATATATTATAACACTTATAACATACTTTCAATGCATGGAGCATGCTTCCTATGGTGGGATTTTAAAATCTATATGGCATACTTTATGAACATTCAAGCAGGGATTTAATTAAAACATACATTCACAATGCATAATTAATTAAACACACTAAAGTGGACCGGTTTTGGCATCACGGGCAAGCAAACAACTAAATTATTACAAGAATAATTTAATAACTAGGTTGAGACGCTTCCGAACCCTTCGAACCGCCCCAAACGAGCTTGAACAAGCTTGAACCGGCCAAAAAAAAACAGCAGAACCGAGCTTCAATACAGCAGAACCGGACTGAACCCACCTGAACCGGACCAGACAGCTTCAAACAGGAAAACTCGGGGCCAAACTTACCTGAACCGGACCAAACCAAGGCTGAACCGAACCCCAAGAGGCTGGAGAGTGAGGAACCGGTCTGAACCAAGCCCGAACCGGACCGAAAACGACTGAACCAGACCGCTTCTTCAACCTCTGCGTGAACCGGTTTTTGCTGAAAAAAACAACAGCTTCTGCTCTGTTTTCCAGCTTGACCTTTCGAGCTTCTCTCTTCAAATTGAAGGCCTTCCCGGACTCGAATAGACTCGAAACTTTTACAGACTCTTCTTCACACATTAAAACCCATACAAGCTCGGGAAATTACAAAACGGACTACAAATTGAAACTCAATTTTGATGCCAAATCCGAAAGTACCACTTTAGACACCCATAAAATTCGATTTCAAAAAAATACCCACCAAGCTCAAATTGAATCAAATTGAGTGCTCAAAATTGCTCTGATACCAATTGAAGGAGTTAATATTAAGAATGCGGAAGAAATTTTGAATCTTAAGCACTCTAATTTGATCAATTTTATCATACAAAAAACATGCTCAAAACTGGAAAAACAGAGAATAAGAACACATACCTTTGTAGCTCAAAATTCTCTTAATCCGTGGGCTTTCTTTGAACACAAACCACTTATGGACCTCCTCTAGAGTCTTCCCTACGATCCTCAGGCCTTGGAACAGATTGTGGGATCTTTGATTGAGAGAATTTGGGAGAAGAATGAGTAAAGGTCTAAAACCAATGGCTAGAGAATTTTTCTTCAAAAATCTACTTACCCATTGTGTTTCTTCTCTATATATAGTAAACCACAAGCTTCTTTAAGCTTTTTGAAGAAGCCAACACATGAGTAATTAAAAGAGGAGTTGGCCACAAGCTTCTTTAAGCTTCAAGAAGAAGCCAACACATGAGTGATTGCCAAGCTTCTTTAAGCTTCAAGAAGAAGCCAACACATGAGTGATTGCCAAGCTTCTTTAATTCAAAATTAATATAAAATTAATTTTTAATTAAAATCAATTTTTAATTAATTAAACAATTTAATTAATTTTAAAATTATTTAATTTAATATCAAATATCAAATTAAATAATTGGACCAATCCCGATTTCTTAAATCAAATGCTTGAACATGAATCCATATTCATGTTTTAAACTGAACCAATATTTAAATCAAATTTAAATATGTCCACCTCTTCGTCATCATATTTTAATTCATAATTAAGCTATGAAACGTTAAGTATATCATATAATTAACATTTTCTCCCAAAATCGAATTTGAACATTTCAAATTTTTCTCTCTCAAATTGTTACAAGGCTTAGTATGAGCTAGTAAGGGGAACCTAATGGACCTACAGATCATGAGCTCCAACGATACGAGATTTAACCGGCCAAACTCTTTAGCCTAGCTAATCAACATTCGTTAACCACCGGGACACTCCACTAAAGCCCAGTGATTGCACTCTCCTCACTGTAGATATATTTATGTCCACTCGATATAACCATGATTAGTAAGTCGATCATTCACAGGTCGTTCGTAATTACAGCTGGGTCAAATAAACCGTTTTACCCCTGTAACTACTTCTTGTTCCTTAAGTCCCACTGATCCTCTAATGAACAATTGGTTTGTGGTCCAACCAACAAACATAATCCCTCTCGAGCCAATGAGAGGGTGGGCCCATTGTTCAAGACCCGGAGTCAGCACTTAAGGGAACAACCTCTCTACTAAACCTTAAAGCGGGTAGGAGTGAATTCCATCTCGCATGACTATGTTCCCAACTATCTACCCGGTCTTATCCCCAAAATGCGAGGCTTATTGAGTCGGCGATCTCGGGTCACTCTCACCCATGCAAATCTAAGGATAATCCCGAATAAACTGGAGTTCATAGCACGCTCAGGATTAAGATCGAGTTACCTAGGTCATCGTATGAATATAGTCAGTTAAGACAGTAAACGGAGTTATAAAGTCTAAGTGACTATTTCGCGGTTCGGTCTTATACAAACTCTTTGCATAGGACGCCCCCACTCTCATGTCTCCACATAAACAATTCAGGATCACATCGTTAGTACTATACAAAGTGGGCCGCGTCCATAGTGTCCCCAGAATAAGGACCCAGCCTTATCCTTATACTATAGACCATTTTGGCTATTACTCGCACTTGATTCACTTTTATGTCATACATCAAGTTCAAGTATACATACTATAGCCTAGGGTTCTTAGTTCATTGAATTTGGGTTATAGAATACACAATTCACTTTATTCAATAACACATTTACTGAATAAACCTCAATAATATCTTTATAGTAAAATAGAATATACATTCAGTTTACAAAACCACGAGTTTTAAGACACAAAACCCAACAAAAACAGTGCTGGAAAATTAAATTAATAACCAAATCTCACAATAAAATGCACAATACAGTATTTACAACCCCAAAACGGCGTCGAAAGCCTATCCGAACATCAAAACGATGTAGCCCGATACCAAGGTTTGATGAAAAACTCTTAATTTATCCTAAAGTACTGAAAAATAGAGAGGAGAAAACTTAAAATGGTCTCATGACGGCTGAAAATTGGAGACAAATGACCTAGAGGACGAAAAAATCTATATATAAGAATCGACGGAGCGTCTAGACGCTCCCAACGTCACAGGGGCTCTCTGCAGCATCGAGGGAGGCTTCAGGGAACTGCCGATAGCGTCTAGACGCTCTGGACAGCGTCTAGCGTCTAGACGCTCTGGACAGCGTCTAGACGCTACCCAGCGCTCAATATTGCTTATTTTTGCTCTAACTTTTCGCTCAGGTGTCCGAATGACCTACGGTTTGATGCGTTGGAATCGTGATTCAACGTAGAATCTCTAAGAACGTGCCTTATGCTCAAATCCCTACAAAATTATCAATTAATTACATTAAAACCTCCAAACTAACATGATTTAAGTATGAAAATATGGTACTATGTTGGTCCTATCATGTACAAAGACTAAATCACCTTCAAAAAACTCCTTATGCCTCCTTTTAATGTTAGCAAATGGGGCATATTAGTATTAGCTTCTTGGAGATGGTCTGTGACTTCCTTATGTATTCTTTGAACCTAATCAGCCATCAATTCAGCTTATGAACTCAAATCTGCAGCACTAGGTAAACTTATAAGATCAAGAGTTAATAGAGGAGGGTTAGTATATACTACCTCAAAGGGTGTTTTGCCTATGGATCAATTTTTTATGTTGTTAAAAGCAAATCCAACTTGTGGTAAACAAAGATCCCATTGTTTTGGCTTATCTCTACTTAAACACCGAATTAAATTATCGAAAGTCCTATTTGTGACTTCGGTTTGACCATCCATTTGTGGGTGGAAAGTGGTACTATACTTTAAATGGGTATCAAATTTGTGCCAAAGACATTTCCAAATGTATTGAGAATTTTGTGTCCCTATCACTAGTGATGATTTTTGGTATTCCATGTAGCCTAACCACTTCTTTAAAAAAAAATGTTAGCAATATGAATAGCATCATTAGTTTTTCTACATGATATAAAATGAGCCATTTTTCTAAAATAGTCAACCACCACAAAGGTAGAATTATTATCTCGTTGGGTCCACGGTAAATCCAACACAAAATCCATAGTGATCAAGTCTTCCCAAATTATTTTTGTAATTGGTAGAGGAGTGTACAAACCTATGTTTTGTCCTTGGCCTTTGTTAACCTGACAAATTGGACATCATTGAACAAAATTCTCAACATCCTTTCGAATGTGTGGCCAAAAGAATTGTTTGGAGATTTGTTCATATGTTTTATCACGGCCAAAATGTCCTCCTATGCCACCCGAATGAATATCCCTAAGGATTTGTATCCTTAATGATGTGCATGGAATACAAAGTACATTATCTTTAAAGAGAAAAGCATTAGTCATATTAAAATCATTGTAAGCATGTCCATCCTTGCATTAAAGCCAAATATCATAAAAATCTCATCAAACTCATATAAATCAACAAGGCTATCAATGGAAATTCTTTCACTCGTCAATATATTTAATAAGTGAGATCTTCTACTTAATGCATCGGCTACTTTATTAGTTTGTCCGAACATATGTTTGATGAAAAAATCAAAACATTGAATAAAAGTAATCCACCTAGCATTCATCTTAGACAAATGTTTTTTAGAATTAATATAACGAAGGGATTGATGATCTGTATATAAAATAAATTCCTTTCCTATTAAGTAATGTTCCCATTGTTTTACAGCTCTAACCAAGGCATAAAATTCTTGTTCATATGTAGACCATTTTTGTCTTGCTTCACTAAGTTTCTCACTAAAATATTCAATATGTTTATTTTCTTGACTTAACACACCACCTATTTCCATACCCGTAGCATCAAACTCAACAACAAGAAGTTCATCAAAGCTAGGTAATGCTAAAATAGGAGTTGAAGTTAACCTTTATTTTAGGGTCTCGAAACTGTTTTGTTGATCTTTGCCCAATGGAACCTTTTTTTCTTAAGACATTCGGTTAAAGGTGATGCTATGGTGTTGAAATTTTGAATAAACCTCCTATAGAATGATGCAAGACCATGAAAGCTTTGAACTTCCTTGACATTTGAAGATGTTGTCCATTCATTTACAGCTTTAGTCTTGAGAAGCTCAACTTCTATCCCATGCTCACCTATTATAAAGCCTAAAAAGACAAGTTTGGGCACTCCAAAAATACACTTCTTCAAGTTAATATATAAAGAATTAGCTTTAATAGTGGAAAAAACATGCTTCAAATGAATAATATGTTCATCTAGACTTGTGCTATATACCAAGATATCATCAAAATAAAGTACCACAAATTTGCCAAAAAATGGTTGTAAAACTTTGTCCATAAGGCGCATAAATGTACTTGGTACATTAGTAAGTCCAAATAACATTACAAGCCACTCAAACAATCCCTCATTAGTTTTAAAGGCAGTTTTCCACTCATCTTCTGACCCTATACGGATTTTGGGTGATATCCACTCATTTCATGGCCTTATACAGTTTTCCACTCATCTCATTCTGTAATGTGGTAAGTTTGGCAAAGATGCACTAGGAATTATGTCTATATGATGTTGTATATCTCTCAAAGGTGAAAGTTCACTAGCCAATTCTTTAGGATATAAGTCTTCGAAAGCATGCAGTAACATAGTAATGGCTTGTGGAGTTTTGGTATCTAGGACATCCTCGTTATGACCTTTAATAACAAGTGCAACTAAATTTTTATTGTGTTGATAAAGAGCTTGTCGAAGGCCCTATCAAATGATATTTATAAACCGGACCTCTAAAAATTTGTAGTAATAGTGGTCAGGAACGATCACAGGGATTGGAGTTCTTAGATTAATTAAGTACCATAGTTAATTATGCCCAATTTTATTTAGAGAAACAAAACTTTAGAGTGATCAATGATAACTCTCCAAATGAGAGTTATTAGCTAGTCCTTTATGCCTAAAGTTCTTTTATTTGAGTTTAATGCTAGTATTTTCATGCTTGGAATCCCTTAAAACCGTTGTTATTGAAATAGCTTCTTTGGATATTCTTAATTGTTGTATTTACGTAAATGGAAGCTAAAAAAAGCACTAAATTATGTTAATTTGGTGTTGCAAGTTGTAATTTTCTGTCAGCAGAACTATGAGAGAGCATTTTTCCAACAAAGGAATTGCTAGAGCACATTATTGGGCATTTTAAGTTACAGAAAGACAGCACGTGATACATTACATGAGAAAATAATTCATTAATTGAGCTGGCGTAAATGAACCAAAACGACGTCATCCATCCAATGAGAAGTCACCACGCGTCTTGTTTGACCTAAGTAGCCCTAAAATCAAGATGGGCATTGGTATTTAAAGCAAGCAGCCGTCTTTAAAAAAGAAAGACCTAATTTGAGAGGCAGAAATCAAATTTTGAGAGGAAGAAGTTGACAAAGGGGCTGAAGGAAGAAAACCCAAGTAGAAAAAAAGCTGGAGATAAGAGAAATCATCATCAAGAGCTTCTATTTAGGGATTTTCTTCTCCCTTCTATTGTTTTCTTTTGCTTTTGATTTCTCTCTTGTAATTAGATTCTACATTATGGTGTTTTACTGTAATTTCCCTTTATTTTCAGCTCGTAACATGAACTAAATCACCTTTGGGTGAGGATTAGGAATGTGGTATTAATCTAAATAAGGGGTTGAGGCTCCTTAGCACTTTTCAATCTTGTTTTAGAGTGTTTTTATTGTTTACGCTCGATTTCGTTTGGCCAACCATTTTGGGCATTGTCTCATTGAGTTTTGGGAAAAATAAGGGAGGCCGATTACTCAAAACCACATTAGCTCCTTGTTTGGGTAGCTAGCTAAGTGGGGGAAGTTAGGGATAACAACCCACCTAATGCACATTTACAGCAGCTTAATTTGGCATGGGTTAATGGGAATTAAACCACAAATTATTGAAAATCTAGGAGGATTCTACGTTTATTGTTGTGTGGGTTGAGGGAGCAAAGTTCTTGCCACAGCATTCTTATTTCGAAAAAATACAGACAATTCTTAATCCGAGCCTGTTTTACATATATTGTTACAAGTTTTTCTCACACTTTTTGTTTGAGCATTTTTTGAGCTTTATTCTCTTGCTATTGCTTTTATTTCGTTGAAGCATGACTAGATTAGATTTTAACCAATTTTAATTATTTGGTTACCGTGTTGAGTTCACTGAAAATTAGGTTTAGCTTAGTAAACTCTCTTGCACTAATCCCTATGGAGAACGATAATTTACTTATCACTTGCTACAATTATTGTGTACACTTACACATCCTCATGTAAATTGTTTAAGAAAATTAAGCTACACATTAGAAGGCAACAAGTTTTTGGCGCCGTTGCCAGGGATTAGTTTGAATTTTACTTTGCTTGAGTTAATTTTTGGTGAATTGGTGCTGATTTGCAAACTAAATTAGTTGTTTTGTTTTTCTTTCAGGTACTGGAAGGGGTGCATGAGCGAACTTCTCAATTGTGAATTTCACTTAGACCCTGAAATTGAGAGAACATTTCGTAGGAGAAGAAGGGAACAGAGGAGTAGAAATAACCCAATGGATCCACCACTACCTATTTTGCCTCATATTCCACCTAGAGGGAATGTAGAACAAGAAAACCAGCAACCACGTAATCTTGAGAGAAATCAGCCAGCTGAGGCAGTAAATCAAGCTGGAAACCCTGTCCTCTTAGCCAATGATAGGGAGAGAGCCATTAGAGCCTATGCAATCCCTATGTTTGACGAAGTAAATCCAGGGATAGCTAGGCCAGAGATTGAGGCAACAAATTTCGAAATGAAGCCAATTATGTTCCAAATGTTACAAACAGTGGGACAATTCCATGGATTACCTTCAGAAGATCCCCATCTACATTTGAAAAACTTTTTGGGACTGAGTGATTCATTTATTATGCAAGGAGTTCCAAAGGATTCTCTTAGGCTAACCCTTTTTCCTTATTCCTTAAGGGAAGGAGCGAAAGCATGGTTAAATACGTTTGCTCCAAGGTCTATCAATTCATGGAATGAGTTAGCCGAGAGGTTTTTGATAAAATACTTCTCCCTACTAAGAATGTTGATCACGAATTTTGCTACACGCAAGTGCACGTGATAGAAGTAATAAAAATTGGAGTATTCTAGAGTATCGTACCCAAGGGAACGGATTTTAACAAATCTTACCAAGACGACACAAAATTTGTTTGCAAATTGCAATTGTGGTAATCGAGGGTGTAAAAATGCTTGGGAGGTGGTTTTTGCTAAAAAAAATAAATGAAAAGTTAATAATTAAAAAGAATGGGATCCAAGTTGCTTATGCCCCTTTGGAAAGAAATGCTACTTAAAATGCAATTGCAATCATAGTTAATACACGAGACTAAGTAAACCGAATTCAACTCCTATTCGATTTTGCTTCAAAATCTTTAGGAGGCTAAGTGATTAAACCTATATGTCTATGGCTAATCTAACTTAGGTGATTTTGCGCAAAATTCTAGCGGTTTTGGAGTCTCGCCCTATGTCTAGGGTCTATGTTCGGGACTTATTTCTAAGCCTTTTCCTCCATTGCTTTTGTGACATCGACTTTTCCTTAACTCTTTCGATATGAAGTTCAAGCTTTGACAAGAAACGCCAGTTGGCCGACTAGGTTTACCCACATTAATTCAACAAAAACAAACAAAGTCTTGAATATTAACTAGATTGAATATGCTTTAAGCTTTACATCCCTCATCTAGGGCATTCACTAACTTGAATCCCTAAAGAGGAATTAGCTCATTGTGTGAGAATTGAAAACCCAAAATTTGATTGCTAAAAATCTCATATTAAATAACCAAGAAAATTCATAAATTAAATTTTGTAATGAATGAACAAAACAAACTAAATTTAATAAAACTAAATTCCTTCAAGACAGTAATGAATCTTCAAGACGACACCTTCATTATTCTTTGACTAAATTCAAATGAATCTTCAAGGCAGTGATAACTAAATGAAAACAATTCAGAACTCTGAAGTTAAAGTTTCCTCAGATTGACAGAAAATGGAGAACAAAACCCATAATTTATTAATTGATTCAACTTCTAAAACATACATAAATTTGATTAAACAAAGACCAAATATATGGGTAAAATTGAGCAGAAAAACAGAGGAATTAAATAGAATAAAACTGCAAAAACAGAGTAATAAACTCTAACGGAATTCCTTGCTTTGATCAATCCAAAATTCCTTCAAGGAAAATTGGATCTTTACCTCCTCGAACTCTCGTTGAGGAGGGATCGAACTCAGGAATTATAGGGAAAGATGAAGACGAACTTACTAATGAAAATGAAAGAAAAATCGAAACTAAAGTTGCTGTCCCAAAACAGAAAAACCCAGAAAAACAGAGTATGCAATCCGAAAAACAGAGTCTGAAAAACTGGTCCCTTTCTTCTTCGTTCTTCCTCCCTTTTATAGAGATTCCGAGGCTTCTTCTTCCATTTTGGGCTCCTTAATTCGTGGGTAAATGATTGAGCATGAGATTTGGCTGTAAATTCTCCCATAAATCAAGTAATTTCCATTAATTGAGGTGATTTCCCATGATTTTTTTCCATAATTGAAAATTCCAGAAAATGCAATTGCATTTCAATTGCAATTTCCCTCTTCACAACCTTTCCTTCCCAAGGAAATGCAATTGCATTTCATTTGCAATTTTCTTCATTTCTTCAAATTTGCACAAAAACCACCATTTTAGCGACTTTCTTCTATCTTTTCAACTTAATTCTTCTTTTACCCTATTCCAACAAGCTTACATGAATTTATCTCATAAACGCTATTTTTAGCTTTCTCGGTAATCAATAAAGCATACAAAAATGACATAAATAACTTAGTTTAGGGTTAAATAATCCTCATAAATGAGAATTATCAAATGCCAAACTTCGAGTTGAGATTGTAGCTTTTAGGCAGTTTGAGGACGAGTCTTTTAGTGAAGCTTGGGAGAGATTCAAAGAGTTGTTAAGAAAATGTCCACAGCACGGATTATCTCACTGCATTCAGATGGAGACCTTTTATAATGGATTGAATCTGCCTACATAGAATATGGTCGATGCCTCAGCAAATGGAGCTTTGTTGTCTAAAACCTTTAATGAGTCATATGAGATATTAGAGAGAATATCTATTAATAGTTGTCAGTGGGCAGATGTGAGAGGCAATCCAGGAAAAAAATGTAAAAGAGTGTTGGAAGTTGATGCTCTGTCATCTTTAAGTGCACAAATTGCTTCCATGGCAAATATTTTGAAGAATATATCTATGGAAAATGCGACTTAGAATGCTACAGCAGTGAATCAGGTCACATCAGTATCATGTGTTTACAGTGGGGAAGGACACACATTCGAGTTTTTCCCTAGCAATCCTACTTCAGTGTATTACATTGGAAACCAAAAAAATCAGTGGGATAACCCTGACTCGAATACTTATAACCCTGGGTGGAGAAATCATCCTAATTTTTCTTGGAATGGCCGAGGAAGTAATTCGCAAAGCTTCCAAGGACAACAAAGGATGAATTATCCACCAGGATTTGGTCAGTCAAATCAGCAGTACACACAACCAATCCAAAAGCTTGTTAATCAGCCTATTCCAAGAACTTCTTTGGAGAACCTTATGAAAGAGTATATGGCTAAAAATGACGCAATCATTCAGAGTCAACAAGCCTCCTTGAGGAATTTAGAAATTCAAATTGGTCAATTTGCTAGTGAAATGAAGGCTAGACCTCAAGGAAAGCTCTCTTCATATACAGAAGTTTCAAAAAGGGAAGGTAAAGAGCAAGTTCAAGCAATTGAATTAAGAAGTGGTAGACCTCTTGCTAGGACAAATGATTTGGGAAAGAAGAAACAGGAAAGTAAAAAATCTATCGTGCAAACTGATTCAAGAGTTGAAAAGGATCATGGTGAGAAAAATGATTCAAGCATATAGGGAATAGAGGAAGCCCAAGAAAGAGTAGTTGTTGAGCCAACAAAAGATTTATCATCATCCTCCTATACCGCAGAATTTAAGCCTCCACCACCCCTTTTTCCTCAAAGGTTAAAGAAAAAGAATAATCAAGAGGCTCAGTTTAAGAAATTCTTCGATATTTTTAAACAACTTCATATAAACATCCCTTTGGTTGAAGCCTTAGAGCAGATGCCAAATTATGTGAAGTATCTTAAAGATATGTTAACAAAGAAGAAGAAAACAACTGAGTATGAGATTGTTGCTTTAACTGGTGAATGTAGTGTTATTTTTACCAGCAAAATTCCCCCAAAAGTTCAAGACCCAGGATCATTCTCAATTCCAATATCTATAGGAGGTCAGTATATGGGAAGAGCGCTTTGTGATTTAGGGGCAAGTGTCAACCTTATGCCACTTTCTATTTTTAAGAAATTGGGTATAGGTGAAGCTAGACCAACTACAGTAACTCTTCAGCTTGCAGATAGGTCGATTACTTATCTCGAAGGAAAAATTGATGATATTCTGGTGCAAGTTGACAAGTTCATTTTTCCAGCTGATTTCATAATTGGATTATGAAGCGAATAAGGAAATTCCTATTATCTTCGGACGACCTTTCTTAGCTACTGGAGGGACAGTGATAAATGTTCCAAAAGGGGAGATTACACTGCAAGTTGATGATCAGGAAGTTATGTACAATATTTTTGAAGCAATGAAATATCCATATGATGTGGAGGAATGCTCAGTGATTCAAGCTCTAGACAATGTAGTTGAGGAAAATTTTGAAATGGTAATGTTGGAGCAACATACGCAGGCATTTGGAAAAATTACAGTAGATGAGCTAGGGATTCATAGTGTGAAACAAGAGATAGAATCTGTTTTGGAGGTTTTGAGTTTTGCTAGAGCAGTTGAATCTTCAGATTTAATTGAGAGGAAGTCCCCATCAATGCAGCCTTCTATTAAAGAGCCACCAAAATTGGATTTGAAACCTTTACCCACCCATTTGAATTATGCCTACCTAGGAAAGAAGGAAACTTTTCCAAACATCGTTTCAACAACTTTGCTGTTGAAAGTGCTTTAGCAACCTGAAGTTACAAATTTCTTCATTGATGAGCAGTTGTTCATCCCAGAAGTGGAAACACCTTGGTATGTTGACCTTGTCAACTACCTTGCATGTGGAACTTTGCCCCCTAGTTTATCAAAACAACAATTGAAAAAAGGTTTTCCATGAGGTGAATGGGCAGCTAATCGAACATTATTGGGGGGAGGAAATTCAGTGAAAGCTAGCCTCTCTGCAATTATCATAAAGTTGACCAAGCAGAGGTTTTGAGGGAGCAAAGGAGTTAGTCAAGAAATTAATTATGCTCCCTAAGATGGTTTGTTGTATGTCTTTAGTTTCAATTCCGTTTTATTTAATTTAAATCATGTTCTATTTTTGCTGCAGGTGTTTTCTTTTCATTTTGTTTTCAGAAAAAACAGAGGGAAGAGGATGTGACAAGTTGAAGTAAAAGAGGAAAATTCGCCTAATTTAAGGGATGTTGGTTTAATCTATCTACCTTCTGTCTGTTTAAGTTCATTGTTGGTCATGTTCTTTTAATTTTATTTTATTAGTTATGTCAGTAGTGTTTGCTTGTGTGTTTAACTTTTGAATTAGGGTTGTTAGAGAAAGAGAAGTTGAAAAAGAAACACCATCTCCTTTGCCTATGTTTGCAAATGAATGGATATGTTGATGTTGGTTCCACCTTGCTGTTATGACAAAAGAAAAAATGATTGTTTTTTTTATGTTGCATGTTTCAAATTTGCTTTCTTAATAATAGTGCACAACGTGTATCAATGTTTTTGCCTAATGGAATTTTGTTCTGTTATTTTGTTATCTCTATTACATGATGGTTGCTGGACTGAGGTTGCTAACTATGTTGGATGAATGTAATTGTTTTAGCAATTTAGTTGGGGTATATTGTGTCTACAATTTCACTACTCTTTTGCACAGTAAGTCTTAGTGTCCAAATGATATCCTTTAAAACCAACCCTTGTACATTTCGGTTTTTAGGAGAGCTCACTCTATTAACCAACCCTTTAGCGAGCTTTACTTTCCCACTTTAATCATAGCTTCTGTAGAAATAAGTTTGGGGGTCTTGCCTTCCCATCTATACTCATTGGGGACAATGAGCATTTTAAGTTTTGGGATGAGGTGTTACCTAAGTAAAAAAAAAAAAAGGAAGAAAAATTATTTTAAAAAAATAAAGTAGTTACCTCTTAGAGAGCATTCCTCTTTCTCCCAAAGATGCACTCCTCTCCCTTTTAAAAGAGATGCTTCTCTTTCCTAAGTGGGCCTAGTAACCAAGGGCATTTATGACACCCATAGTTTGCCTTTGCGTCAAAAAGTGACTTAGGAAAAGAAGGGTTTCTTTAAAAAAAAAATTGAAAATAAGGGATGAGTGTTTGCCTGACAGTTACAACCTTCTCAAGGCTTAGGTGAGCTTCATCATAAAATGTCGTCATTTTGAGAAGCAAGAGGGAAGTAACAAGATGGCCAATCGTAGTCATGGATGGAGAAATGAGTGTTACTCCCTTTAGGTGATGAGCCTGGAAGTTGGGGTGCACTTCATCATAAAATGTTGTCATTCTAAGAATAAATGCTATGACCTTAGGGAATCTCTAAGAGGCTGGAAAAAAAAGGAACAAAAGTTCTTAATAAGAAGCTAGGATTAAATAAGTTAGGTGAGTTAGAGATTGGTTAGTGGATTGCACAGTGAGCTTAAGGATTTAAGCACTGATTATGTGAGATTAGGGGCTAAGGGATTATCAGTTGAGCAATGAGCAAGTGCAAAAGAGTGATGAAAACGATAGCATCGATAAGCTAAGTGATAAGCTAAAATAGCAGAACATAAAAATTATGTATGAGAGTCCAACACTTTTGAAGGAGCAACTTGTGGATTTGATAATGTGATTGAGATACCATGTCTAACATAATATATTCCCTAGTTGAACTAGTTTTGATCTATGGGTTGATACATTTAAGGAAAAGTTATGTGAGTCTAGCATTACTCGAGGACAAGTAATAGTTCAATCAAAAAGACAAATAAAATATAAACTACTATTTACAAGGTTGGAGTCCAATTTTTGAGAAACATAATAGTTGATTTATTAAGCTCAATTTGAAGATAAAGAATTGATTTCATGCAATTAATCAAGCCTAGAATTACTAAGTAGTCAATATCCTTTCTCGAGCTCAATTGAACTCATGCCTAGCAATAAATCAACCTCTCGGTCTATTTCTATTACTAAAAATGGCATTAAGTGATTCTCTTAAGACTTCTAGAATTAATCTACTCACTCTTGTGCAATAAATTAAATCTAATTATGCATCTATTGTTCTAAGGATAAATTTACTCTCTCGAGCTAAATCTAGCCTAACATGCAAAACCATGGCCAAATATTTAGACAATAATAACAAGATACATAAAAGATGTAAAAACATACATTCAATTACCAAAGTCTAAAACATCCAATCATTACTTGTCTAAATACAGAGATAAACAACAGTTGAGTCCATAACAAAACTCCTAAAAATCAAAAGAAAAGGAAAAAGAGAATATACTAAGGTTACGTGCCAACACTCGTTCCTGACATGAAGTCCACGATCTCAAGCCTTGAGTCTCCGCCTTAGCTTTCAAAGGTTCCTCTAGGCCCTTAAACAATGTACAAATCGATTTAGGGTTTTGGTCTCTCAAAAACGGCTCCCCTTTCACGAATTTCCTTTTTATAGAGTCGAGACAGCGTTGCAACGTTGTCCCTTCGAATTTTATAAAAAAGGAAAAAATATGTTTGAGTAGCATTGCAACGCCATGCCTGCAGTTTTCAAGGTTGAAAGGCTTTTCAAATGGCATTGCAATGTTGCCCTCGGGTCCAATTGCCTTGTTCTTTTTCTTCAACACTTGAATCCTCAAATATAACCTTAAGTTGCTCCAATTTGTCCAAATATTTCACAATTCTTCGGTTTTGCTCCAAATGCTCAATTTCTGAGAAATATACATAAAAACACATGAAAGCACACATAATCATAGCAAAACTAGCATAAAACTAAGCCTAGAAATAGTATTATTTTACCTACTATCATGTGTTCACCTAAAAACTCATTTGCGGGAAAAATAGAGAAGAGTTTAGAAGATGTACTCTTTGAATTTACCTCCCTTGGTGATAAGTAACAAAGTGGCTCTGATACCAAATGATAAGTGTAAACCCGGAATCCCTCCTTGAAAATTCTTAAGAAAAAATGTATTGGTAAGCTTGTTAAAAAAAAAAAGAGAAAGAAAGGTGGAATGTGTTGTATTGTTTTTTCTAAATAAAAAAAAAAAAAAAAGAAGAAGAAACTAAAACAAAAGAGAAATGGAAAGTGGAAGGTGTATGTTTTGTTTTAAAAAAAAAAAAAAAGAAAAGGAAAAAGAAATGTGGGAATGGATAAACTTTGGAGCACTCACCACCAAAAAAAATAATTAAATAAGTTTTTTTAACCCATTTTCTCCCATTTGCTTCTTTTTTATTAAAGAAAAACAGGGCATTTCGTGGGAGAGGATGAGAGAAAGAGAGGAAGGAGGATTTTCTTAGTTTTGAAGTTGAAAAAGAAAGGGAGAAGATTCAATTCAAGGTTGCATGGCAGATTTGGTGATCAATCCTGCTCACTGCTGATATTTGGGTTGTTTTGAGCTCCACAAGAAGAATTAAGAGGTGAGGTTTGATTTTCTGGAAAGTTAACTCATTTTCAAACAAATTTCGTGAAGGAAGCTCGAGCAAAATCGGATGTTATGTTAATGATTTGTGAAGAGGGATTTGAAGGAATGTTTTTGCTGTCAAATCCGGGGAACCTCTGTTTTTTTTGGATGTTCTGATCTGTGGACTTCGAATTAGAAGCTTTATTAGGTATGGTTGGAAAGATGATTTAATTTCCTATAACTTTCATGAAGAAGTCGTGGTTAGACATTGACTAGAAGTTGCTTTAAAATTCATGTTAAGTTCGGGGTGCAGCAGGGAAACGAGTCTGAAAAGTGCAGAAACCTATTTTGTAGGAAGTAGCTTTCGAAGTATTTACGGACATATCCTTTAGGAATTTCAATTTCATTCCTTCAGATAAGTTTTAGAGGGTTCAAAAAGTAAGAGTTTGGTATAAAGAACATCATTTTTGAGCAAGTAGTGGAAAAGTTATAGGTGTGTGAGTTTAGGGTATAAAATCTGTAAAGTGCAGGAAATAGATGGGAGGGTTTTTTTGCAACCCTAGGCCTTAAGTTCGTGAGGTCAAGATTCTAATGCTTGGTTTTGTTTATTTTGCAGGCCAAGAAGAAATAGGACAAATTTACGGACCGAGAATCTAATATTAACGCTGTGAGTGACAAAATGAATTCTGAAAATAAATTCTATGCTTGAACTTGTGTTCATGAAAAGAAAAGACTTCCTAAGAATGATGTAGCTTAAAGATTTATGGTCTCTTGAACACATATTCATAAGCATATATGGTTTCCTAAAAATGATTTAAATTGTTCGTTGTGAGCATATGTTTACTGATTTTCTGAAATTAGAAGAAATACCTTAATTCCAAGTCTACATGTGTTAGCAAGAACTGTTAAAGGTTTTCATGTGTTTCTCTGAGACCTGAATGAGTTAATGGTTGAGATACTGACCCCGAGGTTGTATAGTACCGTGTGCACACAGGTCATTTTCTGTTGTCGACGTTGAGTGTACTCCGTGACAACAATGCTGTCGTGAGTGCTGGGCGAGCCCCACTACGACAAAGACGATGGGAGTGTTGGGCGGGCCCCACTACATCGTAGAATGAACATTGATTGTACTGGGCTAGTCTTACACAACTAATTTGTCATATGTTTAAAATGATTAATATTTTTGACACATTTGCTGGACTTCTGTAAAAGCTATTGATGTTATATGTTATGATTTACGAGTTAATAGTTTTAAACTCAGTCACTCACTGAGCTTCCCAGCTCATTCTTTCAATGCTTTTCCAACTTTTCAGGTAGAGATCGAGCTCCCAGTGCCTGAGATCCTGCCATCGCCGCCGAGGGTTTTCAGAGTTAGATACTTTGTACGTGGGTGGTATTATATAGCGAGCCTGCTCGTAGTGTAGATATCTTAAAAGGAACGTATAGTTTCATTTGTGTATGCACTAGTGGTCGTGGTTGTGTAAACAACGAGTGGTTGTGTTTGGATTGTTCAAGTGAGGTTTTGAACTATATCTGCTCCGTGTGCATATGTAGAAATTTTCCAGGGTTCCGCTGTGTGATATGTAAAGTATTTCGTTTACAGGTATGGTTTGTTTATCAGGAATTAAAAGGGTCATAGGTATCGTTAAGAAGTGAAACGATGCCTGTTTGCTTCATGCCTTCCTCCGGGCTAAGATAACAGGTAGTTCGGGAGGGGGTGTGACAAACTTGGTATCAGAGCAGTTAGCTCCATGGGAAACGAGATAGAGCGAGTTAACTCTAAGGAAAAATTAGGAAGTAGAGGGCATGTTAATGAATTAGTTCAGATAGAACTAGTAAAGCATGGTCCAAGTAAGGACAAGAGTAAGTCCAGTCAGGACTAGAAAATGAGTAGAAGTTTAGTATTGTGCATTTGAGTTAAGTATTGTGCATTTGAGTTAAGTATCCATAGCATGTCTAATATATTGATATGTTATAGGAGTCATGCCACCACGTACTAGTAGACAACGCAGGCAGGATCAGGATGGGACGCAGGATCCTACCCAAGGCCAATCTGTGAGGGGATCTAGTGCCCCGAGAGTTCAGACTAGGGCAGGAAACAAGCAGCATGCTAGTTCCTCACAGGAGGAAGGTAGGCCAGAGAGAGCATGGCCAAGTGATCCAGAGAAGACATATGGAATAGAACGCCTGAAGAAACTAGGAGCCACAGTGTTTGAGGGTTCCACAGACCCAGCTGACGCCGAGGTTTGGTTGAATATGCTGGAGAAATGCTTTGATGTGATGACTTGTCCTGAGGAGGGAAAGGTCAAGTTGGCAACATTTCTGCTGCAGAAGGAGGTAGAAGGATGGTGGAAATAGATACTAGCCAGGCGTAATGATGCACGTACCATGGATTGGAATTCTTTCAGAGGCATATTCGAAGACAAGTATTACCCTATCACGTATCGTGAGGCAAAGAGGGATGAGTTCTTAGAGTTGAAGCAAGGGTCGCTTTCAGTGGCCGAGTATGAGAGGAAGTATACCGAGTTGTCCCGGTATGCTGATGTGATTGTGGCATCTGAGAGTGACAGGTGTCGAAGGTTTGAAAGAGGGTTGCGTTTTGAGATACGTACCCCGGTCACAGCTATCGCAAAATGGACAGACTTTTCCCAGCTAGTAGAGACTGCCCTACGTGTGGAGCAGAGTATAGTAGAAGAGAAGTCAGTAGTAGAGCCTAGTCGTGGGGCTTCGACGGCTAGTAGCTTCCGAGGTCGTGAGCAGCGAAGGTTCACACCTGGGGTGAATGTTTCAAGTCGTCAGGACTTTAAGAACCGATCTGGTGGCCAGGCATCGAGGCAGACGAGTGTGGGTAGTACCTGTCAGAGGCAGAGTCAGAGAGCACCCAATCAGTCTGCTAGATTTGTAACAAGACCGCAGGCAAGGCAAGAGTCTATTGCCAGTGTGACGAGAAGAACCCCATGTATGAATTGTGGCAAGAATCATCGGGGCCATTGTCTTGTTGGTGCCGGTGTGTGCTACCAGTGCGGACAACCAGGGCATTTCAAGAGAGATTGTCCACAGCTGAGAGTGGTCGCACAGAGAGACCTGGGGGTTGAGTCCCAGACGGTTGAGCAGCCGAGGGTTCCAGTAGCTGTAGGGGAGGGCACCAGTGGTGCTAGACAGAAAGGAGTTGTAGGGAGACCTAGACAGCAGGGAAAGGTTTACGCTATGACTCAGCAAGAAGCAGAGGATGCACCAGATGTTATTACTGGTACGATTTCTATTTGTAATGTACCTGCACGTGTTTTAGTAGATTCAGGTGCTACGCATTCCTTTGTTTCTAGTATGTTCCTAACGAAACTAAATAGGAAGCTAGAGCCTTTATTTGATAAGTTAGTTATATACACTCCAGTTGGTGATGCTTTACTAGTCAATGAAGTGCTGCGGGATTGTGAGGTCTTAGTAGAAGGTCTCAGTATGTTAGTGGATCTTCTTCCACTAGAGCTGCAGGTGTTAGATGTAATTTTAGGGATGGATTTCTTATTTACTCATTATGCTTCCATGGATTGCCATAGAAAGGAAGTGATTTTCAGGAAACCAGGTTTGGCTGAAGTGGTTTTCAGGGGCGAAAGAAAGATTATTCCTACGAGTTTAATTTCAGCTTTAAAAGCAGAAAAGTTGTTGAGAAAGGGTTGCACGGCGTTTCTTGCACACGTAGTAGAAGTGCAGGAAGGAAAGCTAAAACCAGAAGATGTTCTTGTCGTGAACAAGTTTCTTGATGTTTTTCCAGCTGATCTGTCGGGTTTGCCACCTGATAGGGAAGTTGAGTTCACTGTCGATTTGTTACCAGGATCAGCACCTATTTCGCGAGCGCCGTATAGAATGGCACCAAGCGAGCTCAAGGAACTGAAGATACAATTACAAGAACTAGTTGACAAGGGATACATTAGACCTAGTGTATCGCCTTGGGGAGCTCCAGTGTTATTCGTAAAGAAGAAAGATGGTACTCTAAGATTATGCATTGACTATAGGCAGTTAAACAAGGTTACGATACGTAACAAGTATCCTCTACCACGCATAGATGACTTGTTTGACCAGTTAAGGGGAGCATCAGTGTTCTCTAAGATTGATTTAAGATCAGGATACCATCAGTTAAAGGTTAGGGAATCAGACATTCCTAAGACGGCATTCAGAACGAGGTACGGGCATTATGAATTTTTAGTAATGCCATTCGGTTTAACAAATGCGCCAGCAGTTTTCATGGATCTCATGAACAGGATTTTCCATCAGTATTTGGATCAGTTTGTGATAGTGTTCATCGATGACATACTAGTTTACTCAATTGACAGGGAAGCCCATGAGAAACATCTGAGGATTGTTCTACAAACACTACGTGATAAACAGTTGTACGCTAAATTTAGCAAATGTGAGTTTTGGTTGAATCAGGTAGTGTTTTTAGGGCATATTGTTTCGGCAAATGGAGTTAGTGTGGATCCGCAGAAAGTGGAAGCTGTGGTCAACTGGGAGAGACCAGCTAGTGCGACAGAGGTACGTAGTTTCCTAGGCTTGGCAGGATACTACAGACGGTTTGTTGAGGATTTCTCACGACTAGCATTACCCTTAACAGCTTTGACAAGGAAGAATGCTAAGTTTGAGTGGTCAGATAAGTGTGAACAGAGTTTTCAGGAGCTGAAGAAGAGATTAGTAACAGCACCTATCCTGGCACTTCCTGTAACGGGGAAAGAGTATGTGATTTACTGTGACGCTTCGAGGCAAGGATTAGGGTGTGTGCTCATGCAAGAAGGAAAGGTAATAGCTTATGCGTCAAGGCAATTGAAAAAGCACGAGTGTACTTACCCTACCCATGATCTTGAACTAGCAGCAGTTGTTTTAGCATTGAAGATCTGGAGGCATTATTTGTTCGGTGAGAAGTGCCACATTTTCACGGATCATAAGAGTCTGACATATATCTTTGATCAGAAAGAGTTGAATATGAGACAGAGACGATGGCTAGAACTGATTAAAGATTATGATTGTACTATAGAATACCATCCAGGTAAGGCAAACGTAGTAGCAGATGCATTAAGTAGGAAGTCGAGACTTCCTAGGGATGCTTTATGTGGTATGCGAGCAACCTTCTTAAGTACGCTAAGAGGTTCAAAGGCGGTTGTGACTGCAGAGGATTCAGGAAGTCTCTTGGTTCAATTTCATGTCAGGCCTTCGCTTATAGCAGAGATTGTGAGGAAACAGGCCGAGGATAGGGACTTGCAGAAGAGGTTTGGGAAGTCCAAACAGGACCCAGAGGGGGAGTTTCTGATAGGAGCAGATGGAGCTATATTGAAGCAAGGAAGACTATGCGTTCCAAATATTAGTGAGCTTAAAGATGCTTTACTAGAGGAAGCTCACAGTTCAGCTTACGCTATGCATCCAGGAAGCACCAAGATGTACAAAACTTTAAAGGGATCGTTTTGGTGGCCTGGGATGAAGCGGGAGATAGCTAATTATGTTGATAAATGTTTAATTTGCCAACAGGTTAAACCAGTTAGACAGAGGCCAGGGGGATTCCTTAATCCACTGCCAGTGCCGAAGTGGAAATGGGAGCATATCACTATGGATTTCCTTTTTGGATTACCACGTACTTCTGGTGGACATGATGGTATTTGGGTAATAGTGGATAGACTCACTAAGACAGCACGGTTTATACCGATTAAAGCGACGTATACACTTGATCAGCTTGCTAAGCTATACGTCGACAAGATTGTGAGTCAGTACGGAGTGCCAGTGTCCATAGTTTCAGATAGAGATCCGAGATTTACATCTAAGTTCTGGCCTAGTTTACAGAAAGCTATGGGGACGAAATTGAATTTCAGCACAGCGTTCCACCCCCAGACAGATGGTCAGTCAGAGAGGACCATCCAGACCTTAGAGGAAATGTTGAGAGCATGTGTCCTTCAGTTTAAAGGAAGTTGGGATACCCACTTATCACTTATGGAGTTCGCTTATAATAACAGCTATCAGACTAGTATCGGCATGGCACCGTTTGAGGCTTTGTATGGAAGACCATGTAGAACTCCCGTGTGTTGGAACGAAGTGGGGGAGCGGAAGCTAATCGGACCTGAGTTGGTACAGGTTACGACAGACAATGTGAAGGTGATTAGAGAAAATCTTAAAGTAGCTCAAGATCGTCAGAAGAGCTACGCAGATAAGCGGCGAAGAGACTTAGAATTCCAGGTCGGGGATCAAGTTTTCTTGAAGTTATCTCCGTGGAGAGGTGTCCTTCGTTTTGGTCGGAAGGGTAAGCTGAGCCCTAGGTATATTGGTCCTTATCATATAACAAAACGAGTTGGGCCAGCAGCGTACGGACTTGAGTTGCCAGCAGAACTATCTCGAGTGCATGATGTCTTCCATGTGTCCATGTTGAGGAAGTATATTCCAGATTCGACACATGTGTTGCAAGCACAACCAGTTGAGCTGGAGGAAGATTTGAGCTACATAGAGGATGCAGTTCAAATCCTTGATAGGAAAGAACAGGTTCTGAGAAACAAGACGATCCCACTCGTGAAAGTTCTTTGGAGACATCACGGAGTGGAGGAGGCAACCTGGGAACCAGAAGACCAAATGAGGAAGAGTTACCCGACGCTTTTCATCTAAGGACTACTCAATTTCGAGGACGAAATTTCTTAAGAGGGAGGTAAGTTGTAAACCCGGAATCCCTCCTTGAGAATTCTTAAGAAAAAATGTATTGGTAAGCTTGTTAAAAAAAAAAAGAGAAAGAAATGTGGAATGTGTTGTATTGTTTTTTCTAAATAAAAAAAAAAAGAAGAAGAAACTAAAACAAAAGAGAAATGGAAAGTGGAAGGTGTATGTTTTGTTTTAAAAAAAAAAAAAAAAGAAAAGGAAAAAGAAATGTGGGAATGGATAAACTTTGGAGCACTCACCACCAAAAAAAATAATTAAATAAGTTTTTTTAACCCATTTTCTCCCATTTGCTTCTTTTTTATTAAAGAAAAACAGGGCATTTCGTGGGAGAGGATGAGAGAAAGAGAGGAAGGAGGATTTTCTTAGTTTTGAAGTTGAAAAAGAAAGGGAGAAGATTCAATTCAAGGTTGCATGGAAGATTTGGTGATCAATCCTGCTCACTGCTGATATTTGGGTTGTTTTGAGCTCCACAAGAAGAATTAAGAGGTGAGGTTTGATTTTCTGGAAAGTTAACTCATTTTCAAACAAATTTCGTGAAGGAAGCTTGAGCAAAATCGGATGTTATGTTAATGATTTGTGAAGAGGGATTTGAAGGAATGTTTTTGCTGTCAAATCCGGGGAACCTCTGTTTTTTTGGATGTTCTGATCTGTGGACTTCGAATTAGAAGATGTATTAGGTATGGTTGGAAAGATGATTTAATTTCCTATAACTTTCATGAAGAAGTCGTGGTTAGACATTGACTAGAAGTTGCTTTAAAATTCATGTTAAGTTCGGGGTGCAGCAGGGAAACGAGTCTGGAAAGTGCAGAAACCTATTTTGTAGGAAGTAGCTTTCGAAGTATTTACGGACATATCCTTTAGGAATTTCAATTTCATTCCTTCAGATAAGTTTTAGAGGGTTCAAAAAGTAAGAGTTTGGTATAAAGAACATCATTTTTGAGCAAGTAGTGGAAAAGTTATAGGTGTGTGAGTTTAGGGTATAAAATCTGTAAAGTGCAGGAAATAGATGGGAGGGTTTTTTTGCAACCCTAGGCCTTAAGTTCGTGAGGTCAAGATTCTAATGCTTGGTTTTGTTTATTTGGCAGGCCAAGAAGAAATAGGACAAATTTACGGACCGAGAATCTAATATTAACGCTGTGAGTGACAAAATGAATTCTGAAAATAAATTCTATGCTTGAACTTGTGTTCATGAAAAGAAAAGACTTCCTAAGAATGATGTAGCTTAAAGATTTATGGTCTCTTGAACACATATTCATAAGCATATATGGTTTCCTAAAAATGATTTAAATTGTTCGTTGTGAGCATATGTTTACTGATTTTCTGAAATTAGAAGAAATACCTTAATTCCAAGTCTACATGTGTTAGCAAGAACTGTTAAAGGTTTTCATGTGTTTCTCTGAGACCTGAATGAGTTAATGGTTGAGATACTGACCCCGAGGTTGTATAGTACCGTGTGCACACAGGTCATTTTCTGTTGTCGACGTTGAGTGTACTCTGTGACAACCATGCTGTCGTGAGTGCTGGGCGAGCCCCACTACGACAAAGACGATGGGAGTGTTGGGCGGGCCCCACTACATCGTAGAATGAACATTGATTGTACTGGGCTAGTCTTACACAACTAATTTGTCATATGTTTAAAATGATTAATATTTTTGACACATTTGCTGGACTTCTGTAAAAGCTATTGATGTTATATGTTATGATTTACGAGTTAATAGTTTTAAACTCAGTCACTCACTGAGCTTCCCAGCTCATTCTTTCAATGCTTTTCCAACTTTTCAGGTAGAGATCGAGCTCCCAGTGCCTGAGATCCTGCCATCGCCGCCGAGGGTTTTCAGAGTTAGATACTTTGTACGTGGGTGGTATTATATAGCGAGTCTGCTCGTAGTGTAGATATCTTAAAAGGAACGTATAGTTTCATTTGTGTATGCACTAGTGGTCGTGGTTGTGTAAACAACGAGTGGTTGTGTTTGGATTGTTCAAGTGAGGTTTTGAACTATATCTGCTCCGTGTGCATATGTAGAAATTTTCCAGGGTTCCGCTGTGTGATATGTAAAGTATTTCGTTTACAGGTATGGTTTGTTTATCAGGAATTAAAAGGGTCATAGGTATCGTTAAGAAGTGAAACGATGCCTGTTGGCTTCACCCCTTCCTCCGGGCTAAGATAACAGGTAGTTCGGGAGGGGGTGTGACAATAAGTAACTCTTGAGAGCTAGATCTAACAACCTTGTTGAGGAACAAGACCATTAGATCTAAAACCCAAAACCCCCAAAATCAACATGGTTTCATCCCAAGGAAGAAGATAGAAACGAATTTACCTTGATGATTAATATAAAGAGTAGAGAACACTTGTTTCTAAACTCAAGATTCGAATCACTCCACAAGTAGTTTGATCAAAGCTACTTGAATGATCCTAGCATGCAAATCTAAACACAAGATATGCAAAGAAAGTTGCTCATGACCTTTAGGCTCAAAAGACTCAATTTCATTGAAACATCATCAAAACAAATCTTCTTTCAAGAAAACAACATGGATGGCTATTTATAGCCTTCAAACTAACCCTAGAGTAACCTATAGTCAATTGAAGGGTTGTAACTCTCTTTCCATCAATACCATGATGACCACTACCTAAATTGTAACCTAAAACATTGAAATGAAAACTTTAAAACTGAAAATTACATAAAAGCTCTCTTAAATCCGAGAATTTAAACTTCTGTCAACCATTCTAGTCTTTGTAACCTCCAAAGGTGTAAATGAAGCTCCACTTGAAGTAACTTGAAGTGTAGTCCATCAATCGATGCTTGACTTGCATTAAATGAAGCTTGAGATGCTCTTGAGTTCATTTAATTGCAACTTAAGTTTCTTCAATGCAACTTGACTTTAACTTTAATGCAACTTGAGTGATGCATAAATGAAGCCTCGGTGCATTTAATGCAACTCCATTTTGAGTTCTTCTTTATTCTTGACTAGTGTTGTAGGATTCATATCACTTGGTTTGCTAGGTAGTAAGACTATCTTCTTTCCATGCCAAGTAAATTCATATGTGTTTTCTCTCTCTTTGTGGATGGCCGAAAGATCAAATTGCCAAGGCCTACCAAGCAAGATGTGGCAAGCATCCATGTCGACGACTTCACAAATGATTTGGTCTTTGTAATCCTTCCTAATGGATAATGGGATAGTGCAAATGTCAGTAATAGTTACCTCATCCCCTTTCTTGATCCATCCTATTTTGTAAAGTTTAAGATGAGGTTCTATGTTCAATCCAAAAGCCTTTACTAATGCTTTGGACACAATGTTTTCACAACTCCCACTATCTATTATTATATCACCTACTTTGTTATTCATGGTGCATCTTGTCTTGAATATTGAGTGCTTTTGAGTTGTATTCATCTCCATTCTTGTATTTAATAAAATCCTTTGAAGCATGCAAATTACTCTTTCACTGTCATCTCCTTCTTCTGAATTTTTTTCTTCATGTCCACTGTTGTAAGTTTCTTGTTCGAAACCTTCTTCTACCAAAGCAGTCTTTTTTCTTTCTGGACATTCATTAGAAAAATGACCGATTTGTCCACAGCTATAACATTTCTTTGAACTCAACATTCTTGCATATGGATTTTCTGGTTTGGTAGTTGTTTTTTTGTGTTTATAGGTTGCACATTGTACTTTTCACTTTCATTCTTTAGATAGTTTGATCTAGATGTTATCTTCGATTCTACTCCTCCTTCGTAGGCTTCGTTTGTTTGCTCCCAATTTCTGTTGGCTTGCTTAAAGTCTCCTCTTGAATTAGATGTTGTGCGGCTAAATGATGTTTTTCTTCCCCTTACTCCAATTAGGAGTTCTTTGATTGTCATTCCAGCTTGGTTGTCTATGGCCTCCACTTCTTTCTTTCTTGATTTTCTTCTCAACCTTCAAGGTCATTGCTACAGCTGCTCGAATTCCTCCTAAAGGAAACAAGTCAATTCGATCTTAAATTTCTTCTCGAAGGTGATGAATTTACCATGCTACATATTGATACTCAGATTCTGACAAATCATTTCTTGCATTCAATCGGTACCACTCACTCGTGTATTCATCTATTGTTTGATTATATTGCTTACAATCTTGATATGATTGATACAAGATTTGCTCATAATTGTTAGGTAAGAATCTTGCCTTTAACATCTTCCTCATTTTTTCCAATCTTTCATTGCTTTCTTGCCCATTTTTCTTCTATTTTAGGTTAATTCGTCCCACCATGTTGCTGCCCCTTCTTTCAATTTGTATTTTACCAACTTAAATTGTCTTTTTTTCAAGGATATCCATGCATTCGAAGAAGTCTTCTACTTGCTTGAACCAATCTAAGAAATTTTCCATGCCTAATCGCCCATCAAAGTACGACAAATCAATTTTCAACTTGTATCCCTTGTCCTTCTCTTTATATTTTCGTCTTCTCCTTGTTCTTGAACCATCATCATCACTTTCTTCATCACTTGAAAGATCGGAAGTTTCACTAATGGATGATGAATCTAATTTTTGGATTTTTTTTTCCTTCCTTTTCCTAGTTTTTTTGTGATTCTTGGAGCCTTTCTTGGAATTTTCTTCTCTGGAACTTTCAACTTCGTGGTTGGAAAATTCTTCGTTTTTTCCTCTTTGTGTTTTGAGCCTTTCTTTTTCTTACTTTCATACTTCTTTGCAAATATATCAACCGGTTCTTCATCCTTATTTCCTCCAGTTTTGCCCGTTGAATTTTCTGCAACTTTCTCTTTTCCTTTATCAATTTGTGCACTGAGTTTAGTTGTTTTCCCTCATTAATCCTCTAAAAAGTTTTGTAGATCTTCAACAGCTTCTTCTACTCTTATCATCCATTTGGTTAACAAAGGAAGGATTTGGATATCGAGCACAATTGCATAAAGCTCGTTGAAATAGGTCTCTTCCTTACCCAATTTCGATTTCTTGGTGTTGATCATCCTTCTTAGCTAGATCTTGATTCAAGCTCTGATACCAATATTGGTGGAGCCAAAAAGCCTTATGGCGGTATTTTATTAATCTCTCTAAAAAAAAGTGTTACAAAAGTGGAAGCCATAGCCTTTATATATAGGCTTAGCTAATGGGCTTTAATTACATGGGTGGCTAATCATATTAACCACAATAACTAACAACCTAGCTAAGAAAACAAATAAAATAAAATACTTAAGCTAGATTACAAAGAGAACCCTAAATAATCTAACTAACCTACATCAGTTTGGCTCATAGTGGACCCTATATTGTAATTCTCAATTGTCTCTTAGTTATAATCATTCTTCCATTGCTTCATTCCATTTGGACAACCGAAGTGAAGTATTAGCATGTTTTTAATACCGAAAGGATTAGGGTGTGTGGAAATCCCAAGAGGAACGAGAGTGTTAATTAATAGGGTGTTTTAGACATAAAATAAAATACCCACTCGTGGGCTAAATAGGTCGGGTTTTATACTAATGAATCTTATGTAGAAATATGAGGGTTCATTGTGCTTAACATCCTTCTTGAAAGAGATAGGATAAGTAGGTATCTATGCTTAGTTGAGAAGAAAATCGTTTCTGCATTGCTAATTCATGAGATGAACATCATATAGAAAGATCTAGAGCCAAGACTGTTTTTCTTCCTTGCGTTAGTCTTTTATTTGTGTTAGTGTTTTTACCTATGCGTTGAAGTTGTTTTAGCTGCTCACCGTTGTTCTGAAAATCTGCTGTGAAAAAGGTTAAGTGGGGTCTTGAGTAAAATATTATTCCACGTGGTTCGATCCTCTCTAAGCTTAATCCAACCTTTATTCATCCTTAAATATACTTTGCAAAGAACTTTGTGAGTTAGTACGAATAGACGAGTTCAATCCTATAGGAATTAGGACAAAAAGTTAGATTAACTTTTTTCATAAACCTAAGGTTATTTTTGAGGAACCAAAAACTAGATTAGAAGGCATCTTGGGACCATAAAGGAGTCCAAAACGTGCCAAGAAGACATTTTGAGACCTTACAAAACTAAAAATATACATACAAGGCATTTAGGGATCTTCATTGTTAAATGGAACTAAAATTGTCTAACCTTCAATGATATTAAGGCAATGTGAATCTGTAAATTCTTTGACTCCATCATTTTTTGCACTAACCTAGATCGAAGTGCATGCAGAGCATTTTGGGACTTTTTGAAACTAAAAGAGTGCCTGAAAAACATTCCATCCCCAAAGTTTATCTAGATTAAAAAGGATCTTAAGGTCATGTGTTGTTTAGAGGTAGTTTGAATACGATCTAACCAACCAAAGATCGATAATTGGTTCAAGAACAACTTCTAGAAACTTGTAAAGATCGAAGAATACTTCCAAAGAAGTGATTCAAATATGATCTAACCTACTAAAGATCAAAAAATGGTTCAAGAAAACTTCTAAGAACTTGCAAAGAACGAAGAATGCTTCCAAAGAAGTGGTTCAAATATGATTTAACGTACCAAAGATCGAAAAATGACTCAAGAACAATTTCCAAGAAGTTCTAAAGATCCAACAACTTCTAAACAAGTGGTTCAACTATGATCTAACGTACTAAAGATCGAAAAATGACTCAAAAATAACTTCCAATAAGTTCTAAAGATCCAACAACTTATAAACAAGTGGTTCAACTATGATCTAACCTACCAAAGATCCAAGAAAAGTTTAATAACTTTCCAGAACTTCTAAAAGTCGAAGAACACTTCCAAATAAGTGGTTCAAATATGATCTAACCTACCAAAAATCGAAAAAATGGCTCAAGAACAACTTCTAAGAAATTCTAAAGATCCCACAACTTCGAAACGAGTAGTTTAATTATGATCTAACCTATTAAGAGGTTCAAGAACTTCCAAAAACCCAACAATTATAAATTTATAAATTATAATTTTAATGTCTAATTTGTATGTCTAATTTGTATGTCTAATTAGTTTTTCTACTCCTTGCATGTCCAATTTGCATCATATTCATGTATAATTTGCTTCATTTTAAGATCCTATTTGATAATCATTTTGTTCTTAGCTTTTATTTTTAAACAGTGTGATTGTTTTCTCACCATTTATTTACCATGATTTCACCTCTATTAAAGAAAGTTTGAATTTTTAGCCAAATTCCAAAAACAAAAACTTTTTTTTTTTTTTTTTTTTTTTAGTTTTCAAAACTTGGCTTGAATTCTGAAAACATTAACAGGAAGTGGATAACAAATCAAAGAAACTCATAAGTAGAAGTACTATTTATAGTCTTAATTTTTTTAAAATAAAAACTAAAACTAAAAATCAAATGATTATCAAACATATCTAAATTTTTAGCCATAGTTTTGTGTCTTTTTTTTTTTTTTTTAATAAATACCTCGTAACCATCTTATTAAGGAATAAAAGGTGCATCAACACCAGAAAAAGAAATAGAACCATCAGTGGGAGATGTAGCCCCACCAAGGTTTGACAAATGCTCAATATCTAAAGAATTTAGATCGTCAAGCCAGGCTGGAAAATTTTCATACAAAAAATTATTGCAATCTAAATGGCACCCATAATCTGCCAAGTGGTGGTGAGCTAAACCATTACTTTCTCTTGGGATATATTGAAATGAAGACACATTTCTTGTGGAAGCAAGCTGTCTGGTCAAATCATCTTCTTCCCTTCTTAGAAGTTTAATTAAGTTACTGACATCTCCTTCCACCTGAATTCGAGTACCAGAAGCTATATGAGTAATGCCCGAAGTCCTTCACACATCGCATTTGCTTCAAGTCAGGCAACCTTCCATTGACTTCTGATGCTCGAACATCCTGCACTCCTCATTTTTCCTCTGAGAACCCAACCAACTCCTCCTCTATTGAACTTATAATTCCAGGCCTTTGTTTCTACAGCTCTTCCACTCGTGTGATCTACGGTCTGGCAGCACCCTATGATCTCATATTCCTTCATTGAATGCTGCTAGACCACACGAAAAACTGACATGGACCGTTAAATGTAACACCCACCTGTATGACATGGAAAAAATGAAAACATGGATGTCCATCAAAAAAAAAAATTATGTTTATCAATTTAAAAAAGGGAATAAAGGAAAAATGGGACACGATCAGTCGGGAATGGAGTAAAAAATGGGGCATAATCTAAATTATTGAGAGCACAAGGGCCTGCCATTGAAAGGGTAAAGTAGAGGAAGCAGAACCAGAGGAACAGCATGGACGAAGGGGGAAGCATGGTGTTAATGGAGGAAAAATAAGAAATCTGAGTGGAAATGGAGATGGGTAGTGGAGAAATTGGTGAATTAGTTGGAGTAGGATTTTAGATCAGCAATGGTGGTTGAGACTGAGAGAAATTGACAGATGGCAAACAAGATCCTAAACTCCCTGACACCTTCAAAATCATAATTTAGTCTTAGCAGATCATTTTTCCACAGGGTTTTCTCAAATATAATCAATGGGTTTTGTTCAAACAAGGTTTTCAGGCGATTTCAAAGTCTCAATAACCCACACGTTCATCGAAACAAACAAATTAGGCATAAAAATGGTAGCCAAATCCCTAAACAAACCCACCCCAGTGAACATCCCCCAGAACTCTTACTGGAACCTCGATGGTCATTCCAGCAGTGACATTCTGTCACAAAGTCAGACTCTTTGCCTCCAAAACCACTCCTGTCAACTCCGAGCTCATCCCCACTGGCGAAATTGCCATCCTCCAAGAAACCCCTTTCGATATCACAACCCCACGACAGATCGACTCGCAAATCAACGACATCAACTACGTTGTCGACAACACTGGGAGCCAACATTTGAAAAAAGTTGCAGAGGTTGAGGAAAATGTTTCAAGGAGGAAGATGGAGTTGTGGAGTAATCAGCCTAGAGTTCAGTTTTACACTGGGGTTAGCTGAAAGATGTAAAGGGAAAAGATGGTGCTGTGTATAAGAAATTTGCAGGGAATGGATGTGCTTGGAGACTCAGTTTTCAAATTCAATGGTGATTGAGAGAGAGATGGTTGGGATATTTTTGAAATAACTCAAAAACCCTTAGCCTTGAATGTTCAATCTTCACGTCAGTTTTTCGTTTGGTCTACCAAGGATAGAGGCATTTTTTAATGTTTTTGAAATGTCAAGTGTATTTTTAAAACTTTTTAAAGTTCATGAATATTTTTGAATCGATACCTATAGTTTAGAAATATTTTTTATAATTTAGCAAAAAAAAAAAATCAGTTATCAAAATTAAGAATTCTATTACTAGCGAGAGATAATTTTCGCTACCAATTTCTTAGAGAGAAAAGAGTGTTAACAGAGAATCTGAATCTGATACTGTAAATCATCAATTAAAAATAGAGAGAGAACTAGCGTTTAATTCATATGAGATTTTAGAAACAAATTGCACAAACTGGCAATGCCATGTCTTCTTTTTCATTTCACTTCGATACAGATTGCAGTTTTCTGCCTTTTGACAAAAGAACGAACAGAGCTACAGCCTCAAATCAAAAAAAATATCGAAAAGAAATTTATGGAAAAAATAATGATCAGAAGACCAACTACAGCTACTAAATATGTCGCCACTCATTTTTTGAACAAACAGACTTTTCTTTCTGGATATCTGGAATAAAGGAAAGATAAAAGGTGTTTCAATCTTTCATAAAACTCAGCAACAGACTCACTTGGCACTGGCAAGCTGAGTTCGGAGGAGCTTTGCGGCAGCAACCATGTTCTTGAGGGCAGGATTCACCTCAGCATACTTGCGAGTTTTGAGACCACAGTCAGGATTGACCCATAAGATGTTGGTCTCGAGCACTGCAAGCATCTTGTTGATCCTGTCTGCAATCTCTTCGGTTGAAGGTATTCTGGGGGAGTGAATGTCATACACACCGGGGCCAATTCCAGCACCATACTTCACTCCCTCCCGGAAGACTGACAAGAGCTTCTCGTCGGAGCGAGAGTTCTCAATCGTAATCACATCGGCATCCATATCAATGATGGATTGGATGATATCGTTGAAGTTGGAGTAGCACATGTGAGTGTGAATCTGTCAAGATAATGAAATATTAGGCCAATCAAACATATTATAAACTGTTAAGGGTAATGAAAATCTGAGTGGTTAGTGTAGTAAACCTGAGTCGTGTCTTGAACACCACAGTTCGTGATACGGAAAGAGTGAACAGCCCAATCCAAGTAGAAAGCTTCCTCAGACTTCCTGAGAGGCAATCCTTCTCTTAAAGCAGCTTCATCGATTTGGATGACATTAATGCCAGCCTTCTCAAGATCCTCAACCTCGTCCTTGATGGCCAAGGCAATCTGATAGCATGTTTCGAACCTAGGAGACGATAATATTCACAAGCATTAGGCAAAAAGTATGGCATGAAGGGGAAAAAAAACAAACAACTACAGTAGCTTCTTTCAGCTTAAGCGTGTGGAAGCATTATCTTCTATTACCTTGGCTGGTCAACTCTAACAAAGGACCAGTTGAGAATGGTGACAGGGCCAGTGAGCATTCCCTTCATTGGGCGGGCCGTCATACTCTGAGCTGCGGTAGACCAGAAGACAGTCATGGCTTTCGGGCGGCTCACATCACCGTAGATGATTGGAGGCTTCACGCAACGGGATCCGTATGATTGCACCCAACCGTTGACGGTGAATGCAAAACCTGACAACTGCTCCCCAAAGTATTCAACCATATCGTTCCTCTGCAGTGAGGATGAAATTCACGTTAGAAGGGGCAAAATGAGAATGAGAAAAGAATACTACAACCTCCGCTCAACAAAAACAGTGCTCTTGATTTCCTCCTCAACAAATAACTCACCTCGGGCTCTCCATGAACTAGGACATCAATGTCAAGCTCTTCTTGGAGTTTGACAACCTTGCTAATTTCCTCCTTAATAGCCTTCACATATTCCTCCTCGGAAATCCTAAAGGAAAGCTCAAAAAATGCAAACATTAGAAATAGGATTACGATATTTTTGAACTTCAAAGAAAGCTGGCATTAATTTTTACTCACTTGTTAGCTTTGTATTCACGACGAACCCTCCTGAGTTCAACAGTTTGAGGGAAGGAACCAATGGTGGTGGTTGGAAGGATTGGAAGATTAAGCTTCTTCTGTTGAGCATCAAGTCTTGCACTAACATTTGTAGCACGGCGGTGATCAGAGCCCTTCAAAGCAGCAGCCTGCACAATCAAAAAGCAATTCATCAGTTAATGCAATCCCTGCAAACACCTTACAGATAAGAAATGGATGTATCTACATACCGCTTTCTGAACAGCCTCATTGGTCACCCTTGGGGATGACTTCCTTGAAGCATGAGCTTCAGCGTTAGCGGCAAAGAATGCCTGAAAGGAAAAAAAAAATCATAAGCTCATGAGTTGGTGCTCATCAATTTCAAAAAGCTAAGTACCATGGGAAGAACGTTCAAGAAATAATGCTAAGTTAGCAACCTTAATGGCCAAAACATTGTGGATCTGCTTAGATACTAGATATCAGGTAGACTTAAAATCACTTTACTGGGAAATAGTATTTTCATCATAATGTGGAATTGAACAATTCCCAATTATCAGCTGTAAAGGGTAAAGGATTTTAAGCCCATTAGTTTAATTACTAGTGTGTTTAAAATTCTGGCCAAGGTCTTGGCAAACAGATTAAGGAAAGTTCTCCCAGGGGGGCCTTCACTGCAGGAAGATCAATCTTGGATCAGGCTCTTATAGCCAATGAGGTTATTGAGGATTATAGAAGTCGTATGCGCGGGGGTTATTTTCAAGATCGATTTTGAAAAAGCGTGATCTTCACGTGATAAAGTTTTGGCTGAAAAAGGTTTTGGTTACAACTAGAGGTTGTGGATTTGGAGTTGCAATAGGACTGTCAGGTATGCTATCTTGTGGTCTTGTTAGTACACTAGATCGCTGTGGGGTGGCTTCTTCGAGAAGTTTACCTTCAGCTTGGCCTGGCCGAGGAGTTGCAGGCCCATACTGGAGGAGTTTCTTTCTCATGCCCCCTATCGCAAAAAGGGTCGCCCCGACTGTGGTGTGCTTTTCTTTGTGCTATCGTGTGGGATCTCTAGGGGAAAGAAAGAATAGGATTTTTAGATATCACGCCTCTCTTTGCGTCTCCGTGTGTAAATATTTTTGAAATTATCTGTTAGGCCTACTTTTACTTGATTTGAGTCCCTTTTTAGGTTGGGCTTTTCTTGGGGTGTTTTTTTTTTATTCCCGTGTATTCTTTCATTTTATCTCAATGAAAGCATGGCTTTTTACCAAAAAAAACCCAATTATCGGCTGATTACAATTGACAAACCACAACACAAAAGGTTAGATATCAAGGTCTAAAAACACAGCTTACACCTTCCAGAGATAAATTTCATCAGAACCAAGAACATACCTCATCCTTTTCACCAGCCAAAGCCTTTGCCAATGCATTAACTTCAACAATCTTTTGAGCAGCAAAAGCTAGCCATGATTTTATTTCATTGTCCAACTTGGTTTCATTGACAAGGTCCACAGCAGTGTGAAGAAGTGAGCAGGAGGTGGAGACAACAAGATTATCTGCATTTTTTTTTTTTTTTGGAGATTTTATTGGAGGGGGAAGGAATCAGTAAAAAAGCACTCTCAAATAATAATAATAATAATATCAGGCACCATGTACCAACATAGTAATACAAATATAAGCAAAAGAATATCACCTTTACCCACAATGGCAGCCAGTTCCTCCAATGTACTAACTGAAGCAGCAAGATCATTGGCCCAAATGTTCCTTCCATCAACCACTCCAGCAAAAAGGAACTTTCCCTTGGGGAAATCACCCTTAATCAAATCAAGTGTCTTAGCACCACGAACCAAATCAAATCCATAGGCAGTGACACCCTTCAAAGAAGAAAGGGTCTTGTATGCCTCGGCAGGGACATCAGCAAAATATGTCTCAACAAGAACATTCAAGCTAGAGAGAGTTGATTCTAGTTCAGCATATGCATCCGAGAAGGCTTGCAATTGGTGAGAATCAAGATCCCGCACCAGTGTCGGCTCATCAAACTGAATCCAAGTAGAGCCTGCCGCTTTAAGGTCAGAAATAACCTCCCTGAAAAGTTATCCACCATTAATATGTGAAAAGAGAACCATTATGGGAAGACTCTGTTATGTCTAGATAGAGTGACGATTCTTTACTTGTAGACAGGAAGGATCTTGTCAAGAAGGGAGAGAAGGGAGAAGGTCTTGTCAACACCCTTTGCAGGTTTAGAGAGCAACAAGTATGACACGGGGCCAACAAGAACTGGAACAGTGTCTACTCCAAGCTGCACAAGTAAAATACATTTTTTACCTCAATTATTAAGTTGAAATATGCCCAAATCAGATTTCTAAATGTATAGAGTCATATAAGGAATCAGGTTTATTTAAGCCATTAAAGCATGTCGATACATTCAAAATACAATACTCTTTTTTTACTCTTTTTTTTTTAAGAACAATCACCCCAAATATTTAGAACAACACTTACAGCCTTGGCTTCTTTGTATTCATCCACTGCCTTGTGGGAAGCATAAGAGAAGTTCACCTCTGGGCCCAACTCAGGGACAATGAAGTGGCTGCATGATTGCATTGACAGGGTTAATTATAGCAATGTCATAATGTTGGAACTGCATACTGATAATGGATCTTCCTTCCGAAAGTAAATGGGCTGGTGGTTACTCACTAGTTTGTGTCAAACCACTTGGTCATTTCCATAGCTGGTACAGATGCATTTCCTCTAGCCATGGAGAAGTAGGTATCGAAACCAATCTCACCACCGGTCCAACCATATCTAGGAGGAACGGCCCCAAGCAATGCAGTGGTGTCAAGCACCTGATCATAGTATGAAAAAGTGTTGCTGGGGATGTATTTGATCCCGGCACCAGACATCTGTTTCCAGATGGATGACCTCAGATCTGCAGCCACCTTCTTCAGATCTTCAGCGGTGGTCTTGCCATCCCAAAATGATTCAAGAGCAAATTTGAGCTCCCTCTTGGGGCCCATACGAGGATACCCAACAATGTGAGATGCCATTGTTCTGCTGCTCAAGAGATGGCAGACGTAAATAAATTCAATTAAGCCTAAATCCGACAAATCAATAAGCAACAGAAATTGTTATCAACAGCACGTTAAAGTATCATGCAATTTGAAGCGAGCAAAAATGATGTGATTTACAACTGCACTGCATTCACGTCAATTAGTAAAGGTCTTAAGAAGCAACAAATGTAAGATGGTGTTTGAAAGAACAAAACATACAAAGAAAGAAATGGAGTGGTGATATGAAATTCAAGTGAAAAGTGGTCAGCTATACATGGAGAAGAGATCAGATCCAATACTTGAAATAGGAAATACCCATTAAAATACATCAGATCTAAAAACACACGTCTTCAAGAAAAACAAAAACCCCACCAGATCTACACCACAAAACGCACAGAAAAGCATATTCAACGACAGAGTAGAATCGGAACAAGTCATCACAAGCCATAAAGACGAACGCATTGGAAAGCAGAAAAGGAGAGCGAATGAAGAAGATGAGGCGTAACAAACAAGAAAAGCAAATGAAGGAAGAGTGGATGTGAATTGAAAATAGAGAGAAAGAGAAGAAGTAGAGCATAAATGGGAGCGAACCTTGAGAAGTGGATCACCGACAGAGGCTCCCCGTGGAGAAGAGAAGAGAAGAGAAAGAGAAAGGAGAATGGGGGGAGCCACAGACACAAACTACAAAGGAAAGAGAGAAGGCGCGAGTTGGAAGAAATGGAACGAAGCTTATTTATAGAACTCAGAAGTCAGGAGATCTGGGAAATCGGAAGGGAGAGCCGGTGGGTGAGAAGAAGAGAACCAATGATGTGTATTTTTCTTTTTAATCTTATAATGTTATTGTTATTATTATTATTAGTGGTAGAGCGAGAAAATCTGAGATGGTAAATTATTATGCGGTGAAGAGTAAGAGAGGGGGGTTGGTGACTTGGTGTTGTGGATGAATTCTTCAAAAAAAAAAAAAGTAAGAGGGAGGGAGTGGGGTTGTTGTGCTTGTGAATGAATAATCATTTAGAGACTTTTTGGAATATTGAGTAGATTATAATAACATGAATTATAATAGTCTCTGAAATTATATAATATTGTTTAAAATGCAGAATTGTTTAGTCTAAAATTATAGTAGTTTGTGTTTGGGGTGCAGAGTATTCCAGAGGTTATTATAACACACGACCCAAACAGCTCCTTAGTTTTTTATTTTTAGTTTTTGAAAAGTTTGTTTGTTTTCTCGTCATTTCTCTACAATTAGTTTTACCTCCTTTAAGAAAATATTTGAATTCTTAGTCAAATTTCAAAAACCAAAACAAGTTCTTAAAAACTATTTTTTTAGCCCTGTCGAGCCTAAGTATTTGGTTTTTGATTTTTTGTTTTTAAAAATCAAGTCTATAAATACTACCTCCACTTATGGATTTCCCTGTTTTGTATCTACTTTTTCTATTTTCAAAAACAAAGCCAAGTTTTGAAAACTAAAAAAAAAATAGTTTTCAAAAACTTGTTTTTATTTTTGTTTTTGGAATTTGGTTAAGAGTTCAGATATTTTCTTAAGAAAAATGAAATCTATTGTAGAGAAATGATGAGAAAACAAACACAATTTTTAAAAACCAAAAACCTAAACCTAAATGGATATCAAATGGGACCTTAATTTTTCATTTCTGTGTTAGAGAAAACTATAGGAAAAATTCTAATACTATGTAAAATGGAAAAGTTTTCATACTACTTTCATTTATTACTTGTCATTATAGTTGCATTTAATATGTAACGACCCTAAAACCAAGATAGATTAGACAAGAAATAATAACTAAGTAACATCACTTATGCTTGAAATTTTGGTAGCATAACGACGTAAACTCAAGAAACTGAAAATTTATGAGAACCTAGAAAAACAAATACACTTCTATAAGCCAGACACAACGGCTCATCATCCATCACACTACAAGCAAAAAGCTAAGTCCAACCCAAACACAAATACGAGCGCCTAAGGCAAACTACTAAGTATGAGAGAAACAAAGGAAACTATACGTTACAAGACTAGAATACAAAACTTAATAACAACACTAGGGAAGTAATTCTAGAAACGTCTCCACAACCTCGCTAGATCGTCTCCTCCATCGCTCGCTTCGCGACTGTGCACCACCTGAAAAGACACGAAACAAAGTAGCAAGAGTGAGTATAAATTTACTCAGTAAGCAGCCTACCTAGGGATCCAAAGCTCCGAAACACACAACGAGTTATCTGATTCGATCATGTCAATTCCTCTTACAACACAATGGACTCAACTACTAGCTATTCACTCACCTATCCCATCCACTCCCTCTCCAGCCAAAACAATGAGTCATGCGACCTACAAACGAGGTGTCGACTTCCCCTAAAACAAGCATAGCACAATGAAGGACGCAGCCAAAATGGTGGGGATTCGCCCCTAAGCAAGCACATCTTGATGAAGGAAAGCAACTCTCACGTCAATCATAATGGGGATTCGCCCCCAAGCTAGCACAGCTTGAAGAAGGAAAGCAACCCTCACACTAATCACAATGGGGATTTGCCCCGAAGCTAACACAACTTGGTGAAGGAAAGCAACCCTCACTCTAATCATAATGGGGATTCTCCCCTAAGCTAGCACACAACATGAAGGAAAGTAACATTCACACTAAATACAGTGGGGATTCACCCCTAAGCTAGAATAACGAGAAAAGGAAAACAACCCTCATGCCAAGCACATCTCTCAACAACCTAGGAAGCATACTCATATGGGAAAATGATAAGTGGTGCCAACCAACGACCATTTTTTCTCACTCGCAACACACTTAGAACTCTAAGGGGTATATACCACGCCTAGCCACTTAACAAGTCATAAATCTCTCCCACAAATCCAACCTAGGGATCTTAAGTACAACCAGAAACACAAACTCAACAATGAACAAACTAGGCAAATATGGTTCGAGTACAAGATCGGGTAACCAATGCCTTACGATTGGTTCATCTAACAACAAAGGATTCTCAGGGCCCACCTCGACGAGCAAAAAAATTCACTAATCGTGATTTTCCACTAACCATAAATGATGAATCTCGAGCATAGGCTCGCGCATAAGCTCAACAACATCTTTAAATAAGACCCTCGCTCAATCGTGGCTCCTACGCACGCTAGCGGCATACTTCCCTAAGCAGTTCCCTTCCAAACTAACCTCCTAATCATGCTAGGAACTCTAGCAGTCATTATTTTTCTCATTCACGCTCAAGCCCCACTACAACCTGTTAGGTATAACAAGTCGTCATGAACCATTCCAACACAAGAATCATGGATAATGGCCCAGAACATTGTATACTTTTAGGGGGTTCTAAATTGCCACCCAGTTCACCCAACGAGTCAAGCGTCCTACACCAGTCAACACACCCAACAATGCAAGGAGCTAAACCTTATACAACCATTCAAGCGTTTTAGGCACCCTGTACTCAAACAAACCCCCAAACATCTCAAGCAGACACTACTTAACCACCTAGTCCAATAGCTCAAGCATTCGGAATTCCACAACTAGCCAAACATCTCAGACAGTCCAGACATTTATGCTCATTCCTTTTAAATCCACTATCCACACATTCGCACTTAACAAAGAAGACACAAACACGCTCACACATGTGTTCCAAAACCCACTCCGTAACCAAGCTCTAAAAGTTGTTCCAAACCAACTACTTACAAGCACGTAACACAAGGTTAGGTCCCTCCGAGCACCATACCAAAAATCATGCAAGCTAGCTAGTCAAAATAGCCATGGAACCCCTTTAAATTTCAAGACAAAGTATAAAAATCTAAACCTCATACTTGAGGAGTTTACTAGGCGCGTCTTACGATAGCCAACATGCTAAAGCGCATACTTGCAAGAACATACTCTTCACCAATCAGTCACACAAGCATCACAAAAATCCAAGAATTTCGTATACAAAGCATTAAGAAGTTATTCAACTAGGCTACTTACCTCAAACAATGATTATAAGCAAAACTGGTCATTGTCTAAAACAAATTCTTACACAAACCTGAAAATTTTCAACATCAGTCTACAACTTGTCATTCCTCTTAGAGGATTTCATTTTAATTGAGGTTACTTCCTTACCTAGAATAAAGCCCAAACAGTTCAAAAATCCACTACGACCTCAAATCTTGATTAAACAGTTTAAAACTACACACAACAAGATCCCTGGTCAACTGAAATCGTGTGGGCTTTTAGAAAAAAAAACTTTTGAATAAAAAAAATCTCCAGTCTAGTGCAAGTGCACATTGTCAAACAAGTTGTAAAGAAAATATTCCAAAGTATCGATCCCACAGAGAATGGATACCACAAAATCCAAAATGAAGGCAAATATGTTCACACAAACCTCGGTAACCAATATTAAATAATTGGGAAAGTTGTAAGTGTACTAAAAATCAAATGGTAAAAAAATGGAATCCGAATATGTTTTTGCCCCTTAGAAAAGAATTGTGACCTAAAATGCAATTGCAATCTTTACTCAAACACCAAGCAATGTAAATCGGGTTCAACTTCTATTCGATTTTAATGGAAAAACCTTTAGAAGCCTAAGTGATTAAACCATATGTCTATGGCTAATACAAACTTAGTTTAATGCCAACACAACCCTTGGTCTTAGAGGTTTTACCTTATGTCTAGGGTAAAAAATAAGTGCTTATTGAAGGAGTTAATATTAAGAAAGCGGAAGAAATTTCAGATCTCGAGCACTCAAAGTACATCAATTTAACCAAACAAAAACATGCTCAAAACTGGAAAAAACCAGAAAGTATGAACACATACCTTTGTAGCTCAAATTCTCCAAATTCTTTGTAAATCTTGGATCACCAACAATACTTGGACCACCACTAGAGTCTTCCCTACTATTCTCAGCCCTTGGAATGGATTGTGGGATCTTTGATTGAGAGAAATTGGGAGAAGAATGAGTAAAGATAAAAAAGCTAGAGAGTTTTCTACAAAAATCTCTTGTTTTTCTAATCACCTTTCTCCATTGTGTTTCTTCTCATTTATAGGCACTAATGAAACCTCATTAGGCTTCCTATGGAAGACAACATTTGTCTTCCTATGGAAGACAACATTTGTCTTCCTTTTGAAGACAACATTTGTCTTCCTTTGGAAGACAACACTTGTCTTCCTATGGAAGACAACACTTGTCTTCCTATGGAAGACAACACTTGGTTGGAATTAGTCAAGTTTAAATCAAAATTAATTAAAAAACTTGATTAATCAATTAAACCATTTAATTAATTAATTTAATTATTTAATTTAATATCAAATATTAATTAAATAATTAGACCAATCCCTCTCTTTTATGACCAATCATTTGTACATGAATCCCTATTCACGTATTAAACCGAACAAATATTTAAATCACATTTAAATATGTTCCTCTCTCTTCCTTGTGATTTTAATTCATAATTAAATTATAGTACGTTAAGTATATCGCATATAATTAACGTTTACTCCCAAAACCGAATTTGAACAATTCAAATTCTTTTCTCTCAAATTATTCCAAGGCTTAGTCTGAGCTAGTAAGGGGACCTAATGAACCTACAGATCATGAGCTCCAACGATACGAGATTAACCGGCCAAACTCTTTAGCCTAGCTAATCAACATTCGTTAACCACCGGGACACTCCACTAAAGCCCAGTGGCTGCACTCTCCTCACTGTAGATATATTTCTGTCCACTCGATATAACCATGATTAGTAAGTCGATCCTTCACAGGTCGTTCGTAATTACAGCTGGGTCAAATAAACCGTTTTACCCCTGTAATTACTTCTTGTTCCTTAAGTCCCACTGATCCTCTAATGAACAATTTGGTTTGTGGTCCAACCAACAAACCGTATCCCTCTCGGGCCAATGAGAGGGTGGGCCCATTGTTCAAGACCCGGAATCAGCACTTAAGGGAACAACCTCTCTACTAATCCTTAAAGCAGGTAGGAGTGAATTCCATCTCGCATGACTATGTTCACAACTATCTATCCGGTCTTATCCCCAAAATGGGAGGCTTATTGAGTCGGCAATCTCGAGCCACTCTCACCCATGCAAATCTAAGGATAATCCCGAATAAACAGGAGTTCATAGCACGCTCAGGATTAAGATCGAGTTACCTAGGTCATCGTATGAATATAGTCAGTTAAAACAGTAAACGGAGTTATAAAGTCTAAGTGACTATTTCGCGGTCCGGTCTTATGCAAACTCATTGCATAGGACGCCCCCACTCGCATGTCTCCACATGAACGATTTAGGATCACATCGTTAGTACTATACAAAGTGGGCCGCGTCCATAGTGTCCCCAGAATAAGGTACCCAGCCTTATCCTTATACTATAGACCATTTTGGCTATTACTCGAACTTGATCCACTTTTATGTCATACATAAAGTTCAAGTATACATACTATAGCCAAGGGTTCTTAGTTCATTGGATTTGGGTTATAGAATACACAATTCACTTTATTCAATAACACATTTACTGAATAAACCTCAATAACATCTTTATAGTAAAATAGAATATACATTCAGTTTACAAAACCACGAGTTTTAGGACACAAAACCCAACACTTATGTCTAAGCCCCTTTCTTCTATTGCTTTGTATGAACACGTAATCTTGTCCTTTCAGTATTAAACTCGGTCTCTGTATGCTGACCTAGGTGATCAAGCTAGATTCACAATAAGAATGATAATCAATAAAAGCAAACAATGCTATGGAATCGAGCAAAGTTACTTTTACATCTTAGGCCAAGTTTCCAATCCTTAGGGCATCCACATATCTGAATCCCAAGGACGGAATTAGCTCATGATAGCGAAAATAAACAATAAAACACTAAAATAAAAAGAACATACTGATTTAGAAAGAAGGAAAAAAAGAAACTAAAAATTAAATATGCAGTAAACTTAAAGAATGATGTGAAGAAAGAATATTAAACTTTATTAAAAGTAAACTTGTTGTAAAGTAAATGACTACAATGATTAAGGACAAAAGACTAGAAGTAACTGAAGTCAAAATAATAAAATTAAAGTTGCTATAAATTAAACTTAAAACAGAGAAACAAAGACTGCTATTACAAGAGAAAATTCGATTTCAATGAGAGAATTATCACATCTTCAATCAATCTAAACTCAATCTCTTTCAAGGAGAGTAAGATCTTCACAACCCTAGACTTTCGACAGGGCTGGATTGAAGTTTGGATGGCGTTTCTTCTCCTTTTAGTTGAAAAAACAGAAAAATAAAAGTGCAGAAAAATAATGGTCTTCAATCGAGTATAGTCGATCGTGGACTCATCTTTTATGGTTTGAATCTTCATATTTATAGCCTCCTAATGCTAGGGTTAACTCCTTCGATGTTTAAGGCAAGAATCGAATATTTATGAGCTTGATTTGTGGAGAATATCTTCAAATATTATCATAAAATCCTACTTCCAAATTTTCTCCTTTATTCTCGAAATTCTGTCTCTTAGGTGAAATTGCAGTTGCAATTCTGACAGTTTTCACTTTTCTGCATAAAAACATCAAAACTCATTAAAAATCAACTATTTTCCTCTTATTTCCTATTTCTTAGCTCAAAACAATCCTTTAACTAATTTTGGCTATTTTCTCATTAATTTGCTATATTTATTAGACATAAAAGCATGCATTTTTGCAAATAGCTTAAGTAAAAAGAGCTATAAATATGTAAAATATTAGCATTATCAATCCCCAAGAGTCAGAGTTCAAATTCTAATATTTAACCAAGGGTCGAATAAGTTTGGAACGAGCTTACACAACAAACATCACCTTAAACTACCTTGAACCCTTGCTGGTTGGACTTCAAATGGAATCAAGATTGCGGATCCAATGCCTAACTGCTATGGGTATCGTACAACGGGACCAGCAACCTCGTGGGTTATCCCAAAACACCAAAAACGACCATGAACGAATCTGTAGATGCAATTTACCTTGCATAACAGCAATTGTCAGGTGTGGATGTTTGAATCTAAGCTTGATCGAAGTGTGGGTCACGAGCTTGAAACGATCTAAAACCCAAAACTCACAAATCACACAATTGGAGCAAAGGAATAATGTCGTCGGCGGCTAAAACAGAAAGGATGAGACTAAAGGGAATAGTCGAATTAAACCCACAGCGGAAGCATTGGAATCGACTTTGATTTTATTTTAGAATTAAATGAAAAATAATTTAGGCTAAGCAAAACATACCTTGACTTAAATATGGAGATATTTCATGCGAGTCTTTAATTTTCTTGCTCCAACTCCAACAAGGTTAAAACTCCAATTCCATAAAGTCTACTTGCTATGACTCGAACACAGGATCAAGGCTTGTGGGAGTCTTTTGAAAAAAAAGGAGAGAGGAGAAGTTCAGAGAGAATTCTACAATTCTCTGTAGAGGAGATGTGTCTCTTATGAAGAATACACACAATGGCTCACTCCTAGGGTCTTATTTAAGTGGCTTAGGGAAAGTAATTAAATAATATATTTTAATATCTAATATGTTAAAATATATTTATCTAACCAATTTGAATCTTATTCAAACATTTTAAAACTCTCCTACGATATCTATTTCCTAATTTGAATCTAATTCAAATTTAGTAAATATCTTTTCTTTAATGTATCTTAATACATTGATAATTTCTTTGATATTTAATGTATCATATACATTAAATATGTTTTCTCTCATTTAATATATCAAATATATTAAATTTTAATTTGAACATTTCAAAATTTTCTCTCAACGAAATTGATCTCTATTTGTTCATATGAGCTAATAAGGGGACCTTATGGACCTACAAATTATAAGCTTCAATGATACAAAATTAATTAATTAAACTCTTTAATTAATCAATTTTCATTCATTAACTCTAGGGTCACTTCACTATAGACCTAGAGTTGCATTCTTATGTACTGTAGGATAACTTATATCCATGGATATAACCACTACATGCAAGTCGATTATTTACGAGTTGTTCGTAATTACAGCTAGGTCAAAAGTCCGTTTTACCCCTGTAATTACATCTTGCACCTTAAATACCACTGATCCTCTAATGAACAATTTGTTTATGATCCAATCATAAAATAAGTCCTTCTCGGGCCAGTGAGAGGGTGGAGCCCCATTATTTAAGTCCCGAAATCAGCACTTAAGAGAACTACTCATCTAGTACCTTATATGGGAATGAGTGAATTTTATCTTGTGAGATTATGTTCCCAGCTCCCTATTTGGTCAAGTCCTCAAAATGGTAGGTTTATCGAATCGGCTACAAAAGTCACTCTCACCCATGCAAATCAAAGGACAAGCCTTTACAAGCAGCACTTCATAACTCACTCAGGATTAATATCGAGTCATATATAATAATCCTGTGAAATATTAATCTTCTCAATTAACGAATTTATAAGAGAGATTAAATATTTCGTCGTCCAGCCTTATACAAACTCATTGTATAAGATACCTCACTCACATGTATTCATAGGAACGATTTGGATCAAATCATTTGTAACTATTACAAAATGTGTCATATCCATATACTATGACCCTTTAGGTTATTTCTTGAACATGATCCTCCCATATGTCAACCACATACTGTTCAATATTACACTAATAACTTTGAATTTTAATATAATGAATAATATTATATTACAAATAAAATAATCAAAATTATTATTAATTATTAAATAAATCATTAATTACAAGGCTTTAGGGCATAAATCCCAAAAGAGACGCCTTGAAACAACCCACGACCCACTGAGACTCGAGCGAACAGCAACGGCGCGACACGGTCAGCTGCGGATCTAGCATGGACTACAACAGTTTGTTGGTTAGCGCGACGGTGAGCGCGCTGGTCGGTGAGGGTTGCGGCTGGGATATGGCTGCATGGTGGGGAGGCGAATGGATGAGCTACACGACGTGGACTTGCTTAGCGCGATCAGCAGCAAGAGAGGGAGTCAACGAGGAGAGGGGAAGAGAAGATGAAGAAGGAAAAAAAGAAAAAGAAAGGTGAATCGGGGAGGGGCTGTCCAATTTTTTTTCTCTTTAATTTCTTGCTTTATTTATCCTCTTTTTCCACTATACCTCAAGCAAAATGACCAACCCACCCTCACTTAATCTTCTTATTTTTTTTTCAAAGCCCAAATTTAGAGCAACAAACACACTTACACTTTTAAGTTCAAAAGAAATTGAGACCCAACCACTCTTTGCGACCTTTTGTCAAATTAATTTCGTACCTGAACGGCGGGCATTACATAATAATAGTGTGAGATCCATAAAAAAATTAATATATCATCTAATGACATATCAAATTATGAATGAGAGAAGTGGGTACTACAATAGTAGTAGAAATTTCCCTAAACCGGAGGCTTTAATTTGTCTGAACATTTTGACTTCATCGACCATTTCATTGTAAAGAATGCTTTAATTTGTCTGAACATTTTGACTTCATGTACCATTTCATTGTAATGAATTCGTATTTAGTTTTTTTCAATTTCCATTCATTTCATTAAGATAAATTTCCACTCAATAATTACTATTTATCATTTAAACCATATTTAATACTCCTTCATTTAGTTTTTGATTTTTTTTTATTTAACAAATATACACATTGGGATCAAAACCTTTAACCTTAGAAAAAATATAAGTACTCTATTCTTATCATGGTGTAAAATTTCGAGCGACGTGTCCAAATGTCGCTCGAAATTTCGGTATTTCGACGAGGTCAATATGTCAAATGGGGAAAATTTGTTTTCCCCCCATTTTGACGACATGTCATGGAAACTTCGACAACATTTCGTGGATATTTTGAATTTTGAATTTTTTTTAATCGCGTCAGTCAGTCAACGCGTCAGTCAGTTGACTAACGCGACTGCTGCCTAACGCTCGCCTTATTATATATATATATATATATATATATTACTTTTTCATTTAATTACTTTCACTTTTCACATCAACTTCACATCAAATTTTTAAATTTTCCAAACACCTTCTAAATCACAAAAAATATTTTTATTAAATTTTTTATTATACATTTTAATTTTTTATTATTTTTTACCACCATATACATTTCGTTTTTACTTTATTTACCTCAATCTCTAATTCTCTCCAATTATCTAAATTTTCCTCCAATTCTCTCAAATTTCTCTCTTAAATTAAGAGCTTTATATTAAACAATTCATAATGATTTTATCATATGCAAATATTTTATATCTTCTTCATTTTTGTAACTATTTATCAATATTTGATATTATCTTGTGTAGTCAATTTAGAATGGTTAATTATAGTTTAATTAAGTTATCATAATTAAAGTCTCATTTAATAATTCAAACAGTTTTCATAATTTTTCTAAAATTTTTGCTAACATCGACATTTCCATTAACATTTTAATATAAAATTATATATATTTTAGATATGATGATTAAAAATAACCAATTATAGTACAATTATATCACAATTACAGTTTCATGAAATAATTCAATTTTTTTTTTATCAATTTTTATATTTATTTTCAAAATTCCTGCTCGCATCGAAATTTCAATTGACATTTATATCTAAATATTGTCTTATTTTTTAGGTATGATGCTTAAAAATGGTCAATCATAGTCTAATTAAGCCACAATTAAAGTTTCATTGACTAATTCAAATAATTTCCACCAATTTCCACGATTTCCATAAATTTTTCCGAAATTTCCATCAACATTTTCATTTCCATTGATATTTCCGTAAAATCTGGACCTCGACATTTCGAACCTTGATTCTTACGCTATACTCAAATTTGTATTACAATATAAGTTTATTCTGGTTTTTAAACTTTCAGAGGTTGTCCTTTAACTTTGTATTAAAAAAATTATTTTAATTGTTTTGTTTATTAATCATTCAAAACAAATTTTAAATACATTTAACTACCATATAAGTTGCTCTAGTTCTTAGGGTTTAGTAAAAAAATTAAAATAAATGAGCTTGGAGTTCAAAAAATAGTTACCACTTATATAGGATTTATAATCCAAGTTTTATCATGAGATGTAGGGATATAAAAAAAATTGAAAATCCAACCTCTAACCTACTAGATGTGGCTTCAAAATTTTGTTTTTGTATACATCTATTTAGATAGGAAAATGAACAAAAGATACCTTTATGTTAAATTTAAATTAAGCAATTTATTAAAAATTTAATGATGAGGACTAAAATGGTTTTTACACAAAGTTTAGGAAACATAACATTTAAAAATTGAGGACTCAAAATATAATAAATATGAAAGTCTAAGAACCATAACATGATTTAAACTAATATTTAGCTTTGTTCCTAATTGTATAAATATCTCGCTCCATCTTTGGTCTTTGGTTGTCTTTTAAAAAGTGTGATTGGATGACTTGAAAAGGTTTTTTTTAGACGAAGAGAGAAAAGGGAATTTAGAATGGTTGGCCATAAATATAGTGTAATTTTGAAAAATGACCTACATTTAGTAGAATCAGTATAAACAAATAAACCAATTAACAAATACGAGAATTTGAAATGAATAATAATTTTATTTAGGAAAAAAATACACTTTTAGAGTTGTTGAGATTTGAGTTTGGTTGCATTTAAATCCCTGAATTTTCAAACTCGACATTTTAACCCATGAGGTTTGAAAAAATAGTTTTTTTGGTTCCTACCGTTAACACTTTTGGTCTTTCTATTAATTTTCATAGGACTAACTGAACACTTTTTTTAATATTTTTAGAGTGATGTAAAAAAATATTAATTTTATATTTTTGAAACGGTTGATGTGCCAAAAACATAGTTTTTTTTTAAAAATTAATTTTAATATTAAAAAATTAATTTGTAAGTTTTGTAAGTTTTTTCTATTCTTTCTCTCTTTTCTTTCTCTTCTCTCCCTACTTCATCTTCAACATAAACCCTAAACATCTCCTCCCGCCATCAGCCTTTTTTTTTTTTTTTCTTGTTCCTCCTCTTTCTCTTCCTTCTTCTTCTCTCCCTTCATCTTCTTTCTCTCTTTCCTGCTACCAACCACTATTCTAAAATGAAAGAAGGGGTCTACTTTCCTTTTAGATCTAAAACAAAGGGGAAAGATACCCTTCCTTTCAGGAGACCCCTTCGTTCATTTCAAATCCGAAATGAATGAGGGAATCCCCTTCATTTCAGATATGAAACGGAGGGGAGAACCCCTTCATTTCAGATTAGGGGCCCTTCATTTTAGATTGGAGATTGGCGGTCAACGGCAGGGAAGAGAGAAAAAAGAAGAAGAGGAAAGAGATGAAGAAGGAAAAAGAAGAGAAAGAGGAAGAAGAAGAGAAAAAGGAAAAAAAGAGGGTGGGACAATCGGCGACAGGTAGCAGTGGGTGGTTGGCAGCAGTCAGCTACAATTAGTGGCGAGCAGCAATAGTTTGCAGTAACAGTGGAGATAAAGGTGGAGAGGGGAGGTAATAGTGGAGATGAGAGGGGAGAGAAAGAAGAGAGAGAAAGGATTAAAAAAGAAAAATAAACTAAAATATTTTAATTTTTATCTTAATTTAAAAATTAAAAAATATATTTTTTAATGAAGAAATGCCATGTCAGCTTAAGAAAATAATAAAAATGATCTAGTCAACTTTCTGTTAGCTACTTAACAGAAAACTAACGATAATGACCAAAAAAACTATTTTTCCAAACCTTAGGGGTTAAAATGTTAAGTTTGAAAATTCAGGGACCTAAATGCAACCAAACTCCAACCTTAGGGACCAAAAGTGTATTTTTTTTCTTTTATTTATATAAAAAAAGTAGATGATATTTGGGTAGTAAAGAATTAATAAACCAAGTACATTATTTTTTGGTGTATAATTTGTTACAAATTCAGAAAATCACAAGAATATTTAAAATTGCAACTAAAAAATAATATTTAAACATAAAGGATAGACTGAGGGGAGCGAGCAGCCGAAATTTATGCTCCTTCCAACTATGATAAATGGAAGCACACCAGGCAAGCCTCCAAACTCAACGACAACGACGTCTTCCTCTACTCACTTGGCAAACCCAGTCTAACTCAGTTGCCTAAGAAGAAATCTGATGGTGGGAGCTTCTCCAGGATAACAGACTACCCCACATGCACGACTAAATGAACAATCAAAGAATAAATGATCTCTTGATTCCACAAAAGACCACAGTAAGCAATCAATAAAGATGAGCAAACCCATTTGTAAAAACGGTCCCTAGTGAACAGCCTATCACACACTGCCAACCAAGCAATAAAAGAATGTTTGGGAATATTCTCGCCAAACCAAAGAAGCCTATCCAAGTCACTAACGAGCCTATTTGTCTAATAGCCTCCCAAACACTCGCCACTGAAAATTGCCCAGATCAATGAGGGCACCAAACATGCCTATCCTCATGGGTCATACCAGACTGAACAGAATGGACCTAAGGCAAAAGATCATGCAAAACACATGGCCAGACCCAAGACCCATCAGGAAGGAGAAAATCTACGACCGAAGCAAATAAAGTACTCCCCGCAGCAAAAACCACCCAATCATTATACCGAGGCAAAATAGAGCCAACAGATAACCATGAATCCAACCAAACCTGACATCTCTGGCCCATTACCAATAGAAAAACGAACTAATGGATGAAATGGATCACGGAGGTGGAGAATCGACTTCCAACACCACGTTGGCAAAAGGTCTCACTGTCCAAATGGAACAACCACACAACAAATACGCCTCAACCCAAGCCACCCATAAAGAACTAACCCTCACAACCAGAAGCCAGAGAAGCTTCATTACAACAGCAAAATTTCAGGACCTAAGGTGCCTAATACCAAGGCCACCGTTACTTTGAGGAAGGTAAATATATCCTCCCAAGCTACCTTGGCTCCCCCCAAAGAGGAAGAGTACCCCCACCAAAGATAAGCACTCAAAGTCCGATCAACCTCATGGACAACTCAAGCCGAAAGAATAAAAACACTGGCCAAAAACACCTGAAAACTCTGAAGCACATACTAGATCAATTGCAACCTGCCTGTATAGGACAAGGATTGCACATACCAGCTACTTATATGGACAGTAATACATTCTAGCAATGGCTTACAGTCATGGTAAGTTAACCATCCTAAAATTAGAGGGAGGCCAAGATAATGCATTTGGAGAGATGCCAAAGGAAACCCCATAAAATTTGCCAATAATTGAGCATTTGAATCTGGTAAACCCACACAAAAAAACGAATGCTTATCAGAGTTTGTACGCAACTCCAACAAGGTCTTAAACTTCTGCAACCAATTCAGAACAAAACTCAATGAATACTGAATACTGAACTGCACTACTAAAAATCATCAATGAAGATGTTATTTTGCACAAATCATACATATTTATTTTGTAATCATCTCATTTTTAATTGGGTGATACACTAACTAGCAATTAACACTTCATAAATTTGTAGCTTAAGATTGGTTAAAAAAAGTCATTATCCGATTAGGATGACAGCAATCCTCGGGTTATATCCCACATTCATTTCTGCATTTAAGTATTTATTAATTATCAGGCATATACATATTTGAAAAAATTTAAATTTGGAAGTGAAACTTTAAATTAATTAAACTTTATTAGTTAAATCATTATTTATCAAATGAGATTTGAAGTTTGACCTCTTTTTAATGCAAATTCTATCTTTCTCTATATTTTTTTCCTTCTAAATATATAGAGAGGAAAGAGGTTTAATTATTACAATTTTGAATACTTTTTATCTTTTAGAAAAACTAAGATGGTTGATTTGAGCATAGTTTCAAATATAAGTATTTTTATTTTTAGTTTTTATTTTTTGTTTCGTGTTTTTGGTTTTTTGTTTTTGAAAAACAAAAACTCTATATATTTGATAACTATTTTTTATTTTTGGATTTTAAAAAATAGAAATCCAAATATGTTTGGTAATATTGTTTTTAATTTTCTATTTTCTAAAAAGTTAAAAGAGAGATAAATTAGAGCTTGGAAATAAAATTTTAGAGAGACAAATAAATTTTTTAGAGAGAAAATTTAGAGAGACTCTTGAAAGTTAGAGAAAAGATTTCGAGATAATTTTTTTTTTAGTTCAACAACAATAATTGGGAGTGGGGATTTGAACCTCTTACCTCTTGATCGAGGGTACATGTCAATTACTACTGAACTATACTCACTTTGGTAGGATAAAATAGTTATAACTTATATGACAAGACATGTGTTAGAGAAAGAATATTAGTTAGAGAAAGAGAAAGAAAAGTTGTAAAACAAATAATATTGACAATAACACTTCTCACTCTAAAACAATAATTATATTTAAGAGAGAATATAAGTAGAATTATTTCTCTAAAAAAAATTCTCTCAAAATTTTTTATTTTTAAAGATGTTAAAAAATAAAAAATAAATAAAAAGTTATAAAGTTGAAAATTTTAGAGAGAAAAATAAATTTAAGATTATTTGATCAAATAATTTGAATATCTCGATTACTCGACAATTTCTCTAACCATGTAATATTTGTATATTTACCTACTTATATATATATATATATATATATATATATATATATATATATATATATATATATATATATATATATATATATATATATGAAGATTACTTATATTTATTGTTAAACCAAATAGAGCATAAATTTGGAATTACATATCGTTTATTTGATTAAAATTAATATAATATATTAAAAATACTAACGCAAAAGTTATAGTTGAATAAGAAAATAAATTTTAAAAAACAACATAAAAAATAACATGAACATCACTTTCATTATGAGCGCCCCACCCCTGGTCATTTATTGTTTTAAAAACCAAAAAATGAATTGGTTATCAAACACATCAATTTTTTAAAAACATAAAACAAAAAACTAATTAGTTACCAAACAGGCTCTAAGATATTTCCACCTCTTCTAAAGAGTTATAGTTTCAAACTCCACTTCTTATTTGTAATGTTACATTCTAAAATAATTTAACATAAAAAGAGTATGATTGAGTATAATGTATCAATATACTTAAAAAAGAAGATGGAATATTAATAACAAAAAAAAAGAAATTTAAAATTTATTAACAAAATTATTATATAAACAATAATTTTAATTCAAGTAGAAATAAATGCTATTTTATGTTTTTTTTTTGTTTTTTTAATCATAAAAGTAGGTATTATATATATAAATTTTTATATTTATTTATCAATTTTGAAATATTTATATTTTTATAATCATTATGAAGTTAATAAAACAATCTTGTTCTTATATTAAAAATCACTAAATAAGTTACAAAATGAAAAATAATGTGATCAAATATGTAGTTAAAATATGCTTAAATTACAAACTTTCCCCCTATTGTTTGGGCATAGTTTTAATTTAGAGATTCAACTATTTTTCATTTTTTTTCTTGAGTTTAGCAACAAGTGAGAGTAGGGATTCAGATTCCTAAGGACATGTTTGGTAGGCAATCTAAAAATAAAATTTTGAAAACAAATGATTCAATGAAAATAGAGTTCATTTCATGTTTTCATATATGTTTTTAGTAGCAGATTTAGAAATTAGATTTCAATTAAAATGTGTTCTAATTGTAGTTGCAAAACTAAATATTAGGTTGAATATAAACCATTATTAATTAATTTATAAACATGTTTTTTTGTTATAAATTTTATATAATTATTATTTTACAATATCATATAATTTATAATATATTATATTATACATATTTTAATTTAACAAAAATAAATTGAGTGTATAACATGAAATATGATATTTATTAAAGTTTTTTTTAATCTTTTTTAATATAATTCTGTATTTTAAATTTTCAAATTCAAAATCTAGATATAATAAAAAACATAAAAATGTTGTTTCAGAATTTTTACTATTTGGATCACAAAATTCGGAAATAGATTTCGAAAACACATATGCCAAACACATATTTACTGAACTCAGTGAATCCGAAAATATAAAACTGAATCTAGATTACCTACCAAACAGTCCCTAACTTTTTTTGTTAAGGATTATACCTTAACAAGTTTAACCAGTTTCGGTTGACGACGTCATTTCAATTTGATTTCTATAGTTTAATAAAACCTCACAAATCATCATTGTTGTTATTATATTGACACATTTGTTTTTGCGTGACAATGAACTAATATTTTCTATTTAGCTAACTATGTGAATTGACCGTATTAAAGTTGAAGGCTGAGTAAAAAGGAGGACAAAATAGAAAATATTTTAATAAAAAATAATTTATAGATGATTTGTGAAGTTTAATCAATAATAGGGACACGTAGTTAAAAAAAATTAACAATAACAATAGGGACAAAATGAAAACTTAAGGCCCCGTTTGATAACCATTTGAGTTTTGCTTTTTGGTTTTTGGAAATTGTGCTTGTTTTCTCATGAATTCTCTACAATTAGTTTCATCTTTCTTAACAAGACTATTGAATTCTTAGCCAAATTCCAAAAACAAAAACAAGATTTTGAAAACTACTTTTTTTAGTTTTCAAAACTTGGCTTGGTTTTTGAAAACATAGGCAAAAAGTAGATAACAAAATAAGGAACTCCATAGGTGGAAGTAGTATTTATAGGCTTAATTTTCAAAAACCAAAAACTAAAAACCAAATGGTTATCAAACGGGGCCTAAATATTTGTAATTTAACCCTAAAAAATTAATTATTTTTTTAAAAAGATAAATATAGGAAAAAGACAATGCCGACAGGGGGGAGGCGCTGGATGCAACTGTTCCGCACGCACGCGGCATAAGATTAGGGATTTTTTTTTTTTTTTTTTTTAAAAAAACAAAATTAATTTGTTTTTTCAAAGAGATTGGGGAGTTGCTGTAAGCCTGTAACATGCCAGGCATAAAAAATTGGAATGTTGGGAAGACTTTTTTTGCGAGAATGAATAGAACAAATAATGTCATTTTCAGAAAATTAGGGGAAAAGAAATAAATTGGAAAAGAAATCAAAGGAATTTGATGGTTGTTGATTGGTGGGATTGGTGGGATTGGTGGTGGATGTAACCCCAAACTAACTTTTGACTACTACTCCCGTTTGGTTGAAAATGTATGGGTTAAATTATAAGTTTAGTTTTTAACTTTTAAGTTTGTGTTCATTTAGTTCCTAAATTTTAAGGAGACGTTTAGTGTCACAATCAAGGTTTAAAATGTCAATGTCGACGAAAATGTCAAAATCTCAATTTTGTAGAAATGTCGATGGAAACATCTATAAAATGTCGATGTCGATGGATATTTTTGAAAAAAAAATTCAAAAAATATATTTAAATTAAAAAATACACATTTTACATTTTTAAATCAGTTAAAATACTTGTTATAATATTATATTCACGTTATGTTACATTTTTTAATTTTTTTTAACCTTAGGTGCTCGATGAGATCCTAAGGTTTGGGATGGCATCTGAAGGCACCAGTGGGCACCCGATAAGCGTCAGAAGCTAGTCTTGCCTGGTTAGTGGCAAGACTCATCTTGGTTGGCAAGTTAAGCCTTCCTTGGCTTGAAGTGTGGCAAGAATTATCTTGAGAGTACCTAGTGGACCCGTTGAGCTAGTTATGACCTAATTATGCAGTAGGAATGGTTTGAAAAGCATCTGTTGGCCCTGATAAGTTAGTTATGTCTATGTTAAGTAGCAAGAATCATCTGGTTGTATTTGATAAGCCTTGTAAGCTAGTTCTGGCCCCAGTAAAGGTTAGAACTTATCCCGATATGGTCCTGACTTATTGTAGAAGTGGGACGACTGAGTGGTCTAGAACCAAGATATTGAGAAATGATGCGATGAAACATTTTAAGAACCTTGGCCTAGTGTAGAGGCAAGGTTAAGTCATGGGACTTGGTCCTAGAGTAGCAAATCAGAAAACTATTTTTGGGGTGCAGGGTTGAGAAGTCTGAGAATCAAAAGCCTGTGTTTGGAATGTATGATTCTAAAGCCCGAGGTTGGGTACTTTTTTTTTTTTTTTTTATACTTTTTTTAGTGGTTGTTTTATGAATTGTAAAATTCATTGTGTACCATGAATCAATTTTTTAAGGAAATTTTGAATGAACCATTTAATCTATGTTATAGTCTAAGAATAAGAAAATTGTTTCCAACAATTTGAACGTTGATTACCATTAACAAAAGTTTGTATTTTCATCTAACTATTGTGTATAAATAAAAGTTACCATAGAAATAATATTGTAATTCAAAAATTATTCCTAATTTTGAGTTTAGTTACCATGTGTTATAAAAACTAGAAACTTTAGGTTCCTACTTGAAACAATTTTCTCTACCATGAGTTATATAACTTATCATGAATTAAGAAAAAAAAAAGGTACAAACATAATCTTATATTGGGTCGAAGTTTCAAAGTATTAATTTTCTATAGTTAATGAAAATTATATAGTAGTATTAAAATAGATTCATATTGGAAAAAGGTTGTAACAAACCTAACCAAAAAATATCATTTTCTATTTGTACTTGTCAAAAAGCTTATATGTATTATGAAAACTACATTAATTTTCTATTTGACCAACATTATTTTCAAAACATCATTTGATTTGGGTATGTAAGTAAAAAATACCTAATTTTTACCATTCGTTGAGGCATAATTTGAAACATTTTTTGTAAACCATGAGAAAATAAAACATTGGTTCTGAACAAGGAGGACAGAGTTTCGGTCAAAGGGTAGACAATGGAGGAATGTTCGCATGGGGTACCAAACAAATGCGGACCAGTAGATGAAGGGAAGGGTGATCTACAAAAAAAAATTGTAGTAGATCTGGAGAACAAACCAAAAGAGGAAGGAGTGGATGTGGAAAAATTAGCAAAAGATGAAGAAAGAAAGAAGAGGACCGAAACAACTCACGTAGATCTGAGGGGCATCAGCCAACATGCAGGGTTCTTGAGGTTACGGTTTCAAACAAAGACAGCCTGAAGATGGATGGAGGTGTGGGAGTAGGCTTTCAATGGAAGAGACAAGGAGAAGGGACAAAGAATGGAGGCCACGGTTTCAATCGAAGAGGGGTTGGAGATGGTTCGAGACTTTGGTCTAGGATATCGATGGAATAGAAGGCAACAACGAAGGAAAAATTTAGGTTAGAGCGTCAATGGCAATAAGGAGAGGAAGTGAGAGGATTAGGATTTTAGTGGAGAATGAGAGGATAATTAATGAGAGATGACAGAGTGCAGCATCTGAGGTACAAAGGAGAGGACAGATGATAAGGAGGGCACATATGAATGTGAAGAAAACCCATGGGGTGGTTTTCGATTTCAAGAAAACCAAAACCATGGAGTCGGGTTTCAAAACCCATTTGCCCAAAAGTGGGCTTGGCTTCAAAAGCCAAGTCCACCCAATTCCAAAACCAGGAGCCAAACGACCCTTAAAAAGTATCTAGTAGGTATTTGAATCTTTGAACTTTAAAAATGTCTAATAGGTTACTTGAACTGTCAATTTTGTGCCTAATAGGTTCTTAACATATTTAATTTATTATTTTTTTTTAAAATTTACTTAGCTATTAGATATAAAATTACATTTTATGTCTAATATGATTCTAAACTTTCAATTTTGTGTCTAGTAGGTCCGTGACCAAATAAACACAAACTTGAATGTTATTGTAACAAAAATTTTACCATTTCGAATTTAAAAACTTCTAGAGTTTGTGAGAAATTCAAGTAGAAAGAAGAAAAAAAAAGTGTAGTTGGTTTCTCTTTCAACTATGTACAAGGATATTATAAGCCTTCTCCACATTGGCCAAATTATATGTTGACTAACTAAAAGAAAGGTGTTTGATCATCACATCACATTGAAGACGTGCATGGAAGGTTCTCACAACATGCATTATATTATATTTGTCGAATCTTGCACCATTAATTATTGAAGGAAGTTGCAATAGCCTATCGACCATTATTTAGCCCCCTCCGAGACCAAACCACGAAGATTGTTGGAAGTGGACTCTTGATGATAAAGGTTGTTTTTCGACAAAATCTCTTGGCCTGACTTTGGGGTCTAGTGGTTGTAACTCCTATAGAAGACTATACAAGAACATTTGGAAGAGGTCCGTGCCAAAAAAGATCAAATTTTTTCTTTGAGAACTTAGCCATGAAGACATAAATACGACAGATACATTGATTAAAAAGTCTCCATGGCTGACCTCCTCTCCAAGTTGGTGCGTCCTCTGCCGAAGAATGAATCAATGCTCCATCTTTTCACCACTTGCCAATTTGCCATACATTTTTGGGAGCGACTTCTCCATGCCTTCCAGCTTGAATTACCCCTCCCCGGCAACATGATTGCTATGCTTGACTCCTTGCTTATAGGTCACCCTTTCGCCAAAGGCATGGCCTGTAAATGGAACAATATTATCAAAGCCTTTTTATGGTCCACTTGGCTTGAACGGAACAATCGTATCTTTGAGGAAAAGAAACGGGATTTCGACACTTTCTTTGAACACTTGTTGTATATGGCTCTCACGTGGTGTAAATTTTTCCCCTTCTTTTGTGACTATAGTCTCACATCCCTCATAGCTAATTGGGATTCTCACTTGTAACTTCTAGCATCTATTGCCTCTTTTGCTCATTTCATGCTATCAATGAAATGCTATCAACGTTTCTTAAAAAAAAAAAAAAAAAAAAAAAAAAAGATTGTGACGAATCTCAAGAATGTGCAAAACACAACCAAGATACAGAAAATAAAAGTAGGCTGGTGCAAGAATCCAAAAGGACGAAATATATGAATATCATAAAAAACCTTTTCACACACACATGTCTATGAAAATTGAAAGATGCTGAGGCGATTTGCTGTACTCTACTGATGTAAAGAAAGATGAGTTAACTGCTTCACGTTTTATATGAAGGAAACATGAAGTTACATATAATTTATTCCTGTCAAGTAGCTAAATGAACAGGTTAACTAGGTAAAAAAGCCAGCTTTCATACATAACACTGTAATCAGGGCTTGTTTTCCACTTCCACCGCTGGAAATACAGGAAGACTAATGGAATAGCTATTGAAAAACTCCAACTTACACCATTTTAAAGATTCTCATGGAAACTAAAATGAATTCGAGCAAATAGAAAGCAGCAAGCAACACCAACATATATCTAATGCATTAGACCAATAGATATAAAGGATACGTGGCTGCCTTAAAAATTGGCTCCACCATCTGCAATAGGTTTGAAAAAACATCCCATCAATACAACGAAAAAAGGTGCAATCTATGAAATAAAACGAACATGATTTTCTAATTTCCGAAACTGTAGAATCATTGCCCATTTAGGTCACAATAACAAGAGTAACTCTTGATTAACCTCTCATGCAAATAAAGCCCAACTACTAGAGAACTATTTTTATGGGTGAAAATAGAATATCTTACATCAAGCAAAATAGTTTGACTTTTATTCAAATAATACTATATCATAATCTTTTTTAACCATAAGCATAAACAAATAGAATGATCATGAATATTCTATATAAAGGCTCTCAGTTAGTCATACAAAGAAGACAAATTCAAGAGAAAAATCACCTCAGACAGTAGGCGTGCAGCCCCTAGAAGCCGTTCCATGAAATTATATTTCCCAACTTCACAGTTTCTCTGTTTCAAACTGTAACAAAATAGAAAGTCAAAACAGAAGATCAAAGGGAAATAAATATATACTTATTTAGTCTAGTCATCTCTTTTTATTTTTATTAGAAAAAAAATTCATATAGAGATGGAACTCAAAATCAAATACCTTTCTAAAAGATGAATCTTTTGCTTAGGTTTCTTTCCGTCAATAACTTGAAAGCAAGAACTTACCAACTCGTCCAACTTGGTAGCCTGTAGAAGTCTTAAATCTCTCTTTTTCTATAGACGCAAGACAAAATTACAATGTATGGAGCCAACAATAGCATAGCTCAATTGGCATAAAATATAGACTTATGACCAAGAGGTCATAGGTTCGAATCCCCCCAGCCCAAATGTTGTTGAACTCAAAGAAAAATACAATGTATGGAAAAAGTCTCAAATTCTTCATCTAACATTTAATGAATTATTTCACCAACAAAACTCCATACTTCCTATTACATCTTGTTTTCTGAATCATAATGTCCCCTTCCCTTTCAACTGGTGCAATCAATTTTAAAATGCTTCCCACTTATTGCTTATATGACCATACATTTACAAAGGCTAACACATATAGGTATAAAAGCAACATTCTCCTGGTACAAGAAAATTTTCATGTACTTATTTTCTTGCAGTTTTGTTTCTTCTCTCAGCAACCAATCAATCAACCACAGCAAAAAAAAAAAAAAAGGGGGAACAAATAAAAACCTGCAAAAGATATGGAAAATAGGAACTTCGGCGGTGTTGGTTCTTGTTCTTGTAAACCATTTTTTGCATAATGCCACTTTCTAAATAGAGCTGGTCAAGCATGGATGCCAACTTTTCCTCGAGGTTCTCAGCTTCAGAAGAACCCATGAAATCTCCAGTACTTTGAAATTACAAAACCAAAACCTAGGAATTAAAAAGCGAAGTCCACTCAATAAAATTCACCAGAAATAGAACATCGATTCAAGCATTATTTTGAACAAGGATGAAACAAGGAAGCTGCGCATTAATATTAACCTGGCTGGAGAGATGACCGGGAGAGAGAGAGAAAGAGGAGCGGCTTCAGGGACGGTGCCGCCGACGAGAAAAACGGAGCCTCGACGGCGTTTTCTCCGTCGACTGAGTCTGAGAAAACCAAGAGACCGACGGAAGAAAATCCCTCAAAAGGCTCTCTCTGTAAAAGAAGATTGTTTAGAACATCAAGTTAGTCTGCAATGGAATCCAACTCGTGGGCGTTTTCTCGTCTGCTTCAGTTTGTCTTTTCCGCTGCCGCTGGAGTGAGTCTGCCTTTATTATTATATGAGTGTATCAAATTATCAATTATAATAAATCTATAATATATTGCTATAAGATATATATATATATATATATATTAATATATATATTATATATTAAAAAGCAAGCAATATTTGAAAACCTTTTTTAGAACATTTTATCCCTTTTGTTTTTAATGAATTACCAAATTACCATTTCTTTAAGTATATTAAAAAGCAAGCATAATTAATAAATTTCAAATATATAACTCCAATTACCTTAAATATGTGTATAAATCCAATAAATATTTTTTTTACAAACATATTCTTCATTTTTTTTTTCTTGAGGTAAAGTTGTTTATAATCTTAATAAACTACAACCATTTTCAAAATTGTCTATAACCGATTGATTAATTATCTTTTAAGATTCAACAATGCCATAATTGTCATAATGTTAAATAGAGTTACAAATTCAGGTTTTATTATCCTCATCAATAGAATAAAACTGTTAATTAACCATTAGAATTCCAACAATTAATAGATGAATTATATAAATACAGCACCATGCATCATTGTACATTGGAGGCTGGAAAATGTGAATAACGTACCTGTAAGAGAAAGTAGGCCACCCAATATGATTTATATTCTTTTCAACATCCGAGTTGCAATCGACACATTTTCAACGAAGAACATTGCAGATTCTTCCGCAACAAACAAAAGTACCATTGTTATAAATTAATCACCTATATATGAACAAGCATATCCTTTATGATCTAAATAAAAAATTACAAATTACAAATATTTTATTCCGTTTTCATAAATTTTGAATTTCAAATTATTCAATATAATTTAATTTTTTACCTTTAAAATTTAAAGCATCCGAAGGATTCTAAAATTTAATTAAAGCTATAAAATTAGTATTTTATATAACTATTAATTTTAACATATAAAAGAAATTCAAATGATATGTAACCACTAATTAATTGCGTAAATAAGAGTCTAACATTGTAATACATGGAGACGGTTATATATTTATTTTTTATAATTTATCTTTTTATTTTTGTCATTATAAAAACAAAACAAAACAGTTAACTATTAAGATTCCAACTATTAATAGATGAAGGGTAAATATACTAACATCATTTTACATCAGAAACCCACTGAGCATTGGATACAATCCAGTGGATTGCTCAATCTTAAGCATGACACATGAAAGTTTTGAAGAAGTTATATGAAGGATATTGGTAAAACGTCTTCAATTCACATATTAGAAAAACGACTTGATTGGTTCCAACATGTGGAGTAAAAAGACTGGGGGCTGCAGGGACTTGAGTGATTTGTAGGTCAAACATATTGTGGAATTAAAGACGCGATAGATCAACAGTGATAAATGAAAACAACAACACAAAGATGGTAAACGAAAACTGAGAGATTGAAATGAGAAGAGACTTGTGGCAGCAGACGAATCATAGAGGTAAGATGTAATACAAAAATATCATTAATTTTAGTCATGGTTTTTTTTTTTTAAATGATAGTTATGGTTTTTTTAAAGAGAAGTTGAAGCTTGCATTAAACTTAATAAACTGCCCCTTAAAATAAATTTTATTTACAAATTTATCTTTTAAAACACGATACTTATTTTTAAATATTTTTATTTAGACCTCTAAACCATTTATAAAATTCAAGATAATACTTAAAAATAAAAAGTAGTTTTTAAAATCAAACCCAAAACTTGATTAAGTGGTTAGAACAATTTTTTCTAAAAATTAAATTAAAAAACTACTCATAAAATACAAACACATAATTCATGTTAAATAGTTAGTAACTAAATTGAATTATATAGAATGAGTAAGCAATTAAAAGATAATAAAGCAAATTTGCTCTACAAATCAAATGGTAATTAATAATTAATTTTAAGGTATTAGATTTTTAAAAATATAATATTTCAAATGTGTGTGGACTGATTACTTATTTTATTTTATTATTTTCTTTTAACCAATCTAGATTAATTATTCAAAATTGTCAAAGATGTATATGGACTACACTTAATTATTAAATAAAAAACTCAAAATTATAATTTAGTTATAACTAAATCAAAATTAGGAGAAATACCATATGTAAAATAAAAATGGTCAAACAACTAAATAAAATTTAAAAAAAAAAAATACGTAAGAACATATTACATTTAATTTTAATTATTTTTTATAATGACCATACTTAATAATATTTCATAAAAAATAATTAAAAATTAAATTATTTTAAATAATTTTAAATAATATACGTGCAATGCATGTGGTAACATACTAGTTTAAATAAGTGTTGTAATCTTAATTTAAAGTTTAAAAAGTGTTGTAATTTTAATTCTCTAATAAGTTAGAAAATTACTAAAACCATCCTAAAATCAAAACCTTTATCAAAAGTATTGTAATTTTAATTCTCTAATAAGTTAGAAAATTACTAAAACTATCCTAAAATCAAAACCTTTATAAAAAATTACCTGACGTTTTGAAATCTACTTTTTTTACTACTTTTATACTGTGAAATTTCACACATACCCCTGAATTAAAAAAAAACATTAAATATCCAAAATTTATCTCTTATTTTTCATCTGTCTTATTTTTCTCTCTCATCCGTGTTCTTTTTCTTCTCCCTTTCCTCTTTCATCCCAACTTGGCTTGAACACCGATGACCCATCTTCAATACTCTTTCGTCGTTCATCTATAATCAATTACGAATATTTTTGGGTAGAAGAGTATAACAAGCTACCTTCCAGCACGTAGATCTCGAAAAATTACATGAAATTTAAAAAAAAAATCATCCAATTTAGCCAACTGAATGGCCCTTCAAAGTTCGGAGGCATTAAAAGTGAAGATTCTTTAAATTTTTGCTAAGCATGGTTGTAAAGAACATGAAAAAATGTATAAAAATGAGTGGTCATTTAGCTCAAATGAATTTGTATCGAAAAAGATATGACTAAAATATGATCTCATATCACAGATGCATTATGTGTGCATATAAGATCCTATAAGATCGCGTATAAGATCTTATGCAAAATTGCGTTTAAGATGCTATAAGATCGCGTATAAGATCTTATGCAAAATTGCGTTTAAGATGCTATAAGATCGCGTATAAGATCTTATACAAGATATCACACATGTAGCGCAACCGTGATATGCGATTGTATTTTAATCATATATTCCTTAATACAAATTCGTTTGAGCTAAATGACCACTTGTTTTTATACATTTTTTAATTTTCTTTACAACTATGCTTATAAACTGAGTAAAATTTTAAAGGATCTTGACTTTTAATGCGTCTGAAAGTTGAAATAATCTAATTATATAAAATTTCAAGAGTCTTACTTTGAGCTTAGTTGGTTAAATTGGATGATTTTTTTTCAAAAAATTATTGTAACTTTTTGAGATCTACGTGCTAGAAAGTAGCTTGTTCTACTCTTTTACTAAAAAATGGTTGTAACTAATTCTAGCTGAATGACAATGAGGGAGTTTAAGATGATTCATCGGTGCTCAAGCCATGAGAGGGAGAAGAGAAAGAACACAGAGGAGAGCGAATAAGACAAAGATGAGAGAGGAGTGATAAATTTTGGGTATTTGATGTTGTTTTTCTAACTCTGAGGTACATATGAAATATCACACAGTAAAAAAAAAAAAGTAGGTTTCAAAAGGTTAGGTCATTTCTGATAAAGTTTTTTATTTTTAGGTCAGTGATAAGCCGTGAAATTAAGGCTTATTTAAATCCTCAATTGCTCGAAAAAACTCTTGTTTGTCCTAATATTAATTGAAAATGGTGGAAAATTGTTGAAAGAAGGAAATAATGAAATGTGATAGCAATTGGAAAAGATTTCTAAGTATTATGGTTCTTTTGCAGGAATTGCCAAACCAAATTGCCAGACCATTGCCAAACCGGCGAATTGGCAATCCTGGAGCAGGGAATGTGACATTGCTAAATCAGATTGCCAATCTGGTTTGGCAATTTGATTGGCAATGTCTAGGCAGAAAATTCTGGGCGCAAACGAAGCGAAAATTCCGCACGAATCAAGGAAATTGGAGCATGATTTTTGGGCAATCTTCAACCCTAATGAATGCCTACAAATGAGGAAGAAGAATAGGAGCCATTAATCGAATTTTGAGAGCGATTTGAAGGACCAATTTTCGTGGGTTTTTGGGTTTTAAAAAAGGAAAGAATTCTGGATTAAACCCATTTCGAGATTCTTCAATTACAGCCCGATTTGGAGGAAATTAAGCACGATTTTTGGGCATTCTTCAACCCTAATGAAGGCCTATAAATAGGGAAGAAGAGGAGGAGCAATGAAGGTGAATTTGGAGGCGAATTTAGAAGTAAACGTCATGGGTTTTTAGTTTTTTTTGCAACCTCTGTTTTTCATCTTTTTCTGCTGTCTTTGGTTAATTTAGTTCAATTCTCATCTCGATTTTCTTCAGTTGTATTACAGGAGTTAGATTGCATTTTTTTTAAATCTCATTTGATGTAATTTTGAGTTTAATTTCAAGTCAAGTTCATGGGTTTTCTTAATTTCTTCATGCTCTGTTTTTCCTTTCTGTTTTGTTAGCTTCTGTACAGCAAGAAATTTTCAATTTAAAGTGGTAGGAAGGCATGGCAGAAGGGAGAAGATAAGGAAAATTAATTATTTACCCTAGCCACCTTGCTTAGTTTCTATTATTTAGTTTTGCTTGAATACATAGGAATAACCAATTTTTATTTTAGTATTTCATTTAACTGATTTCCACCATTTTACCATGAATTTTATCTTTAAAATTAGTTTTAGGATTTTTATATTTAATTTGAGCTAAAACTTCTTAGGGGGTTCAAGGATGTGAATTCCCTAAGAAGTAAATGTAGCCAAAATTCCAAGAAAAACTAAGCCTACATCTCAATTGTTTGCTTGTGTTGATTTAATTTCCGTTGAGATCCTAGATTGATCAACTAGGGTTTCAACTCAAGCTTAGATCTAATACCGACAGGGTTAGTGATAAGCGGATTTCACACAAGTAATGGAGTAAAAGAGCTTAGACATAAGTCATTCCTTACCCTAGACATAGGGATTAAGGACTCCAAGACCCATAAAATTGTGAGCCAAAAATCATCTATGATGGAGGGACTATAGACATATAGAGCCCCCACTTAGCCTCCTAAAAAACCCAATTTTGAGGTAATAGGAGATGCAATTTTGGTTTACAATTGAGTGTGGAGTAGGTTGGAATTGTAATTTTGGTTTGCAATTACGACTTAGGGCAATGACATTCTTGAGCCCCATCCTTTATCATCTCATTCTTAAGTTCATTCAAATTGCCATTTCATATTGCCAATTTAGATTAGCAATTTAATTCTGCAATTTTAGTCTTTTCGCACATTGCCATTCTGGATTAGCAATTGAATTAGCAATTTCGATTTTCCACCAACAACTTGATTTTTGTATTTTTTCTTTTCAAACTTGCAATTTGCCTTACACTTTTGCAAAACAAAATCTTTGTTACTCCGTTCCCTGTGGGATTCGATACTTGGTACTCATATACCATTTTATATTACTTCGATCGCATGCGCTTGCGTGAACACCGATCAGTCAGCTTCAGCAATTTTCCTAATAAGTTATTGCTTCAAGTATCATTAAAAGAAGTTTTCTCTTATGCGTTCTGTTGTTGCCAAATTTTGGACAGGAGAAATCTCACCTGACCTCCACATGACAACGATGGTGAATTTGTATTCTTGGGGGAAGAACGCGGCCTGCAAGACAAGAAAAACCTAGACACCGGTGTGGTGTAGGGCACACAGGCTCTGATGCTTAAGTCAGAGAGGGTTTTGAGAGAATTTAAGAATTCTAGGAGAGTGTTGTAAGCTGGAATGAACTTACCTTGCTCTCCCCCTGAGGGAGAGCTTAAATAGCTTTCTTCCTAAGGTTTTCGTGGGTTTCCGTCTTCGAATGGGGAAAGGACATGTCGAATTGGGCTGAACCGAGGGCACACGGGCCATGAGGGACCGAGGCAAGGCCCAAAATTGGGCCTTGCCAAATTGGTCTGCCTCGGCCTTGGCAGACCACGGGCTGGGGCCAAGCCCAAGCCCCAGTCTTCACCCCTATGGTGTTTGACCATGGCAAGGCCAAAAATGGGGCCTTGCCATGTGGTCAGCCTCGGCCGACCATGGGCTGAGACCGTCCCAGGACGAGAAGGGACGAAGAAACGAGCTTGGGCTTTGGCCCAAGCTCGTTTCTTCGTCCCTTCTCGTCCTGGGACGGTCTCCTATCAGTTTCGGTCCGTTTTGACTTCGTATTAGGCTTATTCCTTTATTTGGCCCTTCGTTGCAGCCTTTAGCCAACCCATTTTTGTTGGTCCAATTTCACCCATAACATTAGCCCTCACTCCCTAGTTAGGATTTGAGATTAGGAGCGTGTGAAGTAATTGCATGGAGCCTGACTTGGGAGTAGCCTATTAAGTTTTGGAGTCATTGTTGACATTTCGAGGCCTGCCTCGAATTATCTCTAGTTATTGTTGTCCATCCTTATGAGGATATTCAATCTTTTAGAGTGTCGGTTTCTCCGTTTGGTATCAGCCCGTTGTGATCTGTATTGGTCTTTTAGTCATGTCTTGTCTTTAATTTCTGCGCTTGGTTTTATGTAACCAAATTCTTCTCATTTGTTATTTTAAAAAACCTATCGCGAGACTCATCTCGAATTTTTAGGCTACTCAGATTAACTAATCAAGTCCCTTTTAGGGACTCAATCAATCTTCTGGGCTTGCGTCCTCCACACCTAAGCGGAGTTTTGCATTCATCACGCTCTGCTTGGCTTTATGGAGCCTGCTTTGTCGTGCTCAATAGGGACCCATCGTGATATTTTTCTCAAATTTTTGGGTTGCCAAGATCAGTCAACCAAACCCTTTTGTGGTTCAATCAACCTTCTGGGCCGCTTCCTCTGCACCTAAGTGCTTAAGAGTTTTGCGTGTTTCATGCTTTAATTGCATGACATGATTGGTCGTATCTTAGAGTAGGCTCTTAGATTTTGGCTTTAATTTACTATATCTTGAAATGACTTTTTGTAGCTTATTGCTTATTTGAAAGCAATTCTTTTACCAATTGTAGCTTCACTTCAAGCTGATATCATGAGAGGAGAAGAGGACATAAGCAATGGAGTGAAAATCGGGGGCCGGACTGGTGGGCCTCAGTCGGTCTGGTCGGCCTCGCGTGCCAGTGCTTATGCCGTGTACAAGTTATCCTCGGCCTTTACTATCCTCTTCGTCATTTTTTCTAGGAGTCAGCTTGTCCTGGTTTTTTGCTTCGTTAGTTAAGAGCATTTAATTAGAATTGGTTTTACTCCAGCCATTCTTTTGGAAGATTGGATTTTAACCTCAAATTCTTCCTTGTAATTATTGTGTTGAGAAGATGGTTTTGGCCGTCCTGGTCGACCTCGGTTACTCTACCTCAGCATCTCTGTTTATGCTTATGCTTTGTGTGTTTTCTATAACTCACGATTTTTGTTGCTTATGTTTTTTAAATATACTTCCACGGTCTGCTTCTTTTAAGAAAGATCCATTCATCTTCCCATAGTCAGATGGTTTTGCAACTGAAGTGATTTTGGCAACTTGCTCGACATGAGATTATGAGGTCGGCCTCGGCCTGTGTGGTTGGCCTCGGCCTATGAGCTCGGCCTCCATTTCAATTTCTCTGAAGTTGTTGACTTTTCTGGCTCGTTTGGTGTAGCTTCTGCCTTTTGTTCAATTAGAGAGGCATATCTCTTTAGTAGCTTCGTTGCCTTTTGTTTCATAGAGAGGCATATCTCTTATGTAGCTTCTGTGCCTTTTGTTCAATAGGGAGGCATATCCCTTACGTAGCCCCCACTTAAGGAGGATATTACTTGTAGGAATATCTCTTTTGCTTGATTACAAATTTGTTTTCAAAACATAACTTGTATTGATCAACTTAAAATGAGTAATAATAAACCTAGTCTATTTACATGAGACTTGCTAACCTATCAATTGAATTTAATGAATCTAAATTCAACAAACATAGTTTGATTAAAGAAAATAAAAGCTAAACTAACTATGTATGAAGAGAATTCAGGGTCGGCGGCTGCCTATGAGGTCGGTCTTGACCTTTTTCCTGCACGTACATCGATGTATTCCTTCAAGAAGTCGTTTCGAATTAGAGCCTCGATGTCATCCTTTAACTGGAAACAGTCTCTGGTCATATGTCTATGATCTTCATGGTAGAGACAATATTTTTGTCTATCTCTCTTGTTTGATCATGTTTTCATCTTTCAGGCCGCTTTAATAAGTTTGAATGGCGTACCTCCATTAGAATCTACTCAATGGGAACTGATGTTGGAGTGTGCTTTTCGAATTTTCTGGATGGGTGGCCAAGTCGAAGTGATTTCTGGTCATCCATCTTCTGTCTCTTGGCCTTTTGGTGTAATATCTCACTTGGCCTTTTCCTATCATTTAATTGATCTGATCTTCTTTTAAGCTCATCAGTTTTCTTCTTCGTACGAAGCAATTCTTCTGCACGTATATACTTTTGAGCTCGAGTAATGAGCTCTACATACGATGTGGGTTTTCTCTTTCCCAAAGATCGTATGAGTCTTCGATCTCTGAGTTCATTAATTATGGCCATCAATGCTGCTCCATCAGTGCAATCCTCAACACGTAAAGCTTCACTATTGAATCGAGCAATATATTCCTGTAGGGTTTCTTTGGATCCTTGTTTGATGGAAAGTAGGTGAGTTGCTGGCTTGCGCTGATCTCTTCCTCCCAAGAATTGCGTCACGAATGCTTGAGCCATTCCTTGAATGAACCAATAGATCCTCTTTTTATGTTGCGAAACCAATGTCTTGCTGGTCCCACTAAAGTGAATGAGAAGGCTCTGCATCTGATTGCATCTTCCACTCCATGAAGTTCCATCCATGATCTATACACATCTAGATGCACTACAGGATCCTTGTTTCCATCATAGGGTTTGATCTTTGGAACTTTGAATGTGGGAGGTAGTTTCACATTCATGATTTCATTAGTGAAAGGTGGATCTACCTGTTCTATCAAAGCGTCAATATCAAACCCTATAGTTTTCACCTTGTGCATATTCTCTTGGATATGATCCAGCTCGTTTTGAATCTTCAATAATTATGTCCTCAATGGCAGACTATTTGCTTCATCTTTGGCCTTAGAATTTGCTTCGGCTTCATCCTCGCGTCAGTATAGGAATTGGCCTCAGCCTTGGCTTCGACCTCGGCCTCGGCCTCGGAATTAGCCTCGGCTCCAAAATTGGCCTCGACCTCGGCCTCAGCTCTCTGTTCTTTTTTCCATTCGATGACACTTCTCAAATCTGTCGCTTCAGTACCTGGAAGATTGCTCGCCTCGGCTTCGGACAAAGCTCTCTGTGGCTTCTTTTCCTCAATTATGCTTCTTAAATTCGTCTCATCTTTGCATTGCTCCAAGGTTAGGGTTTATTCTTGCCTTGGCCTCGGCCTCCGTTTCGACCCCTTTTACCTTGACTTTTTGATGTCGAGAATATGACGGATTTCGTTCCATTTGTTCGGCTTACCTTGCTTCCTTGTTGGTCGTGTTGATCTAGTCGCCTTTCAATCGAAGTGGCTTGAACAAGGTCGGCCTCGACCTCGGCCAACAGAAACTGGTCGGCCTCGGCCTCGGTGTGAGGCCAAACAGGCCTGTTCTTTTGTGTTCGTCACAGGCGACAGTCCTGATCGAAATCGTCTCCATCTTCATTCCAGTTTCCCAGCATTCTGCTCATCTTTTTGGAGAATTGAACTCAAACAAGGTTTTTCAAGCAAGCGTTGTCGTTCTTCACAGACGGTGCCAACTGTTGTTGCCAAATTTTGGACAGGAGAAATCTCACCTGACCTCCACGTGACAACGACGGTGAATTTGTATTCTTGGGGGAAGAACGCGACCTGCAAGACAAGAAAAACCTAGACACCGGTGTGGTGTAGGCCACAAAGGCTCCGATGCTTAAGTCAGAGAGGGTTTTGAGAGAATTTAGGAAGTCTAGGAGAGTGTTGTAAGCTGGAATGAACTTACCTTGCTCTCCCCCTAAGGGAGAGCTTAAATAGCTTTCTTCTTAGGGTTTTTCGTGGATTTATGTCTTTGAATAGGGAAAGGACATGTCGAATTGGGCTGAACCGAGGGCACACGGGCCATGAGGGACCGAGGCAAGGCCCAAAATTGGGCCTTGCCAAATTGGTCGGCCTTGGCCTCGGCAGACCACAGGCTTGGGCCAAGCCCAAGCCCCGGTCTTCACCCCTATGGTGTTTGACCATGGCAAGGCCAAAAATGGGGCCTTGCCATGTGGTCGGCCTCGGCCTCGACCGAGGCCGACCACGGGCTTGGGCTTCTGCCCAAGCCCGTTTCTTCGTCTATTCTCGTCCTGGGTCGATCTCCTGTCGGTTTCGGTCCGTTTTGACTTCGTATTAGGCTTATTTCTTTATTTTACCATTCGTTGCAGCCCTTTAGCCAGCCTATTTTTGTTGGTCCAATTTCACCCATAACATAATTAATTTTTATTTTAAAGTATTTATTAATTATTAAATTTAAATTTAATACATATTAAAAGAAGTAAATGAAAAATTTGGATTTTTTTTAAAAATAATGTAAATTAAAGAAATAATAACAAAAAAATGGTAAGTTTTAAAATAATGACAAATGTAGGGTAGATAAATCGTGTACATGGGCCACGATTTATGTAAATCGCGGCCCATGTACACGATTTTTGTGCCACCCGGATCAATCTGATACCGTGGCTGCCAGGTGGGGGGGGGGATTTTTTGACATGGAACTCGCGTACGAGGTACGCGATTTCCATGTGGATATCGTGTACCATGTACACGATTTCAATATGAAAATCGTGTACAAGGTACATGATCCACTAACACACAAGTGCACGTGATCGAAGTAATAAAGAAACTGGAAGTATTCCAGAGTATCGTACCCAAGGGAACGAGTTTTAACAAAATCTACTTAGACGACACAAAATATGTTTGCAAATTGCAAATTAAGGTAACCAATGGTTTGAAAAAGATTGAGTGGTTGTTTTTGCTAAATGAAATAAATAAAATGATAAAAGAGGGATTCAAACGTGTTTTTGCTCTATTGAAAGAAATTGCGGCCTAATTGCAATTGCAATCCTTTGACTCAACACTTAAGCTTTGTAAACCGAATTCAACACCTATTCGACCTTCTATGAAGTATCTTTAGGAGGCTAAGCGATTAAACCGATATTTCTATGGCTAATACGAACTTAGTTAATTTTGAAACACAATTCTTTTGGTTTTAAAGGTTTTGCCCTATGTCTAGGGTCAAAAACAAATTCCTATGTCTAGGCTATTTTCCTTTATTGCTTTTATGAAAACCCAATTTTTATCTAACCTTTTCAGAATTAGACTCAAATTGTTGTATACTAATCTAGGTGATCAATCTAAACTAGTAATGAAAATTTCAATCAATAAAAGCAAACAATGCTATAAGATTAAGCAATGTTGCTCTCACAATTAGGCCTTTATTCCTATCTTTAGGGCATCCACATGCTTGAATCCCAAAGAAGAAATTAGCTCATTATGAAGAAAATGAAAATCCAAAATTTATTTGTTAAAAATTTCATAATTAATAACCCAAATACCGAAATTAAATTCCTAATAATAGAGTAAACATAGTTGAAATATGCTAACGGAAAGTCCTTGTTTTGATCGACCAAAAGTCATTTACGGGCAATTGGATCTTTACCTCCTCGAACCTTCGTTGAGGGGGGATCAAGCTCGGGATTTACAAAGCAAAATGAAGCATAAACTGCTGGAAGAAAGATGGAAAAACGAAAATACAGCTTGCTGTCCAAAACAGAAAAAAAACAGAAAACAGAGTATAAATTTGCAAAAACAGAGTATATCAACTCAAAATTTAATCGAGCGAACTACAAGAATGAAATGCTGAAAACAAGGAACAGAAATCATCAACTTGCTGCTACTGAAATAAAGAAAAACCAGAAGAAAAAGAACCCATAAAAACAGAATGTAAAAACCCAAAAAAACAAAGTACAAAAGCTAACGGAAATTCCTTGTTTGATCGATCCAAATACCCATTCAAAGGCAAATGGATCTTCACCTCCTCCAACTTTCGTTGAGGAGGGATCAACCTCGGAAATTACAGAGTAAAAATGAAGAGTAAGCTGCTATAAAATGAAAAAAAACGTGAAAGATGAACTGTGGGCGAGCAGCAGAAAAACCAGCCACGTTTTGCCTTGTTTTCTCCATTTTTATAGGCATTCCGAGGCTTGTGTTTCCATCTTAGGGCTCCTTAAATCATGGGTAATTGATTGAGCACGAGATTGGGTCGAAAATTCTCCAAAAATCGAGCAAATCCCATAGATTTTGGTCTTTTCCCGAAAATTCTGCACTTTCCAAAAATTCTGCATTTCTTGTTAAGTCTAGAGAATGCAATTGCATTGCATTTGCATTCTTCTTCTTTTTTCTCCACCTTGCCTTCCAAATGGATCCTTAATTATTGGGTAAAATATGGACAATATAATCTTGCTAGAATTTCTCCATAATTGATGTAAATCGCGTGAATCATGGTGATTTCCGTAAATTTCGAGCTTGCCTTGTTGTGTCTTAGAATGCAATTAGAATGCAGTCGCATTCTCCCTTCCTCTGTTCTTCACGTTACATTGCAAATGGAATGCAATTGCATTCCTTTTGCAAAGTCTTCAATTCTGCACAAAAGACAACAACTTAAGCTACTTTCTTCATCTTTTCTCAAAATTCTTTTATTCATCAAGTTTCAACAAGCTTGCATGAATTTATACAAAATGTTACTTTTATCTTGCTTGTTGGTCAACAAAATCCTCAAATTTAGCAAGAACAACTTGGTTTTAGAGTTGAATAATTCTCATAACTGAGAATTATCAGTACACGATTTTGTGGTCCCTAAAAACCCCACGCAATCCCGAGAGCCCCACTTTTTCCCTGTCTTCTTCCTTCTGCTGTCTCTTCTCTGTATTCCCGCCGTCCAGCCGCCGTCCCCAGCTCGCCGTCCAGCCGCCGGGAGCTCGCCGTCCAGCCGCCGTGTGCAGTCCCCGCCGTCCACAGCTTCGCCGTGTGCAGGCGCCGTCCGCGGTGCAGTCGCCGCGCCTCATTGCATTTATTATTTTTTTTTTTCTATTTTGCAAGTTTATGTTGTATCTTTTGGAGATCTACAGTTTAGAGTTATTTTGGACAGATCTACGTATTTTTGAGTAATTTTAGGACTGATCTACATATTTTTTGAATTATTAAGTGTAGTTTTGGGTTAACTTTGGAGTGTTTTGTACGGATCTATAAATTTTGGACTGATTTGGGTGCATTTTGGATTGATATGGGTGTATTTTGGACTGATTTTGGATCGATCTATAAATGTTGGATTGAGTTGGGTGTATTTTGGAGTGATTTTGGACTGATCTATGCATTTTGGACTGATTTGGGTGCATTTTGAACTGATTTGGGTGTTTTTTTATCTGATCTATAATTGTAGCTATAGTTTTGGGCTGATTTGGAGTGGGCTGATCAATACCACTTTTGAAGTTGTTGAACTAATTTTGATGGTCAATATGTAATTTATGGAACAAAGTTATTTTTGTGAATTAAAATATTATAACCTAATGAAGTCTAAATTATAAATTAATTATAAAGCCATAATTTTTATATTATAAAAAAGTATGGTTTTTTTGAGTTTGCAATAAATTAAGTCTTCGTTATAAAATAATTATATATACTAATCAAGTCTCTTTGTTGTAAACTAATTATAAAATATTAAATTTTGTACAGTTATAAACAAGTTGGCAAAATATGTCCTTCCATTGTGAGCAATTAGTGATACTTGAGCCTGGAAATGGTGGAGATAGTGATATAGAGGAAGAACTTGATGAACTGTATGGAGATGAGTTGAATATTTCTTCCCCAAGTCAAAATGAAGACGAACCTTCAGATTTTTTTACTGATATAAATTGGGAGATTACTAATTCAATATGCGAAGAAGGGTCTACTTTAGAAGAGGAGGCAAGATGTGTAGAAATGGACTCACGTTTAATAAGTAAAGGATTGTTATTTGAAAGTAAAGAAGATCTACAACTTGCCATAAAAAAATATTGTGTTAACCAACACTATCAGATTACTGTGATGGAATCAAATAGAGATATATGGTATGTGAAATGCAAACAATGGAATGAGGGTTGTAGGTGGAGGCTTCGTGCATGTCGGCGCAAAACCCGTGGAATGTTTGAAATTACAAAACTTGAAGGGGAACATTCATGTTTGTACCCAGAACTCACACAGGATCATTCACAACTTGACTCAGATTTAATGTGTAATGAAATTCAGAATCTTGTTCGATGTGATCCTGGTGTGAAAATATCCGTACTGCAAGAAACTATAAAAAAGGACTTTGGGTATTGTGTGAACTACAGACGTATTTGGCAAGCTAAGCGAAAAGCTATAATTAAAGTTTTTGGGGATTGGGAGAAATCGTACGAAGAACTTCCATATTGGTTGAATGCTCTTGTACATTACAATGTGGGAACCCAAACTCAATGGGATTTGCTTCCAACTGACGTACCAGGTAATCATATTTTCGGTCGAGTTTTTTGGTCATTTGCTCCTGTAATAGAAGGCTTTAAATACTGTATACCGATGATTCAAATAGATGGTACACACCTGTATGGCAAGTATAAGGGAAAATTATTGATAGCCACGTCCATGGACACAAATGGCCAGACATTTCCTCTTGCTTTTGCTATAGTTGAAGAAGAAAATACTTCGAGCTGGTCTTGGTTTTTACGTGCCTTGCGATCATTAGTTACTCAACGAGAGGGTATATGTTTAATTTCTGACAGACATGGAAGAATCATAGCTGCTGTGAAAAATGAAGAAAATGGGTGGAGTGAACCAAGAGCATACCATCGATATTGTCTTCGTCATGTTGCTAGTAACTTCAATAACAAGTACAAATCGAAGCAATTGAAAAATTTAGTGTCTAAAGCAGGACGTCAGCACCAAAGGCGCAAGTTTGAGCGATGTATGAAAGAATTAAAGCGATTAAACCCTGATTGTCTTGAATTTTTCTCTCGTATGAAGTTAGAACAATGGACACAATCACATGATAATGGACATCGCTATGGATGGATGACTAAAAATCTAGCTGAATCCATTAATGGAGTTTTTAAAGGAGCTAGGATGTTACCCATTACATCATTGGTTAAGTTAACTTGGTATCGAACAATTAAGTATTTCGAAAAGCGCCGACAAATGGTTAGTGAGGCACTAAATCGTGGTGATGTATATACTGAACTTGCTTTAACAAAGCTCAGAAGGTGGGAGAGAAGGGCTTCTTCACATACTGTGAAATCTGTTGACAGAGAGACATGTAGTTTTGAGATTGAAACTGGAATTAGCATGATTTCTCCATACAAAGGTCAACAAACACAAGTTGTGTGCTTGATAGAAAAAACATGTACTTGCAACAAATGGCAATCTTTTAAGATCCCTTGTTCTCATGTAATTGCAGCATGTCGTCACATTCATTTGGCACATTTGCCTTTTGTTGATGATGCTTACAAGATCTCACAATATCAGCGATGCTTCGAACTTCAGTTTCATCCAATTCAACATAGAGATTATTGGCCAGAGGTGACATTTGATATACTTCATCCAAACAAAAATTTGCTGAGAGAACATGGGAGACCAAAAAGTTCTCGTATTCATAATGAGATGGATTGGCGAGAGCTAGTACAAAAGTGCGTTGTGGAGTTTGTAAGAGAGAAGGACATAACAAACGTACTTGTCCCTCTCGTAACTTAGGCGCATCTTCAAGTCATGGGTGAACAAGGTCTAATTGATTTAGTTTTTTAATTTTTGTTTTACTTATCAGTATTAAATTGATATTGAATTTGATTTTGTTATTTTTCAATGTACAGGGATGAAACTAATGAGTTATGGACCTTTTGATTTGTAATTGACTTTATTTTTTGTATTCGTCTTATTTTTCTTTTATTGTAACGAACTTCCTTGTAATCGACTTCTTTGTAATTTACTTCATTATCTTTGGTTGTTTTTCCTTTTTTGGAATAGACTTTTGTGTAATGGACTTTATTATTTTATTAACTTATATGTAATGGACTTTTGTGTAATGGACTTTATTAGCTTATTAGCTTATTTATGTTTTAAATATTTCAGTATTACATATGGATCCTGGACCATCCAATCCATCTCAGTTATACTTACAACGTACACATCGTTCCCAATCAATATGGGATACACAATCTACTACTGTCCTACAATGTCGAAGAAGGGAGGCAGTAGTCCATCGTAACATTGAGTTAGATCCTCGTATTATTCCTTATTTACAACAGGCTGGTTTTTGGGGGGTTGCACAAGTTGGATTTATCCAACTAGATTGGCATTTCATAACGGCGTTGGTGGAGCGATGGAGACCTGAAACTCATACATTTCACATGCCAAGTGGAGAGTGTACTATTACACTCCAAGATGTTGCAGTCCAGTTTGGACTACCTGTCGATGGAGAGCCTGTAACTGGTTCATTACAATATAATTGGGAACAGGTATGTGAAGACTTCTTAGGAGTTCGACCTCCTGAACTGAATGGGTCTAGGTTAAGTATCCCGTGGTTGGCAGCGCAATTTGTAGAGTTATCTCCAGATGCTGATGATATCATGATACAGAGATATGCAAGAGCCTACATAATGCAACTTATTGGAGGGTTTCTATTCGCGGACAAGTCAAATACTCTTGTCCATCTCATGTTTCTTCCTCTTTTGGGAGATTTCGAGATAGCAGGACAATATTCATGGGGTGGGGCTTGCCTCGCATGGTTGTATCGGGATCTATGTCGAGCTAGCAATGCTAATGCCTTAGAAATTGCAGGTCCGCTAATATTGTTACAAGTATGGGCATTTGATTGATTTTATACAATTGCACCACAACGCCTACAAACCCTTGATCAGTATGTTGGTCGACCACTTAGTGCTCGGTATGTTCATTTACATATTTTTTATTATAATTACAAATAATACAATGTTTTAACTTATTATATGTGTGTAGTTGGAGCGGAATTGTAGCTACCTCTGAACAAACTTCCAACATGTTAATACAATACCGCATTGCATTTGATCGTCTTTTGCCCAATCAGGTAAATATCTAGTTTATTTTAATTGACATATATTTTAATATCGATTTTAATTATTCTAATTATTATTTATAACTTTCAGATCATCTGGACGCCATACACACCTGAAATTATGGCATTATTACCTGAATATTGCCATAATGGACAAGATATTTGGTTGACTATAAGCCCTCTCATCTGCTTTCATATTGTAGAGTGGCATCAACCTAATCTGGTATTGAGACAGTTTGGAATGCGGCAGACAGTGCCACCATATTGTGACACAAGCACACAGTTGCATCAATTAGACTTACGAGGTAAGCATGACCACGATTGGCGACGACATCATGCAGCACTTATATCACTGTGGCGTGCACGTCGACATCACTGTGCAGTAGGTGATATAGTAGAACATCCGATTGTATCTGATGATTACATAACATGGTATGACTCTATCACGAGGAGGTATATCACACGCGATGACGCTTATTATGCATGCACGGTAAAATAACTATCTACTAAATTTCTATTATTAAATTCAATTTTATGGACTACATATTAAATTAAATTTTTTTGTGCAGAATAACTTTGTTCGGAATGTACAACAATATTCAATAGAACAAAGTTTACCTGTTTTAGGTTCTATGTGTGAGCAATATGTCACAACGGTAACTGATATAGTTCAACAAACAAGAAGACTAACTGTTGCTGACACCGATAGGACACGTGCTCGTCGTAGGCGCCGACGACAACAAGCTGAAAGCATTCCAGAAGACATTCCAGAGGCACACGTGGACCAAGAGCCTCCTGTAGTTGATGATCAACTTCCAGCTTTTCATATGCCCTCACCAGATGTTCATACCGACACTGCTTCAAGTTCTGGTCATGCACAAGATCCATTACCACCTATTGTGCAACAAGATATTGATGATATAATTCACCAGCAACCTCACTTTGATGTTCCTCGACCTCGTCGTGGAGCCCGTCCTAGAAGAAGGCCACCATGTGGTACATGAGTTTTTTCAGCAACATTTTACAATTCGTACGTGTTAAACCTAAAACTCTAATCTAATTAGACATTTGTGCAATTTAATTTCAATATTTTAGGGACATTTTAATTTTAATTTTCCTTGCTCTTTTAGAAAATTTTCTATTCATTTTTAATATCTTACAAACTCTAAATTATATTGTTCTGAAAAAAAAATTGGTAATAAAAATTGCACAAATTTCACCAATTTAGATAAAATAAACTTTCAAACTAATAATATGGGCTAAATTTGAAAATTTTCAAACTTTTTATAAAATAAACTTTCAAACCAATAATATGTGCCCATGTGTTTTGCAGTAAGAAATAAATAATAATAACAATAAGATATTTTTTTACCCAACGTCCTCAACATTCACCGCTATTTTCTTCAAATCCATCTCTCTTTTCGCCTCTTTTTATGAGTTGAAGTTTGTGAAAAGAAACTCGCAATTCATCGATTATGGCCCGAAAATATAATAATAATTCATCTTACTCGTGTACACCTAACTCGTGTTGGACAACATATTTTTGAGTAAATCTGTACATGGTACACGATTTCAGATGACATCTAAATCGTGTACATGGTACACGATTTACGTACCCCAATTTAAACATTTCTTTTATTTTCTACCCTACTTTTGTAATTTGATTTTTTTTATACAATTTCAAAATTTTTAGTTTCAAAAGTACCATACTTGTATCATTAGTTATTTAAACACCATTATTCTCAAAATTAACCCGAAAAATCTCTCCAACCCACTTCTTCCTATTAAAAAGAATGTCATCTTTTCTTTGTTTTTAATTTTTTTTTATAGTAATTGTGTTATTTATTTATTAGCATTTAAATGAATAAAACTATAAAGTAATAGCTTTCATGTCGTTCTTATCTTCTTCTCCGTAATCTTGATGTCATAATAAAAGAGTTTTTATCGCCTAAATCTCTCCTCGAATCAAAGGTCCAACAATGGCGATCTCAACGTCATCCGGTCATGTCATGTTACTTTCTTCAATAATTTCACGAATGCGAGACATTTGTTGCTTCTGAACTCAATTCCACCTTAAATAGCGCGAGAAATATCAGGGGAAAGTGAAACAAGAAGATCGAAGCAGAGATGGGCAGCACCCCGAACGATTTCTCAGTAGTCATCCTGCCTTCTGATAGCGGTGTCGATTCGCGGCCTCTTTTGCCTGGCAAAGACAAGGACAAGGAGTCTGAAGAGGCTGACAATTGGCACGATTGCTCTCAAAACCTTTCCCCCGATGAGGACTTCTCCGATCTCGATCTCTTGCAGTTTGTCCGTCTCGAGGGCTCCGACAGGACTGGCAATCGCATCCTCCGCATCGTCGGGAAGTACTTTCCTGGTAAAAAAAAGCGATTCATAAGATGAATTATCTTTTGTTATTGACTTTTGCGGTTTTATTGTTTAGTTTTTGAGAAATTGAAGGATTCTAATGGAGGTTCTTGTTTGTTGATTGACCGATTAAGTTCTCATTTATTAGTTCCTCAATACGTAACGTCCTTTTGCTTCACTGAACAGTATAAAATTCAGCCTAATTATTTGGTTGGGATTCTATCAAATAATTGAGATAGATTTTAATTTCATTTTAATGGGATGTTATGTTGTGTTGTGTTAATTATTGCTGCTTTATTGTAAATCCGTTCTGAGTGAAGCTTCCAGGTCCTTAAAACATTAACATTTGGACATCTTAAGTGAACTAAATTTCTAATTTGGCACATAACTTCCAATTTTGTACTTAATAAATCATCTTCGTAAACTGTTTTGGTTTAACAATTCCGAGACCTACTAGAGAAAGAATGGAAAGTTGAACTAATTAGACCCAACAAAGGTTCATGACGAATTTATAATTAACCTCTTCTTAATAGTAGTTTTCTTGGCCTCTATCTTCTAAAATTATAGGAGAACAATTCATGGCCATATCCTCTCTTGATGTGACCATAAAATAGATGGGTCAGAAATTTCTATTTAGAAATACTGTTTAGATTTTTCTTATATCAGAATTCATAGTACTCCAAATTTTTTTCTGAATAGGAAATTTCTTCTTGATCTTTTATACACAGCTATGGTTGTTGGCGGAGAGCGGCTGAAGAAATATATCCTCCACAAATTCTGCAGTGAATTGTCAGAGGGTCCATTTTGTGTTGTGTACTTTCATAGTACTGCGCAGAAGGATGATAATTGTCCAGGCTTAACCATCTTGAGGTGGATTTATGAAGAACTTCCATCTGATTACAAGGACAGACTTCAAGTTCTCTACTTTGTACATCCTGGACTCCGTTCAAGGCTTGTCTTGGCAACGCTTGGCCGTTTTTTCCTGAGTGGCGGGTGAGTGCATTTGCTATAATGATTTTCAAATTTAACTAACGTGTTGTATTTGTTGAGATTTGATTATTTTCTTTAATTAAAGTAAGGTTTAACATTTGCAATTAATGCTCTGTTTCTTTATAGTTTTTCAGTTTTAGGTTGATGGATAGGATTCGTCTTCTTCTTATAAGTGCGATGAATACCAAACTGCATTGCTCATAAGTCATAATATCGAATGTTTTTGTTAACTTAAAGCTATTTGTTAATCTTTTTTTCTTTTTAATTGATGTAATATTCTATAAGCAGATAAAAAGGGAAGAAACAAAAAACAATTCTTCATAGTAGCCCTTAGACATTATTAATGTCTTTTAAAAGAATTTTTTTTCAAGGATATTCTTCAATCTTGAAAGCAGCTTACTAGATACTATCATCTTTAGTAGTAGGAACTAGGAAGAACCGGTGGTATGACTGATTATGGGTGTTTGTTTCCTTGAAATTTTGTGCTATCCTTTTACTCTAATGCTGTATATCGTTGATGCTTAGAAAACATTACAAACATATATGTACATATCTTGTGTGATTTGTTCTATAAGATCTATTCTGTTTTGGTAGATTGTACTGGAAAATCAAGTATGTGAGCCGCCTTCAGTACCTTTCAGATGATATAAAGAAGGGAGAGGTTGAGATTCCTGATTTTGTGAAAAGTCACGATGATGTTCTTGAACACCGACCGCTGACAGATTACGGCATTGAACCTGATTCCCTCAACATGACTGAGGCGCCTTATTCTGCCCACTCCTTTGGGAGATATGAGGAGAGGTGGATGTCAAGGCAGTATATGACCTAGTTAGGTTGGTTAAAGATGTTGTATTTGATGTTATTAGGCAAGTCCAAGGCTTGTGACCGAGCGATTAACACCAGCCATGGCTGAACAATAAAACTTTTTGTACATTCTGATTCTGCTGTGTGTGTTGTGTAGCTTGTATCAGTAGCTTCTCTGATGTTGCTGAATGGTATGTTATGATAAGCTAGCGATGCTCAATGCTCAATTCTTTAATCCGGCTTAAATCTTATTTTCATCATCCGACAAGGGTAAGCTTAGCTTGCCTCCCTTTTTTCCCATCATTCACTCTTTCGAAGAACTGAAGCATCTGGCAAAAGGACAGAATTTTTAGGCATCATCATTTAATCGGATAATATAGCCTCCCTTGCTCTGCTGACTTTGGGTGTAAAACAGCCAAATGGCCGACTGTCAACCTTGGTAATGCTCAATCTTATCTTTTCATTACTTGCTCTTTTGCCGATTCATTTTGGAAGACTATACTCATGGCTTTTAATTGGCACCTAGCACTCCAGGGAAACATGATCACATTACTTGAATTAGTCTTCATTGGTCACCCTTTTAACAAGGAGAAGCAAGTCTTATTGAATTGTTTCATTAGAGCTCATCTTTGGCAGAACGCAATCATCGCATCTTCGAGGACAAAGCTACCGTTGTGTATGATTTTTTTTAACATTTAACATATATTGCTCTCTCTTGCTGTAAATTTGCCATCTTTAGTTCCTACAACATCACTTCTCTTATTGTCGGTTGGAAGTGTTTTTATAATTCCTTCAGCGCAAAGTTTGCCTTCTTTTATAATTTCATCTTATCAGTGAAAGGAAGGAATCAATGTTTCTCATGATGTATACATACATATCTATATATATACACACACATCAGGTCTGATCTTTATGGTTGGGTTTCTTATTAAACCCTGTATGTCATTTTACCCCCTCAGTGAAATTGTCTTGTGTCGTACTGCGAGAGTTTTTATGGTCACTGCGTCTAATCATGGTAAGGTATATATTTAGGGTGATTTTGACTTTATTTTATAGGATTAAAAAATTGCTTTTTGCTAATTATAAAACTGTTGGAATTACTTTTAGAGTAAACACTTCTATCAGTAGTGGTATTGTTATTAAAAATGCATCTCAAACCCTGGATTATTTCTCTTCTAGATTTGTTGAGACGTAACTTTCAGCACATATAATTCATCAATGTGATGTCTTAGTGTTATTTAATCATATCAAATGAAAGGATTGTGTGTTTCTCCCAAAAGAAAATGCTAAATTATAAAAAAAAATACTCTAAAACTTTGTCCTTTGTCCAAAAATATCCTTTATAATATTACCTTTGACCATTTCATAAATGTTTCAAAACGTTGGAATAGAAATTTGTTGAAATGTTGGACGGAAATTCATATGGCGTTGACTTGGAAAGACGTGGCAGTGACTAAAATGCTTGTTTGGATTAAGTTTGAAAGAACAACATTCTGCCACGTCGACTTTTCGTCCAATATTCTAATAGATTTTCTACTCTAAGGATAGTTTTGAAACATTTATGAAAGGTCAATGATAATATTGCAACTCTTGAAAGAATAGGGGGTAAATGACAAAGTTCAAGAGTATTTTTTGAAACAAAAGACGAAGTTCGAAGGTATTTTTTTTATTTATAATTTAGCCCAAAAAAAATTCAAGATAATGTCACATTGCAGCATTTGAGTTTCTGTATTTTAGTCGGCTGTGTTATTTGCCTTCAGTCAGCTCTGCTATTCAACCTGGCAAGGAGCAAGCAAGTGGGAAGGCTTCAGGCAGAAAATGTGGTTTATGGATAATTTTGTACCATGATTGCTGCATTACAATATCCACCACAAAATCTGTGCCCTGGCTCTGGTAACAGCAATGGATGTGACAAGTCAAGAGAGTAAGGATTCGGGGATGTAAGTATCCGACAAACTTGAAACTTCCTTGGATATCTATTTTCTGTTTATGTAAATTATTCATCATGTTTTTTGTTAGATGATATTATACTTTGGTTTCTAGATTATTTTAGTAGTGAATTTTCATGGAGTGAAGGAGGGACGGCCAAGAGGCAGATTTCACAACCCAAGGGAAGTGAGTTCAAATATGTAATGGTGACCAAAAATTTTACAATTACGATCTACATTATGTAACCTTTTTGGGGTTTGAAGTTATATTGTCCTTATTTCTCATATTGTGTTAGAAAGATTGACTTTTTTTCGGGACAAAGGAATAAGGATTCGATATGAATCAGATAAAAAATTTATATATGCTCAAGAAAATCTTAGGCAAGTGCAAGAAAAAGACTATCAGCTCATAGATAAAAAGTTGATGTATACAATACAGTAGATCAGTTATTGCTGATATTTATGGAATATATCTAACACGAACTAGTAATTACAACAAACAGGACAATCATTCAGGAGAATCAGCAGCATGCCTCACAAAGCCAGCAGCAGCACAAGGCAAAAAGGCTGCATCCAACAACCAATTTTATAAGGTAAGATTTGGCTTTTCCTCCAATGATAAAATGAAAGAGAAAAAAAGGTACTAAAAACACCCACCATCCTTCAATAAAACTTCTGTCTCCTCGTCTCTTCGTAGCGTCCCAGAACCGTTTCTTCCCTGTCCCGACATCCTCGGTCGGGTACCCTATAGTTTCAGAACAGTTAGATAGAGAGACAAAGTGGAAATTTTGAGAGAGGGAAAGAGAAAGAACCTGGTGGGTGATGGTGGTCTTGTTTTTCTTCTGATATGGGCATCTTTGAAGCTTGGAATTAGACTAGTGTCGGCCATCACCTATGTATACATATCGATCAGTCAATAAAGCTCGTGCAGCTTCGTGGGAACAAAGCTTTGGAATATGATTCTGATATCGACGGCCAACTTAAGTTCAACTTGATTCGCTTCCCATTTCATATCCATTTAAAGCTTTTGATTCTTTAGGAATCAAACTATTCATACACACGTAGTTTTAGCTTAGCCAATAGATTTCATATTCTAGAAGACTTTGCGATGGAAATAAGGTAGCAGTTTTGCGTTTAACACCCACCAAAATTTTCTTTTGAAAGCCAATTAAAAGCTATATTTCGTGGAAGATAATAAACTAAGTGAAAGGGTTAGGTGGTTTTCTTATAAGACTAGTCGAGGCTCAACACACACACATATAATATTAAATACATTCTAACTGCCAGCTTAAGTTTTTGAATTTAATGATAGTTGATATGCGAATTCGACATAGAAGAGTTCACCTAATCCTCTTGACTTCAATGAACAATTTGGTGAACAATACCTACAAAATCAGTAAACTATAAATCGGTGTAGTTGCTCACCAAACACTCTGATGCCTAAGTCAGACAAGGTTAATTTTAGCATAGCGAGAGTAAAAGCTTAGGTAGCATACCTCATGCATGAGTCTCTGATGGAGACTGCAGTGGAATCAAGAAAATGTCACAATCTTAGTGCAAGTGCACACTGTCTTTTCAAGTAATAAAATGGAGAGTACTCAAGTATGAATCCCAAGGGAATGTTATCAACAAAAATTCAATTCACAACAAAGACCTCCTCAAAGTTTGGGACCGAGATAACCAAAAAGTAATAGAGGATGTTGTTGCTTTTGTAACATAGAAAGTACGTAAATCGAATTGCAAATGATTGCTAAAAACACTAATTAAAGAAAAGGGATCAAAAACTGTTTCAACTCCAGAGAAATATGCGTCCACCTATGTGCTCACAACTCATCTTAGCTAAGTGGAGCTCATGTCAGGGATTGCTGTCCTTATATGCGAGCATCTCACCCTTTCGGGTTTTGTACGGTTTGAGAAAAATGCAACCTGAATGCGGCTACAACCTACCATTGTTGACACTTGCAACCTTGAGTCAAGTTCATCATGTATTCAACCCTTTTCTAAGTGCTTTTAGGAACCTAAAGTAATTAAAAACATATGACTATGGCTAATTGAACTTAGATAAACAAACAAACAACTTTAATGACTCTATAGTTTTTCTTCTCTGTCTAGGGTAAAAAAAAAGTCTTATTTCTAAGTACTTTTCCTATATTGCTTTTATGAAAACCATGCTCAACCCAACCTTTTTAGTATTGGATCTCGTACATTTTATGCTAACCTAAGTGATCAATGTAAATTAACAATGATACATCAACATTATGAGCTTCATGTGGGCAACCCTTTGGTTATGTGGGTCTCCTAAATACAAGCTACAACATCTTTGCATCAACCTAGATCACCCACGGTGAAGACAAGCAACAGAGAACCTTTTGGTCAAGGACAAAGAGATTAGAGAACTCATTTTAATATCTAAGCTAAAACACTCCACAAGTTTGGTGACCAACCAAACTTGAATACTTTAAAACATGCAACTTGAACAAAAGGTTTGCAAAAAGGGGCATAATGCACTCAGGCAATTTTAAGAAAAGAAACTTTATTTTATTCAACTCTGTTCTAAATAAGGATTACCTTGGGTTTATATAGCTAAGGGAAGATACAATCTTCCTAAATTTAAAATTCAAATCCCTATATAAAAGAATTTAAAAATGATGATAATTAAGATATTTTAATTAGATCTTAATTATAAAAGAATATAACAAAAATATTATAACAATTCTTTCAACAAGATCTTTATTATGTAGCCAAAATTTTAAAATAAAATTTAGACAAAAAGTCATTCAAATTTGGAGTCAAATTGTCAAGCATGCCCTTCGGTGCACGCATGGTCTTTGGTTGTTGGGCCAACATGCATGTGAGGATAGGCAGTTGTTGGACTATCGAGTTGTGGCGCATTGTGGGCTTCATGTAGATGGCCTAGTGGCATGGATGCGAGGCTGGATCTGGGTGCAAGTGAGGTCTTGGGCTGCTGGGCTATCGGGCTAGCACATGTGGTTGGTCCTCAAGCAGGCATGACATGGGTGCTGGGCTGGGCCCATGGGCGAGTGAAGATGGGTGCGCTGGGCTGTTGGGCTGGCGCGCGTGCAAGGCTGGGAGAGTGCTTGGTGTCACGGTCATGCTTGTCCAGGGCGTGTTGCCCGTGGCCGCATGCCCGTCTCAACCCCTTTTAGTCATGCTTTCATGTATTGTATTTAGTTTTGCTTGATAGTTAGCTTTCGTTGTATTTTTAGGCTTGTATGACTCCTCGCCACTTTGCATGTTCAAGCCTGTCAAAGGCATAAATCTCAAAATGTACTATAGGGGGGTATGACTAGTTGTCCATCCTTCCTACCCGGAGTTATATGCAATCTAAGCCGTTGTTGACCCTTTTCTCGCTTATTGCCTATAACAATTATATGAACAAACGTTTTCACAAAAGCTTTCAAAAACACTTTCTCTCTCCCGGTTTTCTAAAACATTTTCTCCCGGGACTTGAGGGGAGGCTAGACCCTATACGGAAGTATTCCGCAACTTTCGTTTTTGGGCAAGGCTGACTTGCTCACCGAGTTAGAGCAAGTGCCGCACGGTTGAAGAGCTGCGACCGTGACAATTGGTATCAGAGCCTAATTGGCTCCTCGAATCGAAAAAGCAACGATCATGTCTGCGACCAAAGAGTTGGGCAAGGCCCACGTTGACCGAATGTCCGCGATTGAAGAATAAATGCTCTTCTTAAGAGCAGTCCCTGATAATGTGCGGTTCTTGGAATCTCGTCTGGATGAGATTGCCGCCAAAACCGACACGATAGACGCGGTAGCTGGCCGCCTTGACGCAATGCCCGTCAGAGAATTGATGGTGAGGGTTGAGGCCCTGGAAGATAGAGCCACAAGACCTGTTGGCTTCGAGCGTGGGGATAGCTCGTCGGGCTCTGTTGCCCAGTTAGAGGAGCGCGTCGAGAATCTAGATGGCGCGCAGAGAACAATATTCCAGATGATGTCTGAGTTGTCTGAGGACGTAAAAGCTGCCATCGATGTGGTGAGGGCAGAAGTGGCGGACCTAAGCGCCCGAGTGAATCTCACCATGAGAGCGGTGGGAAATCAAGCCCCAGCTGGGGGCGTAGTCCAAGTAAACAAGGTGAAAGTACCCGAACCGAAGCCCTTCTGTGGGGCTCGTGATGCAAAAGCCTTGGAAAACTTCATATTCGACATGGAGCAATACTTCAAGGCCACAACTACGACATCTGAAGAGTCGAAAGTTACCTTGGCAACGATGCACCTAGTTGATGACGCCAAACTCTGGTGGAGATCCCGGTATATGGACATCCAAGAAGGACGATGTACCATCGATACATGGGAGACATTGAAACAAGAATTACGCTCTCAATTCTTCCCCGAAAATGTTGAAATATTGGCGAGGAGCAAGTTGCGCGAGTTGAAACACACGGGAACCATTCGAGAGTATGTGAAGCAGTTTGCGGGGTTAATGTTAGACATCCGAGACATGTCGGAGAAAGACAAGGTCTTCTGCTTCGTCGAAGGGTTGCAATCAGGGGCTAAGTCCAAGTTATATGAACTCAGAGTACAAAGCTTGTCGGAAGCTTATGGGGCCGCCGAACGGTTGTTTGATCTCACCACTGAAGTAAGCCATGACCAATGTCAAGAGGTGAGACAAAGCCAATTTTCCCCAAGTAGGCAGCGTAGAAATTCTCGGCCTAACTCTTCAAAGAGTGGGGGAGGGGGCCAGATGACAAATGGGGGAAGAGATATTAGACAGTCCCAACAGAATGGGGGAAATTCGTGGCGAAGGCCACATTATCAAAATAACACCAACCAAAATCCCCCATATTGCTACATATGTAAAAAGGCCCACTGGGCGTATGAATGCCCAAATCGAGACTCCTTCAATGCCTTCCAAGCCGCGCTGGCAAGTTCATCAGGAACCAAAGGGGAAGCCTACGAAGAAAATGGGGGCGACACCCGAATTGGAGCATTGAAATATTTGTCCGCCTTACATAAGGTGGAAGGAAGCAAAGAAGCCACTCCATGTGGTCTTATGTATGTTGACGCGTGGATTAACGGGAAACCCACAAGAAATACCATGGTCGACTCAGGAGCGACCCACAACTTCATGACCGAAGCAGAAGCACGTCGGTTGAACCTACATTGGCTTAGTGATGTGGGAAAAATCAAAGCTGTAAATTCAGCAGCCCTACCTGTTTTGGGCATTACAAGAAGAGTTCCAGTAAAACTAGATGCTTGGACTGGACAAGCAGATTTCGTGGTGGTCAAGATGGACGACTTTGATGTTGTGTTGGGGATGGAGTTTCCCCTTGAACACAAAGTAATACCGATGCCGCTGGCAAAGAGTCTAGTGATCACGGGGTCCAAACCGACTGTGGTCCATGCCGAGTTGAGGCAGCCGAGTGAGGCGAAATTTTTGTCAGCCCTTCAGGTGAATAAGGGCCCTAATGGACATAACAACACCAAGGCCCGCGACGTTGATCGGCCTTGGAGAGAAAAGAATCAGCACAGTTATAACTCCTCTGTGAAGTTCAAACCAAAGACAGAAGTTGCTCAGAAATATGCAAAAGAAGCACCAATGAGCACAAAGGAATGGGTCGAGCGAAGATGGTACAGCTCGCCGAGAGGACAAGAAGTGTCAGTTCCACCGATCACCCTGAAGAATTCTTTTGAGGCGCTATCTGAGAAAAAGCCTCAAGCCAACCAAAGCGAAAATTTGAAGAAGTTCTTGGCAGACTGGAAGAGAAGCCAAGAGGTAGAGGTCCGCTGGGACCGTTTGAAGAACTGAAGACAAAGATGCTCGAGCGTCTGCTGAGTTTGAGCGGGGACGGTTGACGAGGACGTCAACCATTTAAGTGGGGGAGAATGTCACGGTCATGCTTGTCCAGGGCGTGTTGCCTGTGGCCGCATGCCCGTCTCAACCCCTTTTAGTCATGCTTTCATGTATTGTATTTAGTTTTGCTTGATAGTTAGCTTTCGTTGTATTTTTAGGCTTGTATGACTCCTCGCCACTTTGCATGTTCAAGCCTGTCAAAGGCATAAATCTCAAAATGTACTATAGGGGGGTATGACTAGTTGTCCATCCTTCCTACCCGGAGTTATATGCAATCTAAGCCGTTGTTGACCCTTTTCTCGCTTATTGCCTATAACAATTATATGAACAAACGTTTTCACAAAAGCTTTCAAAAACACTTTCTCTCTCCTGGTTTTCTAAAACATTTTCTCCCGGGACTCGAGGGGAGGCTAGACCCTATACGGAAGTATTCCGCAACTTTCGTTTTTGGGCAAGGCTGACTTGCTCACCGAGTTAGAGCAAGTGCCGCACGGTTGAAGAGCTGCGACCGTGACACTTGGCAGTCTGTGCATGACATGGGTTGGCGTACGCGGGCAAGTGTACGTTGGCGACGCCATTGGGCATTGATAGGTCTGAAAGGCTAATTTGAAGTAGTCCATAGCCAAACCAAAACTCCAAATTCTATGAAAAGCCTACATACACAATCATTTGGGAGTCTATTTTCATTTGACACCAATTTCAGCCCAATCCAAATTGAATTGGGCTAAAACCAACCAGAAAACCAAACACTATTTAGATATTACTCACCCAAACAACAGTTACTCGGTTTTGACATTTTTAACTTCCAAGGGATATTTGTCCAAATCTAATGATCCAAATTGTATTGTAGCCCTATTACATGTTTTTAAGTTAATTACGTGATGAGTATGCTTTTAGTTTTAAAATGGCAAGAGCCATTTGCTCACACCCTTATTTCAAAGTCAGGTCTGCTACTGAAATTCACTGTTAACTTGAATTATTGAGTAGTTTGTATTCTTTTATTAATTTGTGCCAGCCTAGAACTGATCTCTTTTTGGCCTTTTACGTGCTTAAACTAAACTTTATAAGCTTTCCAAATATGCTTTTAAATCTAAATTATCATAAGTGAATTATTTACATCGATGCTTCAAAATTTGCCTAAATTCTGGAAATATTGGTCTTTGACTGATGTTTGTTGTGTGATGTCTTTAGTTTGTGTTTGTTGCTTAATAGTGTTGTTATTTGTTGTATCTTGCTTTCTTTGTACGCTAGCTTGATCCTTGTCCAATTGTTGATTCACCACAAACAAGCAAGCTTGGTGCATCTAAGAATTACTTGGCTAAGTTAGTTTGCACACTCTCGATTTTATACCTACTTATTTTTTCATTGTGAGAGTGAGTTGAGTGACTTCCCAAATTGAGTGTTGAATACTAGTGGATGAGTGAACAAGTGATATAAAGCATATTAGTAAGGTTCATACTTGTTTTCTCTAACATTCTTTTGCAACCATAACTACTCAAGGAAGTAAAGGAGTTCAAACAAAAAGAACTCAACATGAAAAAGTTGCTAGACTAAATTGAAACTTAGATCACCTCACTATGATGATACAAAGGATGGATTCAATGATCCAACCCATGGAGCTAGTCAAACCCAAGGCACACTCTAATCCACAAAGAAGAATATGCCAAGAGGAAATATGCCAAGGAAGAGTTCAAAACAACCAAATGAGAACTCCAAGAGGGGAACAATGTACTAGCCATAACTTTGGAAGTTTTAGACCTAAACTTCCTAAGTTCCATGGAGGTTCAAATTATAAGGAGTGTCTCAATTGAGAGAAACACATAGAGAACTTCTTTGAAGAACACCAATTTGGAGAAAGCATCAAGGTAACACTTCTTATCCCTTGTTTTAAGGATTGTACTTTAAAATGGTGGGATTCCTTGATGTTGTGTAGAGCAAGGAACCACAAGCCTAAAATTTTCACATGGAATGAACTAAAACACACAATGAGGAAGCACTTTATTCCTAAGGCATTCTACAAATTACAAGCATTGAAACAAGGAGACATAGGTGTGAAGTCTACCAAGAGTTGCTAGCCCTAATTGAAGAACATGATCCTTATGAAAAGGAAGAGGTAATCATGGATCAATTCTTCAAGGGGCTTAGGGAAGATATTGCTAAAAGAATTTCCCTTCAACCTTATGATGCTTTGGAGGAGATGGTGAACAATGCCATCAAGATTGAAAGGAGGATCCAAAGGAGAATGATAAGGTATGCTCATCCTAAATCATGTACTAATGACATTATATCTTTGATAAAGATTAGTACACTCATGCATCTTGTTAAGAATGAGAAAGACATTCTTTGTGAAATTATGCATGTCATTCCTAATTCCTTAGTTTGCAAAGTATCACTTACTTCCATGCCTAGTATTGTTGAGATTGAAAAAGAAATACCTTGTCATATTAAGCATGCCAAATATCTTCCATTGCATAGTCATGTCATGCATGATTGTATGCCTAGTGTTGGAATAGGAAGTAGTGATAGATAAAGAGAATACTTGTGATGATACGCATGTGATTCCTAATTCTATATCTAAAAATGCATTGCATTCATGTGAGATCACTACTTTTGCACCATTCATGTATAAAGAACAATGTGTTGATGTTTGTGAATTGGGAGAAAATGCTAACGTTGAGATTCAGACAATTGAAACACATGGAAATACTTGCCCTAATAAACTACTTTTGAGCTTATGTGAAAAGATTTGTGAAGTTAATTCTCATGTACTTACAAAGCGCAACATACATAAACTTTTTCACATTAAGGAATGTTATCTAATGGGCGAACTCGAGCCTTGTTTGCGTAGCTTTCCCCTTGAGTTTTTACAAGAAATGAGAGAGCTAATTAGGAGACATAAATCAAAAGTCACTTCAAGGTCCATCCAAGACCACAAGCACATGGATAGTCAAGCCAAAGGTCACAAGCTTAAGGTGTTTTTGAGGATTCAAAAGCCCACTCTAGAAGAATGCCAAGAAAATAAAAAAAATATGGAGAACACACCAAGAGGGTGGATTTGGAAACGCTTTTGGAAGAATCCAATATCCACCAAAGGAAGAATCAAGAGGGCCCCAACAAGGCCATTATCATCTGAAGACTTTTTAGTTTCCTTACAAGGTGAGAATGATCCTAGTACTAACTTTGAAGGTACTAATTTAATTTCTTGGTTGTAAGTTTGGATTCGAGGTCGAATCACTTTTAAGAGGGAGAGGGTGATATGCTTCAAGTAAGACACATAATGCCACTAGAGCCAACCAAAGAAGAAAAAGATCTTCACTTCAATATTTGAAGTATTGAGCTTTATAAGGACGGATAACAAGTGGAGAAAGAAGCTTCAAGGTAACATGACGACTGATAACTTGTAGAAATATAAGCTATTCTATCTTACAAATAGATTATTCTTGTTTTTAGAGCATCGTATTATGCATTTATTGATCATTTAGTATGAAATTACACCAAGTTAAGAGAAAAGATTATATGTGCTGAACATTTAGAAAATTTAAGAATTTATGCTTCAATGCTTTGAAAATTGTTGATTTTTTTGGTTTTTATGATCACATGGCTATGCGTACAAAGAGGAAAGCCACAAGCAGTCCTAAATTTACCTTGCAATGAAAATAAGCTTAGAAGTTTCAGCGCATGAAAAGTTGTTAGAATAAGAGGAATCCATTATCAAATGGGAACCACAATCAATTAGAATATGTAAAAAATTATAGTTCATAATCATGAGGGAATCTAATTGACTATTGGCAGCGCTCTAATTGGATGAAGATCTTTATTTAAGAGGAAATGAAGTTGATGAAAGATTTTTTCTTCCAGCTCTTTTTTTTTTTGCAGAATTTTATCTCTTCATTTCTCTTTAGAAGTCTCTGAGAACCTTAGATTAGTATAAGTTTTAGAGTTTCCAGATTGTAGTTCTTCTGGAGCTTTTAGTTATGCAAGTTCTTCTTGAGTTGTTTTTTATTATCGGTGCATGGAGAAGAAGACGAAGCTGCTATTGAATTTCATCTTCATCACTAGTTTTGAGATTTGCTTATGTTTTAATTTCAGATCTAAGAACTTCTGCATTTTAATTTATGCTTTACATTTTCTATAATTGTGTTATGTATTAAAATATCTTCTTCTTTCTTCTTTGTGTTTTTCACCACCATGAGTGGCTAAATTTCATGGTTTGACTTCAATGAGCTCTATATTGTAACTTCGATGAATTAAGTAATAAATAATGGATAATTTTCCAATTTTCTCTTGATCTCTATAATCCTTTCATTGATTCTTTTCGTTTGGCCAACCAAAGTGAAGTAATGACATGTTTTAATACTGAAAGGGTTAAAATATATGAAAATCTCAAGAGGAACGAGAGTATTAATTGCCAGGGTATTTTAGACATAAAGAATCCACTCATAGAATATAATAGATCGATTTTAATGTACTGATTCTACTATAGAAATATAGGGTTTCATTGTTCTTAACACCCTTTTCAAAAGAATTAGGGTAAGTAGGTATCTAGTTCTTATTGAGAAATAATTCGTAATTTGATTATTAATCTAGAAGGAAGAACATTCTAGAGGGATCTAAAGCCAAGTTGTTTAATCCTCTTATTTTTAAGCGTTGATTAATTTTATGTTTTTATTTTCGTCACACAACCTTATATTTTTGTCCTAAAACCTGCTGCATTTAAACCAAGTTAGTCTGGTGAGGATTTCATTTTCCTGAGGATCGATCTCTGAAATACGTCTAGTGTATTACTTGCCTGTTATCAGTATATACTTGAGCTGATAATTGGAGTGGATAATAGCTATTTGCATGCGTTTAAAAGGATTAAGCATATATTCAGTTTCATTTAGTTCAATGCATAGCATATATATTTTTAGCTTCAAAACACCATAACAAAGACACCAAATCTTAAAAGCTTCAACTTGGGGGTTATTTAAGGCTTAAGAGTTATTTGGTTGTTAATCTTGTAAAATATCCCTTCAACCTTACTTGTACTTTAATTGTAATATGTTGCTAAGCTCTTAGGCCAAAAGTGGAGCTAAATGTGTTTAATTGGCCTATTTTAGAAACCTTCATATAACTTGTAACTAAACACTATTCATGTTATGTTAGTTTTAGGATTTAGTTTATTTGCTTTTGGTTCCTTTAGTTTGCCAACCATATGAGGCTATTTAAATCCTTCATTTGTAAATTTGAGGAGTTAGGCATTTTAGTAAATGAAAATGGGGAGAGTTCCTTTATTTGCTCCAAACCGAGAGCATGCTGCATCTTAGCTTAGGTTTGCATGTTCCTTAGAAACATTCAAGTCTGATTAGTCATCAAAATTTTGGACTGTTTCAACTTTAAATTGAGAACGAGTTTCACTTCATGACCATCAAGTTTAGTCCTTTCTTCTTTCCCTTGAGTGACTCTCGGTGTGTGTACTAGGTGTTACCATGTGTGTTTAGAAGGTGCTTGTTCATACAAGGGTTGCCTAAGCCATATGATGGTTGAGCACATCATCTCTAATGGAACCCAAATCATTCCCATGTCAGAACAACAATTACTCATGCATTTAGATCTAATCTAAATTACCTTTTCCAAGCATGAATTTAGGCCAACACAACATTTAATCCGTGATTAAGAGATTAAAAGCATTAAGAATTAAATGCATGAATGAAATCAATTCTTAACAATCAAAAAGTTCAATTAATTAAGTCAATTGGCCCAATGGCTACATCAATCCCTAGAATTGAGAGTTTAGCTACTCATGCTTACTAATACAAACTCTAAACTCTTAATAAAAACCATAATTCAAATTACAAAAACTAAGGAAAGAAAAGGAAAACATAATGACATGTTGATCTACATGATTTTGAGCTTCAAATCCATTGATCCTTGCTCCAAAAGTTTCTTCCAAACCCTAAAAATTGGTGTAAAATTGAATTAGAGTTGAAAACTCCCAAAATTGGCTCCCTTTTTTGCAAGAAAAACGTTATATTTATAATAATCGAGGCAATGTCGAGACGCTAGGGACAACGTCGAGACGCTGCTTTTCCAGAATCCCATATTGCTTGTTATTTATCTTTTGTTTTATTTTGAATGACATATATCGAGTCTAAGTGTGAAATCAATTGGAGATTCTCAACAACATATGTTGTGAATGCAACTTAAAAGCATGCATTGAATATAAGATTGAAAAACGGGAAAAACACCATCAACTATGAAGCAATCAGTCAACCCTATGCTCATCGCAAGTGCACACTCAATGCAAGCAAGCAATACTTGGAGAATATTCCAAGGTTGAATCCTCAAGAACTTGGATATACTAGAGTAATTTCTTAACAGGTGCTGGTAGAGATGGTAATAAAAAATAAAGAAATAAATAATGATGCGCTGAAATTGAAGATAACAGAAAATAATAGAACACTGAACGCATATTGAAAATGATGCGATGAACAGTGAATAACGAACAGAAACAATAATAGATAAACAAGGGTGTGGCTACAGATTCCCCTAGTATGCATTGTTCCTCACCTCTCACATTTTGCTTGCCTTTTCTCCCAACAAAGTATGGATTCCTACTTACCCTAACTCTCTTGAGAAGGATGTTAAGCTCACTATTTATCATATGTCTATGCTCAAAATAATGTTCTCTCCTGACCTATTTTAGCTTGCAAGTAGTTGTTTTATCTCTAAAACCCCCTAGTGCTAAGACACTCTTGATTTTCTTGGACGTTCCACACGCTCTTACCCTCTCAGCGCTTGAATGTGCTACTACCTCATCTCAGTTGGCCAAATGGTAGAATGTAACAAAAGAATAGTAACAGCCAAGAAAACATTGGAAGCTAAAGTAAGTGTTCCTTGAACATGAGGAAGTTGCATACAAGGTTCCTCTTTTAGCCTTTCCCTTTCTAACTTAGCTATGCATAACGAGAAGAACAAAAAAAAAAAAAAACGTAAACGATAGAGGATAAAACAAGAAAACTTTATTGCTGAAAAAGTAGTACAAGACAAACTAAGACAAGAAGAAAGTGAATAGTAACTTGGCTATAACACGAAAATTATTTGCTACAGGTAAACACTACTCCTAAGATAGAAAAGATAGAAAAACAAAGGAAAGAGATAAACAAGACACTGTTGCATCGGTAGAAAGGAGAGCAATCGGTCAGCGACGTTGTCTTCTCCGACAAGCAACGATGCCCTAGTACTGTTGGGTGCTTCAATGAAGCTTCAAGTCCCAAAAGTCCCAAAATTTGAGCTTTAGCCTTATTGGTTTGAGTTATGGTCCTTTGTTTCTAGTTGTGTTGCATCGTGTGTTTGGTTGAGCCTGTTTTTAGTTATTTTATTATTTTTAGATGTCTTCTTATAGATTTGGGTGATCCTTTAGGGCCCGTTTGGTTGAGCGTTTTTATGTGTGGGAATGGGCTTGGGCTTTTAAAATCTATGTTTGTTTGAAGGTTTCAAATTAAATGCCTGGGAAAAGTCTTTTCCCAGGCATTTTTTAATAAGTGTATCCAAGGGTTTTCTAAACCCATTCAAAATCGTGGGTTTTCTATTCTTCTCCAGCCTCCAGGTATGTTCTGTCCTTTGTCTGCATCTTCTTCCTTTTTTTTTTCTTCTATATTTTTCATTTCCTTCTTCTTTTTTTCAACTTTCCTTTCCTTTCTTCTTCTTCTATTTTTCTTTTCATTTTATTCTAGGTATGTTTCGTTTTTTTTAAAATGATTTTTTTCTTGTTCTTTCTCTTCACCGTCTTCTTCTTCTTTTTTTTTTTCTGTATTTTTCTTCTCTTGTTTTTTCAACTCTCCTTTCCTTTCTTCTTCTTCTATTTTTCTTTTCATTTTATTATAGGTATGTTTTGTTTTCTTTTTTTTTTTTTAACATGATTTTTTTTCTTGTTCTCCTTTTTTACTTGTGCTTTTAATCTGATCCTTTTTTTTTTTTAAAATTTTCTGGATTTGGGTTGTTAGTCATTGTTCTTCTTGATTTCCATTTTGATTTTGTATTTGTTCTTGCTTTGTGATTTAGATCTGAATCTATGATTACGTTTAATTTTATACAAAGGGTGTTGATTTTCAATAGGCATTCTTCTTCAAGGATTTTGTTGGTAATCTTGCTGGATCTTTGTTTGTCCAATGTGACGCTAGGGAGTTGTGTTTTTTAGTTGCGTTTTTTAGCTAATTTTCACACAAGGATTTTTTATCTTCTGCAGAAAAGATGAGTAGTTTAGTACTGGTGATTATATAATTGAAGCTTTCGAATCAATAAACTCTAATACAAGTGGGGGAATATATGAGAGAATATACAAGAAGAGGTGGGAGACCAAGAAGAGTGGGGGACAATGGAGAGTGGGAATATATGTAAGAAAGTGGGGAAAGTTGGTAGAGATTTTCTAAATACATTTAACAAAGAGAAATATAGAAAAATGAGATTTGATTCCTTGAATATTGGGAGTTGCTTAGAATTCATGGGTTGGCCTCTAAAATGGCAATGGAAACTGAAATCTGAACCTCTCTCTGTTTTTGTGCAGCTAGAAGAAAAAAGAGACAAGAGAAAATAAAAATCAGTGCAATGCAATGAGCAATATTTTCAATGTTTTTTTTTCAAAACTAAACATCAGAAACCATTTTTTTTCTTTGTTTTTGAATCATCATTATATACATACAGAGCTGGTTTTTTCCTGTTCTTTCTCTTCGTGGTCTTTTTTTTTTCTTTTTTTTTTTTTCTGTATTTTTCATTTCATTCTCCCGTTTTTTCAACTCTTTTTTCCTTTTTTTTTCTTTTCTTGTTCTTTCTATTTATTACTTCTTGTTTGGTTTGTTTGTTTGTTTGTTCCATTTAAAACTTGTGTGCAATAATATTCTCGATGTAGTATAATTATAATATTATATCACCTAATTATAGATGTGGTTTTGAAAATGTTATTTGTTATGTTGTATGACTCACATATTTTCAGCTACTGAACAACAAATTCTTGTTATCTTGTTGTCCTATTTAGAGATGCTAAAGAAACTGATGAAAACATATTTCCTATTGGTAGTAATGCTTATGTATAAAGGACAAACACATAGAAGACTTATTGGTGGAAGTTCTTTCTATAGACATCGAATTAGACAAGTAAATTTTTTTCGTCTAATACATGAGAGTGATTTAGCATGTTTTGAGACTACACGTATGAATAAGAGATGCTTTACTATATTATGTCACTTGCTTAAAACAACTAGAAAATTAAGAGGCACAACAAATGTAGAAGTTGAGGAGATGGTTGCAATATTTTTACTTATCCTTGCACATGATGTCAAAAATAGAGTTATACGTCGACATTTTGCACGTTTAGGAGAAACATTTAGTAGGCATTTTAATACAGTTCTTAACTCTGTGTTACGGTTACATGAGTTATTACTTACACAACCTGAGCCAATTTCTGCCAACTGCTTGGACAAAAAGTGGAAGTGGTTTAAGGTAAATTTTTATGTAGTTTTAATCATATTTAAATATTAATAAGTGGTTTATATTGGATGTGACCGTAATTACTTCGAGTTTTCTTTGTATTTAGAATTGTCTAGGTGCATTAGATGGAACCTACATTAAACTCAACGTAGGTATTCTTGATAGACCTAGGTATCGAACAAGGAAGAATGCAATTGCTACCAATGTGTTAGGAGTTTGCTCTCAAGATATGCAATTCATCTATGTTTTACCTAGATGGGAAGGTTCAGCTTCTGACTCTAGAGTTTTACGAGATGCTATATCTAGAAGGAATGGATTAAAGATTCCAAAAGGTAACACATGTATAATATTTGGATAGGTATATTGTTTAGGTCGGACTTTATAAATAAATTTGAATTAGAAAAAGGCTTTATGTACATTCTCAAGTATTCAGTTGGTTTATTTAGGTTGTTACTACCTATGTGATGCTGGCTATACAAATGGTGAAGGATTTTTGGCACCTTACAGAGGATGGCGATATCATTTAAATGATTGGATGCAAGGATACCAACCAAGAACTCCAGCTGAATTTTTTAATATGAAGCATTCCTTGACAAGAAATGTAATAGAACGAGCATTTGGATTTTTAGAAGGTTGATGGGCTATTCTTCGAGGAAAATCTTATTATCCAGTAAAAGTTCAATGTCGAATGATCACAGCTTGTTGTCTCATTCATAATCTTATAAGAAGAGAAATGTTTGTAGATCCTTTAGAAGAAGAAGTTGGAGACATTCATTCAATTACTTTTGACATGGACAATGATCGAATAACACATGTTGAAAGTTAAAATGAATGGACAAATTGGAGAGATAATTTAGCAATTGAAATGTTTGAGGAGTGGAGAGGCATTAGACATTAGTATTGTTATTATTTAGGGAGGGTTTTACTGATGATGTAAACAATCAATTTCTTGCTTTTTTAGATCATGTAAGACTTTATGAAATGTTATGAACTATTAGTTTGCTACTTATATATTTATGATATGTGTACTCATGCTTGTTTTCATTTTCATATTATGTTATATATGTAGTTTGAGTTTTAATAGTTTAATATGTGATGTGAATCATAGATATGGATGATAGTGAACAAATTAAAGCTGGTTCAAGTAAGAAATACATGTGAAGTAAGGCAGAAAATGAGAAATTAGGGGAATGTTTATTGGAGTTATCTAATATTGGCACATGGAAAGCTGATAATGGGACATTCAAACCAGGATTTCCCATTCAAATAGAAAAGTGGATGACTGAAAGAATTCCTAAATGCGATCTTAAGGCTCAACCACACATAGAGTCCAGAGTTAAACTATTGAAAAAGCAGTACAATGCAATATCGGAAATGTTAGGCCTAAATTGTAGCAAATTTGGATGGAATGATAAAAACAAGTGCATAGAAGCTGAAAAACATATATTCGATGAATGGGTAAAGGTAAGTAAAAAGAACTTTTTATTGTTAGTGCAATTTTATCATAATATTATCAACATGTATTAAAATGTATTTAAATTTGTTTTCACAGAGTCATCCAACTGCAAAAGGCCTTAGAAACAAGCCTTTTCCATTTCTCGAACAATTAGCCATTGTTTTTGGAAAAGATAGGGCCAATGGACTTGGTGCAGAAGGTCAAGCTGATATGTTTGAAGTAGTGGAAAGAGAAATGGGCAACAATGAATTCTTGAGAGGAGATAATTTTTATGTGCCTGAACCACCAATGGTTGGAGGGGAAGAAGTAGATGGACCGATGTCAATGAGTGAAGCACCAATAAACACACAATCTACTACACACATCAAATAGGTCTAGTAAAAAAAGAGCAAGGAGTGTGGACCCATTAGTAGCAGCAGTGAATGAGTTTGAGAATGTTATGAGTAGTCATCTTTCAAATGCTAATGAAAATATTCAAGAGATTGCCTTATTTTATCGACAAGTAGATGAACAAGAATCTACTAGAGAGGAACGTTGAAATTCATTAGTAAGTGAAATTAGAAAGGTGGATGGATTGAGTGTACGACAAAGAATTCGAGCTGGTAAAATTATCACCAAAGATCAATCCCAGATTGATTACTTCTTCAATCTTCAAGTTGATGAAAGGTACGAATTTCTGAAGGAGGTTCTGCAAGAGAACACCGATCTTTAGTTTGTGTGAATAATGTGGACCCTTTTATGTAATAGGAGGTTTTATAACATGGTATGTATGGGCATTTATATTTTTTGTGCCCTTATCAAAGTATGTAAGATGACATGCTATGGATGCTAGTATGTCATTGACATGCTATGGATGGATGATGTAACATTCATATTTTTGTGCCATGATTAAATATCCTCACTTCGAATTAGCATGTCACTATATCCTGTATTTGTATGGTTTACTAAGAACATGGAACTATGAGGAAAATGATTGATTGTATTTGATTTTTGAAATATAACATTTATCATTAATCTTTCAATTTGATTATTGTACTAATTAATTACAATTAGTATATTATTTATAATAAATTTACTAATGAATGAAAATTAAATCAAAATCTAGCTACTTAAAATTATTTTAATAATTTGACTTAATAAAAATAAATTAACAAATGTAATAAAATTGTTGAAAGAAATTGCAAGAACCAAACAAAAATATTATTTATTTATATGCAATTCTGATAGCATTCCTACGCGACACCAAACACAGACATCATTTATTCTCATGAAAATCTGATAGCATTCCCATGCATAACGAAACATAGTTATCTTTGATTCCCAGGCATCATATTCCCAAGCATTTTAAACTAAACCTCAAACCAAACGGGCCCTTATGGTATCTGGGCTCAAAGAACAAACGTCGCCTTCTAGTTCTTTTCCTAATAGTTATCCATCAATTAATTATGAGCCTTTTAGTGAGGGTTATGCATTTCATGGTTATCAAATGCCTGATTATTATCATACTAAATCTATGAGTTATGGAAATCATGTGGTAATGATGAGTGCATTTGGACCCATGAACCATATCTTAATTATTTTCAGGAAGCCCAAGAAGTGGAAGAATCTTCCCTGGAAGGAATGATGAAAGAATGTTTCGAGGGGTCTAGAGGTCTTCATGAAAGCTTAGAAAAGTTGAATGAGAGTCTCCAGACCCAAGGGGATATTATTAGTGAAATAGGAAGGACAGTGAATCAAGTGGCCACTGATTCGCTTGTACTCCTTCAGGAGCATAATTTTTTTGATTCTACTGAGGTTGGGCAGTCAAGGGAGTGGAGTATAGAGATAGGGGAAGAATTAGAGAGTTTTAGCACACTCCAGGATCGAGTCAGTGAGGATGAGAGAGAGGATGAGCCTATTTTAGAAGAGTTGGTTAATGGGGTAGAGTTTGAGGTTGTAGGACCTTGTTCTGTTTTATCTTCTAATTCTTCTCTTATTTCGGAGTGTTCTTCTTATTCTCACGAGTCCGAGTCTGAGTCATGTTTTTTTTTTGTCTTTCGCCTTTTATGCTGTTTATATTTAAAAATACAAAAATTATTTCTGCTTCAGGGTCCCACTAGAAGCTAGTGTTTCTACTAGCTTTGGTCTGTTTTGTAGATTCTAGAAAGAGGAGGCCAAAGAAATGGGAGAATTTCTACATACCTTGAGAGCCCACATGATACTACATCGAAATAATGACGTTAAACAAGCACTTCTTGGGAGGCAACCCAAGAGTTATTTGAGTTTCTAGTTTTAGTTTGCTTTTGTTTATGTTTTAGATGAATAAATAACCCTTGTCTATTTTGCAGCTCCCTATAGTTTTGAAATTGATCATGCTCGTCAGTGGAGGTCTCTTAAATTCAGGAAAGCACCGTTACCTCTTTTATCTTTTATTTATCCTTTTTGCATGATTTTTTGCTTATTTAAACATCGAGGACAATTTTGGTTTAAGTGTGAGAGGAATGGGCTAGGCTGTTGTCGAGATGTTAAATTTTTAGATTTTGGGCTTAATTGAAATTTTTTTATGATTAATTGAATTGCATGCTGTAGAATGGTTTTAGAATTTTGCATGTTTTTGTGATTGTGAAATTCCATGATTTGTGCTCTTTAGTGGATTGTTTTTGCATACGTTTTGTGGAATCTGAAGCATGCTAAAATCCGAGTAAACTTAAAATTTTTACTTTGAAGTCTTTGCAAATGTTGAGCACGTAGCCTAGTGTTGATTAGTTGAATATTTAGAGGAGTATTATGTTTTCTAGAAGTTTATTGTCACTCCGATAGGCTTAAGGCTTTATTTGTAAGTGAACTTGCAAGAAAGTTTATAAGATTAAGTTTAGGAGTAAGAAAAAGTATTAATTTGCCTGTGAAAAGAAAAAAAAATTGAGCTCAGAAAAAAAATGTTTTGTAATGAAAAAAGAAAATGAAGAAGTATTTTGCATGAATTTAGGTATTCGGGGGTAAAAGGACCTACATTTATCGTGACCAGTTAGGCCATCCATTGAGCGAGTGTTCTGGATAGGGTCCCTGCGATAATTGTGTGAAAGCTAGCGCCCCCTGATTATGTTACCCCGTATAGTTTCAGGCACCTAGCTTTTTATTACTTTCTTGATTGTGAGGAAGCTGAATTGGGTCTTTTGAGCCAGTGTAGGGGGAAGATGAATGGAGGGAGACATAATAGTCTCTGAGTTAGTAAACGAGTTGATACTTAGGCTATTCACACATACACACACAAAGAGTTCAGAGTTCCTTTTAAACTTCTTGTGATTTAGGCATGTTCTCATTCCATTGTTCTTGTTCTCTAATTCTAGTGTTGAGACCATTGAGAATTGAGTCACTTATGCATGAAATCTTCTGAAACAATTATCTTTTTTGTGAGAGTTTTATTTTGTTTTGCTCGAGACTAGGAAAAGATTAAGTGTGGGGTTATTTGATAGCACTAAATTAGTGCTTTAGCTAGTTTTACACTATATTTGTGAGCTTTTACGTTGATTTATTGTTGATATCAGGAATCTGAGCATTTGAGACCAGAATTATGAATTATGGAGTATTTTTGATTGATTATGGAGCTATTTTGGGCGATTTTGGAGAGCCAAGAAGAGAAGAGATGATGCACTAGCAATTGGGGTCGAGAGGACAGCGTGGTAACTCTTGAAAGGGCACTGCAACGCCCAATTATTTGGTGCAAACCTGAGAGCTAGCGTTGCAACGCTGCCCTATGGCGTTGCAAATCTAGAAACGTGTGCATGAAGGAAGAAGAACTTCATCCGTAGCATTGCAACGCTACCCCTCTGCACAAGGAAAAACGTTGTCCCTAGCATTGCAACTCTGTCGCTACATAAGGTATTTAGTCTTTGTTTTCTTATTGTCCAAGTGGAGGCCAATTTGAGGGTTTTAGCCCTAATCTTGATTCCATACGATAATTGAGGTATTTGGGAGCATTTTAGAGCGAATTTGAACACCTTGGAGCTTAGGTTTGGGATTGATCACCTCGAAAACACGAGATCGTCCTTTGTTTGCATTTTCTTCCCCTGTTCTTTTCAATTATAGTTACTTTAGTGGCTGTAATTAGGGATTTTTGAGTTGATTTGATGAACATGTTTAGTTAATCCCTAAATTTCTATAGGTTATTGTTATTATTAGACCATTGCACTTAATTTAGTTTGTGATTGTGGTTTAATTAGTGTTTATGATCATTTATGCATTGGGTTCTTAATGCCTTTAACAAAGCAAGAAATAAGGATTAAATGATCGCTATTTTAATTGAGCTCTACAAGTAGATTAAACTTAAAAAAACAATACATGACAATTAAATTTTGCCTAAGTGACATAGGAACAACGGAAATTAATTGAGGTTGAAAAATGAAGGTTCGTTAATGCCGAATGATGATTAATTAATGAGACAGACATGAGATTTAATTAATTATACTCGAGGTTTGGAGGAAACCAACAAGAGATTCCATAATTTTAGGTTTCTAGACTTATGAATCGAACACTTGGTTATGCCTAATCAATCAAGCTTAATTAAGTAAATTAAGATCCAAGAATGTAATCAACACCCATAGAATTACCTATCTATTTGTGTCTCCCATTTATTTTGCTTTCTAGGTTTAGTTGTTTAATTTTCCTATCTGCTCTTGTGTTATGTTCTCGAAATAAAGTAAAGTGAGATTATTCACAGTACTTAATTGAATTAAAAGCCAATTCCAGTGGATACGATACTCGATAGGAATACCGTTTTATTATTACTTCGATCGCTTGCGCTTGCATGTACTATGATCATGAAAGTTGAAGGACTTGGAGTGAAGACCCCTAAGCCTTTCTTAATCTAACTCAATTCTACCTTTTCCAAGGAGAATCAGGTCGTTACAATCCTAAACTTTCGAATGGGATTGGACTGAACATAGCTGAGTAGTTCGGGTTTCTTCAACATCAATGTTGATACCGTAACATGAAGTGTAGAAATTTTCTCGAAGGATCGATATTTTCTTGAGTATGTCAGTCGCCCTTTTATAAGCCTCCAAAGGCTAATCAGTGTGGGAATCATTCCTCATCATTACAACATAAAATAAAGGAGAATATCTTCAAAATCGTCAAGATTTGGAAATCCTGTAAATCTGCTCTATGTAGAATTGCAATTGCATTTTAGGATTCCAATTGCAAGTATGCACTGCCACCCACACCTACACAAAATCAAAGAAATGCCTCAAATCCTTCAATAATTGATTCCTTTTATATATAATTCTTTCTTTTAAGAACTCATGGTTGAAAACTCGTGCTTGGCTCATTTTTACTTAAACTAGCGCTATATGACATGACTTGCAATATCAAACACATAATTTCTCATCAATAAACTTAGGTTTTATGGCTAAATAACCCTCATAAATGAGAGTTATTACTTTACTCTTAATACCACCTATTATTAACATATTTCCATGAAATGGTTAATTTACTCAAAACAAAGGATTTAATATGCATTGTTTGTCGTAATCTTCATCATTTTTTTCCATTTTGCTCATGCATTTCTGTATTCTGTTGATCGTTATGTTTCATCTTTTTTTGTTTGAAATAATAAGTTATATTATATATAATCCTATTTAGATATATATAATAAATTATGTAAGATGTACATGGTACATGTGTTAAACTGCATAAGGATAAATACATATTATGCAAGATACTGTACACATAAATATATATTCATATAAACGTCATTACTTATATGGTACATGCATTAAAATACAAAATGATAAATATATACTCAGATATATTATATAAACATCAGTATATAATCCTCCTATATTTTGTATAAGTAATAATCTTATTCACTAATTTTTAAGTTTCAAAAATATAAATCCCATTTATTTCAAAAATACAAACCTCATTTATAAATTTCAAAAATATAAACCCCATTTATTATTAGGTAAGGATCATAAACTAGCAACGACAATTGACATAGATGAATGAGAAGAAGTTGTTTGTTTTACTCAAGATTTTTACCTCCATTTGCAGTACAATATGCTAACAAAGGTTATTGTTCAAACCAGCAAAAACAAAAGGGAAAATGTAAGAATGTGGTGATTTTTTTCCTCTGTTTCAAGTAAATAAAGTTCCAAATTTAGGATACATTTTTACTAATGGCACAAAACACAAGTCGTTGATGACCAAAACTATGATCAACTTCATTCCTATACCAATCATTTTTAACTAACTTCAAAAAAGAAAGGAAAAGAAGAAGAAGAAGTTCCAAATTGGTGCTTGGAACCCATGATTTTGGTTGCTGGAACTACTGATTTTTATTACTTTGTACCATAGATTTAGGTCCTTTAATGGTCGCGACGATTATCTATAGTTCACATTGATAGCCGTTGCTCAGAACTCACAGCGATTTTAGGGTTTATCATAGGGTGTACATGGGTTGGGTTAGGTCGAGTTGGATGTTTTTTTAGATCAACCCGAGAATTCGAGTTGATCAATCTCCTAACCTAATCAACCCTATTCATGAGAGAAACCCAACCCTATATTTTTGGGTTGGGTCACTAGGTTGGCTGAGGTAACTAAGATTTGTGACCGACGAGACTTGTTGTTGTCGAGGTGACTAAGACCAGTGAGGATTGTTGTTGTCGAGTTGATTGAGACCGATGAGGATTGTTGCTGTTGAGGTGACTAAGATCTCAGATCTGTGATCTGGAACGACAACCGACAACGCGACTGGCCTGGGGCTAGGTGTCGACGAAATTAGAGAGGCAACTGGCTAGGCGACTAGGATGCTGGGTGTCACAATCGCACTCTTTGCAACGGATCAACGATTGTGCGGCACTTGCTTTAGCTCGACAAGCAAGTCAGCCGTACAGAAAATGGAAGTCGCGGACTACCTCCGTATATGGTCTAGCCTCCCCTCGAGTCCCGGGAGAAAATGTTTTAGAAAACCGGGAGAGAGAAAGTGTTTTTGAAAGCTTTTGAGAAAACGTTTGTTCATATAAATGTTATAGGCAATAAGCGAGAGAAGGGTCAACAACAGCTTAGATTGCATATAACTCCGGGTAGGAAGGATGGACAACTAGTCATACCCCCCTATAGTACATTCTAGGATTTATGGCTATGACAGGCTTGCACATGAAAATGGCGAGGAGTCATACGGCCACAAAAATACAAGGAAAGCTAACTAGAAAGCAATAAGACATATATACAATGAAAGCATGATAAAAAGGGGTTGGAAAGGGCATGCGGCCATAGGCAACACGCCTTGGACAAGCATGACCGTGACATCCTCCCCCACTTAATTGGTTGACGTCCCCGTCAACCGCCTATGTTCAAAGTCAGCAATTTGCAGAGTAGCTGACTTCAAGTATTCGACGCGCTCCCAACTTATCTCTGCGTCGGGGAGTCCCTTCCACTTCACCAGGAACTCTTGTACGTCTCGTCTTGGTTTCCCTGTTCGTCTTGTCCTCTCAGCTAGGACCTCTTCTACTTGCTTCTCTTCAGTGTTCTTTATCGTGACAGGAGGCCTGGATACCTCGTTGCGAACAGCATCCTCAGGGTCTGGATGATAGGGCTTCAGGTTACTTACATGGATCACAGGGTGGATCTTCATCCATGCCGGAAGTTGAACCCGATAGGAGGTCTTGCCGACCTTCTGGATCACTTCAACGGGGCCTTCGTATTTTCTCACAAGGCGTTGGTCTTTATTTCCCCGAAATCGGAGTTGTTCCGGCCTTAGCTTGATAAGCACTTGGTCCCCTGCTTGGAACTCCAAGGGACGACGTTTCTGGTCAGCCCACTTCTTCATACGTTTTGACGCCTTTTCCAGATAAGCGCGAGCTATGTCTGACGTCTGCTTCCACTCTTTCGTGAAGTTGTATGCTTGGGGACTCTTTCCCACGTAAGGATGGTCCACAACATGTGGCATAAGTGGCTGTCTCCCACACACTATTTCGAAAGGAGTCTTCCCCGTTGAGGAACTCTTCTGACAGTTGAAGCTGAACTGCGCTATATCGAGCGTATCCACCCAATTTTTCTGTCTTGCATCGATGAAGTGGCACATATACTCTTCAAGCATGCTATTGAAGCGTTCAGTCTGTCCATCAGTTTGGGGATGGTAGCTGGAAGAGATGTTCAGATTTGAGCCTAACAACCTGAACAACTCTGTCCAAAAGGTCCCCGTGAATCGGCCATCCCGGTCACTAACTATGCTTCCGGGAACACCCCAGAACTTAACAACATTTTTGAAGAACAACTGAGCCGTCATCTCAGCTGAGCACATCTTCGGGGTCGGGATGAATGTTGCATATTTTGAGAATCTATCAACCACGACTAGGATCGCTTCAAATTCTCCAACTTTGGGGAGATGGGTGATGAAATCAAGGGAGACGCTCTCCCACGGTCTTGTGGGTACCGATAGGGGTTCCAGCAACCCTGCAATCTTGGCTCTCTCAACCTTGTCTTGCTGGCAGATCAGACAAGTCTTGGTAAATTGCATGACATCATCTCGGAGGTTTGGCCAGTAGTACCCCCGTTTCAACAGGGCGTAGGTTCTCTGCCACCCAGTGTGGCCTGCCCATAACGTATCGTGACATTCTTCCAACAACAGCTTCCTCAAGTTTCCTGAACGTGGCACATACAATCGACTTCCTTTCGTGAGAAGAAGCCCGTCTTCCACCCAGAATTGTCGGGTCTTTCCCTCGTTAGCGAGTTGAATGATGGCCTGTGCAGCAGGATCATTCAACAGGTGTTTCTTTATGTCCTCTTGGACTGTTCCATTCAATCTACTGGCTTTCAGGTGAGCTAGCATGCACAGGGCCGCATGCTCGCTCTTACAACTAAGGGCGTCCGCCGCTTGGTTGGCCCGACCGGGCTTATGCTCGAACTGGAAGTCGAACTCGGCGAGGTATTCTTGCCACCGCGCTTGCTTCGACGACAATCTTGGTTGGTTGAAAAAGTGACAAATAGAGCTGTTGTCAGTTTTAACCACAAACTTGGCCCCTAAGAGATATTGTCTCCAGGCCCTCAAACAGTGAACAACTGCCAACATCTCCTTCTCGGAGGCAACATACTTTCTTTCTGAGTCGTTCAGCTTCCGACTCTCGTAAGCAATTGGATGCCCATCCTGGAGGAGGACGCCACCCAATGCAAAATCAGACGCATCGGTTTCCACCTCAAAGGGTTTGGTCACATCGGCAATTCCGAGTACCGGCCCTTCCATCATTGCCTTCTTCAAGTCTTCAAAGGCAAACTGACATTCTGGAGTCCAACTCCAACTAATACTTTTCTTCAACAGGTCCGTCAGGGGTCCTGTTCGCTTCGAAAATCCTTCAACGAACCGCCGATAATAATTGGCTAATCCGAGAAAGGAACGTAACTCTGTGACGGAAGCAGGTACCTTCCAGTCTCGTATGGCTTGGACCTTCCCGTCCTCCATACCGACTCTTCCGCATTCGATTACGTGCCCCAAGAAACTTATGCGCTCTTGCGCGAATGAGCATTTTTCCCTCTTCACATATAGCTGGTTGGTCCTCAATTTCTCAAAAACGAGCTGAAGGTGGACTTGATGTTCCTCTATTGTTGGACTATAAACTACGATGTCGTCCAGGTAGACCACCACAAACTTGTCTAGGTATTCATGGAACACTTGGTTCATTAGTGTGCAGAAGGTAGCTGGGGCATTAGTGAGGCCGAAAGGCATTACAAGGAACTCGAAGGCCCCATATCTGGTAACACAGGTCGTTTTGGGCACATCACCTTCTGCAATTCGGACTTGATAATACCCTGATCTCAAGTCTAGCTTCGAAAAGTACTTTGCCCCATGAAGCCGATCGAACAAATCTGTTATGATGGGCAAGGGGTATTTGTTCCGGACGGTAAGTTTATTCAGTGCTCGGTAGTCAATACATAGGCGTAGACTACCATCTTTCTTCTTCTGGAACAGGACTGGGGCTCCATAAGGAGCTTTTGCTGGTCGAATGAACCCAGCGTTTAGGAGCTCATCGAGCTGTTTTCGAAGCTCGGCTAATTCGGGAGGTGCCATACGATAAGCATTCTTGGCGGGTGGTTTCACCTCGGGTATCAACTCAATCTCATGATCAATTCCTCTGCGCGGAGGTAAGGCCTTTGGCAAACTATCAGGCATGACATCGACATATTCTCTCAAGACATGCTGAACCTTCGTGGGGACTATTTCTTCCTCAACGTCCTCTGTTACAATGGGGATGGCCATGAACGTGGGTTCATCATGAGCGAGGCCCTTTTTCAGTTGGAGGGCTGATATCATTCGTATCCCATTTGGTTGCTTGATGCTGGCCTGTACGACCGTGGGGTTGGACCCCGTAATCACCAAACATCTTGCAAGGGGCATCGGTATCACCTTGTTTTCCAGGAGGAATTCCATCCCTAACACCACATCAAAATCGTCCATATTGACGATCACGAAATCAGCTTGTCCACTCCAATCCCCTAATTTCACTGCCACTCTCTTCGCTATTCCCATGATGGGTAACGCTGCCGAGTTGACGGCTTTCATCTTTCCTGCATCTCTGTGCCAAAGTAAATTCAGTCTCTTCGCTTCGGTCTCTGTCATGAAATTATGGGTGGCCCCAGAGTCGATCATAGTGCTTTTGGCCGATCGGTGGTTGACCCATGCATCCACGTACATAAGACCGTGTTCTATTGGCTCTTGCGTGTTTCCCACTTTCTTATGTAAGGCCGATAGGAATTTCAGGGCCCCCATGCGAGGGTTGTCAATGCCTTCGTCTTGCAGTGCTTCGACTCCCACAATCTCGGGTTTGGCCTTGGTGTTTGTTTCTAATGTAGCTTGAAACGCATGGAGGGCTGCTCGTTTCGGGCAATCAGACACCCGATGGGCCCCTTTGCAGATGAAACATATCGGGGGCCGGTTGTAGTAGTTCTGTTGGTATGGCGCTCGCCATGAGTTCCCGTTCCTTTGTGGGAAGGGTCTACGATCTCCCCCTCCATATGCAGGTCTGTCTCCCCCACCATTCTTGGGGGAGGTTGGTCGGTAATTTCTGTTTCCTCCACTCGAGGAAGCTTGGGGCCGTCTTACATCTTGAGATGACTCGCTACTGAGGTCAAACAAACGTTCCGCTGCAGCATAGGCGGATGAAAGATCTTGGATTCGTTGTTCATACAACTTAGATTTAGCCCATTGTTTCAAGCCTTCGATAAAACAGAAGACTTTATCCTTCTTGGACATGTCACGTATGTCCAGCATTAGCCCTGAAAACTGCTTGACATAGTCACGGATGTTTCCCGTGTGTCTTAGGTCTCTCAATTTTCGTCTTGCCAATATCTCTACATTTTCAGGGAAGAACTGCGAGTGCAGCTCTTGTTTCAGACTCTCCCAGGTATCTATGGCGCATCGGCCCTCTTCGATATCCCTATATTTGGATCTCCACCATAACTTCGCATCATCCGCTAGATGCATTGTGGCTAACGTAACTTTTGCTTCTTCCGCCACCGTATTCGTGGCTCAGAAATATTGTTCGAGGTCAAAGATGAAATTTTCTAAAGCCTTGGCATCTCGAACCCCACAGAAGGGTTTAGGCTCAGGGACTTTCACCTTATTAATCTGAATTGCACCCCCTGCTGGGGCTTGGTTTCCCACCGCTCTCATGGTGAGGTTTAGTCTGGCGCTCAGGTCCGCCATCTCGCCCCTAACAATGTCGAGGGCTGCTTTAACATCTTCAGAAAGGTCAGAAACCATCTGAACCAACACTTTTTGCGAGCTGTCTAGACTATCGACACGCTCTTCCATATGGGCAACAGAGCCCGTGGAGCTATCACCGCGTTCAAAGCCACCAGGACGTGTGACTTTATCCTCAAGGGTCTCCACTCTCACCATCAGTTCTTGGACGGGCATCCCGTCTATGCGTCCAGCCAACGCATCAATCTTGTCGGTCTTTTCGACAATCTCCTTCAGTCGATTTTCTATGAACCGCACACTATCGGGGACTTCTCTTACGAAGAGCATCTGCTCCTCAATTTCAACCAATCGGTCAACATGGGACTTGCTCAATTGCTTAATCGCAGACATGATTGCTTTCGGGAGCCGACTTGGCTCTGATACCACTTGTCACAATCGCACTCTTTGCAACGGGTCAACGATTGTGCGGCACTTGCTTTAGCTCGACAAGCAAGTCAGCCGTACAGAACACGGAAGTCGCGGACTACCTCTGTATATGGTCTAGCCTCCCCTCGAGTCCCGGGAGAAAATGTTTTAGAAAATCGGGAGAGAGAAAGTGTTTTTGAAAGCTTTTGAGAAAACGTTTGTTCATATAAATGTTATAGGCAATAAGCGAGAGAAGGGTCAACAACAGCTTAGATTGCATATAACTCCGGGTAGGAAGGATGGACAACTAGTCATACCCCCCTATAGTACATTCTAGGATTTATGGCTATGACAGGCTTGCACATGAAAATGGCGAGGAGTCATACGGCCACAAAAATACAAGGAAAGCTAACTAGAAAGCAATAAGACATATATACAATGAAAGCATGATAAAAAGGGGTTGGAAAGGGCATGCGGCCATAGGCAACACGCCTTGGACAAGCATGACCGTGACACTGGGCATCAATGACGATCGGCAAAGAGAGATGATTGGGCTGGGCATCGACAGCTACTAGCAAGGGACTGGAACTTAGAGGCGTCAATGGCTACCCACAAGGGACTAGGACTTGGAGGAGGTCGACAGCGACCAGCGAGGGACTCGAACTTAAAGGCGTGGAGGCTGCATGCAAATGAAGTCTAAAGAAAAAGTGATGACTAAAGAGGATGTTGAATGAAAGTTGAAACCCTAAAATATGTGTGTGTGTGAAAATCGGTTTGGTTCGGGTTAAATTGATTTTTTTTCTTTAACCTGATGATCGAGTGAACTTTGGGTGAAGAGATGTAAGCAATTATGTTCAATCCCAGTGCAAGTGCACACTACGATGCAAGTATTAAAACAGGAGTATTCCTAAGTATCGATTCCACAGGAAATGATGTAACAAAAATATTGTAAAGCAAAGTGTAAGGAAATTGCAACTTAAAACTAAAATTGCAAAAACAAGGTTGGGATGATGTGTTGGTAAAAAGAGAATAATTGCATAATCTAATTGCAAGTTAAAGTGGCAAAAATTGCAAAACTAAATTGAAGAATCAAAAAGTGCAAAATAAAACTAAATTGAAGAATCAAAAATTGCAAAATAAAGTGCTAAAGATTGCATAATTGAATTGCATAATCGAAAATTTGCAATATTGAATAACAAACTAGATAGACTTGGTAAATGAAATTGCAAAACAAATTTTAGAGAAAGGAGGGGCTCAAGAATGTCATTACCCTAAGTTGTAATTGCAAACCAAAATTACAATTCCAACCTATTCTACATTCAATTGTAAACTAAAATTGCTACTCCTATTCACTTTGTAATTAGGTTTTTAGGAGGCTAAGTGAGTGACTTATATGTCTATAGTCCCTCTATCTTAGGTAATTTTGCTCAACAATTTTATGGGTTTTGGAGTCTTTAATCCCTATTTCGAGGGTAAAGAATTGACTTATGTCTAAGCTCTTTTCTCCATCACTTGTGCGAAATCCGCTTATCACTAACCCCATCGGTATTAGATCTAAGCTTGAGTTGCTACCCTAGTTGATCAATCTAGGATCTCAATGGAATTTTATTGAACACAAGCAAACAATTGAGATGTAGGCTTGGTTTTGGTTATAATTACTTCTTAGGGAATTCACATCCTTGAACCCCCTAAGAAGTTTAGCTCATATTAAAAGTAAAAATCCTACAACTAAATTTAGAATAAAAATTCCATCCTAGAAGAATATATTAAAATCATAATTGCAACAAAAATTTAAAGCAATTAAAGAGAAGTAATCTTTTTATTTTCAAAGAAAATTATCAATATTGATTTGATTCAATATTTTTCTTCTCAATTCTCTATCTTTGGTCCTTCCGTCAGGCTGTCCGACAGCAAGCGCTGGTAAGTGATTGGTGTTCCTGGCTAAAAGGAATAATCAAATTAAACCCAAGCGGAAGCGTAGGAATCAATTTGAGTTTATTTAGAATAAAATAATAAAGTTAGGGTTAAGCATAAACATACCTTGAATAAAAGAAGTTCTTCTTGTTTACTTGATCTCTTCCACAAAAGCCTTCCTTGCTATGTCTCGAATAAAAGATCAAAAGGGTTTGTGGGAACCTTTTTGAAAATAATGAGAGAATGAGGGGAGAATTTTTCTAGAGTCTCTTTCTCTTATTTTGAATGAATACAATGGCTCACCACTAGGGTCCTATTTATAGTAGCCTAGGGCAAATAATTAAATAATATATTTTAATATCTAATATATTAAAATATATTTATCTAACCGATTTGAATCAAATTCAAACCTTTTCAAATTCTCCTACGACATCTATTTATTTGAATCTAATTCAAATTTAATAAATATCTTTTCTTTAATGTATCTTAATACATTAATAATTTATTTGATATTTAATGTATCATATACAATAAATATATTTTTAATCATTTAATATATCACATATATTAAATTTTAATTTGAACATTTCAAAATTTTCTCTCAACGAAATTGATATCTATTTATTCATATGAGCTAGCAAGGGGACCTTATGGACCTACAGATTATAAGCTCCAATGATATAAAATCAATTGATTAAACTCTTTAATCAATTAATTTTCATTCATTAACTATAGATCACTCCACTATAGACCTAGAGTTGCACTCTTATGCACTGTAGGACAAGTTGTATCCATCGATCTAATCATTACATGCAAATCGATCCTTCACAAGTTGTTTGTAATTATAGCTGGGTCAAAAGTCCATTTTACCCCTATAATTACATCTTATACCTTAAGTACCACTGATCCTCTAATGAACAATTTGTTTATGATCCAATCATAAACTAAGTCCCTCTCGGGCCAGTGAGAGGTGGGGGCCCCATTGTTCAAGTCCCGAAATCAGCACTTAAGGGAACTACTCATCTACTTACCTTATATGGGAAAGAGTGAATTCCATCTTGTGAGATTATGTTCTCAGCTCCCTATTTGGTCAAGTCTCCAAAATGGTAGGCATATTGAATCGGCTACAAAAGCCCTCTCACCCATGCAAATCAAAGGACAAGCCCTCACAGGCAGGAGTTCATAACTCACTCAGGATTAAGATCGAGTCGCATATGATCATCCTGTGAAATATTAATCTTCTCAATTAACGGATTTATAAATAGAGATTAAATATTTCGTGGTCCAGTCTTATACAAACTCATTGTATAAGATCACTCACATGTCTCTACATGAATGATTTGGATCAAATCATTTGTAACAATTACAAAGTGGGCCGTATCAATAGTGTTACTAGAATAAGACACCCAATCTTATCCATATACTATAGACTCTTTAGGTTATTTCTTGAACATGATCCTCTTGTATGTCAACTACATACTGTTCAAGATTACAATAATAACCTTGGATTTTACATAATATTGGATAATGTTATACACAATGTAAAATAATAAATTATTTTATTAATACATGAGAAAATGTTTAATTACAAAAAACGAGCTTTAGGGCACAAATCCTAACACTGGCAACAGTGTAAGTTCGTTGGTAAGCCGTGTGTTCCCACCTGCAAACGACCAGTAGTGAAGAGAGAGAAGTTTGAAGGATAATATTGCGTTAAGGCAATATTAATTCTTATCTTTAAAAATATTTTGATTTTTATGAATTAATGTCGAAGTTACTCAAATCTTTGATGTCGAGGAAATTACTCAAAGGAGAAAGTTCTCAATCCAATACTCAAATGGCTCATACTCAAGCACCTAATGAAGCTCAGAAGCAAAGAATAATGCCGAAGAGCTCAGAGGTTCAAATGAATCACTCCAAATTGCCAAAGTTGAAGAACAATTGGCAAATTGGAATATTCCAAGGTTAGACCTGAAGACAGTCTACCTAAGGAATACTTTCAATTTTACTCAAGAATGGGGAGTCAAGATTGTGGAAAACAAGATTCCTATTATAAATATAAACAATCCAGAATCCTTGAATCTCTTCACTAGAGATTTGATCCTTTTACACCGAGAGGAATACTCATATTTGCACGTTGGGATGATCCAAGTGGCAATCAAACCATTATTCATATCAGGTTTGAATACTCCTATCATTTTGACTCTAAGGGATAAGAGATTCCTCAGGTTTCAAGATTCTCTCTTTGGAATGGTTGAAACCAATCTAGAAAATGGTTCGGCATACTTCAATTGTCATCCTTACCTTACTCTATCACTCCAAGATCCACACATATTAAGCTCTTTGATCTTGGATGTCTATTTCAAAGACTTGAACATGAAGCCAGAGTCACATGCATTTGTGGTTATCTTCAGGATATGCTATTGACTAAGGAAGACGCAAATAGCTCCAAGAGCCTTAAGGGTTTCTCCTAAAGGCACCACTACACTCATTGAGGCAAACGCCAAAAAAACAAATATAGAGGTACCTAAGCCTCTATTATGGGCTGATATCACCAGGAATTCTCATTGGATTCTTGAGCAAGCAATCGCCCTAAGTCAACCACCGTAAAAGGTTCCTACTCAATTAGTTGAGCATCCAGATGGAACTGTCGAGGTAAGCTTTAGATAGCCAACTCCTAAAGTCTCAAAAATTTCCCCCTCAAGGCAAAGTGCTTCGAATACAGGGAGGACGTTTCATCCTCTACCAGTTTCAAACATCAAGAACCACTGAGAAGATCCCTTTCTGCAAGGATCAACTCAGTAGATTTCAATCCGCGCATACCAGAAAGCAGCTATGTAAGACCAAATTCACCTCCTCAATCAAATATGGAAACAACAAGTAGATTCAACGAGTTGAATGTTATATCTGAAGATTTCAAAGTAAACATGGAATATCTCAAAAGAGATTTCTTGGACAACAAATGGAAGATGCCTAGAGAATTTTTCTTTAAGGCAGAGAAAGAAGAAAGAGAAAGACTCAAGGAAACATGGATTTCTACCATGGAAACCCTTGAAGAGAATATACCTTTCTTCAAGTGGTTCGCCAACCGTGATGACTACTATCAGGAGGTGAACACTGTCAAAGAGACGCTTTGGAGAACTCAAAAAGGAGAAGTCTCAAGTATTCATCCACCACTAGAGCAAATAGAGTTCAAAAGCTCTCGTGGAAATATAGTTGTTGCACCTCTCCTTTCAAGTAATTATCCTTGGATGAAGAATGAAAAAACCCCTCCAAAGGTATTAGAGGAGTTCGCATTCAAAACAACTATACAAACAAAATTCTGTCTACCATGGCAGAACAAATGTGCAGGATTGAAGGAAAGGTTTTCACTTCATCCAGCACCCAAAGGGTCTGTCTACCATGGCAGAACAAATGTGCAGGATTGAAGGAAAGGTTTTCACTTCATCCAGCACCCAAAGGGACTCCTAGTAGAAACTTCTAGTGTCCCAAAGAAATAGTACCCTTCCAGCCTTTAGGGGACTAGAAGGATCCATTACTCAAAAGCAAAGAGCAAGTTATGTTTGAAAAGATTCAAGAAGAACTTGCCAAGCTAAATAAAGGTCCTCAAATCAACGTACTCAATGATGAAGAAATAGGCGATTGATTTCCGCCATGCAGCAATTCGCACTCTACGACGATGATCAAGATCCTAAAGACAATTGAAACCTTGAGAGGAGCAAATGGTCAACCACTATTCATTAAGCACAAGATCCCCGAAGTTCATATCTGCAATAATGGAGTGTGCTTTTTGACTTCTTTTCTACTCATCAAAAACCTAAATCAAGTGGTGATTTTAGGTACACCATTTATTACTCAACTTTATCCATTACAGGCGACAGACGAAGGAATTGTGTCTAGCATTCTGGATAAAGAAATAATATTCAAATTTATTGATCCATTAAGGGAAAGTGACCTTAATGTTATCGATAAATTAAACCTCAAGGAGAAGCAAATCGATTTCCTAAAGGAAGAAGTTAACTTCAAGAAGGTCGAAAATCAACTCAAAAAATTTGGAATTCAGAAAAGGATTCAGATTATTCAAAAGTAGATAGAAGAACAAATCTGCTCCACTCATCCAGACACCTTCTGGTCTAGGAAGAAACATATGGTTACATTACCATATGAAAAAAACTTCAAATAATAAGAAATTCCTACTAAGGCGAGACCAATTCAAATGAATTCAGAATTATTAAGTCATTGCTAAAAGGAGATTGACGAACTACTCAAAAAAAAGCTGATCAGACCATCAAAAAGTCCTTGGTCATGTGCAGCATTTTACGTCAACAACCAAGCAGAAAAGGAACGAGGTGTTCCAAGGTTGGTAATCAATTATAAACCCTTAAACAAGGTTTTGGAATGGATTAGGTATCCAATTCCTAATAAAAATGATTTACTCAAAAGAATTTCCAATGCAAAATTATTTTCAAAATTCGATATGAAATCTGGATTTTGGTGGATTCAAATTGTCGAAGAAGATAGGTACAAAACAACATTTAATGTACCTTTTGGTCAATACGAATGGAACGTAATGCCATTTGGGCTAAAAAATGCTCCATCCAAATTCCAAAAGATCGTGAATGATATTTTGGAACCTATTCAAGAATTTGCAATTATCTATATTGATGATGTTTTAATTTTTTCATCAAATATAGATCAACATTTTAGCCATTTAAAAAGCTTTATTCAAACAATAAAGTACAATGGTTTAGTGGTTTCAGCTGCAAAGCTTAAACTTTTTCAAACTAAAATAAGATTTCTCGACTTTGATATCCATTTAAGATCAATTAAGCCTATACAGAGATCTTTAGAGTTTACTCAAAATTTTCCTGATGAAATTTTAGATAAAACTCAATTACAACGTTTTCTGGGTTGTTTAAATTATGTCTTAGATTTTATCAAAGATCTTCGACCTATTTGTAAACCACTTTTTCAGAGGTTGAAGAAAGATACTATTCCTTGGGGACAAGCTCAGACGCAAGCTGTCCAGAGATAAAAGAGTTAGTCAAAAGCATCTCATGCTTAAGTCTTATCGATGAAAAAGCAAACCTTATCGTTGAAACGGATGAGTCAAACATTGGATATGGAGGAATCCTAAAACAGTGTCTAGATAACAAAGAATCTATAGTACGATTCCATTTAGGAATTTGGCATAGTACCCAGTTAAGCTACTCCACAGTAAAAAAAAAAAAAAGAAATTTTGGCGATTGTTTTGTGCGTCCAAAAATTTCAAGGAGATTTAATCAATAAAAAGTTTTTAATAAAAACTAATTCTCAAGCATCTAAATTTACTTTAGAAAAGGATGTCAAAAATCTTGTTTCCAAACAGATTTTTTTCCAAATGGCAAGCAATATTATCTTGCTTTGATTTTCAAATCGTCTCTATAAAAGAGACTAAAAACCCCATTGCAGATTATCTCTCGAGAGAGCATCTTTCTCAAAACTCTCAAACCTCTCGAGAGAGCATCTTTCTCCTCTCAAAAGGAGAAACCTCTTCATCATCTCCCTTCTCCTTTAAGCCATGAGTGATTGGAAAGGAAAAGAAAAGCTTCCTCTTCCACTTCAAAGGGAAAGGCTCATGCCTCTTCCAAACCTACTCCAATGACGTTAGAGCAATATGCTCTTCTGGAGGATGACTTTACTCCAGTTAGAACTCACTCTCAGCATCGTTCTTCCTCAATCAGAATTTGAGAACCCCTAAGTCTCGAAGAAGTGCTACCTTCTGTAGCAAACCCTACTCAATCTGCTGCTGGTTCATCAACCTACACCACGTTTTACTCCTAAACCTCAAACAAAGGGGTACTTTCAAAAATCTCATGTTATAACTGAGGTCCCAATCGAACCCGAATGGGATTCCGAAAGTTTTGCACAGATAACTTTTCATATTTACCCAGGCAATTTCTGTTTCATGCCTGAGTCCATCCATAAAACAAGAGCGTTTTATGAGCTAATTCTTGTCGATTCAAAGTCAGCCGAAATTACTCATATACTCGATAATAAGGATCCAGCTGTTACTGCTTACTCAAAACTCAAGATTTTCAGGGTTCTCACTCCAACAAAATGGAACCAAAAAATCTACACATAAAAGAAATTCTCAATCAGGTTTAATCCTCCTACTTACTCATGTAAAGATCATGTTAGAGCTTGGACCAATATTCTCTTGTATCAAGCATATAACCATTCTTGGTTTATTCAATTTTGCAAACAGGCTCATAAGCAAACATTTTCCATCTGGTTTATTACTTGGTGGAAAAATTTTGGCCTTTGTGAAGAAATTTTCCCTACTCCAGTTTTAGGAATCTTTCCATTATTTTTCTCAAAACATCTACAAGATTCCTTTTCAATTAACCTTCCGGTTCTCACTTCATTTCCAGATTCCATGGATTTTCTGCTAGAATCTAACTACTCAAATCATTGAACCAAATCACTAATATTTGGTTAAAATGTTAAAAGTCAAATGGTGGGAAAAATATAGTGTTTCTCACATTTCACTTCCAAAAATTAAACTTTGGTTTATTGAAACTCCTTATTACCAGGATGTCTCAAAGACAAACCAACAATTGTTCCATAAAAACAAAGCAGCCCTTTTGGCTTCCCTTGCTCAAATGGCTACTGAAGTCGAACTTGAACGAGTTCTCCTTCAGAGAACTTCAAATTCAAACAGATCATCTTCTCCTCCACTTTCCATTGTCGAAGAAGAAGAAGACGAAGAAATAAATCTTAGTGATCCTTAATCACTTTGATTGGACCGCAATTGTCCTAAAACTATGACCCGACCGGAATAGTTGTTAAACTAACAATTTACTCAATATTACTCCAGTTCTATCTCCTACTCAAATAGACCCAATATGTCTCTAAACTATATTACAGGTCCAGAAGGACTTCCATTTAAAAAAAAAAAGAGTGCTTGTATATTCTTGCTTTTGTAAATTTTATTTCTCTATATATCCATCTTCCACGTGTACAGTTTCAAAGAATTCCACGTAAATATTTATGAATTCTTTGGTAAATATTGTTTTTGGCACAAAAGACACACAAAGAAATATCGTCATCCACTCCAAATTCATTCTAGCGCCAAGGCTGATGAAAGGACCGTCGCAAAAGACTGTTGTGGGGGAGTGTTTCAGGCAGTATTGTAAGTCCGTTGGTAAGCTCTACCCTTGCTTCCTTGCCTCCTTGCCTGACAAAAGCTAAAAACGTGAAGATTAGATTTGCTGCAAGAAGAAGACAAATTAACTTTAATAAAGTCACTTTATTAAAGGAAGAAAAGATGTTGCAGAATTCGTTGTCATCCTTATCTTTCCACATCTCATCCACTTCTACTTTAACTTCAATTGTAAACCAAAATTGCTACTCCTATTCACCTTGTAATTAGATTTTTAGGAGGCTAAGTGAGTGACTTATATGTCTATAGTCCCTCTATCTTAGGTAATTTTGCTCAACAATTTTATGGGTTTTAGAGTCTTTAATCCCTATGTCTAGGCAAAGAATTGGCTTATGTCTAATCTCTTTTCTCCATCACTTGTGCGAAATCCGCTTATCACTAACCCTGTCGGTATTAGATCTAAGCTTAAGTTGCTACCCTAGTTGATCAATCTAGGATCTCAACGGAATTTTATTGAACACAAGCAAACAATTGAGATGTATGCTTGGTTTTTGTTGGAATTTTGGCTATAATTACGTCTTAAGGAATTCACATCCTTGAACCCCCTAAGAAGTTTAGCTCATATTAAAAGTAAAAATCCTACAACTAAAATTAGAATAAAAATTCCATAATAGAAGAATATATTAAAATCCTAATTGCAACAAAAATTTAAAGCAATTAAAGACAATTTACCCTCCAAAATTGAATCCAACAAAGCTGAAAATTGAAACATGAACTTTAGAGAAATAACCCACGAAATAAACACTTCAGAGGAGACAATTAGTCAAGCTAACAACTGAAACAAAACTTGTCATACAAATTTGAATTGAAAAATAAAAACCATAAAAACAGTAGCCTTCTGCATTACTCAATTCTTGAATAAACCCACATCAATAAACAAAGCCCAAGGAGATTAATGTTCAAAGCAAATCTGGAACAAAACTAAAAAAAAAAAAAAAGAAAGAAAAGAAACATGAATCAAGAACATCCAGCAAGAGTAAATTATATTCCTCCAATATAAATTGAATTCAATAAGAATGTCAAGTGTATCAAACAAAACTTGAAAATAACATTGCTCGACTATATTAAAAACAAAAACTATATTAAAACAGAGTAATTCAAACAACATTCAACAAATCTTCAATTATTCTCCAATCGATTCAATCCCTTAACTATTTTTAGGAAGAGATTGAGTGTTAACAACCCAAGTTTTCACTTGAATTGGATTGAAAAATCAAAGAAAAAAAAACAGAATTAACGTAACAGTAGCTTCACGAAAAACAGAGGAGAAAAACTAAAAAACATAGGAAAAAATTCGAGAAGAAAACCCACGAAACTGACTCCAAAAATCCATTCTCCTTCTTCACTCATCTTCTCTCCTTTTATAGGCCTTCATTAGGGTTGAATAATGCCCAAATTTTGTGCTCAATATCCCCCAAATCGTGCAAGAATTGATGATTTTCGAATATGGGTAAATGCATGTTTTTTTCCTTTTTTGAATTTTTCTGCTGCTTCTAGAATTGCAATTTCATGAAATTGCAATTTCCACATTCCTTACAAACAAGCTTAATTCTTTTAGAATCTCACTCTAATTGTCTTCATTCTTCATTCTTTCTTATTTTCAAACAACGTTTAACTATTTTCAAATTATCTTAAGACAAAACAATAATATTTTAAGTAATTGGGAGTTAAATATGCCTTAATTCTAAGGCTTATCACCTGAGAACCAAACTAAACCAGTCGGTTCATGAAAAAAATAACCCAACCCAAACCAATAGCTATTCTAACCCAACCTAATCCTTATGTTTTGGGTTGGTTTGGTCAGATTTTTCAGGTTGTCGGGTTCGTTGAACACCCCTAGTTTATCATTTTGTAGCATGGAGAAGACGTTGATTTGGATGGAGGTTTTGAAAAGTAAGGAGGTGATAGGACTCAAAAAGTCCTATTTTTTATATGCCTAAATGTTGTAGTATTTAATGATTTAACATGCTTAATTCTCCATTTTGTAGGAAAATTAGTCTGAAGAGCATTTTGGAGCTTATTTGGCGTTTTTGGACATTTTTGGATTGTTCAAGTTGATTTGAGCTTATCCAGAGGTTATGCAAACCTTAATTGGACAATTGGAAAAGAAATGACCAAGATGCCCCAGGGAACAACGTCGAGACGCTCCACATAGCCCCTGCTCGACGCTGAAAGACAGAATGTCAAGATGCAGGATAGCGTCTCGACGCTTGAATAGTGAGCATAAGGTCGACGTTGCGACGAGCCCCAAAGACACTGGTTTGATCAAGGGTAGCGTCTCGACGCTTCTTTGACTTTTATAAAACGATATTTTCCCTCTTTTCTCCCCCTTTTCCTCTATATTTCATTCATTACTCTCAGATTTAGTTTAGTTTAGCTCAGTTAATGCTAATTATGGACGTTTGTATCAAGACAACAGGCTCTGGCTGTAACGCCCTGCAACTTCAGGCACAATTAATTTCCATTTTATGTATATGTTTGGGGTGAACGTTTAATTTTTTTTTTCTTTTTCTTTTAAAATCGACTCGAGGAGTATCAGAGTTTAGTGGGTAAATTAAGTAATTAAGTTTTTATAACTTTAGCGAAAGATTTTCGATCTAGATCAAATCTCTTAATTTTGGAAAGTCGCTTTTACCCAAAGAATTAGTCCTAAATCTCATAGGAATCTAGATTTTTGTTTGGAAGATAGACTTTTAAATAGCCCTAAATCTTTCCTTTGTTTTAAATAATGAGCTTTTTGTTTAAGATTAAAAGAAGGAATATTTTTAGTTGGTGAAAAGATAGCCCTAATCCCCAATTTTCTCCTTCCTCCCCCTTCTTCACGATTAAACACCATCTCCATTCATCTTCTTCTTTTTCGTCTTCGCACAGGCAGCCCCTCACACCTATCTCCTTCTTCTTCAATCTCGCGTCAGCAACCCACCATCCATCTCACTCTTCTTCTTCGTTCCGGCAAGTATCCCGTCACGTTCGCGGATTTACTGCAGTTTGGAGCGTTTTCTGGCGAATTCGAGTTGTTCCGTGCGCTTTCTCTTCAATTTGACAAGGTTTGTCGCATACCCATACCCTAAGTACCTTTAATTTGTAGTTTTATCTTGTTTGGACTCAAAACAACCCACATTTGAAGCAGTTTACTGTCAAAAACGGGATTGACAGCAGACTCATTCGAATTCCTTCTTGTTTGTCGAGGTTTGTCTCTCACCCATGCTTAATTGACTTTAGTTTTGGATTACCCATACCCTAAGTACCTTTAATTTGTAGTTTTATCTTGTTTGGACTCAAAACAACCCACATTTGAAGCAGTTTACTGTCAAAAACGGGATTGACAGCAGACTCATTCTAATTCCTTCTTGTTTGTCGAGGTTTGTCTCTCACCCATGCTTAATTGACTTTAGTTTTGGATTATCCATACCCTAAGTACCTTTGATTTGTAGTTTTATCTTGTTTGGACTCAAAACAACCCACATTTGAAGCAGTTTACTGTCAAAAACGGGATTGACAGCAGAGTTTTAGTCAGTTCGGCACTGTTTGGTAAGTTTTGACACGCTTTAGATCCTTTCAAAATCATTTAAAGTACCTTAGTTCAGTTGCTAACCTTTGAGACTTTTGTTTGTAGTTCCTAGCCAATTCGAACTCGTTCGAATAACCTTCCAATAAGGGATCAAGTTCGTATCGGTGAGTTTTGGTGAAAATAATTAGTTTAGACCTTTTCGCAACCTTTTTAAATGCCTTAACTTAGTCTCGTTCCTTGTTTAGGATTGGAATTAGTTTCAAACTATACAAACTAAGTTTAAAGTCGTTTTTGGGTAAGTACATCCCTTTTGTATACTCTTTTGGATTTGAATAAGGGTTCCAAATGGAGTTCTAGCACCTAACTCTTGTTTATATTGTTAGGAACCTTATCGACTTACTTTAAGGGCGCTTTAATACATTTTGTAAGTAGAATTCTACCGGTTGGGTTTGGTTGTTGCTTGTTAGCATGTTGTGTGTGTTCTAAATGCTTGCTTATGTATACTTTATTGCAATGAATTGTTCTGTGATTCTAAATGTGTTGAGTATGACATGATGAATTGTTTTTTTTTTGTGCTTAGCATATTGCCTTGTTGTGTTCGAATAATCTAGCGAAGCATAGCGAATTATTAGCGTTAGTTGTGAAAGCATGTTATGGTTGTTGCTTAGTTTTGGCATAATCAAGAACTAAAAGCATGATGCGTAGGATTCATACATTCTAGCAAGAATGAGTAAGGTTAGTGAACCTTAGGTGGGCTAAAAGAAAATGGATAAACACTAGAATGCCTTGGGTAAAAATGGTCAAGGATCTATACATTGTTATACATCGAGGCCTTGGGTAAAAATGGTCAGGGGTCGATGTGGCTAAGTCATCGTTTGCCTTGGGTAAAATGGTCAAGGGAGCGATGCACAGTTCGAGGCCTTGGGTGAAAATGGTCAAGGGTCGAACGCTGAGCACCGTAGAGGTCGTTGAGGCCCTGAGTAAAAATGGTCAGGGGTCGGCGGGTCTCGAAAGGATTAGTCTCAGGTAGCTTGTGACCGTTAAACATGAGTGATTTAAGTGACTCGGTGACATTTGAATGAGTATGATGAGCTTGGGTGGTGAAACCATATGCATGAGATTAATAGGGTACATTTGTGAGTATAACTCATTGACTTAAGCATGTTGTATGTGCTGTTGTGAGAGCTTTATGTGTTTCTTATTTTGGAAAGCATGATACTTGCGAGCTTGTTGTTTTTTTTTGTATGTTGATTGTGGCCCTTCAGGTGTGAGCTACTTACCAGTACGTGTTATGTACTGACTCACTACCAGGCTTTGCAGGTGACGACGTATGCTACAACCCTGGTGATGCTGAAGAGGAGGCATGAGAGGAGAAAGGCCATAGTGGAACATTTATCTTTAATGTAGTCGACTCGTTGCGTTAGTGCAATCGAACTATAGTTATAATTGTCTTGAAATTTAGGCGTCAGTATTGTTGTTCTTTTCCGCTTTAGAATGGACTATTAAACTTATTAGATAGCTAGAACTATAGGTTGTGATGCTTACTTTATAATTTATTTTGCGTCGAGACCTGTAAAAAGTTTGCTAGAGTGCCTTGTTGTCTTTTGATTAAACGTATTTGTCTTGTTTGAAAGAAGACTGAGAAAGTTTTATCAATTCTAAATTTGAGTTGTCAAGTGACCCTAAACTTGTGGTAATTATCTGACTTGGAGTTTGGAATGGTTTTCTGGTTATCTGGTTATGGGAGTGCAAATTCTTGTTTAACAGGTGCTAGGAAATTTTTGGGTAACTCATAGTTATGCCGTTATGCTGCCGAAATTTCGGGGCTTACCGGTTGTAAGTTAGTAGCGTTCCCTAGAATAGGCTAAATTTTGGGGTCGTTACACTGGCTATGCGATTTGAAGGTGATTGTCAGGATTTACTTGTAACGCCATGAGATTTTGTCATTAATGATTATTAATTTCAGCTTGTTTATCTTTTGCCTCTTTGTTTCATTCTTAAGATTGTTCGTAGTTGGGATTGACAACCCTATACACGTCGAATGAGCTTAGCCTTGCTATGCATGTTTTGCTTTTATCTTAGCATGTGTTTAAGTAGCATTAGGCATTAGAATCGGTGATTTCGTGAGCTGAGAGCAATCATGAACGACTAAAAGAATCTATCACCTAGGGAGGTAGTAAGTGTTAGGACTAATCTAAACTTGCCACTTAGATTAGTACGAGAAGCTCACTAATTCTAATTGACTATAGAGCTTAAACGATTGGTCTATAGTATGACACGTGACAATCTTAGCCTAGGATTAGTATTGTCCTCAGCTTTAGATTGATTTTGGATCTAATTAGTTCCTTGTTAATTAAACTGCACTAGGATTAATTAAAAGTTCATATATGGCAGAACAGTGTGAAGAAATCAGTTTCTTTTGAGCTCTTGAGGAGGAATTAGAAGCTGAAAATTTGAGGTAAGTAAGTTAAGATGTTGTACTTGAGGTTTATCAAAAAAATATTAGGTGGTTATTTTGCTAAATTTTGAGGAACCCAAGCTGAAAGTTGAACCTGGAATTTTAGGTGCAAGAAAAAAAAACTGCTAGCAAGAGATTGAAGGAGATGTGCTTCCATTTCTATATACCTTACACCCAAGTGTGTATGGTTATTATGAATTGAGTTATGAGACTGAATTAGATATGTTTTTAAGGTGTATAAGGAAAGGAATTAATGTTATTAATTTCTTTTTCAGGGCAAACGAAGATAGGAATAGCTTATAATCCTTGGAACCCTTTTGGTGATTGTGAGTGACTCTATTTTAGAACTATGCTTGACCTTTGTTTTTCTTCAAAAGCATAAATGTTGATCATTGAAACATGCTTGACTTACTTTTGTATATTTTTCATGGAGCTTTTAATAAAATGTCATTGATGGCACTTAAGCATGATTTGAATTAGTTTGTAACTACACATTCAAGCATGGAAACTAAATTATGGAAGTATGATTTCCTTTAGAAAATGCCTTGTGTAAATCCACTTGGAAACATGTTTAGAAAGGAAAAGTGCAAATGTTGAGAATTTGTTGTTTGTGTTATCAAAACATGATTTCCAAGGTAATCAAAGTATGCCCCGGTATGTTGTTAACCCCCAGTACTGAAGGACATTGAGAAGGTACTTGGGAGGGAGGAATCATGATTTCCGATACTGAAGGACAAAGAGAAGGTATTCGGGTAGTAACTGGTCTAACCCCAATACTGAAGGACATATAGAAGGTATTAGGGAAGACCAGTGTGTTCAATGGCATTCCACGTGCACGTGAGAGAGGTATGAACGTTGTTGGTATAGAGATGACTCTACCACAGCTAAGGTTCGAAAGTGGTATCATGTTATGAGTTTTATTGTTATGAGCTTCTACGCTTTTGAAATGTCTATTCTTCAGTATGGTATTACATTATGAGTTTCTATGCTATACATAATGTGGTGACTTAAACCTGTAAATGGGTAGCATGGTTTGATTATGCTTACAAATAAGTGATAAGTTATCTCTAACTTGTAGCTTGTCCATCATTATGCTTCACCTTTGAGCTTATAATGTTTTTTAAGATAGACACTCACTGGGCTTTCCAGCTCACGTTTTCAACATGTTTTCTCTCCCCAGGTAGCAAACGAGTTCCTGGTGCTCAGCCTTGACAAGACCTGTTTGCCACCACGCCGTTTTAGCTCCTTGTATATACACTTTCTTATGTATATAGTTTGTAGTAAAAGCATTTTAGCGGGGTTGTAATAACTATAAAATGTTATGACTTGTTAAAGAACATAGGACTGAAAGTGAATGTGTCTTGCTCATATGTGTATTTGAGCGTTTCAAACTTACTTGTTCAAACGTGCTGTGTTGCCTTCATTTTCAGCTATATGTTGGGATGGTCAGGGAGAGCTAGTAATAGGGTTGATTGTCTCTATCTTTACATCTCTTCCTAGGTTAGGCAAGTAAGCTGGGAAGGGGTGTATAAAATGTTATGACTTGTTAAAGAACATAGGACTGAAAGTGAATGTGTCTTGCTCATATGTGTATTTGAGCGTTTCTAACTTACTTGTTCAAACGTGCTGTGTTGCCTTCATTTTCAGCTATATGTTGGGATGGTCAGGGAGAGCTAGTAATAGGGTTGATTGTCTCTATCTTTACATCTCTTCCTAGGTTAGGCAAGTAAGCTGGGAAGGGGTGTGACAGGATTTACTTGTAACGCCATGAGATTTTGTCATTAATGATTATTAATTTCAGCTTGTTTATCTTTTGCCTCTTTGTTTCATTCTTAAGATTGTTCGTAGTTGGGATTGACAACCCTATACACATCGAATGAGCTTAGCCTTGCTATGCATGTTTTGCTTTTATCTTAGCATGTGTTTAAGTAGCATTAGGCATTAGAATCGGTGATTTCGTGAGCTGAGAGCAATCATGAACGACTAAAAGAATCTATCACCTAGGGAGGTAGTAAGTGTTAGGACTAATCTAAACTTGCCACTTAGATTAGTACGAGAAGCTCACTAATTCTAATTGATTGTAGAGCTTAAACGATTGGTCTATAGTATGACACGTGACAATCTTAGCCTAGGATTAGTATTGTCCTCAGCTCTAGATTGATTTTGGATCTAATTAGTTCCTTGTTAATTAAACTGCACTAGGATTAATTAAAAGTTCATATATGCTTCATTTGGACATGTGAGTATAATCAAGCATGAGATTGTCTTCTCTCTTGTTACCCATGATTGGTGTTACTAAATCCCATCCCAACGTGATCCTACAAATCAGTATCATGTTAGTCTGTTAACCTTCATTTCTTTTATTGTCACTCTCTTTTATGCATTCTATTATTCCTTGCACTATTTATTTCATAAAGCACCAAACTCCCTTTTTTTGGATACTATGAATTCGGATTGAGCAAGCAAATACTAAATAATTTTCCTCCCTGTGGATCAACCTGACCACTCATACTACAATATTTGTGATTTTAGAGTCATAAATTTTTATTCCAGCGAGCCTTCGACAAGCTCTGTCAAGGGGATTGTAGGATTATTTCAAAATAAAATGTAGAAACAGGTATGGAAAATCAACTGCTTTATTTTTTCCATACTAACTTTTCATAATTCCAATAACTACAAATGAACATGATGGGTGTATAAATAAATTAAACCTTTTTTTAGGGCTTTTAGTACAGAAGACCCATTTTCCAGCGCTTTAATGCAATTTGACCTGTCATCCCGAAATAATGAAATATGACCCATTCTGACGTGGCAACACGCGCAAAATTACCTAGGAGGGCAGTATGAGGCCGGCTCGCTTGTTCACACTCTCGGATAGGGTAACGCTCTCGCTGACCATTCATGTTATCGCTCTCGTTTGCCATGTCAACAAAATATTTTGGAGCTTACAATATTTTCACCCCCGGAGACTCGCTCTCGCACACGTTGACTCGTTCTCGCTCTCGTAGTACACGTCACTTTGAATTATATAATTGAAAACGGCTCTCGCAGTACTCGTTCTCACTCTCGCAGTACACATTGACTCATTCTCGCAGTACTTGTTCTCACTCGTCACTTGAGCCGGCCTTTACCAATGTAGTACTCGCTCTCACGCGCTTGTTCTCTCATACTCTCGCTCTTGTTCTAGCTCTTGCATTGAACATTATTTGCCCTCACTCGAATGTTGTACTCGTTCTCGCTCTCGGATAAGTTCTCTCGTGCTCTCGATGTCGTTCTTTTATGTCACTTATTCTCGCACTTGCTTTTAACAATATTTTTCATTTATTATTGCTCCCAGGTTTGCTTCTATTGTTAATTTACTGTGAATCCATGCACGACGTCAAGAACGATAAGCAAAATGTCAAATTTTATTCATTCCAGTTTTGGGGAGTTCATACAAAGAAATTTAAAAAAAAATAAAACAAGAAAAGAGAAAAACAAGTCGGCTGACACCCCACGCGAACCTACTAGGAGTCAGATGATATTATCACCAGTGGCAGCCTTTTGTCCTCATCCCTCCTCCTTTTTTTCCTAGTGGGCATGCGGTTGGACCCTTCACCAGCAGAAGGGGATTTATTTTTCTTGTTTCTCCAGTTGCTGCTCTCCGTAGGTATGTTCACAAAACATGTTGAATGGGTCGGTTGGGGTGTGGGCACAGGGGAAGTAGGTGGTAGTGGTGGTGGTGGTGGCAAGACTGTTCTTCATTCAGCCAATTAGCCAGGAAGTCCTCCAAATCGTGCTCGTCCTTCGCTTTGGTGGAAAACATGGTTGTCATGGCCGGTGTGGGCGGGGTTGCGGGGTCTAACTCTTTCGATAACGGAGCATACGGGTATTCGAGAAAACTGTCGTCAGATGAGTATTCTATTTGGGGGGGGGGAGTGTGTTTAGTGAGTAAACCATTTTAGGGTTGGTTTATTAATAGGCAAAACGGATTGACATGTCAAAGGTCGCCATTAATGGATTGACATCACTGCAAGTCACCCTTCCATCTCCCCAATCACGAATCACGAGCATGCATGATTACCGTGAACGAGAGCCAAACTACGAGAGCGAGAGCAAGAGCGATATTAGATATAGCTTGTAGGTCGTCATACAAGTATCGTTATCGTATTGTAGTATCGTTAACTCTCGTTCTCATTCTCGCTCTCGTAGTTGACTCTCGCTCTCACTCTTATTCCATTTTAGGCGGGGGAGTGTGTTTAGTAAGTAAACCATTTTAGGGTTCGTTTATTAATAGGCAAAACGGATTGACATGCCAAAGTTTGCCATTAATGGATTGACATGACTGTAGGTCACTCTTTTGTCTCCCCAATCACGAATCACGAGCATGCATGATTATTGTGAAAATGCAAGAGCGAGAGCAAGACGAGAGCGAGAGCGATATTAGATATACAATACAAGTATCGCTATTGTATTGTAGTATCGCTAACTCTCGTTGTCGTGCTCGCTCTCGTAGTTGACACTCGCTCTCGCTCTCGTAGTATATAGTGACTCGTTCGTTGTTCGCTTGTTCTCTCATGCTCTCGCTTCAGTAGTCATTTAGTCCTCCATTTTGAGTCATCATTTAAAAAAATAAACGAACAGTCTTTCTCTCACTTCTTTCACTTGACATTCGAAACTCACTCTCACTCCATCGATAGAGCTTCATCACCACCAGATTACTTTGTCACCGTCGTTCATGTTCACCAGTGACCCATTCTTTCTTTAAAAAGGTAAGCCTAAACCGACCAATTCCTTCGTTTATTGTTTCATTCGTGGTTGTTCTGGTTGTGTGCATGTTTGCGATAGAGGGCAAGGTTATGGTTGTTCTGGTTTTGTGCATGTTTGCGAAGTTGGTGGATTGATGGAGGAAGTTGCAGAGCTAGAGCGAGAGTACAGGGACGAGAGCAATAGACCTAGAGCGAGCTTGCATGGACGAGAGCGATAGACCTAGAGCGAGTAGTTAGGGTTTTGAGTCGAAATCGATAGATTTGGTGAATGAGAGAAATAGAGCTAGAGTGAGGTTATTGGAACAAGAGCGTGAATGCTATAGCTATAGAGCTAGGGTTTCTGCGAACGAAAGCTTAGGTTCTGTGAATGAAATGAAGGACATGAGCAATAGCGAGAGCAAAACTACGAGAGCGAGATCGAAACTACGAGAGCGAGAGTGAAACTACTAGAGCGAGAACGACAACGAGAGTGATAATTGAGTTTCTAATATGCCATTCTATGTATGCTGTGTTTGTGTTTTTTTCCCTTTTGTTTTATTGTATTCTTACTGTTTGTGCAATTGATGCAATACTGAGATGGTAGCAGTTCTGAGAATCTTCAAGGAGGATTGGTTCCTTGGCTAAGCTTCTAGCCTTGCCCACATAAGTGTGCAAATAAAGTGGTCAAGGAGAAGTTGACCCTTGGGCAGCTGGAAATGTTCAAAATGACCATTTTGGGCAGTTTGTGGATGTGGACTTGGTTTTCAACAGCCCATTGGTGCATCACGTCCTCTTGAGGGAGGTTGTTGACGGTCAGGTGATACGATGAGGTTCGACCTTAACAATACAGTTGTGCAAGTTTCGAAGGCCGAATTCCTCTTGATGACTAGGTTGTGGCCATCACCTGAGGGAGGACATGAGGCAGGGGTATCAAATGAAGCCTTGCGACTCAAGTACTTTGATGGCATGGGCACTGAAATCTGTCTGGATACTTATGAAGTTGCATATAAAGGATTGCAGTTTGAGACAGACGAGGATCAATGAAGGTGTCCTTGATTTACTAAACTGAGATGGCCATGATGGGGAAGAATAAATTAAAGGCTGTGATTGATAGATCCCTATATCGAGAAGTTGAAGACTTGGAATACTTTAATAGTTTGGATTGGGGGAGCATAATTTGGGATAGGACATTGCATGGATTTAAGGCAGCCTTAAGGGACAAGGTTGCAACATACAAGTTCAAGGTCCGGACGAATAAGAATTATACTATTAAGTATAACCTCCCTAGATGCCCCCTACTTTCCAGATATTCCACTTTCTATAATGAATTAAAATTAGCTTGTTATTTGTATGTAGCATATTGTAAACTAACTATAGTTGTTTGTTTATAGGTATGGGCCTATGAGACGATGTCGTCAGTAGCAGGTCGCCTTGCGACTCGACTAAATAATGACGCAGTGCCTCGCATTATGAGATGGTCATGCTCCCACTCCGTTCCATATAGGGTTTTGTAGCGAGATGTATTCAATTCCCTTGAGATTAGAATGCACTCATTTTTGTATTACATAATATAGTTTCATGTACTTTTATTATCTTAACATCTACTTGTTTGTGACAGACGGTGGTCACGTTGGTACTGGTCATGTCAGAGGCCAAGTAATAGTACCGTGATACTCAGGTTGGTCAGAGGGTCCATGACAACGATGATGACGACGACCGAGAGTTTGAGATGAATTTTGAGGGTCAGACCGATCCTCAGATCAGATAGGAGACCGATGAGGGTCAGACTGGAGAGCGTCAACCCCATCCTCAGATTAGGGAGGAGACCAGAGAGGGTTAGACTAATCCTCATATGAGGGAGGAGACTGTATTCACCTGCAGAAGGAATTCTTTATATCATTCTCCGTCCAACTCGAGTAACTCTCTTCAGTGGAAGTATTTGCATCTCCACATATCTAGGCGGTTGTGGTCATTCTGATACATGCCCAACTGGGTATATAGGCTCCACAGATACTGTCTGAAGAGCTTCAACGGTATAGCACTTATTACACATACTAGATGGGGTGATGTTGCGTTCTCTAGCAGCAACAATAGCATGGAAACATGGTATTTCATGCGAGTCGAATTGTTTGCACGTGCATTGTCGAGTTTGAAGATTAACAATATCATCCAACCGACCGTCTCTTACATGACACGTGTAACAATCAATTGGGTCGACTCGGTATCGTCTACCTTTCTTGCAATCGTTGGCCATTCGTTTCTCAACATAGTCCAACAACAATGTAGTGCACGAAAACCAATAGTTTTGCCTTTCATAAAACCACCCCTATAGATGTCCTCTTATAAAATCGAGCAACGAAACGTTGGGCAGTAGTTGTGCTTCTGCAATCAACGAATTGAAGCACTCTGTAGTGTTCGAAGTCATATTGTCATAACGTTTATTTCTCTGAAAGCATCGTGCCCACCATTCAATACCAACGCTCTCCAAATATCAGACTACAACACCTCTACGCAAGTGCAGAAGTTGATCCCAATATATCTTGAATTCTGACTCGTGGAACGCCCTAGCTGCATTTTTGAACAATTCTACTGTTGCCTTGTCCTTGAAATTGGTTAACACATTAGACTCTAGATGGTAGGTGCACAATCCATGAAAAACTGTGAGGAATACAGCTTGAACACTATGCGCAATACTCACGTGACGGTTTGAAACAATAACCAAGTTCGGGGAGTCTCCAATGGCTATCTTTAGTTTTGTCATGAACCATGTCCATGACCGATCGTTCTCATTGTCCACGATCGCATATGCCAATGGATAAAGTTGGTTATTTCCATCCCTCCCTACACTAACCAACATGCATCCTTTGTACTTCCCTTTTAAATGGGACCCATCAACAATGATGACATCTCTCATGCGCACATAACCTCTGATGCAAGGCCCCAACGCCATGAATGCATATTTGAAATAGAGGGAGTCTTCAAGTTCTACCTCAAACATGGTGCTTGGGTTAACAATTTTCAATGCTTCTCCATACTCATGAATCATGGTGTACGAGTCTTCTGAAGTCCCCTTAGCAAATGCATGTGCCATTTCCCTAGTACGTGATGCTTTGTCGTAACTTATATTCACTCCATACTCTTGCTTGACATCCTCAATGATGTGATTTGGCTTATACACACAACCAACTCCCTCAAACTTATGTTTAATTACGTGTCTGATTACTTCAGCACTTGTTTGCCGATGGTCGTGATTTAATAGTTCAATGGAGCATGTGTGTGCGCTCACATACTTGTTTATCGTAAACATTTTGGTTCCCTCCATCTTCACCTCCCGGAGCTTCCATGTACAAGCCTTATTGATGTACCCCACAAGGTACAAATCCTTTGTGGACTTCTTTACTCTAAACTCAAAATTCTTGCTCATGGCCAACAGTGAGAGTCTGTTCTTCAAGTCCTTCTTACAAACAAACAACTCATCAACCTCAATATCAACACCAGGAGTAGAGTCAGACGTAGATGGGCCGGACAAAGAAGTGCTCGTTGGTCTAACTTGAGAATGGGCACAATCATGTACCCTTGGAGTTGGAGTGTGCCTTATCTCATTCTCAACAATTGGACAGTGACTTTGAACTCCTTCGTTTCGACTTGCTCTATGTAAGTCCATGCTTCATTTCGGTCCATGTGATGATCTTGATAACTATGGTGAGTATAATATGACTCCCATGGGTTATTGTTGTCGGTTTCTAAGGACACCCCCGTCTCATACAATGATATATCTGCCTCCTCTGTATACCGGCCCAATGATTCTAAATTTTCCACGTCCATACCCTCGTTCTCAACTATCACATTAGAATTTTCGTCATAAGCTTGTTGCACATCCTCATCCAGCCGCATGTTCCCACCATTCTTTTGTACGGTTATTATAAATACTTGCAACCTCCAAACATTTTCTTGAAAGATGATAAATTCAACATCACGATCATTCCTTATGTACATAAGAGGGGATTGCTCTTCCAACTGCACCTTCACCCTCATTATAATGTCAAACATCACTAAACTAATGTTTATAACTTCATATATCAGACCTTTCAACTCATCGTATCTGACAGTGCACGGCACGACTACCCCTGTTAGCAAACCTCCAATATAACAGTCCTCAGTCTCATCCTAACTGCCACCGTATCGAATGAATAATGATTTCTTTTCCATCCTAAAAAAATGTAATAACTAATAAGTAGCAGTAAACAAATATAATTAAAAACAAGTCTCGCTCTCGCTCATTTATGATCACTCTCGCTCTCGCACCTTCACACTCGCTATAATACTCTTGCTCTAGTTCTACCTGTATCACTCCAATGCCATAGTAACCAACGTTCTAAAACTAAAAAAAACCTTTCTAAACATAACACGTTTATACCATAGGAACATAGGAAGAAAGGTTTCAAAACCCTAAAACATAAGACGTTTGTTCTATATTTCAAAGGTAGAATTGTCTTCCAGAAATATAAAACATGTATTTGAACGTACCTATTTTTTGAATGTGGATTGGTTGATGCTCGGATGTTGGTTATACGTGAAGAACAGTTCAAAGGAGAAAAAGTTTGAAAGTAAGTTTGAACAAATGAGAAAACGAAGGAAGCCAAGAAATTATGTTTGTTAGACATAAACCATAGTAATTTTCTTTAATTTATTTATTAAAAAAGTTTATTGGAAAATGTTGATGGTGAAAGTAAATGTAGAACTGATTGAGGTCTTTTCTTTGTCAGTATTTTCGGCAGATAAACCACAATGTCTCACACAGTGTCTGTACGGAGCGAGAGCGAGTGATGTAAAAGAACGACAACAAGAGCACGAGAGAACTTATCCGAGAACAAGAACGAGTACAACATTCAAGTGACGACAAATAATGTTCAATGCAAGAGCGAGAATGAGAGCGAGAGTATGAGAGAATGAGAGTGCGAGAGAGAGTACTACATTGGTAAAGGTCGGCTCGAGTGACGAGTGAGAACAAGTACTGCGAGAACGAGTCAACGTGTATTGTGAGAGCAAGAACGAGTACTGCAAGAGCTATTTTCAATCTTATTAAAATTCAAGTGACGTGTACTGCGAGAGCGAGAATGAATCAACGTGTGCGAGAGCGAGTCTCCAAGGGCGAAAATCTTGTTAGCTCCAAAATATTTTGCTGTAGTGGCAAACGAGAGCGAGAATGAGAATGGTCAGCAAAGGCGTTACCCTATCTAAGAGCGTGAACAAACGAGCCGGCCTCATACTGCTCTACTGGGTAATTTTGCGCGCGTTGCCACGTCAAAATGAGTCATATTACATTATTTTGGGATGACAAGTCAGATCACATTAAAGCGCTGGAAACGGGGTCTTCCGTACAAAAACTCCTTTTTAACTCCAATTTTATTTAAAGATGAATATTTGTGTAAATAGGATATTTGATTTGAATAGACTATATATTTAGTTAACCCTTTAAATTTAGCTACCTACATTATCCCAATCCCTGGGCAAAATAGACCAATTCGCAGTTGTACATTCTCGACCCACTGAACCAGACGTGTGTACTCCTCAACTACGATTGCAGAGCTGTAAGAAAGACAATAGTGGAAGACCAGTAGAAGCTGCTGACTTCAGAAATCGGACCAAAATGAATAATAGAACTATTTACGCTTGGCTTGCTTCGTCGTTTTTATGATCGTCACCCCTTCTATCCCTCAGCTGTAGGACTACCACGATTTCGCCAATCATCGTCGTTTTCTCGGTCAATTTTCCTTTCCTTTTTCTCATCTGCGTTTCTGGTTCTTTCTGTTTATTAATGAAATGCCTCTTCTGTTCCAATTTTCCCTCTGTTTACTTGCAATTTATCACACTTTCATTCCAATACGATTGCATCTACAATTGTGGCTCTGCCGTATCTGTACTTGGGGTTAGGGTTCTTTCTGAATTTTGGTGCTAAAGCTTTGAACCGATCAAATTTCTTGAAACTCTGCTGGTTGCTGCACTTGGGTGTAGTTCTTTTGTGTTTTTCCTCATTGCAATGGTGCGGAGCCTTTGTTTTGTAATTCGGTGAGTTAAGTATGATAGTTAAAATTTTTGAAGAAAATCCTAAACACAAATCTTCTAAATATTATGGGTCGATGTTTTAAAAAACTAACACTAAATGCGGTCTCTAGATGTTTTCCCTTGAAAAGGCAAGGCATAAGTCGGTGATTAAAGTAGAAATGAATCAAATTGCATAAATCACGGTGTATTAGCATTACATTAGATTAATATTATTCTTCTAATGGTTACACAAGCCGTAAAAATTTCAAGTCCTTAGTTCGTTCTAATGAAGCCTGTCACTGTAATTGTGATTACTACTTAAAATGTAACGTCAATATAGATTTGAGCCTGAAGATTGCTGTCAATGCAACTATTAATGTGGTGATTGTTTCAACTATATTTAATAACATACCTATAATGATCATAGTGAGAATCATTACTCTTAGAGGGAATGGGTTGGCCTAGTGGTCAAATAAGGGCCCTGAAGAAAAGAAAGGACTTAGAGGAAATGGGTTCAATCCATGGTAGCCTACCTAGGATTTAATATCCTATGTGTTTCCCGACACCAAATGTAGTAGGGTCAAGCTAATGTCCCATGAGATTAGTCGAGGTGCGCGCAAGCTGGTCCGAACACTCAGGGATATAAAAAAAAAAGAAAAGAAAAGAAAAATTGCTCTTCGATACATTAATTTGATAAGTAGAGTTCCAAAAAGTAAAAAAAACTTTCTAATTCACTTACAAAAGAAGAATCATTGTTAATCTAAAAAATTTCAAGCCTCTTATGATCTAAAGAAGTTTTAAGCTTCTTTCAATCCAAAAAAGATGTTAGCCTTGAGGTTATAAGTTTGAGTTTCACTTTGAGGCTAGCTTAAGATCAGCATCTCTTCTTCTTTTCTTATACAATTTTTTTGTTGTATATATATGCTTTTTCTTTTGTGTGTGTTTTCCATGGTTAAATATTGATGACAAGAAGTTTTGTCCTTTTCAGATATACCTAATGATCTGAACGTGGTTTCAAATTTTCACTTCTTGGTTATTAGTCTCATAGGCCTTGTACTTTGTTATCGTGAGAATTACTTTAGGCTGGGGTGCATTTTCTTTTGATATCATTTGCCTATTTTCTTTCCTAATTTTTTCGATCTTCTATGATGAAGTAATTTATTGTCTGATTATTATTAATTTTCAATCGATTATGTTTTCCACAGTTTGCAAGGTGAGCTTTATGGTTGGACTTGCTTTTATATTAGCGTGGCTCATGTAGCCTTTGGCTCCTCGTATTATCATCTTGAGCCAAATGACTCTTGCCTTGTCTGGGATCGTTTACTTGTGAGTTACATGCCCCATTATGGAGTATCGCCTCTTATATAGATTATTTTCAACCGTCTAACGGTATTGCATGCAATATGTTGTAATTTTGACTCATTTACTCTTCTGGAAATTGTAGATAACCAGTGTGTTCACTTCGATCATCTCAATCTTTATTATTGAAAGAATTGATGAGCAGAAGGGAACACTGTCCATCGTACCTTTATTGTTGGTCGGTATAGTTAGCATTTTATATTGGTGGTCCGTGCTTTCAAATTGTTCTTTTAACAGTTAGCATTTTACTAGTTAAACTCGACATCCTTGCTGTAAGAGAACTCAACAGTTTAGAATACTTTTATCTTATATCAGTGAAAAATTGGTTTTAGTACTAAAAGTTCGAATTCTGAGAGTCATGAAGTAATGTAACATTTATGGTTTAATGGGAGTGATAGGTTTGACTTTGTATGAACACAGTGTGATAGGCAAAGCCCAAATAATGGCTTATTAGTTATTAATATTACAAATGCAACTCTTGTTCAAACTGCTATCTGAGCTTGTGTGTTTTGCCTAGTACTTAACTGTGCAGCTTTTGAGAATTACGAATCTTCTTTGGCTTGTGGATGATCAAAATGCAGTAGGAAAAAGATTCCAAATGATGGTTTCAAACTTTTGAAGAGTAATTGGTTATCTCATCATTTAAATGCTGGAATGAGCTTAGAAAATTTCTCGTCTAGGTTTCTTGTTGTACATGATTGACCTATTTCTGTTGCAGCTTGTTTGATGATCTACGTCCATATGCACTTGTCCAGTTTGTTTCTTGTATTGCTATTCCATTAATGACTATTTTGTTACCTCCAATGTATACGCATTCTACCTACTGGCTTTGTGGCTGCAGGTCAGTTACAGCTTTAAGGTATTCTATTGCTGTTTAATGTCCTGTATTAGTGTTGGTAATGTGTAATCATCGATACTTTTTTGTTCTTCCTGGATTTTATCTATTAGCAACGGTAGAAGAAGCTAGTGATAAACTGATATATAATTGGGCGTATCATATTGTTAGTGGTCACACGCTCAAGCACTTATGTGCTGCTATGGTTCCTGTCGAAACTTTGATGCTTGTCAAGTGAACCATTGAACCAGAAAGGCAATTATTTCTTGTTCTCTATTCTTTTAATTTTTCTAACTTGTCCTTGTGTATGCAACAATGATTTATTTTGAAAGTGCATGCTTGGGGAAATGCTTCAAGTAGCTCTGAAATACTAAAATGAGACGAAGTAGAAATGTCTTACATTTTTCTTTTTAGTTTTGGACTTATTCATTTCTGATATGGAATTGAAACTATATTTGAATAGGATCTTGTTATTTTCAAGTTTTAGATTTTATAGGATTTTTAGCATTATTATATATATATGTTTTTTAAAAAGATAGAAACAATTTTATTGATGCTATGAAATTACAAAAAAAAGATTTATAAACTCCCATAATCCCCAACCCAAGGTAGTTACAAAAAAATTATCCAATTGGATAGAAGAGAAGAAAGGCTATAGTAATGGAAAAGAAGAGAGCAGTTGCCCCAAGTAATAACCAAAAAAACTGTAGCATAAAAAAGGGGGTCAGAAGGAAGCTCCTTATCTTGGAAGATCCTTTTGATTCCTTTCTTGTCAAGTAAGCTAGAAGAAAGCCCTGATGAAGTGCATCTAAACCCTATCTCCTTCCAATTCTATGTTCTTACTTTACCCCATGTTGTCGGATATCATTGCTAATGGAACATGAATGCTCCATTCTTATGATATGTATATCTCTGCAATTGGATATCTCTTTGAGATCTTTCATGGATTATGATGTTTTCCTCTTCTGGATGCTACACTGCCATCCCAAGAGATTCATATTGTGTGCTCACCGTCACCTTAGGAAAATCTTTTGATAGTTTTACGGACAACATATCCTTTGGCTCTCACTTTCTTTCATACCTACAGTTTATCTTCTATTTTGGCCTATTGGAGGCACTTTTTGTAGCCTACCTCGACATGGGGTGATTTTCCACAGGTTTAGATATTGAAGTGGAGGAGTGGATGTAGTCTTTGGTGTTTGATCATGATAAGTTATTACTGTTCCTCTTACCTTGTCTGAAAGAAAGGGGTTAAATCTTGGGAGAATATTTGGTTCTAGGAAAGTAGCATAGCTGGAAAATTTCCTAGATTGTATGCTCTTTCTTCTACTTATCATAAGACAATTGTAGATTGTATGCTCTTTCTTCTACTTATCATAAGACAATTGTTAGCACTGTTTAGAGGGCAATTTCAATCCTTTCTTTTGAGCTTTAAAAGACATGTGAATGCATGGGATATGAATTTCAGAGGCTTTTGGTGACTTTGCTTGTAACCTACAGGTCTTCCATGAGCCTCTTGACATGAGACGAGGTGTTTCTCAATGCCTTTGGTTTTTGTTGAATTGGTTTTCAAACCAAAATTTTTATGAATGTTCAGTGCATTTTTTGAATTCTTTTTTTTCTCCCTTTTGGCTGTTGGTTCTCACAAAGATCAATACAAATGAGCAATGCCAGAGAAAGGTTCCTTCAAATTTCAATCAACAGATACGTAAGTGTGGTGTGGGTAGAAGCCCTGATCAACATTTCATTTTGACTATTGCTGTTTTACTGAATCTTTGTAGAAAAGCATTGAATAGTATCGTGGATATCACCTTCACCGGTGGTGATCTCATTTCGAGTCTTCAACATTTTAGGGAGAAATTTGGACTGATAAAAGATTGTGAGGAACTGCTATCTTCTAGCCCTCATTTAGTCTAGTTTCTGGAAGACCATACTGTACTCTTATCCACAATTTGACATATTCCATAATTTTCTTTTAGTTACATCATCACATATTTTTCCATTTCATTATCTTTGCATTATAATCCTTATATGAACTCTTCTTTTTGGATCTCGTGCAGGCAGAGTTTATTCAAGATTTGGAAGGTGACATTGATGAAGGTCAGAGATAATAAGACCAAGGTAGAGGCCTCCATTTGTTCCTTCTCATCTGTCCCAGTCCTAGAACCACAATAGTTGTGTAAATTCTCGCCAACATATTTAGATTTCAACTAAGTAAATAATGTACTTGTATAGTTGTATGTAGACATTAAGAAAGACCACACAAAACTCAGTTTCTCAAATGTAGCCACTTATTAGTTGTCTCCAAATTCTAATCTGCTGCCTCCAATGACCACTGGAGTATAGGGTAAAGTGTAGTTTTGTTCTTAAATACATTAACACATCAATGGATAATTTTTCTTCTTTCTTACTAGTATTGACTGTGTGTGCAATTAGTGTCAAAATTTATGCCCTTGTTGAAATGCTAGCAATTATATTTGACTTTAGTTGCAAACTAGATTGCATACATCAGTTATGAAGCCATGAATTCTTTTAGGCTATTCCAACCACTATCTTTGGCAAGAACAAAGCACTAATAAAAGGTGAGCAATGGTGGAAGTTAATGCGGTAAGCCACCCAAGATGAGTCCTTTCATCCCTTTGAGGATGGATTGATAGAAGTTTTGAGAATTAAGAAGATGTTGGTTGCAATTATGCATGTAATTAAGGCATCATAATAGACAAGTAGACTTGAACTTTGTTTCTACCTAACTAGATTAATTGTCAGCGTTTTCCATCTAATTTCAATATTAGGTGATTCAATAATGGGCATGATAGTATGGAAATCTACAACCAAGTTCAAGTTTTGTTGCTAGAAGTTTTAAGTAGGTTATGACACCAAAGTTTAGGGGTACGGGCACGAGCTTTGACACTATTTTCATATAGATTAGATCGGCTAACCCCAAACAAATTAGTTTTCACACTCACGTGTAGGTCCAAGCATGTGCTTTGACTTCATTATCATGTAACTTAACTATGACCATTACCTAAATAAGTTTAGGTTGGAGAGTGTGTTTTGACCTTGTCGGAATGCACAATTTAGCTTGGCCAATCCTTAAACAAGTTAGTATGTGTAACGAGCTTCCATGCCAAAATGAGATAAGATTTAAAAAACATTTGACCAAAAAATGCATTTTTGACCAGATTAAGAGTTTTTAGAATGCGTTTTGAAAAAAAAAAGTGTTTTTAGTTAAACACTTTTGGAAGACAACTAGTTAACTATTTCATCTAAAAGTATTTTAAGTGTTTTTTTTTTGGGGTCTATTGTTATAATTTCTTAAACTATTTTTGATTTGTCAAACACTTTAAAGAGTGTTATTAATTGGTTTATATCACTTTTTAAATTTTTAACCAATCACTTTTTAAATTTTTAAATAAATACAAAAATACTTTTAGTGTTCCATAAAATTTTAAAATGCATGTCAAATACAATTAAGTGTTTTGTAAAGAAAAATACTTGGCTGCATAGCAGTATGGAGGTATCTGACAACTAAGGGGCTATTTTGGGCAAGGAGTTGTAGGGAGTAGGAGTTAGTAAGTCTGGAGAATTAGAAAGTCTGGGGAGTTAGAAAATCTGTGTTTATAATGCAAAGTTGTTTAGTCTGGAGTTAAGAAGTCTGTGTTTGGGGAAATGAGTTGTTTAGTTTGGAGTTCTAAAGTCTGTGTTTGGGGTGCAGATTTATTAAACCGAGAGTTCTAAAGTCTGAGTTGATTTTAGCTTTTTTTTTTACTATATTTTGTACAATTTTTCAAATTTTCGTTATTAAGGATTTGTTCTCATGAATTCTAAGATTGAGATTTTTGTTGTTATTAATTTAGGTATGTTGACTAAGAAATTTCGGTCAATCTCCAATTACCACGTCATTATTCCAAATTAATGACGAAACTATAAATAATTAAATTTAATTTGGGACCAATTATAAATTGACATGTGTCCCAAATTTAATTTGGAGATAAAAATTGGCAAATTCTAAAAAAAATAAAATAAAAGGTCACATGTCTTCATTATGACAATTTGACTAAATAATTAAATGTAATTTGGTCAAAATTGAATTATATGATATTTGGGTCAAAGTTAAATAAAACTCAAATCTAAATGGTTAAGCCCAAAGCCAACCAAAGCCCAAGTCCATGGTTGAGCCCAATGGCCATTAAAGTCGAAGCCCACATGTCATGGAAAGCTCTATAAATAGAAGATCTCTCCTTTATTTGAGGGGTAGAGAAAATTCACTCTCTAGAGAACTCAGAAAGAATTGAGAGCAAAGAAGGCCAAAGTCCTTAGGTGCTAAGTGCTCCCTGAAGTCCTTAGATGCTGAATGCTCCTTGGAGTCCTTAGGTACTGAACGATTCAAGACAAGTCCCTAGGTACTGAACCCTCTTGGAAGACCAAAGACCCTCCACGACAAGTTCTTAGGTGCTAAACGCTCCTTGAAGACCAAAGACTCTTCAAAACTTCAAGACTTCAAGACTCTAAAGATTGATTGAAGCTTCAACCTCGAAAACAAGTTGCAAAGCCCTCGAGACAAATCTACATTCGAGAATAAGTTGAGAAGCCCTCGAGACAAGTCTACACTCAAGAACAAGCTGTGAAGCCCTCAAGACAAGTATACATTTGAGAACAAGCTGTAAAATCCTCGAGACGTTTGTACATAAGAGAGAGAATCAGAGGATAAACATTAGAGATTGTACTCCACTACATTCAAATTAATACAAACTTAAATTCATTTGCATGCGTCTCATTTCTATTTCTTTATTGAAATCATGTGTGAACAAATTGGCACGCCTAGTGGGACCATCTCTGCCTCTCATCTCTTTCCCTCATTTCAAAACACAAGTAAAGTGATGTCATTCAAGACTTCTTCAATGACCGCTGTCATGAGCAACTTGTACACGGGTTCTGTTACCTATAGTTGCTCCAATGAATTGTGGCTGCAAGAAGATGAAGTCTAAATTATTGCGATCAAAGTAATGACGTTGTCGGGGGCATCAACTAACAGTAAGTTCCTGATCAAGTATAACCCCTTGTTCGAGCCTGATTCTGACATAGTGTCTGTCATGACAACTAAAACAAGTACTATGGAAGAAATGTTGGAAAAGATGCAGGAAAAGATTAACAACTTGATGAAAGCGATTGAAGAAAGAGATTCTCAAATTGCATACCTAAAGAGCTAGATTGAGAACCAAAATGTTGCTGAATCAAGTCAAACTCTTACCATCAAAGATCGCAACAAAGGGAAGGTCATTGTGCAAGAAGGTCAACCACAACCCTCCACTTCGATTGCTGCATTATCTATCCAACAACTTTAGGATATGATAACGAACTCTATCAAAGCTCAGTATGGTGGACCTGTTCAGAACTCCCTCTTGTATTCCAAACCATATACTAAGAGGATTGACAACCTAAGAATGCCAATCGGATACCAACCACCAAAGTTTCAATAGTTCGATGGGAAGGGAAGTCCAAAGCAACATGTTGCTCATTTCATTGAAACATGTGAAAATGCTAGTACATGAGGAGATCTTCTTGTTAATCAGTTCGCTCAAACATTGAAGGGAAATGCTTTCAACTGGTACACCGATCTGGAGTCCGAGTTAATAGACAATTGAGAACAGTTTGAAAAAGAGTTTCTCAACCGCTTTTACAGCACAAGATGCATCGTCAGCATGTTCGAGCTCACCAACACTAGAAAACGAAAAGGTGAACCCGTTGTCGACTACATAAATCGTTGGAGAGTCATGAGTCTCGATTGTAAAGATCGTCTCACTAAACTATCAGCTGTGGAGATGTTTATTCAAGGCATGCACTGGGGACTTCTATACATCCTCCAAGGTATAAAGCCTCGCACCTTTGAAGAACTAGCAACTCGTGCCCACGATATGAACCTGAGTATTGCTAGTCAAGGAGATAAAGACCTTATGCTGGCTTTTTGGCCCTTAATCTCAAATTAATTAATTAATTAATTAATATTTTGATGATAACAAACCTACTATTAATTACTAACAATTTTAGTGTTTTAAAATGTCCATAGCATAGATCTCGGAATAACGATTCTAACGCCTCTTGAATCACGCAAATCGAAGTTAAAACGAAGAAGTTATGATAAACACAAATCTGAACTAAAAATTTCCGACGCGATGACGTGGCGGCTAAATTAGCAATATGGACCAATTAGAGGGTGACACATGGGGTCTCTAGAGGAGTGATATGTGGTGGATTTTTGGTTGTTTTAAATTAAAAGGAAAAAGAAAATTATATATATATATATATATATATATATATATATCTTACTTTTGTTTGTTTAAAAGAAAAAAAAAAAACAAATATATATGCCTACATGACCTTTGGTCAGTTAAGTTTAAAAAAAAAAAAAAAAATTCATATGACTATTTGGTCATTCATTTTATTAAAAAAAACACACACACAACAAAACAACAAAACACCTTACACACCCACTTTCTTTTGTTTTTTTTGTCTTTATTATTATTACATTAATATTTACTTTTTCTTTTTAATCTCCACCATTCAATTCTCTTTTACAAATCTAATGGCTCAAATTAAATCTTGATTTTTCATCATTTCCCTCTCTATAAATACCATATTCTTCTCCAATTTTTCATACAACAAGTTTTCATAACTTTCAATCCTCCAAATTCTCAAAAAGCCTCCATTGTTGTTCTCTCAAAAGCTTCCATTTTTCTTTTCATCTTATTCTTGAGAGAAAATTATTGTGTAGTGAGGATTGATTTGTAAGAGTTAAATTTTGTGTATCCACTCTTTGAGAGAGTTTCTTCATCTTGTTCTTCAATTTCAATCCATTGTAAGGGTTTCTCTTGATCCCAAAAAAAGAGAGGTTGTAACGGTTTGATCCTAAACCGTAGAAAGGATCGGGTTTGTTCTTGCTCCCAGAAAATGACATTGTAGCGATTGGATTTTGAGCCATGGAAATGGTCGTTTTTCTAGTGAAATATCCAAGAGGAGCTTGGGGAGTGGAGTAGGTCGGGTTGTGTCGAACCACTATAAATTTTCTGATGTCAAATTTCTCTATCTCTATCTATTTTATTTTTGCAATTAATTTTTTGTTATATTTATTGCTCTTTTTATGTTTGTTTAGATTGATTGTTTTTAAATTGTCCATATTATTTACCAATTTGGTTTTTAGAATCAAATAAGGTCTTAAAATTATTTTGGTTTAATTTGAAGTGAATTTATTTGCATAAATTCTTGTTTAAATTAATTGTTGCATAAAGTGTGTTAATTTGCATATTTAAGCCCACATTAGGAAAACGTTTTATAAACTTTGAATAAACCCTATTCACCCCCCTCTAGGATTGTCATACCAATCCTACAATTGGTAACATAGCGAGGTTTCTCTTGTTTTTAATCAAATATATTTTCAAAAGTTATTCCATCCGATATCTATTGTTTGAATTTTCACTCCAACAATTAGTATTAGAGTGGTTGCTATTTTGATAAAATTATTTTTCAAAAATTGTTTTGATTCTTAAAGTATCTTATTATTATTTTTTTTTTTGAAAAAATATTGCAAAAGCATAGTTGGTAAGAGCTATGACAACTTTAGATTTTATTGAAGGTCATTGTATTGATAAACCTCATTTCTTTGATGGTAGAAACTATTGTATTTGGAGAAAAAGAATGAAAACTTTTTTGCTTGCTATTGATTTTAATATTTTGTATGTTTGTGAGCATGATTTATCAAAATTGAAATTGGATGATAAATTGCTCTCTTTTAATGCCAAAGCCATAAATGTCATATATTGTGCATTAGATAGAAAAGTATGTAATGAAATTTTACATTTTACATATGCATATGACATTTTGAATTTTCTTGAAAATATGTATAATCCATAAATTTCTCCTTGTACTATTAATAATTTATTTGATGTGAAGGAAAATTCTAATTCTTAAAATCAAGAAAAATTTCATGAAGTGGAAAAGGAAAAATGTGATGGAGCCTCCCTATGCTCGATGGGTCATTCAGATAATGATTCTGGTGATGAAACTGATGAAGATGAGGTAAATCATCAATCCCTTTCTTATGATGAATTATTTGATGCATTTGAAAGCATGCAATGTGATTTAGAAAAGCTTGGATCTAAATATGTTAAACTTTCAAAGAAGTATAAAACCTTATGTATTGAGAATAAATCTTTGATAGATGAAAATACATGTTTGAAAAGTGGAGCTAATAATGTATTGTTGTACAATGAAATTGATGATTGTTGTGATAAGAAAAATACATTAAATGATAAAATTACTTTACTTGAAAAAGAGAATGATGAGCTCAAATCTTTATCATGTGAATTAAAAATTGCATTGGGTGATTTGAGAAATAAAAATGAGGATATTGAATCTCTCTTTGAAATTGAAAGATGAAATTACTATTTTGAAAGATAAAATTTTTAATTTAGAAAATAGCAATACATTTTTAGAAAATGAGAAATTTTCTTTTATTGATAAAATTAAATTTTTTGAGAATGAGGGTCAAGAAAAAAATGATATTTTGCATATGCTTAAAGAAAAAGAAAAGCTTGCTAATAAAGAGCTTGAAATTGCAAAAGAGTCTATTAAGAAATTGACTATTGGTGCACAAAAATTAGATAAGATTATTGACAAGGGTAAACCTTTTAATGATAAAAAGGGATTAGGCTATGTGGATGAAAATCTTTCATCTAATTCTAAGACTATTTTTGTTAAAACTACTCCTAATACGCCTAAAGATGATTTACCCAATGTGTCTAATCTTGTTAATTCTAAATTTGTGCCAAAGCATGAAAAATCTAGAAATGTCCATAAAAATTCAAATTTTGTGCCTAGACAATTTCATGCTAGATCAAATGTAGTCATGATGTGAAATTTGAGCATACGTATGAAAAGACTAAGCCTATCTATGAAAAGTCAAAATTTGAGTCTAAACATTATCATGCTTTATCCAAATGTATGCATAGTGCTAAATTTGTGTCTAATCATGAAAATAATAAAAATATGCATATGAAATCAAGATTTGTGCCTACATGCCATTTTTGTGGAGTTATATTAGACCAAATTGTTATAAATTGAAAAATGTTCTTAATGGTTATGAAAAGAAAAATGTTCCTTATAAAGAAAATTTCCAAAATATAAAAAGAATACTTATGTGAAAAAAAACATGCATCGATATTATGTAAATGAAAAGTTTATGCAAAATGTTTATTGTTTCTCTTGTGCCAAATTCGGTCATAAATCAAATTCATGTTACAATTTGCCTAAATCAAATAGTATGAATATTATGAATGTTGGAACTAAAAAGAAATGGATTCCAAAAATTGAGACTAACATAAGTGGACCCAAACAAGTATGAGTACCAAAAACTATTTGCTAACTTATTTTGTAGGTGTTATTTCAAGAAGTAAATGGTTGCATGGACTTCAAATGAGAAATTAATTGAAATCAAGCAACTATTATGGCTTCCTTGAATCCAACAAAAGAAAATTTGCATATTTGGTGACTTTATATTTTTGAATTATTGAGATAAGCATTCTAATTGTATCTCTTATGAAAATTATATCTTTTGAATTGATGATTGAACTTGTTTGATTATTAGATTAAATGTCCATGAGATATTTATGAATATTTTGTTTGACATTTATCTTTATTGTTTGTCTATTTATAGACTACATTATTATGTGCTCTTGTGTTGACTTGAGAGAAATTTTGGCCAATCCTCAATTGCCACGTCTTTATTCCAAATTAATGATGAAGCTATAAATAATTAAATTTGGACCCAATTATAAATTGACATGTGTCCCAAATTTAATTTGAAAACAAAAATTGGCAAATTCTAAATTAAAGTGCCACATGTCTTCATTTGACCAAATAATTAAAGTTAATCTGGTCAAATTGGATTGTATGGAATTTGGGTCAAAGTTAAATAAAACTCAAATCCAAATGGTTAAGCCCAAAGCCAACCAAAACCCAAGTCCATGGTTGGGCCCAAATGCCATTAAAGCCCAAGCCCACATGCCATGGAAAGCTCTATAAATAGAAGAGCTCTCTCTCATTTGAAGGGTCAGAAATTTTATTCTCCAGAGAACTCAGAGAGAATTGAGAGCAAAGAAGACCAAAATTCATAGGTGCTAAATGCTCCATAAAGTCCTTAGGTACTGAACACTTCAAGATGAGTCCTTAGGTGTTGAGCTCTCTTTGAAGACTAAAGACTCTTCAAAACCAGTCCTTAGGTGCTGAACACTCCTTGAAGTGCTGAACACTCTTGGAAGACCAAAGACTCTCCAAGACAAGTCCTTAGGTGCTGAACACTCTTGGAAGACCAAAGACTCTCCAAGGCAAGTCCTTAGGTGCTGAACACTCTTGGAAAATCAAAGACCCTCCAAGGCAAATCCCTAGGTGCTGAACACTCTTGGAAAATCAAAGACCCTCCAAGACAAGTCCTTAGGTGCTAAATGTTCCTTGAAGATTGAAGACTCTTCGAAGACCAAAGACGCTTTGAAGACCAAAAGACTTTAAAAAACAAAATATCTTTGAAGACAAGTTGAAGGCATTTGAAGCGCACAAGACTCCAAGACTTCGATCGTATCTTCAAGAGGATCATCAAGCTAAGAGTCGATCCAACAATCTGTTGGGATTTATGCCCTAAAGCTCGTAATTAATAATTTATTTAATAACGAATAATAATTTGGATTATTTTATTTACAATATAATATTATCCATTATAAGAAAAATCCAAGGTTATTAGTGTAATCTTGAACAGTATGTGGTTGACATACGAGAGGATCATGTTCAAGAAATAACCTAAAAGGTCATAGTATATAGATAAGGTTGGGTGCCTTATCTTGGTAACACTATTGATACGACCCACTTTGTAATAGTTACAAATGATTTGATCCAAATCATTCATGTGGAGACATGTGAGTGGGGGTATCTTATACAATGAGTTTGTATAAGACTGGACCATGGAATATTTAATCTCTCTTTATACATCCGTTAACTGAGAAGATTAATATTTCATCAGAATGATCATATGTGACTCGATCTTAATCTTGAGTGAGTTATGAACTCCTACCTGTGAGGGATTGTCCTTTGATTTGCATGGGTGAGAGTGGCTTTTGTAGCCGATTCAATATGCCTACCATTTTGGAGACTTGACCAAATAGGGAGCTGGGAACATAATCTTACAAGATGGAATTCACTCCTTCCCATATAGGGTAAGTAGATGAGTAATTCCCTTGAGTGCTGATTTCTGGACTTGAACAATGGGGCCCCACCCTCTCATTGGCCCGAGAGGGACTTAGTTTATAATTAGATTATAAACATATTGTTCATTAGAGAATCAGTGGTACTTAAGGTGCAAGATGTAATTATAGGGGTAAAACGGACTTTTGACCCAACTGTAATTACGAACAACTCGTGAAGGATCGACTTGCATGTAATGATTATATCTATGGACACAACTTGTCATATAGTGCATAAGAGTGCAACTCTAGGTTTATAGTGAAGTGACATATAGTTAATGAATGAAAATTAATTAATTAAAGAGTTTAATTAATTAATTTTGTATCATTGGAGCTTATAATCTGTAGGTCCATAAGGTCCCCTTGCAAGCTCATAGTAACACTAAAAGATCAATTTAGTTGAAAGAAAATTTTGAAATGTTCAAATTAATATTTAATTTGAAGTGTTCAAATTAATATTTAATATATTAGATATATTAAATATAAAAGAGGAAAATATATTTATTGTATTTGATACATTAAATATTAAAATTTGAAATGTTCAAATTAATATTTAATTTGAAGTGTTCAAATTAATATTTAATATATTAGATATATTAAATAAAAGAGGAAAATATATTTATTGTATTTGATACATTAAATATTAAAATAATTAATGTATATTAGATACATTAAATAAAAGATATTTATTAAATTTGAATTGGATTCAAATTAGGAAATAAATGTCATAGGAGAATTTTAAACGGTTTGAATAAGATTCAAATTGGTTAGATAAATATATTTTAATATATTAGATATTAAAATATATTATTTAATTATTTTCCCTAGACCACTATAAATAGGACCCTAGGGGTGAGCCATTGTGCATTCTTCACAACCCACATCTCCTCAATAGAGAGAATTAGAGAATTCTCTCTAGACCTCTTCCTCTCCAATCCCTTGTGGATTTTCTTTCAAGAGGCTCCCACAAGCCTTGGTCCTGTGTTCGAGTCATAGCCAGGAAGACTTTGTGGAAGAGATAAAGATCCACCAGAAGAATCTCCATATTTGTAAGGTATTTATTGCTTAACCATTGTATTTTAGTTTAATTCTAAATAAATCAAAGATGATTCCTATGCTTCCGCTGTGGGTTTAATTCGATTATTCCCTTCATGATCAACAAGCCAAGGACCGATCCAAAAATCAACAGGCCAAGGGCCAATCCAACAATCAACAAGCCAAAGGCCGATCCAAAGATCAACAAGCCAAAGGCCGATCCAACAAGGTCAACAAGCCAAAGGCAGATCAGAAAAGACCAACAAGCGCTCTTGAGAACAAGCTGTGAAGCTCTCGAGACAAATCTACACTCAAGAACAAGCTGCGAAGCCCTCGAGGCAAGTATACATTTGAGAACAAGCTGCAAAGCTCTCAAGACATTGTACATAGGAGAGAAAGAATCAAAGGATAAATATTAGAGATTGTACTCCACTAAATTGAAATTAATAGAAATTCAAATTCATTACACGTATTAAATTTCTTTGTTGAAATCTCGTGTGGACAAAGAAATTTGAGATTGATTTAATTTCAAATTTATGTATAATCCCAATTGCTTTGTTATTATAGAATTACATGTCATGGAATTTTTTTTTGAAAATCTCGTGTGGACAAAGAAATTTGACATATTATGTGTTAATGTTTTTTTTTTTTTTTTAATTTGTCCAATATAATTGATATTTTAAGTATTTGAATTTTTTTTGTTTACATGTTGGTTCTCAAAATTGAATCTTTGATGATTTAAATTATTTTTGAAAACTTTTGTGGATTCTTTTATTGTTTGATTATAATTAATTATGGTTATTAATTTGTGAAAGAAGTTGTTGAAAATATTTTTTTAAATTATCTCACTTTGATACTTTGTTGTTTGAGTTCCACTCTTACAATTGGTATTAAGTTTTGTTAGTTTAAAAATAGAGTTTAAATGCTTTATGAACTTGAATGTCTATTCCTTGATTAAAGCATTGTGGTTTGATGATTTATTTAATGTTATTATGGAAAATGGAAAAGAGTTGTCAAATCTCTTTTAATAGGGAAAGTGCTTTAATTTACTTATCTTTTCTTAAATCTGATTGGTTGTGAAATTTTGTCCGTAAATAAAATTTATTTTGTTTTTATTGATTATTGACCTGTTTCATTTATTAATAAAAAATTACTTTCTAAATACATTCCATATTGGTATTAAATCTCATTGAATCAATTATTTTCAAACTTATCCATAATTCCTTTTGTTTGTTATTTGAATTATACATGCCATGAGAAAAGCTTGAATATCTATATTTTGGCATATATATTGCTTATTATTGGAATTTGATTTATCCATTATTTCTTGAAACTTGATTTTTTTTTTTGAAGTTTGGAATATTCTATGTATTGTTTTGTCTCTTGGAAGAAATTGTTTAGATATTTTTTTGTTGCTTTTTGAGCATAAGTTATGTATTTTTCTTGAAAATGGATCGTGTGATTTGATGATACTTGCTTTCTTTAAATTTTGATATTTTGAAGAAAAATATTTGATATTTGTTTGATTTTATTTTTTTTCAAAAAAAAAAAACTGTTATTAATTTGAGCATATTGCTTGTCCTATGTTAATTTAGAATGTGCTTAGTATTTTTATTTGAAAAGAGTTGTTGAATTCTATTTCATAGGAGAAGTATATTTATAGAAATAATTTATATTCTTGAATTCCCATTAGCATTTTACTCAAAATTAGTATAATTCTTATTTGAGATGCTACCATGCTCATATTTGATTGACAATGTCATCTTGCTATTATTTGGTATCAATATTTGTTTTTCATCAATTGGTGTTTATTTTTTAACATTTGATATTTTGGTATCTCATGTTTGAATTTTACTTGGATTTGATAAGTTGATTGCTTTGAAATTATTTTGCTCAATGTATCTTTTATAGATATAGAAATTTTAGTGCATATTCATGAGTATTAAATGGTTTTCTTAGAATTTACATGTCTTATGCCATATTTTCTTGAATGAGTATTTTATTGAAAAATATTGATTATTTGTTTGAGATAGATTGATCTACAATGATCTTGTTACAATTTATATCTCATGCAAGGTATTATTCTTAGATGAATTTTACTTGAATTATTTTATCTTCTTGGTATTTATTGATATTTCTCATTAGGAGGAGAATGCTTATTTTTTAAGGGAAGTTGTACCCTAATTATATGTAAATTTAATGATATTGATTCTCAAAATTGTTTTACTAATAATTACCCCTCTTATGCATATTATTTATCTTTTTAGAGGGAGTTATTGTTTTTGGAGTAAATTCATTTTATAATATTTGGTGCTCTCTTGATTTTTTTAAAAAGAGTTTTATTTTGAAATTTTGATTTATATTTCTGCCCTAAATTAAATGTCTTTTTTTCCCTTATTAAGGGAGAGTGTTAAATTGCTTTCAAAATGGTGGAGAAATTTGTGATTTTTACATTAAAGTTGAGGAATTTTTTTAAAGTTGTGGTTTTATTTATTTTTCTTATTAGTCTTTTTTATGATTCAAAACGGGGAGAAGTTTAAGAAAAATATGTTCTAAATTTTGTATCATGTTTTAGTGTTGCATTAATTTAGGGGGAGAATTAATTCTTGAGCAATTTTCAAGTATGAGCTTTATGGTGATATATTGAATTTTATATTAAAATTAGGACACATGTACTACCTTGATTTTTATGAGCTTCAAGTTATTTTTCTTTAGTGGTTTGTCATCTTCAAAAAAGGGGGGGGGGGGGGGGGATTGTTGGCTTTTTGGCCATTAATCTCAAATTAATTGATTAATTAATATTTTGATGATAACAAACCTACTATTAATTACTAACGATTTTAGTGTTAATGTCCATAGTGTAGATCTTGGAATAACGATTCTAACGCCTCTTGAATCACTCAAATTGGAGTTAAAAGGAAGAAGTTATGATAAAAACAAATCTGAACAAAAAATTTCCGACGCTATGACGTTGCGGCTAAATTAGCAATATGGACCAATTAGAGGGTGATGCATGAGGTCTTTAGAGGAGTGATATGTGGTGAATTTTTGGTTGTTTTAAATTAGAAGGAAAAAGAAAATTATATATATATATATATATATATATATATATATATATATATATATATATATATATATATTACTTTTATTTGTTTAAAAGGAAAAAAAAACAAATATGTATGCCTATATGACCGTTTGGTCATTCATTTTATTAAAAAAACACACACACACACACACAACAAAACAACAAAACATCTTACACACCCACTTTCTTTTGTTTTTTTGTCTTTATTATTATTATATTAATATTTACTTTTTCTTTTTAATCTCCACCATTCTTTTTTTTTTTTGAAAAAAATCTCCACCATTCAATTCTCTTTTACAAATCTAATGGCTCAAATTAAATCTTGATTTTTCATCATTTCCCTCTCTATAAATACCATATTCTTCTCCAATTTTTCATAAAACAAGTTCTCAAAACTTTCAATCCTCCAAATTCTCAAAAAGCCTCCATTGTTGTTCTCTCCAAAGCTTTCATTTTTCTTTTCATCTTATTCTTGGAGAAAATTATTCTGCAGAGAGGATTGATTTGTAAGAGTTAAATTTTGTGTATCCACTCTTTGAGAGAGTTTTTTCATCTTGTTCTTCAATTTCAATCCATTGTAAGGGTATTCCAGAGTATCGATCCCACAGGGAACGGATACAACAAAATTCAAATGATAGCAAAATTATTTTCAAATTGCAATTTCGGTAACCAAGGTTATAAAAATAAGTGGGATGATTTTTGTTGTTTTTGAAAAGAAGAAATAAAAATGATAAAAGAGGGATTCAAACGTGCTTTTGCTCCATTGAAAGAAATTGTAGCCTAATTGCAATTGCAATCCTTTGACTCAACACTTAAGCTTTGATACTTAGCTCTTTTGGAATCATCTTCCCTTGTTGGAAGCACTGGTATTGATGTTGATTTGCAAAACTAGGTAGAAATCCATAACACAAAGAATCAGGATTATAAGGACAATTATCAAATGAATGACTTTCTTTACAATAAATACAAGAAATAGAAGGGATAGGATTAGTAGGAGCTATGGAATTTCTCATCATCAAAGTTTCCATCATGTAGCTTAATGATGAAGCTTGTGCGCTCAATGTTGCAATGATGTCTACTTCCATCTTGTTGATTCTCTCAAGCAATTCAACGCTAAGTTGTGTCATTCTCCTCTTGCAATTGCTCTCCCTCAAGCTGCAAAACAATGTGAACAAGAATTGGGTTTTCTCTTGAAAAGAGGATAATTGCAATTGCAATCTGATTGCAATCTATGCTAAAAAATTGAATTTTATTAGTAAAGACGTTCCTCGGCAACGATGCCAAAAACTTGATTGAACTGAAACGTGGGACTTAAAGAAAATATTTGTAAATTAAAACAAAGCTACAGTTCAGTGCAAGTGCACATTGTCGATGCAAGTAATATAAAACTAGAAGTATTCCAGAGTATCGGTCCCACAAGGAACAGATACAAAAAAATTCAAATGATAGCAAAATTGTTTTCAAATTGCAATTTCAGTAACCAAAGTTATAAAAATAACTGGGATGATTTTTGTTGTTTTTGAAAAGAAGAAATAAAAATGATAAAAGAGGGATTCAAACGTGCTTTTGCTCCATTGAAAGAAATTGCGGCCTAATTGCAATTGCAATCCTTTGACTCAACACTTAAGCTTTGTAAACCGAATTCAACACCTATTCGACCTTCTATGAAGTATCTTTAGGAGGCTAAACGATTAAATCGATATTTCTATGGCTAATATGAACTTAGTTAATTTTGAAACACAATTCTTTTGGTTTTAAAGGTTTTGCCCTATGTCTAGGGTCAAAAACAAATTCCTATGTCTAGGTTATTTTCCTTTATTGCTTTTATGAAAACCAAATTTTTATCTAAACTTTTCAAAATTAGACTCAATTTTTGTATACTAATCTAGGTGATCAATCTAGACTAATAATAAGCATTAAAATCAATAAAAGAAAACAATGCTATAAGATTAAGCAAGGTTGCTCTCACAATTAGGCATTTATTCCTATCTTTAGGGCATTCACATCCTTGAATCCCAAGGAAGAAATTAGCTCATTATGGAAGAATTGAAAAACAACACGATAATTGCTATAAAACTTATAATTCACAAATGACTAAAAAGAGAAGAGAATTTAAAAAAAAAAATTAACAACCCAGACTAATTCTTATCAAGAAAACAAATGAGTAAGTTCAATCAAGTAATGTCAAGAACACTCATATGGGAAGAAATAACCTTTAATAGAAAACTCAAAATTTTGTGGCAATATACTCCTCAAGAAGAAGGAAATGGAAATCAAAAGATTAATAGCTAACCTAAATGCAACAACTTAAAATACTCACTACAAAGGTCAAAAACAGTGCTGAAATTCAAAAATTTTTACTAACTTAAGGCCGAAATTTCACGTAAACTACTGCTGGAGAATTCAAAACCTTGCGGAAGTAAAATCCAAATTGATCAAATGTCCTTTTATAACTAAGAATAACAAAAATCAAGGTACTCAATGGTTATCATCAACTTACAAAACTGAAATTAAACAGAACCTAGCTATAGAAATAAATTAAGGAAAAACAGAGGAACAATGCTATTGTATGTTTCCTTGTGTTGATCGAGCCAAATACCCATTCAAAAGTAAATGGACCTTCACCTCCTCTAACTTTCGTTGAGGAGGGATCAATCTCGGAATTTTCAGAGAAAAAATGAAAAGTAAACTGCTGTAAAAATGACAGAAAAACACTGCTACGAACTGTGGGAGAGCAGAAAAAAAACCAGCCACGTTTTGGATCTTTTCTTCCTCTATTTATAAGCTTGTTGGCTAGTGTTCCCATATATAATCATCCTCAATCCATGGGCTGACTTCTAGGAATCAAATTGTGATGAGAATCTCCCAAAATCGTACAAAAATCCCATAAAATCGCGTGATTTTCGTCATTCTCGAATTTTCCAGATTTTCCATAAATGCAATTACATTTCAATTGCATTTCTGTTTCTCAGATCTACCAAAATTTTCCAGAAATGCAATTGCATTTCATTTGCATTTTCTTTATTTCTTCAAATATGCAACAAAAACAACAATTTAGCCAACTTTCCATTATCTTTTCAACTTATTTCTTCTTTTTTCATACTCCGACAAGCTTACATGAATTTATCTTATAAATTCTATTTTTAGCTTGCTCGTTATTTGGTTAAACGTGCAAAAATGGCAAGAACTTAGCTTTAGGGTTAAATAATCCTCATAAATGAGAATTATCAGTTTCTCTTGATCAAAAAAAAAAAAAAAAAAGAGGTTGTAACGGTTTGATCCTGAATCGTGGAAAGGATCGAGTTTGTTCTTGCTCCCACAAAAGGAACATTATAGCGGTTGGACTCTGAGCCGTGGAAAGGGTCGTTTTTCTAGTGAAATACCCAAGAGGAGCTTGGGGAGTGGAGTAGGTCGGGTTGTGTCGAACCACTATAAAATTCTTGGTGTCAAATTTCCTTATCCCTATCTATTTTATTTTTGTAATTAATATTTTATTATATTTATTGCTCTTTTTATGTTTGTTTAGATTGATTGTTTTCAAATTGTCCATATTATTTACCAATCTTGTTTTTAGAATCACATAAGGTGTTTAAAATTATTTTGGTTTAATTTGAAGTGAACTTATTTGCATAAATTCTTGTTTAAATTAATTGTTGCAAAAAGTGTGTTAATTTGCATATTTGGGCCCATATTAGGAAAACGTTTTATAAACTTTAAAAAAACCGTATTCACACCCCCCTCTAGGGTTGCCATGCCAATCCTACACCTTCTAGTCTCTAGCATGAAGAATGAAAGAAATTACATCGAGGCGACTTCATAAGAGTCTATGGTTGTCAATACAACCCCTCTCAAGTTATTTTCAAAAGGAAAAGACAAGAAGAATGGAGAGCGACATGGAAATGAAAGGCATCACTTAACCTTAAAAGAAATACAGAAAAAAGGTATATATTTTTCCTAATTATGACATTCCTGACATGTTAGAACAACTATTGGAAACACGACTGACCGAACTTCCAGAATGTAAGCTACCGGAAGAGATGAAAAAAATCGATGATCCTAACTATTGTAAGTATCATCGAGTCATCAGTCAACCAGTGGAGAAATGCTTCGTCCTAAAAGAGTTAATTCTAAGATTAGCTAAAGAAGGAAAAATTGAGTTGGATCTTGTTGAAATAGCTCAATCAAATCATGTTGCAGTAATAACAAATACATGTAGTCAATTGCACTCTAGTCCGCTTCATGATCAAGGAGTGTGCTTAGTCCAATTGGGAGCTTTGGAGCTTGTACCCATTTGGTTTCAACCTAAGGCACCAAGAAACAAACTTCAAGACGTGGTCAAGCCTATCCAAGATCAAGATGAAGGGCGAGCCATTATGACTCGCTAGAAGAGACAAGGACAATATCTTGTTCGCACGGAATATCACCCCTTTAGAATAAAGGACAAATGTCAAAGAAAGAAGAATCCAAGGAAACCTAAACCTCAAAGGAAAAGAAATAAAAAGTGTTCCCAACCTTGCCAATCAGTGACCTTAAAGGAATTCTTCTCGAGAGATTTCCTTCCAGTGGAAAAGGGGGAAGAAGATTTGGCAAGTTCATATTGCATCAATGTGGAAGAAATTAATAATTCAAATGAAGTCGAACAAAAGACTTTTGTCTGTGATCGCATCAAGCCTTCAAGTACTCAACCTTCAGTCTTCCAAAAGATGAATATGGCCATGACAAAAGAAGAAAACCAATATCCAACTTCTGTCTCAATTCGACCTTCAGCCTTCCAAAGGCTAAGCGTCTTTACATCAAAGAAAAATCGACCTTCAACATCTGTTTTTGATCGCCTCAAAATAGCATGCGATCAACATGAAAGAAAAATGAACACCTCGAAGGTGGAACTGTTCGTTGAAGCAAACAATGACAAAAAGATTCACAGTATTGTTCCTTCACGTATGAAAAGAAAAATCTTTGTTCTCACAAATACTGAGGGTTCCTTGAAGGTAAAGAAAAATCTCATTATCTTAACAAATCCTACAAATGAAGGATTTGATCAAGACCATGATGAAGACAAGAACATCGAATATGTAAATAAAGCTCCTTATCACAAGAGCCTAAACTACATGATGCTTTTGGCCCGCATGAGCTTAAAAAATGAATGCCCCGAAAAAAAATCTTTGAATTACGTTATGACTTGATCCATTTTACTCAAAGGTACGTAGGCAGCATAAAGGAAAAAAAAAACTTTAAGTTCAGTCTAAAAAAAATGTTTCCATCTCCATGAAAAGAGATGTTGCAAGTTAGATGCATACGAGTTGGCCTGAAACCTTCTGACTTGGTGAAGGAGTGAGCGATGATGTTGGTGGAGGGATGAGTGTCAACGAATGAAGCCTCCTAACTTGGTGGCGGAGCGAGCGTCGACAAACGAAGCCTCCTAACTTGGTGGGAGAGTGAACATCGAAAGATGGAGCATCCTGACTTGACGGAGGAGTGAGCATCGACTGATGGAGCCTCCTAACTTGGTGGGGGAGCGAACGTCGACGAACAAAGCTTTTCGACTTAATGGAAGAGTGATTGTAGACGGACGAAGCCTCCTGACTTGGTAGAGGAGCAAGTGTCGACGAACGGAACCTCCTAACTTGGCAGAGGAGCGAGTGTCGATGGACAAAGTCTCCTGTCTTGGCAGAGAGACGAGTGTCGATGGACGGAGCCTCCTGGCTTGGTAGAGGAGCAACCGTAAATGCTAAACTTGAAGATGAAACATTGTACTTGGAACGAGTGCAGCGTTGGCTCCAAACTTGAACTTGAACCTCAAGCAAGTAAAGCTGAACTTGAACCTCAAACGGATGAACTCGAAGTTGAAACTTGAGGGGAGTAAAACTCGAACTTGAACCTCAAGGCGAGTGAAACCTGAACTTTAGAGCGAGTGAGCGACAAATTGAACTTGAGGAGAATGAAGCTCAAACTTTAGAGCGAGTGAGTGACGAACCAACTTGAGGGGGTTGGAGCTCAAACTTTAGGGGAGTGAGCGATGGATCGAACTTGAAAGGAACGAAGCTCGAACTTTAGGGGAGTGAGCAACGAACCAAACTTGAGGGGCTTGAAGCTCAAACTTTTGGGGAGTGAGCATAGAACTGAACTTGAGGGCAACGAAGCTTTGTGTCACTGAGCAAATATTGAAGAACCCTATAGCAAAAAAAAGACAAAAACAAAAAAAAAACCAAAAAGACAAAAAATAAATAAATTAGAAGGGAGATGTGATTTACCTTGAAAGATGTCTTTGAGGTAACATCGAGAAGCTGTGGAGCTGTAGGAACACCATAGGTCTCGTTAGGGTCGAGTGTTCCTGAGCTAACATTGAAGAGCAGCAGGGCTGTAGGAACACCATAGGCCTCATTAGGGTCGAGTGTTCATGACCTAACATCGAAGAGTGGCAGAGCTGCAAGAACACCATAGGCCTCGTTAGGGTCGAATGTTCTTAAGCTAACGTCAAAGGACCAGGGTAGTTGTAAGGACACTCAGAACTGCCAGGGGTCCCACAAGTGACCACGCTAAGACTGAAAAGTGTTGTAGCTACAAGAGCTAATTAACCATGAACAATGGTAGTTACACCCCTAGAACCGCTAAGGTCCCACAAGTGTACCCGCGCAAAGATGGAGAGTGTCGTAGCTACAAGAGCTAATTAACAGCGAACGAAAGTAGCTTCAAGTACACCTAGAACCGTTAGGGTCCCACAAGTGTACCCGCGCTAAGATAAGAGTGTCGTAGCTACAAGAGCTAATTAACAGCGAACGAAAGTAGCTTCAAGTACACCTAGAACCGTTAGGGTCCCACAAGTGTACCCGCGCTAAGATAAGAGTGTCGTAGCTACAAGAGTTAATTAACTACGAACGAAGGTAGCTGGAAGTATACCTAGAATCGCTAGGGTTCCACAAGTGTACCCGTGCTAAGATTGGCACCGTAGCTACAAAAAAATACAAAAAAAAAAGAAAAAACAACAAAAAAAACAAAAAGAGAGAAAGAGAGTTGAATTACCTCAAATTCTTGTCCTCTAGTTGATGAGCAGTGTGGTATTCCTCAAGGAAAAGGATCCGTCAAATAAAGTTTCCTCCCTAAAAAAAATAGAGGGGGGCAAAGTCAAAAGGTGGTAGCCTAAAAAAATTGCAAAGAAAAAAGTTAGCAAAAAAAAAACGTTTACAAAAAAAATTGACAAGGAAAGAAAGTGAGCACATAAGAATTAAAAAAAAAAAAAAGAGAGAGTTTACAAAAAAGAGAGAAAAGAAAAGAATTGAAAAAAAAGAGAAAGAAGACTCATCCAATCGGCCATTAAGAAAGAAGACAAAAAAACCAAAAAAAAAAAAGAGAAAAAAAAGTTGTAGTCGTCAGCTAAATTCGAAGAAGAAGAAGCACATGCAAAAAAAAATTATATATATATATATATATATATATATATATATATATATATATATATATATATATATATATATATATATATATGAAATAATTATAAGGGTTGGTATCCACCATAAGAAGAAAAAAAAAGGAAAAAAAGAGAGGAGAGTTTGCAACATCAACCGTAAGAAGGAGAAAAAAAAGCAGAAGAGAAAGAAGAAAGAAGAAAACAAAAGAAAAAAAAAAGATCTTTGTAGAATACAAGTGTTTTGCGAATAGATAGCTAAGAGAGATTTTTACTTCTTCTCTTTTGCTTGATTATCCGCTTCTGCCTATTGAATACAAAGTGGAAGTCTTTTATAGACCCCGGACTCCAAATACATTTGAAAGTAATTAAGTAAGGGATAAGGATGACAGGATAAGACAAACCTTTATCTCAATCATCTTTATGGAAAGCAGTGTAAGATAGGATTGGCCCGACAAGTATATCCTCTCGTTAGAGCTTTAGGTAAAGGGAAATTAATAAAATACAAAAGAAAGAAAATATAAACGTGGAAAAATCAAAAATCTATCTTAGAAAGTCAAAAGGATATAATAGCTATAGGTTAATAAATACAAATAAAGACAAACTTAATAAAGACAAAAATAATAAAGAAGAAAATGAAAATTTGAAAGATGCATGCTGCGTTGAATAATTTGCATTGAAGACTTTTGCATGCTTTGTTGAATTCATTGCACAATCTCTCTCCCCCCTTATTAAAGGTACTTTGAAAAAAGTAACTTTAATAAAGTATCTTGTCGTTTCTTCCTTGAAACGAATCTTACCAACTTGATTTGTCTTCTTCGTAGGCAAGGAGGCAAGGCGCTGGCTTACCGACAGACTTACAATACTGCTTGGAACACCAAAGAGCCGCAACAGTCCTCCGCAACAGGTCCTCCGGCAGCAGGTCCTTGAAGCTTGACATTTCGAGTCGATAAATCTAGAACGGGAAGAAATGCTTCATCGTGTGTCTTTTGTTGTGCAAAGCATGTATTTACTGAAGAAATCAGAGTCGTATTTATATGGATTTCTTCAAGTCTATACAAAATTAAGAATTTACAAAGAAATAATATATACATTAAGAGAATATACACACTTTTTTTTTTGTAGGTTCAACGGGAACCTAGCCGTCCTTTTAAGAGAAGGAACTCCATTTGAGAAAGATATATGCTTGCATATATCAACTTGAGTATTTTTGAGTAAATTCGTAGTTTAATGTCGTTGCGGACGTTTACAATGACGAACCTTTAAAAAAGGTTTATTGAGTATAGTCGTAGTTTAATGACTTTGCGGTCGTTTTGGTAGTTTAAAGACTATTCCGGTCTAATCAGTGATTAAGGATCACTGAGGTTTATATCGTCTTCGTCTTCGTCGATGACGGAAAGAGGTGGAGAAGACGATTTATTTGAGTTTGAGTTCTGAAGGAGAACTCTTTGAAGATCTGCCTTAGTGGCTGTTTGAGCTAAGGTAGCAAGCAAAGCAGCCTTATTTTTCTGAAAGTCTTGCTGTGCTTTCTTTGAAAAATCTTGGTTTTGTGGGGATTCAATAAACCATGATTTTATTTGAGGAAGATTAATGTGGGAAACATTAAATTTATCCCACCACTTGACTTTAAGCGTCTTCATCAAATACTTGTCATTTTGATGAAGATTTTGAGTAGTTAAGTTCCAGCAAAAAATCCATGGAACTTGGAAATGAAGAGAGAACCTGAAGGTTAATTGAAAAGTATTTTTGAATATGTTTTGAGTAAAGTAATGAAAAGATTCCTGAACTGGGACAGGAAAAATTTCCTCTCAGAGGCCTGTTGGGATTTATGCCCTAAAGCCTTGTAATTAATAATAATTTTGATTATTTTATTTACAATATAATATTATCCATTATATGAAAAATCCAAGTTTATTAGTGTAATCTTGAACAGTATGTGGTTGACATACAAGATGATCATGTTCAAGAAATAACCTAAAGGGTCATAGTATATGGATAAGGTTGGGTGCCTTATCCTGGTAACACTATTGATACGGCCCACTTTGTAATAGTTACAAATTATTTGGTCCAAATCATTCATGTGGAGACATGTGAGTGAGGGTATCTTATACAATGAGTTTGCATAAGACTGGACCACGAAATATTTAATCTCTCTTTATAAATCCGTTAATTGAGAAGATTAATATTTCATCAGGATGATCATATGCGACTCGATCTTAATCCTGAGTGAGTTATGAACTCCTGCCTGTGAGGGCCTGTCCTTTGATTTGCATGGGTGAGAGTGGCTTTTGTAGCCGATTCAATATGTCTACCATTTTGGGGACTTGACCAAATAGGGAGCTGGGAACATAATCTCACAAGATGGAATTCACTCCTTCCCATATAGGGTAAGTAGATGAGTAGTTTCCTTAAGTGCTGATTTCGGGACTTGAACAATGGGGCCCCACCCTCTCATTGGCCCGAGAGGGACTTAGTTTATAATTAGATTATAAACATATTGTTCATTAGAAAATCAGTGGTACTTAAGGTGCAAGATGTAATTATAGGGGTAAAACGGACTTTTGACCCAGCTGTAATTACGAACTACTCGTGAAGGATCGACTTGCATGTAATGATTATATCTATGGACACAACTTGTCTTACAGTGAATAAGAGTACAACTCTAGGTCTATAGTGGAGTGACCCTAGAGTTAATGAATGAAAATTGATTAATTAAAGAGTTTAATTAATTAATTTTGTATCATTGGAGCTTATAATCTGTAAGTCCATAAGGTCCCCTTGCTAGCTCATAGTAACACTAAAAGATCAATTTAGTTGAAAGAAAAATTTGAATTGTTCAAATTAATATTTAATTTGAAGTGTTCAAATTAATATTTAATATATTAGATATATTAAATATAAAAGAAAAAAATATATTTATTGTATTTGATACATTGAATATTAAAAATAATTAATGTATATTAGATACATTAAAGAAAATATATTTATTAAATTTGAATTGGATTCAAACTAAGAAATAGATGTCGTAGGAGAATTTTAAAAGTTTGAATAAGATTCAAATTGGTTAGATAAATATATTTTAATATATTAGATATTAAAATATATTATTTAATTATCTTCCCTAGACCACTATAAATAGGACCCTAGGGGTGAGCCACTGGGCATTCTTCATAGCACACATCTCCTCAATAGAGAGAATTAGAGAATTCTCTCAAGACCTCTTCCTCTCCAATCCCTTGTGGATTTTCTTTCAAGAGGCTTCCACAAGCCTTGGTCTTGTGTTCGAGTCATAGCTAGGAAGACTTTGTGGAAGAGATAAGACTTGCCAGAAATATCTCCATGATAATCTTAAGGTATGTTTACTTAACCTTAGTTTTGTGTTTAATTTTAAATAAATCAAAGACGATCCAATGCTTCCGCTGCGGGATGAAGAGTTCATTCTTATCAAGGCCAAAATTATTCCACCAAGTTTTAAACTAGATGGGGAAGTAATTTTTGTGTGCCTGTCTGCAGAATTGAATAAACTAGGAATGGTTAAAGGCTTGGTACCAGAGAACATTGGTCCATGCTCTAACATAATCCCTGTATGAGTAGGAAGGTGGATCAAACCTGATTGAGAATATTTTTTCCTTAAAGACTTTCTGGTTCCATCTCTTAGGAGTTAAGACCCGAAAAATCTTTAATTTTGAGTAAGCAATAACCGAAGGATTGTTCATATCCTGTATATGAGTAATTTCAGCAGATTTTGAATCAATGAGAATTAATTCATAAAATTGTCGTGTTTTTTATAAACATTCCGGCATGAAACAAAAATCACCCGGATAAATATGGGAAGTGATCTCAGCAAAGCTGTCTGAATCCCACTCGGGTTCAATTGGGATTTCAGTGATTACTTGAGATTTTTGAAAATATCCTGAAATTTCAGGTTTTGGAGTAAATCTTGTAGGTGGAGTAACAATATGGGTGTAGGTTGAGGAACCTGCAACCAATGGAGTATTGTTTTGGTTTGAAGGTTCAAAACTAGAAGAGTCTTGAAGCCTTATTGAAGCAGAATGGCGTTGTGCTCTTGTTCTGACTGGAGTAAAAGAAGTATCGGGAAGAACGAAATCCTCGATACATACTGGAGTAGGTTTTTGAGTATTTGAGGAAGAAGCAGAAGCTTGTCCTTTTTGAGAAGAGGAAGAGGAAGCAATTCATTTTCCTTTTCTTGAACTCATAGTGAGTTTTTGAAGATGGAAACTTGAATATGAAATTAAGTTTTCTGATGAGGAAGTTCAGGCTATCCTGCAACCTCAGAGCATACTAGCTTAATCTCAAAGAGATGTTTGAGAAGAATGAGGCTTTCTAGGGAGAGGAATTCTCTCGAAAGATAATCTGCAAGAGGGTTTTGAGACCCTTTTATAGACAAAATTTGAAAATCAAAACATGATAATATTGCTTGCCAACGGGCAAAATTTTGTTTTGAAACCCAATTTTTAACATCTTTTTCTAAAATAAATTTAGAAGCTTGAGAATCGGTTTTGATTAAAAACGATTTATTGATTAAGTCTCCTTGAAACTTCTGGACACATAAAACAATTGCCAGAATTTCTTTTTTTACAGTTGAGTAATTGAGTTGTGTACTATTCCATATTCTAGAATGGAAACATACAACAGATTCTTTGTTATCTAGACAATGTTTTAGGATTCCTCCATATCCAATGTCTGACGCATCTGTCTAGACGATAAGATTTGCTTTTTCGTCAATAAGACTTAAGCATGGGATACTTTTGACTAAATCTTTGATTTTTTGGACTGCTTTTGTCTGAGCAGATCCCCATGGAATAGTTTCTTTCTTCAACCTTTGAAAAAGTGGTTTGTAAACAGGTCGAAGATCTTTGATAAAACCTGATACATAGTTTAGACATCCCAAGAATCTTTGTAATTGGGTTTTGTCTAAAATTTCATCAGGAAAATTTTGAGTAAAATCAAGAGATCTTTGAATAGGTTTTAATAGTCCGAGATGGATATCAAAACCTACAAATCTGATATTTGTTTGAAAAAGTTTAAGCTTTTTAGCTAAAACTACTAAACCATTATACTTTATTGTTTGAATAAAGCTTTTTAAATGGCTAAAATGTTGATCTATATTTGATGAAAATATTAAAACATCACCAATATAGATAATTGAAAATTGTTGAATAGGTTCCAAAATATCATTCATGATCTTTTGGAATTCGGATGGAGCATTCTTTAGGCCAAAAGGCATAACATTCCATTCATATTGACCAAAAGGTACATTAAATGTTGTTTTGTACCTGTCTTGTTCGTCAATCTGGATTTGCCAAAATCTTGATTTCATATCGAACTTTGAAAATAATTTTGCATTTGAAATGCATTTGAGTAAATCATTTTTATTTGGAATAAGATATCTAATCTATTCTGAAACCTTGTTTAAGGGTTTGTAATTGATTACCAGTCTTGGAACTCCTCGTTCCTTTTTGGCCTGGTTGTTGACGTAAAATGCTGCACAGGACCAAGGACTCTTGGATGGTCTGATCAGCTTCCTTTTGAGTAATTCATCAATTTCTTTCGAACAATGGCTTAATAATTCAGAATTCATCTGAATTGGTCTTGCCTTAGTCGGAATATTTGATTCTTTGAAGTCCTTTTCATATGGTAAGGTAACCGTATGTTTCTTCCTTTTCCAGAAAGCATCAGATGAGTGGAGCAGATTTGATCTTCAATCTGTTTTTGGATAATCTGGATTCTCCTCTGAAGTCCAGGTTCTTTGAGCTGGTTTTCAACCTTCTTGAAGCTAATTTCTTCCTTTAGGAAATCAATCTGCTTCTCTTTAAGGCTGATTCTTTTAATCACATTAAGATTATCTTCTCTTAATGGATTAATAAATTTGAATAATATTGTCTTTTCTAAGACGGTTGATACAATTCCTTTATTAGTTACCTGAAAGGATATAATTGAGTAATAAAGGGTGTACCTATAATCACTCATTGATTCAGATTCTTAATGAGTAAGAATGAAGTCACGAAACAAATTCCATTGTTGCATATGTGAACTTCAGGTAGCTTGTGCTTTATGAATAAAGGTTGACTATTTGCTCCCCTCAAAGTTTCGATAGTCTTTTCGAAATACCTTGATGGTATTAGTCCTTCATGAATGCAGTTTTGATCTGCGTCAGAATCTACCTGAGCTACTGCATTAAATTTGAAATCTTGAATCCTTAAGAATATTTTGACGTACCATTTTTGATATTGAACCCTTTGCAGAGTTGACAAAAATGATTCTTCTCTTGGAGAAGGTTTTGAAGGTCCTGCTTCATCTCCTTCGTTGGTTTCTGAGGAAGCTGCTTGCTTTGATTTAATCAATGCGACTTCAACAACTAATTGAGAAATATCCTTTTGATAATCCGAACGAAGTTGTTTTACTTCGTATTTGAGTTGGTTTATTTCAGCCTTTAAGTCTGAAACTTTGACCTCTCCTTTTTCCTTCTTGAAAAGAGCATAGACGTCTTCAATAGTAGGATACTCAGTAGTTATAGAAGAATCTTCTTCTCCATGTTTTACTTCATCTTGGAGAGAAGTCTTCAGTCTATTGAGAATTGTCTTTTTGAGAGCCACATCCGTGATGTTACTTACAGCCTCAAAAAGTAGCTCTTGGTCTTTTGTTAGAACGTTTATGCAATTAAAGCAATCACATAATCGTTTACCTTTGCATCCAGGTTTATGAGTAGCTTGAATTTCTCCTTCTGAAGAAGAGTAGGAATCCGACTCTTCTTGCAAATAGAGAAGTTGTCCTTCATATTCATTTGAATCATATTCTGATTCTTCTGAATCTGTTCGGACAATATTGAGTAATTCAGCTTTAATATCTTCATCGATACTAAGCTCATTGATTTTCTTCTTAACGGGACACTTTGGAGCATAGTGCCCATATCCTCTGCATTTGTAGCATTGGACTTTTGAAGAATCTCTTATGGCATATTTCTTTCCTCTAGGATTCTTCTTATCATAAGAAGTTTTTCGATAAGGATATTGCCGATGAGATCTGTACACAGTTGGTCTACTGTTGTACTGTCTTGAGTAATATGTCTTGGATTTTCCAAGTCTTTTCTTTGCCTTTACTAATGGAGGCTCAGTATGGTTTTGATAAAACTATGTTTTGCAGAATTGTCCAAACTCTTGTTTCCTTTCTCGAGTTTTGGTCTGCTTCTAGATCCTTACAACTTTGAGACATTGTTTTCCAGCTTGGGCTATGACGAATTGACAAATTTCGCCGTAGGTGACCTCTTCCCAAGGAATATTTCCTTTGTAGTATTCCCAGAGATAGATCAGCAATTTCGAGCTGAATATTTTGGGTAGTCCAATAATAAATCTTTCTTTCCAGAAAGAACTATTGGCGTCTGCTCTCTTGTAAACCTCTGTCAGGAAGGTATCTTTATACCATTGGAAATCCTGGAGTTTTGGGCAGGTTAATTTTTGGAGGTATTCTCCTGCTTGACTCTTGTATTCCTTATCGTCTCCGACAAAGTTTTTGATTATTGTGAAGCAGAGGGTTATGACTGCATCGTCTTTAAAATCTCTACTTGTCAGAACACGAGGTGGTATTGCTAGTGCATCGATAGTCATACCCGTACCACTTTGTGCTGTAGAGGTAGTTGCCTCTTCTCTTCTAGGTGATTTTGAGGAGGTGTCTCCTGAATCAATTGGAGATCTATGAGTAATAATTTTTCTCCTTTCAACTTCATTGAAAGTAGATAACCACCATCCTTTTAGTTGTCCAGTGAATCCGGCAACCAGAAGGCGAGGGCTATCATGATCATTATGTCCCTTTGAACTGTATGCAGCATTTGCAACAAACATTTCTTAGACAACTCCTACGATCAGATATTGAGAAAGACCATTAATATTCCATTCGTAAATGGATTGACCGTCATATGATGAGTGTTGAATAAAAGGTCTATCTTTAATAGACAAATATGGGTGAGTAGCCCTTGGATAATAAGTCCTCGGGTTGCTTCTTGAATAATGCTTTGAGATCCTATTAATTTCTTTAGGATCTTCTTCATCAGAGATAACATTCTGCTGCATAGCATGAATTAAGTCTTCTATCTCTTCGTCTTTGAGTACGTTGATTTGTGGACCTTTTCCACTTAGCCTGGCAAGTTCTTCATGAATTTTCTCAAACATAACTTGCTCTTTGCTTTTGAGTAAAGGGATGGATCCATTTGATCCTCTACAAAGGACTGGTAGAGGATCCCTTACTATAGGAATTCCTGATGTGGTAGCAGAAAATCCTTTTTGGGTGCTGGATGAAGTGAAAACCTTTTCTTCAATCCTGCACATTTGTTCTGCCATTGTAGACAGAATTTTATTTGTATAGTTGTTTTGAAGATGAACTCCTCTGATTCCCTTGGAGGGGTTCTTCTCTTCTTCACTCAAGGATATTTGCTTGAATGAAGCACCAACAACTATATTACCTTTAGAGCTTCTGAATTCAATCTGCTCTAGTGGTGGATGAGTATCTGAGATCTCTCTGTCCAAGGTTTTCTAGAGAGTTTCTTTGAGAGTGTTCACTTCTTGGCTATAGCCGTTTTGATCACCGAACCACTCAGAGAAAGGAATATTTCTTTCAAGTTCTTCCATGGTAGAAATCCATGTTTTCTTGAAGTTTTCTCTTTCTTCTTCTTCGTATGCCTTAAAGAAGAATTCTCTAGGCATTTTCCATTTTTTTGTCTAGAAAATCCTTCTTTAGACTCTCCATATTGACCTTGAATTCTTCAGATATGACATTGAGCTCGTTGAATCGGCTTGTTGAGTCCATATCTGTTTCAGTAGGTGAGCTTGGTTGTACATACCTACTTTATGGAATGCGAGGGCTGAAATCTACTGAGTCGATCTTTGCAGAGAGAGATCTTCTCAACGATCCTTGTTGTTCGAAACTTGTTAAGGATGAAGCTTCTCCTCTAAATTTCGAGACACTTTGCCTTGAAGGGGCAAAATTTGAGACCTTTGGTTCGGTTGACAAAGGTTGTTGAAAACTTAGCTCAACAGATCCATCTGGATGTTCAATCAGTTGAGAAAGTTGTTTTGGTTTTGGTGCTAGAGTTGCTACAGCTCTTTCCAAAACCCAGTGAGATGTCCTGGTGATATCTTCCCAAGATAATCTTTTTGGAGTTTCTATGTTGGCTCTCGTAGTATTGGCTTCTATGAGTATTGTTGTGCCTCTAGGGCAAGCTTTTAGAGCTCTTGGTGCTATCTGAGTTTTCATCAAGCGATAGAAAATTTTGAACATAGTTACGAACCCATGAGTTTTAGGTTCTACATTCAGATCTTTGAAGTGAACATCAAGAATCAAAGATTTGAGTATGTTGGGATCTCTTAAAGAAAGAGAATAGTGCGAATAGCAATTGAAATAGGCTGGACCATTTTCCAGATTGGTTTCCACCATTCCCAGAAGAGAATCCTAGAAATTTTTGAACCTCTTGTCCCTGAGAGTTAAAAGGACAGGAGTATTTAAACCAGTTCTGAAAAGTGGCTTAATTGCTACCTGGACTACGCCAAGGTGTATAAATGAGTATTCTTCTCGATGTTGGAGTATTAAATCCCTTGTGAAGAGATTCAATGATTCTAGGTTGTCTTTTATGGCGATAGTGTTCTCCATAATCTTGACTCCCCAATTTTGAGAAAAAATGAAAGTATTCTTGTAGTAAATCGTCTTTGGATCTAACTGAGGAATATTCCAATTGGCAAGTTGCTCTTCTACTCGAGCTATTTGAAGTAATTCATTGGAATTATTGAGTAAATCGGCAGTCTTCTCTGCCTTGTGAGCTTCTTCATTTTGAGTAGATGATTCTCCATGAATCATTTGATTACTTGAACTTGCGCCATCGTTTTGAGTATCTTTGAGTAACTTCTTTGGAATCAAAGATTTGAGTAACTTGGACATTACTTCATAAAAATCAAAATATTTTTGAAAGATAAAAATAATATTGCTTTAACACAATATTATTCTTCAAACTTCTTCTTCTTCACGAACTGCTCGTCTGCAACGGGAACACGCGGCTTACCAACGGTCTTACGCCTTGCTGCCTGGAACACCAAATGCTTACCAATGCTACTGTCGGACGGGCTGACGGAACGATCAAAGATGAAGAATTAAGAAGAACAATATTGAATGAAATCAATATTGAGATTTTTCTTTTAAAAATAAAAAGATTAGTATGAATTAATCTCTAAGTACACAAAAAATTTGAAGCAATGGAAGTTGTTTCAAAGATTGGAGTATATTGAGTAAGATGGCTCTGATACCAATTGCTCTCGAATCCCACAATCTGTTCAAGAGATTGCTAAAAGAATAGGAGAATTAGGATCTTAGCAGAATACAAGTGTTTTGCGAATATATAGCTTAGAGAGATTTTTACTTCTTCTCTTTTGCTAGCTTATCCGCTTCTGCCTATTGAATACAAAGTGGAAGTGTTTTATAGACCCCAGACTCCAATTACATTTGAAAGTAATTAAGTAAAGGATAAGGATGAAAGGATAAGACAAACCCTTATCTCAATCATCTTTATGGAAAGCGGTGTAAGATAGGATTGGCCTGACAAGTATATCATCTCGTCAGAGCTTTAGGTGAAAGTGGTGTAAGATAGGATTGGCCCGACAAGTATATCATCTCGTCAGAGCTTTAGGTAAAGGAAAATTAATAAAATACAAAAGAAAGAAAATATAAATGTGGAAAAATCAAAAATCTACCCTAGAAAGTCAAAAGGCTATAATAGCTATAATATAGGTTAATTAATACAAATAAAGACAAACTTAATAAAGACAAAAATAATAAAGAAGAAAATGAAAATTTGAAGAATGCATGCTTCGTTGAATAATTTTCATTGAAGACTTTTGCATACTTTGTTGAATTCTTTGCACAATCTCTCTCCCCCCCTTATTAAAGGTACTTTGAAAAAATGACTTTAATAAAGTATCTGGTCGTTTCTTCCTTGAAACGAATCTTATCAACTTGATTTGTCTTCTTCATAGGCAAGGAGGCAAGGAGGCAAGGCTCTGGCTTACAAACGGATTTACGATACTGCCTGGAACACCAAAGAGCCGCAATGGTCCTCCGCAACAGGTCCTTCGTAGCAGGTCCTTGAAGCTTGACATTTCTAGCCGATAAATCTGGAACGAGAAGAAATACTTCTTCGTGTGTCTTTTGTTGTGCAAAGCATGTATTTACTGAAGAAATCAGAGTTGTATTTATATGGATTTCTTCAAGTCTGTACAAAATTAAGAATTTACAAAGAAAGAATATATACATAAAGAGAATATACACTCTCTTTTTTTTTTCTTTTTTTTTTTGTTTTAGGAGAAGGAACTCCATTTGAGAAGGATATATGCTTGCATATATCAACTTGATTATTTTTTAGCAAATTAGTCGTAGTTTAATGACTTTGCGGTCGTTTTGGTAGTTTAAAGATTATTCTGGTCTATTCAGCGATTAAGGATCACTGAGGTTTATATCGTCTTCCTCTTCGTCGATGACGGAAAGAGGTGGAGAAGACGATTTATTTGAGTTTGAGTTCTGAAGGAGAACTCTTTGAAGATTTGCCTCAGTGGCTGTTTGAGCTAAGGTAGCAAGCAATGCAACGTTATTTTCCTAAAAGTCTTGCTGTGCTTTCTTTGAAAAATCTTAGTTTTGTGGGGATTTAATAAACCATGATTTTATTTGAGGAAGATTAATGTGGGCAACACTAAATTTATCCCACCACTTGACTTTAAGCGTCTTCACCAAATACTTGTCATTTTGATGAAGATTTTGAGCAGTTAAGTTCCAGCAAAAAATCCATGGAACTTGGAAATGAAGAGAGAACCTGAAGGTTAATTGAAAAGTATTTTTGAATATGTTTTGAGTAAAGTAATGAAAAGATTCCTGAACTGGGACAGGAAGATTTTCCTCGAAGCTCCACCAAGTTTTAAACCAGATGGGGAAGTAATTTTGGTGTGCCTGTCTGCAGAATTGAATAAACCAAGAATGGTTAAAGACTTGGTACCAGAGAACATTGGTCCATGCTCTAACATAATCCCTGTATCGGGAGACATCTCATGCTTATAACACATGTTTATCACAACCAACTTTAATCCTGCCTTAGTCTTGACTTTAGCACTTTTCACCCATACTTCCCTAAAAATGTATCCCTATTCTTCTAGTTTCATCTTGCTTGCTTCTTACATAGGTCATCTTTTGAGAAACAACTTAACTAAACAAAAGAAAAACTCCCCCAAACTTATTTCTTTTTACTGCCAGGCTATTCAAGCTTTTTTTTTTTTAAGGTGGTTCCTTAGTCAATTGTACTTTCGTTCCAACTTACCGACACTTTGTGGTGAAGGCAGTTGACTACAAGCACACATCACTATTTGAAACGATTTTAACCTACTCATTTCCTAAATCAACCTTTCATGCAGAGGCAATCATGGGTGTCATGACTTTCCCTGGTTACTCGATTAAGTCTTAGAAAGAGGAGTATCCCTCTAATAATTTTTTTTGGGCGCCATTTTTTTTGAACTTGGCAGCATTCATACAACAACTCACAACATGTTTACAGTTCATGAATTGCAAAAAATGAATATATAACGATGTGGGGTCAACAAAAGTAATGTAAGATGTCTATCCCCCCCAAACTTAAGATGCGGCAATGTCCACATTGATTAGTTTTGCTCTTGGGTGGTTGAGATGACCATATATATTAACAAACTTAATAACCCTAGAATTATAGAAACACAAGCTAGGGTGTATGGGTGGTGGGGTGCCAAGGAAAGTAAAGAAGTCATAAAGTTGGGTGGATAACTGAGGAGTGTTTAATGAGCAGAGCCGATTCCAAATATCATCATCAAGGATTTTTAAACTTTTAGACATATTTGGGAGACATCCAAAAAAAAGAGATCAAACATAACTGACACTGAACTTCAAACAATTTGGATGTTAATCAAATCATCATGACAAATGCAAGGGACAAATACAAGTACAAAAAAAAAACTGAAGACAACAACATCACAATTTAAACTATTAAGATTTAAGAAGTAAAATTTAAGGTGCAAAGAATAACTACCCTAATCATTGTAGGTTGAATCATCATCTTCTTGGCGTGTTGGATGTTTTGCTTCATTTTGCAATTGCATTCCATTTGCATTCTTGTCCTTCAGCTTTGCCTCATTTTTTGATAATGCAATTGCATTTCCTTGTGATTGGCGTTTGATTTTCCCCTCTCCTTTTTATCTGAACTCCAAAAGTAAATTGTTAAAAAGTTCACACAGGCTCGAAAAGGAGTTCATGTCTTCAAATATTTTTTTTATTTCCTTATTTCTTTTTGAATTTTTGAATATCTTAAACAATTTTCCAGGTAGATCCCTAGGTAGAGGTGTTCCCTAAACGGTCAACTTAAATACCTCAGCCTAGATAGGATTCTACCTTAGACAGAAATTTCTTGGTCATTTCAGAATTCATAGAAATAAGGTTTTTTTTTTAAAGAAAATGAACAAAAGATAAACTTATCCTATTCCAGTAGGTAGACAGCAACCGTGTTCCTTCATTTTGCACTTGGGTCTCGATGATGGACGAGATTTCAGTCTTAGTTGAGGTGCTTTGATCACAACGGGTCTTGCTTGCTCAAGAAATTTGAATTTGCCTTTGAAAGTAGAAATTGTGATTGCATACTGCAAATTGTCATCCTTCAGGCTCTCCTTTTTGCATTCTTCTTCATTTAGCGTTTTCTGTAAGCTGCAATAAGTGAAAGCAGGACATTCTAGTATCGGGAGTACTTTAGATGTCATTTGCTGTGAAATTGCAACTGCATAGCTCACTACAACTTCCTAAGGGGCTGTTTGGCGCGCTGGTTTGGAATCAGAAACCCTGGGGTTCTGGAACCCTGGGGTTTCTTGGCTGGAATCAGAAACCCTGGGGTTTCTGATTCCTGTGTTTGGGGTGCAGGGTTGTGTTGGGCTGGTTTGCTGAAACCTGTGTTTGGGGTGCAGGGTTGGGTTGGGCTGGGTTTGTTTAGTTTGTTATTTTTTTATAATTTTTCAAACTGTTTATTATTTTTTTTAAAAATCTTACACTGTTTTTTTTTTCCTACTCCATTTTTTTAACTTCATAATTTTTTTTGTGTGTTACATACCAACTATTTAACCAATTATGTAGAGCAATTGTTACAACTATAGTTCAATTTGAATTATACTATGTGTAGTTTGTATAACTATATGCTATCTCATTCACTCCACTCATGATGACATAAAATTGAAGATTATTCGTAGCAACAGATAATTAATAGGTGCAATGTAAGAATGGTGTTGCCAATGGTAAAGTAAAACCAAAAATTAGAACTAAGATCTAGTTCTAAAAATATCATAACACACATTCCAGATGAAATGACAAGAAAGTAGAAGTAGTTGTCCAAACACAAATGTAAGTCAAAAGAGTGGTAGATGAAAGTGATGAAAAGAGAGTCAGGTTCTAGGTGCTTTCCCCAAAATTTTCACGTAGTAATCATACTTCCAATCTGGGATGAATGTAAAGAAGGAGTTCAACATCACACTATCCGAGAATAGTCTTTGCAACAGTCATTCAGTCTTGCCTTGTCATCCCTGGGATCGCCTTTAGTTTTGCATATAGCTCGTCCATGTGGTCGCCGGAGTTGTCATTGGAGTGGTCGCCGGAGTTGTTGTCGGAGTAGTCGCCGGAGTTGTCATTGGAGTGGTCACCTGAGTTATTGTCGGAGTGGTCGCCGGAGTTGTTGTCGGAGTGGTCGCCGGAGTTGTCATCGGAGTGGTCGCCTGAGTTGTTGTCGGAGTGGTTGCCGGAGTTGTCATCGGAGTGGTCGTCGGAGTAGTCGCCGGAGTTGTCATCGGAGTGGTCCCCTGAGTTGTTGTCGGAGTGGTCGCCGGAAATGGAAAACGGCAAATGAAAGAGGAAAACATGGCACAAACCCCATGGGGTTGCACTGTTGTAACCCATGGGGTTGTGTTTCAAAACCAAGGGTTTTGAAACACCTTGTGCCAAACATGGTTTTGGGTTTGGAACCCAAACCCATCCCAACCCAAACCCATGGGCCAAACGGCCCCTTAATAGAAAACTCAAAATTTTGTGGCAATATACTCCTCAAGAAGAAGGATATGGAAATCAAAAGATTAATAGCTAACCTAAATGCAACAACTTAAAATACTCACTACAAAGGTCAAAAACAGTGCTGAAATTCAAAAATTTTTACTAACTTAAGGCCGAAATTTCACGTAAACTACTGCTGGAGAATTCAAAACCTTGCGGAAGTAAAATCCAAATTGATCAAATGTCCTTTTATAACTAAGAATAACAAAAATCAAGGTACTCAATGGTTATCATCAACTTACAAAACTGAAATTAAACAGAACCTAGCTATAGAAATAAATTAAGGAAAAACAGAGGAACGATGCTATTGTATGTTTCCTTGTGTTGATCGAGCCAAATACCCATTCAAAAGTAAATGGACCTTCACCTCCTCTAACTTTCGTTGAGGAGGGATCAATCTCGGAATTTTCAGAGAAAAAATGAAAAGTAAACTGCTGTAAAAATGACAGAAAAACGCTGCTACGAACTGTGGGAGAGCAGAAAAAAAACCAGCCACGTTTTGGATCTTTTCTTCCTCTATTTATAAGCTTGTTGGCTAGTGTTCCCATATATAATCATCCTCAATCCATGGGCTGACTTCTAGGAATCAAATTGTGATGAGAATCTCCCAAAATCGTGTAAAAATCCCATAAAATCGCGTGATTTCCGTCATTCTCGGATTTTCCAAATTTTCCATAAATGCAATTGCATTTCTGTTTTTCAGATCTACCAAAATTTTCCAGAAATACAATTGCATTTCATTTGCATTTTCTTTATTGCTTCAAATCTGCAACAAAAACAACAATTTAGCCAACTTTCCATTATCTTTTCAACTTATTTCTTCTTTTTCCATACTCCGACAAGCTTACATGAATTTATCTTATAAATTCTATTTTTAGCTTGCTCGTTATTTGATAAAACGTGCAAAAATGGCAAGAACAACTTAGCTTTAGGGTTAAATAATCCTCATAAATGAGAATTGTCAGTTTCTCTTTATCCAAAAAAAAAAAAAAGAGGTTGTAACAGTTTGATCCTGAACCGTGGAAATAATCGAGTTTGTTCTTCCTCCCATAAAAGGAACATTGTAGCGGTTGGACTCTGAGTCGTGGAAAGGGTCGTTTTTCTAGTGAAATACCCAAGAGGAACTTAGGGAGTGGAGTAGGTCGGGTTGTGTTGAACCACTAAAAAATTCTCGGTGTCAAATTTCCTTATCCCTATCTATTTTATTTTTGTAATTAATATTTTATTATATTTCTTGCTCTTTTTATGTTTGTTTAGATTGATTGTTTTTAAATTGTCCATATTATTTACCAATCTTGTTTTTAGAATCACATAAGGTGTTTAAAATTATTTTGATTTAATTTGAAGTGAATTTATTTGCATAAATTCTTGTTTAAATTAATTGTTGCATAAAGTGTGTTAATTTGCATATTTGGGCCCATATTAGGAAAACGTGTTATAAACTTTAAAAACACCCTATTCACACCCCCCTCTAGGATTGCCATACCAATCCTACACCTTCTAGTCTCTAGCATGAAGAATGAAAGAAATTACATCGAGGCGACTTCATAAGAGTCTATGGTTGTCAATACAACCCCTCTCAAGTTATTTTCAAAAGGAAAAGACAAGAAGAATGGAGAGCGACATGGAAATGAAAGGCATCACTTAACCTTAAAGAAATACAGAAAAAAATGTATATCTTTTTCCTAATTATGACATTCCTGACATGTTAGAACAACTACTGGAAACACGACTAATCGAACTTTTAGAATGTAAGCTGCCAGAAGAGATGAAAAAAATCGATGATCCCAACTATTGTAAGTATCATCGAGTCATCAGTCACCCAGTGGAGAAATGCTTCGTCCTAAAAGAGTTAATTCTAAGATTAGCTAAAGAAGGAAAATTTGAGTTGGATCTTGTTGAAATAGCTCAATCAAATCATGTTGCAGTAATAACAAATACATGTAGTCAATTGCACTCTAGTCCGCTTCATGATCAATGAGTGTGCTTAGTCCAATTGGGAGCTTTGGAGCTTGTACCCATTTGGTTTCAACCTAAGGCACCAAGAAACAAACTTCAAGACGTGGTCAAGCCTATCCAAGATCAAGATGAAGGGCTAGCCATTATGACTCGCTAGAAGAAACAAGGACAATATCTTGTTCGGACGGAAGATCACCCCTTCAGAATAAAGGACAAATGTCAAAGAAAGAAGAATCCAAGGAAACCTAAACCTCCAAGGAAAAGAAATAAAAAGTGTTCCCAACCTTGCCAATCAGTAACCTTAAAGGAATTCTTCTCGAGAGATTTCCTTCTAGTGGAAAAGGGGGAAGAAGATTTGACAAGTTCATATTGCACCAATGTGGAATAAATTGATAATTCAAATGAAGTCGAGCAAAAGACTTTTGTCTTTGATTGCATCAAGCCTTCAACTACTCAACCTTCAGTCTTCCAAAAGATGAATATGGCCACGACAAAAGAAGAAAACCAATATCCAACTTCTGTCTCAATTCGACCTTCAGCCTTCTAAAGGCTAAGCATCTCTACATCAAAGAAAACTCGACCTTCAACATCTGTTTTTGATCGCCTCAAAATAACACGCGATCAACATGAAAGAAAAATGAACACCTCGAAGGTGGAACTGTTCGTTGAAGCAAACAATGACAAAAAGATTCACAGTCTTGTTCCTTCACGTATGAAAAGAAAAATCTTTGTTCTCATAAATATTGAGGGTTCCTTGAAGGTAAAGAAAAATCTCATCATCTTAACAAATCCTACAAATGAAGGATTTGATCAAGACCATGATGAAGACAAGAACATCGAAGATGTAAAGAAAGCTCCTTATCGCAAGAGCCTAAACTGCATGATGCTATTGGCCTGCATGAGCTTAAAAGATGAATGGCCCTAAAAAAAATCTTTGAATTACGTTATGACTTGATCCATTTTACTCAAAGGTACGTAGGCAGCTTAAAGGAAAAAAAAACTTTAAGTTCAGTCTAAAAAAAATGTTTCTATCTCTATGAAAATAGATGTTGCAAGTTAGATGCATACGAGAGAGCTTTAAAATTTTGAGCTTCAACCCCCTCAAGTTTGGTTCGTTGCTCACTCTCCTAAAGTTTGAGCTTCGTTCACCTCAAGTTCGGTTCATCACTCACTCCCCTAAAGTTCAAGTTTCGTTCCCCTCAAGTTCAGTTCGATGCTCACTCCCCTAAAGTTTGAGCTTCAACCCCCTCAAGTTTGGTTCTTTGCTCACACCCCTAAAGTTCGAGCTTCGTTCCTTTCAAGTTCGGTCCATCGCTCACTCCCCTAAAGTTTGAGCTCCAACCCCCTTAAGTTGGTTCGTCACTCACTCGCTCTAAAGTTTGAGCTTCATTCTCCTCAAGTTCAGTTTGTCGCTCACTAGCTCTAAAGTTCAGGTTTCACTCGCCTTGAGGTTCAAGTTCGAGTTTTACTCCCCTCAAGTTTCAACTTCGAGTTTCATCCGTTTGAGGTTCAAGTTCAGCTTTACTTGCTTGAAGTTCAAGTTCAAGTTTGGAGCCAACGCTGCAATCGTTCCAAGTACAATGTTTCATCTCCAAGTTTAGCATTTACGGTTGCTCCTCTGCCAAACCAGAAGGCTCCGTCCATCGACACTCGTCTCTCTGCCAAGACAAGAGACTTTGTCCATCGACACTCGCTCCTCTGCCAAGTTAGGAGGTTCCGTTTGTCGACACTTGCTCCTCGACCAAGTCAGGAGGCTTCGTCCGTCGACGATCACTCTTCCATCAAGTCAGAAAGCTTCGTTCATCAACGTTCACTCCCCCACCAAGTTAGGAGGCTCCATCAGTCGATGCTCACTCATCCGTCAAGTCGGGAAGCTCCATCTTTCGACGTTCGCTCCCTCACCAAGTTAGGAGGCTTCGTTCGTTGACACTCGTCCCTCCACCAAGTCAGGAGGCTTCATCCATCACCGCTCACTCCTTCACCAAGTCAGGAGGTTTCAAGCCAACAATGGTGTCACTGAGCAAATATTGAAGAACCCTATAGCAAAAAAAAAACAAAAACAAAAAACCAAAAAGATAAAAAAGACAAAAAATATATAAATTAGAAGGGAGATGTGATTTACCTTGAAAGATGTCTTTGAGGTAACATCGAGAAGCTGTGGAGCTGTAGGAACACCATAGGCCTCATTAGGGTCGAGTGTTCCTAAGCTAACATCGAAGAGCAGCGGGGCTGTAGGAACACCAAGGCCTCATTAGGGTCGAGTGTTCCTGATCTACTATCGAAGAGTGGCGGAGCTGCAAGAACACCATAGGCCTCGTTAGGGTCGAGTGTTCTTAAGCTAACGTCAAAGGACCAGGGTAGTTGCAAGGACACTCAGAACCGCCAGGGGTCCCACAAGTGACCACGCTAAGATTGAAAAGTGTCGTAGCTACAAGAGCTAATTAACCACGAACAAGGGTAGCTACACCCCTAGAACCGCCAAGGTCCCACAAGTGTACCCGCGCAAAGATGGAGAGTGTCGTAGCTACAAGAGCTAATTAACAGCGAACAAAAGTAGCTTCAAGTACACCTAGAACCATTAGGGTCCCACAAGTGTACCCGCGCTAAGATGGAGAGTGTCGTAGCTACAAGAGTTAATTAACTACGAACGAAGGTAGCTGCATGTATACCTAGAATCGCTAGGGTTCCACAAGTGTACCCATGCTAAGATTGCCACCGTAGCTGCAAAAAAAATACAAAAGAAAAAAAGAAAAAAAACAACAAAAAACAAAAAGAGAGAAAGAGAGTTGAATTACCTCAAATTCTTGTCCTCTAGTTGATGAGCAGTGTGGTATTCTTCAAGGAAAAGGAGCCGTCAAATAAAGTTTCCTCCCTAAAAAAAATAGAGAGGGGGCAAAGTCAAAAGGTGATAGCCTAAAAAAATTGCAAAGAAAAAAGTTAGCAAAAAAAAAACGTTTACAAAAAAAATTGACAAGGAAAGAAAGTGAGCACAGAAGAATGTAAAAATAAAAAAAAATAAAAATAAAAGAAGGAAAGAGAGATATTACAAAAAAGAGAGAAAAGAAAAGAATTGAAAAAAAAAAGAAAGAAGACTCATCCAATAGGCCATTAAGAAAGAAGACGAAAAAACCCAAAAAAAAAAAGAGAAAAAAAGTTGTAGTCGCCAGCTAAATTCGAAGAAGAAGAAGCATATGCAAAATATATATATATATATATATATATATATATATATATATATATATATATATATATGAAATAATTATAATAAGGGTTGGCATCCACCGTAAGAAGAAGAAAAAGAAAAAAAAAAAAAAAGAGAGTTTGCGGCATCAACCGTAAGAAGGAGAAAAAAAAAGCAGAAGAGAAAGAAGAAAGAAAAAAATAAAAGGGAAAAAAAAAAGGAAAGTGGCTTACAGAAATGCAAAAAAGAAAAAAGAAATACAGGAAGAGGAAAAAAAAAAGAAAAAGAAGAAAAAGAAAAAAGAAAAAAAAGGGAGAAAGCAAGTTTGTCCTTCTAACGTGAAATTAAAAAAATCACATGACGCTGCGTACCTGATGGAGAAGGAAAACAAAAAAAATTGTGAAACTCTTATTTGGCCAAATTCATAGATTTGAATTTGATTTGGTTTGGCCTAATTCAAATCTTAATTTGATTTGGTTTTGGGTCAAATCATATCTCGGAATCCTTATCGAATTAGGGATTTTAATTCAAATTACCTCGACATCATAATTCAAATTCCAAATCAAATTGAGTTATGATAAAGTATGAGGTTTGATTCAAAATGATATGCAAGGCAAATTCAAATTGGTCCAACTCTACATAAAAAATTAAGTTGGATTAATTTCGAATTTAGTTCAATTTGAATCAAGTTTCCACGAGAATTTGCTTCAAATCAAAGTTTGGGCACATTCCAAATTTTCTCCCAAATAAATTCCGAATTCAAGTCGTCGATCCCAAATCAAATCAAGAAATTTTGGGTGAATTAAAATTCAATCCCAAAACAAATTTGAGTGAAATTGAAAATAAAATAAAGGGAGGTTATGCTTCAAATTTATGTCAAAATTGGATGGAGTTTGGGCATTATTCGAAATTTAATTTGGAATTAAATCCAATTGATATTCAAATCAAAGTTGGTCGCCAAACAGGAAAAAAAATCAAAATTTTGTCCAAAATTTAAATTTTGATTAATTGGTGTAAAAAAACGTGTAAAAAAATCAAAATTTTGAGCCAAATTCATATTTTGATTAAATTGACACATCAAAATGAGTCAATTAGGAACAAGAAACTTACATTCTGACTCCAAACTATCTTTTTCGAAATTCATCTACACATACTTGTGCATAAATCTCTAAAAGGGGGGCAATTGTTGGCTTAGAAATTTCAGTCAAACTCCAATTGTCACGTCATTATTCCAAATTAATGACGAAACTACAAATAATTAAATTTGGGACAAATTATAAATTGACATGTGTCCCAAATTTAATTTGAAGATAAAAATTGGCAAATTCTAAAAAAAATTAAAAGGTCACATGTCTTCATTATGATAGTTTGACTAAATAATTAAATTTAATTTGATCAAAATTGGATTATATGGAATTTGGGTCAAAGTTAAATAAAACTCAAATCCAAATGGTTAAGCCCAAAGCCAACCAAAGCCCAAGTCCTTGGTTGGGCCCGAAGGCCATTAAAGCTCAAGCCCACATGCCATGAAAAGCTCTATAAATAGAAGAGTGCTCCTTCATTTGAGGGGGCAAAAATTTTATTCTCCAAAGAATTCAGAGAAAATCCTTGAGGTCCTTAGGTGCCAAACACTCCATAAAGTCCTTAGGTGCCAAATATTCCCTGAAGTTTTTAGGTGTTGTACACTCCTTGAAGACCAAAGACTCTTCAAGACTTAAAGATTTTATGACCCTAAAGATTGATTGAAGCTTCAACCTCGAGAACAAGCTACAAAGCCCTCGAGACAAACATATATTCGAGAATAAGCTGTGAAGCCCTCGAGACAAGTCTACACTCGAGAACAAGTTGCGAAGCCCTCAAGACAAGTATACATTCGAGAACAAGCTTTTAAGCCCTCGAGACGTTTGTACATAAGAGAGAAAGAATTAGAGGATAAACATTAGATATTGTACTCCACTACATTCAAATTAATACAAATTAAATTCATTTGCATGTGTCTCATTTTTATTTCTTTATTGAAATCACGTGTGAACAAGGTATATTTTACAAATTTCTTTAAAGAAAAAGAAAAGAATTTAGAACAAAAAACCTCATATTCTTTTTTCAATATCTTTCACTTTAATTATTCATTTGTCTTGGATAGTTTTCAAATAAAAGAAAGTTTTACAATAATTTTTTAAATATTACATGTGATTTGGAAAGATTTCAGTCTATTAATTTAAAGAAATTCAAATAAACTTCAAAATTTTTATGTTTTTATTCTCTCAATTCTAGAAATAATATAGATTTGTTTTTGTCAATCATAAAATTGAGATTTTAAATTATATTATTTCATGAATATTTTACAATTTTGTTAAAGACTTATTTTCGTCAATTTTAAAATTTTAATTTAAGATTTGTTGTCCAAGCTTAATAAAAGTTATAATATTTTATTTTTGCATAATTTAAGATTTTATTTTTGTAACTAATCAATGTAATGAATTATCTAAAGTTTATTAATTTAAAAATAATATATATTCTCTAAAGTTTTAAAATAAATAAATTCAAAATAAAATATCAAATATTTATGTTATATTCAAATAATTAAGGTCAAAATGAATATATATTTTTTAACATCATTCAAAATGAATATCATATATACTTTTGTTCAAAATACTAGGGGTGAGCATCGGTCGGTCGGGGTCGGTTTTCTTCCCAAACCGACCCCGAACCGACTATATCGGTTTTCAAAAATCGAAAACCGATTTTTTTCCCTGGAGGGTTAAACCGACCGACCGCATGTCGGTTCGATCGGTCGGTTTAACCGAAAACCGACTTCTTTTTTTTTTTTTTTTCCCCACTTTGTTATTACATATTAATAATGAAAATTTATGTGTATATAAAAAAATGAAAAATAATTTATCACTTAGCTTTCCTTTCTCACTTAGGAAATAATATATATATAATTTATTATATTATATAGTTTTAGTTTAATTGTTTTGGTTTAAACCCTAATGAGAATTTTTCTCTTTTGTTTCATTTGCTTCTTTAACTATATATTTTAAATAATATATTATATATTCTTTAATTTATTAGTTTTGATATTTTAAAATTTAAACCCTAATATCATTTGTTTCTTGTTTGATTTATTTATTTAAACATGTATTTTTACAATCAATGGTAATCAATCATTCCCTAAACAAATTATCAATCATTTAGAAAAAATTCCCAATGGGCTTAGAGTTCAAACGTTGATAGTGAATAATATTGATAATGTGATCTAAAATTTCATCACATAACTTCAAAGTTCATGAATCTATAATGCCATGAAAGTATCCAATCCTGATAACATAATAGTAATACAAAATACATACAAGGAGAGACATAACAATGATAACATAACTAGACAAAATCCAAATCCAAATCCATTACATTCTTAAAAAAACTTGAAGAATAAAACATCAAATCAACAACTTTGAAAAATCTTCAAGGTCTTCAAAATCTTTTTCTCCATCCATAACAGTTCTGAAACCTATAAAATTAGAAGAACAAAAAAAAAAGTAATAAGACAACATTATCAAGATTTAAAAATAAAAAAATATAAAAACAATTAAAACCAATACCTTCTTCAAACATTGACGTTTCTTCCAAATCTTGATGAAGTTCAAGATCTATTGGGTCAGAATTTAGCCAGTTTTGAGTGCATATAAGAGCCTCCACCATTCTTGGAGCCAATGAACAACGAGATGAGTGAACTACACGTCCTCCAGTACTGAAAGCTGACTCAGATGCTACAGTAGATACTGAAATTGCCAAAATATCCCTACTTATACGACTAAGAACCTCAAATCGATGACCATTCTGCTTCCACCAACAAAGAATATCAAAAGTACTATCATCCTGATAAGAAAGGGTTTCCAACAAATATACATCAATCTCTGACTCCTTATCAAAAGTAGTAGTCTCAGCAGTCTTGAACGCAGGCCCTACATCATAGTCTACATCCACATCTAGATCCACATCCAAATCCACATCCACATCCATTGTTTCATCATTAGTAATGGCGTCCTCAACAAATGGTGCACATGTACTATGACTAGCACTAGCAGTAGCACTAGGCTTACTTGTAGTAGCACTACCACAAGCACTAGAACTAGCACTAGCACTAACAGTAGCACTAGAACTAGCACTAGCACCAATAGTAGTACTAGCACAAGCACTGGCACTAGCACTAGCACTACGACTACGACTACCACTAGGTGGACCCATACTATATGCATGAAAGAGACGTCTCAAAACATACTCCACTGTCTTTGTCAAATTTCCACTAACTTCTGGCCCAAAAAAGTTGTTCCAACAATATGATAAAAACTTCAACTTATATCGAGGATCCAACACTACAGCAATGCACAACAACATATTATTCTTCTTCAGCCTCTCATTATCTATATATCCCCAATACTTCTCAAATTTAGCCTTCATGTTCTTAGCCATACTAGAAAGCATTTTATTTGTACTCCAAGAATTTACGTGTATACAATTTTGAATCAGGGAGATCTGATGGAAAATCAAATTAGAAGTAGTATATAAAGAGCCTGAAATTTTCAAAGTGACATTATAAAACACTTTCAGAAACCTAATCAACATCCTAGCATTTGCCCAATCGAATTTAGTAGGTGGTGAATCATTCTTATAAGCATCATCTTCATCCTCTAATATGTCAAATGCTTTTGAAAACTTTATAGCCGCCTCAAGCATCATATATGTAGAGTTCCATTTAGTGGGAACATCAAGACATACAGCACTTTTACAATAAATCTTTTCATTTTCAGCACACTTCTTAAATTTCAACAAACGTGCAGGAGAAGACCTTACAAATCTAACAGCATTGCGAATCCTACTAATGCACGCATAATGTTCCTTGAAAGCATCACATACAATAAGATTTAATGTGTGCACAACATCTAACATGCAAATATTCACCATTAAATATCAACCCCTTATTGAATCTCTTAATCAGAAAAGCAATAGCCGTATCATTTGAACTAGCATTATCAACAGTCACAGTCATAATCTTTTCAATACCCCAATCTTTCAAATTCTTTTCAATAGTCTTACCAATGGTATCCCCTTTATGATTCTCAATTTGAGAAAAGCTAAGAATTCTTTTATGTAATTTCCAATCAGAATCAACGAAATGTGCAGTCAATACCATATAGTTAATGTTTTGTTCTGAAGTCCAACAATCAGTAGTGAGAGAAACTCTATATTTCTTGTTCACAAACATGTCTTTCAAACTTTTCTTCTCACTCACATATATCTTAAGAACATCTCTAGCCATAGTAAATCGAGATGGAACAACAAACCTAGGCTCAAGTGCACATGTTAACTTATTGACAAATCTCTGAAAACCTTTACCCTCTACAAACTTAAAAGGCAATTCATCTAGAATTATCATTTCAGCCAAAGCTTCCCGACAACTCTGTAAATCAAATGACTCACATACAACCTGACATTCCCCAGACGCTTCTATAGGTTTGAAAGCTAATGTCTTTTGGGTTGGATCTCTCTTCTTTTGATAAGGGTATTTCTTACAATGGTCTAAGTGATTTTTCATAGTCCCAGTACCATTACGTTTAGAATGACATGCATAAGTAGCTTCACAATATTTACACTTAGCATAAGGGTCATTAGGATCACCTTTCAATCTCTCAAAATGATCCCAAACCATTGATTGTTTGACATTCTTACGCTTTTTTGTTGCATTCTTAGAAACTTCTTTTGGATCAAGAACGAGATCAACAGTAGCTTTGCTATTCGTAGTCTCCTTCATCCCCGTATCATTTATAGCATTTTCACTGTTCGAACTGTTTGTCTCTATTGTATTGGAATCCATATTTACTATACAAAATCACAATGTATAAAAAAAATTAGCAATAGCATGACATCTAGTGGTTAGAAAACTAGAAAGAGATTCTCAATCCAAAACAATCAAAACTTGTCCAAGTCATTTGACAATCATCCAACAGTGGAACAAATTAACCTCAGTTAAACAGAAATGTATCTTAATGAACAAAGTACAAGAGTGTGAAAATTAGAACAAAGTGGATCTAATATTGATGGAACAAATTTAAACCCAAGAAACAAATTAACATCAGTGGACTTATCAGTTATGGAACAAATTTAAACCCAAGAAACAAATATTCACAAAGTGGATCTAATATTGATTATTGATGATGTTAACAGTAATGTATCTTAATGAACAAAGTACAAGAGTGTGAAAACTGTGATGCAAGGTTCAATGTAATAGCATGTCCCACACCTTAACATCAGTTAAACAGAAACAAAGTGCAGCTTTAAGCAATTTTCAATCTGTAGTAAAAAAGGAAAATCAGTTTGATAAATGAAGTAATTAACATAAATATCCATAAAAATATATCACCATTTCTACTGGATTTGACAGTCTCTTCACATTACTTAGAGACGGTAAGCAACAAAAATAAGACACAGATCAATCCAAAACTACAATGCTTTTCCAGATTATATGACATACGAAATAAATTGAAATCAATTGAAATCAATTTCAACGAAATGTGCTCACCCCTACTACCGAAGACGAAGGCAGAAAGAGAGATTGAGAGAAGGCAGGCTCCGGCGGAACCGATTTCGATTTAGTTTCTACTGGGTTAGGGTGAGGGGCACGCCGCGAGGGATCGAGGGAGAAGAAGGGCTGAGCCGTGAGGGATCGAGGGAGAAGAAGGGCTTAAGGCCGGCGCCGGCGGTTTGTTTTCGATTTAGTTTCTACTGGGTTAGGGTGAGGGGCACGCCGTGAGAGAGAACTGCGTGGAGATGGAGCTTTGAGTGAAATGGTAATGGCGGATCTGGTGGAAGATTGAGAGAAGCAATGTGGTGGAGATTGGAAAGCCGTGAGGGATCGAGGGAGAAGGGGCAAGCTGCGATGCGCGAAGGATTGAGGGAGAAGAAGGGCTGAAGGGGCATTTAGGTTTTTTTTTATATTATATATATATATATAATAATTATAATATAATAATAATTTTTTTAACATGGTCGGTCGGTCGGGTTTGTGTTTTTCATACCACCGACCGACCGACAAGTCGGTTTTGCTATTTGCAAAACCGACCCCCGACTTTCATTGCCTATAGACCGCCCGACCGACTTCGGTTCGGTCGGTTTCGGTCGGACGGGTCGGTTTTTCGGGGTCTTTTGCTCACCCCTACAAAATACTATATATTTATGTTATTTATTTTAATAATTTTATTTTGTTAAGTTTGGAAGTAGAAATCATTTATATTTTTACTTTGAATATGATTAATTTGAAAATTAATTTTTTTAATACGTTAACCTTTTTAAATACTAATTTCTTAAATTGTAATACATGTTAGTTTAAAATATGTTTTTCTTATCTTCAAATCATAAAATTATATATATTTTGAGATATTAATAAAAGAATAAGCTTAAAAAATATAAGATTGATATTTGTTATAAGTTAGTTTATGTTAAACTTTAAAAAAATCATAGACATGTGAAGGAAATGAGATAGGGAGATTTTTATCGATTAAAAAAAATGTTATGTAGTACTTTAATTTACATTAGAATTTCAATTTAAATAATATTATCATATCTAAAACATTTTTATATAATTTATATTTAAAAAATAAAATTATAAAATACAAAGAAAAATATTTTTTGTTAAAAAATTTATTAAAATTATAGGATAAAAATAAAAATACTTTTGTTAATAATTATTTATATTTAATTAGTAATTAGTAATAATGATGAGAAAATTTATATAAAAAATAAAGAAAAATTTGTAAATTAAGAAATTAAAAAGAATAATGTAAAAAAAATGGAGAGAGATAGGAGAGAGAGGGGAGAGAAGAGAGAGGGAGGTAGGAGTGCAGTGAGGGGAGGCGAAGAAAATGGAGAGAGATAGGAGAGAGAGGGGAGAGAAGAGAGAGGGAGGTAGGAGTGCAGTGAGGGGAGGCGAAGAAAAGAGGAAATAGGAAAGTTTGTGGAGTCCACGTGGGGGAGCTAGAGTTGGAGTTAATAAATTGTAGGGTCCACAATAGAGGAGTTGAAGTAGAAGTTAATAAGTTTGTAGAGCCCACAATTAGAGTTAAAATATTACTAGGCTAAACAAGGAATTGGGAGAGTTATTAACTTTTACTCCTTCCAACTCCTCAATCCAAACACCGCCTAAGAGAGAGAGAGGTAGGAAATGAGAAATTGAAACATTTTTACTCTCTCTTGTAATTGTCAAAAATTTAATGGTGGTGTGTAGGAAGTTACGTACACACCAGTATGCATCTACATATTGTTCTTTTGACAGTTTTATAGGTTAAAAAGATGAACAGTACTGGCTAAAAAAAAAACTAATTCAACTGATAGGCTGTTGGTCTTGGCTCAACATCACTTTATGATTAATGTGAACAGAGTAACACATTATTTATGAAATTAAACCACAAAAATCTTATATTTTTGCTAATACATTTGCATAAGTTAAAATTCTAATTCATTGAAGTGAAATAAGAAGAGTTTTTTTTTTCTTTTTTTAGGGAAAAAATCAATTTATTCCTCTAAATTTTGGAGATTGTATCAATTAAAATCCTAAACTAATAATTGTATCAATTTAAATCGTGAACTTTCATAAGTGTATCAATTTACACATTCCATTAGATTCTGTTCGAAAAATGTTAGTTCACACGTGTGCAAACTTATAATTGTATCAATTAAATTCTCGAACTTTCATAAATAAATCAATTTAGACCCTCAATTTGAAAATTTTTCTCTCACACATGTGTGGACTTGTTAAAAAATTTAGATCCTCCATTTAAAGATCGTGCCTGCATTTGAAATGAAAGGTTTAAATTGATTCACTTATGAATATTCAAGAGTTTAATTAATATAATTATAAGTCTGAATCTAACAAAAAGTGTAAATTGATACACTTATAAAAGTTGATGGTTTAAATTGATAGAATTATTAGTTTAGTGTCAAAGTTAATTGATTTTTGCCCATTTTTTAAAGCAAATACACAGAGACAGAAGTAAAGCCCAAGAAAAGTAGCTCAGTATCACCTTTGCAACAAAAAAAAAAAAAAAAGAAAGTAAGTATCCTAGTACACTCGTGAAAACACAGCTCCAAAGCACACCGTGCTAATCAGTCAGGCTCTGTATTCTTGCTTTGACAGATATGCGCAAAGGAGATCAACTACCAAGCAGATGCCAAGGTTTGAACTTCTTGTACAAATCTCTGAATTTCAGTAAGACTCTCAACTTCATTATTGATAAGATTAACAGCAATAAGAGAATCAAATTCAACCAGCAAAGGAAATTTTGATAAGACTTCAATCCAGTGGAAATCGCCACGGTCTCCAATATTGAAATTCTCTATTTTCTAGAGTATTCCATGCATTATTATGAGCCTTGGAGTGAGCAATCCTTTGGTTATGTGGACCTTCCAAACACAAATCACAATACTTTCGCATCAACTTGGATCAACTTAAGGTGGAGACAAGCTACTAAGTACCTAATGATCAAGAACCAAGAGATAAGAGAACTCGTTCTAACCTAAACACAAGGCTTGCAAAAGGGACAGAATGCACTCAAATAATTCTAAAAAAAAAAAAAATTGCTTCATTCAACAGTGTCTTTAAAATAAGGGTTTCTTTGAGTTTATAAAGCCAAGAGAAGATACAATATTCCTAAATTTTAAAATGTAAAATCCTATCTAAAAGAATTTAAATACAGAAACTAATTAAGATTTTGTGTCCAAAAAGTTGCTTCCAAAAGTTGGCTCGTTGCCCAAGCAAAGGTGGTAAGGCATGCCTCTTCAAATGGGCTCCTCGTGGATGGGCGTGTGTGGGCAAGAATGGTAATCTGTCGGATGGGGCATGTTGTGGGCTTCAAAGAGTCGTGCGAAGTTGGGCCACGCTGGGCTGTAGGGCACGCGTGAGGGGCTTCGGGCTAGCATGGGCCCGTGTGCTGGGCATGCTTGCGCGGGGCTTGGGTGAATGGACAGGCCTGGCTTGGTTGGGCCTTCGGGCAGGAAGGGGAGCGTGCTTGGGGCGGTGCCTATGGGCGGGCTTGCTCGCAAGCTGGGCTTGCGGTGTAGGTCCGTGGGCTGTGCATGCAGCTGACGGACTCGTGGGCTGGTGGTTGGTCAACCCATCTTGCAAACAAGGCATGTAGATGAGGGCTTTGGCCGATGTGCTTAGGCTTGAACTTGGGCTTTTTTTGTGCTTGTGAGGCTATTTGCTCGCCCGTGCTCCTAGTTACTGGCTCGTTCGGTTTGATCGTCTCCATAATCACATCAGTTTGGGAAGACGGAGAGTTTCAAAAAGATGGAAAGTTTCGATTGATTTGTCAAATGGTGACGTGTAATTATATTCTTGATTTGACCTTTTTTTTTATTAGTGAATGTAATAGGTGGTTTAATTAGAATTTTTAAAATATTTTAATGTCATTCATTTTACATTGGCAAGTTTGGGTTACTCATTTTTATGTTCAACAAGAACATGTATATATTCTAAGATACTCATATTTAAACCTACCATCATGTATTCATATGTGTAATTACGATTATATACGCACAATATAAACTATCCAAGACATCATTTTTATCAATGTGTTCATCTGTAGCTACCTTTATTGATCATAGAAATTGTTTTCACAAGTTTCTGTACACATTGTAGTCTTTAATTTACAATACCATTATAGTAGCAATTAATTTGAATTAATGTCATAGATTATTATTTTCATGTTCAACAAATGGATGTATATATTCAAATACGTTCATGTTTAAGCCTACAATCATGTAATTATAGGTCTAGTTACGATTATATACACACAATAGAAGTTTTCTAGGACATCATTTTTATCAATGTGTTTATCTGGAATTGCCATTATTGATCTTATAAACTATTTTAATAAGAAATGCACATTTTAGTCTTTAAATTTGCAATACCATTATACTAGCAATTAATTTGAATTAATGTCACAAATTACCATTTATTCTTGCTTATTAAGGTTTTTTTTTCCACCTACACGTATTCCTCTTCCTTAATATGCTCCCCTTTTTAGCCATTCATTTAGGTGGATTAAAAGTGTAAATCTTAACCGGGATATTTTCATCCTAGCTCAATTTGAAGAGTCTACTAAAAAGCACGTTTAGCCATTTTTCGAATTGTGGTATTTAAAATTAGCATTTCTCTTGTGGGCCCAATTACAACTTGACCAACTGAGACTAAATTCTAGAACCAAGTAAGACTATGTGGACCATAATTTACATATTGAGACAATAAACTATTGGGTGAGACCAACTTGAGTGATTTGTTACAAGGTTGGATGAGATCATCATCATGTAAGCAACGTGATAAATAGTGTGTGGTTGTAATATATTCCTAAATGTCAATCTATCCTACATGTTAAGTGCACACAACTCACCTAAGTGCACACAATTTGGGTGGATTGTGATTGATATGGCGCCTAGTGTCATGGTCGTATCTCTTCAACCCATAATTTTTCGCTCGATCATGGCCAGTCTTAAGGAGAACTTAAGTCTCAATCTATTTTCCGCGCCCCTTTGTGGCTTTGTCGGATCTTAGGCGAGATTATACTGATAGGAATAATCGAATTAAACCCACAACGGAAGCATAGGAATCACCTTTGATTTATTTAGAATTAAACTAAAATACAAGGGTTAAGCAATAAATACCTTCTAAATATAGAGAATCTTCTGGTGGATCTTTATTTCTTCCACAAAGTCTTCCAGGCTATGACTCGAACACAGGACCAAGGCTTGTGAGAGCTTCTTGAAAGAAAATCTCCAAGAGATTGGAGAGGAAGAGGTCTAGAGAGCATTCTCTAATTCTCTCTATCGAGGAGATGTGTGTTGTGAAGAATAGCTCAACCCAAGGGTCCTATTTATAGAGACCAAGGAAAAATCTTTGCCATAATTAAAATATTATATTTTGAATATCTAATATATTAAATATATCTTATATTTATTTGAATCTCATTCAAATCTCCTACGATATTTATTTATTTGAATCTTATTCAAATTCTATAAATATATTTTATTTAATATATCAAATATACATTAATTATTTTAATATTTAATGTATCAAATACAATAAATATATTTTCCTCTTTTATATTTAATATATCTAATATATTAAATATTAATTTGAACAATTCAAATTAAATATTAAATTTGAATATTTAATGTATCAAATACAATAAATATATTTTCCTCTTTTATATTTAATATATCTAATATATTAAATATTAATTTTAACACTTCAAATTAATATTAATTTGAACATTTCAAAATTTTCTTTCAACTAAATTGATCTTTTAGTGTTACTATGAGCTAGCAAGGGGATCTTATGGACCTACAGATTATAAGCTCCAATGATACAAAATTAATTAATTAAACTCTTTAATTAATTATTTTTCATTCATTAACTATAGGTCACTCCACTATAGACCTAGAGTTGTACTCTTATGCACTGTAGGATAAGTTGTGTCCATAGATATAATCATTACATGCAAGTCGATCCTTCACGAGTTGTTCGTAATTATAGTTGGGTCAAAAGTCCGTTTTACCCCTATACTTACATTTTGCACCTTAAGTACCACTGATTCTCTAATGAACAATATGTTTATAATCTAATTCTAAACTAAGTCCCTCTCGGGAAAATGAAAGGGTGGGGCTCCATTGTTCAAGGCCCGAAATCAGCACTTAAGGGAACTACTCATCTACTTACCCTATATGGGAAGCAGTGAATTCCATCTTATGAGATTATGGTCCCAGCTCCCTATTTGGTCAAGTCCCCAAAATGGTAGACATATTGAATCGGCTATAAAAGCCACTCTCACCCATGCAAATCAAAGGACAAGCCCTCACAGGCAGGAGTTCATAACTCACTCAGGATTAAGATCGAGTCGCATATGATCATCCTGATGAAATATTAATCTTCTCAATTAACAGATTTATAAAGAGAGATTAAATATTTCGTGGTTCAGTCTTATACAAACTCATTGTATAAGATACCCCCACTCACATGTCTCCACATGAATGATTTGGATCAAATCATTTGTAACTATTACAAAGTGGGTCGTATCAATAGTGTTACTAGGATAAGGCACCCAACCTTATCCATATACTATGACTCTTTAGGTTATTTCTTGAACACGATCCTCCTGTATGTCAACTACATACTGTTCAAGATTACACTAATAACCTTGAATTTTTCATATAATGGATAATATTATATTGCAAATAAAATAATCAAAATTATTATTAATTATTAAATAATTAATTAATTACGAGGCTTTAGGGCATAAATCCCAACATATACATCCTCAACCATGCTTCATATGATAGCAGCAGAAGTGTGCTCATACACATTGTCTGTATGTACATTCTCACTCTTTTGCGACTCTAGCCGACTTGCCTCTACTCTAGGCCAAGTCTCAAGGTTCAACCTTGCCTCTACACTAGGCCAAGGTCATTCAAACTCTTTGTCACATCTCTATTCATCATCTTGGTTCTCAACAACATGCCCACAATACTTATACATTGATCTGGAACTTCGTCGGGATGTGTTCGGACCCTTCGTTAGGTCAAAGCGGCCTTAAAATGCTAAATCTAAGCTTATCGAGTGATTTCAGCACTTATTGAGACTTATTGGGGCATTATAACGCTTTTCAGGTGCAAACTATTTAAACCAAAACTTATTGGGCTTTTATAATGCTTATCGGGACATAACGGGTAAATACCGCGCCAACCAGGAACTATTGAGTCCCACTGATGCTTCACCATGCCACCCTGAGTATCGAGATGTCATTTGACTTAGTTGCTCACTTGGACATGCTTATCGAGAACCATCCCATGGGTCACCTTCATATGCGGGGCCTCTTGGACATCCATCCATTAGAGATATATCGAGGCATGAACCCTTCTGTGTCCATGTTGAGTCCTTTTCGTATCGCGTGCCGCTACCGGTCTCTATGGTGCAACCTTTGACCCATGGAAAGGGGTGCAATGTCGGCACACCCGTGTCGCCCTACACTTTCCTTGGAAATTCATTCCCTAAGGAAGACAGCCAAGACACTTGTCTTGCAATGCTCGCCCACACCATGACACACGCATGTGTCATGGGGTGGCTCACTTAGGCCATGAGGCCTAGGAATGGTGGGAAAGCTAACACCATGTCTCCCCCTATAGTACATTCTAAGACATTTTTGGTCTGACACCTATACACGTCAATTTGGAGAGGGAACATACGTCAAAGTGGAGCGCTCGTCTGAACTTTGATTGATACAGCCTCGACTTTCGGCACTATGGCCTGGGGCTCCATCTAGCCCCCACTAAGCTTGTCATTGACACCCTTGACGACATAGTTGCTGCTCATCTTGCTTGTGCCTTAGTTTGTCTTTCTTGGCCACTGTTCTTGGTGTGTTGAATGATGCATTGTTCTCTTCGGTCGCATCACGACACTTCTCTCTTCTGGCCTTCGAGTGACCCGATGGGCACCACTCACTTGACGCCTTTTTTATGTTTGCTCATGTGGGGGTCACAACCTACTCTATTCTTAATATGGTTGTGACACCTAGAGTTATTGTATTGAGGGGTGTGAACGGTTCGATTCGATCTGATTTTGGCTAAAATCGATGACCAAACCGAACATGTTGGTTCTAGAATGTCTTAAACTGAAAAAAAAATGAAGTTTCTTCGGTTTCGATTAAAAGCCAAACCAATTGGTTGGATTCGGTTTTTGACCTACTTTTCCTTCATTTTGCCCTGTGATGCAACATGAGATAGGAAGTTTAAAAAAAACACGAGATAGAGAGTGAAATTGTGAAAGAGATGAACAAATTTATTATGCAACATGAGATAGAAAGTTAAAAAAAAAACACACGAGATAGAGAGTGAAACTGTGAAAGAGATTAACATTTTTATGTGAGAAACAAAGAGAAAGTAAGATAAGGTAAAGAGTGAGAGATGAGGACGCCATCTGATAGGAATGAACTCTTCATCCCGTAGTGAAAGCATTAGATCGTTTTTTATTTTATTTAAAATTAAACTAAATATAATATTAATTAAGAAAACTTACTTTTGAGATAAATATGGAGAATATTCTGGCGAATCTTTATCTCTTCCACAAAGTCTCCTAGCTATGACTCGAACACAGGACCAAGGCTTGTGGGAGTCTCTTGAAAGAAAATCTACAAGGGATTGGAGAGGAAGAGGTCTAGAGAGAATTCTCTAATTCTCTCTATTGAGAAGATGTGTGTTGTGAAGAATGCACAATGGCTCACCCCTAGGGTCCTATTTATAGTGGTCTAGGGAAAATAATTAAATAATATATTTTAATATCTAATATATTAAAAATATATTTATCTAACCAATTTGAATCTTATTCAAACCGTTTAAAATTCTCCTACGACATATATTTCCTAATTTGAATCCAATTCAAATTTAATAAATATCTTTTATTTAATGTATCTAATATACATTAATTATTTTAATATTTAATGTATCAAATACAATAAATATATTTTCTTCTTTTATATTTAATATATCTGCTATATTAAATATTAATTTGAACACTTCAAATTTTAATATTTAATGTATCAAATACAATAAATATATTTTCCTCTTTTATATTTAATATATCTGATATATTAAATATTAATTTGAACACTTCAAATTTTAATATTTAATGTATCAAATACAATAAATATATTTTTCTCTTGTATATTTAATGTATCAAATACAATAAATATATTTTCATCTTTTATATTTAATATATCTAATATATTAAATATTAATTTAAACACTTCAAATTAAATATTAATTTAAACATTTCAAATTTTTCTTTCAATTAAATTGATATTTTTAGTGTTATTATGAGCTAGCAATGAGACCTTATAGACCTACAGATTATAAGCTCCAATAATACAAAATTAATTAATTAAACTCTTTAATTAATTAATTTTCATTCATTAACTCTAGGTCACTCCACTATAGACCTAGAGTTGCACTTTTATGTACTGTAGGACAAGTTGTGTCCATAGATATAATCATTACATGCAAGTCGATCCTCCACGAGTTGTTCGTAATTACAGTTGGGTCAAAAGTCCATTTTACCCCTATAATTACACATTGCACCTTAAGTACCACTGATCCTCTAATAAACAATCTATTTATAATCTAATTATAAACTAAGTCCCTCTCGGGCCAGTGAGAGGGTGGGGCCCCATTGTTCAAGTCCCGAAATCAGCACTTAAGGGAACTACTCATCTATTTACCCTATATGGGAATGAGTGAATTCCATCTTGTGAGATTATGTTCCCAGCTCCCTATTTGGTCAAGTCCCCAAAATGGTAGGCATATTGAATCGGCTACAAAGGTCACTCTCACCCATGCAAATCAAATGACAAGTCCTCACAGGCAGGAGTTTATAACTCACTCAGGATTAAGATCGAGTCGCATATGATCATCCTGATGAAATATTAATCTTCTCAATTAACAGATTTATAAAGAGAGATTAAATATTTCGTGGTTCAGTCTTATACAAACTCATTGTATAAGATACCCCCACTCACATGTCTCCACATGAATGATTTGGATCAAATCATTTGTAACTATTACAAAGTGGGTCGTATCAATAGTGTTACTAGGATAAGGCACCCAACCTTATCCATATACTATGACTCTTTAGGTTATTTCTTGAACACGATCCTCCTGTATGTCAACTACATACTGTTCAAGATTACACTAATAACCTTGAATTTTTCATATAATGGATAATATTATATTGCAAATAAAATAATCAAAATTATTATTAATTATTAAATAAATTATTAATTACGAGGCTTTAGGGCATAAATTCTAATACCATCATCACAATGATGATTTTGAAAGGGCGTTTAAGCAACATCATCTACATGTTTTGATAGATGACAAGGCATAGGACACCGGCTGTAGGTGACTGTTAGAGGGTCAACGATTCACAACACAGAGAGGGTCGAATTTTCTACATTTCTAATAGACGAAAATGAGGGAGAAATGAGGGAGAGAGAGTGAGAGAAGAAAGGGGAGAGAGAGAGAGTGAGGAAGGGAGGGGTTCTGACAGAAAAGCAATGTTGTTAGGTTATAAAATAAAAAGAAAAAAAAAACCCTAACTCTGAATTTGAGCTTTGAAAACAAAGAATGGGCTTTGAGTTATGGGCTTTTAAAAGGAGAGCTAAAATAAGCTGGGTTAAGGATTTTTTTAAAAGTTATTTAAGAGGTTTAGTTTGGCTCGACTTTTAAAAAGAAAACTACGAACCGAACCAAAAATCTCAGTTTTTCAAAAAATTAAACCATGAAAATCGAAAAAAAAAAGTTTAAAAAAAAAAACGAATAGAACCAGTCGGTTCAGTTCAACTCAACTCGATTTTTGCCCACTCCTAGTTTCCTACAATCATAGTACATTTAAACCGTTTTTTATTTTTATTTCCAACTTTTTCAAGGAGAATTAAAAGTTGTTAAAAATAAAAAATAGTTTTTCATGTAGAAAACTTATTTGGCACAACAATCTTTAAATCTCCTTGAAAAAGTTGGAAAACACAAACAATATTTTGTCGTTTCATTGATTTCCTTTAATTTTTTTTAACGATTATTTAGTATTTACTAAGTCATAGTCTTTTTCTGAGGATACCTTCGTAGGGGTGTTTGTGGGTTGGTACGGGTCGGGTTGAGTACTTTTTAGACCTAGTCTAATTATTTGAATTGCAAATTTCTTCAACTCAAACAACCTTCATTAACTAATAAACCCAACCCAACTCAACCATAAAACATTTGGATTTGGTAGGTTCAAGTTGGTCGGGTTATATACTCAAAATTTTATTTTAAGAAAAAGTTAAGTATTGTTATAAATACACTATTGAATATGGTAGATATTCATTACTTGGAGCCTACTCACTTTACTTGGAGCTTACATTGCATTACTTGGAGTCTACTCACCTTACTTGGAGCCTACTTTGAATTACTTGGAGCATACTCATTTGGAAGTCTATAAATATGTGTAGTATGAAGGTTTTAAACAAGAGTGAGATATACCAATAAGAAAACTTCACTTGACAATAGAAATCCATCTACTTTGCTCTCTTTTTCTACATTGTGTTTTTATGTTTCTTAAGTTGTTATTGTTCACAAGAAGTTGTTCTTATTCACAACACGTTATCAGCAAGAGCCTGATCTACCATTTTCTTTACTAAAGGTAAGTTTGAATTCATGGTTTATGATTCATCTCATTTTACATGTTAAGTTTGTGTAGTTTGATTCATAAAATTCGAATGTAAATATACTTCTTTTTTTATAGTTTTACAATGGCAAATCTTACAAAACTAGAGTTTGCAGCTCTTGATATTAATGGACATAACTACTAGTCATGGGTCCTTGATGCCGAGATTCATTTAGATGCCATGAATCTTGGAGAAACAATTAAAGAAGGAAATAATGCATCTATTCAAGAAAAGGCAAAAGTCATGATATTCCTTCGCCATCATCTTCATGAGGGATTAAAAATAGAATACCTTACGGTAAAAGATCCCTACAACTTATGGCAAAGTTTGAAAGAAAGGTATGATCATCAAAAAACTGTTATTCTTCCAAAAGCTCGTTATGACTGGATGCACCTGAGGTTGCAAGATTTTAAATCAGTAAGCGAGTATAATTCCGCATTATTCAAAATTAGTTCAAAATTGAAGTTATGTGGAGAGAAAATTACTGATGAAGATATGTTAGAGAAGACATTCTCTACTTTCCATGTCTCGAATATGCTCCTGCAGCAGCAATATCGAGAGAAAGGATTTAAAAAATATTTCAAACTTATTTCATGCCTTCTTGTGGCTGAACAAAATAATGAGCTATTGATGAAAAATCATGAATCTCGACCAACTGGAGCAACACCATTCCCTGAAGTGAATGCTATAGTGTCCAATAATCGTGGTCGAGGTCGTGGTCGTGGTCGTGGTCGAGGTCGTGACCGCGGTAGAGGAAGAAATAATAATTCATTTCGTGGTGGTCGTCACTCAAATTTTAAAAGGACCACAAATAATGATCATAAAGGAAAATTTTCTCAAGGTAAGAGTTCTAAAAGTGTTGAAAACCAATGCTTTCGATGTGGCATGAAAGGGCATTGGTCTCGTACCTGTCGTACTCCTAAGCACTTAGTAGACCTCTATCGAGCATCATTGAAGGAGAAAGGAAAAAATGTAGAAGCAAACTTCGCATTTCAAGAAGATGATGTATTTGACCCTTTCAACACAACGCATTTAGATGTTGCTGACTTCTTTGAATCTCCTGAAGAGAGAATTAATGCAATTGAAGAAGTAGGAAATACTTCATATGATAATGTCCAATATTAGTACTGCTTTTAATTTCAATATCTTTCTTCTATGTATTTCTAGTGTAAGTTTTTTTTCTTCAAGTTTAGTTCTAAGACTTACTGTAATTATTTTTTTTAATAAAGAATCATGGCCACTTCTCATATTTTAGCTTATCCAAAGATGAACAATGAAGATTTATGCTTGGCAGATAGTGCAACTACGCACACCATACTTAAAAGCAGAAAATACTTTTCCAAATTGATAATGCTTGAAGCAAATGTCAATACTATATCAGGTTCTGCACACTTGATTGAAGGTTTTGGAAAAGCAAACTTTATCTTGCCTAGAGGAACAAAATTCACAATTAATAATGCTTTGTTCTCTAGTAAATCAAAAAGAAACTTATTGAGTTTCAAAGATATACGTGACAATGGTTATCATGTTGAGACTAATAGTAAAAATAATATAGAGTGTCTCTATATCACATATATTGTTTCACATGAAAAACGTATATTAGAAACACTGCCTGCTTTTTCTTCTGGATTATACTATACTCATATACGAGTAATTGAAACCTATGCAATAATGAACCTGAAGTTCATGAATCTAGATATATTCACTGTTTGGCATGATCGATTGGGTCATCCTGGGTCAATAATGATGAGAAAAATTATTGAAAATTCACATGGACATCCATTAAAGAACCAGAAGATTCTTCAAACTAATGAATTGTCATGTGTTGCTTGCTCCCAAGGAAAATTAATTATTAGACCATCACCAGCTAAAGTGGGAATTGAATCACCTACATTTTTGGAACGAATCCATGGTGATATATGTGGACCTATTAACCCACCAAGTGGACCATTTAGATATTTTATGGTTCTAATTGACGCATCTAGCAGATGGTCACATGTGTGTTTATTATCAAGTCGAAACTTTGCATTTGCAAGGTTACTTGCTCAATTAATCAAATTAAGAGCACAATTTCCTGATTATACAATTAAAAGTATTCGTCTTGATAATGCTGGTGAATTTACATCTCAAGCATTCAATAATTATTGTATGTCCATTGAGATAAATGTTGAACATCCTGTAGCTCATGTTCATACTCAGAATGGTTTAGCAGAATCATTTATAAAACGATTGCAATTAATTGTTAGACCAATGCTTATGAGAGCAAAGCTTCCAATATCTGTATGGGGTCATGCAATTTTGCATGCAGCATCACTTATACGCATTAGGCCAACAGCATATCATAAGTACTCCCCAATGCAATTGGCTTATGGGCAAGAGCCAAATATTTCTCATCTACGGATATTTGGATGTGCAGTATATGTTCCAATTGCTCCACCTCAGCGAACTAAGATGGGTCCCCAAAGGAGGTTAGGAATATACGTTGGATTTGATTCCCCATCAATTATTAGATATCTCGAACCCCTGACGGGTGATATATTTACTGCACGATTTGCTGATTGTCATTTCAATGAGACAAATTTTCCAACATTAGGGGGAGGAATGAAGAAGTTGGAAAATGAAATTAAATGGAATGCATCGTCATTGTCTCATTTCGATCCCCGAACAAATCAATGTGAACTAGAAGTTCAAAAGATAATTCATTTGCAAAATATTGCAAATCAAATGCCAGATGCATTTACAGATATTAAGAAAGTGACCAAGTCATACATATCAGCTGCAAATGCTCCATCTAGAATTGAAATCCCAACACAGCAAGTTGCTACAACTAATGAGTCTGTGGCACGCCAGAAGCGTGGTTGACCGATGGGTTCCAAAGATAAAAATCCTCGAAAAAGAAAAGTAGTCAATAATCAAAATGATCCAATTAAGGATGTGGATATTCCAGAAGAAATCCTTAATACGACTACTCATAAAAATATTGAAGAAAGTCAAATACTTGAGGATAATAATGAAATTTCCATAAATTATGTCATAACAAGGAAAAGATGGAATCGAAATGATATAGTTGTTGACAACATTTTTGCTTACAATGTTGCCCGTGATATTGTTCATGAAAATGATGATTCTGAACCAACATCTATCGAAGAATGTCGACATAGAAAGGATTGACTTAAGTGGAAAGAAGCAATCCAGGTAGAATTAAACTCACTTTCAAAACGTGAAGTTTTTGGACCAATAGTCCAGACACCAGAAGATGTCAAGCCTGTGGGATACAAATGGGTATTTGTAAGAAAAAGAAATGAAAAGAATAAGGTCATAAGATATAAAGCGAGACTTGTTGCACAAGGATTCTCGCAAAGACCTGGTATTGATTATGACGAGACATATTCTCCTGTGGTGGATGCAATAACATTGAGATATCTAATTAGCATGGCTGTATATGAAAAGCTTGACATGCATCTAATGGATGTAGTCACAGCATATTTATATGGATCTCTAGATAATGATATTTATATGAAAATTTCTGAAGGATTAAAGATACCATAATCATATAATTCAAATGCTAGAGAATTATATTCGATCAAATTACAGAGATCCTTATATGGATTAAAACAATCCGGACGAATGTGGTATAATCGTCTTAGTGAATATTTGTTGAAAAAATGGTATAAAAATAACCCTATTTGTCCATGTGTCTTTATAAAAAAATCACAGTCAGGATTTGTAATTATTGATGTATATGTTGATGATCTGAATATAATTGGAACTCCTGAAGAGCTTCCAAAGACAATAGAATATCTTAAAAAAGAATTTGAGATGAAAGATCTTGGAAAAACAAAGTTTTGCCTTGGTTTGCAAATTGAACATTTAGCAAATGGGATATTCATTCATCAATCAACTTATGTAGAAAAGATTTTAAAAAGGTTTTACATGGACAAAGCACACCCATTGAACATTCCAATGATAGTTCGATCACTGGAAATGAAAAAGGACATATTTCGGCCTCGAGAAGATAATGAAGAACTACTTGGTCTTGAAGTACCATATCTTAGTGCGATAGGTGCACTTATGTATCTTGCTAATAATACACGACCTGATATAACATTTTCAGTAAATTTATTAGCTAGATATAGTTCTTCTCCCACAAAAAGACATTGGAATGGAATTAAGCATGTACTCCGTTATCTTCGAGGGACAATTGATATGGGTTTATTTTATTCGAACAAATCAAATTTTGATCTAGTTGGTTATACAGATGCAGGATATTTATCTGATCCCCATAAAGCTAGATCTCAAACAGGTTATCTATTCACATGTGGAGGAACTGCTATATCATGGCGGTCTGTAAAGCAGACCATTACAGCCACCTCCTCAAATCATGCTGAAGTTCTTGCAATTCATGAGGCTAGTCGAGAATGTGTATGGTTGAGATCAATGACTCAACACATTCGTGGAACATGTGGCTTGCCTTGTGGCAAAGATTGTCCGACAATATTATACGAAGACAATATAGCATGTATAGCACAAATCAAAGGAGGATACATTAAAGGAGATAGAATGAAGCATATCTCACCAAAGCTCTTCTACACCCATGATCTTGAAGAAAATGGTGAAATCACAGTTCAACAAATTTCTTCAAAAGATAACTTGGCAGACTTATTTACGAAAACATTACCTATCGCAACATTTGAGAAATTGGTGCACAACATTGGAATGAGACGGCTCAGAGATCTCAAGTGATGTTTCCATAAGGGGGAGTAAAAGTACTGCACTCTTTTTCCTTGACGATGGTTTTTTTCCACTGGATTTTCCTAGCAAGGTTTTTTAATGAGGCAGTTGTTGAAGTATATAAATAATGTACTCTTTTTCCTTAATTAGGTTTTTTTTCCCATTGGGTTTTTCCTAATAAGGTTTTAACGAGACATATACTTTATATACAATGAATATCTAAGGGGGAGTGTTATAAATACACTATTGAATATGATAGATATTCATTACTTGGAGCCTACTCACTTTACTTGGAGCTTACATTGGATTACTTGGAGTCTGTCTACTCACCTTACTTGGAGCCTACTTTGAATTACTTGGAGCATACTCATTTGGAAGTCTATAAATATGTGTAGTATGAAGGTTTTAAACAAGAGTGAGATATACCAATAAGAAAACTTCACTTGACAATAGAAATCCATCTACTTTGCTCTCTTTTTCTACATTGTGTTTTTATGTTTCTTAAGTTGTTATTGTTCACAAGAAGTTGTTCTTATTCACAACAAGTATTAATATGTAAAATGTATATTTCTTTATTTTTAAATATTGAATTAAGATTAACAACTCAATTTCAATTTATATTATGCATTTTTACCTTTTAAAGACTTAAAAACTTATTTTAAAAAGTTGTTGAAGAATAAATAATCTAAAAATAATTATAAAATTAAAATAAATATATGTACATATAGTGGTAATATAAGTAAAAAAAATATATTTTTTAAATTAATAAGAAGTTCAGGTTGGTTCGGTTCAACCCAAACTATTTTTTTTCGAACCCACGAACTAACCCAACCCATAAAGTTTCCATTTGTTTGAATCCAACCCAATCAAAACAAGTTGATAACTCAACCCAAACCGTAGAATTGGGCTGGGTTGATCGAGTTTTTTGAACGCTCCTATAACTTCATTTATATACGTTAGATTATTAAATTGATACATTAAAAAAATAAATGAGAACACATCAACTCAATACTAATTGACATGTACTTTTTTTGACATAAGAAGTTCAAATCTCATACATCATACTTATGGTACTAAAAAAATTGAGAACACAATAATTTAAAAAAAAATACTTTGAAACAGAAATTCTGAAGGTAGAATCCACTAGAAAGTTGATTCGCTAAAACATTAAAACAATGTTTTTTTGGAAATTGGAAAACGAAAGAAAAAAAAAACTTAAAATGACACCTAAAAGCTTGTCCACTATAGCAAAGTAGGTGTGTGTGTGTATATATATATTAGTACAATAACATTTAAGGATGGTGAGATTCGAATCTTTGACCTCTTGGTCGAGGATACATGTCAATTATCGCCGAATAGCAAAGTAGATATCAAAAATTTATTTAAGGAGAAAAAGGGAATTATATACAATTGCAAGCATGATATATGTTAATCTTACGGGTAAAATATATTTTTGATCCCTAGGATTTGAACTCAGTTCCTATTTGAACTATAAGTTTTCAAAACTAACACTTTTTTATTCTTAAAATTTGAATTTAGTTTCTATTTAGTTCTTGAAATTTTAAAGAATGACATGTTTGGTTCTCGAAATTTAAATTTGATTTCTAATTGGTCATTGAAGTTTGAAATTGATTTCTATTGATTTCTAAATAGTCTTTGAATAGAGTTGACTGTTAATTGATATAGTAGAATGATGACATGATAGTTAGCATATGCTAACTAGACTTTGTTTATATGTAATTAGACTTTGTTTATATGCAATTCTTAAATGAGTTGGTTTTTTTTATACTCAGAGACAAATTAGAAATCAAATTCAAAGCTCAAAGACCAAACATGTCACTCTTGAAACCTCAAGAATCAAATAAAAACTAAATTCAAATCTCAAATACCAAAAGTGTAAGTTATGAGAACTTAGGAAACAAGTAGAAACTAAGTTGAAATTTCAGGGATCAAAATTGTATTTGACCCTAAAAAATAACATAATTTAATTTCAAAAATATATTGGCGAAAATAAAAATAATATAGAAAGAAATGAAGAACAAAATGATTACTGTACATTAAAAAGTTTATTCTATATTAGCTAACCTTCAAACAACCTAAGCATAACATATCCAATTAGTAACCACTTGATTTGAATTTCCATCCACATATTTAGGCTCTATTTGATAACCATTTGAATTTTTATTGGTTAAAATAACATTTTGGTCCATTACTTTGGGTTTCATTACATTTTAGTATCTGTACTTTCAAATGTCCAAATCTAGTCCTTGTACTTTCAATAAAGCTTAATATTATTCCCTATTATTATTTTGAAGTTAATTTTTTGTATCAAAATTGATTAAATAATAATAATAATTTATTAGTCTCCCTTCTATAAATTTTAAAAATTTCGATGTCTTTTCTAAAATTATTATTATTATTTAATCAGTTTCGGTAAAAAATAACTACAAAACAATAATATGAACCAATTTTAAGCTTTATTGAAAGTATATGGACTAAATTTGGATATTTGAAAGTACATAAACCAAAATGGAACGAACCAAAAGTGTAGGAACCAAAATGATATTTTAACCTCTTTTATTTTTCGTTTTTAAAAATTGTACTTGTTTTCTCATCATTTCTCTACAATGAGTGTCATCTTTTTTAAGAAAACATTAGAATTCTTAATCAAATTCTAAAAACAAAAACAAGTTTTTAAAAATTACTTTTTTTAGTTTTCAAAACTTGCCTTGATTTTTGAAAATATATGCAAAATGTAGATAACAAAACAACAGAACTCATAGGTGAAACTAGTATTTATAAGTTTAATTTTCAAAAACCAAATGGTTATTACACGAGACCTTACTTCTTTTAGTTTTCAAAATTAGGTTTGGTTTTTAAAAATATGTGTAAATAGTAGATAATAAAACAAGGGAACACATTAGTAGAAGTAGTATGTATAGGCTTAATTATCAAACCATTGTAAAAAAAAAAAATTTATATGAATTCAAAATATGGAAAGAGAATTTTTAATATAATATTAAAATTGTGGGTCCAGAGCAACACGTTCTGTAACATAGCTATAACTGTTTATGTGCTTACTAAATATCAAGTGGGTGGTGGCGCAGTTGGCTAGCGCGTAGGTCTCATAGCTTAAGGAGATATCCTGAGGTCGAGAGTTCGAGCCTCTCTCACCCCAAAATCTTTTTTTCTTGAACTTTTATTTCTTTAATTCTGCTGATTAAATTAAATCAATAATGAGTGTTCCTTCTTTTTTTCTTCATTACGGTGAAATATTCTAACTATTTAATTTTATAATTTTTTTCTGCTTACACATGAGTATTTTATTTTAGTTTGGAGGGGGAGAAATTGAGCATTTTTCTTTAGTCCAATTACTTTAGCATATTTGCTATATAGAAGTTACCTTGATTTTTCAAATTCCATTTTAATCTTTTAAAAATTTTAATTCAATTCTTTATGTTTTTTTTTTAAAATCAAGTTTTACTGTGAATTTAAAAAAGTATTGTTTTTAATATTTTTAAAGAGATTTTAATTCCATTCTTCATGTATTTTTTTCTTTCTAAAATAATCATTTAAAACTTTTAAAAGACTAAAAATGGTTCAAAAATGACTTAGACGTTGGAGACTAAATTTTATATTAATCCTTTTAATTTGCATGATTGTCATTGATTTCCATAAATTAATGATTTATCTAATTATTGATTTACTATAATAAAGAGCCTTCCTTGAGTATGATAATGAGTGGTTTTTTTTTAAAAAAAATAACAAGAAAGTCTTGTTTTTAATAAGTTTTTTTTTTCTTTTGTTCATAACAATAAGCCAATATATTTTTTTTTTAGTTCATAACAATAAGCCACTATGACTTTATGAAGTAGCTTTTGTTTTGTTTAGTTTTTTTAATTATATGGGTGAATATGTTTATTTTATCAAATTAAAAATATAGAATACTTTCAACTTAATTAGTAAAATGTCTTTTCATGTTACATTATCACTTTTCTTTTTAGTTCTTCAAGGTGGGAAGATTCAAATCTCTGACCAGGTTGAGGGTACATTTCAATTATCGTTGAGCTATGCTTACTTTAGTTATAATAATTACTTGTTGAAGTATTTTCTAGCTCTTGTTATACCTACTATAATTTGTTTGGGAGAAATTTTTGTAATCCTTTATCTGAATAATGTTAGATATTTTCAGCTACCCTTAATTTTAAAGACTAAAACTTTTAGCTTGAATAAGATTACAAAATTAAACATTTCATAAAGAATGAAATTTTAAACTTTTAAAATTACTCATAAAGAATGAATTCTGATATTTTAAAAAAGATTATTTAAAACTTTTAAAAGGTTAAAGAACTGAAAAATAGCAGGCTAATTTTATATTTATCTTTTTAATTTGGGTGATTGCCATTGATTTCTATAAATTAACAATTTATTTAATTATTTGATTAACCATAAGAAGAGTTTTCATGGATTAGCTTACACTTTAATTTACTATTTTTATAGTATTATATAAGCGTATCTAATTTTTGCTCCATCTATGATTATTTATTCCAAAAGATATTTTTATAAAATTTCATTTTAGCTATGTTAGATTTATAGCTATTCTAGATTTAAATTACATAAAATTACAAGATTAAACATTTCCATCTTCAATAGACTAGATTTTGAAAAATGAATCGTCAACATTAGGAATTTAATGACTTTTAACATAAATATTCTTTGAGAGATTTTCTTTATAAGTAATTTTGTTATAAATATTAATTATGTGTTTTCTCTAAACCCTATAATTATTTTCTAAATTTCAAAATCACCTGGGGATTAAATAATCAAACACCATGAAAATCTTATAATCTGCTTTCAATAAATTAAATATACTTTTCACTTTTTTTTAATTCATCCCAAACTTATCTTAAAAAGGAGTTTGAGATGACTTTTGAATTAGTGCTTTTATAATAAATGAAATACTTGTCTAAGAAAGGCACTTATTCCATATTTTCAAACATATTTAGGATTTCTGAAAAGCATTTCATTTTCAAAAAACACTTCTAAGTTTGAAGTATATAAACACTTATCAAGTTAAAAGCAATATTCATCCGTTCACTCACCCTAAAATATCTTCAAATCTACACTTTCTAGATGGTAAAGTTTTTGCAAATACATTATATGTTCAAATTTTTAATATACCTGTCATTTGTAGGTTTAAATATGGTTTTTTTTTGTTCAAATTTCACAATGGGATAATGACGTAAAGCAAAATTTTCTTGACACAAATCCTGAAGTCTAGGTCATTGTTGTAAACAAAGATTAAAATATCGATGTCTATATCAATATCAAGATTTCAATTTTATGTATATTTCAATGGACATATCGATAAAATATTGATGTCGACAGATATTTCTACAAATAAAAAAATTTATAAAAACTATTTAACTTAATAATTAAATTCCTTTCACTTCCTTAAAAAAGTTATAGATCTTATTATTAGTCTTTACGTTCATATTCATGATTAATTGATGATATATATATATATATATATATATATATATATATATATATATATATATATTTTTTTAATGTTTTATGGTCATTTATACGTGATATTATTGTCAACTACCTTTTCTAATGGGAATGAAAATAGTCCTTAGAAGAAGAAAATCTTGGGTCCTAACACTTCGTTTAATTAATTACTTATATTGAACTGACCAGAAGCAAACTCCAAACCAATCTTACAAACCAACAGTTTATGGTGTTAAATATAGTGACACAATATTTGATACATACTGAAAAGACAGAAGCTCCAAGAAGGGATTACATATATATATGGATTGATGCAAGAGCTCAAATTCTTAATCAAAAGGGTAAGAGACTACACATTGCTAGAAATTCACCTTAACAAAGGACAATGAATGAACAATCATCCACTGAAAGGTGTCTGCTCTTGCTTTTCCCCTTATGGCTCCACTTCCATCAAAGCCCCAACTAAGTTTGTATATTGGTGAAACTGCAATCAAAATGTTAACAGACTACTTATTTCTTATTTTTCAAGAAATATTTCCTGAACTAGATAGAGCTAAAAAAAAAAATCTGATTTTCTGTTTCCCATTTCTGAAAATCATAAATAAATAAAAGCAGAAAGAATGATTAAACAAACAGGTGAAATTGTGGTCTTCACCTCTTTTATAATATTATCGCATTTATGCAGTAGTTCTTGCTGTTTATGGCGATTAGATTCTCTTATGGAATTCGTTTTTGAAGTCACAGCATCAACCTGCCACAAAAATTAAGAGTAAAAGAGAATTCTTAATAGTCATGAGCAAGTGGATTGAAGAAAAAACCTCCATGAGCACTGCTTCAACATTTCTTTGCCTTTCTTCTAAATCAACCCTCATAGATTCAACCTCCAACCTCACGTTATTCAAGTCTTTTGCAGCTTCCTCACATTTCACATCTCTCTCCTTTTCTGTCTGCCTTCTTAAATCTTCCAACTGTTGCACTGAAGAGGGAAAAACATTTTTTTTACAGGAAAAGTAACAGAGAAAAGAATACGCACTAAAAAGCCAGTGCAATATATATATAATGAAGTAAAGACGCCGCCATTGTATCACTAAAAATAAATTAATTTGATAACATTTTTTTTGTTTTTATTTTTAGAAATTATATATTATTTGTTTACTAACGTATTTCTTTGTTTCCTCATCTACTTTTAAAATCATAGCCAAAATTTAAAAACCAGTCTGTCTGAGATTTCAAGTGTAAAAATGACGGAGAAAATGTAGGTATATCATGTATGAAGGTTCTATAAGCTTAATTTTTAAAAATAAAAAAATAAAATCATGATTACATGGGCATAAATGAAATAAGAGTCAGCAACCTTTTGCTTGAAGTTCAACCAATTTGACCTGAAGCGATTTATCTAGAACTTCCTCATCACTTAGCTTATCTCTCAAGGCCTTGAATTCTTTTTCAACCGATTTAGCAGAGTTCACCTATTAAAAAAAGTGCCCATGTTACAGCCAATAAAATTCTGTCATGATACCTCAACAGCGCTATTATTACCACATTCAAACCTGTTCCTGTATAGTCTGCAACTGAGCAAGGTGCTTCAACATTTTCCTGGAAACCTGAAAATGTGGCGTCAATAATTCATCAAGCCATCTACTGAATTTTCTTTTCTTTTAAGCTACCAAAAATTCCATTTCACATGTTGAGACTCTTAAAATGTGTATATATAAATTTTCCACATTGAGAAAAGTAATAATAATATAAAACCAAATGTAGAAAAAGACCAAGTACAAGGCAAATTTAGCCTTCATAAATAACAAAAAACACAACTGTCACAAAAACTGGCAGGAGATTTGGGGAAAAGTTGTCTAAATGAGCTTTGAACAGTTTATGAAAATTAGCAAGAGATTAATCTCAGGAGTTGGAACTTCCTATGATTTTTTTATATCAAGTAGCGGGCTAAATCTAACAAGTTTTTCTTTCTTTCTTTTTTTTTTTCAGATATCCGTGAGTGTCTCAACAAGCTTGCGTGCATCTCAACTATTCTTACAAGACAACCACTTGACTCTACTACATTTGGTTGTCAAAGTAACTCGTAGGATATTAAATTCTAGGTAGATGGCCACCATGAGGTTATTAGATTATTAACCCTTAAAACTCTTAGATCTTCCTGTTGGGGAATATCCGAACTTGATTCAATATTGATGAATAAAATTGTCTAAGTTCTACATATTTGAAGATGAAATTGGTTTCTTTTATTTTCTTTATTCATTTATTTATTTCAGTTTTTAAATTTTTAATTTTTTTTTTAATATTTGAAGATGAAATTGGTTTCTTTTCTATAATTCAATTTCAATGTTTCCAAGTTCATGGAATCCCTCATGGAGAGTTGTGTGCATTTCTGTTGTTGAGTTTCCTGTTTAACTTCTGTAAAGGGTTGATCATCTATTGGTCTTTTCCCAAGCCCTTTGGTAATGACTTTTTTGGTTTCTTAGTTGTACTTCTGTTTTAATCAGATATCTTTAAGGTTTTCTGTGTGCTCCTCATTATGTCTTTCGTCAAAATGCATTAGACAATGATGTGATCTGAAGTTTAATTTAATAACAAACAAGCCACAAGTGGTCAAATCCAGCAATGAATTCATAACTAAAAACACACTTAAAAATCTAAGTTGGTGCAAGAATTAGACAAACCATGAATAGACAGAAAGTACGTTGTTTCTAGCTCAAACTCAATTCTAAACCAAAATATAAATGTTTAGATAAAGAGAAATAATACAAGTGTACCAAATCAACATAATCCCAAATGGGCTACCTTTGAATAAACCTCAACAATGCCAGTCTTTTCTTGAAAAGCTTGCATTGCCAATCTTTCAGCATTCTTGGCCTCCTCCCTAGCTAATTTTTTCTCCTCCAAAGCCCTCTTTAAGCAGAAAAGATGAAAGGAACTAATTATTTATTGAGAAAAACGTTTGAAAAAACATTTAGTGCACAATTATTAAATAGAAAACTTGCCCAAACTACCTCTAAACTATAAGAGTTAATACAATCATACAGTAAAATTTTTAATTTGATCAATTAATTCCTATGCTTTTTTTATAAGAAACAGTCTCATAAAATTGCAAAAGGGGAAAACTCTAATCCAAAAGAGTTGCATAAAATTTCTCCAGTTGGACAAAAGTGAAGAGAAGCTATAATTATGAAAAGCAAGGATAATTTACACCATGTAACGACCAAACAATCAATATTTTCAAAGTGATTCATATAGGTGAAAATATGAGGAATCCTTTTCTTGATAACTCCAGCATGAGAGATTTAGTAGAGAACACCCCTCTGCTTTCCAGATTCCAAATCCAAGTGTCTGGGTTAGAAGATAGGCAAGCAGAAGAAAGATAATGCATAATTCCAGCCCATTCTTCAATCTCTTCTTCCTTCCAGTTGCACAAAAAGAATCCTCAACCTACAAGAAAAGACTCTAATCCAAAAGAATAATACCAAGCCGATAATTACAAAAAGTCCGACAAATGAACGCCCATAAAGAGACATTAAATCTCACTACCGCCCAAACCTCCTCTAAAGACGTCTTCACTCCTCTAAAAATTCTACTAGTTCTCTCCATCCACACTACCCATGCAAAAAAAAAAAAAAAAAAAAAAAAAAAAAGAGCCTGGCTCGAGATTCTCCCTTTATCACGAAATGGTTCATCACAATCTCCTCAATCATAGAATGACAGTCCCTATTTTGCACCACAGCAACTCCAAATAGACTGAAGCACCAACTCCAAAGGGAATAAGCAAACTGGCAACGCCAAAAGAGGTGATCAAGATCCTACTCTTGTTGTCTGCAAAGACCACTCCATTGTAGACGCAAAACCAAAGTAGAATGTTGCTAGAACGATCCTCGATGTTTCCTTTGCCATGTAAAACTTGCAAGGCAAAGAATTTCACTTTCTTTGGGATTTTAACCTTCCACAAAGAGGAAAAAATTGAGGCCCTTGATTGCAAGAAGGGGACCAAAGGATGAAGAAAAATGAATGAGAAGAGAAACCCTCCGACAGATTAGGATTCCAAGCCCGCCAATCCCTTCCTGAAAAGACCCTCTGATCAGAAATAATAGAACCACCTCCAGAGACTCAGTTAGTGAAAGGACGATGAAAACCCAAAGAGAGTGCGGGAGCCCAAAGGAAGACAAAACAGAGGCAACCAAGTGCAACCTCTTCTTGAACAAATGATAAAGATGCAGGAATAACGCACAAACACCAATCCTTCCAAAAAATAAGTATTAGACCCATCCCCAACAGAGTAAAGAACTGACAAAAAAACAGAAAGCCCAAAGCAACAGTAGTCCACAAGTTTTTACTAGAGTATTTCAACTTGGAGCCCACTCAAAAGGGTGCAGATCATACCTACTCAATGATTTTATACCACAAAGCATGAGATTCCTTGAAGAACCACCACAACTATGTTGCCAGCAAAGCAAAACCTCATTCTGTGATCTCAAGTTATAGATTGAATCAATGTGAGCCTCCATCCCTTAGAGGAAAAGGCCATTTTCCAAGAAGAGAGCCTTCTTTGGACTTTCTCCACCACAGAGTTCTAGAACAACACGCTCCTTGGATTGCCTCGCTAAAGGAAGCCCCAAATACAAACAAGGGGGCTAGCTAACCTCACAACCCACCAAAGACGGTCCAAAGTCCACTTTAAAGGGATCACTATTTAAACCAATGATAGTACTTTTCCCCCTATTTATCTTAAGGCCAGTGATTACTTCAAAGAATGACAGGAAGCCATTAAGATTAATAAATAAACTCTCCTTCCCTGAGCAGAAAAAGATGGTATTGTCTATGGATGTTCACAGGGTGAGGTAGGGATGACTTCCCCATCCCTGTCCCCGCCCCCCATTTAAATCCCTATCCTAGCAAAATTTCCAGTTAAATTTCACGGGGATTGGGGTGGAGATTCCTTGTGGGAAATTATTTCCCATTCAGTTTTTTTTTCCTTTTAATCTCAATTTGATTAAATAATTCTTTTGGTAAATTTTCAATTAGATAGTTAATTATTCCTGAGAAATATCCATTAATTCTCAATTAGATAGTTAATTATTCACAAGAAATCTCCATTAAATGGTTAATTTCTTACTAAAAATCTTCATTTAAAGATAAAATCTTAAACCTCCTAATAGAAACAAAATAATATTCCATATCAAATTATTTAATAATCCATACATATAATTCAAATGTTTAACCATATAATTCAAACATATCCAATTATCTAAATCATTATTTAAACTTATATATATATATATATATATATATATATATATATATATATATATATATATATATATATATATATATATATATATATATTAAAAATTAAAAAAAGTTAAACAGAGCGAGGATGGGGAACGGGGCAGGGGAGGGGACGAGAACGATAGCTCGTGGGGAATTTTTTTCCCCCACTCCCTCCACAATTCCCTGCGAGAAAAACGAACATCCCTAATATTGCCAGCAAACTAAATGTATGACAAATGAAGACTCCCAAATCCCACTCTAAAGCCCTCAACTAAACCCTATCAGCACTTGTCGACACCAACCTGCTCAAGACCTCAACAAAGTGAATAGAGAAGGCGAGGGGGGATCTCCTTGTCTTTGGCCTCTAGATGCAAAAATCTGACCTATCAGCCTCTCGTTGACAAAAATGGAGAAATTTACCAATCTTAAACAATTCCAAATCCAAGTTCTCCACTTACAACCAAACCTTTTCTTCTTGAGAACCTTGTCTTAAAAAAATCCCAATCAACATGATCGTAGGCTTTCTCATAATCTATCTTGAAGATCACACCTTTCTTTCTCTTCCTATAGTCCTCAATCGTCTCATTAGCAAGCAACACTTGATCCAAGATCTACCTACTTGCAATAAAGGCTCCTTAGGAATTGGAAATAGTACTACATCAATGAAATTGTTTCTTATCCCAAAAAAAAAAACTTAATCCCAAAAAGATTGATGCTAAAACAATGGGAAATTACTAACCTATTAGCCTCACTTCGTGCATGTACAAAATCATGGATAGAGTACTATTCAAAAGGTTGAAGAAAGTCTTACCTTCCACTATCATAGACTATCAGTTGCCATTTGTTGAAAGTCACCAGATTTTTGATGTCTCGCTTATTGCCAATGAACTAATCAATAAATGGAATTTGAAAAAAAAGGAAAAGGGTTGTCATCAAACTATACATAGAAAAGGCTTTTGACAATGCAGAATGAGATTTTCTCAAAGATATTCTCCACACCAAAGGGTTTGGCTCTTGATGGAGGAATTTGATTTGTGGATGCATCTCCTCTGCAACTTCTCTATCATCATAAAATAGAAAGCCTAGAGGTAAAATCAAAGGGTTCGACTTTGCCAAGGCAACCTCTTATCCCCTTTCCTTTTCATTCTTGTTATGGATTATCTTAGTAGGATGTTATCACACTTAGCATCACAAGGCTTGATTAAAGGATTCAAGGTTGAGAAGGACCCTATTCTCTTTCCATGATAAAAAAAGCTCTTGACAATCTGCTTTTTTACCATCAAGTTCTTCAAGGAGGCATGTAGTCTAAATATAAGTCACCAAAGATAAGAATTTTTGGGCATAAATTGTACGACATATTTCTCCTCTTTTGCCAAGGATTTTGGTTGAAAGTTGGTAAATGACCGAATGCCTACTTAGGCCTCCCTCCCAATGGAAACCATCGGTCTTCCTCCTTTTAGCCACCATCATCGAGAATGTCAAGAGAAGGTTTCAAGGATGGCAAAACACTTAAATTTCGAAGGAAGGTAGGCTCACTCTCATTCATGCTACTCTCACCAACCTCCCTATTATTTGTCTATTTTAAACATTCCTTCCAAGGTTGCAACAATTATGGAGAAGAATTACAGACTTCTTTTGGCATGCAGCAAAGAAAGAGGAGGTTTTCTCCTCAAATGGAAACAAGATTAAGCTACCCATCGATGAAGGTGGTCTTGGTATATACCAATTGAAGCAAAAGAACCACTCTTTTAGCCAAGTGGACTTGGCATTTTCACGTTGAAAAAGGGGCTCTTTCAAGAAGAATCACTGCTGCAAAGAAAGAGGAGGTTTTCTCCTCAAATGGAAACAAGATTAAGCTACCCATCGATGAAGGTGGTCTTGGTATATACCAATTGAAGGCAAAGAACCACTCTTTTAGCCATGTGGACTTGGCATTTTCACGTTGAAAAAAGGGCTCTTTCAAGAAGAATCACTGCTACAAAATTTGGTACCTCACACTTCGGTCTCAAATCAAGCAATAAAACGTTATGCTGATCAAAAGGCCCTTGGAAATTCATTATGAAGCAAAAAGACATTATTCACAGTCGGTAAAGTTGGAAATGGTGCATCTACATTTTTTGGTCTGACACTTGGGTTGGCCCCCCCCTCAGTATTTCTTTCCCCCTGTTGTTTGCTTTGTCCAGCAAGGAGGCCTCTGTTCGAGAGTTATGGAACAACTCAAATGATAGTTGGGATCTAGGCTTGAGGAGATACCTTGAAGAGGAAGAAATAGACAAATGGGCAACTCTATCCCACCTTTTATCAGCCATTTACCCATCTCAGAGGGAAGATTGTTGGTTTTGGAAGATTTATAATAACAAGGCCTTCTCAACCAAATCTCTAGCTCTAGATCTTGCAACGGGTGGTTATAAAGGTAAATGCTTCCATTTACCATGGAATCTGTAAAGAGATCTACACAAAGAAGGTCCAAAGTTTCATTTGGGAGCTACGTCACTCATGCATTAACAACCACGAGAAGCTGCAAAACAGATCATCTTGGCTCTCCCTCTCCCCCAACTGGTGCTCCATATGCAAAAATGCATTAGAGTCGCAAGAGTTCTGTTTATTTTGTGTTCTTTAACTACGGATTTTTAGGACTGGATCTTATCAAGCCTTGGTTGGTCTACTGTTTTGTTGGAGATCCCTCACGTTGTTTGCCTCGGTATTGACTGGTCATCCTTTCAAGGGGAGAAAGAAATCCTACAGAACAATTCCATTAGGGCCTTCCTATGGTCCACTTGGAATCAAAGGAACAATCACATTCTTAAGGACAAAGGAGAGATGCTTTGATAGCTTTTTGGATTCATTATTGTTCATGAACTTATCTTGGTGTAAAAGCTATCCTTATTTTGACAATTATGGCTTATCTTTTCTTTCCCATTGGAAATGTTCTTTTGTAATTCCTTTATATTAGATTTTTCCCCTTTTTGTAATTTCATCTCATTAATGAAATCAAACGATGTTTCTCTCTAAAAAACAATAATAGGAGAAATAAACATAACTTCTGGTTAAAAAAATGGGGGTAAGGAACGTAGAAACAAGGGGAAAAAGACCTGCAACTTATCTGGTGACTGAACAATTTTTGAACGCAAATTTGCATTTTCTTGGACACTTCGTACCAGGAGAAATTCCGCATTAGAAATCTGAAAATATACAAAAGAAAACAGTGAGAACATATCAAAAGTTTTAAGAACAGATCCATAAAAATTTTAAGAACAGATCCATAGAGCATATTCATATTCATCTGGCATCATAAGAAAACCAAAAAAAAATCTGTGACACACAAAACAAGCAAAAATAACGTTTAGTCCACATAAATGTACAAAAAATATGACAATCGTAGAAGATACTGCTCCTTGTATAAGGGTCAAGGACAATGCAGAACAAAAGTTTAGTAGTAAAAGTAACAGCAATAAGAGACTTTTAAAAAACATGAGTCACATAATGAAATTTACAACAAGAAACAAAAGAGTGGTCATAATTAAAGAAGATTAAAATCCTCAGCACCACACCAATACTCGACAGACCAGTTTGGGTCAAGAACAAAAGCAGAGGCTCAGCAAAAATTCTACAAGGTTAATCCTCCTCCCCAAGGCTATGAGGCAAGAATTTTTATTTTTTTCTTTTTCTGAATAACTGAGCTTTTGTTGAGAATAAATAAAAAAATATAAGGGCATATAAAAATAAAGTCCAAACAAAAGAAGCCAAGCTATAACAAGGAGCTCAAAAAGGAGCAAAGAAAAGAATAATCTTCTTCAAGATTTTAAGCTTCAAAAGAAAAAAGAAAGAAAGAAGAACGTGTTGGGGAGGTAAAAACAGACAAAATCAAATCAAGGTACAAAAACTTGCAAAAGAAAAGATTTTCTAAGGCTCGGGAGACCACAAACGACCAATCAAAGATTTTCTAAGGCTTGGGAGACCACAAACGACCAATCCTTACATTTAGGATAAAGAAAAATTGGTTATTATAAAGACAAAGAGGAAGACTAAATCCTCTATCTCTTGAACAGCTCTATAAGAGCCCAAATTAAAGAAGAGGTCCGCTCAAACGAATATTCGAGGAGATCAAGGAATTTTGGAGAGGGCTATAGAATAAAAAGGTACAAACTATGAACAACAAGGGCAACTTCACCACTTCCTCGAAAGGCTTCTCCACATCTTTGGGAAACTGAATCCCCTGACAAGGGAGCAAAATTGAGCCTCTACCAGAACGAAAGCTCTTAAGACAGTTTCTAAGCAATTCCCAAAAAATAATACAACCCTTCTTCCAATAACCCACTGGAACCTGGATCTTCTTCCTTCCTCCAGAAGAAGGCCAAACAATACACTGTAAATACCAATTTGAACGAAATCTAATTTTTACCAGCCGAGTTGCACCAAAATCATCACAAGCATGCTTGAGGAATGAAAGATGACTAGGCTGCTGCAAAAAATCCACCAAGGATTCTTCAAACCAACTCAAATGCGACAGAGAAAGAGTAATCACCTGATTAAAAGACGTGTCTTCAATAAACACCGAGTTGTCATCAAACCAACAACTAAAGGACGTGTTCAAAATCTTCCTGCTTCGTGTCTCCATTCCTTAAATGAAGAGACCACCAATACCAATGACAATCAAACAAAACCAAAACCAACGGATGAAAGCAAAAAATGGAGAAAGAAGGAAAGGAGAGTCGACGGTCGAAACTAAACAGCTAAAGACGCTGGCAGATGAAGGCTAGAAACGACAGAAGGGAGGAAAGAAAGGAGAGAGAATAGAGAATACTTATCTGAACATTCCAATATCCGATTCTTCAAAATGTTATAATTGAACCGGGGATCCTAAACATGGAAAAGAAGTAGATCAGGATGTCGCTTAAAACAAACTGAATGAGGGTGAATCTACATCCTTTTGAGAAGAAACTTTTCTTCCAAGAAGACTCTTGCAAAGCTTATCCACCGTTGGGTCCCAAAACAAAAGGTTTCTAGGATTATGACCAAAGGCCTGAGTAGGAAAAAGGTAAAGACCTAACCTCGCAACCCACCAAAGCGACCCACTTTTTCAACTTAATAAGATCGCAAATCAAGGCCAAAATCTAACATTTAGCTCTATTAATCCTCAAACCTAATATGGCCTCAAAGAAAGCTAATAACTAATTGAGGCGAAATAAGACTCCTCCCTACCCGAATAGAAGAAAATAGTATCATCTGCAAACTGAAGATGATACAAGGGCAACCTATTTCTCCCTACTTGAAAACCCTCCAAAAAATTGCCCTCCACCCCCCTCCAGATCATTCAGCTTAAAGAATCCCCTACAAACAAAAACAAAAAAGGAGAGAGGAGGTCCCCTTGTCTAAGACCTCTCAAAGCATAAATCTTACCTCTCGATTTACCATTGATGAGAATCAAATTCTCAACCATTCTAATGCAACTCTAGATCCAAGACCTCCATTTATACCCAAAACCTTTCTTCAAAAGAATTTTATCCAAGAAGTTTGAATCCTTATCATACACTTTCAAAATCAGTGTTAAAAATAACACCTTCCTTCTTACGATATCCAGTCTTTTATAAGCCTTGTTGGCCATAAGGGCTTGGTTTAAGATTTGCCTACCTGCAATGAAAGCACCCTAAGAATCTAAGATCATCGTGGAAAGGACCTTCATCAATTTATTAGCTAGCACCTTTGCAATGATTATATACACACTTGTCACTAAACTGATGGGTTTGAAGTACCCGATCTTCCTCGCCTTTTCCTTCTTAGGGATGAGGCAAACAAAAGTTTCATTAGGCAAACTATCTAGAACCCCTCTCTCATAGAACTTACCAAACACCTTCCAAAGATCATCCTTAATACAATCCCAATTGTCCTAAAAAGAAGCAATAATAGACCTGTTGTTCCTATAAAAATTAAAGATCATCTTCTTAACTTCCTCCAGGGAGAAGGGAAAACCCAACATTTCTATGTGCAAACCAAAAATAGGGCTCCAGTAAAAAACTTGAACGAAAGAACAACAAGCAACTACCGGAGCGTAGAGAGAATAAAAATAATAATAATAATAAAATCCTCCTCCTCAATCTCTTTATTCCCTTACAACATCTCCCCACCATTGTTCTCCAAGAGACCAATGAAATTTTTACTTCCCTTTCAACTTGCTACCCTATGAAAATAGGCAGAATTGCAATCCCCATCCTTAGCCTATTTCACTTTGGCCTTCTGTCTCCAACTTATAGCTTCCCTTCTAACTAGCTCTTCAAACTCAATTCTTAAGGAGAAACATTTCTCATTAAAGGACCTCATTTAACCCTCCCTCCTCCTTTGTACCTTCTAGGACCTTAAGTTTCCCCAATACCTCTTGTTTCTTGATCTTCATGTTCCCAAATACCTCACGATTCCAAGATTGGAGAGCCTCTTTAAAAGCCTAAAGTTCACCCATAAAACGGTATCCTTCACACTTCCCTGGAACCACCTGCCATCAGGAAGAAAGGGAGGACTTAAAAGACAGATAAGTTAGCCACATATTTTCAAACCAAAAGGGACAAGGCCCCACTTAGGAGAGCTAAATCAAGACACAATGACCAATCATCTAACGCAGCTCTAGGCCTAAGGACTGTCTCACATTCAAAAAGGCACCCATCCAACTTTCAAACAATAAGAACCTATCAATCCTACTACTAACTCTACGGTTTGACGAAGTAAATCTCCCATTCACAAGAGAGGCAGGTCAAAGAGATTACACTCCTCAATGAAACTGTTAAAATGCCTATGGACCTCATTACCCTACCACTCAACGCCTTTTCTGGAGGGACCAAATAATTTTAAAATCCCATATGGTTTTGTGCAAAGTTGTGCCAATTGGGAGTGTTTTTTTTTACAATTCCTTACACTGTTTGGGATAGTTTATCTCCTTCTCTCTTTGTACATCTTATTAGTATACATAATATACAGGTCTCTATTTCCTATTAAAAAAATGTTAATAATCTAACCTTCTCGTCCATTTCTCCAGCTTTCTCTTTCAACTTTCGAATTGAAGCACGCAATGACATCTGCTGATTGTTAAGTCCCCCAATAGTCTGATGTAGTTCTTTCACTTTAGCATCAATCTCTTGAACAAAAGGCATTTCCCTTTCTCTTGCTTCATTGTACTCTACGATCTCTGCATTCAACTATAACACACAAGTTCAGCCAAATGAGGGAAAAAAAACAAAAAACACAAATATATCCACCCTTTTTAAGTTTTTCATATTTGAAAGAAAATAAAAACAAAAAAGGGCTGAGATCCAAATACCTGAGATATTTTAACCTCCCATTCCCGTTGTTGGTCGCCAAGACTATTCAGCTCATTCATAACTGGAGCGTGGAGATTGATTTTGGCATCTCTTCAAATGGAAATGTAACAGTCATAACTGAGGATCAGGATGTATCTATCTATTCATTTATGAAAAACCATACTTCCATAGATATATATCATGGTGCATTTTAGAGATTCTAATAAATGGAACTTATTTAAAATACAATGAAATAATATACATCTTTATCTAAGCACCGTGCATGGAAATCCCTGCCTATTCAATAAGAAAATGGAGCTGTTGGATGTAATTGCCAACAATAAAGCATGACAGCCATAAAATATAACAAATTGAAGTGATAAATTTTTGTAACTTCATCTTTCCATTCATCCAATCATCATGAAGGAAACAAACCTACTGTAACCAGATAGAAAGTTTACCAGATTATATTGACCAGTGCACAATGTCATTGAATTACAAAAACATTATAATCAAATTAACAACAAGCTAGAAGCGGTACCCAGGGGTACCCGCGCCCACCCGAAGACCCGGACCCAGGAGACATCAAAGGTTTTTATTTATTAAGCTCACCCGAGGGCTCGAACCTGAGACCTCTAAACGGGTATGACCAAGAGACCCCAAGCCTTTATCAACATTTAATATAATGTGATGAGCCAAACTTACATAAATGGGACAAACATAAGTAGTAGTTAAATAATAAACTCATCTAATTGAGATGTATACTAAAAATGGTTTAAAATCCACTAGAATCCCAATAATAAGCTGGGAAATGAGTAGAAATTACTTGGATACACACTAAGCTAGGTGATAAACCCATAAAGACCTGGACCCAACTACTAGTCTGTTACACTAGTTTTTTTCATTTGTAAAGAGCAAGAGACGACATAGAGAAGAAAAAGATAAAGGTCGTACTTGTGAATGCAAAAGTTCAGCATTGCACTAAGGAAAATTTCTGTCCTATCTGGGTCAGGTTTTATCAAATCTTTCAACGTAAACTTTTTTGGACAATCAAGAGAGGCAATGATATGCTTTATTCTGTTGTGCAACTTTATTATCCGAACTGAATCCATATGCAGATCAGGGTTCTCGAGCTGTTCCAAGGCAGAAAACTCAACTTGTCCTTGGTCTTCCCTGCACAAATAACCAACAACAATGAAATGTAACCTTTCTTAAAAAGTATTCGAGCATAGTGAAATAAAACAGCTCATAGTTACAACACTTCAAGGATCTAGAATGACAAAGGAGAAAGGGAACTTCATGAACACATTGATAGTAAATATTTTCTTAAAGAAAAAACCCTCAAATGGCACAAGAACCTCAAGTTTGAAAGTGAACTATTGACACTTTAGTGCAATGAAAAGGCTTAAAAGGGGTTAGAGCCCTTCTATTAACAATCAAGGATGAATATTTTACAACATCCCACTAACCCAATCGATCTACAAAAGTTCATCCAATTATGTATTAACAGTCTCATTCGTCACTTCCATTTGGTCCATGCAAGTGAAGATAACAAGTAGCGTGGACTTTGTAATATAAGACTTATGCCATAATTTTTTCCAAAGGTAGCTCGAGCATTTATCATCTCTATCCATTGTGATGAACTAGGAAAACCATGAAGTCCAGCCAATTCACAAAAAGAACAGATTGGCAATATTTATAGCATCTGATGTCTTACCGCAAGACCAAATGACCAGCTAATGGGAAATAAGATGTGATTGTTTGCTAAAATGATCCACCACTATAAAGGCCCAATGTACACTACAATTAGTCCTTGGTAACCCAACAACGTTTGCATGGAGAGGTCTTCTTCTATATCTTCTAGGGATGTTGATGGCGAATACAAACCAGTACCTACTAACTGTCCTTTAGATACTTTTCATACTGGCATCACTTCACATAATTATCATATCTTTCATACGACCTTACTTGAACAGGCTATGTTTGTAGGTTGTACAATTGTATCCTTGAGTTATAAGAAAATTATCACATCTTTCATTGTGGCAAATAAAACAAAGTAGGACTAATGGAACTGTCTTTCCTTATTAAAATGACCACTCAGACCACTTGAGTGTACCTTTCTGATAACAGACCTAGAGAACATCCAAGGAAAATGCATGTTGTTTTCTTTTTCTTAAATCACCATTGAACCCAAAAGCTTAAGCTAATGGGTTATAGTAATTTAACTATACCAATACTTTAATACTCCCTCTCACTTGTGGGCTTGAAAATTTGTAGAAGACCCAACAAGTATATATCAACATTAATTGGGGAGGAACTGACATTACAGGGATTTGAACATAGAACCTCACCAGACCTAAAAGCTTAAGCGGATGGGTTACAGTAAATTTCATCTTAGATTAATACATTACCATAAACTAAGTACTTCCTTCTTCTTGCCCCCTCCCTTTTCCAATAGGTTATTTGATCTAGGAGTTGGTTTTAATTGAGTTCCATACATTTCTTGTGGGGGAAGGATCTCGTGACTCTGGTAGGTAGGCTTGCAAAGGTATGCTCAATGGTGGTCACGTGATCATAAATTATATTGATTGATGCAACTAGTTGCTATAAGTTGAGTGTAGCAGCCTAAAGTCTAGTGTCATTTTATTCCTCCACCAGCAAGAAGTTGGGGGCGCTTACATTACTGGTTTAACCAACTATTAAACCAAAATAACAACGATAACAATGAAATAAAGCAGAGAACTTTTACATAATGATTGCATCAGAATTTCCTTCTCTATTAGTAAATAAATAAACCACTTTTTTGCTCCAATGGAAGTTATAAAAGAACGTCATAAAGGGTGCTTACAAGAAGGCCTATGACTAATGTCTAAACTAACGACATTTTTAATTTCTCAACACTAAAATCTCTATTCGATTTCCATAATTTGAATTCTCTAGGAAACAAGTAACATAGTAACATACAAATAAACTTTGTTCTTTCTCCTTCCTTTCAAAAATCATTTCAAATACTAGTTGATGGAAAGGCTATAAGCAGAGGAATTACTCATGGAGAAAGTCAAGGTAGATCATCAAGCGTGTGTAAAGATCTGAAACCAAATCTGGTGAGGGGTGAAGGAGGTCCCGCTCTGTTACAGCAGCAATTTGACACTGTGCTAGTAGCAACGCAACATCTGCCCGCGGAAGCCTCGGAAATTCATACTTCGACATCGCCAACTACTCTTCAAAACCCACAAAATTCAAAATTCAGAAGTAGAACAAAAATATTGCTGCAGTAATGGAGAAGACAACAAATAGACAAAATTGACAGCAGTCTCACAAAATACAAAAATTGGGTATGGATCAAGGATGGATTCTCTCTACCTAGGAATTCAGGTGAGATTCCAAGCGTAAATCTCCATTTCATTAACGAATAAGTTTAAAAAATATGCAGGGTAGACATTAAATCAATCATCTTTATCTATATTTATATCTCTATACTATATATATAAAATCTATATCTATGCTATATATAAAAGTGGCTAAAAGGAGAGAATCTTTGGTCCCATTTAAGCCCTCAACTTTTTAAAATATATCTATTTTATCCTGGACAATTTCTAATACTTTTTAAATGAAATACAAAGCATATAGACGGCTCTTATTTCTAGTAAATTCAAAGTATCCTTAGTTATTGTACTGGTTAATGAGCAACAAAATTTCAATTTTCAAGAAAAGACTCATTGTCTTCTCCCAACTATAATCTACAAATATACAAATATAAAATGGTTGAAGTTCCTCAATCAATCAAAATAACTCCTAGAAGCTAGAGATTAAAAGAGAATTGGATAATGCGATACATTACTTAAGGAGATGTTGGAAAATTCATGGTCGCAGAAACAAAGTAATTTTCAGCAGTGACCAAAGAAATATACAGATGATCCAAACCTCAATTGACAGAAATACAACAAATTAAAAGGTAGAAGGTGGCACACAGCAGTTCGAAAAGTCCCAATTTACCGCAAGGTTTTTTTTCCGTTGCTATTCAGCTATTATTAATAAAAAAAAATCAAAATAACTCCTCATTAGACAAGTTCTAATTTGTGTTTGTAGTGAGCAGAAAGACATAGATGGAGATCGGGAGAATACCCAGAAAAGAGAGTAAAAAATTAGTGCAAATTAAACCCGCTAAGAGGGGGGCTACAGTGGCGTGAAGAAGAAGGTGGAGCAAGTGAGAGGGAGAGGAAGATGAATGGGTTTTTAGGGGATTCCTCTTACTTTTATTTATTTTTATTTTAATTTACGGAGTGGGTTGGGTTGAGTATTTTCTAAATCTTTTTTTCTTCCAAGTCTAAAACATAATCAAGCCACATGTGAATTGAACTCAAGAACTCATGGCTGCCAACAAATTAAACTCATAGCAATTAAGTTTTTACAAGTGCCAGAACAGTTCCTCAGCTAAAGCCCACGAACCATTCAAGCATTTCATCGAACAAATTAGTCGGTATATCCTTCAAAGCATCACACCCACTAAATAAACTTCTCTTTCAAGACATTTTAAACGAATACACAACCAAATTCGCGGAATTTAAACGGTATCTTGCCAATCAAAACATTACACTCCATACATAGCAGGACGGAGATGAAAGAAATAGCTTACCACCACTGGTTTACAGAAACACAAACACAGAAGCACAGATCTCAAGCAAGAGAGAAAGGGAAAATGCGAACAATCCAAAGATGCACTTGAAAGAAAGAGAATTGGGCCAAAGAAGGAAAGGGGTGAAACCCGAGAAAAGCTCAGGGCAAATCTCTGAAACAGGTAGCAATTATTCTCAAAATCTCGCAAGGCGGGAAAATGTATCTCCGTGGATGGGCTAATTTGATTTGGTTATGCCTTTTGGACTCACCAATGCCCTGCCACGTTTTGCACCCTCCACAGTGAAGCTATTCCACTCGTACTTATACAATTGGTGATATACTTTGATGATGAGCTATTGCTATTCGTTAAACAATCGCATTAGCCACCTCCTGACCGTAAAGGCTGTTTGGGGCAGGTTATAATAACATGGGTTATAATAGTCTGTGGAGTTATATACTATTGTTTAACATGCAAAGTTGTTTAGTCTTGGTTATAATAGTTTGTGTTTGGAATGCAAAGTCCTCCACAAACTATTATAACTCATGTTATTATAACCTATGTCCCAAACAGTCCTTAAGGTATTAACGAATAATCATCTCTATGTAAAAACGAAGATCCTATTCTTAGGGCATGAGCATTAGAGCCATCCAGGAGTGACATTAAGTTAAATTGCCAAACCAAACCGAATTGAACTGAATCGAATCAATTAGTAATGAAGTTGTAGTTTTTGGCCCAATAAGAAAGTATTTGTGTGTTTCTTGTTTTCAAATTTGCTACATCAAATAGATTTAGTAAATAACTATTTTTTATAATATTTTTTTAATTTTGTGATTTAAATCATTGAAATTTTGAAAAGAATATTTTTCATGTTTTTAATTTTTGTAGATTTTAAGTTTGAAAATTGAAAATACACTTTTAAGTGTAATAGTACTCTTTCGTGTTATAAACTTATGTTTTTTTCTTGTTAAAATTAGATTTTTTTTTTTGAAACATTGTTAAAATTAGAATATATATAGATATATATAATCTATAATCTATAATCTATAATTCTATAATATATTAAAAAGCAAGAGTTTCTGAAAAACATTTTTAGACTAAAATACTGTTTTAAATTTTAGTTAATTACATTAATCAAATCATCCTAATCTGATTTGATAATTTGAATCAAAATAAATATCTTATTTAATTTCAAATTGATGAATTTGAATCAATAGTCTTAATTTGATAAGCAATTTGATTCAAAATCAAATCAAATTTGCTTCTATAAATTGTATCCAATTATCATACACAATTCTTAGACTCAATTCTTCAGCTACGTTTTTTTCATTTAGTTCTTATAGTTTTTTTTTTTTTTTTTGAAATTGGAATTCTTCTTCAGGTACGTTTTCTTTATTTAGTTCTTATAGTTTTTTTTATTGTCTGAAACTGGAGTTCTTCTTCAGTACATTTTTTCATTTAGTTCATAGTTCTTTTTTTTTTTTTAATTTTTGAAACTAAAGTTCTTATATTTCTTTTTTTTAAAACTGGACTTCTTCTTCAGGTACGTTTTTTTTCATTTAGTTCTTATAGTTCTTTTTTTTTTTTTGAAACTGAAGTGCTTATATATATATATATATATTAAACTGGAGTTCTTATAGTTCTTATTTAGTTCTTATAGTTACTCTTTTTTTTTTTGATTTTTTGAAACTGAAGTTCTTATATATTTTTTTTTAAATTGGAGCTCTTATTAATTCTTATAGTTCTTTTTTTTATTTTTTTATTTTTTGAAACTGAGGTTCTTCTTTTTTTTTTTTTTTTTTGAAAATTGGTGTTCTTGTAATTCTTATTAGTTCTTATATACCCACAATTATAATTCTTATGCTATTGAGTTGCAATAGCCCAAAAATATGAACTGGCTAGCTAGATGCTAATTCTGTTTCCCCCCCTTTTTTTGCTACAATTTCTTCACATATTCAAATTATTCTAACTTCTTTTGCATCCAATTATCTTCTTTTTATTTCTCATATGAGGTTTTAATTTTTAGTAATAACTATTTTTTTTTAGGTCTAAAAGTAGTCATCTCCAATTTTTCATCAAAGTCATCTCTAATTTTTCATCAGATTACGTATCTTTCTTTTTTTTTTTGGAACGACCCTAAACGCTGGACACACTAAACGCGGAAGCACGACTGAGTTACCTCGCTCATGCTCGAAATTTTGGCAACATGATGGCGAAACTACGAGAAAACCAAATTTTACAAAAACCTAATAGGAACAAAACAACACTTGAACCAAAGCTCACCTAAACTTTTTACGAACTAGACCTTTAACAAGGTAGTCTAACTGACTATTTATCTTCTGGGCGAGCACCAAGGCAACCCACTTTCTCTCTTTTAGTAAGCTACCAGCGGCATAAAAAAACATCCCCTGGCTATACATCAACAACCAACAACAAACGCCGAAGCGTGACCCTTCTTCCACTAACCACAAATCACGAACCTCGAGCATATACTAGCACAAGCTCGACAACACTCTTAAACCTGAACTTAACTTATCCGTAGCCCCTATACATGATGGCGACATACAACCCTCAAACCATGCAACTCAAACTTTAACTCCCTAAGCATGCTAGGAACCATAATGGTCATTATGTCCTCCGAGTCCCAACTAAAAACCTATTAAAAACATAAGACGTCCCGAACCATCCTAAACTCAAGAAACATGAACAAAGGCCCTAAACATTGTATACCTTTAAGGTGCTTTAAACAGCCACCCCGACAAGATAAGCAAACTGTATGTTGTCCACCCTCATTCAACATCTCAAGAAGCTAAACCTAACCAACCATTCGAGCATTTTAGGCATGTTGTACTCTAACTATCCTGATCAGACATTACTGACTATTCAGTCTAATAGCTCAAGCGTTCAAGGTTCCACAACTAACCAAACATCTCAGCCAACCCAACCATTCAGTTTAAGCCAAGCATCCCTACATTCACACCTAGAGAGGAACAATCCTAGTCACTCACGCATTCCAGGGTTCAACTCCATTACCAAGCTCGATAAGTTCTTCCAAATTAAATACTTGCAACAATATACACATGGTCACGACCACTCTGAATACCACAACAAGGTTCAAGAATGTTTCAAACCCAATCACAGCCAATTTTCAAAACCCCTCTTAATTACCATGCTAAGTAAAGAAGAATAAAAAGCCTCCTACTTGAGAAACTTAATGTGCATGTCATCCAGAGTCCATCAAGTTCGAGTACAAGCTTAAAAGAACCATACTCCTAAACATGCAATCATACATACATTATAAGATCTATGAACTCCGTGACCAAAGTATTAGGGAGTTATTCAAACTAGGCTACTTACTTTGACTATGAAACCAAGATCAAGGACCCCTTAACTCCAACCAATAAGATCCATCGCGCGACCTATAATAATTTTCAAAGTAGTCAAAACTCGGCATTTGCAACTTTTAAACTTTCATTACAAAAGCAAACTTGAACCTTAATTTAGAGACTACTATTCAATCCAAATCAATACCTAGCTCTTACTCAATGACTTCCCTAAGGCTTGTTCAGTCAGTCCAAAGCCCATATGAAAAAATTAATAAAAGGATTTCAAACAACAGAGCCTAATTTACAGCATCTAAACGAGTTCAAAAGTGATTAACACGAAACCTTACCCACTGAAATTCACCAAAACTCTGGTACTTGCTGGTTTGACTTTGACTGGGCTCAAGACTACGGATTCAACGCCCATACGCTATGGATATCCTGCAACGGGACCAAGAAGTTTGTGGGCTTCGCTCAGATCACCAAAAACAACCATGAACCAAGTGGTAAACAAAGTTTACCTCACGGATTCGAACTAGTCGGGCTATGGGTATTCGAATCTAGGCTCAAACGGAGTGTGGGTCACGAGGTTGAAACAATTTGGGTTTCTAATTCGCTCGAATTTGCGCCGCTGGAACAGAGGATGTGTGCAGCTCATGGGTTAATTAGGCGCCACCATCAAAAGACCTATCTATGTGCTGGCTCCATTCGTGGGTACTGAGCGCAAGCGAGGAGAGAGGATAAACGTCGATCGCCGCTTCCTTGCCATCGATTTGGGCTGTAGCCAAACGAAGTTGAAAAAGATGAAGAAGACGATGAAGATGATGGAGGAGGTTGCCGGCGTACAAGGGAGAAAAAGAAGAAGAATGAAGATGGGGTTTCGGGAGAGCTCAAATCGGGAGAGGGAGAGAGAGAGAACGAACTTTCGGGAAGGAGAAAAATTTCAGGAGGGGAGAGAGAGAGTAAGAAGAAGGATTTGTTTTTTTTTCTTTTTCCTAGTTTGCCCTTAAACCACAATTTCCTTCTAAAATTGCTCATTTTAAACTCTAAGGGGCTGTTTGGGGCACTGAGTGGGTTATAATAGTCTGTGAAATAATATAATATTGTTTAAAATGCAAAATTGTTTAGTCTGGGGTTATAATAGTCTGCGTTTGGGGTGCAAAGTACTCCACAGGTTATTATAACACAGGTTATTATAACTCTTGCCCCAAACAGCCCCTAAGGGGCTGTTTAGGGCAAGGAGTTGCAAGGAGTAGGAATTAGAAAGTCTGGGGAGTTAGGAAGTCTGTGTTTGGGGTGCAAAGTTGTTTAGTCTGAAGTTCTGATGTAACACCCGAGACTCTTTGGGTAAGTTTAAAATGTTGTTTTGGTAAAGTTTTATTATGAATTTAATTATTTTGAGGGTAATTTGGTGATTTTTAGAAAAGGAAAGGGTATTATGGTCATTTATAGAGAAGAAGATATTTTTGATTTTATAATATTATTTTATTATTATTTATTTTTATTTATTTTTATTTTTATTTTATTATTATTATTTTTTTTCTTTTCCTTTTTCCCCTTCCCGAAATTCTCTCTCTCTCTCCCTCACGGTAACTCTCTCTCTCGCCGAAGCTCCAGCCCCGCCGCACGCCGCCGCCGCACGCCGTCGCCGACAGCCACGAACCCCGCGGCACGACCGCTGCCCGCCGCTGCTCGCGAGCAAGCTGCTGCGCGAAGCTTGCCGCCGCGTTTTCGTCTGTCTTTCGATCAGCTCGCGCGAAGCTCCGATCGACGAAAGCTCCTCCACGCGCACGCCGGTCGACGAGGGCCCTTACGCCTGCAATCGTTGGTGGTTTTGAACTCTAAGCTCGCCGGAAAACACCTTTTCAGCCGCGTTTTCAAGGTGGGTTTTCGTTTCCATGAGAAGTTTGGCATTTTGAGCTCGAGTTTGATTGATTTTCAGCAAAACGACCTCGGATTCTTGTAGATCGGGCTGCAACACACCAGAAACGGACCTCCACGCGCCGATAGGTTGACCCACGCGCCGCCGCTCGCCGGAGTTGGGTAAAAATTGCCATTTGGTCCGTTTCGTCGAGTTATTAATGATAGAATGTGTTTTAGCGTAATTCGGATGGTTTAAGACACGTTTAGAACACTTTTTAGGTGAATTGTCGAGGACCTTGGTTTGTACTCGGAGTGGGGACTCGAGAAGCTCATTACTAGTGGAGAAAAGGTATTTTAGTAAGTAAAGCTTTAAGGTAAGGGATCTCACAACGAAAGAAGTTTTCGAAACCTAAAGCTAGCTCTATATTTACTTTGAAGTTTATGTTTTCATGTTAAGTATTTAAGAAAGAAAGTGTTTTATATGTATATTCTTTTATACGCTAGTTCCATGAGTTCTATTTGAGTTTTCATGTTAAAAAGAATGGAAATGATATGTATGTCTTTGAAATGCGATTGCCTTGAATCATGCATTCATAACTATGTTCTAAAACGAGTGGGACCTCATGCATGTGTTGTGTGCTCATGAAAAGATTTATGTAAGGCCGTGACGATAATTCTCCCAAAAGTTTTATGTGGGTTATGAGGGAACCCGAGTCTTCGGACTCTCTATGCTCCCGGGGTTCGAGAGTGCCCCACGATGGTAGCCGACGGGCTTGAGTCTTCGGACTCCACGATGGTAGCCTTCGGGCTGAGTTTTCGGACTCCACGATGTATGTTAGCTTTCGAGCTCAACTCTCAGAGTTATGGGAGGACTCTATTCGATGGAAAACTATGTCTTCGGACTATTCACGAGGCCCTCGGGAGAATTTAATCGTTCACGAGAGCCGCAAGGAAAAGTACATGGTTTATAAAACAAATTTTAGGTCCCCTACTAAAGCGATGGTTTACGATGGTTTTATGATTTAAAATGACATGTTGCATGCGATTGAAACTCTTACTTTGAAACTATGAGTTACTTACTGAGTATTATTCGTTAATACTCACCCTTTTTCTTTTAAAAATGTTTTCAGGTAAGGCTAAGATCGGCCCTAGCGCGTGACCGGAGATCAGCTACTCGAGTCATGGGAGCCGAGCGATCGCTATTCCGCTTCTTTTATGTTTCAGGATGTACATAGAACTCATGTCGAGTTTTTTTAATGTTTAGGAGGATGTTTCAAAGTCTTTTAACCTTTCTTTGTAAATCGTGCACGTGTATTTAGCTTTCTATGTTTGAATTCACTTGGTCTATGCTGTCTGAACCCTAGCATCATATTGAGAAGTTTGTTGGATGCTAGGAGGTTGTTTGAAAATCTTAGAAATGTGTTTTTCTATGTCCTATCAGGTAAGGGTCTAATTTTTGGTTTTCGCGTAGTTACGTCGTTATGCTGCCGAAATTTTCGGTAATATAGCGACGTGACTTAGTAATGACTCTTAGGTAGCGTGTCGAGCCTATAGGGTCGTTACATCTGAAGTCTGTGTTGGGCAAAGAGTTGCAGAGAGTAGGAGTTCTGAAGTTTGTGTTTGGGGTGCATATTTTTTAAACTTAGAGTTTTGAAGTCTGAGTTGATTCTAGCTTTTTTCTATACAGTTTTTTTTCACACAATCTGTCAAAATTTCATTATTAAGAATTTCTTCCCATGAATTCAAAGATTGAAATTTTTTATTTGGTTTAATTTATCTATATATTACAAATTTCTTTTTAAAAAAAATATGAACAAAATTTTCCCACACTCTTTTTTCATTATCTCTGACATTAATTATTGATTTGTCTTGGACACTTTTCAAATAAAACAAAGTATTACAATGCCTTTTTGAATATTACATGTAGAAGAAGTGAGATAGGGAGATATGGAGATTTTTATCAAGCAAAAAAATTGTTATGTACCACTCTAATTTACATAAGACTTTTTATTTAAAAGGACAACAATAACAAAAAGTAGTGAATGCCCAAGAAGAGCCTATTTCATTGTTCAAACAAAAAAGTCAAACATGTGTAGTAGTTATAACAAAAAATAGTGAATGGACAAGAATGGCTACAATCATGGTTACAACATAAAAGCCATACATGTGTAGTTGTTACGGATGATTTACGTAGTTACTTACAAACAAAAAAAATAGTGATAAGAGATATATGGGTCCATGTTCTCTGGAGCACAAACTGAGTTGAAGCAAGATGAGTCATTCCGTCCTTCCAAGAAGGTACATGCAATAAGCTCATTTGTCATCCATTGGTACTGACAAGAAACTGGCGGTCTTAAGTACATCCGTAAATAAGATATCCATCAGTGTGATTCTGTCTTGTCTGGACAACGTTGGTGTCAAGCTAGATAGGATGTCTGAGACTTGTTTATGTCGGGTATCCTCAAGAGCATAGTTATTTATAGGCCACGATGCAATACGCTCCAATTGGGTATTTTGCATGTCCATCGCCGTACGTACGACTTCTAACATGTCAGAGTGGTAAGATGTACGTTTCCTCTTACTTCCATGCGAAGTCGTGCCTGATCTTTGAAGCCTGTTGCTTGGCATACCTGGGTTTTCTTCCTCGATCACATTGCTCGCTCCATCGAACAAAGGGGGTTGTGGTATATAAGGTTCTTGAGAAGCTTCCATCTCATCATCTGCCCCCAGTTGCTCGACATCATTTGATGCCATGTCACCAGGGGTCTCTGCACCAACCCCTGTCGCACGATCCTTCCCAAATACGAATGCCAGCTCATCAAAGTGGGGGAATGGCTTATTCTGAAGTCCCCTCGCAGCAGGATGACCCTGCATGTCAAAACAAATATATTTTTTATGTACTTCATAGTGTGACTAATATGTACATCATAAATCAGAAATCTTACCCTGACCCATGCGTCAAACACGTCCTTTTCAGCCTCCACACATTTGAACTCATCATTCCACCCAAATCCACTACACCCAGTACCTAGCATCTCGGATATGGCTGTGTATTGCTTCTTCAGACTCTTCACCCTACAGTCTATTGTGGTTGTTACTTCAATTGTACAATTTGATATTTTTTTCCCTTAGCAATCGCAGCAGATGTGATAGGTATCCAAGTCTGAATGTTCCATTGTCTGATCTCCAGCATCCCTCATGGACAATTGCGACGAGGCATTCCACCAACTTGGCATCCTCGAATCTGGTAAATTAGTGCTTCTCATTCTCTCCACACCTGCCATTGTCCTACATGCATATGTACATATCACCACATTTCACTTTGTTGGGTTATATCTCAATAAGTATGTACGATAGTAAGTGGAATAACGCATAAGTTCAGTTGATAAGTAAAAAGTTATAATTCAAAAAGTTATAAGCAAATAGTTATAATTTAAAAAGTTCTAAGCAAGAAGTTCAGTTCTTATAATAATAATAATTAACATCCTCCATGATCACGATTGTGTCCATTCGGCGAACATTTGTTCAGCCATTTCATCTCGCCGCTGGCTCCATTCGGTAGAACTTTCAATGAAATTTATATGATCTCCACTGAATGAACTTGAATAGTCTTCCTCTTCCCATCCTTCCAACGCTATACTCGAACACATCTCTTGGCTGATAAGATTGTGGATAAGGCAGCATGCTGTGTGGTTCGACATTGGGTCTGGATAGGATAAAAGGATTTTCCCCGCAGAATGGCCATTCTCCCTTTCAACACACCGAAGGCCCTCTCGATTACGTTCCTTGCAGATGAATGCTTCATGTTAAATAATTCCCTTGGACTAGTCGGCGCATTCGCTACTCCACGCCACTCAGATAGATAGTATCGCTCCCCTCGGCACTGTACCAAGAATCCCTCTACATTTGGGTACCCAGCATCACAGAGATAATAATATCCTGTATAATGTGAACCATTCAACACATGACCCAGAGAGTCGTGTATGTAAAAGATTAACATGTATTACTAGTACATGGTTTGGTTTATTACCCTTGGGAACCTTCAAGCCATTAGGTCTTGATATTGCATCTCAAAGAATCCGAGAATCAGCTGCAGACCCTTCCCATCCTGGCATTACTAAGATGAATTCTCCACTCGGAGAGCAAACAACAAGCACGTTGGTCATGATCTCATCCTTACGCATTCTATATCTCAGTCGATCAATGGCGTTGACATTCACCTTGATGTACGTGCCATCCAATGCACCCAAACAATTCTGTATTGCAAAGGCATACATTACGGGAGTTACGTACATCATTCTAAGTCCCATATAATGGAAGGACAAACTAAATTATGTGTACCTCAAACCACTTCCACTTCCCATAAGTACAAGAGTTCGTGATTGGCTCCGGTTTTGCTAGTAAAAGCTCATGTAGTCGCAATACTACGCTAAATACAGAGTTAAAGTGTCTAGACATCGTCTCACCAGACCTTGCAAACTGTCTACGAATCATTCGGTTCTTAACGTCATGCGCTAAAATGTGCAAAAACATGGCGACCATCTCCTCGACATCTACATATTCGGTCGCCTCTAACCCACTTGTTGTTCTCAACATACTACACAGGATGGTAAAACACCTTCTATCCATCCTCGTGCTCTCGATACAACATAGGTCACTTTCGTATATCAGACGGAAGAATGTTAATTGCCTAATTTGATGTCTAATGTATGGTGATTGGTGTTCTATCCTACGATGGTCGTTCAACAATCGATCTAATAGTAGCAATGTTTGACGTTGGGTGGCCGTAATTACTATCAATATCGTAATTAGTTCATGGTTTTCCATAGTAGGATAAACGTACAATTATTTTCTCCTGATACACAAAAGTTTTCATTAGTGTTTTATTTCATCAATAACTATATATCGCATGGGTATGACTTAAGTACTGCTATAAATCCTCCCATAATGTACATTGTGATCATCCCCCCAATGAATCTTATTAATAGTTGTATGATACTACTAGATACTCCTACTTGACCGTTATTCATTAAAGGTATGGTATGATGAGCTTGTGTCGAATCACACGTATCTGACTGGCCAGTTGGTGCCACTACATATTACCTAAATGTACGCTCTGCTTCCGCAAAGGTTGCATATGACTTGTGAACTGCTCCTCTAAACCCGTTCACTTCTTTGTTGCATTCAACCCACAATGTGTAAATTCCTGGGTTACGACCAACGAATACGACATAGAATTTTGAATTCTCCATAACCCTAATTCAAAATATAATCAGTTGAATGCTAATAGATCACCCATATTAATACGATAATTGAATGAAGACTATTAAGTCCATCAGGGGTTAAGAGTTAAGAGGTTTTTAGCAGTTAAGCTTTCTTGGTCATGGTTTTAGGCGTTAGAATTTTTTCTTCAGAAGGGTTAGGGTTTTTGTTTTTGAGAGATTTGAGTTTTTTATTCAGATGTGTTAGGGTTTTTGAGATATTAGGGTTTTTTAGGGGTTAGAGTTATGGTTGCTTAGTGTTTAGTGTTTAAGGTTTTTTTAGGGTTTGACCAATTTTTTGGATTTAGGGTTTAGGATTTTTTAGGGGTTAAAAATTAGGGTTGTTTAGAGTTTAGGGGTTAGGATTTTTATGGGTTGAAGTTATTTTAGGGGTTAGGTTTTTTTAGGGTTTAAAGGGTTTTTGGGGTTTAGGGTTTAGGGTTTTTCATGGGTTAAGGGTTAGGGTTGTTTAAGATTTAGGGGGTTAGTATTTTTATGTGTTGGGATTATTTTAGGGTTTAGGGTTTTTTAGGGGTTAGGTTTTTTTAGGGTTTAAAGGGTTTTTGGGGTTTAGGGTTTAGGGTTGTTCATGGGTTAAGGGTTAGGGTTGTTTAAGGTTAGGGGTTAGGGTATTTTAGGGGTTAGTATTTTTATGGGTTGGGATTATTTTAGGGTTTAGGGTTTTTTAGGGGTTAGGTTTTTTTAGGGTTTAAAGGGTTTTTGGGGTTTAGGGTTTAGGGTTTTTCATGGGTTAAGGGTTTGGGTTGTTTAAGGTTTAGGGGTTAGGGTTTTTTAGGGGTTAGTATTTTTATGGGTTGGGATTATTTTAGCGTTTAGGGTTTTTTAGAGGTTAGGTTTTCTTTAAGGTTTAAAGGGTTTTTGGAGTTTAGGGTTTATGGTTTTTTAGGGGTTAAGAGTTAGGGTTGTTTAAGGTTTAGGGGTTAGGATTTTTGGGGTTAGAAGTTAGAGTTTTTTTGGGCTTACTAAATATACATTTTATTAGCAAAACTAAATTAGTATATACTTCATATATTTGAATTGTGTGAAAGTACAAAACAAGAGCTTCATACTTTTTCTTTAGTTGGGATATTTTCAAAAAACAGTGGCTTTTTGTTGTAAAAAAAAAAAAAAACGTTTCTTGTTTTAAAAAAAAAAAAGAGTTGACCTTATTTCTCCAAATGGGCTAAAATATGTGAAACTTGCTCAAAATCAAATTGTTTTCCTGTTTAGAATGAACTTTTTTCCTTTACAAAAAGACTACATAAGAAAAGATAATATGATGTTTTTATCCCTTTGAATTCAATAGAAATATTACCAAATTTAGTTAATTTAAAAAGTCATCTTTCTATGGTTCTTAATTCCAATGGGATTTAAAAGAAAATACTATTTTTTAAAAAAATAGTTCTTTTTGGTTTGACAAAAGTAAATTACATGATAATACATCTTTTAGTTACTTTCGTTCACCAAAAATTTGCGATTTGACACAACCCAAATTCCAATTGAAGATTGAAAAAACATTTATTTTTTTAAAAATATACAATAATCTACTTAAAATTAAAAAGAAAAAACAACACAATAGAACATTGTAGCCTTGAAAAAAAAAAGTGAAGATTTATTTTAGGCTCATTTTTGTTATGGTGTTTATTTTTTTCCCTTCAAAATACATTGGTAGACAAAATGAGAAAGCAAAATTTTATACATAACTTGCAATTGGAAAGGAAAAAAAAAAAAGTAGCTTAGTTAACAAACATGGTTTCGAAACAATGTATTTGTGAATAAAAAACTATTTTTTAAGATGGTTTTGAAACACTTTTCTTTTCTTAAAGACGAGATTTCTGCAACATTGGAGATAATTATCTCATTCAATCTAGAAGAATCGCTATGCGTATTTACACACAAAAAATATTGCAGACATATGAAATAATCAATTTGTGCACTTATAACTAACATTGCATTATTTCAAAAATAATTGTCCAAACACATAAGTTTAAGACACAATAACATACATAAATAACATATAAATAACAACACTGTGTAAAAGGCAATGAAATAAAAGTCAATAATGTACAGAATAAAAAAAAATGTATTATAATAGTCCAAGGGGCTATTTGGGGCACTGAGTGAGTTATAATAGTCTGTGAAATAATATAATATTGTTTAAAATGCAGAGTTGTTTGTCTGTGGTTATAATAGTCTGCGTTTGGGGTGCAGAGTATTCCACGGGTTATTATAACACAGGTTATTATAACCCTTGCCCCAAACAGCCCCTAAATTTTCAATTAATCCAATTCAAAATACTTATTTAAGAAATTTTCAAATTTAATTCTAAAGTTTCAAAAGCTCCTTATTAAGCCAGGCGTTACATTTTTTTTATTTGATTTCTTTTTCAGAACTTTGTCTTTTTTTCAAATTTAGTTTTCAAAGCTAATTTAGCCCGAGATCACTAAAAATGGATTGAACCAAATTTAAATAATCCAAGTTTATTTTAAAAAAAGGAATTTTTACACACATAATTAGATTTAAAATAGGTATTTTCATAAGTGTACAAAGATTTGAATATTTTCACATCTAGATTTAATGTGCAATTTCGGTTTATTATACCCTTTTATTTTTGTTTCTCTCTCTTTAATTAAAGCGTATATTAATTAGGTAGTTTTTTTAATTTTATTTTTGATTTTATTCCCAATTCCATAATTATAGCTATTTGTCTCCTTCAACTTATCATGATTTTAGCATTGTCGTATTTGTCAACTTCCAAATACCATTTTTTTCCATATCTCATTTCTTGTCCCTTCTTCCTTATGCCCCATTTCTGATTTCAACTCCCAACGTCCAGCCACCATATTTGTCAACATCCGTCACACATCCACTCCCCAGCAAGTTATCTATTCCTCGATTATACCATCGCACAACTCCCATCTTTGTCAACGTCTGAATAATGGGTATGAAATTGTGTTTTATATGTGTTTTATTCACTGCCGAATCCCATGTGTTTTTTTTCCCAATAATTTTATATGTTTTATTCACTATAGAATATAGATTTCTACTTCCTCATTTGTTACGAGAATATACAACGTATATTGACATGTAAATATACCATGTTATTATCATGATATATATTGAGCCATATATTCATATATTGTATAGATTTTCAAACATTTCATAGTATATTCAATATATAGCATAATTCATAATTTAATGTATACCATGGTATATATTATATTATAAATTATTATACGTTGCATTATATACTGTTTTAAATAACATAATTACATATATTAGCTCATTTATTTTGATATAAATGTATTAGACTTTCAAACATTCCATAGTATATTCAATATATAGCATAACTAATAATTTAATGTATACCATGGTATATATTATATTATTAATTATGGTACCGTTGCATGATATACTGTTTTATATACCATGATTACACATATTAGCTCATTTATATTGATATAAATGTATTAGACATTCAAACATTCCATAGTATATTCAATATATAACATAACTAATAATTTAATGTATACCATGGTATATATTATACTATTAATTATGGTACTGTTGCATTATATATTATTTTATATACCAACAATATATTCATAAACGCAAGGACTTGCACCAGTTTTCTTCTTCACAGGTTTCTCCTTCTTATTTGGCAAAAATCATGGAACAAATGAGGTTATTTCGTTTTTGGAAACTTCTATTTTAAAAAAGGGTCGTTTTCTAATTTCAAAAAAAAAAAAAAGGAAAAAAACTGTCCACATTCCATATATATATTTTCATTTTTTTTTAATAATAATTGTCATATCAGGAAAAATGGCTTAATAGTAAATAGATGCTGACTTTTGTGTAAAAGACTAAGGCACATTGGCTAAACTTGTAAAAAATGGTGGGTTTAGGCCAAAATTGAAATATGGGTCTCCTAATTGGGCTATCCATGTAGAACCCCCCCCCCCCCCCCCCCCCCCCCCCCCCCCAAAAAAAAAAAAAAAAAAAACTGGATTAAGCCCAAATAAACTCAAGCCCAAAAGTTGGGTCCAAAGTCAACCAAGCCCAAGCCCATACAAGGTCTATCAAACTCTATAAATAGAGAAGACCACCCACCATTTGAAGACATTCAGAGGAGTCAGAATCCAAAGCATTTAGCCAGAGAGTTTAGAGTATTCAAGAGTCAGAATTCAAAAGCTTCAAGTTCAGTCAAAGAATCTAGAGAATTCAGAAGATCTAAGATTCAAAATTCAAAAGATTCAACGACTAGAAGGCTTCAACAAGTTGGCCGTCTCTTCACCAACTACAAGTTGAAGATTCAATCTCCCTCCGTCTGAGAACAAGCTTGCCAGACCTCAGATCAAAGTCTACGTTCCGAGAGAAAGCATCAGAGGATTATATATTAGAGACTGTAACACTACTTCAAATTCAATAAAATCAAGTTCATTCCACGAATTACATTTCTCCAGAAATCACATGTGAACAAATTGGCACCCCCAGTGGAACCGTTTATACCTCTCATCTCTTTCTCCCTCCAAGAAGTCATGACATCCAAAGAAGTTTCTTCAAAGCCTGTTGCTTCAAGTAATTCCTACATGGGGCTAATTACACGTAGTCGCTTCAGAGAAATCCAACATGAAGAAAGTCAAACACCTGTCATTGCAAACAAAATGCTGAGACACATGACAGAATTTGCTTAAGCTAATGTCACCAATGTAGAAAATCTCGTGTTTGGCAAAATCACTTTTCATTCTCTTCAACAAAGCAAAACATCAAATCCTGGCGTGATGCCCGTTATGATGACTAATACGGGCACTAGTGAGGAAAGAATGGCTAAAGTTGAAAAGAAGATCAGCATGCTACTGAAGGCAGTTGAAGAAAGAGACTACGAAATCGCTTCTCTCAAGAACCATATTGAAAGTCGAGATGCTGCTGAATCAAGTCAAACCTCTGCCATCAAAAACAAGGGAAAAACCACTATATAAGAAGATCAGTCACAACATTCCACTTCAATTGCTTCACTGTCTGTCCAATAGCTCCAGGATATGATCATGAACTCTATCAGAGCACAATATGGTGGACCTACTCAGAGCTCCCTCTTATATTCCAAGTCGTATACCAAGAGGGTTGACAACCTGAGGATGCCTAGTGGATACCAGCCACCGAAATTTCAACAATTCAATGGAAAGGGCAATCCCAAGCAACACATTGCTCACTTCTTCGAGACATGCAAAACTGCCAAACAACGAAAAGGTGAACCAGAGGGGATCTACTAGTCAAGCAGTTTGTCCGAACACTGAAAGGAAACGCTTTTGACTGGTATATTGACCTTAAGCCTAAGACTATTGATAGTTGGGAGCAGTTTGAAAAGGAGCTCCTCAACCGCTTTTATAGTACAAGGTGAACCGTCAGCATGATGAAGCTCACCAATGCCAAACAACGAAAAGGTGAACCAGTTGTTGACTACATCAACCATTAGAGAGCTTTAAGCCTCGACTGCAAGGATGGGCTCACTGAGGTGTCTGCCGTTAAAATGTGCATCCAAGGCATGCATTGGGGACTTCTCTATATTCTGTAGGGAATTAAGCCTTGCACTTTCGAAGAATTAGCAACTTGTGCTCATGACATGGAATTGAACATCGCTAACAAAGGAAATAAAGATTTTCTTACTCTAGACGTCAAGAAAGAGAAGAAAGAAGTTAAGAACATCGAAAAAACTTCCAAAGGCACTACCGAAGAGTCAATGGTCATTAACACAGCTCCTTTCAAATTTGCCTCCAAAGGAAAATAAAAGAAGATGGAGAAACCACAAGATGGAGGCGAGAGATGTCGACTAACTCTAAAGGAAAGACATGAGAAAGTTTACCCCTTTCTAGATTCAGACATCTCGAACATGTTAGAACAACTCCTGAAAAAAGTAACTTATTGAACTACCAGAATGTAAGCGACTAGAAGAGATAGAAAGAGTCAATGATCCTAACTACTGTAAGTATCATCGAGTCATTAGCCACCCCGTAGAGAAATGTTTTGTTCTGAAAGAGCTAATTTTGAAATTAGCTAAAGAAAAGAAGATTGAGCTAGATTGGATGAAGTAGTTCAATCAAACCAAGTTGCAATAGCAACAAATTTTAGCAACCAAATGTCTTCAAGCCTACTTCATTATCTGGAAGCGAGTTTGATTCAGTTCGAGACTCTAGAACCTGTAGTAATTTGGTTTCAGCGAGAGCTTGCAAGAATTACCTCCCATGGCAAGCTTGAGCCTACTAAAATTGAAGATGAATGATGGACTTTAGTAACTCGTCAAAAGAAGCAAAGGCAACGATTTGTCTAGAAAGAGCCACATATGTTTTGAAACTATAGAAGGAAGAATGTGCCACAAAAGAAGAATAAAAAGATCAAAGGTTTGAGGAAGCACAAGCTGGTCAAGGAAGAGAACGAAGATTTTGCTCGATCTCGACAGCCAATAACTCTAAAAAGATTTTTTTCCAACGAGCTTCCTTAATGACTATTGCGAAGACATCCACGAAATTTTCACGTGTCATGCTATTAATGCATTCAAAGAAGGAGACTCTTCCTCAGGCCTATCTCAAGTGATAACAAAGCCAGAGAACTTGTCTTCACTCGATACACATGATTTGTTGTCACTTCCTCAAGCGACTAAAGATACTAATATTGAAGCATCAAAAGGCTCTAATGTTTCAAACATTCCAGACTCTCAAGTACATACGTGTGCCTCATGTTGCATGTCCATTAGCTTCACAGATGAAGATTTGATGTTAGGATCGAAACCTCATAATAGACCTTTATTTGTTTTAGGCTACATTCAAGAACAAAGAGTAGGTCGAATTCTCATCGACAATGGGTCTGCTGTCAACATCATGCCTAAGTCAACTATGACACAGATAGGCACCTCAATAAATGAACTCTCGAACAATAGATTGGTTATCCAAGACTTTAATCAAGGAGGTCAGTGGGCAATCGACATGATCCGTTTAGAGCTTATCATTGGAGAATTGAAAGCCAACACTTTGTTTCATATCATAGATTTCAAGACCACTTACAAGCTACTATTGGGTCGCCCTTGGATTCATGGAAATGGAGTAATATCTTCCACACTTCATCAGTGTTTCAAATTCTATCAAGACGACATCAAGAAGGTCGAAGCCAATACTAATCCATTCTCAGAGGCGGAGTCCCACTTCGCAGATGCAAAATTCTATATGCAGAATGATAAAGCAGGGGAGATCATGCCAACTGAGATTCGTTTGATTAAAAATCACAAGGCGGAGCACCAAAAGCATATGAAGAAAGGGCTGATTGAAGAGGTAGATGTTTGTGAAGTTCAGACAGATGAAACATCTACTAATTTTGCAAAAGCAAAGGCTTCAAAGGAAGAGATGCAGCCAAATGTTCTGATATTGCGCTACAACTCTTTATCTCGGCGTAGAAAGGGAGAATCACCATTCATAGAATGTTCAGAAAATTTGAAAGTTGGTGATGTGGAGATCCTAAAAGAAAGCTTCATCACACCTCTCACAACAATTACCAAACAGGAGATTCAAATTTCAAAGGCCAATCATACAAAGATGGCTTTGCTCGAAAGACGAACGAAGGATGGGTTTGACCCTAATGCATACAAACTCCTAGAAAAGGTAGGCTATGATTTCATAACTCATACCGAGTTTGAAAGTTTGAACATTTTTGGAAAAAGGTCAGAGCTTTCTCCAACACAAAAGAATCTCCAGAAAGAGGGTTATTCCATACCCACCTCAAGAGCCGGGCTAGTATACAACCCACCAAATCCAATTCGCATCATCAGAAAAGGAAAAGAAAAAGAAAAAGTTGCAAATGCGCACCATATAACGGCAGAAGAGGTTGGTGACTCAGAAAAAGAGAAGAAAAGTGATAGTCAGAGAACGTTTGTCTTTAATCGCATTGAAGCTCCAAGTACTCGTCCTTCAGTTCACCAGCGGCTCAATGAAAAGAAATAGTCAAGCTCATAATTCTACTCCCACTTGACTTTCAGTGTTTCAAAGGTTGAGTATGTCTACATTGCAAAAGATAGATCAACCTTCATGATCCATTTTCGACTGCCTTGAGACAACAAGTAACTAGTGCAAGGGAAAGTTGAAAACTCTAGAAATAGAACAATCTGATGAGATGAATGACGACAATGGATTTTGCAGTACTGTTCCTTCATGAATGAAGAGAAAGCCTTCTATTCTCATAAATATGGAGGGTTCTCTAAAAGTAAAGCGATAGTTAGTCATTTTAACTAATCCCGTTGAGGCAAACCAAGAGCAAGAAGAAGAACAGACCACCTGTTGTCATATCACTGTTGGAGAAATGTCAGACAATGAAATGTCTGAAGAAGTTGAAGAAGCGACAGCCTCACTAGAAGATGGCAGTCAATCAACAATTGATGAGCTCAAAGAGGTAAACCTTGGTACAACAAAAGAACCATGACCAACCTTTAAAAGTGCGCCACTTAATGATAAATAAGAAGATGAATATTTAAGCTTGCTTACTACATACAAGGATGTCTTCACTTGGTCATACAAAGAGATGCCACGACTCAATCCTAAGATAGCAGTCCACCATCTTGTAATTAAATAAGGATATCGACCAATCAAGCAATCCCAAAGACATTTTCGGCAAGAGTTTGTCCCACAAATTGAAGTTGAAGTCAATAAATTGATTGATGCAAGGTTCATTCGAGAAGTTAAGTATCCAACATGGATAGCGAACATTGTTCCAGTTAAAAAGAAGAATGGATAATTTCGCGTATGTGTCGACTTTGGCGATTTGAATAATGCATGTCCCAAAGACGATTTTCCATTGCCCATCATAGAGCTCATGGTCAATGCTACCATGAGACATGAAGCTTTATCTTTCATGGATGGATCATCAGGATATAATCAAATTCAGATGGCCCTTGACAATGAAGAAATGACAGCATTCAGAACTCCAAAAGGAATATACTGTTATAAGGTGATGCCCTTCAGATTAAAGAATGCTGGAGTAACTTACCAGCATGCCATGCAGAAGATCTTCGATGACATGCTCCATAAACGTGTTAAATGTTATGTTCATGATCTCGTGGTCAAGTCTAAAAAGCGAAGAGATCATCTGCAAGATCTAAAAACGATTTTTCATTGTTTGAGAAAGTACCAGTTGAAGACGAATCCTCTTAAATGTGCCTTCGGTGTGACATCAGGAAAATTTCTTGGTTTCGTAGTGAGGCATCAAGGGATCAAAATCGACCAATCCAAGATCGATGCCATTCAAAAAATGCCAGAGTCATGGAACTTGCGTGAGCTTAGAAGTCTCCAAGGACGTTTGGCTTATATCAGAAGGTTCATCTCCAATTTGGCAGGCCGATGCCAGCCATTTCAAAGATTAATGAGGAAGACACAACTTTTGAGTGGGATAAAGCATGTCAAAATGTTTTTGACAACATAAAGAAGTATTTGCTCAACCCTCCTGTTTTAAGTGCCCCCATAGCAAGAAAACCGTTGATATTGTATATTGCTGCACAAGAAAGGTCGCTTGGAGCATTACTCGCACAAGAAAGTGAGAAGGGTAAAGAATGTGCCCTCTACTATCTAAGTAGAACTTTGAATGGGGAAAAACCAAATTATTCACCAATTGAAAAGATGTGTCTTTCGCTTTTCTTTACCATTGACAAACTGAGACATTATATGCAAGCTTTCGCAGTGTACTTGGTGGCAAAAGCTGATCTGATTAAATATGTTCTATCTAGGCCCATTATCTTGAGGTGGTTGGCTAAGTAGGCGATCTTACTTTAACAATATGATATTGTTTACGTGCCGCAAAAGGTGGTGAAAGGGCAAGCCTTGGTAGATTTTATGGCAGACCATCCAGTACCGTCAGATTGGAAGTTGTCTGAAGAATTGCCTGACGAAAAGATCTTCTACATTGTAATTGATGAACCTTGGACTATGTATTTTGATGGTGCAACTTGAAGGAATTGTGCAGGGGCAGGTGTAGTATTCATCTCGCCTGAAAAACATATGTTGCCATACAGCTTCACATTTGGAGAAGTATGTTTGAATAATTTTGACGAATATCAAGCACTCATTATTGGTCTTCAAATAGCCATAGAAATCGGTGTGACATATATTGAAATTTATGGAGATTCAAAATTGGTAGTGAATCAATTATTGCTCCAATACGAGGTAAAACGTGAAGACCTGATACCCTACTTCAAATATGCTAGGCAACTATTAGAAAACTTCAAGTGTGTGACGATAGAGCATGTCTTGAGATCTGAAAATACAAAGGTAGATGCTTTGGAAAATCTAGCTACAGCTCTGAAGTTTTAAACATCCCACTTTGTCAAAGATGGATCGTACCACCAATTAAAAATGAAAGTCAAGAAACAAATGCAATATCTGCCTATGTAATTGAAGAAAAAGATTGGCAATAACCGATTACAGACTATCTACATCATGGAAAGCTTCCTGTCGATATGCGACATAAGACTGAGATATGAAGATGAGCATCTCGATTCATTTTCTACAAAGATACTCTATATCTCGTTACTATGAAGGTCTTTTTCTTCGATGCTTGGGGAAAGAAAAATCAACACAAGCATTAGAGGAAGCTCATTTAGGCATATGTGGAGCTCATCAATCCGGGCCAAAGCTTCACTTTAGAATGGGCTACTACTGGCCTATGATGGTTCAAGACTCAATGCAATATGCAAAGAGTGTGAAGCTTGTCAATTTCAAGACAATTTCATACATCAGTCTCCAGAACCACTTCATCCAGCTGTAACCTCATGGCCATTTGAAGCTTGGGAACTTGACCTTGTCGACCCTATAACACCTAAATCATCAGCAGGACACTCATATATTCTTGCAGGGACAGATTATTTCTCAAGATGGGCAGAAGTTGTTGCGTTAAAAGAAGCAAAGAAAGAAAACGTAGCAGATTTTGTTCATAACCATCTCATTTATCAATATGGCATCCCCTATCGCATTGTAACAGATAATGGGGGACAATTTTCTAACAGTTTAATGGACAAGTATGTGAAAAATTTGGCTTCAGGCAATATAATTCATCCATGTACAACGCCGCAACAAATGGCTTAGCTGAAGCATTTAATAAGATATTGTGCAACTTGTTGAAAAATATAGTCTCCAAGTCGAAAAGAGATTGGCAAGAAAGAATTGGTGAGACATTATGGGCATACCGAACCACCTATCGTACTCCAATAGGAGCTACACCATATTCTCTTGTCTACTGAGTGGAGGCTGTTCTCCTTTTAGAAAGAGAAATTCCATCGTAGCGAATGGCAGTTCAAGAAGGGCTAACTGTCGAAGACAATGCTATGTTACGTCTGCAAGAGTTAGAAGCATTAGATGAGAAGCGACTAGATGCTCAACAAGCATTAGAATGCTATCAAGCATGCATGTCTAAAGCTTTCAACAAAAAGGTACGACCTTGCTCATTTCAAGTCAAGGAGCTCGTGCTTGCAGTTCGAAGACCTATTATAACAAGTCGACATACAGGGCACAAGTTTACACCTAAATGGGACGAACCCTATGTTGTGAAAGAAGTCTACACGAATGGAGCATACAAGATAGTTGATAAAGATGGACTCCAAATTGGCCCAATCAACGAAAAGTTTTTCAAGAAATATTATGCTTAAAATGTAAAGCTCCTTATCGTAAGAGCCTAAACTGCATGATACTCTTGGCCCGCATGAGTTAAAAAGGTGAACGACCCCATAAAAAAAATGTACATTGAACTACGATATGACTTGATCCCTTTTGTTGAAAGGTACGTAGGCAACTTAAAGGAAACTTTAAGTTCAGTCCATAAATAAATAAAAAAAATCATCATCCCATGTTATGAACAAAAAAAATCCATTCATAAAAAAAAAAAATTCTTTCATTATGGAAAACAAGTTTGACAATGGAGAATAAGTTCAATCCACTTGTAGTTCTACAGTCATTACATGAAATAACGATAAAAAAAAAAATGAAGCTAGATCATGGCATCCACTTGTAGTTCTACAGTTCTTGTTGTGCATCCTCCAACATTCTCCGAAGCATCTCCAAGGTATTGGCATCTACATTAGTGAGAATAGGGGTATTTTCAATGTTACTCATAGTTTCTTGCACTGCGGACACTTCAAGTTTGTATTGATTCAAGCATCCTTCCTTATCGACAGTCAACTTGGAAATTTCACCTCGCTTAGCTTTCAGAGCTTTAAGCTTGGCTTCATATTCTTCTTCTTCTCGCAGTGTTTATTGATGTTGTTGTAGAAGCGCATCCATCTCTGCAAGTGCATAACTCTCATCTCCTCGTATCTTCTCCAAACTAAATCTAGCTTCTTGCAATTGATGATTCTTACTTGCTGAGGTAAGTTGGGAAGTCAAGGACAACTGTAATTTGTTATACTTTTCCACCTTATGGAAATACTCACCTACAGCTTTTTGAAGAGAAGAAATGTTAGTTACACAAGTCTCTGAAATCCCTTGGAAAATTTTGTTTGTCTCTTGTTTAAGACAAGGTATTTTGTCAAAAGAGGTGCATATGATATTTTTATGTATGCTATCCCACATGGCCAGTGCAGTCTCTCGCCAAATATTCAAAATCACACTGTCAGCACAATAATTAGAAATCTCAGAAGCAGCATCATGTGTCGTTGTCCTCACTTGTCTAGAAACCTCACTAGTTGCAGGAGGACAAGACGAAATCACCACTTTGTCCATTGGAGCCTTGAAAATTTTAACAGTGCAACTGCAGAATCAAATATATATGGACTCATCATATATATATATATATATATATGAAGAGCTGTTGCAAAAATATTTAAAGAAAAAAAAAGATCAGATTTTAACCAAGAGAGTAGGAAGAGCAGGAAATTGTGAAGCGCTTCCAACCCCATCAAAAAAATCACGTCACAAACTGATAGTTTATTGGATTTCTTCGGTCTCTTCCAATGATGATGGCTATTACTGCTACGACTATCATTTATTACTGCTACGACTATCCTCATTATCTCTAGGGACGAATTCGCTAGGTTCAAACATGCGAATCCTCTTACCTCCATTGTTGTCGCCAACCTTTTTAGGGAACTTAGGCTTAGAGGGAAGATGGGAAGCGCTAGCCCCTAATTTTTGTATGCCCTCCTCAAGATAGTTTCCATTTTGGCTGACCACCAGCTGTGATAACGCTGTGTAACCTGGGTGTTCGTAGCAAGTGCAAGAAGATATACTTGGGACAATGTTCCTCCTTGAGTACATATCATCCAAAGTGTAACACATTGTCTAAATTAGCTTCAGGAGTTTTCTGGCCCAATTCATGCAGTATGTCTTGACAAAATCCAAATTGTCAACTAAATCAACTAGGATTATACGCTTCAATAACCATCGAAGAGACCGACCGTGAAGGTAAAAAGCATGATCGAATACTCACAAAGAACGAAGAAGACCAAAACAACAATTTCTCATCATCTTTCAAAAGTTCGCCCCTATTTCTAGCTTGGAGACTCGCATACCATGAAACATACTTACCCTTGTGAATGTGCACGCTAGCTTTAAAATCATTAAAGTACTTAGCCCCGCCTTCGCCAGAAAACTCGACCATCATCGACCCCCTAACAGCTATTGGGACTTTGTAATGTGTATTAAAATAATGAGCAAGCCAAGCATGAACATAATGTAGAGGAAAGCATGCATTTGAAAATCCAGCAGAAGGGGATGCATCTTGAATATGGGAAACCTGTTTGTTGGGAAATACAAATGCACATAACCAACAAGGTAAGAAAGCAGCCAGGTGTGTCTTATCTTGCAAGTCAGCTTCTACAACCAACTCACAGAATAAATCCATTTCTTTCTTGGAACAGTCGTGCCATTTGATGGGAATCCCATCTGGGTTATAGGTCAAACGAGGATGAGAAGTTTTCTTGGCCTTTCGAGGAGGAGGCTTTGCATGCTTCCAATCTCCTTTAAACCAAAAAGAAATCCACGAACTGATAGGGATATAGAGTGATCAATTTATTGAGATGCAATATGATAATACGCAGCAAAAAAATACTCACAACTTTTTGGACAGTCTTCATCTTCTCGATCAGAGAACGCTAATAACTCTTTGCAACAAGGAACAACTTCATCATAAAACCTGCCTTTAATGGAAAGCCCCCCTAATCTCCACATGTCCCATAGAGAGATAGACAATTCCCCAGACAACGTATGAAGGGTATTTGTTGAAGGACACCACGCTTCACAAAAAACACAAACTATATCGTTGTTGCGATCATAGGTGTATAGAGAAGCTATCACAACATCGAACAAACGAGCATTCTTAAGTGGCATCTCATTTTGAGAAACTACGACCTCTAACCATTCTCAATAATGAGATATATAGAAGAATTCTCCATGGATCTTTAAAGAAGAGCCCCAACGAACATTTTCGTCTTCAATAATTTGACGGCCTAACGTTGATTCTGGATTCTCGCTCGGCACTTTATTATGTATTGAAGACTTTAAAAACCACGCTTTCAATGAGGAATCGTGACTCAAGGGCCTCTCCTTAGACCATTTGGATAAAAAGATGGAATTGTCTAAGAGTGGTCACGATTCCCTAAAATTTCCATATATCGGCTCTCCTACCGGAAGAATGACTTTGCTATCAAGAGGCTGATCACTATCCTTCAAGATGACTAAGTAGTTTTTCTTTGGATCAGAATGTTCTGTAAAATACACCATATTGAAAAAGGATTCCTGTACAATTTTTTTTTTCGAGATAAATCTCCTTAAAAAAATTAATGAAAAGGGAATACAAATTATAAAAAAAAGGTGATCACCATGCTACTCAAGTCACTCAATAAATTAGGTGACTGGTTTAGCAGGAGTGACATCGCTATAAGTGAAGGTGACCACTGCTGTAGGTGACTCAGGCCACCCAATAAATCAGATGTCTGGTCTAGCAGGAGTGACGTCATTGTGGGAGAGGCCGGTGACCACCGCTGCATGCTACTCAGGTCACCCAATAAATTAGGTGTCTGGTCTAGCAGGAGTGAAATCACTGTAAGTGAAGGTGACCACCGCTGCAGGCTACTCAGGCCACCCAATAAATTTAGGTGCCTAGTCTAGTAGGAGTGACATCGCTATAAGTGAAGGTGACCACTGTGCAGGCTACTCAGGCCACCCAATAAATCAAGTGAGTGACATCATTGTAAATGAAGGTGACCACGCTGCAGGCTACTTAGGCCACCTAATAAATTAGGTGTCTGGTCTAGCAGGAGTGACATCACAGGCTACTCAAGTCACCCAATAAATTAGGTGTTGGTCTAGTAAGAGTGACATCACTGTAAGTGGAGAATGGTTGCATCATTGAACAAGGGACATCTTAACAACAAATCAAGAGCAATAATAACAAGATATATACATATTCAATCGAAAAGGGAACAAAGCATGAGAATAGTGGCAAACAAAAAAAATCTATGATGCAATAGAAGTAATTCATTACACATATTCAGCAGGGGGCATTGCTAAAAAAAAGTGGTGAATATGTATGTACCTTTTAGATGGAAAATAAAGATCAATTGTGTATTGGAAGTAGGGATAAGATAAAATTATTCCCTAAAGTCGAAAAAGAAGGTGATTAGCAAAGATATCAAAAAAAAAAAAAAAGCAAAAAAAGAAAACGTTAAAAAAAAATCGAAGTGACAGAAACCTACCACACTTGCATATAAAGAAACACACTTGTGTGTGATCTAGGCCACCGATGAAAAGAAAAAAAAAAGATTTCCAGACGACAGAGATAACAAACACACATACATTATTATATTTCATGTGTTTGTGAACTTTAGAGGTGGCGGCAACATACACATATGTGTGGAGAGTCTGAAGCAAAATATATAATAATAATAATAATAATAATAATAATAATTATTATTATTATTATTATGTGGGTAGGAAACTCATAAGTACGTGTCTAGAGGTGCAAAACTTAAGAAAAAAAAGGGTGGTTTGTGATAGCACATATGCATGAACTAAAAAAAAAAGAAAGTTTGTGACAACACATATGCACGAACTAAAAAAAAAAAGGTAGTTTGTGATCGCTGTTGGATGCATTGCAAGAAAAGAGTTTCTAATTAAAGTTAATTTTTACTTATCGGTGGCACAAGTGAGGTGGAACGAAGGAAGATTATTGCTCGAACTCAAGACCTACACAAAGAAGAAAGACATATGAACATTTCAAGTCAAAAAAAAAAAAAAAAAAGAGAGATTGAGGATTAGGGCACCACATACAAGCTTGTTGTGGAATGACCTTATGTCTTGGCCTAAGCAATCTCTACAATTTATAAAGGGATTAGGGCACCACATATAAGGACAATTTGGATTTTGGAAAAAAAAATTGGCCTAATTAAATAAAATTGGCAAGCCAAATCTCCTACAATTGTTATTAAGGAAAAAAAAAATCTACCTCCGAATGAGGAAGAAATTTTTGGCTTAATTGGTAAGCCAAATCTAGAGGTCTCCTACAATTTTTGTTACTCCAAATTTGTGTCTAAATTAGAGGAAAATCTTGGCCAAATACAAAAATAATTCTTTTTTTGGGCTAAAATCAAATATTTGGATTATTAAACAAAAATGTTGGATGTCAAAATTTTGGCAAATTTTCTCAAATCAAAATTTGGGTATACTTGAAATTTTCTCCAAATCAAAATTAAATCTCAAATTCAAATTTCATTCCAAATTCAAGCCAAGATCCATATAATTTTTGCAAAATTACTCAAATCAAAATTTGGGCATACTCCAAATTTTCTCCCAAATCAAAATTTGAATAAGTCTCAAATTCAAATTAGATTCCAAATTCAAGCCAAGATCCATATAATTTTGGCAAAATTTCTCTCAAATCAAAATTTGGGTATACTTAAAAATTTCTCCCAAATAAAAATTTGAGTATGTCTCAAATCCAAATTTCATTCCAAATTCAAGCCAAAATCCATAAAATTTTGGCAAAATTTCTCAAATCAAAATTTAGGCATACCTCAAATTTTCTCCCAAATCAAAGTTTGAGTAAGTCTCAATTTCAAATTCCATTCCAAATTCAAGATAAGATCAATATAATCTTGGCAAAAAAAAAAAAAAAAAAATCTCAAATCCAAAATTTGGGCATATTTTAAAATTTCTTTCAAATCAAAATTTGAGTAAGTCTCAAATTCAAAGGTCATTCCAAATTCAAGACAAAATCCATAGTCAAAATTTGAGTAAGATACAAATTCAAATTCCATTCCAAATTAAAGCCAAGATCCAAATAGAATCTAAATTTTATTCAAAATTTTGGCATAATTTCTTACTTCAAAATTTGGGCATACTCTAATTTTTCTCCCAAATCAAAATTTGAATAAGATTCAAATTCAAATTTCATTCCAAATTCAAGCCAAAATTCAGGGACATCCTAAATTTCATCCAAAGAAGTCAAAATCATCCTATATTTTGATCCCAAATTATCTTTTTCGAGATTCATCTACCACATACTTGTGCATAAATCTCGAAAGGGAGCATTTGTTAAATGAGAAATTTCGGCCAATCACAAATTGCCAATTACAAATTTACAGGTATCCTAAAATTAAATTAAAAGACATGAAAAATTGGCAAGTCAAATAATGCCACATGTCTAGTTTTGATCCATTGGATGACTTAAGCTAGTCCAATCAAATTATGCCATGTGGCAGTTGGACCCGAAGCTAATTTAGCTCGAGATCACTAAAAATGGATTGGGCCAAATTTAAATAATCCAAGTCTATTAAAAAAAAAAGATTGGATTAAGCCCAAATAAACCCAAACCCAAAAGTTGGGCCCAAAGTCAACCAAGCCCAAGCCCATACAAGGTCCATCAAACTCTATAAATAGAGAAGACCACCTACCATTTGAAGACATTCAGAGGAGTCAGAATCCAGAGCATTCAGCCAAAGAGTTCAGAGTCTTCAAGAGTCAGAATTCAGAAGCTTCAAGTTCAGTCAAAGAATCTAGAGAATTTAGAAGATCTAAGATTCAGAATTCAGAAGATTCAACAATTGGAATGCTTCAACAAGTTGATCGTCTCTTCACTAACTACAAGTTGAAGATTCAATCTCCCTTCATCTGAGAACAAGCTTGCCAGCCCTCAGATCAAAGTCTACATTCCGAGAGAAAGCATCAGAGGATTATATATTAGAGATTGTAACACTACTTCAAATTCAATAAAATCAAGTTCATTCCACGAATTAAATTTCTCCGAAAATCATGTGTGAACAATTATAAATTCAATTTAATTCATACTATTTTGGTTACATGTGCAATGCACGTTGTAAAAAACTAATATATAATGTAACGACCTGACTTCTTAAACTGAAATTATGAGAGTCGCTACTACATGCATACAAAACAAGGACTTTTGAAAGTAAAGCACAAGCTCAAGAAAACCAAAACATTTCAATATTATAAAATTGATTGAAATTCAAGATACTTTGAATTCAGGATCCCAATAAAACATTTATTTATAAAACTTAATGAATAAAAAGCATTTAAATAATTACAAATAAATGAATAAATAATCAATCCATAAAACATGAAACTAGAAATTTTATAAGTTCCTAAGGAACTCTGGTCGAAAAGAAAGGTAGCATGGGTGAGTATAAAAATAATCAGTAAGTAGCCCCACTTGAGAGGTTGAAGCTGCAAACACTTAAAACATTCATGATATTGAGAACATGTGTGGTTCTGACTAACTTATGCATTCATGATATTGAAAACATGTGCGACCCTCTAGTGGTACTAAGCTTGTCCCAACACAGTACCTCATGAAAAGGTGTTCTCATCTAATTACCAACTATGGTTCCTATGTGGGTCAGTCGTGTAAGGCCAAGTGCTACTAGAAGTTAGTTGGCGACCCTTTAGTGGTACAAGTCTATCCAAACACAATACCTCATGAAAACATTCTGAGTAAACATAAGGGTTGCTAACCCAAAGCTGTAACGACCGACACTTTCATGTATTAATTAAAGTTTTAATTTTGAGATTTAAATTAATGGTAAGGCCAATTTCATGTATAAAGTTGTGCATTGAAATTGAATTTTGGCACTTGCATAATTGAAATTGGAGAATTGGAGGGTAAATTGGGAATAAAGAGGGGAAAAAGATATTTAATTGATGTTTGGGGCATTTTTGTGATTTGGATGAGTTTAAGCCCAAGCTAAGCCCATGTAGAAGCTAAGCCCTAATTCTCCTCTTTATTATTTTAAATGCACGCTGCCCTAGGTGAGTTTGAAGCCAAGCCAAGCCGTTATCTCCTCATTCTCCTTCTTTTTCTTCCCCTTGTGTGTTCGACAGCCATTGAAGCAAGAAGAAATTTTTTTTTCCAGCAGCTCTTCACTGCCACATTGTCGCTCACTGTGAACCACCCCGAACCAACGTCTTGCCACCGTGCACAGCCGCTGCAGACCGCTGCATACCGAACTCCACGAACTGCGCCGTGCACAACCGCCTTTGACCCTATCTGCCGCAGATCGAACGCCACGAACCGCCGACCACCACGCAGCCTCGCCACACCTCAGATCGCCCAAACGCCGCCGCAACCCGCTCCCTGAGTACCGCCACTGCTGCAGTCTCGTGTACCGACGGGATTGCTATGCCTTTGGGCTATTTTCTGGCTATTTTCGACACTGTACAGCCCCGATTCGGCTCCGTTTTCACGTGGGTAAGCTTATTCATGTTGTATCCTTATGGTTTTCATATTAGAATTTTGGTTTTGGGTATTGTTTTGGTAATTTGAGGGTTGACCCATTAATTTTCGGGCTCTATTTTAGAATACCCATCGTATGTGGAGGTCGACTCGACGAAACTGAATCAAATCGTCCTCTATTCGGTAAAGCTTGGTTCTGTTTTGGAGAAAGAACAGAGGTAAAATTCCCATTCTAAAATCTAGCAAATCCTTGAGTATATGTTAGGCTTCAATTCTAAGATATGGGTTGTTTGGCTTTTCTCTAAGTGTCATAGGGAGTTTTAGGTGAACTAAATTTAGTTGGTGGGAGAAACTTTGGGATTTAATTACGAATTTTAGGAATTGTTTCTAACCTTAGGGATGGTTTGAATTAGGCTCCAAATTGTTTGACTGAGGTTCAAGGCGGTGGAATTTTGGTGAGCATTTGGGTGATTTATAAAGTTATGTAGAAAATATTGGAGACACAACCCAAGAATAATGATGAAAGGCTCAACCTAGCCGTTCTGTAGGAGAGACTCTGAATAAATACACATAGTCCATATGCGTGTAAAGCAAGTATTGGAAAGAAAAGACAATACAGTTGTAAAAAGATTACCCAAAAATAATACTAAAGAAAGGGAAAAAAACTGAGAAAGAGAGAGTTAGTTTATCATCCCCCCTCAAGCTGAATTAGAGGATTCTAAACAGTGAGCTTGGTTCTGAGACTACAAAAACGCTGAGACGGCAATGACTTAGTGAATATGTCGGCAAGCTGATCTTCAGAGGGAACAAACAGAACTAGAAGCTATTTTCGAGCTACTCGTTCTAGTATAAAATGATGATCGATCTCTATATATTTTGTTCTATTGTGTAAAACTAGATTCACGGCTAAAAAGGTTGCGCTAATATTGTCACACAGTAGTAATGGAGTAGTCGGCATGTGAATCCCTATTTCAGACATAACATATTGGACCCATATAATTTCAGCAGTAGCATTAGACATACCTCGATATTCAGACTCAGCGCTAGAGCGAGAAACCACTTTCTGTTTGGATGAAGACCCTGAGATTAGATTGCCACCAAGAAAAAGGAAAAACCCACTAGTACTGCATCTATCATCTGGATAATTGGCCCAATCAGCATCAGAATAACATGTCAAAGACTGAGATGCTGAACGGGTATAAGTGAGACCAAGAGAAATAGTAGCCTTAAGATACCTCAATATCCGTTTAACAACCTGCCAATGAGTACTAGTTGGAGAATGTAAAAACTGACAAACTTTATTCATTGCAAAACTCAAGTTGGGACGGGTAAGAGTACAATACTGTAAAGCACCAACGATACTGCGATATAAAAATTGATCAGGAAGTGATTCGCCATCATGTAGAGATAAGACAGAGCCAGTCATCATTGGAGTGCAAATAGGTTTGGAATCAAGCATGTTTGCACGACCAAGTAAATCCATGATATATTTGCTCTGTGAGAAATATACAGAGTCCTTATCTCGTTTTATCTCTATGCCCAAAAAAATATGACAAACCACCCAAGTCTTTCAACGAGAACAAACCATTCAGAGATGAAATAAAGTGCCGAATGAAACCAAGATTATTTCCAGTAACTAAAATATCATCCACATAAACCAGAACTATCACCATCGTACCATTATGATTATAAATAAACATGGAGGAATCAAATTTAGATGCTATAAAACCCCACTCAATCAGACATGTACTAAGTTTTGTGAACCATGCTCTCGGACTTTGTTTCAAACCATAGAGGGCCTTTTTTAACTTGCAAACATGAGATGGGTGATGAGTATCCACAAAACCAGGCGGTTGTACCATATAAACATCCTCAACTTGATCACCATTGAGGAAGGCATTATGAACATCAAGCTGTTTAATGGGCCACTCATTTTGAACAACAAGACTTATAATAATCCTAATCGTTGTCGGCTTAATAACTGGACTAAACGTCTCAAAGTAATCAATACCGTATGCTTGATCAAAACCACGAGCCACTAGTCTTGCTTTATAACGTTCAATTTCACCATTGGGTTTAAGTTTTAGCTTGTATACCCATTTACAACCTATAATTTTATATGTCGGATTAGGTGGAACAAGAACCCAAGTATTGTTCTGTGTTAAGGCCGCATATTCTGTATCCATAGCATTTTTCCACTCAGCACACCGTATTGCAGCTTTATAATTAGAAGGTTCAACAGCGGGAAAGGTGGAAGATGGGTGTTTTGATAACCAAAGTCGAGGCTTAACAATACCATCCTTGGCTCGGGTGATCATAGGATGGAGATTGGTAGGTGGTAACATAGGTTGATGGATTGGTTGGGGAGTCAAATTAGAGGACAATGGGCTGGACTGGGAGCTAGTTGGATAAAAAACATAATTAGTGGTTGATGGACTGGGCTGGGTGGATGCGGATGAGGAAGAATGAGACAAGGGATGGGTTAGAACCGGGGCTGAATTGGGGGCGGTGGGCTGGGTTGGTCAGTGGTCATGATCTTCGGTGGAGCCCAGACAAAGTGGTCAATAGGAGCAGCTGAATTTTGAAGAACATAAGAAAAACCAGGGGAAAAGGATTAGAAGAGACAACTGAAGAAGGAGGAGAAGAATCAGTAGGAATGGAAGCATAAGGGGAAATAGGAAAAGGCAATAAAGAAAAAGACTGATAAGGATGATAGCTCTTAACCGAAGAGATTAAAGGGGATGACAAAGAGGAGGGAAACAAACTCTCATTAAAAACCACATGACGTGAAATATAAATGCGATCAGAAGATGGTTCAAGACATAAATAACCTTTGTGATTCATACTATAGCCTAAAAAAATGCATTGGGTTGACTGAAAGAGAAGTTTATGTTTATTGTAAGGATGAAGAAAAGGAAAAGACGCACACCCAAAGGCCCTAAGCAAATGATAATCAGGAAGTTTATGATATAACACTTGATAAGGTGACTTGGACTGTAAAACAGATGTAGGAAGACGATTGATGAGATGGACAACAGTTTGAAAAGCATAACTCCAAAAAGATAAAGGCAAATGTGAATGTGCTAACAGAGAGAGATTGACCTCCACGACATGTCGATTTTTACGCTCAACACGACCATTTTGTTGAGGTGTATATGGACAAGATACACAATGAACAATCCTATGAGAGGTTAAGAAGGAAGAGACAAGTTGAAACTCCCCACCCTAATCGGTTTGGAGACATCTAATTTTACTATCAAATTGAGTTTAAACATACTTTTTGAAATGAAGAAAACAAGTGAGTGTCTCATCTTTGGATTTAAGTAAGTAAAGCCAAGAATATCGTGAATAATCATCCACAAAGAGCAAAAAAAAGTGTGATCCATTAATAGAAGTTTGAGGGGAAGGACCCCATACATCTGAATGAACAAGTTGAAAAGGTTCAATAGACCTTGACTCGGACAACGAAAAAGGTAAACGATGGCTCTTGGCCATTTGACAAAATGTACAAAAATCAGAAACATTTAAACTAGACCGAGGGCCATTACAAAAACTCAAAACTTGCTGTACAACGGAGGCAACAGGATGGCCGAGACGAAGATGCCAATTTGGAGGGGAATTTGCTGTAGACAAAAAAACAGCAACCCTAGAAGATTTGGACTGAGAGCTAAACTAAGGTGAAGAAGAAAGTTTGTATAAACCATCCTCAAGCTTGCCCTGAAGAAGCACTTTCTTGGATTGAAGATCCTTCACGAGAAAAAAAGAAGAATAAAACTCAACAAAAGCTTGATTGTCATGACATAAACGAGCAATACTAACAAGTTTGTTTGAAATAGCGGGAGTGTGTAAAACATTATGAAGGACAAGGGGTTGGAAAAAAAAGAGAGAGACATAGACCAAATGTGAGAAATAGGAATTTTCTTACCATTGCCCACTGTGACTCGTTCATCATTGAAGTAAGGAGTTGGATTGTGTAACATAGAAGCATCTGGAGTCATGTGATGAGTAGCACCGGAGTCCATGAACCAACTTTCATCGGGATGGTATGATTCATAAGGGAAAATGGGTGGTGCATCAGTAGAGACAGAGGGGGAGGGCTGGATACTAGATAAATGGGCTTGGGTAGATAAAGGTTGATAAGCTAAGTTGGTATGATGGTAACAAACAAGAGCCGAGTGGCCATGTTTACCACAAATTTGACATTGTACCCTTGGAGTGTTCTGTTTTGTAGGCCATTTTTGGGGTGAGGGTTGGACATTTGGTTTGCCAAGAACTCCAGGAGAGGAATTTTGAACAGGAAAAGGAATGGGTGAGGGAAATTTGTTGTTGCTTGAAAAAGAAGATTTAGACTGAAACCTTCTACCACGTGACTGCATAGACAAATGTGAAAGGTGTGCTTGGGCCAAATTCAATTGTTCAACACTTGATTGTTTCTCTAAGCGAGCTTCATAGGATAAGAGAAGAGACCGAACATCCTCTACGGTAGGAGAATCTGCTCTATTTTGGATTGAAGTAACAAAAGCATTGTATTCAACTCCTAATCCATCCAAAATGTATCCTAAGTGATCCCTATATGATATGGGTTCTCCAATGGTAGCAAACTGATCAACTATTTCTTTAATTTGAGAGAGATATTGATGAACTGATTGACTATCTTTTCTAATCTTTTGTAATTTTTCTTTTAATCCCATAATATGTGCTGTGGTTTTCGAATCATAAACTCTTCTTAAAGAACCCTAAATCTCATGAGCAGTTTGTAATGTTACTATTTCACCCATCTTCTTTTCAGATAGAGAAGAATATATCCAACACATCAAAACACGATTTAATTTTTGCCAATAGGTAAAGTCAGAGTTCACCTGCGTTTGCTGTGGATCGAGAAATTGTGGAGGACAGGGTACGGTTCCCTCAATAAATCCTTCAAGACCATTTGCAATAACGGCGTTGAGAAGCTGGTTCTTCCACAAGAGATAGTTGTTGTCGGAGAGCTTAACCGTTAGAAGCTGACGGAGGGTTGGAAATAGAGGTAACTGGGGGTAGGGATTATATGCTGGAAAAGGATGTTGGAGATGATTTTGGGTGGGGTATGGCATAGGAAAAGCCTGACCAGGGTAAAAGGGTGGAGGAGAATTAATGGACCCATGGGGTGGTTGATTTTGAGGCAGAGGAGTATGAGGTTGGGGTGGTTAATTCTAGGTTGGATAAGGTTGATGATGCTGGCTGAAAGGTTGGTCGAATATTGGATGTTGAGATTGTGTCAATGGAGGGTGAGGGAAAAACGTAGACTGAGGAATTGTGGGTAAATGAGCAAATGTATTTGGCCGGTGAAAGGGAGTAGTAATCGGAGTTGTAATAGGGGTAGTCGGAGTGCGTGGGTTAAGATTTTGAGAGCTTACTGGCGGGTTCTTTGAAGAAGATGACCTTGCTTCAATTGCCATTAGGAAGAACGGCCGAAGAGCCTTGGCTCTGATACCATAAAGTTCTTTAGAAAATATTGGAGACACAACCCAAGAATAATGATGAAAAGCTCAACCTAGCCGTTCTGTAGGAGAGACTCTGAATAAATACAAATAGTCCATATGCGTGTAAAGCAAGTATTAGAGAGAAAAGACAATACAACTGTAAAAAGATTACCCAAAAACAATACTAAAGAAAGGGAAAAAATCGAGAAAGAGAGAGTCAGCTTATCAATTTGGATTCTTGAGCTTAGCCAAGGTAAGGGACTTTATGCCGGTATGCATAAATGCAAGTTAGGAACTGAATTGAAAAAAAAAATATTACCTTTGAAATGAAAAGATTTTATAAATGTTTTATTATGATTTTTGATGAATTTTAAAATGCTTTGTTACACATGAAAATGGATTTTCATTAATTGATTGCCAAATATTCTTGTGAATATGATGCATGAGTTATGGTTTATGATTCATGAGAATGTTGCTTTGTGTTGCATCATGGAATGAAAATTTTAAAATGCTTTGGGACCTCATGCATACATGTGAATTTTCATGATAAAATGATTTCGAAGGCTGTGACAATTACCCCTTAAAATTTAAGATGTACATCTAAATGAAAAGGAACCTGAAAATGTTAAATGAAAAGGAACTTGAAAAAGTTAAATGGAAAGAAACCTAAAAATATTAGATAAAAAGGAGATGTTAGGTTGGGTTAATTGTCCACATTAAGCCAAAGAGAAAAGTTAGAAGGGAAACGTTTCCACTATGAAAATGTTTTAGGTCCCACTAGAGGAAAAAGTTTTAAAAATCACTTTGTATGTGTTTGCATATCCTGAGCCCGATAGTGAGGTCACTTACTGAGTATTTTTAATACTCACCATTTTCAAAAATGTTTTTCTTTTCAGGTAAAGGCAAGGGCATCCTAGGCGAATGACAGGATAGTTGCTGGAAGAGGCCATGGGTGACCTATAGAGCTTAAATTCCGCAATTCTTATTCATTGTTAGCACTGTTGGAGTTGTTTCTTTTTAGTAGAAGTATTTTGAAAATCATCTAGATTCTTAAAATGTTTTAGTTTATTCTTATGCTTTAAAATAAAGGAATCCCGAGGTAAAGGTTTTTGATTGTTTTATAAAAGTTTAGTCCTTTTTGTGAGATCATTTAAGTTTTTTTTTTTTTTTTTTTTTTTATTTCATTAGCTTGCATGTAGTAACGCCCCTAGAAAGTCTAGTAGGAAAAGTTGGATCGTTACAAAAGCTGTACCAACTATGAGGCTTATGTGGGTCAGTCCTCTAAGGCAAAGCGCCACTAGAGGTTAGTTGGCGACCCTTTAGTAGAACTAAGCCTATCTCAGCATAGTATCTCATGAAAACATATATGACATGCAGGAAGAGGTAATTGTCACTAGCAATCTCATGAACTTAGGAATAAACATACATTTAACTGAGGCCCTCTAAACATGCTGGAAATCATAACATTCATCACCAGTCCATTCCATAACCAGACCCCTCTAAAACATGCTAAACATCAAAAGTCATTCTAAAATATGTTGGAATCCATGTTCAAGACCTTTAGGGAGATTCATGCAAATTGGCTACTTACCTTTTTGAGCCAACACAAGAATAATTAAAATTTTCTTCTCCTAGCAAAAATCACTTACACCACCTAAAAAAATTTGCAAAAGAACAATTAATTCTTGGCATCCCAAAAACCTTCGACATTCCTCCAACAATCCAACATTCAACCCAAAACTTGGTTCTTTTTAAAAAAAAAAAAGAAAATTACCCAAATGACCCAAAGGTCAGCCAACCTTGAGTCTTGAATAATCGATTCAAAACTACACAAAATATTCTAAAAAACGTAAGATTAAACTCTAGTATTTAACCAAGAATTTGCTTGAGTTTAGAATGAATTTTCTCCTTGATCCTTACCAAAAAATTAGTCTCCAACGCTTGCTGCAATAGTTCTGAACAAATTTGATTTTACCAAATTGAAGTCTCAAGTTCGCAGGCAATCTGCAATTAAGTAAAAGGATTCATAGGTTAATCTTAGATCTCAATTAAAATAGCCACAAAACCCAAAAGGGACTAAAACAACCTTTGGGGGTCTTACCGAGATCTGTCTTGCTGATAAACATGTGAGGGGAAAGAAACCCGTTGGAATACGCTGTTTCATGGCACCTGCTGTCTCTAGAGGGGCCGTGCGCAACACAGGTGTTGGCTATCAGAAAATCTGTGCAAAACGCTCCACACACACAAGGAAATTGCTGGGTGCCTTGCCATAATGGAGCGCTCAACGTTAGATCGAGAGCCACGCTGAAAAAATGGCTTAAAATGGTCGGAGAGGAGGCGAACGGTGTTCGAAGATCTGCGATTGAGCTGCAGTGGCGATTTGAGTTCAAGTGGCGGTGGGGCGGCGGTTTGATCTCGGAAGCTGGGTGGATTGGCATGAGGAAGAAGAAGAAGAAGGAGATGGATGGTGGGTGTGTGGGTAGAGATGTCCACAGAGCGGGGTGGGGTCGGGGAAAGACTTCTTCGTCCCTGGCCCCACCCCCCATTTCATTCCTTGTCCCCACAAAATTTTCCATTTAATTTCTAGGGGAACGAGGCAGGGATTCTCTTCTCGGATTTGGCGGGGATTGGGTTTCCCGCAGCGAATAATTCCCCGTTTATGATTTTTATTTTTTTTAAATTTGATTAAATAAAATATATATTTCTTTTTGAAAATATCTATCTAAATTGTTAATTCCTAATAAGAGATTTCTATTTAAGAGAAATTTTTTTAATTTCCTTAGAAAAACAAAATAATATTTAATAAAAGTTTGGATTTATGGTTTATTATATATATACAAATATATATATTAAAAAAGAAGAAGAAATCAGTGCAGAAATGGGGAATGAGGGGGGACAGGGTCGGGGATGGGGACGGAGAATGTATTCCCCATCCCCATCCTCGTTTAGCCAACGGGGAAAAATTCTTCCCCACTCCTTCTGTGACACCCTGCAACTTCAGGTACAATTAATTTCCATCTTTTGTTTGTAATTGTGGTGGACGTTTAAATTTTTTTTTTTTTGCTTGAGGTTGATTCGAGGAATATCGGAATTTAGTGGGTCAATTTAGGTAATTAAGTTTTTATAATTTTAGTGAAAGGATTTCAAGTTGGATCAAATTTCTTAATTTTGGAAACTCACCTCTACCCAAAGATTGGCCCTAAATCTTGTAGAGAATTTAGGTCCACAATTAGAAGATGGAAATTTAAATAGCCCGAAGTCTTTTATTTTATTTTATTTTATTTATTTTAAATAATGGGCTTTTTGGTTTAAGTGTAAACGAAGGATTTTATTTTTATTTTATCTTCTTTTTTCAAAACAACCCAAAAATCCCCAATTTCTCTTATTCTTTCCCCCTCTTTCACGACCATCTCCTTCTCCTTTCACCGTCGACAACCCTTCCCCTGGTGATTTTTCTTCTATTCGACAAGCAGTGGGTCGCAGCTATCCTTCCCGAGCTTCAATCACACCGATGAGGCTTCTTCCGGCGACTATTTCTTCTTCTCCCTCAAGTCTTGCAGCAACAGCACGAAATCCCTACGTTTTCATCCCTTTTGTTGAGGTTTTTCATATACCCTTGCCAAATAAACTTTAGTTTTGGATTACCCATACCCTAAGCACCTTTGATTTGTAATTTTATCTTGTTTGGACTCAAAAGAACCTACATTCGAAGCAATTTTCTGCAAAAAAATGGGAATTACGGCAGACCAACGTGAGTTCCTTCTTGTTTCACGAGGTTTGTCACTTACCCATGCCTAATCGACTTTAGTTTTGGATTACTCATTTGCGATTATAGCTTGTTTGGATTCCGAATAGTCTACATTCGAAGCCATTTACCTTTAAAAAACTGGATTTATAGCAGAGTTTCAGTCGGCTTGGCACTGTTGGGTAAGTTTTAACATGTTTTGGACTTTTCGCAAATCACTTTAAGTGTTATGGCTTAGGTCCTAACGTGTAGGAACCTTGCGTTGCAGTTTTAGGTTGATTCGAACACTCTCGAACATCAACCAACAGTAATTCGAGCTCGTTTGGATTAGTTCAGTAAGTTTCAACAAGTCTTTAAATCCTTCGAACTAAAATAAGATGCGTTAAATTAATTTCTAATTTGTGTAAACTTGCGTTCGTAGATTGGGTTTAATTTAGAGCATTCGAGTAAGGCTCAAAGTTCTCTTTAGGAATACCTTGGAATATCCTAGGAACGTTGTAAGTAGAATTCTACCGGTTGGGTTTGATTGTTGTTTGTTAGCATGTTGTGTGTTCTAATTGCTTACTTATGAATACTTTATTGCATTGAATTGTTCAGTGACTTTAAATGTGTTTAACATGCTACGATGAATTGGTAACCTCATGTCCTGATGTTCCCTTTGTGATAAACATCTTACCTTGTTGAGTTCGATTTAATGTAGTGATGCATCATGAGTTATTGACATTGGTTGCGAAAGTATGTATGGATGTTTGTGTAACTTTGGTATAATCATGAGCTAGAAGCATGATGCGTAGGATTTATGGATTCTAGTATGAATGAGTGAGGTTAGTGAACCTTGTATGGGATAAAAGAAAGTGAAGTGAGTACTAGTGTGCCTTGGGTGAAAATGGTCGAGGGGTAGTAGGTCACCGTTAAATCTAGAGAACCATCGAGGCCTTGGGTAAAAATGGTCAAGGGTTGATGTGGTTAAGTCATCGTTGCGCCTTGAGTAAAAATGGTCAAGGGGCGATGCACAGTTTTCCTTGGGTAAAAATGGTCAAGGGTCGAACGCTGAGCACCATAGAGAGTCGTTGATGCCCTGGCTAAAAATGGTCAAGGGTCGGCGTGTCTCGAAGGAATCAGTCTCAGGTAGCTTGTGAAGGCTAAATATGAGTGGTTTGAGTAACTCAGTGGAGTTTGAGTGAGCATGTTGAGCTTGGATAGTGAATCCATATGCCTGAAATAAGCATGGTACATTTGTGAATGTAACTCGTGAATTAAGCATGTTGTATGTGATGTTTGTGTGAGTTGCATGTCTAGCTTGTTATGGAAAGCATGATACTTGCAAGCATGTTGTCTTGTTTTGTATGCTGATTATGGCCCTTCAGATGTGAGCTACTTACCAGTACGTGTTATGTACTAACTCACTACCAGGTTTTGCAGGTGATGACGTATGCTACAACCCTGGATATGCTGAGGAGGAGGCATGAGAGAAGAAAGGCCATAGTTGGATGTTTACTTATAAAGTAGTCGTCTCGTTGAGTTTAGTGTAACCGAATTATAGTTATAGTTGTCTTGATGCTTATGGCTTTAGTACTGTTGTTCTTTGAGTATTATTGGTAGGTTATATTTCTCTCATTAGAGTTGGAGTTTCTAGTAATGTGTTTTTGAGATGGAGGTTATAATAAGTTTGTTAGGCTGCCTTGTTTTGTTTTTTTTTTTTTTAAATTGAATCATTATTTTCTTTTCGTTTGAAAGAAGAATGAGGAAGGTTTGTTTCGTTTTGATATGAGTTGTCGGGAGATCCTGAACTTTTGGTAGTTATGTGGTTGGAGTTTGAAAAATTTTGGGTAGCTCGTAGTTACGCCGTTATGCTGTCGAATTTTTTGCAGCTTAATGGTTGTAAGTTTAGTAATGTTTCCTAACTTAGTCTAAATTTTGGAGACGTTACACCTTCCCCCATTCACTGTGGGGAAAATAGGCATCTCTATGTGTGGGTGGCTGTTGTTCACGAATGGGAAGGTAGAAAATGAGAGGAAAAAGACAAAATAGGTTATATAGGTTTTTTTTCTCCCTTTTCTCTTAAACAATAAAGTACCAAAAATGCCATTTTTTCTTTTCCTTTTCTTTTTCATCTTCTTTCACTAACTTAGACTTTAATTAAACACCCAAAAAGGTTTTGGTAACTTTAAATTAGGTTACTTGAGCCTCAACAAAGTTCATCAATAATTTCAATAGGCCCAATAAAGGAATTAATCCAAAACTAATTTAGATGGGAGATTCACCCAAAATTTAATTCCAAAAGTGGAAATTGATATTACCTTAAAGTGTCGGGTGGTACATGCTAAACATCAAAAGTCATTCTAAACACCCTATACATGAATAATAATCTTGAACATGCTATACTTTAAAAGTATTCTAAACTGCCAACCAACCACTCAAGTATTCTGTATTCAATCATTTCACGTTATTCAAACATTTCACGTAAATCAATAATAATCTTGAACATGCTATAATTTGTACGCGTTAACTTATTCAAACATTTCACGTAAATCAATCAAATATCTTAAGCATTCTGAACTCTGTGGCTAAACAAACATCTCCAGGTATGCGTCCAAAACATTCATGATTATTCAGTTTTAAATCAACTCTCACACATTCCTATTAGGACCATGTTCTTATGGAGTTATGTAAGCTAGGCTACTAACCTCAAAAAATGATTACAAGCAAAACAAGTCCTTGTCTATCAAAATTCTTGCCCAAATCGAAAAACACCCAAATGGTTCGCTACTCACTGCTAACCTCCAACCTTGATCAACACACAAAACCAAAGCACATAAACATTCCAAGGTCAAAATCTCACTTACAAAAATCTAGCAATTAGTTCAAAAGGGTCTAGTAGAGTGATATTCCTTACCAAAATGTGCACTTGGTTCTTACTGGTTTGACTATGATTAGGTAAGATTACCACGAATCCTTGACTTAAAACGAATTCACCTCACATAATCGAACTTCTCAGGCTATGGGTATTCAAAAAATGCCACTGTCCACGCATGAAGGAGCGGCCGTGAGTGTCGACCTTCGATCGACGGCTGCCGTGGCGACGCGATGTTGAAGCAGAGGTGGGTGATGACAGCTTCACACGGTGGCATTTGTGGGTGGCTGGGGGCGATGGCGACTGGGATGAGAGCTTTTCTGTGAAGAAGAAAAAAAATGCAGAAGATGGTGTGGATGGTTAGGGGGGGGGGGTTGTGCGAGATGAAGGAGAGGGAAAGAGATGGAAAGATGAAGATGATAGGGTTTGTTTTGTTTTTTTTTTTCCTTAAGCAAAACTCAACAACTTTTTTCAACTTTGATCTCTTCCATATCTCAAACTCAAAAACCCTAACAAAACAACCAAAACTGAATGAACCAACCAAAAACTCATTTGAGCCCAAATCCTTTAAGTTGAATTTCAATCATAAATCTAACAATAGATTTTTTTTTTCCAAATTTACCTTCCTCCTAATCTTTTATTTAATAATTTGAGTTATAATAGTCTGTGGAGTTATATAATATGTATTTAGGATGCGGAGTTGTTTAATCTGAGTTATAATAGTATGTGTTTAGGGTGTAGAGTTATTTAACTCCACAAACTATTGTAACCCACCTAGCACCCCAAACAGGCCCTAAGATGGGGTTTGGATTGAAGAGTTGAGTGGAGTTACTCCTTGTTTGGCCCAAGGACATTTTAAACCCAATTGTAGACCCCATAAACTTATTAACTCCTACTCCAACTCCATATTGTGAGCCCCACAAATTTATTAACTCTTATTCCAACTCTCCCATTGTGGTGTGAGCTCCACAATTTATTAACTCCAACTCAAACTCTCCATTGTGTGCCCCACAACTTCCCTCTCTACTCTTTTCTTCACCTCACCTCACTCCTACTTCCCTCTCTCTTCTCTCATCTCTCTCCATTTTTTTTTGCATAATCTTTTTATTTCTTAATTTACAAAATTTTCTTTATTTTTTTTATAGAAATTTTCTCATCAATATTACTTATTACTAATTAAATATAAATAATTATTAACAAAAATATTTTTATTTTTATCCTATAATTTTAATAAATTTTTTAACAAAAATATTTTTCTTTTTATCCTATAATTTCATTTTTAAAATATAAATTATATAAAAATGTTTTAGATATGATACTATTATTTAAATTAAAATCTCAATGTAAATTAGAATACTACATAACAATTTTCTTAATTGATAAAAATCTCCCTATCTCACTTCCTCCACATGTCATCTACGATTTTTTTTCGAAGTTTAAACTAAAATTACTTATAACAAATAACAATCTTATCTTTTTTAAGCTTATTTTTTTTATTAATAGCTCAAAAATATATCTAATTTTATGATTTGAAGGTAAGAAAAACATATTTTAAGCTAACTCGTATTATAATTTAAGAAATTAGTATTTAAAAAGGTTAAACTATTAAAATGAAAAAGATTTGATTTACAAATTAATCATATTCAAAATAAAAAGATAAACGATTTTTCCTTCCAAACTTAATAAAATAAAATTATTACAATAAATAACATAAATATATAGTATTTTGAACAAAAGTATATGTATGATATTCATTGTTAATGGTGTTAAAAATATATATTCATTTTGAACTTAATTATTTTAAAATAGCATAAATATTTGATATTTTATTTTTAACTTAGAATGAGATGATGATGAAGACTAGAAGATGACATCATATGACGTACTACTTATGACATGATAAAACATAAGGAAGAACAAAAGACAAAAGGGAGACATGACATGATGTTGGAAGTTGGACAAACAAGACATGCACAATAATGACTTTGACTTTCAAGAAAGATGTATGGAAACTTGAATTGTAACTCAAAGTATTGTCTTATTGAGGCATGCAACGTGAATGTTGGAGGAATGTATGTTTTTTTTTTTTTTTTGAAACTAGTGGAGGAATGTACGTTGGAGAATTCAAACAATGAATAGTTGATTATGAAAGTTTGTAGAAATATATGAAATTGTCAAAATATATAAAACAACAAATACTTATTTGAAGTACGAAGAAAAATATAGCTTTTGTAATAAGAGATTGTTGAGAAATAAGAACTTTTATCTCATAAACGAAGAGGTACAACACTAGTTCATTTCTCTAAAGAAAAGCTTCAAAAACTAAAACTCAAAAAACTAACTCTCTTAATGGAAGCTAATACTGAATACTCAAATACCTTTACTCCAAAGATGCTATCTTGAAGCCAAATTACACACAATCCTAGATGGAATATGGAATATTTAGACCTTCACACGAAAACTCAAGATTGACCCAAATTATTGAACATGAAGACGGAAGTGTAGATATACAATTGCAATCTTCCAAAATAGAACCTCCTAAATGTTCTAATATTCAAGATTATACCTATAATCAGCAAAGTACTTCTACAAATTTTCAAGGAGTAAGATTTGAAAATACAGTACGACAACCTTTTTATAAAAAAAAATGACCAACCTTTGTCTCCAACCCATTCCGATATGCAAAATACTAATCAATTAAATGTTATCTCTAAACCTTTTATGATAGACAAAGTAAAACTTAATTAAGACTTTTGGCCTGGCAAGAATAAAGTTTTAAGAAGTCATTTTTAGAATCCTTTAACAAAGATGAACAAAAAGAAATTCGTGACAAATATTATGAAACAATGGAAAAACTTAAAATAAATATATATTTCTTCTATTGGATGAAAAACAGAACCTACTATCAAAATGTTACATCTCCTTTGTATTAAACTATTAATACAAACACTTCTTCCCTAACCTAAAAAACTACAAACTCTATGAGAATAACATCTTCACATTCTCCATTAGAAGAAATTAAATTTCAAAATAACCAAAACCAAGAAGTAATAGTCTCTGCTTTCAAAATGATTGTTACAAATACATTTGAAATTGAAACAAAAGCACCAACATTAAGAGATATAAAAAATATGCAATTACAAAATAATTACTCTAATAAAATTTTACATACAATATCTAATCCAGTAGAAAGAATAGAAACTACACTTGGATCCCAAAATTATTCAATCAAGAAAACTCAACTTCAACAATTGACAAAACAAAACCTTTATTTAAACCTTTTGAAATTTCAGATCAAGATTTAAAATCCAATCCATTTCTCTAACAACGAATCCAATAGTGTCTTAGATAAAATTAATCCTCAATTGCAAAACCTAAGCTTAAATCCATCAACATCCAAAGTCAATACGATAAATGAATACCCTAACGTAATAACCTCTGACATTGACAGTCTAGAAAAATAATTTCAAAATCTTGCTCTTCAAAAAATAACAAATTCAAGACATTCAAAAATAAAAAATTATTGCCCTAGACCTTCTTCCCCTGATATGCAATATGAAGAAAGACATGAATCAACACAAGCTCAATATACTGGAAATGGCATCTATGAATGGAATATAGATGACATGACTAAACATCAAATATTAAATTTGATGCATGAAATGACTGTAGCTGCTACTGCCTATAAAGTTCACCAAAATAGTGATTATTAAATTGCCCGAATCCTAATTTTTAGATTCATAGGACAACGGAAAGGATGGTGGGATAATTATGTAGCTTAAGAAGATAAAATAAGAATTGTAAGTTCAGTTAAAAATTGAATAAGATGGCACATAATAAATCAAACTCAAGATGTTGTTGCGACTTTAATTTACACGATTACTAAAAGTTTTATAGGCGAGCCTGCTAAATTTCAAGAATGAAGTTTTGAAATTCTTTCCAACCTTACTTGCCCAAAACTTCAAGACTTTAGATGGTATAAAGATGTTTTCCTAGACAAAGTCTTTACTCAAACTGATTGTAACCATCCTTATTGGAAAGAAAAATTCCTCTCAAGATTACCTAAATTATTTGCCGAAAAGGTACGCCAAACAATTAGACAAACCTATCAAAGAACAATTCCATTTGAAACCTTAACGTATGGAGAATTAATCAATTTTATAAATAATGAAGGACTAGCCTGATGCACAGATCTCAAACTAAAGGCAAAAATGAAAAATGAATTATATAAGCAAAAGAAAGAATTAGGATCTTTTTGTGCTCAATATGGTTATGAGAAAATCCAAGCCCCATCTGCAAGAAAGAAACAAAAGACATTTAGAAGATACCCTTATAGAAACCTTATAAAAAAAAAGGATATTTTCAATATAATCAAAATAAACAAAATCATACATCAAGACCCAAAAAAAGATTTAAAAATTATAAAAATACAAAGAAAATAAAATAATTTATTTGTTATAAATGTAAGCAAAAAGAACACATAGCCCCCAATTATCCTATGAAAGGGGAAATTAATAATTTAGAAATTGAAGAAGACTTCAAAATGCAACTCTTCAGATTCCTCTTCAGAAGCAATGAAGAATCTTCTTATGACCAAATCTTTGAAATCCAAGAAAACACTGACTATACCTCTTTTGAAACATCATCGTCCTCAAATAATAATCAAATAGAAACTTGTACATGCAATAAAGCTGTGTTATTTCAAAAGATTAAGAAATTCTTTTTGAAGTAATTAATCAAATTGATGACCCTGAAATCAAAAAAGAATATTTCTTAAAACTTAAAGAACTCATCACAAATAAAATTAAAAAGGAAACCATAGAACATTATAGTCTTAAAGAAATATTTTCTCGTTTTGAACCTAAAACAAAAATATTGACCCTTCCCAATCTTCATAGAGAAATTAATATATTAAAAGAAGAATTTCTAATATTAAAAAAGAAAATTCTCAAATAAGATTTGAACCTTTAGACCTTCAAACTCAACAAATAATTGATCAATCTTCAACTTTCAAAGTTCCTAAAAATATTGAAATTGACAATAGAGCTAATGAAATTTCTCTTGAATCTTTTATCAACCTTATTAATAAAGTTCAACAACAAAAAATGGTATGCTATAATTGACCTTGCAATCAATAAGGAATATCATTTAACCTCCAAGGTTCTGATTGATTCGGGAGCTAATCAAAATTGTATTCGAGAAGGATTAACACCTACAAAATATGTTGAAAAAACATCAAAAAATTTACTTGGTGCAAATGGTCAAAGATTAAATATTCGTTATAAGCTTTCAAATGCACATATATGTAATCAAGGATATTGCTTTAAAAATACTTTTATCCTAGTAAAATATTTAGATCAATAAATAATTTTAAGAACTCCATTTCTTTCTCAACTCTATCCCTTCTCGGTAAATGAGCAAGGAATTACCTCAAGAATTCTTAATCAAAATATTACTTTTAAATTTATAAACCCAATATCAACTAAAACTATACATTCTATTCAAAACTCTTCAATTTTTAAAACTATCAATTCTAGTAAAAGGAAAACACATCAAATACAATTTTTAAAAGAAGAAATAAATCATAAAAGAATTGAAAAACAGCTAAACGATCCTCATATACAAAATCAAATTAATCAATTTAAAGAATTAATTGAAAAAGAATTATGTTCTACTGTATCTAATGCTTTTTGGGAAAGGAAACAACATGTAGTTAATCTTAAGGAAACAACATATAGTTAATCTTCCTTATATCAAAGACTTTCATGATCTAAAAAGCAAGACCTTGATAGCACTCATTTAGTGATATCTTTTACTATTGATTTATGCTAGTTTTGGTATGAAATTGTGAGCTTTTAAGTGTTTTTATCTTGATTTTGTAGAAACCAAACTTGAGAAGCAAAATCGAGTGTTCGAGGGTATTTTGGTGATTTTGGGCCTCATTTGAGCCATTTTGAAGATCCAAGAAGAGAAGAAGTGGAGTTTTGACAAAAGAACCCTATAGGAGAGCGTCTAGATCTTGAAAATAGCATCTAGACGCCACATTTGGAGTGCCAAACTCGAGAGCAAGCATCGAGACCTTGTCTTGTGGTGTCTCGATGTTAAAAAAGGCGCACCTAGCAATTTTTGTCAGGAGTGTCTCGACATTGCCTTCAGCGTCTCAACTCAACTTAGCCTCACTGTTGCTCAATTTCGCAAGTGCACGAATCGTTACAAGTATATTATAGTTGAATTACCAAAATAGTTATCCACAGGGAGTGAATGATATCAATTACCAAATTCGTTAGCCTCGGTTTTATCTGAGTACTGATTAATCAAAGATGGGTGGAATGTTAAACTCGCTTGCAAATAAAGCAAACAAAGCACTAAAATTAACAATGTAAAACAGAGGATTAAATTTAATTTCTAAAGGGTTCTAGAGCAATGACTTCACCTTTTTCTCCTCCTACTCTTCATTCATTAATAACTAATGCAATTTTCTAGTTCTATATTGTTGGCAAGTTCTACCTTATAGACTCGATATTCTCTCTCAAGTAATAACGATATTCTTTGAAAAGTAAATTGTCTATATCTCTATGACAATTCCAACAAATCAAATATTAAGCACGTAAAACCTAAAATTGCCACAAAATCTACAAGGATATCTCTATCTCAAGTATAAATTAGGGAAAATAATTCAAGTTCATCAATACTTGTTGTCTCTTAACCTCAAATTAGGACACAAAATCAATGCAAAGATTGACCATATCTAAACATGCATTAAGCTTAGAAGAGTTTTCACAATCACAAAAGAAATAGAAATATCAACTATTAACTAAGAAAGAGTAGGATTTCAAAAATGACTACATAAAGCTCTAGAAAGAGTAAATTAGTTCATAATACAAATCTCAACAAAACTATCTAAAAACAACATTACAGTCATTACAAGTAGGAAAAGAGAAGGAAAAAGGAAAAGGGAAAAATTCGAGTGATTGCACGAGTTTTCAAGTGTCGTTCTCGCTCTGTTCAGTGGCTCGAGTCCTCCAAAGTGGTGTATCAACCTTCTTCTCCAGTTTCTATCTCGAAAATCTCTCTTTGAACCCATTAAAAAGAACCAAATGACGACTTTTATACCTAGGGCATTCGTCGCAACACCTAGGCGCCATGGACAGTGCCTAAGCACTGTTAAACATATAAAAAAATATTCGCCTCTAGTATTGTAGCACCTAGGCACCCAAAACAGAGCTTAGGCGCTAGTAGGGGTGATATTGGTTCAGTTTTCCTTGGTCTTAGGCCAAACTAAGAACCAAATTGAACTGAACCAATCGGTTTGACTAAAGGGGGAACTGAACCAATATCCAACAAAGGACAAAATCGGTTCGATTTTTCCTCGGTTCAGTTCCTCTACGATTTAGTTTTGGTTTTTTTTTTTTTTTAAACAAATTACATGCTTTGCTTTTGCCCAATTGCCCATTTTACTTCCAACTCCTCTTTTTTGCCACAAAATTCCTCCATTTTTCTAATCAATTAATCAATAAAAATAATAACCAAACAAACATTATACGTATCTAAATAATAACCATACATGTCCAAATTCAAGTTGAAACCATTTTTAAAATAAAGTTCGTCTCCAAACATATTAAACATAAAATATACCGTCCATTGTCCAACATATTAAAATACAACTACATATGACATGATACATAAAGTTCAATGAAGCCTAAAGTCGTTCCACATATTAGAGAAGCCAACCCTACAAAAAAAGATTGAATTAAATTAAACATCAACAATAAGCAACTAAGAAGTAAAAACTAACATATATTTTTTTTTAAAAAAAGTATACTAACCGATTTATTTTTCATCTCAAATTCTCCCTCAATCATCAAATTTCGTAATTCCACTACTTGTTGATTGAGATTCTATAAATCAAAGGGAATAAAAATATTATACAATACAATATAAATGAACAATAAAATAATTGAATCCCAATAATTGAAATTTATTACCTTCTGCAACCTTTGCTATTTTATCAGGATCACCCTCGATAATCTCTTCGATGTTACTAATAGGTGATGAATGAATCCAATTTTGTACGCAAATGAGAGTTTCAATTGTTGTTGGAGAAAGAGTACTACGAGATGGATCAAGTACTCTACCTCTAGTATTGAAAGCTGACTTTGAGGCTACTGTAGAAAGTGGAATTGCCAATACATCCTTAGCCATCTTGGAAAGAATCTTAAATTTTTGAGAGTGTTGCTTCCACCAACCCAAAATATAAAAAACCTCATCATCACCCCTCTCACATGTTTCAAAAAGATACCTATCCAATTCAGATTTACTTTCTACATCATCAATTGTATCCAAGAAGTCAATAAAATCTGGAGTTACATCCACAATCTCATCATCTTTCCTCCAATATTCAAATTATTTTTTGCAAGTCTGTAACTTTTTTATTTTCAACCTCACCTTCCATGTAAAACCTTTTGTAGTCATCAAAAATACGTCGAAGCACTATTTCAATTTTCTTTCTAGTTTCAGCGGCACCAATTGGATCATCATCCCCAAAGTAAGTAGAAAGGGAAAATAAAACAAACTTAAGCTTGTAACATGGATCAAACACATTGGCAACATACAGAAGAAAGCTTGTCCTATAACTATTCCCCCAATACTCTTCATACTTTAACTTCATACTTTTTTCCATATTAGTCAACATAATATTATTGGAGGTCAAATACACTTGAAGTTGTTTCTGAATCACACAAATTTCACGAAAATATCTATGTGTTGTTAACGTTAAAGAACCTGAAATCCTCAATGTCATATCTTGAAAGATCTTTAAGAACTTTATAAACACACGAGCATTGTCCCAATCTTCACTCACTGGGGGCCCTCCTCTTTTTTTTTGCTTTTGTCTTTATCTTTCATACCCCCACTCCCACTTCCACTCCCATTTAGTTCTACGTTATATTGCTCATCCTCAACCCTTAGTCTATCAAATACTTCTTGAAATGTCTCAGCAACACTAAGCATAGTATATGTAGAATTTCATCTTGTTGGAACATCTAAAGAAACAGAATTCTTGTAAGATAGCTTCTCATTCTTCACACACTTTTTAAATGTGACCAATCGAGAAGGTGACGATCTTACGTATCTTATTTCATTTTGAATCTTTAGAATTGATTCATGAAACTCCTTCAAGCCATCATTAACTACAAGGTTGAGAACATGTGCAAAACATCTAACATGCATAAATTCTCCATTCAAAATATCTCCATTCCAATTTTTTACTTTTCTAGCTAAATACGAAACAACACCATCATTAGAGCTTGCATTGTCCACTGTCACAGTAAAAATTCTTTCAATCCCCAAATCTAACATGCATTTCTCTAAATAGTTTCTAATTGTATCTCCTCTATGATTGGCAACTAAGCAGAAGTTTAAGATCCGTTTGTGATTTCTCCAATCATCATCAATAGAATGCGCAATAACAACCATATAATTCAAATTTTGAATTGATGTCCATGTATCAGTTGTTAAGCACACTCTTTGATTAGGTGTTGTCAAGGCTTTCTTCAAATCTTTCTTTTCACTCAAATAAAGATTCCAAATATCCTTAGCAACTGTCATACGACCAGATGAAACAAATTTTGGTTGAAGTGTATTACTATACTCTCGAAATCCTTTAGCCTCTACAATTTTAAATGGCAACTCTTCCTTCACAATCAACCTAGAAAGCATCATCCTACATTTTTCTTGAGAGAATGTAGTTGCAATTAAATTTAAACTCCCTTCTTCCTCTTTAGGTTGAACAAAAGTTAATTTTTTTTGTTGATTATCATTCACTTTTCCAGGATACATCGTACACTTTGATTCTATGTGTTTCAACAAGTTTATGGTGTCATCTCTTTAAGTGTCACATGTATAAGTTATGCCACAATATTTACTTGTTGCTTTAGGATTAGATTCTATACCAATTTTGGTAAAATGCTCCCACGAACTTGAAGATTTAGTTGTTCTAGCCTTCTTACTCTTTCTTGGAGATTGGACTGATGGTGATTCCCCATCTTGATCTTCTGTCATCGATTCTCATTCGGAGTGTTGTTGAAAGTTTCAACATCGACAGAAGGTTGAGATTCCATCTAATAATTTATAAACCAAATTGAAAATTGTTTATTAAGTTTGAGTTTAGAGTCACTGATCGGTGCTTTTCGCTACAACACACAAGTGCACGTGATCGAAGTAAGAAAGAAACTGGAAGTATTCCAGAGTATCGTACCCAAGGGAGCGGATTTTAACAAAATCTTATGAAGACGACACAAATTTGCTTACAAAATGCAATTGGGGTAACCGAAGATGTAAAAATTTAAGAGGTTGGTTTGTTAACAAAGAATGGATGAAAAATCAAAGAGTTAAAATAGGGATTCAAGTGATTCAAGCACCTTTGGAAAAATGCTATTCAAATGCAATTGCAATCTTGACTAAACATGTGAAGACTAAGTAAACCGAATTCAACTCCTATTCAATTTTGATTCAAAATCTTTAGGAGACTAAGTGATTAAACCTATATGTCTATGGCTAATCTAACTTAGATACTTTCGTACACAACTCTAGTGGTTTTGGAGTCTCGCCCTATGTCTAGGGTCGATGTTCAGAACTTATTTCTAAACCTTTTCCTCCATTGCTTTTATGACATCGGCTTTCCCTTAACTCTTTCGATATTAAGTTCAAGCTTGACAAACAATCACTAGTTGGCCGACTAGGTTTACCCAAATCTAAACTCAACAAAAGCAAACTAAGTTCACATGCTAGCTAGATTGGTTATGCTTTAGAGCTTTTACATTTTTCCTTAGGGCCTTCACGAACTTGAACCCCTAGAGAAAATTTAGCTCATTATGGAAGAAATGAAAACCCAAAATTTACTTGTTAAAAATTTCATAATTAATTTAAACAAAATAAGGTAAATAAATTCCAAGCAACCCGATTGATTTTTTTATCAAAAACACCTTGCTACAAAATTAATTTAACAACTTAAGTGCCCACAAAGAAATTGCTCACAGTGCTGAAGTTAACAATTTAAAACATGAGATTTCATGCATTTGGACATTCAACTCCTATGAGAACAAAATTCTCCAGAATTTAAATAAATTGTATAAAAGGTGGAAGAAATTGAAATCTAGAATTCTTTAATTTATTCAACTCCACAACATGCAAGAAGTGTAAGTAAATAAAGGCTAACTCTCTAACTAAAATTGTAGCAGAGACTGAAAAATTAAAAAGAGAATTATAGAACAAAAACAGAGTAGTAAACTAATGTATGTTCCTCGCGTTGATCGACCCACACATACCTTCACGGGTTGTTAGATCTTCACCTTCTCGAACTCTCGTTAAGGAGGGATCAAACTCGAAATTTTACAGAACATAATCAAGGTTGAATTACTGGAAGAAAAAAAATGAAATCGAACTACAGGTTGCTATTCGCAAGAATTAAAAACCAGAAAAAACCCATATCAAAAACAGAGTATAAATCGAATCGAAATTCCTTCTTGAAGATAGATCAAACTCAGAATTTAATTGAGCTAAACTGCAAGAATGAAATT